>CM066031.1:981373839-982854318 GCA_033557465.1 Ichthyophis bannanicus
CCCCTCACAGCCCATTTCCATCCCAAGCCCTCCTCCCCATCAGCTATTTGCAGTTCAAGCCCCCCTTCCACTCAGCCCATTTCCATTCCAAGCCCCTGTCCCCATCAGCTATTTGCAGTTCAAGTCTCCCCTTCCACTCAGCCCACTACCAGTCCTAGCCCCCCCCCATAGCCCATTACCAGTCCTAACCCCCCTATCAGCCCATTTCCAGTCCTAGCCTCCTCATCAGCCCATCTCCAGTCTTAGCCCCCCATAGCCTATTACCAGTACTAACCCCCCCATCAGCCCATTTTTCTTCCCTCCCACACAAAATATCTTTACCCCTCTCCATCCTCACTCCCCCAGCCCCATCTTCTTCTAGTCCTCCCCCAACATCAGCTCTCTTCTAGTCCATTCTCCTCCCGCATCAGCCCATTTCCAATACTAGCCCCCCATCAGCCATTTCCAGTCATATCCTAGCCCCCCATCACCCATTTCCAGTCCTATGCCAGCCCCCATCAGCCCATTTCCAGTCCTAGCCCCCTCATCAGACCATTTCCAGTCTTAGCCCCCCCCCATAGCCTATTACCAGTACTAACCCCCCATCAGCCCATTTCCAATCATAGCTCCCCCATAGCCCATTACCAGTCCTAACCCCCCATCAGCCCATTACCAGTCCTAGCCCCAATCAGCCCATTTCCAGTCCTAGCCCCCCATAGCCCATTTACCAGTCCTAACCCCCCATCAGCCCACCTCCAGTATTAGCCTCCCCCATAGTCCATTGCCAGTCCTAGCCCCCCCATAGCCCATTACCAGTCCTAACCCCCCTATCAGCCCATTTCCAGTCCTAGCCCCCCATCAGCCCATTTCCAGTCCTAGCCTCCCCATAGCCCATTACCAGTCCTAACCCCCCATCAGCCCACTTCCAGTGTTAGCCCCCCCCTAGCCCATTACCAGTCCTAACCCCCATAAGCCCATTTCCAGTCATAACCCCCCATCAGCCCATTTCCAGTCCTAACCCCCCATCAGCCCATTTCCAGTCCTAGACCCCCCCAGCCCATTACCAGTCCTAACCCCCTCCCCCCATCAGCCCATTTCCAGTCCTAGCCCCGCATAGTCCATTACCAGTCCTAACCCCCATCAGCCCATTTCCAGTCCTAGACCCCCCCCAGCTCATTACCCAGTCCTAACCCCCCTCCCCCCCCCCCATCAGCCCAGGGAAACTTTAAAAGAAAAAACAAACTTGCTACTGCTGCTACCGCTGCTGCCGTGGCAGCGGCAGAATCAAGTGTCTCCTGCGGGGCCCCCACCCACCCAACAGAGCCCTCCCTCCTGTCCGGCAAAGCCCTCCCTCGATCACTCTCCTCGGTGTGGCTTTCAGAGCTGCAATGGGAGAGTTTTCCTCTCACGGTTCTGTTAAGCCGGCCGGGGCTGATGGGAAACAGGAAATGCCTGTTCCCATCAGCCCCAACGGGCTTAACAGAGCCGCAAGAGGGAAAGAGTCCCCTTCGCGGTTCTGAAAACTGCGCCGAGGAGAGTGATCAAGTGAGGGCTCTGCCGGACAGGAGGGAGGGCTCTGTTGGGCGGGCAGGGGCCCCGCGGGAGATGCTTGATTCTGCTGCTGCCACGGCAGCAGCGGCAGCAGCAGCAGCAAGTTTGTTTTCTCTTTTAAAGTTTTCCTGGGCTGATGGGCAGAATGTTGTTTGCGTGGGGCCCCCTGAAACATGGGGCCCTATGCAAACAACATTTTTGCGCAATGGACGGGCCGGCCCTGGTACTTCCAAATGTGCCTGGCAGTTGGCACTGGAGTATAGTAATGTAGAAATCTGGTAGTCTCTTTATCCTCACTACCCATGCAAATTGTATTGAGACACTCATTAAGAGGCATGTCTACTAAAAGTTAATGCGTGTTCACAAATGTTAATGTGTGCTAAGTGCAGCAATGCCCATTTATTTCTATTGGTGCAGTGACACAATGCAATATTTAGTAAACATGCCACTAAGTCATTGCCAGGACAAAAAAAAGAGGCTTGTGAAGGTCTCCTTTGAAATTTGCCTAAAATTTTAGATGGGCAACATATACATTTTTAACCCTGGGAGTACCGATGGAGTCAAAAGTGACCCCATTGCAAGTTTCACAACGCGTATCTCGGAAACTAGTTGTTCAAGAATGCAATCTTTTTATGACTTTTCACATGTCAATATTCTCTTTATATTGCACCATGAGAGGAATCATTTTCATCTGCTAAGTGACGCTAGTAATGAATTGCAGCACAGAGTATCAGTGGGGTCATTTTTGACCCCAGTTGCTTACGTCCACTTTGGATCGTGATACAATTTGCAGTTTTGTGAATTTTTTGATCTGACATAGGTATTTATCATTAATTATGTATCATTTATTTTTTGTACTCTTATTTTATGAAAATTACACATTTTCTGTAATTGATATACTTTCACTATTTCTGATGAAATCTAAAGTCTTTCAGCTCGTTCATCACGATTATTGTACACCTATAGTAAAACTGCTTTGCGTTTTATTCAACTTTATCTTTGTTTATTTATTTTAGGTTATTGTTTATGATGTCAAAACGAAAGTATTCAGCTGCCCAAGTAAGAGAAATATTGCAACGAGATGCTGACAGTGATGGCTCTGAGTCGTCTGATGATGCAGCATATTCAGCAAGCGAAGAAGCATATCAGCCAAGTTCGGGAGATAAATCTGATGACGACAGTCATGATTCAGATGGTGACAGCAGTTGGTCGCCAAGTGAATGTGAGACTGATGTTGAGCCGGTAACATCGCCTGCAGCAAAGAGTCAAGTTACAGGTCGAGGCTGTGCTGGACGAAGAAGAAGGCAGGAGTCCTCGGTGTCAGTATCATCTATGAGGAATCTTAGTTGTGGTCGTAGAGGAGCTAAGATGTTATCAACTATAAGTACAAATGTTGCCATTGAAGCCTATGTATCTAAGGATGCCACATCATGGAACAAGAAACCTATAAAGCAAGCTACTGGAAGATACGCCAGAGCTAATATCATGCTCGTACAACAAGGTCCTACAAGGTATGCTGTACGAAATGTTGATGGCCCTCTCGCAGCATTCCACTTGTTCATGAGGAAGAACTTATTGAATGAAATCATGATGTGGATGAGCAAACAAGGAAGACGCATTTATGATGACACCTGGAAAGATTTGACAGACGGAGAATTTCAATGTTTTCTTGGACTTCTGATCCTCTCAGGCATGTACAAGTCACGAAATGAATCCATAGTTCAGTTGTGAAACCTTGAAGATGGTCATTCTGTTTTTGTCAAAAATATGGCCCGTAACCGTTTTCAGCAAATTTCTTGTGCTCTCAGATTTGATGATGCAACCAACAGACGTGAACAATGAGGCGTGGATAAGCTTGCTCCAATCAGACACATTTTTGATACCTGGGAAGCAACTCTAAGGGGTATGTTTACTAAAGTGCGGTAAACGTGACTAACGCGCGTTGTACGATGTTAATGACCGTAAGTGCGGTATAACGCGTGTACCGATGCGCCAACGACCATTAACGTCATACTACGTGCGTTAAGCATAGTTAACGATCGTAAAGTCCCGCGGCGCGTTAAAACAGCGCAGAAGGTGGAGAGTGGGCGGAGAGAAGGGGTCAATGGGCGGATAGTGGGCGGGGAGAGGCTCCCCTCACACTAACACACTGAATTCCCTGAGCTCAATTCCAACGCGAATGAAAACCTGTCGTTAAAGGCATATTAAAGGGAAGAGAAACCATTTCCGTCAGCAATGTACAGCAAAACCGGGGAAACCCACAAAAACGTGAGCAGTGTGATACATGTGCACAGAACAAAATTTCACATAAAACGTTAAAAATGACCACAAGAAACATTTTAAAAAGCATAATTCAGCTGGGCAACAGTGATAGCAATGGGCAACAAGGAACAACACTCCCTGGAAAGCACCAAAAAAAAAAGAAATGATGTGTGGAAGGGTCTACGCTCCACAGACCCTTTCAAAGATCAATTCATTGTAATGGAGCTGTCCTGGGAGTGTTGTGTAATGTTGCCCAATGATATCATTGTTGCCCAGCTTGGTTATGGGTGTGTGCCCCTTTTTTGAGGTCTTTTCTGAGGTTTATGTGCACCTTTGTCTGCATACAAGGTAAATGAGGCCACAGTAAACCTGTTGCAGAGCAGGGTTTCTGACTCGTCAGGCCGGTTTAACTAACTCCAGGGACTGCACTGTCTCTGTGGCCACAGTGTGGTGCAACAGACACAGCCAGTGCCTGTAAGACCAGAGGGTCACAGGTTCAAATCCCAGCTGGGGCTCCTGCCAACCCAGTCCCCATAGTTTTACCCACCACTAAACAGTGATAGTACAGACACTCCTTTATTGCAGAGAACATACGCATGGCCTATATTTTACCACACCAAACACAGACACCAGAAACAGGCACATTACCTAAAGCAGAGTTCCGCAAATGCAGTCCTGGAGGGCCCCACACCATTCCGGTTTCATGCTGCCTCTAATAAAGATGCCTGTGCTGCATAGCTATGCACCACCCCCATGGTATGCAGATGTAGCTCATGCATATTTATGAGGGACAGCATGAAAACCCGAACAGTGTTTGGAACACCAGGACTGGAGTTGGGGAACTCTGCCGTAAAGCAGCAGCCAACAGGGCCACACCCACCCACAGGCCCCATTGGCCAATGCCTCCTGGAGAGGCAAGACATTGGGCCCTGCCTGTATCTCCCAATACTAGCAGTTGCATACCTTAGCAATGCCACCCTACACCTGGGTATATGGTACACAGCTATCAAACGTTTCCTATGATAACTGGCAGATATCAATTCCTACGTTAAGCACATTTTGCTCATTGAGCTCCACCATAACAATCATTCTGATGTCTGCGGTGTGTGCTGCAGGTCTGGTTTCTGACAGTGTTCACCACCCTGGGGAGTGACCCCCCAACAGTCTTGTGTACCATATCCAGTGTGTGGTGGCTGCAAACACCTTCCACAGCCCACACTGCCAGCAATGTTGCCAGTATTGGGCTGCCAATGTGCATAATGAGGAGCAAGGTACCATGGGTATAGGCCGGACAGGGTGGCCTGGCCAGGGTGCATCTGCACAGGGCATAGGGCAGTGACAGGCACATTGTAGTGCCCGGCCACCACCTACACAGACAGGGTGACCTCAGTATATCCTGCTGAGAGATTACTCTCACCCTGACTGTGCAGTGACCACAGCATGGCTAGGCACTCCCATAGTGCTATCTAGTATTTCTCTCATGTGATAAATATGGGTTTCCTTTTGGGGCCCAGTCACTGATGTATCTGCTTGCTGTGTATGCTATAAAAAGATTTTTCCGTTCTCTGTTAGCTCCGATCACCAAAGTATCAAAAATAGAACAAATAACTTTATCTACAAATAAAGAATGAAGAATAAAAGTGATCACTCGCTATCCCACTATGTTCCCTTAAACTAAACTACCAAACTATACTCACGTACGTTAAAAACTACAACCTACCAGGTGATGCTGCCCACGTTTCCTCTCTCAGTCCAGAAACCAACAATTACCAACACTCTGCTGGTTGATCAAACGGTTCTGTAAAAACACCGCGCATGTCCGATAGACTCTCCCCCCTCTCCTTTTAAAAGCCTCGAACCTCTTCCTTCCGACTACGTCACCCCCCTCCATAAAGACATACCTTCCTATCTAATACTCTCAGAAACTTTATCTACTTACTTCCTCCATAGTTTTTACCTGCCCATGGATGGCCGTCAGACTTTTATCTAATTGATAGTTTTTACGCTCCACTCGAGCCGTCTCTATCCTCTTCCTTGCCTACCGCTAGATTTCTCCGTCCTACAAATCGTCCACAGCTTCCCCTGAAATGCTACTCAGCCAGTCATACACAAGCTGCCCATTCAACAAAATTATTTAAACCCCCCGGCACCACAGTGTCTAGTGTGTAAATTAATCTCTGCTCCTGTATGATCAGTGTCTGATCTAATGTCTTTCCCCCTCGGCCCTGTACTACCTGAATCAAACATAAACATCTAAGTTGTGCAAATACATGATTTTTCTGTAGGCAATGTGCCACCAAAGGAGCTTCAAGCACCTTGCAAAGTAAACGACTGCGGTGTTCTCTCATTCTTACTCGGAACGGTCTGATCGTCTTTCCCACATAGCACAAGCCACAGGGGCAGATAATTGCATACACAACATTGCGGGACCCGCATGTGGTCTTTTGTCTCAATGTGAAAACTGTTCCATGATATTCAAATACCGAAGTTTCTATCGTTAATTCACAAATATCACAGCCTTCACACGGCTTATGACCCCCTGTCTGATTGAATGACTTGCCTACTCCGGGTAACACCGCCGGACTAACCCATTCTTTTAGATTTCGGTGCCTTTGCCATACGCACCGGACTCGCTTATCCTGAAGCCCTGGCACTGCAGCAAGCACATTAGCATGTTTTCTAAATATTTTTTGAATTCCCGTGCTCAAAGGGGAATACTTTGAAATAAAATTAACATTGGTATCATCAAATTCTGTGGTCGCACTTTGGGGGCCTCTTCTGTAATAAAGCTACTCTATGATTATACAAAGCCCGGGAATACGCGTGCTTAAGGAGCGATTCCGGGTATCCCCGTTGTCTGAAATCCCTAATTAACTGCTTAGCTCTCCGCTTATATTCTACCTTACTTGAGCAGTTTCGCCTAAACCTTAAGAATTAAGAGAAGGGCAATCCTTCCTTAAGGTGTCTGGGATGCATACTGTCAAAACGTAAAAATGTGACCCTATCTGTGGGTTTTTTATAGATGGTAGTTTCCCAACCAACTGACCCCCGGGTGACACTAACATCAAGATATGTAAGTGTATGGCTATGATATGTGTGAGTGAACTTAATGTTCCTGTCACATGTATCCAACCAAAGAAAAAAGGCCAGAAGAGACTCCTCTGTTCCTTTCAGCCATGGACGGTGCTGTGGACCTAGTGCTGGGCGCCTCACTGCACCCTCAGGGTGAGCACAGTACCCGCACAATGTGACGGTGTGTAGCTACTCTGTGCCAGTACAACACACGGTCAGTACCCCCTACCAGGCCGAGGTGCTGTGGGGGTGCACATGGTCAGTTCCCCTTACCAGGCCGAGGTGCTGTGGGGGTGCATTCCCCATGGTGTGTATCTGTGGACAGCTGATTTGCATGTGCAGTGCATCATGGGTGTGACTGGCACAATCCAACCCTGTGAAACTCCAGCACCTGCTCACAGGCTCTGATAAACCATAGGCCATCACACGTACATCTGTTAGCATAATGCATAGGTGCAAGACACCCTAAAGAGTCTGTAATATAAGATGCCCACGCTGGTAAAAACACACGTACCCACGCACGATTGTACGTGCGCAGCTATGCACGGGGCTATGCACGTACCAACGTACGCAGCCACGCACGCAGCCTCGCACGCACCAACGTACGTGGCTAGGCACACTCCGAGGGTGTGATCTGACACCACTACTCAACGTAAAGAAAAACATGCCTCCTCATTCCCTATGTAATGTACAGGGTGATGCCTGGGCCAGCCTTCTGCATTAGGCACACTGGGGACTCGAACCCATGCTGCCTGTAACAGCGGTCAGTACCGTAACCATTGTGCTACAGCTCTGTTTCAGTGCTCTGTGTCTGTACGCCTTCTTACAATTAACGCGCAGTAACGTGCCACGGCGCCTTGTAACGCTCGTTAGTTTTTGGAACGCGCGTTAGTGGTAACAATGTACCGCCCATGTCCTTATTTGGGGTTTCTGTCACTACCGCGGCTCCTAACGCGAATTGCACTAACGCAGTTTAGTAAACATACCCCTAAGTGATGCCTTTGTTCATGGTGAAAATGTTACCGTGGATGAGCAACTGCTTACATTTCGTGACCGTGTTCCATTCAGACAATATATTCCCAGCAAACCTGGGAAATATGGCATAAAGCTATGGATGTTGTGTGACAGTGCAACATCATATGTTCTGCGTCTTCAAGTATATACAGGAAGGGAACTCGGACAAAACAGGGAACAGAATCAGGGTGAAAGGGTTGTGCTGCAACTCACTGAAGGATTGACACGATCTGGCAGAAATGTTACTGTTGACAATTTCTTCTGCAGTTTATCCCTGTCACAGAAATTGCTAGAAAAACAAATGACACTTTTGGGGACAATTCAAAAGAACAGAAAAGAATTACCTCCAGAATTTGTAACAGCAAAGGGCCGAGAGGTATTCACTTCACTGTTTGCCTTTCGCGATGACGCCACTCTGGTTTCCTATTGCCCAAAGAAAGGAAAAGTGGTTGTTCTTCTGAGAAGTTTGCATGATCAAGAAGAAGTAGATAACAAACGTCCAGACAAAAAACCACGCATGATCTTGGACTATAATTCTAGTAAAGGTGGAGTAGATACGGCAGATCAAATGTTGCGCACGTATACCACAAAACGAATGACAAGACACTGGCCAGTGACAATCTTCTACAACATGTTGGACATCAGTGCTTTGAACGCCTTCATTGTTTGGATGTCACTAAATCCAGAATGACAGTCCAAGTCAAAGCACAGACGTTGTCTATTCCTCTTGGAATTAGGAAAGCAGCTGCTTCAGAGTAATTGCAACGAGACTTCTTCCAGCATTGAAGAAGCCACTGATGCTGTTTGCAATGTTGGGATCCCAAAGAAAAGGGCAAGGTGTCACTGCTGTTCCAGAGAAAAAGACAAGAAAAGCACATAGTTTGCACCTCCTGCAAGCGCAATGTTTACAAAGAACATTCAGAAATTGTCTGTGTCTCATGCAAATGACTGTAGTATTTTACTGTGTTCATCAAATGCATGCAAAAACTGCTTTCATGGCAACTCTTCTTCATGTAATTTTATGATAAAGCATTAAATTTCAAAACATTTAACCTTCATATAATAAATAATTAATTCAGAATAATATTTTGTTTGTTTAGTTTAAAATTTTCATGGTTAACAATTAAAATTCATCGTGGGTTCATTATGACTCCAACAGTATTCAGTGTGTGCAAAAAACCTTGGTAATTACAGGGTTAAATAAAATTAATGTATACAAATGAGGTTCAGTAGCTATGCAAATGAGGCCCTGCAATGAGTCTCCGCATCATCCTTGGGCCGCCCCTGCCTCTTGGGGTATAGATCTGCACTCAGAATTCCAGTGTACCAATGCCCTACAGTGCCTTAGAGTGGTGATCTCCCAGTGCACTGGAAATGGACAGCAACTGGGCAATCACTGGTGTCAAGGCCCTTTGAGGTTTCAATGATGGTGAATTTCTCACAAGCAGATGATGAGTCTCAAGAATTGGCTCGATATCTTAATGCACTGGTCTTGATGTAGTCGTAACAGCTGCTTCACACTGCACAAAGAAGATCTCCATCCTAGCCTTGAAGCTCTTTAGGAGGAGCTCCTCGAAGGCTGCTATCAACACAGGTGGAGGGGCTACAGCAGATTCAGCTGATGTCTGCAAAATCTGTTGGGAAGTATCGACTGGTTGGTGCCAGTCTTGTGTGGTCCCTCTGGTACCAAAGAGGATGAGCTTTCTTCACAATGGGACCAATTTGAGGATACTGGCTCCTCTGATTTCTCAATGCTCAGGACATCATGGTCCGATGAAATGTGACACTGAGGTGCCTTGCCATCCATTTGGCACTCGGCGACCTGAGTTTTTGACAACAATAGTCAAAGACAAATCCTTTCTGGATGCTTTCTGGACATCCTATCAACACTCAACTCTGAATGAACTTGAAGACCCTCAGTGTTGATATGCCTTCAATGTCTGGTGCAGCTTCTGAGAGCATGGGGACTGATGCTGCCAGTGACAAAGTCAATAGACCAGATTTATCTCTGCCATAAATCCTTTTGCACTGTTTATCATGACCTTTGATACCTCTCTTTGTCATCTGTAAACACAAAACCCAATGAGAGGGTTCATTGTCGGGCCCCAAGCATTGCAGGTGTGAATTGTGAGTGTCCATGATGGACATGGTCCTGGTGCAACTCTTAAACTCGCTGGAAAGTTTCTGGGGACGTGTCATCTGGAAAAACAGTCACAGAAAAATCAAACAACTGAATGATCAAAAAACATTGGGGCACCCGAGGCCTAAATGTGGCCTATAGTGGTTAGGAAGGAAGATTTCAGTCATTCAGGTTTCAGTTCTCTCTAAGATACTAAAGATAAACAGAACATATACATGGCAGGGCCAGAAAGAGGCAGAAGGAACAAACCCTGAAAGAATTTCTGATGCTACTGCAGCAGCGAAAACATGCAAGAAAAAAGTCTTGCAGACTGCGGGATTTGCACATCTGTAGGGCTCTGAGGAAAATAAAAGACTGAGAAGACTGTGCACAGTGGTGGTAGGAGGGTTCATGCACATGTGCACCAGACCTCTTTGAAAGCTTCCAGAAGAAGCTGGGAGATGGTTCCCATGTGGGCTCCATTGATGACATCGCCCATATGTGAGGACATTGTCCTGCTTGCTAATTACACTCAACAATCTCGATCACCTTCACATTGCACTTTTGGAATATTCCTGTCAAAATGCATAGTTGGATATCATAATTTTAAATAGAAAACTTTGTTTATTTTATGTATATATATCCTGTGTATAACGAGGGCAGTTTTCTAAAGTCATTTACTCAACTGCCCAACCTCCCTGCAGGAAAAAGGAACCATTGTTCTTTGAGTTTCTGGGGCTATTGTTTTGCTATGACTGCAGTTGCTCTTTGCTGCCTTCCCGAAGTTACCATCCGATGCGATTGCCTAGTCTGCCTAATGGTTATGCTGGCCTTTTCACCTCTCACTCTATAATTGTAAAATATTTGACCTCAAAATTCTTATAGGAGAGCCATTGCCTTCGGTCACACTCTTCTTTATATGTAAGGAGAAAAACACCCTCAGAGGTTGCCCTATATAGTTTTTCAAGGGTTCATAGTCTATCATTGGTCTTAAAAAACCCTCCTTATCTTGTTTTTGCAATATTACATCATCCTTTTAATATTGTGACTATGGGGCATGTTTACTAAGTTGTGCACTGGTAATGCACGAACATGTGGCCAATTAGAGCAGATGCCTGTGCTAATTTTTGGGGGTATGTGCATCCATCCCTTGCCGATTAGCGTGATGCTAATGTGCAGGGCCTCACTAATCGTCATGCAAGTGCAGTTAATGCCACCCACTGAGGTAGAATTTAGTGGCAACAGACGTGGTTAGCAAACACCCAAATTGCCTGTGCTAACCGCAATAAGCTGTCAACACCCACATTATGTCCCTAACCTACCCATTCCCTGCCCATTTGCATGCTAATTGCTTGCCATGGGATTTTTAGCACTGAGCCCCGTGCCAACTGTTATAACGATGCCCTTAGCATGCATCAATCCCTATGCTAACAGTTAGTGCACTTGAGGAAACATGACCTGCTATTTGCAATTTCCTTCTCTCGTGTTTCTGTCCTTCTGAGCGTATTTCACCAGGCCTTTAAAACCTCAAAACATAGTCTAGCACCTCATTGGCAAAGTCCGTTTACTTATCTTGTGCTGCCATGTTTCCGAAGATACTTCACCGTTCTTATAAAATCTCAAAAGCCGAGTCTCTTCTAACACCTCAACAGCAGAGTCACCAGTAAGCGCTTGGTACGTCTGCCAGCCTACTGACTCATGTCACAGGGAAGAGTTTGTTTTTCAGACAGTGACATTTAAATGCTGGTCCTACTGCTACTGGGTCTCACAGGAATTCAAAAGCTGATTTTAGTAAATGTGACAATATTTCCTAAAATTGGGGTTATTTTTATAAGGTTGGATAGATAGGATGGTGTTATGTTCCTCAGTAGTTTGAAAATGGTCATCAGCAATTTATATTTAATTTTTTTTTTTTTTAATATCTTTTATACATTTTACAAAGCATAAATCCTTCACATCACATCCTTTCATAACAGTTCCAAAACTTCATTAACAGGAAAGAAGAAGTAAGAAACAGAAACAGAAACATTTAATTAAACTAGCTATTGTCAATCCAATCCAATTTTCGTATCATCCTTTCATTGTAATCAATACTATTTTAATTTAACTGGTTAAGTTGCATAATCAGCGCATTCAAATTGTATAGCTGACACTTAGTTGGTGACCCATTTTGTCTTGGCTCAGGGGAAGGCAGCTAGTACGTGCTTAACTCCATATACTTGTTCATAGCCTCCCATTTGTTAAGCAGCTTGTCAGAGTTAGGAGTTTTAAGTACATACAGTTCCTCATAGATCTTGTGTTGACACACTAGATTCCACCAGTGGTCACTGTGTACCTTCTCAAAGTTCTTTCAGTGAAGTAAGATTACCTTGATGGCTATACTGAGCAGGACATCCAGTAATCGACTCTCTTGTTTTCTTAATATGAGGCCTTCCATCGTGGACTTATAGATTATTATTTGATATGAGATGGGAAGTGTCACACCTAGAATTCTTGATATTTGTTTTATTACACACTCCCAGTATCTCTGAAGATAGTCACAGTAATAAAGCATATGATCCAGCATCCCAATTTCTGTGTTACAGGACCAGCATCTATTTCCCGCGAGTGGCGCCCATTTCATTATCCTCACTGGAGTCAGATATGCTCGATGTGCGAGAAAGTACGACGACTGTGTAAGGGATGCTACTCTAGTGATTCGTGTGAGGGACCAGAAAGCGTCCCAGTGCTCCTGTTGTATGTGATCTCCAGCTTCTCTTATCCAAGCTGACTGTACTCCATCACAGAATTTGTTGGACCTTGTCCTGAGCAGATCCAGGAATTTCGACATCACTCGGGTGCCAGATTGTATTTCACGAAATTTCTGGAGTAGGGGCCACCCTGGCCATAGAATCAATAGAGATACCCCTGCTTTGCTCAGGCAGTATCGGAGCTGACACCACTGAAAAAGAGTAGTTACTCACCTGTAACAGGTGTTCTCCAAGAGCAGCAGGAATCAGTCCTCACTTATGGGTGTCATTGACGCCGATGAAGCCCCAGCGGAGCATTTCCCCAGCTTTCCATGAAAGCCTTTGGGAATGCTGGCATGCATGCGCGGTTCCCTTCCCGCCTAAAGGTGCCATCTTACCTCAGTCAAATGACATAGCTAAGAACAGCACACAAAAATGTAAAAATTAAACTATGTACAACTGCAACTCCAAGGGGAGGAGGGAGGGTAGTGAGGACTGATTCCTGCTGCTCATGGAGAACACCTGTTACAGGTGAGTAACTACACTTTCTCCAGGACCAAGCAGGAAGTCAGTCCTCACTTATGGGTGACTCCCCAGTTCTGGGCTACCAGGAACCCAGGCTGAACAAGAGAACTCCCTCTAGTCTCAGCAACACAGTAAAGGCTTTGCAAGGACACATCCTCCACAGGTAGCCCAACCAGAGGGCAGGAGTTGCCTAGACCTCAAAGAGATTCCGGAGTACTGCTTGGCCAAAAGCACTGTCCCTACGGGACTCCCTCTCCAGACAGTAATGGGCTGCAAAAGTCTGGCTTGAAGACCAAGTAGCAGCCCTGCAGATGTCTTGCAATGGAACAGAGCGGAGGTGAGCCACTGATGCAGCCATTGCCCTCACACGGTGGGCCGTGACCCTACCCTGCAAAGGAAGGTCAGCCGCCTTGTAAGCCCAGGTGATACAGTCAGCCACCCAGATGGACAAGGTACGCTTGGACACAGGCCTCCCCAAGTTATTGGGGTCAAAAGAAAGGAAGAGCTGAGAAGCCTTCCTGTGACCTTGCGTACCTTCAAGGTAGAAGGATAAAGCCCTCCTACAGTCCAAGGTATGGAGAACTGTTTCAGCCTGACTTGCATGAGGCCTAGGGAAGAAAGTAGGAAGAACCACCTCCTGGTTGAGGTGGAAAGAGGAGACAACCTTAGGAAGGAACTTAGGGTGAGTCCTGAGGACCACCCTGTTTTTATAGAACCTAGTGTAAGGTCTATCACAGACCAAGGCCTGAAGCTCACTCACTCTCCTAGCCGAAGTAAGGGCTATCAGAAAGAGAGTCTTCCAAGAAAGGAAGCGTAGAGGACAAGTAGCCATAGGCTCAAAAGGTGGGCGAGTCAGCTGCTGCAAGACCACATTCAGCTCCCACTCAGGAGCAGGAGGACGTATGGGAGGTTTGAGCAGGAGCAAGCCTCTGAGAAACCTAGACACCAAAGGGTGCACAGACAAGGAATGGCCCTCAACTAGGGAGTGGTGAGCTGCCAAAGCAGAGAGGTGGACCCAAACAGAGTTGGACTTGAGACCCTGATTGGACAAGTGCAGCAGGTACTGAAGCACTACTGACACAGTACAGGAGAAAGGATCCTCAGCATGTAGCTGACACCACACAGAGAAACTTTTCCACTTGAGAGCATAGGTCTTCCTAGTGGATTGTTTTCTGGAGGCTAGGACAACTTCCTCAACCTTGGGAGGCAGGCCCCAGGGAGCCAACACTACCCTTGCAGCCTCCAAGCCATCAGATTGAGAGCTTTGAGATTGGGATGCAGCAAGGAGCCCTGATCCTGAGAGAGAAGGTCGGGTTGCAATCCCAGAGGCAGAGGCAAATCCACTGCCAGTTGAAGCAGGAGGGGGAACCAAGGCTGCCTTGGCCACCTGGGAGCTACCAGGAGGACAGAGGCCCTGTCTCGGAGAATCTTGAACAGTGTTCGGGCCACCAGAGGGGTAGGAGGAAACGCATAGAGCAGTCCCTGAGTCCAGAGAATCAGAAAAGCATCTGCTGCTACTCTCAGAGGATGCGGTTGCCTGGAGCAGAACCTTGGCAGCTGGTTGTTCAGTGGACTGGCAAACAGGTCTATGGAGGGAAGCCCCCATCTCAAGAAAATCTTTTGAACCACTAAAGGATGTAGCTGCCACTCGTGTGGTTGCAGAATCCTGCTCAATCTGTCGGCCAGGGAATTCTCCTGGCCTGGAAGATAGACTGCTTTGAGAACATGTTGTGTTTCAGGGCAAAGGAACAGAGGTCCTGGGCCTTCTGGCAAAGGGGCTGGGAACCAGTTCCGCCCTGCTTGTTTACATAGAACATGGCTACCTGGTTGTCTGTCTGGATCAAGACAGACTGTTGTGCCAGGGAAGCAGTAAAGGCCTTGAGGGCCAAGCGGATAGCTCTGAGTTCCAGTAGATTGATCTGCTGGGACGCCTCCCAATGAGACCACAGGCCCTGGGTGCACTTGTCTAGGCAGTGTGCTCCCCAACCCTGCAGAGAGGCATCGGTGGTCAGTACCACTGTATGAGGTGGGATCTGAAAGGGCACCCCCACCAGCAGATTGGGGGGGTGTAACCACCAGTTGAGGGAGGCCAGGAAACGGTGGGACACTCTGATCCGGTCTCTGAGACTGCCTGAGGCTTGTGACCACTGAGTCCGAAGGCACCACTGGGCAGGTCTCATATGGAGCCTGGCATTGGGGGTCACCTGTACTGTCGACGCCATGTGGCCTAGAAGCCTGAGACAGAGTCTGGCGGAGACTAGGGACCTGTGTAGAAACTTGCTGGCGAGGTCCATGAGCCGTTGTGCTCGGTCTACTGGTAAGAATGCTCTTGCCAGCTGAGAATCCAACCTTGCTCCTATGAGCTCCAAGTTCTGGGAGGGGAGCAAAGTGGACTTTGCGAAGTTGATGACAAAGCCCACCTTTTGGAGCAGTTCTATGGTCCTGTTGGTGGCCTGTTGAACTTCCAGGGAAGTCTGGCCTCTGATGAGCCAGTCGTCTAGGTAAGGAAACACAAATATGCCCTGGTTCCTCAGGTAGGCTGCCACCACTGCCAGGCACTTGGTAAACACCCTGGGAGCGGAGGTCAGACCAAAAGGCAGTACTCTGTACTGATAATGGTTTCCTCCCACAATGAACCTGAGGTACTTTCTGTGGTCTGTATGAATAAGGATGTGAGTGTAAGCATCCTTTAGATCTAAAGAGCAAAGCCAATCTCCCTGCTGGATGTAGGGCAGAAGTGTTCCAAGAGTAAGCATCTTGAACTTCTCTTTTACTAGAAACTTGTTTAGGTTTCTGAGATCCAAAATGGGTCGAAGACCACCGGTTCTTTTTGGCACTAGGAAATACCTGGAGTAAAACCCGTGACCTTGGAAGTGGGGAGGCACAGGCTTCACCGCCTTGTCCAGCAACAGACCCTTTAGCTCCTGGAGGAGAAGGGCTGTATGCAGGGGAGGCCGGAAAGGCTCCCCTGGGAAGTGTGGCGGAGGCAGTTGGTGAAAGTGCAGGGCATAGCCTCGATGGACTATGTCCAGCACCCAACTGTCCTGGGTTATCAAGGGCCACTTGTGGGCGAACAAGGCTAGGCGGCCTCCTGTGCAGGGCTGGGTCTGCAAGGGAGGTATGGCTATACTCAAGGAGTCAAAAAACCCCACCCTGCGGAGTGGAAGCAGGGGCTGCAGGCTTGAGGGTCCTCTGCCTACGGGGCCCATTACCCTGGCCCTTGGCTTGCTGACCCTGGGGGGAAGCTTGGGCAGCCGGATATTGTGGGTACTGTTTGTAGGCAGTGTCCTTCCTCGGGTAAAAGGACTTTTTACCCGAGCCCTTCTTCTTATGAGAAGGGGCAGAGGTCTTCCTCGACAGCCTTGTCCTTGTGAGGTGCTCTGTCTCGAGCTGAGCGGCCTTCCCGGCCACAGGCTTGCCAAAAAGGTTTTTACCTCGGCAAGGGACATCGACCAACTTGTCCTGAACCCATGGCTCGAGGTCCGATGACTGTAGCCATGCCTGGCGTCGGGCCGCGATGCCGGCTGCCGCTACTCGGGCCGAAGCCTCGAAGCCATCGTAGGCGGTGCGGGACATGAACTTAGAGCATTCCCAGATCCTCGAAGGACTTAAAACTCTGCAAGGGCTCCCCGGAGAGACCAGCAGAGAAACCGGCCAACTCCTTGGCCAGGTCCCGCAAATACATGCCCATGTACAGCTGGTAAGTCTGGACACGGCAAGCAAGCATAGAGCCCTGAAAGCACTTTCTACCAACGCCATCAAGGCTTCGGGCTTCCCTACCAGGAGGCACCACGGAGTGCATCTTCTGACTCTTCAGACGATGCATGGCCGATTCCACAACCATGGAATGGTGAGGTAGCTGTGCTTTCTGGAAGCCAGGACTCTTCCGGAGCCGATAGATGGAATTGACTCACTTGCTGAAAGCCGGCGCCGAGGCCGGTGCCTCCCACATCCGGAACAGGAGCCGTTCCAGCATCGGAGGAACTGGGACAGTAAAGGCCTCCTTCGGAGGAGATTCATACTGCAGAGCATCGAGCTCCTCGGCTCGAGGCTCTTCCTCGAGGTCAGCCGGGATAGCCAGGGCAGCAGCCATATCCCGGATAAACTCCGAGAACCTAGTATCCTCCGGAGGGGATCTACTCCGGGGCTCAGACTCTGGTGAGTCCGAAGGGACACACCGAGTCTTGAAGGTGTCAGGAGACTCCTCTTCTTCGGTCTCCCAAGCAGACTCGTCCGATGTCGAGTCGAGGTCCAACCCCGTGGGGCCTCTAGGCACCTGCCCCGACGCTGGAGGCACCGGCATCGAGACCCTCGGTCCCGAACGGGAGGTCGAGGGAGACCGCGACCGAGGACGACTTCGAGCCGCAAGGGACTCGAGTATCGGCTCGGTCTCCGGGGTCGACTTCGAAGTCGATGTCCCGGTGGTCGGGGCAGATGCGCCAGACAGGCTGGCCATCAGCGCCTGCTGCTGAACCATGAAGGCAGACATACTGCTCTCCAAGGCTGTCAACCTGAGACTCAGCTCGGGTGACGCAGCAGCCGGGCCCGACGTCGGTACTGTTGGGATACACAGGCCCTTGCATTAATCCCTCATGAGTTACAAATATATAGGTCAGCCATGCTGTTAAACTCAGGCCTCACAGTACTCGGGGAGGCGAGTCTACGAGGACAACAGGACTTACGTGTCCAGCAGACTCCGGCTCCATGCGAGGAACTTTAGTTGGCTTCTCCTGGTCCATGGGCCCGGGACGATGGTCGGTGGTCTGAGACCTGGCCCTAGAGGGCTCAGGGACCTCCTCCGACGCCGCTCTCGTGAGCCGCTTCTTCCTCTTACGAGGAAGCTCCTCCCTATCCGAGGAGCTCCGACGTCTCTCGGGATCGGAATCCCGAGATGTCGAGGCCTCAGACGAGGTCCGGGCCCGGGCAGAGGCCGAGTCCGAGAAAAGCCTTTCACTTTGTTGCTGACGACTTTGGAGGACATTTGGACCTTGGAAGACATTTTTCCACATGGCCCGCACGTTTTAGAATCGTGGTCCGGGCCAAAGCACCGAAGGCAGCAGTCGTGTGTGTCAGTGAGAGACATTATCTTCTTACACCAATCACACTTCTTGAAACCACTGGAAGCCATCAGGGAGAAAAGGGTCCCCGCGAGGTCAAAGGACCGGCTTTCCAGGGAAAAAGAAAAAGATTTGGCACGAGCGCCTAGCCACTAAGGGCAAAAACCGAAAAAAGGAAAAAAGGGATTTGATACCGGTGTACCGAACTCGGCGGGAGGGGAACCGACGTCGAATCCGAGGAAAAAAGCGAAATAACGCCAAGAAAAAACTTCTCTTTTCCGGGAAAAAAAGGACACACATCCGATGGGCTTCACGGAAAAAAAGAGACTGAGATAAGATGGCACCTTTAGGCGGGAAGGGAACCGCGCATGCGTGCCAGCATTCCCAAAGGCTTTCATGGAAAGCTGCGGAAATGCTCCGCTGGGGCTTCATCGGCGTCAATGACACCCATAAGTGAGGACTGACTTCCTGCTTGGTCCTGGAGAATAGCAGGAACTGGGTAAACCAAATTCACTTTCCATCATTTCCAAAGTTTTGAATTTGTTCGCATGAACTAAATGTCCTAGGACAGTGATACCACAATTCATCCATTTCTTCCACAGTATGAATTTACCACCTATTGTAAATCTTCGATTCAGCCATAACAGCATCTCCAAAGCAAAGTCATCACCCCCATCAATACACGAGGTCACTAGCTGACATGCTTGCTGAGTTGCCAAGATTATGTCGTTTTGCCATAAATTGGAAGTTCCAAGCATCATACTCATTTCCATAAGATCATTCATAGCTTTTTCTACCAACAGCCACCTGGGAGATCCTTCTACCGTCCATTGTGCTCCTTGTTTTAGCAATGAGGACATATGCAGCCATTCAACATCAGGAAAGTGTACTCCCCCTTTCCATTTAGGCAATTTAAGCTTCCACGTCGCTATCCTAGGGACTTTCTTATTCCAGAGAAATGATACAATCATACTGTTTAATTTTTTATAAAAACCTTGTGGAAAATTAACTGGAATCATACTCAGTATGTAACTAAGCTTGGGGACCAAAACCATTTTGATTGTCTCCAGTCTACCCCACCAGGTTAAATTTAGGGGGGACCATTTTGAGGCACAAGCGCTCACTAGTTCTTTGCAGATTTCCACATTCAGATTCACAATCTCCGTCATTGTATGCCCATAAGTGACTCCCAAGTACTTAAAAGACGACTGCGCGTACTGAAATGGGTAATTTGTGAACATGTCTTCCTTCACCCAGGTGTTTAGAGGAATTATTGTTGTTTTGGCAAGATTGACTTTATAACCAGACACTGCAGAATATTTGTTAAGTATGTTCATGGCTATAGGCAAGGAGGTAGGTTGCAAGAATAACACAGGTACACTACCAAAAAGCTGCCTCCAGTTTTGCAATTGATTCCTATAGATTTTGGGGTGCTGAATCCAGGAAAAATAGCCAAAATGTTCCATCATGTCACGTTTTCTTGCAAAATTAGATTTCTTACCCATATAAGGAATGTTCACATAATTTCTTTTTAGCCGACTGCAGTTTATTTTCTTGGCCCAAAATAGAGGTTGTAATGGTTAACTAACTAGAAACACTCCCTCATGATATTTTAGAGTGTTTTGTATTCATTTTATACATTAACAGGACAATTGGGAGGCGGGGGGCTAAATCCAGTACTCGCGCTGGCGCATGTTCTTTCCTGTTCGCCTCGCCTCGTTCGCTCGCTCAAACACGGTGGTTGCGACATGAACGTTCCTGTCAAATTTCAGTTTCTTGCAAGTTCATTATTACCTTTTGTTTGCTCAGTCGTAATCCAGCTTTATTCTGAAGTGGTTCACTACAGTTGTAGTTTGCAGTGCTGTGTATTTGTGATGGCTCACAGAGCCAGAGGTTGCGTCAACTCTCCGGACAGTTTTTGTTTTATTTGTGGGGAATATACCGTGAAAAAGCGGCAGAGGAACATTTCTGCATTTATTAAAAAAGTATATTTCGCCTATTTCGGTTTGAAGTTAGGTGATCAAGACAAACCGTGGGCTCCTCACAAAGTGTGCAAGACATGTGAGGAAGATCTACGCTTATGGATGAAAGGTAAAAAACAAGCATTTCGTTTCGGAATACCTATGATGTGGCGTGAACAAAGAGACCACAGCAGTGACTGCTATTTTTGCTCTTGCATTGTGAAGGGATACAACTTAAAAAATAAGAAAGTAATAAGTTACCCCAACCTTCCCTCAGCAATTAGGCCTATGCCTCATAGCAACGAAGTACCTGTGCCTGAACCACCAAAATCTTTGGATCATATTTGTGTGGACGGTTCTGATCATGATGAGACTCATCAGATGGTTTTTCCCGATGAGTCCAGTACTTCCGAGTTTGAAACTGAACCAGATCCGAAACCTAAACTTTTCTCTCAAGCTGAATTAAATGATTTAGTCCGGGATTTAGGACTCCCAAAAGATGCTGCCCAACTGCTAGGTTCTCGGCTTAAACAGAAAAATCTATTGTCACCAGGAACAACTTTTTATTGGTACCGCAACCGCGAGACACAATTTTTGAAGTATTTCAGCAAAGAGGAAGATTTGGTATTTTGCAACGATATATACGGAGTGATGGAAAAGTTTAAACTCAAGTATGATCCTGCTGAATGGCGGCTGTTCATTGATTCGTCAAAAGACAGCATAAAAGGTGTTCTTCTTCATAATGGCAACACATTTGCTTCAGTTCCTATTGCTCACTCTGTTATTCTCCAAGAAAAATACGAGAATTTGGCCCTGATTCTTCAGAAGATTCGTTATGATGAGCATAAGTGGATGATTTGTGGAGACTTTAAAATTCTATCCATGCTATTAGGGCAGCAATCCGGTTTCACCAAATATCCCTGCTTCCTTTGCTTGTGGGATAGCCGGGCCCGCGACCTACACTGGGGGAAAAAAGACTGGCCAATTCGGGAGTATTTGAGACCCGGTGAGAAAAATGTTCTTCATGAGAGCTTGGTACTTCGTGATAAAATTCTATTACCACCTCTCCACATTAAGTTGGGTCTCATTAAGCAATTCATCAAGTCCCTTCCAAAAGATGGTGAGTGCTTTCGGTACCTTTGCTCAAAGTTCCCCCGACTTTCTGAAGCAAAGCTAAAGGAAGGAGTGTTTGTTGGCCCTGATATAAGGAAACTCATTTCAGATGGAGCATTCGCTGAAACGATGTCTGAGAAGGAAAAAGAAGCCTGGGATTCCTTCAAGGATGTTGTTCTCAAATTCTTGGGGAACAGGCGGGATGAGAACTATAAGGATATTGTTGCCAGGATGCTCAATGCCTTCAAAGAACAAGGCTGTAACATGAGCCTGAAAGTCCATTTCTTGCACTCCCATGTGAACTACTTTCCCGAAAACTTGGGGGCGTACAGTGAAGAACAAGGTGAAAGGTTTCACCAGGACATCAAGGATGCAGAGAGAAGGTACCAAGGAAGATGGAACACCACTATGATGGCTGATTTCTGCTGGTTGCTGCTGCGGGAAACCCCAGATGAAAAATACGCCAAGCAGCGCACCAAGAGAAGCATTCGGGGGAAGAAGAAACGGGCCCACCAGGAGATTGATTGACCCAAGAATGACTTTAAAATCTAAACTGTGTTGACAAATATCGTGTTTTTACTAAACTTTGAAATAAAAATTTGCTAGTTATTACCACAGTGTCGGATCTCATTTATTAGAATTTTATTTTCACACCATCGGGTGTTTGTCTTCATGTATTGCAATGGTGCGGTTTGCGTTTTCTATTCTTACATACATACCTGTACATTTTTTGCACATTTCTTTGCTTTGCTTTGTGTCTAACCTCGCTCTTATATGCTCAATGTTTGTGCACATGTATGTGGCTGTTTTAAGTGCAGACAATTTTGCTACCATCACAGTGTGTTTTGTTGACATTACTCTATTCTTATGTGCTGCCTTGTTACAATTTTCTTTATTCTTATTTGAATAACTACTAAACAATTAGTATAAAGAATTCATCCAAGAAACTTTTATCTCGATCGCACTCAATCTGAAACGTTCACCTCAAACTGCTAACCCAATGTAGCAAAAAATCTGTACGTGATGGAGCAAATTGGTTACCAGATTTGGATTCAGCGCACCAAAAAACGTAAAAATCAATCGAAACATTAGAGGCAGTTTAAAAAAATTTTTTTTTAGTGTACCTGTGTAATATAAGATCGTCAGCATATGCAGACAACTTGCATTGACCATCCGCAAGCGTTACTCCCCTAATCTTTTCTTGTTGTCTAATCGATATCATGAGCGGCTCCAGAGCTAAGTTGAAGAGTAGCGGGGATAGACGGCATCCTTGCCTAGTGCCTCTTTGAAGCTTGAAGGGCCCTGACACCCCGGAGTTAGCTGCTATCCGAGCAATGGGGTTAGAATACAAGAGTGCTATCCTCTTGAGGAAGACTTCTTCAATTCCAAACCATCTAAGGGCCTGAAACAGGAAGGACCACTCCAATCTGTCAAAGGCCTTTTCGGCATCCAATGACAGCCCCATCAGTGGCTCAGGAATCCTCTGTGCTTTAAGCAGGACATGGGCAAGTAGCCTTCCATTGTCCATAGTAGACCTGCCGGTCATAAAGCCACATTGATCTGTATGTATTAAAGAACTCAGTACTTTACTGAGATGATTTGCCAACAGCTTCGCGTATATCTTGTAATCCGCATTGAGCAAAGAAATAGGCCTATAGTTTTCAACTCTCTGCGGGTCCCGTCCCGGTTTTGGGTGGATAACTATAGTTGCCTCTGCAAAGGCTCCAACTTCCGGATCCTCTGTGCATAATCCACTAAAATAGGTATGTAGCATAGGAGCCAGTTTCGCTTGACATTTATGATAAAACTCTAGCGGGATTCCATCAGGTCCTGATGCCTTCCCCTTGGCCAGCTGACCGATAGCCTTTTGTATCTCTTTTATGGTAATTTCTTGTTCCAGCATCCGTGCCTGAGTTGCCGATAATTTGGGACCCAGTATATCCGATACAAATTCTCCGAAATCCGTACTACTGCAGACCACTTCAGAACAATATAGCTTCTCACAGAACTCTTTACAACGCAACAAGTTGTTTAATTAACCCACTCGTTACTAGAAAGTAGTCAATTCTCATCTGAGTATCGTGTGGGAGGGAGTAGAATGTGAATTCTTTGTCAGCAGGATGTAGGAGACGCCATGCATCAATTAGTTGCAGCTCATTCATCATACTCTGCATTATTGCGTACGATTTGACTTTGTGTACTGGCCGGTATGGAGTCCTGTCCAACAGAGGATCTAGAACCAGGTTGAAATCCCCTCCCAGTATTATCTCAGTGTGGAGCATGTCCACTAGCTCCATAGCTATTGTCTTGTAAAAGGAAGAATCGTCTGCATTCGGGGCATATATGTTCATTAGCGTGTAAGACCTCTGTGCAATTTCCAGAGTAACTCTGGCCCACCTCCCCTCAGGATCTACTTTTGTTTCCTTAACTACTGCTGCCAGGGACTTCCGCATTAATGTCAGAACTCCTCCTTTTCTGTTTACTGCAGGTGCAGCAATTATTACTTGATAGAATTTCGAGACTACCTTCCATGACTCTTTTTCAGTCAGGTGTGTCTCTTGTAAGTACACTATGTCAGCGCTCTTTTGTTGACAATATGTGAGAATTTTCTTGCGCTTAACTGGGTTTGTGATACCCTTCACATTCAGGGTAAGCAATACCAGTCTATTCACAGCATTTGTTAACTTGGATAAATCTAAGCATGATAATTCTATGATCCTTGTCCTTAGTGGATCTCTGTAACATCAGTGCATGATTGGATTGGATTGACCAGCAAGAACACTTAAACTGTACAATTAAACATCTCCTGGTGAAAACCACCCTTCTTTGGCAGAAAATCTTTTACTAAATCTTTTACTACCAACATCATTCGTTGCCAATATAGCCTTATGCAGTCTTATCCCAATCCCCAGTTTGAACTAAACACATCCATGCCCTACTCCAATTCTCTAGCAACACTAAAATACACACAGTTTTGTAGCGTTACAGTTCTTGTATTGAGAGGGATATCGATAAAACTCTTTCCTATGCTGCTGCACTCTGATTTATATACCATGCTCACCCCACCCATACAGGATATACTTCACTCTTGCTCTGAAACTAACATTTGTATATTTTATCAATCTGACTCCTCTCAGCATTAAGCGTCCCACTTATGTTCAAGTCTCCATAGCACTGCTCTCCTGCAGAAATGCTTTCAGCGATCCAGCATCCACAAAGTTCCTTGTGACATTATTTAAAACGTTACCCGCATTGTACCAGGGTAATACAGACCATATCTTGCCTGCAGCTTTTACAAAAGTGGTCTGCACGCCAGCAATTCCCTTCTGCGGTCCATTGTTTGCTTGCTCAAGTCAGGGAAAAAGGCAATCTTCTGCCCCTGTATGTTCAAAGATGTCCCTCTCTTCGAAGCTTGTAGTATCTGCAGAACTTGTGGGTAACGCAGCACTCTCATCACAATTGGCCTTGGGTATTTGGTATTCTCAGCCCTATGCACAGGAATGCGGTGCGCCCGCTCCAATTCAAACACCTTCACAAAAGAGATCTGAAGGAGTTCCGGAATCATCTTCTCCAGGTATTCTATCATGTCTGCCCCTTCAGCTCCTTCGGGGACCCCTACTAAGCGAACGTTGTTGCGCCTCGCTCGATTATTTTGATCCTCTAGTTGGTTCTCAATCTTCTTGACACGCTTTGATAAAGACCCCATGCACTCTAACATGGCACCATGCTTTTGCACTAACCCTTCAGTAACAATTAACCGTCCATTCATGCCTTGTACTTTACCCTTTACCTCATTCAAATCCTCCTGTATAGTTTCCAGAGATGTGGTGTTGGAGACTATCAGATCCTTCACACTCCTCAGTTCGGCCAGAATCTCTTTAATACCTTCCCCCGCTGCTTCCTTCTCAGCTGCGGCCATTTTGTGTGGGGATCCGGCCTCTTGCTTCGATCGCTTTGGCGCTGAACCGGTACTTTGCTGGAAATCTAATCGCGCAGGTTTTAGTGCGGACATCTTCAATTGCTCTATTTTTACCAGGGGTAAGCTTATAGGAACTATCTTTATAGGCATTAGATCAGGATTCTTGTATGGCAACGGGAGCTCAAACTCACACGTCCATTCTGCTCTGTGGCTGGCTCCGCCCCCAAATTTATATTTAATTCTGTTTTGAATTGGTAACCAGTGGAGACTGTATAGTATTGGGGTTATGTGGTCAGATATGTGTGCTTGCTGAGTTATTTGTGCCGTAATATGTTGAGTCATCCGAAGGCTATGTAAAGCTTGTTTAGGAAATCCTTGGAATATGCTGTTACAGTAATCTATGTGTGTGAATATCATTGCCTGCAGTACAGATTTGAAGTCATAACTTGATAGTAAAGGTCACAACTGTTGTATCAGCCTCGGTTTGTTGTAAATTGCTCTAGTGGTTACCATACCATACCGTAGAAACAGAATCAGGCCCTAACACACTCTCTCTCATGCTCATGCAGAGTTATTTCTGCTGCCTTTTCCATCCATTTGATGCTCAATATTGGTTCTTTAGGTTCTCCTCTTGGATTCTCTCACAGCATTGTCCCTTAGGAATTATAATTAGAGACCTTATATACTTAGAATTTTTCTCCTATTCTGTGTCTATAGAAAAAAAACTTAAAGGCACATTTTACAATGGGATATCCAAGTGCAAGCTGGGAGTCAAAGCCAGAACATCTGGAAAAAAAAGCAGGCACATGCAAGTTTAGGCATGACTGCAGATATGTGAATATGCCCGATATGAACATCTACAGAGACGCCTACATGGCCATCCCCGGAACAGCATTCAGAACATGGATGTCTAACAGCATAATGGTTAAAGTAGTGGGATGGCAGGGTTCAAATCCCTGTGTGGGTCTTCATGATCTTAGACTGGTTACTTAACTCTCCATGTTCTCTGGATGTTTTAAAGTCAAAACAAGCCTATTCATGCCTGCAGTAGGCCTAAATATGGATGTGCCTGCAGACATTCCTGAAATCAAATGGGGACATGTAAGTTCAATGTATCTCCACAGACACGCCCCCTACCTTCTTGGGCGTTCCTGCACCGGAGATGTCTGTGAACGGCTTTGTAGACTGTCTCTGTGATTTCCACGTGCATGTTTTCAGATGTCCCCGACTAGTCCTTTCAAAACTACCTCCTTAGGGGGTGATATTCAGCCCACGGTGGTCAGTGCTCTTTTTTTTTAAACACCAGGCACCACAGATAAAAAAATAAAAGAAATCCAGATATTCAGCACTGGTTTCTGAATACCGACAAGTGCTGAGTATCCAGCTTTATCGGTCAGCGCCAGCCTAGCCAGAGAGCGGCGCTCTTCAGCCAATATCTGGATAAGCAACCCACATAGCACTTGGAGCAGTAGAAAAGCTGTCTTAAGTTATGCAGTGTGTGAAGCAGATAGTGGTGCTGAAAATCGCCATTATTCTAATAAGTACCGGCTCTACCTCAGCTTTACCCATAGACCACCCCAGCACTATTTGGATAGTGCCTAGTGGGTCAGTGGCACTATCTGCATATCCCTCTTGTTAGCGGTTACCTTCCACTCAGGTTCGGAGGTGACACTCCTTTGGACACTCACCTAATGACTCCGAAGTGTTGGGGAATTACCCTGGATAGCCTTCCCTTGCTATACCCTCCCCTCCCCTCTCAGGCACACATACACATGTTAATAAGCATACCAAACCAATTATTGCAGTGCTTAAACAAGAAATCTTTATTATAGTACACCTAACTACACCTAGCAAGCTGACAGCATAAGCTTACCTAATAAGAAAGAGAGAGGTCGGTGCAGCCCACCTTTGTGATCTGTTCCTACTAACTCCCTCCCATACAGTTCTTCTCCTACTTCCTTTATAGGCCTTCCAGCACGTACACATGTGAACACACATATATTCTTCTCTATAATTTCACTCTTTCTCATCATTTTGTAGTTCATTTCCAGACTTCATGTCTCAGCTCTTTCTTCAATAAATATTTCTTTTTAATTAACACATATCCTACCCTTGGTGTGTTACGTTTCAGTTATGATCGCCCAATCTACACATTCCTCTGCCCCCCTCTTTCTTCAGTGCACTTTGTTCTTCAGTGTCTGTATATCTGTTCTTGAAGGTCAAAGACAACTGTGCTGAACTTATTCACATGGTTTTTCTATTAACCCCTATGCTGATGTTATAGCAAACCGATTGGTAGGCCCTTACACTCTCACTGGGACTTATCTGGTTAGTAGGTCCTGCAAAACCGGATAAAGTCCTTTTGAATACTGACCACTTGATAAATGAGGCCCTTTATTATGATTCCTAAAGGATAATACTGGGCAGGGCTCTGAAAGGAGAACGTAAGGACCTAGAATCAAGCATCAAACATTCTGAAAAGACCACACAAATATGCATTTTTTGAGTGTGAGGGCGTGACTAAGACACAGATGGTTGATAATTAAAAAGAAAAACATAAAAAAGAAAATGAGGTAGTACCTTTTCTTAGGACTAACTTAATACATTTTGGAACTAGCTTTCGGAGTTTCAAACCTTCTTCCTGAGGTTAGGATAGAATGAGCAAAAGATGACAATACCAGAATCACAAAAACATTCCAGTGATACTTTCAGGGGAAAATGTGTTTGGGAGAGGGGGGAAGAGAAACAGTGGGAGAGATGGCTGGGTGATCTATCCAACACAGAGAAGTAATTAATTATCTTGAAAAAGACAGATACCGCAAATGATATTGCATTTACTTCAGAGGCTGCTTTGATGGCATCTACCACTTAAAAGATAAACTGATAACCCATTTGTTATTGCTAGGGAGGAGTAGCCTAGTGGTTGGGGCAAAGTACTTCAGGCCGGAAGGTCAGGGGTTCAAATCCCACTAGAGGACAGCAACCTTGGGCCGGAACGACTGGGGTTTCTAGTCCCACAGATGCTCCTTGTGGTCTTGGGTAAGGCACTTAACCCTCCATTGCCCATGTTCCCTGTAAGTATTAGTGTATGTGTCTCATATCCCTGCGTGTTAAATGTATCCCCCAATTGTGTTGTGACCACTTTGATTGAAGGATAAGGCAGTATACAAAACTGTCTAAATAAAATAAATAAATTTGTTGGTGACAACTCGACTGTCAATAGCTGCCAAGGAGAAACTGGAAACTGGTCTGGCCAGGGCCGAGTACTGTGATAAGGAAGCTTATCATAGCTCAGGAAGGAGCTATAGAAAAGGTGAAGTGACTCTGAACAAGCAACCTGTCAGTTCTGGTAGAAATAAGAAAACAGAATTTTCCCATAAAAGACTACCAGTCCCAGAATGCACCAGGTTTCCAACAGCCATTAGAGGAGCTGAAGTGGGGAAGCGTGTGTTCAATCAGGAGGGCTATGAGGTAATCCCTAAGCACTCATCTCAAAGGGCAGGGCCTGATTCAGCACAGCTGCGCTGTGTTAGGGAGGAGCACTCATCTGAGCAGAATAAACGTAGAGTTTATTCTACAGAGAATTATCCTCCTTATCCTGAGAATCAGCTTGAGCTTGATCAGTTTCATCTGAAGGATCATCAGAAGCAGAAGCCAAACCGGACGGACAGAGAGGGAAAGAAACCCTCTGGAAGAAAGAGGAGAAAAGCCTTTGAGAGGTCTAGAAGAGTCCAGAGCAGTACGTATACTGGGAGGCATTCCAAGGGCCAGCTTACACCATTGGACTGGGGAAAGCCAGAGGAATGGTGCTGCAGAGCTAGGATCTCCAGACACTACCTGTGAGGGAGACAGCTGCACGTGGAAGGGACCCTAAGACCCGTGCCAGAAGGTATGTGAAGAGAGATCCAGTGTCCAGGGATCTGGATTGGAAGGCTGGACATAAGAACTGGACTACATACTGGCCAGGTTATATAGAGAGGAACTCTAACAGCAATGGAAGCTCAGGTATGAACACTGATCTATGCCCTAGCTATAACCTTGAAAGACAGCAGGGAAACAAGTATTCTCCTGAAAGTGCTCCATTGAGAGATTCATCTATGCCAATCCATGATATTGAACCCATGCTTGTTGAAGAAGGGGGAATGATTGCGGATGAAGAATGTGTTTATATGGACTGCTCTCTGTCCAAACTCCTTTGGTGATTTTCTGTTATAAAGTACAGCAACCATCACAAAGAAATACAAACTTGTTCTTTAATCTACTCAGAAAAGCTCCTGAAGCAGGATTTGACCCACACAGTAGAAAGCAAGCCAGCTAAGGGGTTTCAGCTGGATAACTACTAGCAATTGAGCCTTACCTAATTGCTTGTGAGTTAGGAGAGAATCTCTTCTGAATCTATGTGGGAAGTTATCAGAAGTTAACCTGAAAAGAACAGTTTTTTTCTTTCTTTGTGGCTTTTCGTTTGTTGTTTGATATATGCTAAGAAAACATTAGCTAATGCCTGACAAGTTTGAATGTTGTTTTCCTGATTTTGATTTTGTTTTTCCAAGTTAAACACTGGAAGCAAGTAACCTGATTTATGTGCTACCAAGCATATCTGTGTTGGGAGAAATAACCCCATAAATAAATATCTTATTGGCTTTAACACTTGAGCACAACTAAATTATTGTCAGCAGCTGTGTCTGGTGTGAATGAACTACATTGCCCACAATCCCTTGCATATCATATAGATATATGCACTTGCCAAGACTGTGAAGATTCTCACCCAGGCAGCCGTCTGACAGTACTTAAACAAAAGCTGAAATGTGTGGCTATGGCGAGGATAACATCAACCGAGAATGACAAAGGAGATCAGGTTCTTTTTATTTTTTTTTTATTTGATTTTCAAAATGAGTTACAGTTCAATAAACATAACAAAGTAAATCATTAAATACAAAGCAAACCAATCAAGAAACAATAAAACTCGGATAAAGCCCACATCAAGAGATACAAGCAGAAATAACAAAGTAACCGTTACAAGAAAACAAGGCTGCTATTACATTAGCCAACAATTAATGAAGGATACATCACATCCCAGAATCAGTCCCCTACCCTTATAGTGGGACGATCCAAAACAAATCTCTCCAATTGTGAAACCTCTATAAAAACAAAAGAATCTCCCTCATAATTTACAAGACATTTACATGGAAACCGTAGAAAAAACGTCGCTCCCAGTGCCAAAACTTTAGGCTTTAGCTGCAAAAATTGACGTCGTCTAAGCTGCGTTTCACGAGAAACGTCGGGAAAAATATTTATAGAGTGCCCACAAAACTTTGCCGTCTTAACTTTAAAGAAAGCACGTAAAATACGCTGCTTAATTTCAATAGAAGGTACTGTAACTAATAATGTGGAACGAGACGTAATTGTATCTGAAGAGTCTTCTAAAAAAGCAGTCAAGTTAGAAATGGCAGGAACAATCTCATCTAAGTCCCCTTCAATCAGATTAGTATTCTTTGTTCTAGCCGGGAGATAATAAGCATGAGAAATTACAATGTGGTCCTGAATATTCAAAATTTCCTATTTGTCCAACAAAATCCTAGCAGATAATAATGAGGTATGCGGAAAATTTAAAAAAACAAAGATTACAAGATCGATATGAATTTTCAAGGGCTTCCATCTTAGAGTATAACACCATAAAATTTTTAACCCCAGCGGTATTAGCCGCGGTAAGCAAATTTATCTGAGAAGTCACCCTCCCCACAGCCCTATCAGTCGAGGTAATTTTCTCATCGAGTTGCCGAAAAGATACGACAGCCTCCTGAGAAAAAGTAGCTAACGCATTCAAGGAAAAAGACATTTTCTTATCAATAGAAAGCAAAGCACTCCAAATATCTTTCAAGGAAATTTCAGTATCTGGGGGCTTAGGCGATAACTCAGATAAACTACCCAGTTCAGTAAACGACAAAGGTGTAGGAAAAGCAGTAGGAATTTTAGAGATACTTGCGATTTCTGAAGACTCTCCAGGTACAGATAATAATTGAAATGGCACAGGCAGCAGAGGCGGAGATCTCCTTCCAGAGCTGAGGGAGACCCCATCTGGGGAAGACTGCGCTAGAGGGGGGACGGGAGCGAAATGTTTGTCAAGAGGGCCCACCGGTTTATTCCCGGGGCTGCTCTCCTGACCTTTATTCACTCCCTTAGCCTTCCGCTTCCCCATAGCAAACGCCGGAGGAAAGCGGCAAGGGAACCCCCGTAGGCGCCGCTGTGACGCCGAACGGGCGCCAAAGGGGACAAACCTGCCCCTTTGACCACGCCCCTTCGAGCCCCGCCCCGCAGACACGCTCCGCGGTCAAAAAAGGAAAGGGAATAAATAAAGAAAAAAGACCCCACGGGGTATGAGGGTGCCCTGGGCGCGCCTGCCCAATCCTCCCAGGCACAGGGAAACTCTGCACACACAGGCAAAACCAGCAGCAGTCCCGAAGCAGATCTCCAGCTCCCAACTCCTTCGGCGTTACTCTGCTTACCCCCAGGAGATCAGGCTCTTGAAATCTGGAGTACTTTTAAATAGATACAACCGTTAACAAAGCTGGTCCAGATTTAGGCATAGGCAACACAGGTGACTGCCTAAGTCACCAAATATTTGTGCTAAAAAGGAACCTGACTCTACCTGCTTTTGGACTATTCTCTATTATCTCTGGGAAGAAAGCTGTCCTCCCCTCTGCTTCCCCGTTGTGTCTGTGGGCACCAACATCTTCATTCCAGCCTTGCAGCAGAGTAAACTAAATCTGAAGGGAGGCTTTAACCTTTGGTATTATCCAGTAGGTAAATTAAGACCCATTAATCAATGTCATTTCATTTCATTTATTACTTCTATTTACCACTTTTTTATCCACAGAGATGTAGTGGTGTAAAAGAACTACAACATAAAACCATGATAATAATTATAAATGTCTGGTTAACAAGTGGATAAAGCATATGCAGCATGGCTCACGTAATTCCTTCTAACCCTTCTGCATTTGCAGGTGTGTATGTATTGTGTCTGTGCTTGCATTCATGTTTGTATCTATCTTCCCTCTGTGTCGGTGTGTGTGTAGATCCCACTCATGCTCCTTGTGACTTTGGGCAAGTCATTTAATCCTCCTTTGCTCTGGGTACAAACTTAGGGGCTGATGCAAAAAGCCTGTGCTATACTCTAGTGCAGCATTTTGCTGGTGATTCTCCCATGCTAGTCTTGCTCTCCAATGCAGAAAGCAAGCTAGTGCTGGAAAATCGCCAGAGAAACCAGTGGGCATACTAATTGCATGAAAATAACAAATATTTAATTGCTCCTAACGTAAAATGCTGTGCTGAAACAGCGCTGTTTTTAACTCTTTTAATGCTGGATCTTTACATCCTTTACACCAAAGGGATCATTTGAGGTGAAGTTTGATACTTTACCTCAGATGATTCAGGCACTGAGAAGACCCTAATGCCCCCCCAAACACAACTCCCCCCCCCCCCCCCCGCCCAGTACAAAAAACATTGGTGGACCCCTAGGACCCAACCCCTCCACACTCTCTAAAAAAAAATCATTAGTGGACTTGTAGTCCCCCAGCCCCACCCCCCCAGCCTCTCATAGAAGACATTGATGGCTCCATGGGCATCCACCTACCTTATTTCATCCCCAAGACCACCCAACCCCTTCCCCCTGCAGTACTGTTAGTCAATCGGGAGACAGAAGCAATGCCCACACACTCCAGCTTCCTCATCAATACCTTTCAAAATAGCAGCTCCTGGCCCCATGAGGTGCATCCCGGAGATGCACCACCCGGGGCGGGGGGCTCAGTCTGCCAAATAAGAAAAAAGTTCCTTATTTGGTAGACAGATGGGTACGTCTGCCATATAAGAAATCTTTTTTTCTTTATTTGGCAGAATGAGCCCCCCTGCCAAGGAGGTGCATCCCTGTGTGGGGGGATTAGGGGCCATGGGACCACCAATTATTTTTTGAGAGTGGGGGGGGGGTTCAGAGGCCACTGATATGTTTGTACTGAGTTGGGGCGTGTCGGTGTCTAGGTGGGCACTGGCCCCCCCGGTGCTATATCGGGAATATCAGGGGTCTTCCCAGTGCCTGGATCATCTGAGGTGAAGAGTCAAACTCTTTTTCTTCCCCAAGGACAGCATGTCAAACTTGTGCAAAATAAGAGGCTGCTAACACAGACTCTGTGTGCATATGTTTGGCTTGCTCTCCTTGTTTAGTGCTAATTTTTTGCGCGCAGTTAATTTGCACACTGTTTGCTTATAGCATCACTGCACAAAAAAGTCTATGTTAAACTTGCATTATGAAACCCTGTGCTGGGCTCTAGCGCAGGCTTTCTGTATCAGTCTGTTAGATTGTAAGCCCTGCAGGGACAGGGAAATACCCACCTTAAACTACTAAATGGAAACATACGAGCTAAATCTCTGGATGGTTTGAATGGAGCAATTCACAAACATTCCACTGGTTTGGAAAGAATACAAATATGAAACCAAGGGGGATGTTTACTAAAATCCGCAAATGTGCGCGCCGCAAAATAGCGCACGGAAATGCGGCACTGAAACGCGAATAAACGCGTTTAAACGCCCCGCACACGTGCGTGTCACCCCCGCAAAGGTGCGCGGCACACTAACGGGCCCCGTACAAGTGCGGGCCCGCAAATGTCCGATAGAGGCGTGGAACGGCCAAAGGAGGGCGGAGGAAGGCACCGGAGGGGCGGAGGGACGGGGTCAATGGGTGGAGAATGGGAGGGGAGAGGCTTCCCGCACAGTATCGGGCTCGAATTTCCATGAAAAAAATACCGCGAGTGAAACACTCGCGGTAGAGGGCATTTAAAGGGAAGAGAAACCATTTCCGTCAGCAATGTACAGGAAAACCGGGGAAACCTAAAATACGTCAGCAGTGTGATATATGTGCACAGCACAAAAGTGAAATTAAAAATAGAAAAGGACCACCACAAAAATATTTAAAATAGTAAGTCAGCTGGGGAACAGCTATAGTAAAGAGCAAAACAAACAAACACACCCAGGAAAGCTCCAAAATAAAGAAATTAATATTGGAAGTGTTCAAGGAGTGGAGACCTATCCAAAAACACATCTCCTGTTTATGGAGTTTCCCTGGGAGTGGTGTCATATGGTTGCTTATCAATATCCCTGTTGCCCAGTTCTGTTATATTCCAACCCCCTGTTCACGTGGTCATTTCCGGGGTTCATTTGAACGTTTGTCACCAGACAGGGTGAATGAGCGCACAGTAAAAATGTGAAGAGCAGGTTGTGCAACTCCATCCTGCAAGGCTAACTATCCCCAGGGACTGCACTGTCTCTGTGGCCACAGTGTGGTGCAGCAGACAGAGCCAGTACCTCTAGGACCATAAGCCAGAGGATCAAATCCCAGCTGGGGGTCCTGCCAGCCCATTCCCATATTTTATCCACCACTAAACAAAGATAGCACAGACACCCCTGTATTGCAGGGAACATAAGCATGGTGCAAACACCCATATATTGCCCTACACTGCACAAACACCATAACAATGTGCATTACCTACAGCCCAGTCCCCCAAATGCAGTCCCGGAGTGCCACAACCCAATCATGTCATCTGCTTTCCCAAGATAAGCACATGCCAGCATGTTGGTGGAAGGGTACAGGTGGTGGAGGGGGAAGTGCCTGCTATCCACAGAGGACAGTGGCCTAGCCATGTGCAGGCTGGCACCGTCCACTAAAACAGATAGGCCCTGTTGGATGTACAGTCATGGACGTCCCAGGGAATCCAGCACATCTGTGGCAACACAGTGGTGCACTGCACACAGACAGTGTGTGCAAGAACAGAAGGTCACAGGTTCAAAGCCCTGCCAATCCTGTCCATCTATTTTCCCCACAACTAAACCGTGAGAGTACAGACAATCCTTTATTGCTGGTGATATACGCATTGGTCACATGCCTATTTCTCACCCCACTGAGCACAGATACCATGTCCAGGGGCATTACCTAGAGCAGAGTCCCACAAATGCAGTCCTGGAGGACGACACACCATTAAGCTTCAATGCTGCCACTCACACAAATGCCTGTGCTGTATCTCTCTGCACCACCCCCATGGCATGTAGATGTAGCTCATGCATATTCATGAGTGACAGCAGGGAAACCCGAACAGTGTCTTGCAACCCTGGACTTGATTTGGGAAACTCTGCCATAAAGCAACAGCCAACAGGGGCAGACACACCCACACCCATACCCACAGGCCCCATTGGTCAATGCCCCCTGGAGAGGCACGACATTGGGCCCTGCATGCAGCTCCCAATACTAGCATGTGCATACTGTAGCAATGTCACCCTACACCTGGGGATACGGTACACAGCTCTCAAATGCATGCTATGAGTACTGGCAGATAGATATCCCTACGTTACGCACAGTCTGCTCTTTGAGCTCCCTCATGACAATCTTCATGTTGTCTGCAGTGGGTGCCTCAGGTCTGGGCCCTGACAGTGTTTACCACCCTGGGGAGTGACTCCCAACAGTATTGCGTACCATATCCATGCCTGTACTGTGCGCAGGACTGGTGTGGTGGCCAATGCTGACAAATGCCTCCATAGTAGCACAATGCTGGCATATGTGTGGGAGTGTGTGTCTGACTATAAAGTGTGTGTTAGCTGCAAACACCTTCCACAGCCCACACTGCCAGCACTGTTGCCAGTATTGTCATGCCAATGTGCATAATGAGCAGCAAGGTACCATGGGTATAGCTCAGACAGGGTGGGCTGGCCAGGATGCATCTGCACAGGGCAGAGGGCACTGGCTGGGACATTGTAGTGGCTGGCCACCACCTACACATACAGGGTGGCCTCTCTATATGCTGCTGGGGTTGCACTCCACCCTGACTGTGCAGTGACGACAGCATGGCTAGGCACCCCCATAGTGCTACATAGTATGTCTGTCATGTGATATATATGTGGGTCTTGTTTTGGGGCCCAGTCACTGACTTATCTGCTGGTGTGCACTGTCATCCCAATTCTGGGTGCATGCATTTCCATCAGGACTAACTAGCAGACTGTGTTCAGCTGGTCTGTATCCTGATGGAGCGCCTTGCAGAGTGCAGCAGCTGATGGCTTGCTGCAGGAGAATATCAGATAGTGGTGGGGTGCAACTTAGCATATCCATGCCCAATGTCTGTCAGATATTGTGTAATGGATGTGTATAGAGCTGCAGTGACTGCCCTGTAAGGTGTCTCATCACTAGCAGGACTGGGGTTGATGGTCCACTCCACTGCAGGGAGGTAGCATGTTGATAGCAGACCCTGTCATTCAAACTGGGGCCAAAGGGGAGAAATGGTGGTGTATATAGTCCACGTAGGTGTCCATGAAGGGTTCCCCTGACTCAGACTGACAGAGATATCCAACATGCTTCTGCAGAAACAACCTATCTCACAGAGTAAGATTGCTTTGGAGCTCTGGCATGGCCTCATTCCACCATGGAGGGTGGTGTGGACCTAGTCCTGGGTGCCCCATCGCACCCTCAGGGTGAGCACAGTACCCGCACAATGTGACGGTGTGTAGGTACTCTGTGCCAGTACAACACCCACTCAGTACACCCTACCAGGCAGAGGTGATGTGTGGGTGCACACGGCCACACCCCCATACCAGGCCGGGAGCTGTTGGGTTGCATACCCCATCTTGTGTGCATCTGTGGACAGGTGATTTGCATGTGCAGTGCATCATGGGTAGGGGTGGCCTAACCCTATCCTGTTCACAACAGCAGACTGTCTGTGAGGTGACATGCAGGCTCTCTGCAGCCAGCCAGGGGCTTGCATACAGCTACAGAGCTGTAGCCCAATGGTTATGTCACTGCATGTGCAACCAGAGGTCATGGGTTCAAACCCACAGTGGGGTTATGTGATTGGGTTGTCCAGAGCATCACCCATTTTCTAATGTACATATTTTTATGGAAGAAAAAACACCCTTGGTGTACTGTACCCATAAGGTGCCTCTGAGGGTGCTTAATAAGGCGCCTTATAGGACACCTTATGGTTGCCATCAAAATAGGGTGCACTGTACATTATCCTGTGTCGCAACAGGGGCAAATGGGTTCAACTTGTCCCTTTCTATCATGCCACTCTGTCGGGTGTATTGTCTTGCAGTTGCAGAGGCTGAGGCACCAGTCCCACCTGCACTAATGGTGTTTCATGTAGCCCATGGCACTGCTACTTTTGGTTCACACACACCAAATGCTTTTGGCCTGTATGATCTCATACATCCACTCACCACATAAATTGCAAACTCTCTGCTTGGAAGACCATGGCACAGCCCTCTACCTACCATCTGACCATCAGGGAGTTTCATGGTGGGGCAGCTTACTGGCAGTAAGCTGCCCCACCATGGCCATCAAGGGTCATTTGCAGCAGTTAGCCATATCATGCACACCTCTCCTGTGACTGCTCCACATGAGCACTCTTGGACAATCCTCCCTTTGCTGTCCACATCTGGAACATGCTGCCTCCACCCAGACACTGTCCTGGCCTATGGTATGCCACACACTGACAGTACATCTGGATACATGTCCACACCTCACAGACACTATAATATAACTTACGGCATGGTATATGCTTTCAGGAGCATCTAGGACTGCACGCCTGTCACAGCGCCCCCTGCTCCTGCATCTCCTCTGCTGACTCTGCTGCCACAACCACCCACCCATGACACTGCCAACACCCACTACCAGCATCACTAGGCAGCTGCCTATCTTGCCAAGTCAACAACACAGGCCTGCTGTATGGTCAAACATGGTCATCACACATACCTCCACATAGCCAGGCATCTGGTGAATCAACTCCACCAGCTACCAACTGTGCTTGCATCCATAACTTCTCCAGTGGCTTCCCTGCCCCCCTTTCAATGTTTTAGAGGCTTTCCTGTATTAGGGTGCATGCAAGACACCTTAACACAGCATGTCCTTTTACCTTCCGCTAAGTGTCTTCTACCACCCCTTAATGTCCTGTTACCGCCCGCTAAGTGTCCATTAGGACCCCTTAACGCAGCATGTTCCGTTACTACCTGCTAAGTGTCCACTAGCACCCCTTAATGCTGGAACGCCTCTAACACGCCCAGCACACTTGGCACATGGTAACCCCTTATTGCTGCCATTATCGCATGGAAAAGACTGCTCCTTTACCGCCATTTAGTAAACATACCCCTAAGCATTTTAAAATTACCCCCATAGCAACCAGTTGCAAATTATAGTACATGATTCAGTCATTAGTTGTCACTATTCATAGCAGGCATTAGGAAAGCAATATGGTTTAGTTACTAGGTTTCACAGTAGAATTTACAACAAAGAAATTGAAATACATATCTGAACTACTAAGGGGTATGTTTACTAAACGGCGGTAATGTCATTCACATTAGGTTCCGCGGTAAAGGTAGAAATACCATATAAAGGCATGGGCGTGCATCGTTACGTAGCTAACGCATGTTACAAGGCGCCGTAGACTAATGCTCGTTACAAGGCGCCTCGTAAGGCACCTTGCAAGGCACTGTATAAGGCACCCTACAAAGTATAAGGTGCCTAGTAAGGTACCTTGTAAGGTGCCCTGTAAGGCGCCTAGTAAGGTACCTTGTAAGGCACCCTATAGGGCTGCCCAGGCTAAACGCCATAGTAGGCACCCTAGGACAAGGTACCGCAGAAGGCACCCTGGGCTATGGAACCATAGGTTAAGGTGGCCTAACAAGGTTATGGTGCCCGAGGTTATTGTGCCCTAAGGGCTGCAAGGTGCTTCAGGATGACATGCATGACCTGTGAGGCACAGAGACAGATGTAGTCCTAACACTAGATAGAGCACAGAGGAAAGGCAATGAACAGGTGAGTGAAGGAGGGAGAGCTGGGAGCTGCCGGACCTGCCATATCTGTGGGCATCCCATGTGGCTGCCAGTACTGTTGACAAACATGGTGGGGGCAACTGTACCACAGCACAGGGTGTTGGCAATGTAAAGTACTAGAAAGACAGACGATGGGAATATGTGTCCCCCAGTGGAGGCAGAGGTGGCAGGATAGTTACAATGATGGGTGGACAAAGGAGTGGTGGTGCCATGCAGATCAGGCACAGGCGAGGCAAGCATGAAGAGGCGCAATGCAGGAAAGGGTATGACATGGGGTGGCAGCCTGCACTGGCAGACAGGACTCAACACAGCTGACAAACGCAGATAGACGGACCGAGGGAATGTTGGCAATGGTGGCGAGGGTATTAAGGGCTGGCAGCACAGATCTGAAAAAATATGACCTCTACAGGCATGCACACCATTTGAGCAGGACAGGCATGAGAGGAGGGAACAATGAGGAACTGAACCCATGAACGGCATTGTATTAACCAGTAGGCTATAGCTCCATGGTGTATGTCACAGCAATGTCTGGGTACAGAAAGACTGCAGGTCACCGCGCAAACTGTCTGCTCTGAGTGCCAGGATAGGGTAACCCCACCAGTACCCATGATGCAATGCACATGCTGAATAGCAGTCTACAGCTGATCATCAAATGGGGTCTGCACCTCTCCGGTACCTCAGCTGGGAAAGACGAACTGACAGTGTGTGATACTGGCACAGAGTAGCTACAGACCATGCCCATTGTGCAGGTTCTGTGTCTGCCCTGAGGGATAGGATGGGTTCCCAGCACTAGGTCTGCAGTACATGTGGTGCTAGAGATAGGTCCTGCTGTACATCCCCATCACTACCAGTGTGTGATAGGTGTTCCTTGTAGTGCAGCCGAAGGTAATTTGGTGTCTATCTGTATCCTGTAGTCACATGTGGCCCTGTAGGACCAGACACCAGCCAGATTAGTGTGTACCCCGTGTGAGGGTCTGGCTGACATGGGCAGCTGTTATCAGGGCAGAGGGGTTCCTAGAATTGCATGAGGTGTGTGTAGCAGTGGCTGTATAGGTCACAGTGGTATACACTACATACCCCAAAGGGCCCACATCACCCTTTTGTAGGTAAAGAACAGTGCCCCCGCCCCAGGGAAGCAACCTCCATCCTGTTTGTATGAGACAGACCTCCAGGGTTGGTGGGCCAGAGCCATACCTATGACTGGGACAGTGGCAGACCAGCAGCAATGCTGGGGTTAGGTCTGAAAACCCCAACTGCCTCCCACCACTGCCTGCCAGTCACCAGCAGACAGCACAGTCAGACTGTACCTTAAAGGTGTTCTGACCATGCACAGTCTAACTGCAGACAGTCCACCAGGAACTATGTGCAGCAAGCAGGCATCTCAGTGATTGGGACCCCAGCACTGGGGAACACAAATATATCACTAGAGACAACAACTGATCCGCACAAACATATCAACCTCACCCCCTTCCAGCAACACCAAGGAGTACCCCAAGGATCCACACTATCTGCCATGCTCTTCAACATCTACCTGCAACCACTCTGCTCAATCATATGTGCCCACAACATCAACTATCACATCTATGCTGATGGCATAATGCTCTATGCCCCAATCACAACCTCTAACCCAACAAATAAACACTTATCAGAATGCTTCACAGAGGTATCCAGCTGGCTACAAAAGAACAACCTATCCATCAACATAAAGAAAACAGAAGTCCTCATAGTAACAAAGGACCCAGACTTCACACCACCTACACACCTCAACATTGGAACTACACAAATACAAATACAACCGCACATAAAGTATCTAGGAATCATCATAAACCAAGCACTCACACTCAAGCAACAAATAAAAAAAACCACCGGAACAATATTCCACAAGGCTAAAACAGTACAACGCCTCAGACCTCTCCTTGAACCACAGGACTTCAGAACAGTGATGCAAACCATGACACTCCCCCATCTGGACTACTGCAATATAATCTACCACGGACTACCAGCCACTCATACCAACCCACTTCGAACTGCCTTAAATACCACAGCAAGAATTATCCAGAAAGCAAAAAAACAAGACCGCATCACCCCAATCCTGAGGGAGCTACACATACTCCCCCTCGAAGCAAGAATCAAATACAAATCCGCCCTACTTACTCACAAAGCTCTCTACCAAACTCAGACTTCCCAGCTCCGCACACTAATGCCCCGACCAGCCCACAACAGAACAACCAGACAAACCACCAACAACTCCCTCACCGTCCCCCATAAACAAACCAAATGCAATCAAGGGACCTGCAAAAGAGCCTTCGAATTGTATGCACCATTCCTCTGGGACTCTCTACCAAGTCACATCAGAAGCAACGGAGATCCCTTATCATTCAGGAAACAACTAAAAACCGTCCTATTCCAGGAATAACTCAGACCAGAAACAAGCACCCCCCACTGACTACCTCCCAACCCACCTAATTCATCCCCCTGAACATATGTTCTAAGAGACTATAATACAATGTCTATGTCCCAAACATTTGTTGAAATCATTAACGTTGGCCACCTGGTGATGGCCCCAACCCCAGAATTTGATTATTGCCCAGCCCACCCCTCTTTTTAATATTACACTGCTTTGACCCAGTGAAAAGCAGGATATAAAATAAATAGTGTAGAGCACTATGTGGGAACCTAGACCTGCCATGATCACTGCTCGTTCAGAGTGAGTGCCCTCCCAGCATGCCATGCTGTGGCCACCCTGTCCATGCAGGTGATGGTCAGGCACTACAGTGTCCTAGCCATTGCCCCACACCCTGTGAAGAAGCATCCTGGCCAATCTGCCCTGTCCAGGCCATACCCAGAATACCTTACTCCTCATTATGCATCTAATCAGGCTAACGCTGGTAACAGTGGGACATTTTGGGCCCAGTGAAGTGTGGGCAGCCACAGAACAATGGATAGACATACAAACACGCTCACTCCTTTTGTAGCAGTATACAAAGATAGGGGTGGTGGGCAGCCCTGCTCGCCACACTAGTCCTGATCACAGTGCTGACATTGCTAAACTGTGCAGGGGGTAGTAGTAGTGCTCTGGTGATAACATCATCCCAATGCTGGGGCCAACAGCCTGCCGCTCCATGCATCATTGGATTGTGGAGCCTGTGTGAGTGGGTGTTTGCACCCCTGTTCGCCGCTGCTTTGGGCTTTGCACATGTTGCTGTTATATCTGCATTGTAGGGTAAAATATAGGGACATGCTCTGCAGGAACCACAGCTGGGACTTGCACCTGTGACCCTCTGCTCCTGGACATACTGGCTGGGTGTACTGCACCACACTGTTGCCACAGATGCATGGTAGTCCCTGGGGCTACCTGCACTTTTCCTCAGCCAGACCTTTTATGTTGCACTGCACACCACGTACTGATGCAGAGCATGGCCTAGGTCCACTGCAGGGAGGTGGCACTGCCCCCTCCAGTACTGGCACATGCCCCCCTGCCAAGCTGACATGGCCATTTGCTGTCGGTGCTGGTAGTACGCAGTCCCAGGCCATTCACTGTGTAGGTAGGCGCTCACCTAGGGAGTGGGTTCCGGGGTGGGGGGGGGGGGACATACATGGACATCCTCACATCCCCCCATCACTGCCTACCACTATTATGTCCCCTCCACATGGGGGCAGGATGGCTGGGGGGATGTCAGGTCTGTGCCCTAGCGACTATTGGCTAGGGTAGACCAGGTAGATATAGGTGGATTGTGTTTGGCCTTGGTCAACTGCTGTCTTGCTGATCTCCGGTGTCTATGTACCTACGTGCCACCTAGGCACCCGCCTGGTCCACCGTGCCCCAGCTGCCCATGCTACATGTCCCACCTGCGGCCCCCTATGCCGCATTTGCACCATCACCATAGTGGCCATTCATACTTTGGCACTATGGTATTGCTGTACATGGAGCACTACTATCACAGTTTTTGGGCTCCCTGCCTGGGCTGTACATTGCTGACATGTAAATGGTTTCTCTCTCCTGCAAATGTGCATCTAACGGCAGGTTTTCAATCGCGTTAGGATTCAGCCCTTCAGATCAGCGCGTTAGTGTGAATGGAGCCTCTCCCTGCCCACACTCCGCCCATTGATCCCTTCTCTCCGCCCTCTCTCCACCTTCTGCGGTGTTTACCACACCGCGGGATGTCAGCGATCGTTAGGTAACGATAGTGCGCGTTAACGTTACATAACAATCGTTAACGTTACATAACGCGCATTTTGTAACGTTACCGCAGTTTAGTAAACATGCCCCTAAGAGACAGGATAGGAGTGTGGCAACAGAGGAGTGTGCTGGGGGGGAGGGGAGAAAAACATATGGAGCATGCCTTATGGAATTATTTGTAATCTCTCTGCATTTCTGTGTGTGTGCATGCATGTGTATATGTGTTTGTATGTGTGTGTCTGTCTATGGGATCTGTCTCCTAAACTACTCGATCCAACTGACTTTCGTTCAGCACTACAAGCCGTGATTATCCCCCACATTGACTACTGCACTTCTATCTATCAAGGAGTACCTCAGTCAACCCCTCTTCCTCTGCAGACAGCCCTCCACACAGCAGCCCACCAGATCATCCAAAGAACCTCAAGATATGATCATATTACCCCCATCCTCTACCAACTTCACTGGCTCCCCGTACAGTGCAGAATACAATGCAAACTCCTCTGATAACATTCAAGACACTCAATAACTTATCGTCCCTGCATCTGCAAACACTCATCAATCCACCCCAGACTAACAGAACCAGAAAGCATTCCACCATGAATCTCTTAGCCAGCCCCTACACAAAAACAAGAACCATCCAACAAGCATGTGTGAGATCCTTCAAACTCTACACACCTACCATATGGAACTCCCACCCCAACCCTTTAAGGAACACCAAAGACTTCCTCACTCTCCGCAAACTCCTCAAAACCCACCTGTTCACCCTACACTTTGGATCCTCCACCAAGCCCCCCCCCCTCATCTCCGACCTGTCTGCATCAACTGACCTTTCCTGCCCCCAAGATAGCTCTGTAAATGAGTTAAGGATGGAATGTCCTAGTTAAATTGTTAATGTGAATAGTTTCAGTTCTCTGGAAATATTGTTTAAATTCTTTCTGGGTACACCACTTTGACCTAGTGAAAAGTAAAAGTTCAGTCAAATAAATAAAATACAATAGCTGCTACTGTGCAGCTAATGTGGAAATACTGGCCAGCGGTAGCAGCTAGGATGGGGAAAGTAGAGACATCGCGGAACATTTCTGTGGTCTGTGCAGGCGAAGGTGAGATTAGGGCAGAGAGTGGGAGGGCCTGCCAGCACAGCTAGAGAGACTCACTGCATCATGCTAGATAGCTGCTCTGATTTTCAGGCTTCGCAAATGCAGCTCCTGCCACCTGAATGGGAAGTGACAGCTACATCTGCGAATCCAGTGTTCCTGCCACAATATCTGTAGGGAAAACATTGGGAATGCCCATTGTAGATACTGCAGGCCTTTTGCAGCCATCACCCCGTGTTAGCTGCCAAAGGCTAATGCTGTTTAATAGACAGACCCCCTATATTTACTTAACATGGTTTTTATGCTGCTTTATCATTTTAGTCATAGAGGTTTGCATTGTAACTTAAACTTAGCAATGTACATTTGTTTTATTTTTTTTATTAATTATATTTATACAAATTTTAACATTTTACATAATGCAATGAAAACAGTTACATTCAAGGAAACATGAAAATATCAAAGAAAGCAATAAATAGAAGAATACTTTAAACTAATTTCAAGTCCACATCTCAGGGAGACTAAACTGTGATTGAGGATAAAGCAAAAGAAAACAAGGCGAGGACCCCCCCCCCCCCTAAAAGGCACCAATATAGGGGGGAAACCATAGCCTACAAGCAGCCGGTAGAGATCCCCTGCCACCCAAAACTATCATGAAGATTTGATCACTTTTTCCTGTTCTAGCAGCCATTTTTCCAAATCAGATGAAGAAAGAAAAACATATTTAACGTAATGCAAAGTAATACAGCATTTACAAGGATATTTCAAGAAATATGTAGCCCCTAAGGCAAGCACTCTAGGTTTCAAAAGCAAGAAATCTCTTCTGCGTAATTGTGTAGGACGAGAAACATCCGGAAAGATAGCTACTTTATCTCCACAAAACTGCAACTCTTTCCTACGAAAATAATTCTTCAAAATAGCTACCTTATCATCCTCAGCAGCTAGAGTTACTAATAATGTGGCCCTAGTAGCTATCACATCGTGAGATTCCTCTAGAAAAGCGGTTAAATTAAAATTACCAGTATCCGGGAGGGGATCCTCCTCTCCCCCCACAGAGCTAACTAATTTCTGAGAAGGCAAGTAATAACACTTAAGAATAACACAAGAGTCAGCCTGTGGACAGAGAAGGACATCCTTCAGATATTTCCTAAATAGTACCAAAGGGGACAATAAAGAACAGCTGGGAAAATTCAAAAGCCTCAAATTCCTACTGCGATAAGCATTCTCTAGGTTCTCAAGCTTCTGATGTAAAAGGGAACTGTCTTTAGCATAGGTAACCGAAAGATCAGAAAAAGACTTAGGGGCATGTTTACTAAAAACCGCTATTTTGCGCGGCGCAAAATAGCGCACTAAAAGCAGCACTTAAGTGCTCTTAAGCGCCCCGCAAACGTGCGTCGAACCCCCGCACACGTGCGCGTCATACTAACGAGCCCCGCACAAGTACGGGCCCGTAAATGTCCGATAGAGGCGTGGAAAGGCCTACGGAGGGCGGAGGAAGGCCCCGGAGGGGCGGAGAGACGGGGTTAATGGGCGGGGAAGGGGAGGGGAGAGGCCCCTCGCACAGTTGCGGGGCCGAATTTCCATTGCAAAAATAGCGCGAGTGAACCACTCGCGGTAGAGGGGATTTAAAGGGAAGAGAAACCATTTCCGTCAGCAATGTACAGCACAACCGGGGAAACCTGCGAAACGTGAGCAGTGTGATACATGTGCACAGCACAAAAGTGCAATTAAAAATAGAAAATGACCACCACAAAAATATTAAAAATAGTAATTCAGTTGGGGAACAGTTATAGTGATGGGCAAAACTAGAAAACACACCCAGGAAAGCTCCAAAAAAAATGATTTATGGAAAGATGTACGGAGCGGAGACTCGTCCAAAAAACATTTCCCTTTTTCTGGAGCTGTCCTGGGAGTGTTTTCCATGTTTGCCCATTAATATCACTGTAGCCCAGCTTGGTTATATTTTATCCCCCTTTTCCCGTGGTCATCTGTGGGCTTTACTTGCACGTTTGTCACCAGACAGGGTGAAGGAGCCCACAGTAGAAATGCACACAGCAGGCTTTGCGACTCCATCCTGCCATGTTACTATCTCCAGGGACTGTACTGTCTCTGTGGCCACAGTGTGGTGCAGCGGACAGAGCCAGTACCTCTAGAACCAGAGGGTCAGAGGTTCAAATCCCAACTGGGGCACCTTCCAGCCCTGGCCATATATTTTACCCACCACTGAACAACGATAGCACACACACCCCTGTCTTGCAGGGAACATAGGCATGGGGAGATCACCCATATTTTACCCAACACCACACACACACCACAACAATGGGCAATACCTACAGCCAAGTCGCCCAAATGCAGTCCCGTACTGACACATTACAATCAGGTCATCTGCTTTCTCTGAGAGAAGCTCATGCCAGCATGTTGGCGGACGAGTACATGTGGTGCAGGGGGCAGTGGCCGCTAGCCACGGAAGACAGAGGCCTAGCCATGTGCAGGCTGGCACAGTCCACAGCAACAGACAGGCCCTGCCGGATCCACAGTCATGGACTATCCAGGGAATTCAGCCAATCTGTGGCTACACGGTGGTGCAGTGCACACAGACAGTGCATGCAAGAACAGAAGGTCACAGGGTCAAAGACCAGCTGGGGCTACCACCAATCCTGCCCATGTATTTTCCCCACAAATAAACAGTGACAGTAAGGACACACCTTTCGTGACGAGGACATATGCAATGTTAATACATCTATCTTTTACCCCACTGAGCACAGACACCATGAACAGGGGCAGAACCTACAGCAGAATCCCCCAAATGCAGTCCTGGTGGGCCACACACCAGTCAGGTTCCATGCTGCCACTCATACAAATGCCTGTGCTGTATATCTATGCACCACCCCCACGGCATGTAGATGTAGCTCATGCATATTCATGAGGGACAGCAGGAAGACCCGAACAGTGTGATGCAAAACTGGACCGGATTTGGGAAGCGCTGCCGTAAAGCAGCAGCCAACAGGGGCAGACACACCCACACCCACAGGCCCCATTGGCCAATGTCTCCTGTAGAGGCAGAACATTGGACCCTGCGTGCATCTCCCAATACTAGCACCTGCATACCTTAGCAATGTCACCCTACACCTGAGGTTCACAGCTCTGAAACGTTTGCTAAGAGTACAGGCTGATAGATATCCCTACGTTACGCACATACTGCTAGTTGACCCCATCCGAACAATCTGTTTGGTGTCTGCGGTGCGTGCTCCAGGCCTGGCCTCTGACGGTGTTCACCACCCTGGGGAGTGACCCCCAGCAGTACTGCGTACCATATCCATGCCTGTGCCGTGCCCAGGACCGGTGTGGTGGGCAAGGCTAATCACCCCCTCAATAGTAGCACAATGCTGGCATAGGTGTGGGAGTGTGTGTCTGTCTATACAGTGTGTGTTGGCTGCAAACACCTTCCCCAACCCACACTGCCAGCACTACTGCCAGTATTGGCCTGCCAATGTGCATAATGAGCAGCAAGGTACCATGGGTATAGGTCAGACATGGTGGGCTGGCCAGGATGCATCTGCACAGGGCGGGCACTGGCTGTGACATTGTAGTGCCCGGCCACCACCTACACAGACAGGGTGACCTCCGTATGTGCTGCTGGGGGAGCACTCTCACCCTGAGTGTGCAGTGATGACAGCATGGCTAGGCACCCCCATTGTGCTTCTCTCTTGTGATATATATGGGTTTCCTGTTGGGGGCCTTCTCACAGAACTCTCTGCTTGTGTGTGCTGCCACCCCAGTTTTGGGTGCATGCATTTCCATCAGGGCTAACCAGCAGACTGTTCACAGCTGGTATGTGTCTTGATGGAGTGCCTTGCAGGGTGCAGTGGCTGATGGCTTGCTGCAGGAGAATATCAGATAGTGCTGGGGTGCATCTTTGGATATCCAGGCCTAAAGTCTGTCTGATATTGTGTTATGGATGTGTGTGGAGCTGCTTGGACTGCCCTGTAGGGTGTCTGTTCCCCAGCAGGACTGGGGTTTGATGGTCCACTCTGCTGGCATGGGGTGGGGGTGTAGGTGTAGTAAGATGGGGATCTGTTGGTGGGCAGGCCCTGTTTGCCAGCCCTGGGGGGGGGGGGGGTGGGTGGTGTAAGTAGTAACCTTGACCACCTAGGGGTCCATGGGGGTTTCCACTAACCGAGACAGACAGAGATATCCAAGATGTTTCTGCAGCACCTTCCTATCTCACAGGTTAGTACTGTTTTGGAGCTCTGTCATGGCCTCATTCAGCCATGGCTGGTGTTGTGGACCTGGTCCTGGGCGCCACATCACACCCTCAGGGTGAGCACAGTACCCGCACAATGTGACGGTGTGTAGCTATTCTTTGCTGGTAGTCCTCCCGCTCAGGACCCCCTACCAGGCCGAGGTGCTGTGTGGGTGCACACGGACAATTCCCCCTACGAGGCCGGGTAGCTGTTGTGGTGCATTCCCCATCTTATGTGCATCTGTGGACAGCTGATTTGCATGTGCAGTGCATCATGGGTACGGGTGGCCTAACCCTATCTTGTTTACAACAGCAGACTGTCTGTGAGGTGACGTGCAGGCTCTCTGCAGCCAGCCAGGGGCTTGTTGACAGCTATAGGGCTGTAGCCCAATGGTTACGTCACTACCTTTGCAGCCAGAGGTCATGGGTTCAAGCCCACTGTGGGGTTCTGTGATAGGGTTGTCCAGAGCATTATCTTTGTTTACTGTACATATTTTTATGACAGCAAACACACCCTTGGCATACTGTACCCATAAGGTGCCTCTGAGGGTGCTCTTTAGGGCGCCCTATAGGCCACCTTATGGGTGCCATCCATATTGGGTGCACTATACATTGTCCTGTGTCACAACATACATGGTGCCCTATAGGGGACATTCTAGGGTGCCTTGGCGGACAGTGCACTGTAACATGTGCCTTACGGGCATCTGTATGTTAACACACTGTGAGAGCGGGTTTACTAGTAGTGGGAAATAAAATAAACCTTGAAGGCCTCCTACAGCACTCCTCACCATAATACATACTGCCCCAGCCAGCCTTGTTCACTGGGCACTGTGAGGGGTTGAACCCCTGACACCTGCACCATTGGTCAGTGTCTTCACCATTGTGCTGTGGCTCTGCTCCTGTGTTTGAGCAGCAGCGCGCAGCCTTGTAGCCATCGGCGCACCATCTTGTGGCGCACAAAAGTAACAGCGCGCCGCCTTCTGCCGCGTAACATTAACAGCGTGCCGCCTTATGCCGCCCAACATGGGCATGCCTCCTAAAATAATGCCTCAGCCAGCTGTCTTCAATGGGCACTGTGGGGAATTGAACCCATGATGCCTGCACGAGTGGTCAGTGTCTTAACCATTGTGCTATGGCTCCATTCCTGTTATTTGTACATCAGCGCGCCACTTATCCCTCCCACTATTGGGTTGCCCCCTCACACATCAGCGCGCCGCCTTCTGCCCACCGGCTCGCCGCCTTCTGTTGCCCGATTTTATCAGCACGCCGCCCTCTGCCGCCCAACCTTAACAGCGCGCCGCCATCTGCCGCCCACAATGAACAGTGCGCCGCCTCATGCCGTATAAAAAAAGAGTGCGCCGCCTTCTGCCGCCCATAAGCAGTATGCCTCCTACACCACTTTTGCCCATAAAAGTTGATGCCTCAGCTGGTCTTTTTCGTTGAGCGCAATAGGGGTTTGAACCCCTGGCCCCTGCACCATAGGTCAGTGTCTTCACCGTTGTACTACGGCTCTGTTGATTGGTTATGCAGCAGCGCCCCCACTTAGCCTTTCCACGCGATAATGTGGGCCCCTCTGTGCCTACCATGACAGTAATGAACTTTGCTTCTAAGCCAGGGTATATGGAGTATTATCCCAGCCTCTGAAATGTACTGCTAATGCTCACGGTACTACTCGCATTGTGCTGGTGAGAGTTTCTTTCTGGAGTTCATAAGATGTAACTTTTAATGGCACCCTGTCAAGGTGTGCCGAAAGTTGCTTTTAATCAAACAATAGGAAAAATTTCTGCACTGTATCTTTCTGCCACATTTTCTTGGTCCCTGACTGCATTCCTGAAGATCTTCTCTTTCCACGTGATTCGCAGAATAATCACTTGGAAATGACACCTCTATAATCAAATCTGTTCTGGTGTTTTTCTCTTTTGCCACTGTGTTGGGTTTCCTTGTATCCAGCTTTTTATCCATTGGAATAGGAATGTCCCAAATTATCATAACCTCTTATTTTTTCATAATTCTCCTAGGGTCGTGATTCTAGTGCTTTTCTGCTACAACGATGTAGTGTTGACAAAGTTTTCAGTGACAGACATACCACTTTGTTGTGCCTTTCTGTATAGAAATTTTCTGCAGACAGAGCTTTGCAGCCAGCTCTTTCTTACAGAATCTACATATATCTGTTTTTACGGTTTTTTTCTACATTTGCTATGAATCATCTTGTCTGTAATTCATTGTCTTCAGCTGCATCCATTCATATATCATCCGTAGATTTCAGTTCACCTCTTTAACCATTCACGTATCTGGATTTGATTGAGATATGGTTCCTGGAGTAGCACCTTGTATTTCCCACTATATTTGTGCATTTGCCCCTTGCTTTTCCTTGTCTTCTGATCTAATGCTTTAAATAGCTTTTTCTCTTGTTTTGTAAATCCTGTTTCTTCCTTTCCTGAGTGTACAGGTGGATTCTCACTCCTTCTTTCTGCTCATCAGAATGCTTGCCCAGATCAAATGATGCAGATGGATACAATGCTTACTTTCACAGTACAACACTTTTTGGGTCCGATATTCAAAGACATTTACATGGTTGACAGAGCTGTAATGTAGTATATATAAATACCCTTAGAAACATCAATCTACAAAAATACAAATTTCTTTAACCAATCTATCAAATAACTATCACACAATTACTTAAGGTATATATGACCTCAGGATAGCCTTTCCCCTACATGTGGCGAAATACATCACCATAGGATTGAATGGCAAACTTCACATCACGGGTCATAACCTTTCTACATTTTAATTTAATTTTTCACAAAATTAATACAAATCTATTTAAATTACCTACATCCGAAAAAGTACTTTTAGGGGTATGTTTACTAAAGGGTGCTATTTGTACTGCTGCGACATTATCACACGATAAGGTACCTTATCACGCAATAATGGCGCTTTATCGGGCACAGAGGTACCTTAGCACGCGATAATGCGTGCAGCGGCACAAATGAGCGCTGAGCGTGAAGAAAGGCTCCCGGAGGGCGGAGGAAGGTTCCCCAGAGGTGGAGAGAGAGGGTCAATGGGTGGAGAGTGGGAGGGGAGAGGCTCCCTGCACACTAACACTGTGGAATCCGGGGCTGAAAACTAACGCCAGTGAAACCCTGGAAGGGAAGAGAAACCATTTCCGTCAGCAATGTACAGCAAAACCAGGGAAACCCACAAAAGGTGATACGTGTGATACATGTGCACGGAACAAAAGGGCAAATAAACATTGAAAATGACCTGAACAAAATGGAAAAAAAACATAACCAAGCTGGCCAATAGTGATATTAATGGGAAACAGCAAAAAACACTACCGAGAAAGCTCCAAAAAAAAGATATTAATTTTGGAAGGGTCTATGCTCTGTCCCCATACAAGGTGAATGATCCCACAGTGAAATAGCGCTGATCAGGATTTTCCCTTGTTATTGGACAGGCTTCCTATGGCATGCACATGTTCCGCAACAGCAGGGTGGGCATGTCAGAACAGGTAACTGGACAGATGCTGGAAAAGGGAATACAGAGGGCTGCAGGCGGCACATGCTTTGGTGCAGCTGGGCCACAGTGCGGATTAGGGTGATGCCCAGGTGGCCCATAGGAATGCTGAAACAGTAGAGCAGCCAGACAGCAATTGATGAGGGCCCAACATGGGCATGAGTGTGTTTCCCACAGTGTCACAGGGGATAGTACCCAGCAGGTACCCCCAAGGGCACAGAACATTGGCAGGCGGTGCTGGGGGGAAGCGTGGACATCTATGCAGGCACCCCTACCCCAGAACCTGCACCATAGGCAGATGCCTACAGGCACAATGGATGGCCTGAGACTGCGCACTCCAGCAGAAGGGTATGTCAGCATGGTGGCAGAGGGGTACTGGTGGTGGAGGGGGCAGTGGCAGCTGCCCAGAGCAGACCATGGCCTAGCCCTGTGTAGGTGGGTGCCATGCACTGCAACAGACAGGCCCTGTCTGACGAACAGTCATGGTATCCCCAGGGAATGCACTGTACCTTTGGCAACACAGTGGTGCAGTACACAAAGCCAGTGTGCTCAGGAGCAGCAGGTCACAGGTTCAAGTCCCAGCTGTGGTTCCTGCCAACCCCATCCCCATAATTTTACCCACTACTAAAATGCGGTAATACAGACAGAACCTTTAGTGCAGATAACGTAAACATGCCCAAAACGCCTACATTTTACCCTACAGAGCACAGACACCATAAACATGTGCATTACCTACAGCAGAGTCTCCCAAAAGCAGTCCTGGAGGGCCAAAGGTCATTCAGGTGTCATGCTGTCTCTAATATAAGGGCATGTTAGCATGGTGGCAGAGGGGTACTGGTGGTGGAGGGGGCAGTGGCTGCTGTCCACAGCAGACCGTGGCCTAGCCCTGTTTAGGTGGGTGCCGTGCACAACAGACAGGCTCTGTCTGACAAACAGTCATGGTATCCCCAGGGAATGAACTGTCCCTGTGGCAACAGTGTGGTGCAGTGCATACAGCCAGTGTATCCAGGAGCAGAAGGTCACAGGTTCAAGTCCCAGCTGTGGCTCCTGCCAACCCAGTCCCCATATCTTTCCCAGTGCTAAACCATGGTAGTAAAGAGAGAACCTTTATTGCAGATAACATAAACATGCCTCAAATGCCTATATTTTACCCTACAGAGCACAAACACCATAGACATGTGCAATACCTAGAGCAGCGTTTCCCAAATGCAGTCCTGGAGGGCCAAAAATCATTCAGGTGTCATGCTGTCTCTAATAAAGATGCCTGTGCTGCATATCTATGCGCCGCCCCCATGGTATGCAAATGTATCACAATGCATATTCATTAGGGACAGCATGAAAACCCGAACAGTGTGTGGCCCACCAGGACCGGAGTTGGGAACCTCTGCCCCAGAGCAGCGGCCAACAGGGGCAGAAACACCCGCACCCACAGGCTCCAATATCCACAGCCTCATGGAGAGGCAGGATGTTGGGCCCTGCGTGCAGCAGCATCTTCCAATACTAGCACTTGCATACCTTAGCAATGCCACCCTAAACCTGGGAATATGTTACACATATATCAAAAGGTTGCTATGATTAATCGCAGATAGCAATTCCTAGATTAAGCACAATTTGCTGATTGAGCTGCATCATAACAACCTTTCTGATGTCTGTGGAGTGTTTCAATTCTGGTGTCTGACCATGTTTACCACCCTGGGGAGTGACCCCAACAGTATTGCGTACCATAGCCATGCCTGCACTGTGCCCAGGACTGGTGTGGGGCTAGGGCTGCCAAAAGCCTCTATAGTTGCACAATTCTGGCATAGGTGTGGGAGTGTGTGTCTGTCCATCCAGTGTGTGGTGTCTGCCAACACCTTACGCAGCCCACACTGCTTGCACTGTTTCCAGTGTTAGCTTGCCAATGTGCATAATGAGGAGCAGGGTACCATGGGTATAGCCCGGACAGGGTGGCCTGGGCAGGATGCATCTGCACAGAGCATAAGGGTAATAGGGAAAGAAGGGAGAAGATGGAAAGAGATGGAGAGATGCTTGACACTGGAGAAATAGTCAGGGGATGGGATGGGATGGAGATGGGGAGATGCTAGATGGGGGAATAGGAATGGAGAGGCAGATATGGAAGGATAGGGAGAGAGAGAGCAGAGATACTGGATGAAGGGAAAGAGGGAGTGAGAGAGAGACACTGGATGGGGAGGGAGAGAGAGAGAATAAGTGAGACTGGGGTATAATGGACCTGGAAAAAAGAGGTGGGGAATGGGAGGGCTGGGATGAAGGTTTAAAAGTGGTAGGTAGATGGAGTAAAAATGAGGGGGATTAAGGACTGGATAGTAAGAGTATGAAATCTGAGTGGACAGAAAGAGGGAAAATAAATGGAAGAAAGTTGAAGGGAAAAGATCAATATCCAAGATGGAACAAAGCGAAGAAAACAAAAGAGGAGACAAGAAATGGCAGACGGACTAGAGACCATAGAAAGAGAGCTAAGAGGAGAAAGCAGAAGCCTCAGATCAGGACCAGCATGAACAGAGAGTAAAATGATCAGACAACAAAGGTAGAAAAAATAATTTTATTTCCAATTTAATGATTTGACTTTGCGCTATAATTATATTTTATACAGTATAGGGAAATGCATCTCTTTCTATTTTTTCTGGTGTTGTATTTTATGCAGAATCTGGCTTCTTGGGGCTGCAGTTTAATTTTTATCTACATATGTTTATTTTTAGGTTACGGTCACTTATTCTGTACTTGGTAAGGGTCTGTGTTCTGAGTGTGTGACCAAGACCAGGTGTTCTGTTAACATGGAGTTTGTATGTAGAGATCTGTACTGCAGTAATCTGAATTGTTCAGCTTTTCAAATAGGTGTTTGGATGTTCCAGGGCCCAAAAAAAGCATAATTTATAGAACTGCTTTTTTTGGGTAGGCTCCTTATGTGAGTTTTAGAAGTTGGTACTAGTATGGTATGGTAGATTTGCTCTATAGATCTTTGGTGACCTTTGTTGAGTTTTATATTAGTTCATAATGGGCCTGATTCTGTCCCACATGTAGATCTTCTTTGTACACCTGGGCTGACCCAGACGTACAAAGGAGATCGCGATTCTGATCCCGCAGGGCACATCTAGTGATTCAGTCCCACGGGGCACGACTGCGATTCAGTCCCAGCCTGCACGTACAGCCACAGCCCAGCTAACTCAACTAGGGCTTTTGAATGGAGCTGTGGTTCCATTGCACCGTGGTTCCATTTAAAAGCTGTGATGCTGGCCACCTGCAAAAGGAGCTAATTCCCCACAGCCGGACCTCCGATTCGGCCTCCTAAGGCCAGGATCGGGCTGTGGAGAATTAACTCTGCCCTCCCCAGCCTCTTCCGCACCCCGGGCCACTTAAAAAAACACGACCAGGGGAGTTATTCCACCATTTCGCTGGCCCTGGACATACAGGGCTGACATTAGAATCAGCCCTGTACGTCCAGGGCCAGCGACCGCCCACTCTCTGCTCACTCTCCGCCCCCAGGCTGCCTCTTCCCCACCCCCGACTAACTTCCCTGCACAACTGGCAGGGAAGTTAGTTGGGGGCTGCTGCCGGCACGAATAGCGGGGATGGATGTTCTGTTGGGACGTCCATCCCCACTATTCGTGTCTCAGAATAACCCCCCAATGTGTCTGGTACTGGAGAATGTTTATGTTGTTGTTAGTGGGATGACCAGAATCAGATTTTTTTTTTAGATATTGAGTTCTGTGGGTGAATGTTCTAATTCTGCTCTGCACCCCTTGTCGAGGGAGGAGGTTCTCTGGATGCAGAAGATATGTTCAAAAAGAAGAAGCAAGAACCATAACGCAGTTTATAACAAAATAAAATGAGCTATAGTTTTATAATTTGGTGTTATAAACAGTACTGTGGTTCTTGCTTTTTCTTTTAATTCCTTCATGTGCGATCATCTTGCATTTCCTTTGTTTTTTGTGGAATATATATTTACATTAACACCGTGCTGATCCAGTGCACAGTTCTGAGTTATGCTGGAGATGCCAAGCCCCTCTTGATGTTTATGTTGAAGTGGCAAGTGTTTTGCAGGGGTCAGTCACAAAGCCCCTCTAGTTTTTCTGATGATGGGAAGTGCTGTGTAGGGGCCACTCACAGTGTCTCTTGTTTTTGTAGGGTTGCCAACTTTTTCACCAAGAAAAACCTGACATCTGTGGCTCGCCATGCTCTGCCCATTCCCTTCCCACAGCCCCACCCCTGCCCCGCCCACAGTCCCGCCCACGCTTCACCCTAGCCCCACCCACAAAAATTACTGAGGGCAAGTGTAGGCAGCTGTAGGGGAGAAACTCTAAAGGTGAAAGGATGAGATTATATAGATCTATATTAGAACTGTGAATACTGTGTTTGTGTCTTCTTGGGAAATACTGTGAATGCTGAAGCTCAATGATATTTCAGTAAAGTTGCAGCTTAGTATACCTCACTGTGTGCTGTGGATTTATTTATGAATTTCCTGACCCGCAAGGTGGACCAAATGGAATAATATTGCCCAAATAGGAGAGCTACTTAAACTAAATAATCCTATATAGTGAAGGAATCAACACAAGAACCTACTCCAATCCTTTACTACTAACACACTCAGTGCACCGCAGGATGAAGACTGACGGAGTGATGCATTGCAGTCTAAAGCTCGGATTTCATTCACTGAGCTAACTCCTTAGGCGGTAACTATGAAACCTAAAGTGGTGGGCTGCCCTGACATGGTGTGAGTAACCTGCCAGTCAGTCCCAGGACCCACGGTGATGCAGGGACGCAGAGGCGCCATGGTTTGAAGACTGAAATGCTGAACAAGGAGTTACAAAAAAAACCTGATAAGTGTGTGCCTGATTTGCGTTTAATAAAATATATAATGCTTAAAGTTTGAGTGACATTACATTACATTGATTGGCTGCAAGCATATATAATGATATGAACTGTCCATGGCAGCAGTGAGCATCTGAATAGTTGGAAGTTAAAAATAAGTGACAGCATGGACATGTATTTAAGTGAATCAAGGACCAGAGTTCAGGCAGTGCAACACAGCACAACAGCACCATAACCATCCACATATAAAACATCTTTTTTTAAGACCCTGGGAAGTCCAGTTTCACTGTTCAGACCCAATCACCGCCACTTGGCTGGCTCTGGCTCTGGCTGTAACTGGCTGGCTCTCTCTTTCCACCAGTAGATGAAAAACCTCGTGCTGGATATGGGTAGCACAGAAACAGGAGCTCCCTTCCGTCTCCTGTCTGTCAATGGAGAAGGTTGGCAAACTCTCTCAGCCAGAGGCTGACACTTGCACATTTACTTATGACAAACTACTTTCTTATATTGTTAAGCTGGACTCACCTACACAAACTGCTGTTCAGAAATGCAACTGAAACAGCCTCCTCCGCATCACACAGTGCAACTTTACCCCCTCCCTCTTAGTGTAGGTTCACCCCCCCCCCTTAGTGCTGCTTCACCCCTCCTTAGTGCTGCTTCACCCCCCCTTAGTGCTGCTTCACCCCCTTAGTGCTGTTTCACCCCCCCTAGTGCTGCTTCACCCCTTAGTGCTGCTTCATCCCCTTAGTGCTGCTTCACCCCCCTTAGTGCTGTTTCACCCCCCTTAGTGCTGCTTCACCCCCCTTAGTGCTGTTTTACCCCCCCCCCCCCTTAGTGCTGCTTCATCCCCTTAGTGCTGTTTCACCCCCCCTTAGTGCTGCTTCGCCCCCTTATTGCTGTTTCACCCCCCCTTAGTGCTGCTTCACCCCCTATTGCTGTTTAACCCCCCCTTAGTGCTGCTTCGCCCTCCTTATTGTTGTTTCACCTCCCCTTAGTGCTGCTTCACCCCCCTTATTGCTGTTTCACCCCCCTTAGTGCTGCTTCACCCTCCTTATTGTTGTTTCACCCCCTTAGTGCTGCTTCGCCCCCTTTATTACTGTTTCCCCCCCCTTAGTGCTGCTTCGCCCCCCTTATTGCTGTTTCACCCCCCTTGGTGCTGCTTCACCCCCCCCCCCCCTTATTGTTGTTTCACCCCCCTTAGTGCTGCTTTGCCCTCCTTATTGCTGTTTCACCCCCCCCTTAGTGCTGCTTCACCCCCCTTATTGCTGTTTCACCCCCCTTAGTGCTGCTTAGCCCCCCTTATTGCTGTTTCACCCCCCCCCCTTAGTGCTGCTTCGCCCTCGTGCAGCCGCTGCTTCTGCTTTTTACAGAGCAGCAGCTGCAATAAACTTAATTTGAAAGGAAAGGCAACCTGTGAGGAGGCCTCCAGTTGTCCTTTTGCAGCTCCTGAGGAAGTGATGTCAGAGGGGACGGGCTTCAAGTTCTCACGGGTTTCTTCCTTTTCAAATTAACTTTATTGCAGCCACTGCTCTGTGAAAAGCAGAAGCAGCGGCTGCACGGCCTGGGGATCGCGTTCGCGCCGTGGACTGCGGGAGAAAAGCTGTTTTTTTGCTCTGGCTGCTCCCAAGCTCGTGGCCAGAGCAAAAAACTGGCTTTTCAAGGGCCGGTTTTATATCTGTGCTGGCATCCAGTCTGGCCATGGAAAAACCGGCCAGGCCGGCTGAAAACTGGCCGGTTGGCAACCCTATGTTTTTGTGAAGGTGGAAAATGCTGTGTTGGGGGTCGCCATGTTGTTCTTGTTTTGTTGAAGTAGGAGCTGCTGCGTTGGTGCTGTTGAGTCCCTCTTCTTGTTGGGCACATTTAGCATCATGTTTCCTAAGCTCTGTGCTGGTAACACATGTGTGTGTCACATTACCAGCATGGAGCCATAGGCTAACTTCAGGGAGATAGTTACATCCCCCTGCAGTTACCACATTTCAGCACGGCAAAACGGCTGCAGGAGCAACTAAGGTCACCCACTGAGATGACATTCGTTGCACCCATGCAACTTGTGCCGAGCCATTATGTTAGTTTTTGCTGACAATATAGATGTCTGCATGTGAGATTTCTTTCTCTCGCCTCACTCTGGAGGAAAGTACAATTTTGGGAAATAAATCCTGAAAACCTAAGAGTAATAGAAAAAGCATGGAACTTGTTCCCTGGTCTGGCCAGAAAGCGGCCATGTTATTCTTGCTTTTCTGTCACTCCAGATTCATTTCCTACTGCTGTACATTGTCTGCATGACTGCCAGTAGGAAGTGAAGCTAGAGCGAGAGAAAATCAGAACAACACAGGCTTGATCAAGAAATGAAAACCCATCCTGTTATGCTGCAAGGGGAAAGCACGGATTTATTGGTTTGTCATTGAAACCTACTTAACACATGTGGTTTAAGTCAGCAATATATTAATGTTGTCACTGTCTTCCTATATTCCAACTACAGCAGTCAGTGTTTTTAAAGTAATGAAAAACACACCAATTCACTCACTAATAATCTCAATCAAAATGAATTATATAGCATCTAGTCACCGGTCTCAGATAAACGGTATAAATTTGACACTTATATGTGGGTAATGAACTTGTCCCATCGAGTGTCCGTTCACATCAATGACCATGGACTAGTGTAGCTCTAAATTTTCATTTAAGTATTGTATTTTTTATAAGTCTCTTTTGCATTTTCTTAAAAATTTTTAGAATAGATAAATAAACGCCATTCAAACTTATCTCAATTTAGAGTGGCGTTTGAGCAATGCCCCTTTGCAATTGCAAACACAATGGAGACCCCGACGCCTCGATCTTCTAAGCGCTCCGGCGTTTCTTTAAGAATCACACGGGCAGTTGCATCAGAGAGAATGCACCTACCTGATAAATTGTTCTAGTTAACACTCGACGAAACTGCAAGATGAGAAATTTAAAGGTCCCTGAATGACGCATTGCATTCCTCCCCTTGACAAACAGCAATTTTTGTCTACATAGTTTTGTTTAGTTTGTGGTATTGTAATCTATACTTAGTGGGGATCTATCTGTATTCCGAGTGTGTGACTGATGCCAGGTATTCGGTTAGAATGGAGTTTCTATGTAGGGATCTATAGCCAGGGGCAGCCTTAGAGGGGCGTGGGGCCATGTGCGGAGATTCACTGTGGGGCGTCATTTGCATAATGAGCCTCATTTGCATAAATATTTGCACAATGTTAACATGCCTCTTAATGAGTGTTTGGACAAAGAAAAACGACCAGATTTCTAAATTACTATATTCCAGTGCCAACCACCAGGTCCATTAGGAAGTACTATAAACACTGACCATTTAGAACCCATAGCAAACCCACCATATCATAACAGCACTACCAGGACTCACAAAGCACCAACCCTACCTATCAAAAAGGCAGCACTGCAGATATTAAAACCAATACATCTCAGAGAATATCAATACATTTCACTGGGGGAAAGAGAACAAGTGGGACTGTCAAATAGAAACTACATGAATTGAATACCTCAGCTTGGTTACACATGCAGAACATAGACCGTCACCACACCAAGAACAAGGGATCACATTCTAGAAATAGGAAGATAATAATTAAATTGGGAACCCCAAAAGCTAAACAGGAAATGTACAACACTGGAGAAATAAAACTATAAATTAATTTCTTCTTGCACTAAACAAAAACACAAAGATGTTAGTGATACACATTTCCCAGACCTGACATATTCCAGTTAATAAATTCAAAATAAAAAGTATTTTTCTACCTTTTGTTGTTTGGGCATTTTAATTTAAGTTGCAATTGCTGCAGTCACTTTCTTCTGGTTTTTTCGTGTCTTCTGCGAGCTGTCCATTTGTCCTTTCGTCTCTCTTCTAGATGTTTTCCATTCTCTCTCTGTATCTGCTTTAACATACTGATCTTTCTCCTTTTGCTCTTTCCCCAATTTCTTTCTTTATTCCTTTATCATCCACTCAAATTTCACCCCTTCCATCCTCAATCCCCACTTACTCTCCCAATACAAAGCCAATCGTAGATTTTTCTTCCCTCCCACACAAAATATATTTTCCCCTTTCCATCCTCATTCCCCATTCCTATCCCCTTCTAATCCTCCCCCAAAATCAGCTCCCTTCTAGTTCTAGACCCACCCAGCATCCGCTCCCTTCTAGTCCCATTCTCCCATGCCCCCGCATCAGCCCATTTCCAGTCCTAGTCCCCCATATGCTCCTTTCCAGTCTCATTCCAGTCCAACATCAGCCCATTTCCAATCCTAGCCCTCCCATCAGCCCATTTCCAGTCCTAATCCCCCATTAGCCATTTCCAGTCCTATTACAGCCCATCAGCCCATTTCCAGTCCAAGCTCCCCCATCAGTCAATTTCCAATCCTAGCCCCCCATCAGCCCATTTCCAGTCCTATTCCAGCTCCCATTAGCCCATTTCCAGTCCAAGCTCTCCCCCATTAGCCAATTTCAAATCCTAGCCACCCAGTCAGCTCATTTCCAGTCCAAGTTCCCCGTCAGCCATTCCAGTCCTATTCCAGCTCCCCATCAGCCCATTTCCAGTCCAAGCTCCCCCCATCAGCTCATTTCCAGTCAGCCCTCCCCATCAGCTCATTTCCAGTCCTAGCCCCCATCAGCCCATTTCCAGTCCCCCACATCAGCCATTTGCCAATCCTAGCCCCCCATCAGCCAATTTACAATTATAGCCCCCCCATCAGCCAACTTCCAGTCCTGTTCCAGCCCCCACATCAGCCCATTTCCAATCCAAATCCCCCATCAGCCAATTTCCAATCCTAGCCCCCCAGTCAGCTCATTTCCAGTCCAAGCTCCCCATCAGCTATTTCCAGTCCTATTCCAGCTCCCCATCAGCCCATTTCCAGTCCAAGCTCCCCCCATCAGCTCATTTCCAGTCTTAGCCCTCCCCATCAGCTCATTTCCAGTCCTAGCCTCCCATCAGCCCATTTCCAGTTCTATTCCAGCTCCCCATCAGCCCATTTCCAATCCTAGCCCCCCCATCAGTCATTTCCACTCCAAGCTTCCCCCAACATCAGCCCATTTCCAGTACCAGCTTACCCGCCCATCAGCTCATTTCCAGTTCTATGCTAGGCCCCCCCACCCCCCACCCCAAAGAGCACTGCAGCCGTCTAAGGAGCTTCAGAGGTGAGCCGGGGAAACCCGCGAGAGGCCCCGGTTCCCTCTGCACAGCCGCCAGCATGAAGAGTGTTTTCCCTCACGCTGGTGGCTGTGAAACGCACTGAATGCCGGGAAAGGTTAAAGGACATTTCCCAGCACTCGCGTGCTTCACAGAAACAGCCACCAGCATGAGGGAAAACACCTTCACATTGGCAGCTGTGCAGAAGGAGCCGGGGCCTCACGTGGACTTTCCCGGCTCTCTGAAGCCCTGTGCGGGGCCCTGTGCGAACAACATTCTTGCACAATGGAATATACAAAAAAATTTGAAGACCCATTGGCATAATCTCCAAAACGGTCCTGTTTTCTTAAGGGTCTACAAATAAAGCTTTTTGGATATACCTAACTGTGTTTGGCCGTGGTTTTTGGCTTCCGCACCCTCCTCCCATGTTTTCCATGTTGACAACAAACACTGACAGAGAATGAGGATCACGTATTAGTTTTGTTACAGGCTATATAATTAAGTTGCTACAATTTTTGCTGCATTAAAAACAACATTGCAAAGTTTTAAAAAAATTATATGGGGATATATTACTTTATTCTTGAGGCAACCATCTAATTGGTGTTATGAGTGAGGGGACCCCCTTGGTTCCGAACTGGAGTGCTGAGGAGGCCCCTCCATGTTGGTTGCCGGGGGGGGGGGGGGGGGAGCAGCTCATCTCTGGCCTCAGGCAGCAGATTGTCTTAGATTTAAGCCAATCCTGGCAGGGGGTGCCAGAAACCATAGCATCGGCCCTACTGCTCAGAGTCGCTTAGTAAAAGGGCCCCATAGTGTTAAGGGTTTTCAACCCAATCCTCGGGGAACCCTAGGCCAGTCAGGTTTTCAGGATTCCCACAATGAATATGCATAAGATAAATTTGCATACAATGAAGGCAGAACATGCAAATCTATCTCATGCATATTCATTGTGGGAATCCTGAAAACCCTAATGGCCTAGGGTTCCCCGAGGACTGGAGTTGGGAACCTCCTAGTGAGAATATGACTTTAGGACCCCTTTTACTAAACAAGAGGTTCTCAACCCAGTCCTCTGGGACCCCTAGTCCTGTTGGGTTTTCAGGGTATCCACAATGAATATGCATGAATAGATCTGCATACAATGGAAGCAGTGCATGCAGCTCTATCCCATGCATATTCATTGTTCATATCCTGAATACCTGACTGGCCTGGAGATCCCTGAGGAGGAGTGGGCACCTGCTATCTGCTGCATGGCCCATTTTATTCTTGTGGACTCAGCGGCAGATAACTCAAGTTCAATGTTAGTAAAAGGGGTCTTTGTGTACATGACTATGTCCCTTCCTTCGGTTGCAAGGTTAAAGTCTAAGGTTGCTTTTCATCAGTAGTTTACTCTAACTTTGCCTTATTTTCAGCTTCCGTTAGACCCGGCCATGATCCAGCCACGCCTTGGCTCGCGGCCTCTCTTGATTGGCGGAAAGCTGAGCTGAGCTCGCGCCCAGCCAGCAGAGGAAGAATAATAAATAGGGGGGCGGAGCCAGACCTTGCACTCGCTGAAGTTGTCTGCAGCATGGCCACGCTGAAACTTTACCTCGACTTGATGTCGGCGCCCTGTCGTGCCGTTTACATCTTCGCTAAGAAAAACAGCATCCCCTTCCACTTTAAACTGGTGCAACTGATCAAAGGTGAGAGGTGCAGCTGAGATCGCGTTCAAGGCCGGCCCTCCTGCGTCCCTTAACCTTTCCCCCTCTCCTGTTGGCCCCTCGATCTCTCTGCCTCCTTGTCATCCCTCGTTGTATACATTCTGCGTCTCCGATCCGAATTCTATAGAGAGAAGTTAGAGGATTATAGAAGGAATGGGGCAACGTGCCGTGATGTGACCTTACCTGCACTTGCTCAGTCACTCTTTAACACTGTCGGTAGCCGAGGAAGGGATTTCCCCCTTGCCACCGTTTTCTCTTGTCGCTGATCTCCGGGGGGGAGGGGACGGTGGCTCAGTGGAAATTCGTATAAACTTACTTTTTAATTAAAGCATCACAGACCCTAAGAAACAATGCTCGGCGCATTTTGTTTCGTATACGCATCACGCGTTCCTCAATTTTATATATCCAAAATCTGCCCTGAAAGCACATCTAACCTAACTGGAGTTCAGAGATCTAAAACTTCATTAGGAATCACGAGAGCCATAATTACTTACGGTGACTCCAGGACAAGATTGAGAACCTGCTGGGAGGGAGTCATAGTTCTCAGTTGGTTAAATCCTCTAAATTCAGGCTGGAAATTGATATTTATAATCCCTAAACCTGCAGATAAACAGATATGAGGAAGTGCAAATGCAACAGACTGATCTGATTTTTCTGGATAGCCACCAGACAACATTTTATATTATGGGGTTTTTTTTTTGTTTGCTTGGTTTTTTTTTTTAGTATTTATTCAACTGTTTTACACAATTTCCTAGAAGCAACTTCTAGCTGACACTCCATTAATCTGTCCACTTGTCATAACCACTTCCACTCTAGCGATCAAAACAAAATAGACACTAGGATATATCCAATTTCTATTCCTGGATCTCAGCATGTAATCTATTGCAGCTATTCATACATTCAAACCTGATTTGGTTTCACCCATTCTTCACTGGCCGTATTATACCTGTCTCTCCTCTTGTCCATAACTTTCTCCGGTTGCCCTATGAAGCCTATTCAGAAGTTTAATTTAAGAGTGCTTGGGACCATCTCAGCTTTCCAATGGGCAGCTATTTCACGTCTTGCAGCCACTGTCCCCATCTGTCATGATCTCTGATTGTTTTTATTCTCATGTTTTGGGACTATACCCCTGTGAGTACTGGTCTGTTTATAGAGGATTTAGACTAACAATATTCAAATGAACATTCCTCCAATTTTCCTTAAGGCTAAATAGTTACCAAATGGTTATTTTTTTATTTTATATATGAACCTAGAGGTCTCAGACTCTCCTCGGCATTAATGTATGTATATAAAACATAAGCAGCGAACAGAAAATTAGGAAACAAACTCGGAACACGGGTTAAGTTCCTTTTTGAATGAAATATATAGAAGTGATTTTGATGTTACACAGCCCCAATCTCATTGGAGGAACATTTAAAAGGAGAACATCCCATCAGTCAGCATGCGCGGCGGTTTTTTGAAGCCGGAGGGCTCAAGGTAACACGCCAAACAGCAGAGAATTAACTGGTGGCATTTCACAATAAAGGTATGGCGATACGTTAGTATACAAATAGCTATGTTGTATAACTATAAGGATAAAGGCAAGGGAGGAAGAGTTATAATAGAATTCTTTTATTAATAGTGCTTGAATGGAAGGAACCCCCTGAGGAAACTCATCGAGGTGAAACGCAGACACGGTGCCAGAAAGTAGCGTCGGGGCACATTCACGATAATCAAGATAAGCACTTTTTTTGACTTTTGAAGAGATGTTTCCAAACGTGATAATTTTATTTGAACAATGAGGTCATTGATGCAATAACGGCACGGAGCAAAAGATAAGCTCTGTAAATTAATGCCGAGGAGAGTCTGAGACCTCTAAGTTCATATATAAAATAAAAAAATAACCATTTGGTAACTATTTAGCCTTAAGGAAAATTGGAGGAATGTTCATTTGAATATTGTTGGGACTATACCCAGCAACAGCATCTTCAGTTCTTATGTTCTTGTATCCCTATCAGCTTCGCTAACCCCTATGCTATTCCCTCACCTGGGGACAGTTCCATAAAATGTTCTTTCTTTTCACACCCTCTGCAGCTCCTCTCATAGGCCTTCAGAAACATGGTATTAATCCTATCCAGGATATAATGTCATGATTTTATAGGCATTTTTTAACCAAACTACTAATGGAAACCTTCCCGGTTCCCTCAAATTATTTTCCATTCCTTTTCCAACCAACATTCCCCTATATCTCTCTCCCAATCCAACATAAACTGATATTTCTTAAATTCTTCCTCTCCTAGATACTGATAGAATTTAGTTATAGCTCCCTATAACCTCTTCATCAATACCCACAATCCTTCTAATCTTTCCACCTCCTCCCTATTCGCTTTTGTCAACCTCCATCACCCCATCTATTATGGAAACTGCAAAGAATTCAACAAATCCCCCAGTTGAAGCTGAAATTTCTCCTGCATTTCTGAAAAGGACATTCTCCAGGAACAAGCAAGAAGTCAGTCCTACTTATGGGTGACGTCGGCACCAACGGAGCCTGTGGGGAGCAATTCCCCAGCTTTCAAAGAAAGCCTTTGGGATTGCTGCCACACATGCGTGGTCCTCTTCTCACCCAACGGTGCCATCTTGCTCAGTCTCCCTTTTTCCGTGGAACCCTTCAGACATACGTCCTTGACCCTCAGAAAAAGTGTTTCTTTTTTCGGCCTCTGGCCTGTTTCTTTCCTGTAGCACCAGTCCTTAACCCATCATTTTCCTGCTGTCTTTATTCCCTATGAGCGAGGGGACATCCTTTCGTGAAGAATTTTTCTTTTGCGGGCTTTGCGCCCTTTTTCCTAAACCGCTGGCCATGAGGGTCTTCGACCTGGTGGGGTCCCATAAATGAGGACTGACTTCCTGCTTATTCCTAGAGAAAGCGGCTTTAACAGGTGTTCTCCAGGGACAGCAGGAATCAGTACTCACTACCCTCCCATCTCCCCTGAAGAGTTGCTATTTTTATCCTTCACTTGCCATCTGCTTAGTAGGGTTCTAGCTAGGGGACCTGACTGAGCAAGATGGCACCTTTTGGCAGGAAAAGGTCTACGCATGCATGGCAGCAATCCCAAAGGCTTTCTTTGAAAGCTGGGGAATTGCTCTTCACAGACTCCGTCGGTTCCAACGTCACCCATAAGTGAGAACTGATTCCTGCTGTCCCTGGAGAACACCTGTTACAGGTGAGTAACTATGCTGTCTTTCCTCATTTTCCATAAAATGGCAAATAAAAATAAGTCTATTTCCACCTAGCACTAAATGTCTTGCTTCCTACTCTTGACAAACTCCAAATCATAGCAAATTGGGGTCAACGCAAACTTCTCCCTCCTACCACCATTCATGCCAGTTACCTTTTTCCACACACCCATCAGATGTCTACGCAACTTCTTAATTTTAACATGCACCCTCCCCCGATATTTCAGTTTCCTGCTGGGCAATCTCACACCTACTCCACCCCCCCTGCCAATTTATCCTCTCCCAATTCTCAATCTAGAATATATTTGAACTCTGTTGCCAAAAACTAGCTCCTACAGTTGGACACTGCTTACACCTCTTCTCCTTCCCTCCAGTATAAAAATAGACCTAGACACCTGCAGGGATTGAAAGTAAAACATAGGGGTATGTTTACTAAACCATCTTAATGTTACCTGCGCTAGTTGCAGCATTAATGTGCAGAATGCCATTTAAGGCAGTGGGCGGTCCGGAGGTAAGGTTGCAAGGAAACGGTATCGTGCGATAGTGGGCACTGTGGTACGTTAACGCGCATTAACCCTAAGTTCATGCCAGCGCAGTGTTAAGAGCTATAAAGATGTAGCTCACTGGCTACTGCAATGACTGTGAGGGCAGAGGTCATGGGTTCAATCCTGCAGTGGTGTTATGTAAGAAGGCTGTCTGAGGCAATTCCTTTTTTTAATTTAAATCCGTGCTGTCTAAGGCATTTTCTTTTTTAATTTAAATCAGTGCTGCCAGCAAAAACACACTCACAGTGCCGTAACCTAAGGTGCAGCATAAGGCACTCCATAGGGCACATTATAAAGTGCACTGTGCGCCAAGGCACCTTATAATGTGCCTTATAGGGCGCCTTATGAGGCACCTTAGGCTACGGCACTGTGAGGGTGTTTTTGCTGGCAGCACTGATTTAAATTAAAAGGAAAAGCCTCAGGCAGCCTAATAAATGACACCACTGTGGGATCAAACCCATGACTTCTGCTTCTGCAGTCATTGAAGTAACCAGTGGGCTACATCTCTATAACATCTAACACTGCTGGCTGCTACAGAAAGACTGCAGGTCACCACACAAACTGTCTGCTGTGGTTACCAAGATAGGGTAAACCCACCCGTACCCATGATGCACTGCACATGCAGATCAGCAGCCTACATCTGATCACAAGATGGGGTATGCGCCTCTATAGCACCCCGGCCTGGTAGGGGGAACTGACCGTGTGTGTTACCGGTACAGAGTAGTTACAGACCGTGACACTGTGCAGTTCCTGTTCTCATCCTGAGAGCGAGGTGGGGCACCCAGCAACAGGTCAGCAGCACCTGGCTTGGCTGAGGTAGACTGTGCTGCAGGTCCCTATCAGTGCCAGTGTGTGATGGGTAGTCCCTGCAAACACACCTAGGATACACCTGTGTCCATCTGTATTACCCAGTCACGTCTAGCCCTTGTGGACTATGATGCATCCAGAATAGTGCATGTCCTGTGTGGTTGCCATGGTCACATGTTATAAGAGAAGGGTGGTGGTTGGACCCAAAACTGGATTATGTAGCACCACCCAACCCGCCCTCTGTGGGTCAGGGTGGGGGAACAGGATCTCCCACCAACAGATCCACTTTCTACATCTATGCAATGGTGGCAGTAGAGGGGACCATCAACCCCAGTCCTGCTGAAGAATAGGCACCTTACAGGGCAGTCAATGCAGATCTGTACGCATCACATAGGGCACTGGCAGACAAGCGGTAGGCCTGGGAAAGCTCAGCTGCCCTCCACCACTATCTGACATTCACCAGCAGAGGGCACAGTCAGTCTCCACCAGCTGCACCCTGCAAGGTGTTCCAGCCATACACATGCTAACTGCAGAGAGTCTGCCAGCTAATACATAGTGCATGTCCCTGGAGGAACTGTGTGCACCCACAAATGGGATGTGAGCACACACACCAAGCAAGTATGTCAGCGATTGGGCCGCAGAAAAAGGAACTCATAAATACCACTTGAGAGAAATACTGTATAGCACTATGGGAGAACCTAACCATGCCATGGTCACTGCTCAGTCAAGGTGAACGTGACCTCCCAGCATGACATGCTGTGGCCACCCTGTCCGTGCAGGTGGTGGTCGGGCACTACAATGTCCCAGCCATTGCTCTATGCCCTGTGCAGATGCGCCCTGTCCAGGCCATACCCACAGTACCTTGCTCCTCATTATGCACATTGGCAGGCTAACACTGGAAACAGTGCAAGCAGTGTGGGCTCAGTAAGGTGTAGGCAGCCACAAAACACTGGATAGACATACACACAGTCCCACACCTATGCCAGCATTGTGCAAATATAGAGGTTTTTGGCAGCCCTGGCCACCACACCAGTCCTGGGCACAGTGCACGCATTGCTATGGTACGAAATACTGTTGGGGTCACTCCCCGGGGTGGTAAACACTGTCAGAAACCAAAACTGAAACACACTCCACAGATATCAGAAAGGTTGCTATGATGCATCTCTGTCAACAAATTGTGCTTAACTTAGGATTTGTTATCTGCCATTAATCATAGCAACTTTTTGATATATGTGTAACGTATTCCCAAGTTTAGGACGGCATTGCTAAGGTATGCAGATGCTAGTATTGGGCCCTGTGTGGAGCAGCATCTCCCAACAGCCTGACTCTCCATGAGTCTTTGGATAGTGGAGCCTGTGGGTGTGGATGTTTGTGCCCCTGTTGGCCGCTGCTCTAAGGCAGAGGTTCCCAACTCCGGTCCTGGTGGGTCAAACACGGTTCAGGTTTTTAAGCTGTCTGTAATGAATATGCATGAGATATATTTGCATACACTGGGGGCAGTGCATACAAATGCAGCACAGGCATATTTATTAGGGACAGTATGAAACCTGAATGGTGTTTGGCCCTCCAGGACTGCAGTTTGGAAACTCTGCTCTAGGGATTGCACATGTTTATGGTGTCTGTGCCCTGTAGGGTAAAATATAGGTGTTTATGGCATGTTTATTTAATCTGCAATAAAGGTTCTGTCTTTATTACCATGGTTTAGTACTGAGTAAAATATGGGGACAAGGTTTTCAGGAGCCACAGCTGGAATTTGAACCTGTGACCTTCTGCCCCTGAACACACTGGCTGTGTGTACTGCACCAAACTGCTACCACAGAGACAGATCATTCCCTGGGGATACCATTACTGTTCGTCAGACAGACCTTCTCTGTTGCAATGCATGGCACCCACCTAAATGGGGCTTGGCTGTGGTCTGCTATGGGCAGATGCCACTGCCCCCTCTGCCACCATGCTGACATGCCGGTGGTGCTGGTGGTGCGCAGTCCCAGGCCATCCAGTGTGCTGGTAGGCAGCTGCCTACGGTGCGTGATATGGGGTAGGGGTGTCTGCCTAGACATCCATGCTTCCCCCCCGGCATCGCCTGCCAATGTTATGTGCCCTTTGGGGTACTGATTTATTTATTTATTTATTTATTTACATTCTCTTATATACTGCGCTATTCTGCATCAGTGCGGTTTACATTGAACAAACTGAAATTACATTGAACAGGGCATTATAACTTGGAGATAACTATTTTACAGGGAACATGGGTTATGGAGGATTAAGTGGCTTGCCCAAGACCACAAGGAGCACCTGTGGGACTAGAAACCCCAGTCCTTCCGGCCCAAGGTTGCTGTCCTCTAGTGGGATTTGAACCCCCGACCTTCCAGCCTGAAGTACCTTGCCCCAACCACTAGGCCACTCCTCCACTCCTTGCTGGGTACTGTCCCCTGGGACACTGTGGGACACACTCGTGGCCATGTTTGCCCTTGGTCAATTGCTGTCTTGCTGGTTTTCTGCTTGTACATTTCTATGTGTCACCTAGGCATCTGCCTAGCCCACCCTGTGCCCCAGCTTCCCCACTGCATGTCCCGCCTGCAGCTCTCTGTACCCCATTTGCAGCCTCACCGTAGTGCCCTCTTGTACTTGGGCACTATGATGTTGCAAATGTATCACTACTATCACTTTTCTTGGTTTCCCTGCCTTTGCTGCACATTGCTGACTGAAATGGTCTCTCTCCCCTGCAAATGTGCCTCTAGCGTGAGGTTTTCACTGGCGCTTCTTTTCTGACCTTCATTTCACGGCGTTAGTGTGCATGGCACCTCTCCCCGCCCACTCTCCGCCCATTGACCCCTTATCTCCGCCCCTGGGGAGCCTTACTCCGCCCTCTGGGGAGCCTTATTCCACCCTCTGGGTACCTTACCGTCGCCAGAGACGTTATCGCGCGATATGTGACGTTCTTGCACGGTAATGCACCATTATCGAGCGATAATGTCGCAGCTGCACCGTTAGCGCCGTTTAGTAAACATACCCCAAAATCTTTGCAAAACATGCATCTCGATTACTGCTATGTCCCTACCAAGATAACTATCCCTCATGCTATTTCTCCAAATCTTGTTTAATCATAATTATAATAATTATATTGCTTCCTTAGATCTTTCCCAGTTTGAATCGCAAGGTACAGGGGAAGGGGAATGACACTTGCAACCACTCTAAGGCTTTTGTCTTATCCAGTCCACACTTACGAACCTAGGCAACACTTGAGACAACGTTTTTTTAAAATCAATTACTTTTGCACAACTTGTTTTATCCTGACAAGCAAATCTGTGTGCGACCCTCCAAGAGTGGAATTGTGCACCCCTGTAACTCATTCAAAGATGCAACTGTGACAGGTGAATGCAGAGTCTAGTTCCTATGCATTCCAGGTGTTCTGCAGTCCATTCCAGGGTTTCTTTTGGGATTTCCTAATAGCTGGCTGTATTCTTTGGCTGTGAAGATGACAGCTGCTTGAACGGGTTATTGAGTGCTTCTGGAATGGATGTGGAACCCTTCTGAGATCTGGAATGGTAAAGGCATAGGGGTATGTTTACTAAACCATCTTAATGTTACCGGCGCTAGTTGCAGCGATAATGTGAAGAATGCCATATAAGGAGTGGGCGTTCCGGCGGCAAGGTAGCAAGAATCTGTATCGCGCGATAGTGGGCGCCATTGCACATTAACGCGCGTTAACCCTAAGTTCATGCCAGCGCAGTGTTAGAAACTATAAAGATGTAGCCCACTGGTTACTGCAATGACTGTGGAGGCTGAGGTAATGGGTTCAATTCTGCAGTGGTGTTATGTAAGAAGGCAGTCTGAGGCATTTCCTTTTAATTTAAACCAGTGCTGTCTGAGGCATTTCCTTTTTTTAAGTTAAATCAGTGTTGCCAGCAAAAACACTCTCACAGTGCTGTAACCTAAGGTGCCGTATAAGGCGCCGTATAAGGCACTCCAAAGGGCACATTATAAAGTGCCCTGTCCGCCAAGGCACCTTATAATGTGCCCTATAGGGCGCCTTATGAGGCACCTTAGGCTATGGCACTGTGAGGGTGTTTTTGCTGGCAGTACTGATTTAAATTAAAAGGAAATGCCTCAAACAGCCATATTAAATAACACCACTGTGGGATCAAACCCATGACCTCTTCCTCCACAGTCATTGAAGTAACCAGTGGGCTACATCTCTATAATGTCTAACGCACCACTGGCTGGCTACAGAATGACTGCAGGTCACCACACACACTGTCTGCAGAGGACCTGTGATTAATTAGCTTCAGGTACACAGGGTGTATTAGGGGTATTAGATACACTTTTATTAGTATAAGCATCTACACCAATCCTTATTATATACCGATTTAAAAGACCTAAACACAAGCTTTAAACTAAGATGCAGTCAGAGGTCCAGCAACGAGATGGGGGTTCTCCAGTCTTTTGCATCGAGTGTCACATGTATGATTATCTCCCAGTTGGTGAGAGGTCCTACATATGCACTAAGTGCAGGGAGCTCTTTGCTCTCAGGGAACGAGTCCGTTCTCTAGAGGCTAGAGTAGCAGACCTGGAAGACATAAGAAAGACAGAGAAGTACATGGACGAGACCTACAGGGATATAGTCCTGAAGTCCCACCTCCAGTCTGGCAGCATCCCTGTTGCCATGGAGGAGAGAGGTCACGTGACAGGAGAGCATCACCCTGGTGTGGCAGGAAGTGATCCTGTAACTAGGACCTGTCCTCCAGGTGATGTAAAACCCTCTCGCACCGAGGACGTTTCTCCAGGGCCATGTCCCCATGAGGGGAGGGTCAGGACAGCTGTTATAGTTGGTGATTCAATCATTAGGAATGTAGATAGCTGGGTGGCTGGTGGACGTGAGGATCGCCTGGTAACATGCCTGCCTGGTGCGAAGGTAGCAGATCTCACGCACCGCCTAGATAGGATCATAGATAGTGCTGGGGGGGAGTCTGCTGTCTTGGTACATGTTGGTACCAATGACATAGGAAAATGTGGTAGGGAAGTTCTGGAGGCTAAATTTAAGCTTTTAGGTAGGAAGTTGAAATCCAGAACTTCCAGGATAGCGTTCTCCGAAATGCTTCCTGTTCCACGTGCAGGACCCAAAAGACAGGCAGAGCTCCGGAGTCTCAATGCGTGGATGAGACAATGGTGCAAGGATGAGGGTTTTGGATTTGTTAGGAACTGGGGAACATTCTGGGGAAAGGGGGGGCTCTTCCGAAGGGATGGGCTTCACCTTAATCAGGATGGGACCAGACTGCTGGCATTAACCTTTAAAAAAGAGATAGAGAAGCTTTTAAACTAGAAAATAGGGGAAAGCCGACAGTCACCCAGGAGCGCACGGTTCGGACAAAGGTATCCTTGAAGGATACTACCAAAAGCAGTGAGGTTCCAAAAGGGAGTATAGTAGCCCAAATGCCCTTGAGTAAGGAGCAGACAGAGCATAAAGATTCCCAATTACCCATGCCTACCAATAGCCAGATTAATATTAATAAAATACAGTCTCTAAAATGCTTGTATGCCAATGCTAGAAGTCTAAACAATAAGATGGGAGAATTAGAATATATAGCATTAAATGAGAGGTTAGATATGATTGCACTCTCAGAGACATGGTGGAAGGAGGATAACCAGTGGGACACTGTGATACCTGGATACAAACTATATCGTAATGATAGAGCTGAACAAATTGGTGGAGGGGTTGCGCTCTATGTTAGAGAGGGCATTGAGTCAGAAAGGATTAAAGTTTTGCAGGGAACAAAATATGCTGTAGAATCTCTATGGATTGAAATTCCATTTATGAAGGGGAAGGTGATGGCAGTGGGAGTATACTATCGACCACCTGGCCAGAATGAACAAATGGATGATGAAATGCTCAAAGAAATCAAGGAAGCTAACAAAAGCCACAACAGAGTAGTAATAATGGGTGATTTCAATTACCCCGGTATCGACTGGGACAGTGTCACAGCAGGACAAGCTAAAGAGATAAAGTTTCTAGATGAAATAAATGACTGCTTCTTGGAGCAGCTGGTTCATGAACCGACCAGAGGGGAAGCCATACTGGACCTAGTCCTTAGTGGAACGCCAGATCTGGTGCAAGAAATAAGGGTGTTGGGACCACTTGGCAATAGTGATCATAGTATGATCATGTTTGATTTAATCAGTGGAGGACAGATAGTAAAGGAATCCACAGTACTACCTTTTAACTTTCAAAAGGGTGACTATGATAGAATGAGGAATATAGTTCGGAAAAAACTAAAAGGAGCGGTTCCAAAGGTTAAAGACTTACAGCAAGCTTGGGTGTTATTTAAAAATACTATCCTCGAAGCCCAGACCAGCTGTATTCCACGCATTAAGAAAAGTGGAAGAAAGTCCAAAAAACTGCCAGCATGGTTTAAAGGTGAGGTCAGAGAGGCTGTTGCTGCCAAAAGAGCAACCTTCAGAAAATGGAAAAAAGAGCCAAATGATGAAAACTGGAAACAGCACAAGCACTGGCAAGTTAAATGCAAAGCATTGATAAGGCAGGCAAAGCGGGAATTTGAGAAGAAACTTGCTACGGAAGCAAAAACACGAAATAAAGACTTTTTCAAGTACATTCGTAGCAAAAGGCCTGTGAGAGAGTCAATTGGACCATTAGATGATAGAGGGGTAAAAGGGGCAGTAAGAGGAGACAAGGCTATAGCAGAGAGACTGAATGAATTCTTTGCTTCGGTCTTTACTGAGGAAGATGTAGGGGTGTTACCCAAGACTGAAGTGGTATTTAAAGGTGATACTGCAGAGGAATTGAGAGAAATATCGCTACACCGGGAAGATATATTACAACTATTTGATAAACTGAATAGTAGCAAATCACCTGGACCGGATGGTATACATCCCAGAGTGTTGAAAGAACTGAAATATGAGATTGCAGACCTGTTATTGGTAATCTGTGAACTTTCATTAAAATCATCTGTAATACCTGAAGATTGGAGGGTCGCCAACGTAACACCAATTTTTAAAAAGGGTTCCAGGGGTGACCCGGGAAATTACAGACCGGTGAGCCTGACGTCAGTACCAGGGAAAATGGTAGAAGCCATCATAAAGAACAAAATTACACAGCATGTAGATAGTCATGGCCTAATGGGAGACAGCCAACATGGCTTTAGACAAGGCAGATCTTGTCTTACTAATCTGATCTGTTTTTTTGAAGGTGTGCATAAACAGGTAGACAAAGGTGAGTCGGTTGATATAGTGTATCTGGACTTTCAGAAAGCTTTTGACAAGGTCCCCCATCAGAGACTTTTGGCGAAGCTAAAAAGTCATGGGATAGGAGGCAGTGTACTATTGTGGATCGGGAACTGGTTAAAAGATAGAAAGCAGAGGGTAGGGCTAAATGGCCAATATTCCCAATGGAAAAAGGTGAATAGTGGAGTACCCCAGGGATCTGTACTGGGTCCGCTACTTTTTGACATATTCATAAATGACCTGGAAAAGGGAATAACTAGTGAGGTAATCAAATTTGCAGATGACACAAAACTGTTTAAAGTTGTTAAAACCCAAGAGGATTGTGGAAAACTGCAGGAGGATCTGGTTAAATTGGAAGACTGGGCATCCAAATGGCAGATGAAATTTAATGTGGACAAGTGCAAAGTTATGCACCTAGGAAAGAACAACCCACACTATAGTTACAAGATGCAAGGCTCCACATTAGAAACCACCACCCAGGAAAAAGATTTAGGAGTCATCGTGGATAACATGTTAAAACCCTCCGCCCAGTGTGCAGCGGCGGCCAAGAAAGCAAATAGAATGCTAGGTATCCTAAGGAAAGGGATGGAGAATAAAACAAAGGATATTATAATGCCTCTGTATCGCTCCATGGTACGACCGCACCTTGAATATTGTGTGCAATTCTGGTCACCGTATCTTAAAAAGGACATAGAGTTATTAGAAAAAGTACAGAGAAGAGCCACCAAATTGGTGAAGGGGATGGAAGGCTACTCCTATGAAGAGAGGCTAAAAAGGTTAGGGCTCTTTAACCTAGAAAAGAGGCGGCTGAGGGGAGATATGATAGAGGTGTATAAATTAATGAATGGAGTGGAACGGATAAACGTGGATAAATTGTTTACGCTATCAGAATATAGAAGGACTAGGGGGCATGTAATGAAGCTACAGGGTAAACTATTTAAGACAAATAGGAGAAAATATTTCTTCTCTCAACGTGTAATCAAACTCTGGAATCTGTTACCGGAGGATGTAGTAAGGGCTGTTAGTATAGCTGGGTTTAAAAAAGGTTTGGACAAGTTCCTGGAGGAAAGGTCCATAAACCACTATTAAAAAGGGACCCAGGATATCAATGCTTGGCCTAGTACAAGCACTGCAGAACCTGTGTCTTTTGGGGAAACTGCTAGGTACGTATGACCTAGATTGGCCACTGTTGGAAACAGGATACTGGGCTTGATGGACCTCGGTCTGACCCAGTATGGCATTTCTTATGTTCTTATGTTCTTATGTTCTTACCAGGTTAGGGTAAACCCACCCGTACCCATGATGCACTGCACATGCAGATCAGCAGCCTACATCTGATCACAGGATGGGGTATGCGCCTCTATAGCACCCCGGCCTGGTAGGGGGAACTGACCATGTCTGTTACCGGCACAGAGTAGCTACAGACCGTGACATTGTGCGGTTTCTGTGCTCACCCTGAGGGCGAGGTGGAGCACCCAGCACCAGGTCCGCAGCACCTGGCTTGGCTGAGGTAGGCTGTGCTGCAGGTCCCCATCAGTGCAAGTGTGTGATGGGTAATTCCTACAGACACACCTGTGTCCATCTGTATTTCCCAGTCATGTCTAGCTCTTGTGGACTATGATGCACCCAGAATAGTGCATGTCCTGTGTGTGTGCGCCATGGTCACATGTTAGAAGGGAAGGGTGGTGTTTGGAACCCAAAGCAGATTATGTAGCACCACCCATCCCGCCCTCTGTGGGTCCTGGTGGGGGACAGGAACCCCCACCAACAGATCCACTTTCTACATCTTTGCAATGGTGGCAGTAGAAGAGACCATCAACCCCAGTCCTGCTGGGAAATGGGCACCCTACAGAGCAGTCAATGCAGATCTGTATGCATCACATAGGGCAGTAGGCCTGGTAAAGCTCAGCTGCCCCTCCACCCCATCTGATCTTCACCAGCCGAGGGCACAGTCAGTCTCCACCCACTGCACCCTGCAAGGTGTTCCAGCCATACACATGCTAACTGCAGACAGTCTGCTAGCTAGTACACAGTGCATGTTCCTGGAAGAACTGTGTGCACCCAAAAACGGGATGTGAGCACACACACCAAGCAAGTATGTCAGTGATTGGGCCCCCAGAAAAAGGAACCCATAGATATCATTTGAAAGAAGTACTGCATAGCACTGTGGGGGAACCTAGCCATTCCGTGGTCACTGCTCAGTCAGGGTGAGAGTGACCTCCCAGCATGACATGCTGTGGGCAACCTGTCCTTGCAGGTGGTGGCCAGGCAGTACAATTTCCTAGCCATTGCCCTATGCCCTGTGCACATGCATCCTGCCCAGGCCGCCCACAGTACCTTGCTCCTCATTATGCACATTGGTAGGCTAACACTGGAAACAGTGCAAGCAGTGTGGGCTCAGTAAGGTGTAGGCAGCCACAAAACACTGGATAGACATACACACGGTCCCACACCTATGCCAGCATTGTGCAAATATAGAGGTTTTTGGCAGCCCTGGCCGCCACACCAGTCCTGGGCACAGTGCAGGCATTGCTATGGTACGCAATACTGTTGGGGTCACTCCCTGGGGTGATAAACACTGTCAGAATCAAAAACTGAAACACACTCCACAGATATCAGAAAGGTTGCTATGATGAATCTCTGTCAACAAATTGTGTTTAAGCTAGGATTTGTTATCTGAGATTAATCATAGCAACCTTTTGATATATGTGTAACGCAGTGCTACTCAAATCCAGTCCTGGAGGTCTGCAACCCTGCAGGTTTTCGGGATATCCCTAATGAATCTGCATGAGATATATATGCATTAGAGATATCCTGCCAACCTGACTGGTTTGTGGCCCTCCAGGGCTGGATTTGGAGACCCCTGCCTTACACCTCTGTCATTTAAGATTGTGAGTGGGCAAAGTACAGATGTCCTACACATCAAAAGGGTAGATAGAATTTGTCACATTCCTCCTTGCTTCTCACCACCACCAAAATATTGTCTATTAGACAACTTTATGGTGGTGGTGAGAATCGAGGAGGAATGTGACAAATTCTATCTAACCTTTTTGATGTCTTGGACATCTGCACCTTGCCCACTCACAATCTTAAATGACAGAGGTGTAAGGCAGGGGTCTCCAAATCCAATCATGGAGGGCCACAAACCAGTCAGGTTGGCAGGATATTTCTAATGCATATATATTTCATGCATATTCATTAGGGATATCCCGAAAACCTGCAGGGTTGCGGTCCTCCAGGACTGGATTTGAGTAGCTCTGGTGTAACATGTTCCCAAGTTTAGGACGGCATTTCTAAGGTATGCAGGTGCTAGTATTGGGAGATGCTGCTCCGCGCAGAGGTCAAGAGCCTGACTCTCCATGAGGCTTTGGATAGTGGAGCCTATGGGTGTGGGTGTTTGTGCCCCTGTTGGCCGCTGCTCTAGGGCAGAGGTTCCCAACTCTGGTCCTGGTGGGCCAAACACAGTTCAGGTTTTCATGCTGTCCCTAATGAATATGCATGAGATACATTCCCATACAATGGGGGCGGTGCATACAAAGGCAGCACAGGCATATTTATTAGGGACAGCATGAAACTTGAGTGCTGTTTGGCCCTCGAGGACTGCAGTTGGGAAACTCTGCTCTAGGGATTGCACATGTTTATGGTGTCTGTGCTCTGTAGGGCAAAAAATAGTGTGATACAGTGGCCAGCACAGAGCCCATGGATACAGGAGAAAAGGAAGAGCTTACCTTACAGTCACCTAGGCAGAAAGCATTTTCAGGTTGTAAGGTTCCAGGAAATAGCAGAACAAACTTTCCCTACACTGGCTGTGACGCAGTAGAAAGCCAGGAAACGAATCACGTCCACCTGGGCCAGGAAGCACATACAACGTGCAAGACCCAGGAGGATAAAAGTGGCTGGGAAATCCCAGTAGCGGGAGGTGCATTGGAAGGCAAGGGAGGAGCAGCGAATGGAGGTGCATTGAGAGGTGCTCGTGCACAGGTCTCCCAAGCCAGAGGGGGCATCGTCCCAAGGAGAGTAAGTAAGCAGCTGGAGGGCAGAGGTCACAAGCAGGAGAGCTTGCTGGGACCAGGAAGCATCGGGTGTGTCCCTGCAGTGAGGAACAGCAGAAGGGAAGCCTTTCCTAGAGGTTGCCACAGCCCAGACCAGACAAGTGCTGAGAGGAACTCTCATGGCAAAGCAGGCTACAGCCCAAGTAAAGGTGCCTGGTTAAGAGGGGAAGGTGTGGAAGCTGGTTATCCAAGAAACAAAGCTAAGTACACCAATTTCTCCAGAGAGCAAGAGGTGGGCTCGGCTAGAAAAGCAAAGGCTAATTGGTGGAAGGAAAACCCTTGGTGGAAGGAAAGGGGAAGCCTCAGAGAAATAGGCTCCAGTACAGGTCCTCAGGACTTCCTTTATACAGAACAGTTCCTTGCCCCAAGAGCTGCTATCTCTCGAGAGAGTTCTGTGAATGATAAATGTGGAAAGTGTTATCCACTTACAAGTTTAGACGCTGAGCAGATACAATGGGAGAGCACTAATCAGGACATTGATTATAGCCCAATGGATTGCACGCTCTGTATCTCGGATGAGATTACCTCTTTATGTTGATCAAGGAAGCAAGAGCATTGTTATACCTGTTTTTGAAAGAAGGTGCATTTTCGGTTATTTTGCTGTGAAGAAACAGTTTGTTTAATCCTTTGTTGCTGTATCAGAAAAACAGAAATCCACACGGGAAAGGGAATAAATCCTCATTATAATTTTGCCTTAAACACACGGCTACAGAGTATTCTTTACAAAGGCAGCTTGCACCACACGCCCTAGGCGACCACCTAATAAGGACTATGGTAGCAAGCGTCTGACAAATGGCGTAGTTTTTCAGATTTCTGGACAAAAAATACAGCGGAAGCCAGCAGAATTACCAGCGCCGGAGAGCAAGACACAGGTTTGCTGCTGACCACGCCCAGAGGATTCCAGAATCCAGAGAGGCAAGAGTACCTTCTCAGGGCCGGAATCTCCACCTGACTCAGGTAATAAGTATCTGGGCACAGGCAGAGGGGGATTCTGGTGAGAAGGGTTACTAGGCACCAGAGCCAGAGCATAGTTGCATTTTTGAAAAAAAAAAAGTGCCACACTTGGTGTTTGTGTTGTCTGTTTGTGTTTCAGTGTTCGGAGATGGAGAGTCCACAGGAGATACTGCGATGGATCAGTCTCCAATTTGAAAAACAGCGCGAGTTAGCCCAGTAGAGCCAGGAGCAAGCATTGGCAGTCATGCAGGCTCAACTAAAACCGCTGACCGACCTGATTCAGACTTTGCTGGTGAAACGAGCGGCAGAGAAGACACCAGAGGGACATTATTGTGGGGTAGGCCCACAGGCATGTGGGGTATTCTCCTTTGGACAATTGACAAAAGGTGATAACATTGACTTCCTGGAGGCTTTCGAGCGAGTAGCCCATAGTGCCGGCTGGCCCTATGAGCAGTGGGCGGTTAGATTAGCCACGTCCCTGACGGGAGAAGCCCTTGCGGCGTATAAGGCTATGCCCGCCGCCCAGGCAACGAAATATGAAGAAGTCAGAGCAACCATACGGGACAGACTAGGCTTATCGCCTATAGTATATCGCCGTATGTTGCGAGCGACCCAACTCCAGCCAGACGAAACCCCTAAGGCACTTCGCCAAAGGATCCATAACCTGGTCTGGAAGTGGCTCACTCCCAAGGGGAGAACCATGGAAAGTGTACTTGATATGCTTGTCTTAGAACAATTTTCAGAGGCTGTTCCAGCCGAGATACGTTCATTTTTGACTCTGCAAAATTGTCAGACCTCAAGCGAGGCAGCTCACCTAACTGAAAGGTTCATGGAGGCTGGATTAGCCCATAAACCGCAGAGAGGCGCTGGCAACACTTGTGGGGTAGCCAATTTTGGAAAGGCAGAAAAAGACCCTATGTTTGGTGTACCAGCTGTTATGAGATATATGCCTAGAAGTGAGGTTAGGGACGCACACATTAAATGTTTTAAATGTGGGAGGCGGGGTCACAGGAAGGATGAATGTGTTATACGAACAGCTCTGATGAGTAAGGATGAAAAATACAGGCAGGCAGACTTTCGCCTAGAAGTGGAAGTCCAAGGTGTGGTAGCCAAGGCCCTACTTGATTTGGGGGCAGACCAAACAATGATTTCAAAGAAATTCTGGCACCTCCTACAGGGCAGGAATGGGTCCACCCCGAATCATCCGGAAGGGGTAGCCAAGATAAAATGCATTCATGGATCTGCTGCCAGTTATCCCCTATATAGCCTGACAATAAAAGGATTGAGAACACAAAGAAAGCTCTTGGTTGCCCTAGTCCCACACTTACCGTTTGACATAGTGCTGGGCCGAGATTGGCCACCATTTGATAAAGAGCTAGGAGAAGGTCTACACTTAGGTGGGGATAGGACGCCCATGGGACCCCAAGACCCGCGGGAGGAGGACCGGTGTGAACCCCCAGAGGGAGGTTTGGATATCCCAGGACGAGAGGAGGAATCCTCAGAGGATGGGGATGAACCAACAAAGGGGGACCCACGAGAGCACCAAAGGGGGGCAGAAAGGGAGGAAGCGCATGAGCAGGACGGTCGGGGAAAAGGGGAGGCTATGGTGACCCTGGTTCCGAAACCCCTATTTGAAAAGCCCCGAGGAACAAATCCCGGTAAGAAAAACCCGGAGAAAATGGAAGTATCCAGGAAAGAGGGTTTTGTTTTAAAATTTTGCAAAGCGACTCCTAGCGCCCAGAGCCTGCAACGAGCCAGTGCCGCTGCCGCGGGATATGATCTCTTTAGTGCCGTAGATGAGGTAGTGCCAAAGAGAGGGAAAGCCTTAATAAGCACGGGGTTACAAATACAGTTACCAGCGGGATGCTATGGCTGAATAGCCCCTCGGTCTGGATTAGCCGCCAAGCATTTCATAGATGTTGGGGCGGGGGTTATTGACCCAGATTACAGGGGGGTTGTCCAAATTATACTCTTTAATTTCGGGGAGAGGGATTTTAGGGTTAAAATAGGGGACAGGGTGGCCCAGCTCATTTGTGAGCGGATTGGATTCCCCGAGCTGAAGGAGGTGCCATTGTTGACCCTTACCAGCCGTGGGGGAGACGGTTTTGGCTCCACCGGGCAGAGGGAGGTGAAGGGTATGACCGCCATGGCGGAAGAGAGGTTAGACGAGGATTTTGGACCACAAGTCATGGATTGCAAAGGGAACCCAGCTCCAAGAGTAGGCGAGGAACTATCACAACAACAACAGCAGCAGTTAGCACAATTGTTAGCAAGGTTTAGAGATGTCCTCACTCCAATACCTGGGGAAACGGGTTTAGTGGCCCATGAAATTCTCACCCCTCCTGGGGAAATAGTGCAGCAGAGGCCTTATCGCCTACCGGAGGCCCGTAAGAGAGAGGTAATATCGCAGGTACAGGAAATGCTAAGGATGGGCATAATTGAAGAGTCTAAAAGTCCGTGGTGCAGCCCGGTAGTCCTGGTGCCCAAGCCGGACGGAAGCCTGCGCTTCTGCATTGATTTTAGACGAGTTAACGCCATCTCACTTTTTGACGCATATCCCATGCCGAGAATAGAAGAGTTGTTAGACCGGCTAGGGCAAGCGCGATATCTGACCACTTTAGATCTTACTAAAGGATATTGGCAGATCCCCTTGACCCGTGCTTCTAGGCCCAAAACTGCTTTTAGTACCCCTCTCGGACTCTTTCAATTCCGACGTATGCCGTTCGGGTTGCATGGGGCGGCGGCGACCTGCCAACGCTTGGTCGACCAGGTTTTGCGTCCCCATCAAACTTATGCAGTAGCCTATATGGACGATATCGTCATACATAGTGCAAGCTGGGCAGAACATCTGCCTAGGGTGGAGGCCGTATTGAAGGCCCTATGGCAGGCAGGTTTAACCTTAAATCCGCAGAAGTGTTTATTCGCCGGGGCGGAGGTTAAGTACTTAGGATACATGGTTTGGAAGGGCTTGGTTCGGCCATTACTTAGCAAGGTGGAGAGCGTGCAAAATTTCCAAAAGCCGATAACTAAGAAACACCTTCAAAGTTTCCTTGGCCTTATCGGGTACTATCGCAGGTTCATACCTAGGTTTGAGGAGGAAAGCGCAGTCCTAACCAGCAATGTATATATGTTCTAATATGTTATACTTGTAATGTTACAATTTTCCTTGTAATTTATAATTATCTGTTCTATGTAAAATGTCCTGGTATATCTCATACCAATTAACCTACTGTTACATGTAAACCGCACTTGAAACATGGGAAAGAGCGGTATATAAATAACTGTTAAATAAATAAATAAATAAATAAAATGCTAAGAAAAAATGCCCCGAATAGTGTAAGATGGACACCGGAGGCGGAGAGGGCATTTGTTCAATTAAAGGGGAAATTATGCCAGGCCCCGGTTTTGTATGGGGTGGATTTCCAAAGGCCTTTTGTTCTCCAAAAGGACGCCTCCGAATCCAGGTTGGGGGCGGTCCTATCCCAGGAGTTCAAGGGGGTAGAACACCCCATTTATGTATTTGAGTAGGAAGCTGTCCCGGGCAGAGGTTAATTACTCGACGGTGGAAAAGGAATGCCTCGCTATTAAGTGGGCTGTAGAGGCACTTCGTTTTTATCTCACTGGCCGTCACTTCGTGTTAGTTACGGATCATGCGCCTTTAAAGTGGTTAGGTACCATGAGGAACCACAACCCACGCCTTACACGCTGGCACTTAGCTCTGCAGGCATTCAATTTTACCATCCAACACAGGGCAGGCAAACTGCATCTCAATGCAGACGCGTTATCCCGTATTCCGTGCTGTGAGGACATGAGTCCCCCAGCCCGAAATAATATCTTAAGGGGGGGGGGGGATATGTGATACAGTGGCCAGCACAGAGCCCATGGATACAGGAGAAAAGGAAGAGCTTACCTTACAGTCACCTAGGCAGAAAGCATTTTCAGGTTGTAAGGTTCCAGGAAATAGCAGAACAAACTTTCCCTACACTGGCTGTGACGCAGTAGAAAGCCAGGAAACTAATCACGTCCACCTGGGCCAGGAAGCACGTACAACGTGCAGGAGCCAGGAGGATAAAAGTGGCTGGGAAATCCCAGTAGGGGGAGGTGCATTGGAAGGCAAGGGAGGAGCAGTGAATGGAGGTGCATTAAGAGGTGCTCGTGCACAGGTCTCCCAAGCCAGAGGGGGCATCGTCCCAAGGAGAGTGAGTAAGCAGCTGGAGGGCAGAGGTCACAAGCAGGAGAGCTTGCTGGGACCAGGAAGCATCGGGTGTGTCCCTGCAGTGAGGAACAGCAGAAGGGAAGCCTTTCCTGGAGGATACCACAGCCCAGACCAGACAAGTGCTGAGAGGAACTCTCATGGCAAAGCAGGCTACAGCCCAAGTAAAGGTGCCTGGTTAAGAGGGGAAGGTGTGGAAGCTGGTTATCCAAGAAACAAAGCTAAGTACACCAATTTCTCCAGAGGTGGGCTCGGCTAGAAAAGCAAAGGCTAATTGGTGGAAGGAAAACCCTTGGTGGAAGGAAAGGGGAAGCCTCAGAGAAATAGGCTCCAGTACAGGTCCTCAGGACTTCCCTTATACAGAACGGTTCCTTGCCCCAAGAGCTGCTATCTCTCGAGAGAGTTCTGTGAATGATAAATGTGGAAAGTGTTACCCATTTACAAGTTTAGACGCTGAGCAGATGCAATGGGAGAGCACTAATCAGGACATTGATTATAGCCCAATGGATTGCACGCTCTGTATCTCGGATGAGATTACCTCTTTATGTTGATCAAGGAAGCAAGAGCATTGTTATACCTGTTTTTGAAAGAAGGTGCATTTTCGGTTATTTTGCTGTGAAGAAACAGTTTGTTTAATCCTTTGTTGCTGTATCAGAAAAACAGAAATCCACACGGGAAAGGGAATAAATCCTCATTATAATTTTGCCTTAAACACACGGCTACAGAGTATTCTTTACAAAGGCAGCTTGCACCACACGCCCTAGGCGACCGCCTAATAAGGACTATGGTAGCAAGCGTCTGACAATAGGCGTTTATGGCATGTTTATTTTATCTGCAATAAAGGTTCCGTCTTTATTACCACGGTTTAGTACTGGGTAAAATATAGGGACATGGTTTGCAGGAGCCACAGCTGGGACTTAAACCTGTGACCTTCTGCCCCTGAACACACTGGCTGTGTGTACTGCATCAAACTGTTGCCACAGAGGCAGATCATTCCCTGGGGATACCATGACTGTTCGTCAGACAGACCTTGTCTGTTGCAGTGTACGGTACCCACCTAAACGGGGCTTGGCCGTGGTCTGCTTTGGGCAGATGCCACTGCCCCCTCCGCCATCAGCATCTCTCCGCCACCATGCTGACATGCCCTTGTGCCGGTGGTGCTGGTGGTGCGCAGTCCCAGGCCTTCCAGTGTGCCGGTAGGCGGCTGCCTATGGTGTGTGATATGGGGTAGGGGTGCTTGCATAGACATCCATGCTTCCCCCCGTCACCACCTGCCAATGTTATGTGCCCTTTGGGGTACTTGCTGGGTACTGTCCCCTGGGACACTGGGACACACACTCGTGGACATGTTTGCCCTTGGTCAGTTGCTGTCTTGCTGGTTTTCCGCTTCTACATTCCTATGTGCCAGGTAGTTATCTGCCTAGTCCACACTGTGCCCCAGCTGGCCCACTGCATGTGACGCATGCAGCCCCCCTGTACTCCATTTACACCATCACCATAGTGCCCTTTCCCACGTGCCCATTCTGCTGTTGCTGCACATGTGAAAGCCACAAAAGCAAGGTACCCCATACACACCACAGAAAACCCTCATCAGCATTATTTCTATGTTGGGACATTCACTTTGTAGGGGAACTGAGAATTGATCCTTCCTAAGGTGAGCTCATCCTTTTGATTCTTTATAGGTTTTGTTCATTACCGTTTGTCATTAGAACATAAGAACATAAGATATGCCATACTGGGTCAGACCAAGGTCCATCAAGCCCAGTATCCTGTTTCCAACAGTGGCCAATCTAGGTCGTATGTACTGTCATGTAGAAGATCCTTCCGAGGCTATGGAGCTGGCTGAAGCAGAAGAGTTTGCTTCAGAAACTGACAGGCAGGCAGAGCACATGGCCCAGGGTTGCCAAGGGAAACATAAACAGAGTGAGTCACGAGGGGAGCAAACACGCCCAAGCTGCAACGTAGCGCCAGCGCCGAGCTCAGGGATTAAGAAGAAACACCTGGTTGGGGGAGGGGCGCAGTTAAGCCCTAAGAAACAGGGATATAAAAAGTACTCACTAGAATTGAGTGATAGCTTCAGATTCAGAAGAGGAGGAGGTGAGAGAGAGATGAAGGAAGAAGCAAGAAAGGCAAGAGAGACGAGGACAGGAAGAAGCATCTGGGAGAAAACAGCTGAGAGAGAAATGGGAGACTCAGCTCAGGAAGCCAGAGCAACAAAGATTCACAGAGCCCGTGCTCAAAAGCCAGGTGGGAGCAGCCCACGACGGGAGCCCTATCGTGAAAGCAGCTGGAGGGAGAGACTGCCTGGGAGGCTGGTTTGGGAGCACTCAGAAACTCCTGAGAGAGAGAGATGCTGGCCAGAGGATGTTTGTATGTCTGAGGAAAAGGAGAAGCTAAAAGGCAGGAAAACACAGCCAGTGTTTGGAATCCTTGCTGACCCAGCCGTGCTAAGAAGTCCTTCCTTGAAAAAGCCAAAAGTTAGGCTGTATAAACCGTATAGAGAGGAAACTAGGTTTAAAAGTTTTCCTTGTGATTGCCAAGATTTGCTGGACTCTCCCTATGCTAAATCCCATATATACGGTAATGCTCAACCCTGCTCTTTAGAGTGCTGTGAAGAGAGGCCTCAGGGAAATAGAGAGGGACTGTATTTTAAAACACTGTATAACTGTGCACAAACTTACCCAGCTGAGAGTGATTGTGAGGAAATGCAGACAGGGTCTGTTACCGAAGAGATATCAGATGAGCAAATGGACTGCACGCTATCACTAGCTGATCACGTCGTATCACTTTGCTGAGCTGGCTGTTAACAAGGTTGTTTGAACAGCAGTGGAAGAAGCAAAATGTTGCCTTTGTATGAAAAAGGGACTGTTACCTTTAAGTTTGTTCTGAGCACTGTATGTTTGAAGCTGAAAGCCAAAGAAGCTGTTTTTGTATTATGAGTTCCTGAGATGTTTTCTTTATGCCAGAAGTATGGCAATTTTGTTCTAAGTTTCACTTGCAATTAATCCACCCGGAAGGGGAAATAAAACCTTGTCATTGTTTTGCCTGAAACCACTCGACTACAATTATTCCTGGCTTAGTTAGTACAAGGAAATACAACTCCCAGAAGGCAGTGCATGATCAAGTGTACTGCCCTGCTTCCTAAGTTAGGATATCCCAGGCTGACCTACCCTACATGCCTTGGCTCTGGGGAGGTTACTGGTGACAAGTTGGCATAGTTCTTCGGATTTTTGCCTGAAATATAAGGACATTATAATCAGAAGAAGCACCAGGAAACACCAGTGTCCATAAGGGAAAAGAAACTGCTATCCTGTGAGCGGAAGACGCTTAGAGATTCGCTGGCAAGTCGGCCAGGAGGACCAGGACCTTTGTCAATGCCTGAGTCTACACAGTGCCAAGGTAAAGGTAGCTGGGCACGGGTGTAGGTGGATGCAGAGAGTGAGAAAGGGGATCTACTGTCCTGCAGTTAAGACAGGGTTAAAAAAGAAAGCTGTAGTGTGCCGCACTTGGTGGGCCCTTTTTCTTTTTTTCTGTCTCTGCAGGAATAACAGCCACCGGGATGGATCCACAGGATGTGATGAGATGGATGTCTGCCCAGTGGGAGAAGCAGATGGAGCTGGCGCGTCATACGCAGGAGCAGAGTGCTGCGGCAATGCATGCGCAGCAGAAGCCACTTATTGAGCTGCTGGAGGCTTTGCTGAGGAAGCCAAAGGACACTGAAGGAGCTATTCCCTCGTTGGTGAAGGAGGTAGGACTACAAGACTGTAGCGCTCTAGCGCTTGGACAGTTAACCGCTCATGATAATCTCGATTTTATAGAGGCCTTTGAGCAAATTGCAGAGGCAGTCAAATGGCCTGTAGAACAGTGGGCAGTGAGGTTTGCCATGTCCCTCACAGGAGAGGCTCTGGCCGCTTATAAGACCATGCCTGCTGCTCTAGCATCAGATTATACTGAGGTAAAGAAAGCTGTGAAAGACAGGCTAGGCTTAACGCCATTGTTCTACAAACGTATGTTCAGAGAGGCTAGGCTGAAGCCTAAGGAAACTCCAAAAGGTTTATTTCAAAGGCTGAAAGGATTGGCATGGAAATGGCTTGCTCCAGAGAGGAGGACTCTTGAGTTGGTGATTGATATCATCATCCTGGAGCAATTCATGCAAGCCATACCTCCAGAAGTTAAGGCTTTCCTGATGTTCCAAAGTTGCCAGACCACTGAGGAAGCAGCCAACCTCACTGAACGCTACTTTGAGGCCGAGTTGGCTGGCCAATTTTCCCAATGGAGAAAGGTGAATAGTGGTGTAGCCCAGGGATCTGTGCTGGGTCCGCTGCTTTTTGACATATTCATAAATGACCTGGAAAGTGGAATAACGAGTGAGGTTATCAAATATGCAGATGACACAAAACTATTTAAAGTTGTTAAAACCCAAGAGGATTGTGAAAAATTGCAAGAGGATCTTGATAAATTGGAAGACTGGGCATCAAAATGGCAGATGAAATTTAATGTGGACAAGTGCAAGGTTATGCACCTAGGGAAGAACAACCCAAACTATGGTTACACGATGCAAGGTTCCACATTAGGAACCACCACCCAGGAAAAAGATTTAGGCGTCATTGTGGATACCATGTTAAAACCCTCGGCCCAGTGTGCAGCGGCGGCCAAGAGAGCAAATAGAATGCTAGGTATGATAAGGAAAGGAATGGAAAATAAAACAAAAGATATTATAATGCCTCTATATCATTCCATGGTGAGACCGCACCTTGAATATTGTGTGCAATTCTGGTCGCCGTATCTTAAAAAGGATATAGCGATTTTAGAAAAGGTTCAGAGAAGAGCCACCAAAATGGTAAAGGGGATGGAAGGATACTCCTATGAAAAAAGGCTAAAAAGGTTAGGGCTCTTTAACCTGGAAAAGAGACGGCTGAGGGGAGATATGATAGAAGTCTATAAATTAATGAACGGAGTGGAACGGGTAAACGTAGATCAATTGTTTACATTATCAGAATATAGAAAGACTAGGGACATGCAATGAAGCTACAGGGTAAACTATTTAAGACTAATAAAAGAAAATATTTTTTCACTCAACGTGTAATCAAACTCTGGAATTTGTTACCGGAGGATGTAGTAAAGGCTGTTAGTGTAGCTGGGTTTAAAAAAGGTTTGGACAAGTTCCTGGAGGAAAGGTCCATAAACCATTATTAAGAAGTGATTGAAGATATCAATGCTTGACCCAGTACAAGCATTGTGGAACTTGTGTCTCTTGGGGAAACTGCTAGGTACATATGACCTAGATTGGCCAGTGTTGGAAACAGAATACTGGGCTTGATGGACCTTGGTCTGACCCAGTATGGCATATCTTATGTTCTTATGTTCACCTCAAGAGGGGGCATTCTGAAGGTGGCTGGCGCCGCTAACTTTGGTAGATCAGAAAGGAACCTAAAAGTTAAAATACCCAGTGAAAATGCTGTTGTACCCCTATTCAAAGGGAAATGTTATATTTGTGGCAAAGTAGGGCATTTTCGTAGGGATTGTAAGGAGCGAACAGTCCTTGTGTCTGGGAGAGAAAAACATATACAAGAGGGGTTCCTTTTGAAGGTTCAAGTAGAGGGCATTGAAGCTCTGGCACTGCTTGATTCGGGTGCTGACCAGAGCATGGTCTCGCGCAAGCTCTGGCAGGCCATTGAAGCCCGCCTGCGATCAGCACCGAGTCAAGCAGAAGGGCAAGTAAAAATACGATGTGTGCATGGGGCATCTTCATATTACCCCCTATACAGGTTGTCTGTGAAAGGGCTGGGAACTGAAAAGGAGGTGCGGGTAGCCATAGTCCCACGGCTCCCGCATGATATCATCCTAGGGAGAGATTGGCCTCCATTCCGCAAAGGGATGGTGAAGGGCCTGAATGAGAAAACAGGCCTAGTATCCACCCGGGCCCAGGCTGGAACCTCAGGGGTAAGGGAGGTGTCAACAGAAGGGACAAAGGAACTGCCTAAAGATAGGGAGGAGTCCCCAGAGCGAGAAGATAGATTAGAAGAGGAGGTGTCAGATACGCTTCCTATACATGAGGATCTAATCAACGCTCCTTCCAAAAAGGTTAGGAAAGGCCGAGAGGCGCCAAGAGAGGCGTCGTAGGACCCAAGGGAGGGCTGAGTTAGAAGCCGGAGAAGGGTTACCCTGGGTTCCCGCAGAGCTTGTCCAAAAATTTCCTTCCTTTCCGGGGGAACAACAGGCCGACCCCGCTTTGAAGCGAGCATTTGAATATGCCCAAGAGGATAGAAATACCCTTCCCAGATTCTTCTTAGAGAAGGAAGTGTTATATAGGGAAAGCAATGACCCACGTACAGGGGCAGTGAGAAAACAATTGGTGGTGCCAACAACGTTTAAAGCCGTAGTTCTGCGGTTGGCCCATGATCACCCAGTAGCTAGCCACAAAGGAATTCAAGGGACGTTAGACCAAATCCTGGCCCATTTTTACTGGCCCGGGGTCTTCAAAGAGACAACACGATACTGTGAGTCCTGTCCCACGTGTCAGTGGGTTACTGCCACTAAGCCCAAGGCCGTGCCTATGATACCCACGCCCACCATATCAATGCCGATTCGCCGAATGGCGATGGACATTGTGGGACCCCTGGTTAGGACACCGAGGGGCTTTCAATATATTTTAGTGGTAGTAGACCAGGCTACTCGTTTCCCCTGGGCAATACCATTACGAAGTACCTCGGCTAGAACGATAGCCCTTGAACTAATCAAATTGTTCTGTGAGATTGGATTTCCCCAGGAAGTACTCACAGACCAGGGGAGTAATTTTATGTCAAAGCACCTAGCTATGGTGTGGGATGCCTTTGGGGTACGTCACATAAGGACGGCTGCTTATCATCCTCAGTCCAACAGACTGGTAGAGAGGATGAACCAGTCTATTAAGCAGATGTTAAGACGTGGCCTAAATGGGAAGATGTCCGAGTGGGACACTCTACTCCCATTTGTGTTATATGCATGTCGAGAGCACATACAAGCATCATTGGGGGCATCACCCTATGAACTATTATTTGGCCGAGCCCCGAGAGGGATTTTAGATATATTGCGCGAGCAATGGGTGGAGCCAGAAATAGAGGAAGTTGGGGTACCTCAGTTTATTAGAGATCTGAGGAATCGCCTAAAAAGGACATCCCAAGTGTCTGTAGAGAATTTGCAGGCCAGTCAGCAGCGTCAAAAACGCTATTATGACCAAGGAGCGAGACCTCGACAATTGGCTATAGGGGATAAGGTAATAATCCTGGTAGCCGACCCGGGACCCAAATTTGAATCCCGGTGGAAAGGACCATGTACGGTGGTAGAGAGGGTAGGTCCCGTTTCCTATGCAGTGGAAAATGATAGGGGACGCCGCCAAGTATACCACTTAAATGTCCTGAAACCTTGGCAGGAGAGGTCAGCGACAGCCAGGCTAGTCAGTGTGGAGAAACGCATGAGCAGCCAGGTAAAGATTACGAGCTGTCTGAATAAAAGGTCAGCAGCCCGTAATATCTTAAGGGGGGGGGATCTGTCATGTAGAAGATCCTTCCAAGGCTATGGAGCTGGCTGAAGCAGAAGAGTTTGCTTCAGAAACTGACAGGCAGGCAGAGCACATGGCCCAGGGTTGCCAAGGGAAACATAAACAGAGTGAGTCACGAGGGGAGCAAACACGCCCAAGCTGCAACGTAGCGCCGAGCTCAGGGATTAAGGAGAAACACCTGGTTGGGGTAGGGGCGCAGTTAAGCCCTAAGAAACAGGGATATAAAAAGTACTCACTAGAATTGAGTGATAGCTTCAGATTCAGAAGAGGAGGAGGGGAGAGAGAGACGAAGGAAGAAGCAAGAAAGGCAAGAGAGACGAGGACAGGAACAAGCATCTGGGAGAAAGCAGCTGAGAGAGAAACGGGAGACTCAGCTCAGGAAGCCAGAGCAACAAAGATTCACAGAGCCCGTGCCCAAAAGCCAGGTGGGAGCAGCCCACGACGGGAGCCCTATCGTGAAAGCAGCTGGAGGGAGAGACTGCCTGGGAGGCTGGTTTGGGAGCACTCAGAAACTCCTGAGAGAGAGAGAGATGCTGGCCAGAGGATGTTTGTATGTCTGAGGAAAAGGAGAAGCTAAAAGGCAGGAAAACATAGCCAGTGTTTGGAATCCTTGCTGACCCAGCCGTGCTAAGAAGTCCTTCCTTGAAAAAGCCAAAAGGTAGGCTGTATAAACCGTATAGAGAGGAAACTAGGTTTAAAAGTTTTTTCCTTGTGATTGCCAAGATTTGCTGGACTCTCCATATGCTAAATCCCATATATACGGTAATGTTCAACCCTGCTCTTTAGAGTGCTGTGAAGAGAGGCCTCGGGGAAATAGAGAGGGACTGTATTTTAAAACACCGTATAACTGTGCACAAACTTACCCAGCTGAGAGTGATTGTGAGGAAATGCAGACAGGATCTGTTACCGAAGAGATATCAGATGAGCAAATGGACTGCACGCTATCACTAGCTGATCACGTCGTATCACTTTGCTGAGCTGGCTGTTAACAAGGCTGTTTGAACAGCAGAGAAGATTTTGTATTATGAGTTCCTGAGATGTTTTCTTTATGCCAGAAATATGGCAATTTTGTTCTAAGTTTCACTTGCAATTAATCCGCCCGGAAGGGGAAATAAAATCTTGTCATTGTTTGCCTGAAACCACTCGACTACAATTATTCCTGGCTTAGTGAGTACGAGGAAATACAACTCCCAGAAGGCAGTGCATGATCAAGTGTACTGCCCTGCTTCCTAAGTTAGGATATCCCAGGCTGACCTACCCTACATGCCTTGGCTCTGGGGAGGTTACAGGTGACAGTACCTAGCAGTTTCCCCAAAAGACACAGGTTCCGCAATGCTTGTACTGGGTCAAGCATTGATATCCTGGGTCCCTTCTTAATAATGGTTTATGGACCTTTCCTCCAGGAATTTGTCCAAACCTTTTTTAAACCCAGCTACACTAACAGCCTTTACTACATCCTCCGGTAACAAATTCCAGAGTTTGATTACACTTTGAGTTAAAAAATATTTTCTTTTATTAGTCTTAAATAGTTTACCCTGTAGCTTCATTGCATGTCCCCTAGTCTTTCTATATTCTGATAACGTAAACAATCGATCTACGTTAACCCGTTCCATTCCGTTCATTAGTTTATAGACGTCTATCATATCTCCCCTCAGCCGTCTCTTTTCCAGGTTAAAGAGCCCTAACCTTTTTAGCCTTTCTTCATAGGAGTATCCTTCCATCCCCTTTACCATTTTGGTGGCTCTTCTCTGAACCTTTTATAATAACTGTATATCCTTTTTAAGATACGGCAACCAGAATTGCACACAATATTCAAGGTGCGGTCTCACCATGGAACTATATAGAGGCATTATAATATCTTTTGTTTTATTTTCCATTCCTTTCCTTATGATACCTAGCATTCTATTTGCTCTCTTGGATGCCGCTGCACACTGGGCCTAGGGTTTTAACATGTTATCCACAATGACGCCTAAATCTTTTTCCTGGGTGGTGGTTCCTAATGTGGAACCTTGCATTGTGTAACCATAGTTTGGGTTGTTCTTCCCTAGGTGCATAACTTTGCACTTGTCCACATTAAATTTCATCTGCCATTTTGATGCCCAGTCTTCTAATTTATCAAGATCCTCTTGCAATTTTCCACAATCCTCTTGGGTTTTAACAACTTTAAATAGTTTTGTGTCATCTGCAAATTTGATAACCTCACTCGTTATTCCACTTTCCAGGTCATTTATGAATATGTCAAAAAGCAGCGGACCCAGCACAGATCCCTGGGGTACACCACTATTCACCTTTCTCCATTGGGAAAATTGGCCATTTAGCCCAACCCTCTGCTTTCTATCTTTTAACCAGTTCGTGATCCACAGTAGTACACTGCCTCCTATCCCATGACTCTTTAGTTTTGCCAAAAGTCTCTGATGAGGGACCTTGTCAAAGGCTTTCTGAAAGTCCAGATACACTATATCAACCGACTCACCTTTGTCCACCTGTTTATTCAAACTTTCAAAAAAAACATAACAGATTAGTAAGACAAGATCTTTCTTGTCTAAAGCCATGTTGGCTGTCTCCCATTAGGCCATGACTATCTACATGCTGAGTAATTTTATTCTTTATGATGGTTTCTACCATTTTTCCCGGTACTGACGTGAGGCTCACCGGTCTGTAGTTTCCCGGATCACCCCTGGAACCCTTTTTAAAAATTGGTGTTACATTGGCGATCCTCCAATCTTCAGGTATTTATTTATTTATTTATTTATTTTACATTTCTTATATACCGCACTATTTACGATCAGCGCGGTTTACATAAAACAAAACAGAATCCGACAATAAACAAGAGTCAGGTCATTACAATGAACAGGAGCAATCAACTTGGATAACGGGGAAACTATGTACATAAATGGAATACTGAAATTGGTAAACTATGTACACAGATGGGATACTGAAATTGGTAACTGTATATATGTGAGATGGGGTCATTGTGTGTTGTTCGTATTAGAGATGATTTTAATGATAGTTCACAGATTACTAATAGCAGGTCTGCAATCTCATATTTCAGTTCTTTCAACATGCTTGGATGTATACCATCCGGCCCAGGTGATTTGCTACTCTTCAGTTTATCTAATAGTTGTAATACATCTTCCCGATGTATCGATATTTCCTTCAATTCTTCCGCACCTTTAAATACCACTTCAGTCATGGGTAACATCCCTACATCTTCCTCAGTAAAGACCGAAGCAAAGAATTCATTCAGTCTCTCCGCTATCGCCTTGTCGCCTCTTAGTGCCCCTTTAACTCCTCTATCATCTAATGGACCAACTGACTCTCTCACAGGTTTTTTTGCTACGAATGTACTTGAAAAAATCTTTATTTCGCGTTTTTGCTTCCACAGCAAGCTTCTTCTCAAATTCTCCCTTCACCTGCTTTATCAGTGCCTTGCATTTGACGTGCCAGTACTTGTGCTGTTTCCAGGTTTCGTCGTTTGGCTCTTTTTTCCATTTCCTGAAAGATGCTTTTTTGGCAACAACAGCCTCTCTGACCTCACCTTTAAACCATGCTGGCAGTTTTTTGGACTTCCTTCCACTTTTCTTAAAGCATGGAATACAACTGGTCTGGGCTGCCAAGATAGTATTTTTCAACAACACCCAAGCTTGATGTAAGTCTTTAACCTGTGCAACTGCTCCTTTTAGTTTTTTCTTAACTATTTTCCTCATTTTATCATAGTCTCCCTTTCGAAAGTTAAAAGGTAGTACTGTGGATTTCCGTACTATCCCTCCTCCACTAATTAAATCAAAGGCGATCATGCTCTGATCACTATTGCCAAGTGGCCCCAACACCCTTATCTCTTGCACTAGATCTGGTGTTCCACTAAGGACTAGGTCTAATATGGCTTCCGCTCTGGTCGGTTCATGAACCAGCTGCTCCAAGAAGCAGTCATTTATGTCATCTAGGAACTTTATCTCCCTAGCATGTCCTGCCGTGACACTGACCCAGTCGATACCGGGGTAATTGAAATCACCCATTATTATTACTGCGCTGTAACTTTTGTTAGCTTCCTTGATTTCTTTGAGCATTTCATCATCCATTTGTTCATTCTGGCCGGTGGTCGATAGTACACCCCCACTGCCATTGCCTTCCCCTTTTTACATGGAATTTCAATCCATAGAGATTCTACAGCAAATTTTGTTTCCTGCAAAACTTTAATCCTTTCTGACTCAATGCCCTCTCTAACATAGAGCGCAACCCCTCCACCAATTTGATCAGCTCTATCATTACGATATAGTTTGTATCCAGGTATCACAGTGTCCCACTGGTTGTCCTCCTTCCACCATGTCTCTGATATTCCAATCATATGTAACCTCTCATTTAGTGCTACATATTCTAACTCTCCCATCTTATTTTTTAGACTTCTAGTATTTGCATACAAGCATTTTAGAGACTGTATTTTATTCATATTAATTTGGCTATTGGTAGACATGGGTAATTTGGGATCTTTAAGCTCTGTCTGCTCCATACTCGAGGGCATTTGGGCTACTTTACTCTTTTTTGGAACCTCTCTGCTTTTGGTAGTATCCTTCAAGGATACATTCTTCTGAACCATTCGCTCTTGGGCAACTGTCGGCTTTCCCCTATTATCTAGTTTAAAAGCTGCTCTATCTCCTTTTTAAAGGTTAATGCCAGCAGCCTGGTTCCATCCTGGTTAAGGTGAAGCCCATCCCTTCGGAAGAGCCCCTCCTTTCCCCAGAATGTTCCCCAGTTCCTAACAAATCCAAAACCCTCATCTCTGCACCATTGTCTCATCCATGCATTGAGACTCCAGAGCTCTGCCTGCCTTTTGGGTTCTGCACGTGGAACGGGAAGCATTTTGGAGAACGCTACCCTGGAAGTTCTGGATTTCAACTTCCTACCTAAAAGCCTAAATTTAGCCTCCAGAACCTCCCTACCACATTTTCCTATGTCATTGGTACCGATATGTACCAAGACAGCAGACTCCTCCCCAGCACTATCTAAGACCTTATCTAGGTGGCGCGTGAGGTCCGCTACCTTCGCACCAGGCAGGCATGTTACCAGGCGATCCTCACGTCCGCCAGCCACCCAGCTATCTACATGCCCAGTGATCGAATCACCAACTATAACGGCTGTCCTAACCCTTCCCTCATGTGCACATGGCCCTGGAGAAACTTCCTCGGTGCGAGAGGGTTTTCCATCACCTGGAGGACAGGTCCTAGTTACAGGATCACTTCCTGCCACACCAGGGTGATGCTCTCCTGTCATGTGACCTCTCTCCTCCATGGCAACAGGGATGCTGCCAGACTGGAGGTGGGACTTCAGGCTATATCCCTGTAGGTCTCATCTGTGTACCTCTCTGTCTGTCTTATGTTTTCCAAGTCTGCTACTCTAGCCTCTAGAGAACGGACTCGTTCCCTGAGAGCAAAGAGCTCCTTGCACCTAGTGCACACGTAAGACCTCTCACCAACCATTATTTGTTCTATTGGCCAGCTCGGTGTTTTGGATTTCAATTTTAGTTCTGGTCATTATATCTGTTTTTTGCCTTTTTGGTTGCTGCACATGTATCACTACTATCACTTTTCTGGGTCTCCCTGCCTTAGCTGTACACTGCTGACTGAAATGGTTTCTCTGCCCTGCAAATGTGCCTCTAGCGCGAGGTTTTCAGTGGCGCTAATTTTCAGACCTTCATTTCACGGCATTAGTGTGCCTGAAGCCTCTCTCTGCCCATTGACCCCTTATCTCCACTCCTGGGGAGCCGTACTCTGCCCTCTGGGAAGCTTTACTCTACCTTCTGCGCACCTTAATGCCGACGGACACATTATTGCGCGATACGTGACATTCTTGCACGGTAATGTGCCATTATCGCGTGATAACATTGCAGCTGCGTTGTTAGCGCCGTTTAGTATACATACCCCATAGAGTAGTATTTTTTTCAGCTCCTTTGCAGGGCCAAGCTGTGGGCAGGCTTGTACCTCCTTCCCAAGGGTGCACATGTGCCTTTGCCAGCTAAGACCCCCCCCCCTCCCTCCTCTGGCTGTGCTTGACTATCTTGTTACTGATGTTCCCTTTACTTGTTGTATGACTGAAACCCCTCCCCCCCCCCTCCTCTGGCTGTGCTTGACTATCTTGTTACTGATAGTTCCAGTCATACAAGTAAAGGGAACATCTTCACTTTTCTGTTTGCTGCTACCAATCAGCTCACGCATCAAATATAAGACGGTCATAAACATATTCAAAATCAAACAACAGACATCAGCTCTCAGCTTACAACCACTCATACAATCTGACAGAAGCACACGACCAAGGAGGAGGGGCACTTCCAACCGTGTTAACACACCAAAAGTCTTCACCAAGGCCCGCAAGGACACTGCAGACAGAGCCATTTCACTGGCTGCACCAGCAATTTGGAACGCCCTCCCAGATGAACTATGATTAACAACTGACATGAAGGACTTTCGGAAGCAGCTCAAGACGACCCTCTTCATCGAACACTATGGGGGCGCCACATAAGCTGCTCACCAGCCAGGACCACAGACCAACCCCTCCCCCATGTATATAGTATTGTATAATAGCGCACGCTGTAAATAGCTCAACAAGAATCTACTTCACCCTACTACACACGCACTCACTGTTTCACTGCATGCACACACAAAAATCCATTACCTGCTGATTGTTTGCTGTGTAGACCGCCTTGATTGAAGGAGAAGGTGGCATAGAAATCCTTTTAAATAAATAAATAAATAAAAATACTTAAAACATTTTTGTTAAGCAGGAGAACAGATGAATTCCGAGTTTGGTAAGGTGAACCTATTGCGGAAGGTGCCAGTTCTGAAGGATGGAGACTTCACCTTGGCAGAGAGGTAGGGAATGAACACACTGCTGTGGAGTGACAGAGGAGCTGTTCTGGCACATATAAGGGGGTGGGAAATTCTGGTAGTCATTTCTTTTTTATTTATTGTACTGGGTGTGGTGGATTGAAGTAAACTTTGTATGGTGCATCCAGACTTGAATTTATTGCTTGTTTCAGGTTTGCACTGAGTAAGTGCTTTCAAATCTTTTGAAATGTGCAGTCTTGAATGGTGATGTGTTTGCTCGTTCACAGGAACTGGAAAACTGAATTAACTCCTCACACCAGTGACTCATACAGTCTCTGAAACACTGCTGCTCTAAGCACCATAATCACCTTCACCAGGAACAAGCAGCTATCTGATATCTGAAAGACAAGATAAAGCTTCCCTCCTCACCCCCCAAGTAACCAGAACATGTACAGTATGGTCTCATAAACGAGGTGTGCATGGTGACAGTGTGGGTAAAGCCGCCCCTTCATTCTCTCATGGCTTCCTCAAGAGAGATCCATATGCTATCATATGTACTTTATAAGCAAGACCTGAGACTTCTGGGACCAGATAGTATGTTCACACTTGTGGATTTTATTGGCCCTTGTAAATTAAAGATATATCGTGGGATTGTGTGGCTGGTGAGAACACTGATTACAGAAGAGTGGAATATTCACGCCCATTTTCTCTCTGCTAATGAATGGTTGAGTGATAAAGGAAAGCTGTGTGGGGTTTTTAACAAAAAAATATAGATATTTTTATTAGTATTTTGGCATACTGCCCTTGGCCAAAGATTGTCGGAACTGTTTGCAGACCAGATTATGGAGCTCTTTTACTAAAGGTTAGCACGTTAGAAATTAACGTACATTGTGCCATTGCAACCATAGAAATAAAAAAGGCTGTTAACTTCATTAACGTGTGTTAAAACCTTTAGTCAAAGTGCTCCTGTGTTTTTTCTGTGGCTGTTTTAAAAGTCTAAAATGGCGAAAAATAATATAGCAGTAGGATAACGCACAAAAATGAAAGTAGAAAACAATGGAGGTGCCATTTAAAAGGAAAAATAGAACAGCAATTGATACCATAATAGACTGGTTAATAACAAAAAGATCCAGCCCGTTATCAAGAGTCTCTGCCTGCTTACCCAAGAATGACGGTTTTATTGAATAACCATTTAACAATTCCTTTAAAAAATGTATTTCCTTATTGTCTTCCAGTCCAGACACATGGGTTATGCCCTCTCACCAGCAGATGGAGACTGGGAACCACTGGTTTTGATGATGCCACACTATAAGGGTTCTGTGCATATCCGCACACTCCAGTATTTCTCAGTCTCCAGCAGATGGTGATGAGGTTCTGTGCAGTCTAGACTCCACTGACATGAATTTAACATTAAAAAACAAAAAGTCTACTTGAGGAAGAGGTTTCTCCTCTGCTTTGTTACTTCAGCATTTGGCTATGCTCTCTTTCTTGGGGTGTATAACTAGATGGTCCAGGTCCCTCCCCCATATTACCCCTTTTCGCCTGTTAAGGGGTCCTTTCAGGTTATTGACAGTTCTCCGTTCCCCCATCTCCAACTTTTGAGAGGGGGCCCTGTTGGTTTCTATGTGGCATTGCTTGGCCTTTTACTTTTTTGTTTTTTAAAGAAAATTAAACGGACTGAGCAGCGAAATTCTTTAGCTGCAGCATCGAGGGAGCACCAGATTGAGCAATCTGTCTCAACATCAACTTCCAGCAATACTGAGGTGAGAGGGGCTCAGATAATTTTGGCGCTGGTGTTTTCAGCCGTGGCTTTCAGTATGTTGATGGCTCGAGCGGCCTGTGGCAACTGTTGGGGTCAGATGTTGATGGTGGGCTTTTGCCATGGGTGAGTGCAGGAAGGCCGCACCATGGAAGATGTTTGGGGACTAGGCTGGCAAATTTGGAAGCACCATCAATGTCAGAAAACGATTTGTCTCAAATTTATCCTCAGCAGTGGGACCCTTCGGTTTTGGTGGGAAGTGTGGCCATGAGTCCAACGGCTGAAAGAAGCAGGAAACCTTTCCGGGGCACATTGGGTGGTTCCGGGTCCCTCATAGGGGCAGCGTTTAAGGTCATTTGAGTCTGGGGAGAGCCCTTCAGGCTTGCTATTTTTCTCCAGAGTTTGTATTACTGTTGCACCAGGCCTGCTGCATGAAGCAGGGCTTGGTGGAAACCTCTCCCCACAAAATAAATACTAACAGCATGGTACATGAGCCAGTTTCAACTGCTAAAGAACTTCTAGAACCTGCAGCTAAACACCGTAAGGTAGATAATGACATATGGGAGTAGCAAGGTTCGGCCTTTTCAAGGGCTTCTGAAGATCTCTGGAACAGATCTTTAAGAAGGTGAAATACCACCAGGAGAGAATTCCACCATCATTAAAGTCTTTCGTTGGGAAGAGTTGACTATCCTAATTGCTCAGTAGATAGCAGCGCTTTATATCCCTCATGGTTCTCTGGTGAAATATGGGACACTAGAAAATCCCTTGTTGCAGGGTAATTGGAAGCCTCAGATCTTTCCAGTACATACTGCCATTAAGGAGATGATTGAAGCAGAATAAGTGGAACCGGAGGCCGGTTTATGGGGCGGCAGATCTATCATATTTGTACTCCATTTAGAAGGAGCGCCTCAAATTACCAAAGGAGGATACTCTGATTTCTGCAGTTACCAAGAAAACTACCATTCCGGCACTGTTCCCTCTAAGCTGTGCGCGTGTGTGCGCACACACACCTCGCCGAGCGAGCGCACATACTTTACAACAGAGCGCACAAAAATTACAGCTCTGATTCTGATAGAAAACAACACAGACGTCTTAAAATTTAAAAGTTATGATTGTAATTACTAAAAATTTCCCGCTTCATTTAGTAATCGTCTATTTTCATTTAATTTGATTAAAATCAATGTGGTGTACATACTGTATTCTGATGTGTAGTCAAATTTTAAAGTATATAACTCCGAGTGTCGTTACGTGGCGCACAAAAATTTAACCTTCCTTCAAAAGCTGCACACAGCTGATCTTTTATGTGCACACAGCCTACAGAAAATTAGAGGGAACATTGCATTCCGGTAGAGTGCAAAGCAGCCTTGAAGCATGGTCAGGACAGGAAGTTCGAGATGTTGTTAAAACAGTCTTTCAAGATCAATGCTCTCGCGTTTAAATGTTTATTTGTGTAGCATATGTCGCTAAAGTATGCTTAAAATGGGCTCAGAGTTTGCCAGAGTCTGATCCTGGTCCTCAAGAAGCATTGTCAGAGGCGGCTCAGCTGGAATCGGGGTCCATGTACCTTGAGGATGTGTGTTATGATCTGGTCAAAGCCTCTGCATGGCTTCGGTAGTCTCAGCTTGATGTCTCCTTTGGTTCCACAATTGGTCTGCAGATGTAGCTTCTAAAATGCAACTCAGTAAGCTTCCTTTCAAAAGGAAACTTTTCCAAGGTCCCCAAACTACTGGAAGACAAGCCTAAGAATGGAAAGTCCACAGCTCCTGTGATGAGCCATATCAGGGATTTTCAAAGATTTTGTGTGATCTGCTAGAGCCTTTTCAACAGTCTCAGTAGCCTCCCAGAAGGTATCCCTTTCGAGGAGGTAGAGGAACAGGTAGAGGCTATTATACTGGAGCCACAGCTAGCTCCAAAAGCCCCAGTGAAGTGAAAGGGACCCAGGCGGAGTTGTTTCCTGTAGGAGGTCAGCTACAAACCTTTTACTCTGCTTGGGTCCAAATTACGTCTGACCAGTGGGTACTTGGGCTATGCTCTGGAGTTGGCTCGGCCCCTCTCTGATGCTTTTGTTGGAAGACTCCTATCAAAGCAAAGGTGGACTGATCCAATTATAGGCAATGGTTGAGGTCCCCCCAGGTCAACGCAAACAAGGTTGATACTTCCATTTATTTTGTGGTTCCCAAGAAAGAGGTTTCCTTTCGCCCAGTTTTGGATCTCAAACATGTCAATTGAGCTTTGTGATTTCAACATCTTGCACATGGAGACATTGCAATCCGTTATAGTGGCCGTAGGAAAGGGCGAGATTTTTTGACCTCTGTGGATCTGACTGAGGCATACTTGCATATTCCCATTCATCCAGATCATCAGCAATATCTTCACTTTGCAGTTCCTATAGAACATTTCCAGTGTCAAGCCTTAACCTTTTTAGTCTGGCCACAGCACCACAGACCTTTACAAAGGTGAAGGTAGTAGTAACAAAGTCATTTTAATCCATCTGTATCTGGACAATTGGTTAATCAAAGCAAAGACTGTGCAGGAAAGTTGTGAAGTGACGCAACAAGTGATAGTCTTCCTCTAAAAACTGGGGTGGTTTATTAATTTCAACAAAAGCAACTTGATACTGAATGAAGATCTGACTTATCTAGGGGCTTATTTTGACACAAAGATGGGTCTGGTGTCCCTGCCTATACAGCAAGCCAGAAAGATGCAAGACCAGTTCTGGAAGTTTGCTCGAATGCAGCCACCATCTGCATGGTATTTCCTACAACTCCTGGTGTCCATGGCAGTGACCTTGTATCTCATACCATGGGCCAGAGCTCATATGAAACCTCTGAAAAGAGCCTTGTTATCTTGGTGATCTCCACAGAAACATGTGCTCTCAAAGGTTGCCATACCTGTGGGAGGCAAAGGTGAGCCTGCATTGGTGGTTGAACTCAAGAAACCTAGCAACAGGAATGCTGCTGGAGCCATCAGAATGGGTGGTAATGACCACTGATGCCAGCCTTTACAGATGAGGAGCAGGTTGTCTCTCCCAAGTAATATGGGGTCAATGGTCTCTGGAGGAGAAAAGTTGGTCCATAAATCACCTAAAGATGCGAGCGGTATTTCTGGCTCTGCAGTCCTTTCTCCCTGTGGTGCAGTACAAGGTGTGAGGATCTTTTCAGACAATGTAACCATTGTAGATTACATCAATCATCAGGGTGGCACAGGAAGTGCAATTTTGGTGGAGGAGTGTCTCTGCCCAGTGAAGAAGCGGAGATATCATCTTATAGCACTGTCAGCGGCTCACTTGTCTGGAAAAGACCTAAATTTTGATCTTATTGGCTCTTACAGAATTTCCCTTTGAACCGCTGAGTCGATCTCTGAAGGATCTCACTTTGAAAGTCGTCTTTCTGGTAGCCATATGCTCAGCATGTAGGATCTCGGAGTTGCAGGCTTTTTCTTGTAGGGCTCCTTTTCCTTATGCTGTCTAGAGAAAAAGTATTTTTGTGACCGTTTTCCTCATTCTTGCTGAAAGTTGTATCTATGTTCCATCTTAATCAAACAGTAACCGGCTTTGAAAAAGACTCTGAATATCATCAGTTGCACCTATTGGATATCTGCAAGGTGCTTCACCATTAACTCCTTTCTGACCTTGTCAACCTTAATCTTGTAATGAACAAAGACAAAACTGAAGCATTACTGATATTCAGAGAACAAAATTTCAAACTGCCAGTCAAGCTCACACTACATAATACTGATATTACCATAAAAAAGGAAATCAAGTCTCAACATGATTGATTGCACACACAAAGAATGCAGCTAATACAGCATACTGGAAACTTAGGGACATGTTTACTAAACCGTGGTAATGAAGCATTAGTAACGTTAACGCACGGTAATGTTACCTAATGTAACATTAACACTCAGTAATGTTACTGGCAGCGGTAAATGTCCCAGAGGGTGGACAGAAGGGGTCAATTGGCGCGGAGAAGCCCCTGCTACACTAACGCTGGAACAGTAACACCAGGACTTTACCGCCAGTGAAAACCTGTCGGTAAATGCATCATTTGCAGGAGAGAGAGACCATTTCAGTGTCAGCAATGTACAGCACAGACAGGGAGCCCAAGAAAAGTGATAGTAGTGCACTGTACCCACATTGCATGCCCTAGCCTGTCCACAGTCTGCTGGCAGAACACAATTTACCTATGTTTACCAGGTCCACCCTAGCCAATAGTTGCTAGATCACCAACCTGACACCCCCCAGTCGTCTCTCCCCCATGTGGAAGGGACATAACATTAGTAGGCGGTGATGGGGGGGATATGTGGATGTCCATGTATGCCTCCCCACCACAGATCCCGCACCCTAGGCACCTGCGTACCTGCACATTGGATGGCCTGGGACTGCGCACTACCAGCACTGACGGTATATGGACGGGGAGGCGGGGTGTTGGTAGCAGAGGGGGCAGTGGCACCCTCCTGCAGCGGACCAAGGCCATGCCCTGTTCCAGTGCATTATGTGAAGTGCAACAGACAAGGTCTGTCTGATGAAAAGCAAAGGTAGCTCCAGGGAGTTTTTCCTTCTGTGGCAATAGTGTAGTGTAGTGCAGTACACAGAGCCAGTGTATCTTGGAGCAGAGGGTCACAGGTTCAGGTCCCAGCTGTGGATCTTGCAGTGCATGTCTCTACATTTTACCCTACATTGCAGATACAACATCAACATCTGCAATCCCCAAAGCATCGGCCAACAGGGGTACAAACACCCACACTCACAGGCTTCACTTACAAAGCTTCATGAAGAGTCAAGCTGTTGGCTCTGGCACGGAGCACCAGTATTCACCAGAGCACTACAACTAGCTCCTGCACACCTTAGCAATACCTGCATTGTGATCGGGACCAGTATGGCGGGCAGGGTTGCCAACCACCCTATCTTTGCACAGTGCTGCAATAGGAGAGAGTGTGTGTGTGTATGTCTATCCATTGTTTTGTGGCTTCCTACTCCTCACTGGGCCCACAATGCATACACTGTTTCCAGCGTTAGCCTGCAAATGTGCATACTGAGGAGCAAGGTATTGTGGGTATGGCCCAGACAGGGCGGATTGGGTAGGATGTGTCTGCATCGGGGGTAGGGCAATGGCTGGGACATCGTAGTGTCCAACCACCACCTGCATGGACAGGGTGGCCATAGCATGTCATGCTGGGAGGACACTCTCACTCTGACCGAGCAGTGACTATGGCATGGCTATGTTCCCACATAGTACTATAGAGCACTTGTCTAATGCTAAATGTGTGCTCTCTGTTCTGTGTGCATAGCTGGAACACTTGGTGGGGTGCAGCAGGTACAGTCTGGCTGTGCCTTCTGCTGGTGAATATTAGGCGTTGGTGGGTGGCAGCTGAGGTTTTCCAGGTCTTCTCCCACATTACTGCTGGTCTGCCAGTGCTCTAGTAACAGGTACAGATCTGGCCTACTGGTCCAACCCCTCTAGATACCACGTCGGATCAAGAATCCAGTCTAAGACGTGATAATATGGAAAGACATAGCTTTATTTATCATAAACCAAGGACAACCTGACACAGGTCGTGTTTCGATAACCTTCATCAGGGGTTAATCTGGCAAGCTAAAATCATAAATATAGAAATTGTAATTAAACTATAAACGGCTTGCCAGATTAACCCCTCTGTGAATTAACAAACAAACCTAGGTCAGTATCAGAGCTTATAAATGATACTTCATACATATAAAGACAGCTCTACTTATTCACCTCAACGTAGCATTAATCTATTAGCAAAGGCAAAGTGGAGAGAGCAAACCTCAGAAGATACTCCAGAAAAAACCTTTTGCCATAAATTGGCTTCAGGTGTTTTACCCAGAGTTAAATAGGGAGGAGTAGGGAGGAGTGGTCTAGTGGTTAGGACAAGGTACTTCAGGCCGGAGGGTCGGGGGTTCAAGCCCCACCTGGGGACAGCAATCTCAGGCCGGAGGGACTGGGATTTCTAGTCCTATAGGCACTCCTTGTGGTCTTGGGCAAACCACTTAACCCTCCATTGCCCATGTTCCCTGTATGTATTAGTGTGTGTGTGTCTCATATCCCCTCGTGTTAAATGTATCCCCCAATTGACCGCTTTGATCCGGTGAAAAGCGGGATATAAATACAGCTAAATAAATAAATAAATAAATACATCAACAGTCTGCCTAAACCTACTCCACCTTCCCTATATTTCAAAACATGGAAGCCAAACAATTTCCAAAACAATATAACTCTCAACAGTCTTTCAGATAGAACATTATTTCAACAGTATTCCAACAATATGTCATCTTCTGTACAGATTGTGAAAAGTCTCATACTTCCTTTCTTCTATCAGGCTTCCAAACCAGTGATTCAAATATCAAACCCGACGCCCGCCTGGACGTCCCGTTAGCGTTTCGCCTGCGCTGCTTCAGGGGATAGAACTAAAAATGATAAAAATAATAATCAAATCTTTGCTATACTTACATGCTACAATCCTTGAAACACCCATTTTTTAAAATTACAAAACAACAAATCTATCTTACCCAACAAGCGTTCTTAAGAAATTTACGTGCACCATCAGAATGTACCAACTTTCCATTGCTTGCTTAGCATCTTCATGTATCGGCGTCCGTAATCAAAAGATCACTATCGACATCTAGATTTAAATACGTCAAATATGACGTCTTCGTACTGATGTAAACGGAAAGCCTCATATGTAAATCCTCCAATACCTATAGAAAACACCCATCATATACATGCCTTCCAATAGATGCCGAAATTCAATCCTCCTGGAATAATTGTACCCAACATAAAGATCCAACGTTGCTCCCTATATATCAAATAATGCTCACGCGTCATATCTTTGAATCCCGAATTTATCCGTTCAATACAGAAACACCGCAGATCATCAAAACTATGTCCATTCCGCAAGCAATGATCTACCATCGGAGCATCACGCTTCTTACACCACAACCTACTTTTATGTTCACCTAGACGGACCTGTAAGGGTCGAACTGTCTTCCCCACATATAAGAGTTGACAGGGACAAAAAATCCCATACACCACAAAATCCGATCCGCATGAGGTATCCAATCTTAGGATATATTCTCTCCCTTTATATACAAACTGGTCCGTTTCCCAGCTAACAATACAGAGAGCACAACGTCCACATCGAGCATGTCCCAACCGCAGCTCTTGTGTCTCCCTCATTTGCCTTAACCGAGAGGGACTCAAGATCTCCTTTAGGTTACGATCTCTCTGCCAAACACATCTAGGGCTCTTTTCTTCAAGTCCTGGCACCACTCTTAACACATTACCGTGCTTACGTAACATCCTCTTAATCCTTGTACTAAAAGGTCAATATCTTGAAATAAAATTAACATGTTCTTCATCTTTATCTAATTTTACTTTCGGGGATAACAGCCAATTACGATCATTAAAAAGTGCTCTTTTATACGCACATTCCACTACCCCAACTGGATAACCCCTGTTTATAAAATCACTTTTAAGTGATTGTGCTTGAACCTTAAAGTCAACTACTGAGGAACCGTTCCGTCTGTATCGAATAAACTGTGAGAAAGGTGATCCTTTTAGTAAATTCAAGGGATGGGCACTGGAAAAATGCAAAAAAGTGTTCTTATTCTTCTTGTGTACAGTAGTACCCCAATCATCATCCTGTCGCTGGATCTTAACATCCAGGAATACTATTGTTCGGGTGTCATAATTTATCGTAAATTGTATACAGGGATCAACTTTATTCAGCCATTCATAAAACTTCATTAATGAATCGACTGAACCTTCCCATAATAAGAAAATGTCGTCAATGTATCGACGCCACAATCTAATTTGAGAAGAATATGGTGATCTTCGCAACCATCGTTCCTCATAAAAACCCATAAACAGGTTTGCCACTGACGGAGTAAAGGATGCCCCCATTGCTACACCCATATTCTGTTGGAAAATATCCTCATTGAAGCCGAAATAATTTCTACATAGGGCTAACCGTGCACATTGCATTAAGAACTCAATCTGCAGTGTTCCAACGTCTCCTCTCTGTTGCAGCCCCAATTGTATTGCTTCTAAAGCTGCCCCCTGCGGAATACTAGTATATAGGGCTTTAAAATCTAGAGTGACTAACAATATAGAATCGTTCTTCGCCCATTCCGCAGCAATCCTTAATATTTGCAAAAGGTAAATCGTATCCCGTATATATGAAGGAATCGTTTTCAAAAAGGAGTCAATTAATGTAGATAATGGTTCTAAAACAGATCCTTGTGTTGATACAATCGGCCTACCTGGGGGTTGTTTCATATCTTTATGTATTTTTGGGAGCAGGTAAAACTGCGGTACAGAAGGAGACTTAACATTCAAAAACAACATTTCCTTTTTTGTTATACAATGTGTCAAGAAAGCCTGAGCTACCAGATCTTTTATTTCACTTTGTAATGCTGTAGTGGGATCCTCTTCCAACTTTACATATAGCGTTGAATCAGATAGCTGATGATAAGCTTCAGCCAAGTAATCTTTTCTGTTGAGGACCACTATAGCCCCTCCCTTGTCTGCACGTTTTATGATCATATCAGACCGTGCAGACAAATCCTTCAAAGCAGATTTTTCCTGTGCTGTGTCATGAGGCTGGTACCAATAAAGATGCAGAGTTGAAAAGAAACTCTGTTTTTCACAGAGCTCGAGAGGTGCAATTTATTTATTTATTTAGACAGTTTTGTATACCGCCTTATCCTTCAATCAAAGCGGTCACAACACAATTGGGGGATACATTTAACACGCGGGGATATGAGACACATACACTAATACTTACAGGGAATTACCTCAAAGTACAGCTAGAGGGGGCAAGAGTGATCCTACAGAGCCTAATGAGGGTAGGAGAGCTAACCAGTTGCACCTGGAAATGAGCCCAGGAGATTCAAAGGGAAGATTCCTTTATAAACGGAAGCTTAATGCTAGCACGGCAGACGAAGAAGCAGGAGGAGCAGCAGAAGCTGGAGCAGCAGGAAGAGAAGGAACAAGGAGTACGGCTGAAGTAGGAAGGAGAGACCTGAAGGAAGGAATCCTCCTTGAGCAAGCCCAAAAGGACAGAATTCACAGAGGTAGAATTCAGAGGGGCCAAGCTACGAGAGCCGCTGTTCAGAGGGAGTCTGCTAAGGAAAGCAGTCAGGCTGGAGGGTATGCCACTCCCTGCTTAAGCAACGTTCCTGAGTCCAAAGCTGAAAGACATATACAGAGAGCCAGAGAGCCAGGCTTGGAGGAAAGCCTGCAGGCATTGGAGTATGCTGAACAAGCATTACCAGGTACCCGAAGGGAAGGGGTTTTTAACAAAGCTACTTTGTCACTGAAGCATAGAGCTGGAGAATCCGCACCAGGTTTTATTAAGCTTTCAGGAAGTCCAGCACTGCCCAGAAGCTACCGACAGAAAACCTGTTGTCACAGAGACGTGCATGAGAGAGAAGGCTCCAGAGCTTCAAGCTACAGAAACTCAAGGTATGAAAGTTTTATTCCTGCTAAAGAAAGCTTAACTCCTAAAAGCACTGCTAAAGCTAAAACTCACTTTATAAGAAGAGGAAAGAAACCAGAGTGGCTTGAAGAACTACCAAAAGACTTTAAAGCACAGTCTTATTGGAGGCAAGATACCAGAGACAGTCCATGTAAAGCTGTAACTGCCAGGGACAGCGTGTGCTCCGAGGGGGAAAGTAGTGAAGCAGAATTTATGGAAATAGAAGAAGCAAATACTATTCCCATTCCTCAGGAAGAAGCTATGGATTGTAGCTTGTGTATGGCTTCTAGCCTAGAATCCATAGCAACCTTGTAAATAAGAATAAGTCTTGTTTAATTACTTTGCCTGGAATGAATTGAATTCCTCCCTTTAACCTTTCAACTAATTGTGAAGATATTAACAATTGGTTTTATCTGTTTATTACTGGAGCCTTTATGAACAAAGGACATTCTTTGATTTCCATGGTCTTAATGAACCCTTGCACAGAGGGGAAATAAAAGCCTTGTTTCCCTACACTCGTGGCTTAATCATTGTGTGCTCACAAGGAGCGAAAATCCCTAAGACCAATCTGCACTTGGCTTTAAATACCCCACGCTCCTTAAAAATAAGTGTGATGTGTAGCGTGCCCTTACCGCCATTGGCCACTAGGGGCTGGCGCCACCATGACAGCTGATAGGACATTTCTAGATCTCTTTGAAACAGTCCTTTCTAAATTCTCAATATCTTTTAATACTAATTCCTGAAATACTATTAGGTTAGGATGTAATGGCCCAGGGGCATTCCAGGTAGATTTAAATGGTAGAGGAACCCTCTTCAAAGACATAACAGAATCAGCTTCATACGATTACACAACTGGATATGTTTATCCTTGGCGAAATCCCAATCATCAAAGAGATCGTAAAGCACGGAAGAAGATCTCTTTTGAATGGTCTTTGGATGTATCGGTGGGTTCAAAATCTGCGAAGGAAGGTTTTTTAGAAGATGGGCGCCAGAAAAAAGAAAAGAAGAAGAATCGGCACGGGCGAGAGCGGGAATAACACAGGGCTCATCATCACTAGTAGTAAATCTCTCTGACATATGTTTAACAGGAGCAGAGTTGTGTTTATTAGCAAAAGGGTTTTCGTTTATTCCGAAAATTAGTTTTGATTCGTTTCAGTTCAGGATAGATTTTGAGAAGTTTATGAGAAAATTGAACCTTAAAATTTTTTTTGCATCATCATCTAATAATGAGTTAGACTTAGATACAGCGTATGAAGATGATTCTGTTATGTCTTTGAAGAGGGTTCCTCTACCATTTAAATCTACCTGGAGTCCCCCTGGGCCATTACATCCTAACCTAATAGTATTTCAGGAATTAGTATTAAAAGATATTGAGAATTTAGAAAGGACTGTTTCAAAGAGATCTAGAAATGTCCTTTCAGCACAGGAAAAATCTGCTTTGAAGGATTTGTCTGCACAGTCTGATATGATCATAAAACGTGCAGACAAGGGAGGGGCTATAGTGGTCCTCAACAGAAAAGATTACTTGGCTGAAGCTTATCATCAGCTATCTGATTCAACGCTATATGTAAAGTTGGAAGAGGATCCCACTACAGCATTACAAAGTGAAATAAAAGATCTGGTAGCTCAGGCTTTCTTGACACATTGTATAACAAAAAAGGAAATGTTGTTTTTGAATGTTAAGTCTCCTTCTGTACCGCAGTTTTACCTGCTCCCAAATATACATAAGGATATGAAACAAACCCCAGGTAGGCCGATCGTATCAACACGAGGATCTGTTTTAGAACCATTATCTATGTTGACTCCTTTTTGCGACCGCTATTGAAAAGATTCCTTCATATATACGGGATATGATGTACTTTTTGCAAATATTAAGGACAGCCGCAGAATGGGCGAAGAATGACTCTATACTGTTAGTCACTCTAGATGTTAAAGCCCTATATACTAGTATTCCGCAGGGGGCGGCTTTAGAAGCAACACAATTGGGGCTGCAACAGAGAGGAGACGTTGGAATATTGCAGATTGAGTTCTTAATGCAATGTGCACGGTTAGCCCTATGTAGAAATTATTTCAGCTTCAATGAGGATATTTTCCAACAGAATATGGGTGTAGCAATGGGGCCATCCTTTGCTCTGTCAGTGGCAAACCTGTTTATGGGGTTTTATGAGGAATGATGGTTGCGAAGATCACCATATTCTTCTCAAATTAGATTGTGGCGTCGCTACACTGACGACATTTTCTTATTATGGGAAGGTTCAGTCGATTTCGTTAATGAAGTTTTATGAATGGCTGAATAAAGTTGATCCCTGTATACATTTTACGATAAATTATGACACCCGAACAATAGTATTCCTGGATGTTAAGATCCAGCGACAGGATCAAGGTTGGGGTACTACTGTACACAAGAATAATACTAACAACACTTTTTTTTGCATTTTTCCAGTGCACATCCCTTGAATTTACTAAAAGGAGAACCTTTCTCGCTGTTTATTCGATACAGACGGAACTGTTCCTCAATAGCTGACTTTAAGGTTCAAGCACAATACCTTAAAAGTGATTTTATAAACAGGGGTTATCTAGTTGGGGTAGTGGAACGTGCATATAAAAGAGCACTTTTTAATGATCGTAATTGGCTGTTATCCCTGAAAGTAAAATTAGATAAAGATGAAGAACATGTTAATTTTATTTCAAGATATTCACCTTTTAGTAAGAGGATTCAGCGGATTTTATGTAAGCACAGTAATGTGTTAAGAGTGGTGCCAGGACTTGAAGAAAAGAGCCCTAGATGTGTTTGGCAGAGAGATCGTAACCTAAAGGAGATCTTGAGTCCCTCTCGATTAAGGCAAATGAGGGAGACACAAGAGCAACGGTTGGGACATGCTCGATGTGGACGTTGTGCTGTCTGTATTGTTAGCTGGGAAACGGACCGGTTTGTATATAAAGGAAGAGAATATATCCTAAGATCGGATACCTCATGCGGATCGGATTTTGTGGTGTATGGGATTTTTTGTCCTTGTCAACGCTGACATGTGGGGAAGACAGTTCGATCCTTACGGGTCCGTCTAGGTGAACATAAAACTAGGTTGCGGTGTAAGAAGCGTGAAGCTCCGATGGTAGATCATTGCTTGCGGAATGGACATAGTTTTGATGATCTGCGGTGTTTCTGTATTGAATGGATAAATTTGGGATTCAAAGATATGACGCGTGAGCATTATTTGATATATAGGGAGCAACATTGGATTTTTATGTTGGGTACAATTATTCCAGGAGGATTGAATTTCGGCATCGATTGGAAGGCGTGTATATGATGGGCGTTTTCTATAGCTATTGGAGGATTTACATATGAGGCTTTCCGTTTACGTCAGTACGATGATGTCATATTTGATGTATTTAAAACTAGATGTTGATAGTGATCTTTTGATTATGAACACCGATACATGAAGATGCTAAACAAGCAATGGAATGTTGGTACATTCTGATGGTGCACGTAAATTTCTTAAGAACGCTTGCTGGGTAAGATAGATTCGTTGTTTTGTAATTTTAAAAAATGGGTGTTTCAAGGATTGTAGCATGTAAGTATAGCAAAGATTTGATTATTATTTTTATCATTTTTAGTTCTATCCCCTGAAGCAGCGTAGGCGAAACGCTAACGGAACATCCAGGTGGGCGTCGGGGTTGATATTTGAATCACTGGTTTGGAAGCCTGATAGAAGAAAGGAAGTTTGAGACTTTTCGCAATCTGTACTGAAGAAGACATATTGTTGGAATACTGTTGAAATAATATTCTATCTGAAAGACTGTTGAGAGTTATATTGTTTTGGAAATTGTTTGGCTTCCATGTTTTGAAATATAGGGAAGGTGGAGTAGGTTTAGGCAGACCGTTGATGTATTTAAGTCTGGGTAAAACACCTGAAGCCAATTTATGGCAAAAGGTTTTTTCTGGAGTATCTTCTGAGGTTTGCCCTCTCCACTTTGCCTTTGCTAATAGATTGATGCTACGTCGAGGTGAATAAGTAGAGCTGTCTTTATATGTATGAAGACTAACCCCTCTGTTTTCCATATTATCATGTCTTAGACTGGGTTCCAACCCCTCTGGATGACAGTCTTTGGCCAGTGATACAGGGGTTGCTGGTACCACAGCCATTCTTCATGGCCATGCCACATGTCCCTCCACTGCCTGAATAACAAAAACGTTGATTGCGGGCCCTTTGGGGACAAGGGGCATATACTGTAAACCACTTTGACCTGGTATACTAAGCATTGCTACATAAACCTCATGTGAGTCTTGACACCCCTCTGCCCTGATAATAGGTAGCCCTGGTAGCTGCATTGTAACACTAGATATGCACTATTCTGGGTGGGTCCCACTCCACCAGGGCTAGATGTGACTGGGCATACAAATAGACACAGGGTGAGGTTATCAAATTTGCAGATGACACAAAACTATTTAAAGTTGTTAAAACCCAAGAGGATTGTGGAAAATTGCCAGAGGATCTTGATAAATTGGAAGACTGGGTATCAAAATAGCAGATGAAATTTAATGTGGACAAGTGCAAAGTTATGCACCTAGGGAAGAACAACCCAAACTATGGTTACACAATGCAAGGTTCCACATTAGGAACCACCACACAGGAAAAAGATTTAGGCGTCATTGTGGATAACATGTTAAAACCCTCGGCCCAGTGTGCAGCGGCGGCCAAGAGAGCAAATAGAATGCTAGGTATGATAAGGAAAGGAATGGAAAATAAAACAAAAGATATTATAATGCCTCTATATCGTTCCATAGTGAAGACCGCACCTTGAATATTGTGTGCAGTTCTGGTCGCCGTATCTTAAAAATGATATAGCGTTATTAGAAAAGGTTCAGAGAAGAGCCACCAAAATGGTAAAGGGCATGGAAGGCTACTCCTATGAAGAAAGGCTAAAAAGGTTAGGGCTCTTTAACCTGGAAAAGAGACGGCTGAGGGGAGATATGATAGAGGCCTATAAATGAATGAATGGAGTGGAACGGGTAAACGTAGATCGATTGTTTACGCTATCAGAATATAGAAAGACTAGGGGACATGTAATGAAGCTACAGGGTAAACTATTCAAGACAAATAAGAGAAAATAGTTTTTCACTCAACATGTAATCAAACTCTGGAATTTGTTACCGGAGGATGTAGTAAGGGCTGTTAGTGTAGCTAGGTTTAAAAAAGGTTTGGAGAAGTTCCTGGAGGAAAGGTCCATAAACCATTATTAAAAAGGGACCCAGGATATCAATGCTTGACCCAATACAAGCATTGTGGAACCTGTGTCTCTTGGAGATACTGCTAGGTACGTATGACCTAGATTGGCCATTGTTGGAAACAGGATACTGGGCTTGATGGACCATGATCTGACCCAGTATGACATATCTTATGTTCTTATGACTTTAGGTTCCACTCCAGGGACCACTTGCCACACACTGGTAGTGATGGGGATCTACAACAAAGTCTATCTCTAGGACCATAGGTACTGCGGACCTGGTGCTGGGTGCCCATCCTCACCATCAGAGTGAACACAGAACCTGTGCAGTGGCATAGTCTGTTGCTGCTCTGTGCCACACTGATATACACACTGTCAATTCTTCGTACCAAGCTGAGGTGCTGGAGAGATGCATTCTCCATTTGGTGATCAGCTGTAGACTGCTGTTCTGCATGTGCATTGCATCATGGGTACTGGTGGGGTTACCCTATCCTGGCACACACAGCAGACATTTTGTGCGGTGACCTGCCGTCTTTCTGTATCCAGCCATTGTTGTGCAAAAAAAACATGGAAGTGTAGCCTACTGGTTAATACAATGACTCCGCTGCTTGTCTAATCTGGTGATATGCAAATGGTTAAGAGCTCCTTTACATTATCGTCCTGTCTCAACTACCTCACTGTCTGTAGTTTCTACTCTAACCCTTAGTTTGGCATTACTCAACTGTTGCTCTCTTCGTTCTAAGTCCCTGCTAGTTCAGGATCTTATTCAACAACGCTCCTATGATCTCTGCTTCCTCACTGAAAGCTGGCTCAAGGAGGGCGATAACCCCATCTTGTCAAGCTCACTCCCCACTGGCTTCTCAGCCTTTTCGACACCAAGGTTGGGCCGGGGCGGCGGCGATGTGGCCCTCCTTTATCGTTCCACTACTTGTATTTCTGAGATCACAACATCCTGCATTCATTGCCCAGAATCGCTCTTTCTCCGCTTACACTCTTCCCCACCAATCTATTTCCTGTTACTTTACCTCCTTCTCTCTCTTTCTGTTGACAGATGGGAGGCTGCTCTGCTGACTTTATCTGAATCAATTCTCCACTACCCTAATACTATTATCTTGGGTTGATTTTAATGTTCACGTTGATGTGCCAACTAGACAAATAGACCGAATATTTTCAGATCTTATTAACGATCTATCTCTTCACCAGCATGTCTTAGGTCCTACTCATAGTGCAGGACATACCTTAGATTTAGTTCTCACACCCACCGCTTTCTGCTCTATGATCTCTGTCCCTAAAACTCACGATATCCCATGGTCTGACCATTTCTGTGTCTCTCTGTTTCATGGCTAACTTCAGGTAAGGGTGAGTCGGTCAGGCCCCACTCCCCTTCCTCCCGCCACCGCCATATTACCCCCTCTACTTTGAGAGCCTTTCCGCCTGCCTGTTCTTTATTTCCCCCTGATTTTGCCTCACGTTCTCTGGACTCGCAGGCTGTACTTTGGAATTCTATTCTCATTGCTGCCTTGGATGAGTTGGCACCTCTCCAATCTTCTTCTTCTAGGCCTTCACATACGGTACATTCCCCTTGGTTTCATCCAGGCCTAAGTTTACAACGTACCCAACTTCGTCAGGCTGAGTGGCACTGGTCAAAGCACCCTTCTCCCACTACTTTGACTCAATTTAAACAACTCTATTCTGAATACCGTTCTGCAGTCTTAGCTGCCAAACGTTCCTTTTATACCTCTGAGATTTCTGAGGCTGCCAGTTCCTCGAAGCAGTTATTTAAAATTCTACGAAATCTTTCTACTACCACCTCAGCCTCCGATTTGCAGGTCTCAATGCCTGCACCTTCAACTCTAGCTTCATTTTTCGTTGAAAAAATTCAAAACCTACGCTCAACTTTCCCTAACTCTCCGCCATCACCACTATCACCCCCTTGCCCCTCGTCTCCTCTCTTAGGTTCACTAACTCCTTCTCTGGAGCTGGTCATTTCTGGTCCTACTGCTCCATCTCCCCCCCCCCCTCTTCAACCGTGCACTAGGCCATACTTGGTCGTTATTTTACACTATTACCTCCTCTGAGCTGCTGGAGGCCTTTGGGAAGTCAAGAAAGACTACCTGTCAGTTAGATCCTATTCCCTCACATTGGTTGGCTGAGCCATCTCTACAATTGATCCCTATCATTGTTTCTATTCTGAACACTAGTCTCTCATCTGGATATTTTCCCTCTTCCTGGAAGTCTGCTATTGTTCATCCACTTTTGAAACAGCCCTCACTGGACCCCTCTGTGTTATCCCACTGGCGTCCCGTCTCAAATCTCCCCTTTCTAGCCAAATTACTAGAACATTTTGTCTTCGCTCAGTTAGCCTCTCATGTGGAGACTACCAATATCCTTCACCCCCGTCAGGCGGGGTTTCGACCCAGACAGTACAGAAACTGTTCTCCTTGCTCTTTTAAATGAGGTGCATGTTGCTCATGACAGGGGAGATATCACACTCATAGTGTCACTTGATTTATCCTCTGCATTTGATTTAATAGACCATCAAACACTCTTGTCTTGTCTTTATGATGCTGGGTTACGGGGCAAGGTGCTGCACTGGTTTCAGTCCTTCCTTACTGCACGTTCTTTTGTCATTCATTCTAATAATCAGTCTTCCTCCCCACTTCCTTTACCTTGTGGGGTGCCTCAGGGCTCGGTCCTCTCTCCATTACTGTTCAATATCTTTCTTTCCCCTCTTCCACTTCTCATTCAACAGTATCCAGTTTCGACCTACATTTATGTGGATGACATTATCCTCCTGTTTCACACGTCCCCAGTATCTGTTGACATCTCACCATTTAATAACTGTCTTGCCCAGATTGCCTCTTGGCTTTCTGCTAACTACCTTCATTTAAACCAGGCTAATCCACAGCCATGTGGATCTCTCTTAGTATCTCGTGTCCAACCATTGCTCCTCACTTAAATTCTGCCCCTATCTCTCTCACCTTCTCGCTTCGCTATTTAGGTGTAACCTTGGATCCAACGCTCTCTTTCCATAACCATATATCTAGTCTCACTCACTCGTCGCTCCTATTTCGCACTACGTCAGATCAGAGCTGTTCGGTCTCTCCTCCCTTTTGGCTCTGGTCACCAGTAGATTAGACTACTGTAAGTAGCTCTTGCTAACCTGCCAGCCTATCAGCTTCACCATTTACAGTTAGTGCAGAGCACAGCAGCCCGTGTCATCTTTCATGCTCGACGGTCGGATCATATTACCCCTCTCCGCTTTAGATGTCAATATAAGATCTTGATTCTGACACATCGGGTAATTCATACAACAAGTCCTCTCTACTTGGCTGATCTCATCTCTCTCCACACCCCATATCGTCAACTTCGTTCACTGCATGCAAACAGACTATCACTACCTCCCCCCTCAAGAGCCCACTTGGCGCAGACTCGGCGGGCTGCCTTTTTCTTCCTTGCCCCCTCACTGTGGAATGCTCTACCAGCTTCACTCTGTTTGGAACCCTCATATCCAGAGTTTAAGAACATGTTAAAAACGCACTTATTTCAGGAGGCTTTTAACCTCCTCCCAAATGATACCCTTTTGTGATGCCCCTCCATGTTGGGTTTTGTTTTGTTTTTCATTGTAGCTTTGCTGTTGCTTTACTACTCTTTCTTCTTACCTATATTTTATGGCATTCTTTTCATTTTTCTTTAGCGTAGACTTATTTTTCTTTTGTAAACCTCTCTAATGTCCTGACAATGGGCGGTATAGAAAGTTTTGAAATAAAGATAAAGATCATGGGTTCAATTCCTCTTTGTTCTCTTTTTTTTTTTTAATGCCTGTCCTACTCAAATCTACTACTACTACTGCTATTCAGCACTTGTAAAGCGCCACACACGCAGCGCTGCACAGCTGACCTACAAGAGGTAGCCAACATACAAGAGACAGTCCCTACCCATCAGAGTCAAGCTCATCGGAGCTTACAATCTAGTTAGAACAAAATATAAGTTAGAACAGTATAGAGCATTAGTCAGTTCTGCGCAAGGTAGAGCATTAGTCAGTTCTGCGCAAGGTACGGTTTGGTCAGTAGTTTGGTCATAAATGATGACAGGGGTTAGGGTAAGATGAGGAAGGAGTCAGGATCTGAATGCAACAGTGAAGAGGTGGGTCTTCAATCTGGATTTGAAGAGGGCCAAGTAGGATGCCAGGCGCACAGACGCAGGTAGGCTGTTCCAGGCGTAAGGTGCAGAAAGGTGAAAGGAGAGCAGTCGGAGTTTGCAGTGCATGTGAAAGGCATTGATAGAAGTAATTTGTTAGCGGAGCGCAGATTTCGAGAGGGGATGTAGGGAGAGATAAGAGGTAGTTAGGGGCCATAGAGTGGACGAACTTATAGGTTAGCAGGAGAAGCTTGAATTGGATGCGGGATTGGACAGGGAGCCAGTGAAGCGACCTGAGAAGAGGAGTAACGTGGACATGGCGAGGTTGGCAGAAGATTAGTCGAGCGGCGTGATTTTGTATAGATTAGAGGGGAAGGAGGTGGCTAGCGGGAAGACCAGCGAGGAGTAGGTTGCAGTAATCAAGGCGGGAGATTAAGGAGTGGATAAACGTTTTGGTAGTGTGTTCAGAGAGGAAGGGGCAGATTTTGCTGATGTTGTAGAGAAAGAAGTGGCAGGTCTTGGCTACAAGCTGGATATGAGCAGAAAAGGAGAGAGAGGTGTCAAAGGTAACCCTGAGATTGCGGGCCGAGGGAACAGGAAAGATAGTAGATCCATCCACATGGATTGAGAGAGGGGGAAGTGGGGGGGAGGAGTTAGGTGGAAAGACAAGGAGTTCAGTCTTGGCCATGTTCAATTTTAATCGGCGATGAGACATCCAGGCAGCGATGTCCGAAAGACAGGCAGAGATCTTGGACTGGGTTGCCGGGGAAATATCAGGTGTAGAGAGGTAGATTTGGGAGTCATCGGCATAGAGATGGTATTGAAAGCCATGGGAGGAGATGAGAACGCCAAGGCCTTGGGTATAGAGAGAGAAGAGGAGGGGGCCCAAGACAGATCCCTGGGGTACTCCTACATGGAGTGGGGTAGGGGAGGAGGAGGAGCCACCAGAGCATACACTGAATGAGCGATGGGAGAGGTAGGAGGAGAGCCAGGATAGTACAGAATCCTTGAAGCCAAGCGTGGAGAGGGTGATGAGGAGAGGTTCGTGGTCAACGGTGTCAAAGGCAGCAGAAAGGTCGAGAAGGATGAGGATAGAGTAGAGGCCCTTGGATTTAGCCAGGAACAGGTCGTTTGTGACTTTAGTGAGTGCCGTTTCAGTGGAATGTAGGGGATGGAAGCCGGATTGAACTGGGTCCAGGAGGGCCTGGGAGGTGAGGAAGTCGAGGCAGCGACGGTGGACTGCTCGTTCTAATAGTTTGGATATGAAGGGAAGGAGGGAGATCGGTCGATAGTTAGAAGGGCATGTGGGATTGATTGAGGGTTTCTTGAGGGGTGTGACAACAGTGTATTTGAAGTCAGCGGGGACAGTTGCAGTGGAGAGTGAAAGGCTGAGGATAAGAGTAATGGAGGGGACAATTGTGAGGGAGATGGAACGTAGGAGATGGGTGGGGATAGGGTCTGAAGAACAGGTGGTGGGTTTGGAGGAGGAAAGAAGGAGTGTGGTTTCTTCATCAGAAATCAAAGGAAAGGAGAAGAGGGTGACAGGAGGAGTATGGATGGGGGAGGAGAAATGGGGAGGAGGGGAGGTAGATGAGGGGGAGGAGGGGAGGTAGATGAGGGGGTAGGGAATTGGAGGGTAATTTTGAGGATTTTGTCGTGGAAGTAGTCGGCTAGGGTTTGGGCAGAAAGGGAGGGCGGGATTGGGGGCGGGGGACCTTGAGAGAATTGAGGGTGTTAAAGAGACGGCGAGGATCAGCGGCAAGGGAATTAGTCAGATGAATGTAGTAGTCTTGTTTGACAAGTGCCAAGGCTGACTGGAAGGAGCCAAGCATGAATTTGAAGTGTAGAAGGTTTTCTGGGGAGCGGGATTTGGACCAGGCTTGTTCGGCAGAACGGGTGCAGATGCGTAAGTAACGGATTGTGGGTGAAAGCCAGAGTTGGGGAGTAGATCATTTAACAGGACATGGGGTGGAAGGGGCAAGAATGTCAAGGGCTGAGGATAGTGTAGCATTGTATGAGGATAAAGCATAGTGTCACCACGTGGCCAGTCCTCCGCCTAGGGTGCAGAGGGTTGGTCTGCCATGATAATTTCTCTATGCAGAAAGTGAGACTACAGCTAGGGCTCTCGCAAGGCCTCTTGGGATTTGTAGTCCCTTTTTAGCTCTCTGATAAAGAAGCAGTTGTAGTCCGAGTGTTTAAGACAAAATGACAAGTATTTATTCCCCTCACAAACAGAACTTCGGTGCAGAACAAATAAGAACAGTGTCCAGGAGTTTAGCATGAGGATTATATACAATAATTAAGGTAAGTGCTTCTTCACTCTCTGGTTCCCAAAACAATACAGTGCTTGTAGTACAAACTGAAAATAAACAGCTTCTTGGAACAAAGAAAAATACCTCCTTTTTCTTTGCTGTTAACTCAGCACTCTTACTTCCAGGTTTTAACACAGTGACTCAATGTGGTCAGCCAAACACAGCGTGCAATCCATTCGCATATCTGCTATGTCCTCAACATTAGAGTCTATCTGCATATCTTCTATATCAGGGCTGACAGTGTTTGTTTGCAGACGGTTACTAAGGGATTTAAAATAACTTCCCTCTCTGTACCCAGGCGTTTTCCCTTTATACAACTCTACACAGCAAGGGTTTAAAATACCTGTTGCACTGGAGTTTCTTCTGTGGCTCTCCTCTAACTCTTGGCAGTTATAAGGGAAGGTTTCTGTGCTGGGCTCCCACCTGTGTGAACTCTGAAGGCTCCCTTCTGATTGCAGGGCTCCCTGCTCTCTCCGTTCCAGCAAGTTCCTGGTCATAGGGCGTGCCTTCCTTCCTTCAAATCTGCTGGCTTTCCTCACAGACCGGTAAGAAGTTTCTCTATCAGGTCTCCAACTCCCTGGAGTTTCTGAGCCTCTCCAAGCCTGCCTTACAGGAGCTCTCTCTTCTCTCCTGTCTTTCCTTCCTTGAGCTGCTTCTCTGCCACAACTCCAACTCTCTCTTCTGCCATGGCTCCAACTGCCGTCCAAGCTGCAATTACCCTTCCAGCTTGCCCTCTGGCCTCTTCTCCAGCCTTTGTCTGCTGCTTCTCTTCCTGGCTTCGCTTCCTTCTCTGCTTCCCTTGTGGCTCTCTTCTCTGCCCTCTTCCTGGGAGCTAATGACAACGTTTTATAATTCTGTTCCCCTGGGCTTGGCTCTGCTCCCACCCTGAACAGGTGTGCTTGATTAAGCTCGGGGCTTGTTACTACGTCAGAGTCTGGGCGTGTCAATTCAGCTCCTGTCTTTCCCTGTTTACCCTTTCTATGTAAACAGTGAGCCATGTGCTCTAGCTGCCTGTCAATTTTAAAGGTGGAATCTTCCTTTCTCTCTATTTCCATGGGTTCGGTAGGGGTCTCTACATCACAATAGTTACCTGTAACAGGTGATCTCCGGGAACAGCAGGAATTTAGTCTTCACATATGGGTATCGTCGGTACTGACGGAGCCTGCGCGGGAACGCTCCCCAGCGTCCAATTAGAAAGCTTTTGGGAGCATCCCACAGCACCTGCGTGCTGCCTTCCCACCTTTCCCAACTGCCTCTCTCCAGTTGAGTTTTAAAGCTGAGGCAAAGAGAGAGAGAGAGGGAAAGAAAAGAAAAGAGAGATACAACTCCTAGGGGAGGTGGGTGGGTTGTGAAGACTAAATTCCTGCTGTTCCCGGAGATCACCTGTTACAGGTGAGTAACTATGCTATCTCCAGGAACAAGCAGGAATGTAGTCTTCACATATTTATTTATTTATTTATTTAACATTTCTTCTATACCGCGCTATTATAATCAGCGCGGTGTACATCGAACATAAAACATACTACAATGCATACAGGCAACATTGAGTTTACAGTGAAACAGGATATTAAACATGGAATAAACCGTGAAAACTATGTACAAGCTAACTTTATGCTATGTACTGCGACGCTCCTGCCCCGCCTTCGGGCTAAAAGACAGGAGCGGCCTATTGCCTCGTGAGGAATGGAGTTAAGAAACTGTTCCCTGGTAATGCTGGGTAATGTAGTTCTTGTGCTCCTTTCACTCCGAAATAAGTGTAGTTGTGCGCCAGAGACGGTAAGGCTTGTTTGCAAGTATTTTATTGCTGTTGGGGAGATTCCTCCAGCGCATCACAAATTCATATACATGAACAAAAACTGGTGCTTTAACATGAACAGAACAAACTTAGGAATAAAGTCAACTAAAGTAGAATTCAGCTTTAACTTCAGCTTTACTTCTAGGAAGTTTGACTCAGCTCTGCCCCAAGAGGTGGTTCCTATTTAATGCAGCCTCTTTACATGCACTGTTACGTTCTCAAGCATGGCAGTAGAAACAGCTCCGTTGTATTTTACTCATACACGGCACAGCAAGCTTCTTTACTCTGGTATTTCCATACAACACAACGAACAATCCATACTATTACAATCAGGTAAGTCAGAATCAGTTTGCATTAATTCTTCAGACTGTATAGCATTAGTATCTTCATTCAGTACTGGTTGTCTGCCTGCTTTTAGATCTAAGAATTCCTTAAAGTTCTGGAGAAGCAATTCAGCCTGTTGGTTGCTAGATAAGCAATTGTCAGCAGCTATTAGGCTTCTCTCTTGGTCAGTAATGTTTCCCTTCTCCTCTCTCAGGCTAAATAAGTCAGGGTAACATTTAGGCTCTCTTAGTAAGGCTTCAAACATAGGAGAATTGAGTTTACCTTCACTCTTGTAACTCCTAGGAAAACTGCTTACTTTTTGCCAAGCCCCTCTCGTCCTAGGTGGCTCAGACGTCTTCCAGCTGTGAGGGTTCCTTTGCCTCTCTGGTTCAAACTGTATTCCCAAGAATGAGTTTTCTCTCTCACTTGCCTGCCGTGGAGGCTTCCTCTTCCAGGGCTCTGCCTTCTTCCAGGAGTCTAATCCAGGGCTACGTCCCCTTTCCTCAGGACTTTCATTCACAGCCCTTGAAAAGATCCTTGCAGGTCTTCTTTTATTACCAGGGTCAAACGTACTGCCACACTGCTTCCTGGTCTTCCATTCACTCTCTGACTCACTCTCAGCTGACGTACCAAACGTCCTTCCACAGCTTGTCCTCTCACAGGTCCTTTGCTCTGAGGTCCTCTGCTCAGAGTTCCTTGTGCAGCTCTGTGCACTGCTCTGCCTACTTCGGCTCAGTCCTTTGCTGCTCTCTCTGCTTCCTCTGCTCCCTCTAGCAGGGTCATTCTCAGGTTTAAAACGAGGTTCTCTTCCAGGCACGCCCCTTCCAACCACTGGGTGTGCCCAATCAGGACTACTCCTCCTCCCCTGGACTGGTATCCATTCTTAGGTCAGCAGAAAGGAGTTTTTCTTTCCTTCCAGTATTGTCAATCTGGCGTAAATCCTGTTGCCCTTCAGGATTTTCCTCGGTCTCCATTGCCTCAGGAGGGCGCTCTTCACCACAGTACACTTCTCTAACTCATTTAGTTGTTACATGTGCATTTGTGGGTGGATAGTACATGTGTGATGGTTAGCGGTGGGGCTTATGTGTAGACTAACCATTTTCTGTTTGTGTTAGGGTGTTAGGGCGGCTGGGGCATGCGGGTAGGTTGCCAGATGAGTGTTTACCTCGGATGGTTTCCGGGTAGAATTATGTGAACAGGTGGTGTTTCAAGGCTTTTCTGAATGGGGCTAGACCTTTGATGCCTCGGATTTCATGGGGAAGGGCATTCCAGTTTAAAGGAGCAAATATGGAGAAAGCCCTGTTGGAGATAGTCTTTGTGCATTTTGTCGTCATCTTGGGGACTACTAAGGTGTTCATTGTTGTAGGTCTCCTGTTTCTATTTTCCGGGGTACTGTGGATTAGCTTGCTGATTGGCGTAGGGGGGTGGTTATTTAGGGCTTTGAATGTAAGGACTATTGACTTGTATTGGAGTCTGGCATGTAATGGTAGCCAATGCAGTTCTTTCATGATTGGCGTTATGTGGTCAGATCTTGACGATCCAGAAAGGACTCTTGCAGCTGCGTTCATAGCTAGGCGGAGCGGATTTAAGGTTGATTGTGAGAGACCATGGAGGATGATGTTAGCGAAATGCAGATGTGGGAGGACTAATGCCTGGAAGGTTGTTCGGTAGTCGGTGAAATCCAGTAGGGGGGGAAGGTGACGTAGCGTTCTGATCTTATGATATATTGCCTTTGTGACGTTTTTCACATGTGTTGTCGTATCCAGGTGCTGATCAAGCGTGATGCCTAGGTAACGGATTGTGGATTTGGATTTCAACTCTACATTGTTGGCATGTTGTGATGGGGGAGGTATGAACTTCCGGTTCCTCGTGACGAATAGGACATCAGTTTTGTCATGGTTGATCCGTAGATTTTGTGTCAACAGCCAGTCGGCTACAGCTTCGAAGCATCTTATTATTGGGGAGAGCATTGGTTGGTCAACTGTGAACGGCATGTAGAGGAGGATGTCATCTGCATAAGCAAGGCATTGTACATTGAAGGATCGGATCAAATCACATATCGGTTGCATGTAGATATTAAACATCAGTGCCGATAGGGACGAACCTTGAGGCACCCCCTGTGTCTGCAGAAATGGTTCTGAGGATGTGTGGCCTGCCATGACTTGTTGCCACCTATTGGATAGGTAGGATTTGCACCATTCCAGTGCCGTGCTTTGAATCCCCTTTTCCTTTAGGCGTTTTAAGAGTATATCATGGTTCACAGAGTCGAAGGCAGCAGAGATGTCCAGAAAGATGAGGACGAATCCTTGTTGGATGTTATTTATTCCTGTGACTAAGTCGTTGAAGAGGGTTGTAAGGACGGTGTCGACTCCGTGTGCTTCCCTGAAGCCGTGTTGGGATGGATCTAGCGGTGCTTCAGTATCGATATGATGCTGGATTTGTTGCTGAGCAGCTTTTTCGATGATCTTGGCAAGCTGGGGGATGCTCGAGATTGGTCTAAACGATTCCACTTTGGATGGGTCTAGTCTGCTGTTTTTCAGTAGCGGCCAGATTGAAGTGTGTTTTAGGCTCTGCGGGAACGAACCCGTTAAAAAGGACTGGTTCAGTATTTTGCTCAGGATTTGGCTTAGGTCGTGTCGAAGTTCCGTGATCCAGCTTGCTGGGCAGGGGTCGTTGGGTGCTGTGCTGGGGTTGATAGAGGCTATAATGTTCTCAACCTCTTTATTAGATACCATGGTGAAATTGCATAATGGTGTTGCTTGGGGTGCTTTAGGCGATACAAAGAGGTTACTGACTCTTATGTTTGTGTTGGTGTTAATCATCTTTGATTGTAAGTAGTTTGAGTAGTCCTGTGGTTGAGGCATTGGTGGTTGAGCTGACACCGGCTCCTCTGTTATGGACTTTACAATGTTGAACAGGGCATGTGGTTTATTGATGGAGCGTTTTAATATATCTGTGTGGTAAAGTTTCCTTCTCTGCATTATCTTCTCACGGTGAGTAATTAAGTATGAGTTGTATGCAGCGTGTGTCTCGGGGGAGTGGGTTCGGCGCCACCGTCTCTCAAGTTTGCGTAGGTGGTGGAGTGATGTTCGTAGGTCCTTGGAGAACCATGGTGCATATTCCCGATGTCTTATTTTCTTTTCGGTGTATGATGGATGGCAGGCAGCTCTAAGGTTTTCGTCCCATTTGGATATGAGATCGTCTAAGTTGAGGGTTGTGTTGGTCATAAGGGGTCGGAGATTCTCTAGGACTACACTCTGGTTGAGTGGTCGGAAGCGGGCTGTTGGGGTTCTGGTAGTATTTGTTATCTTTCGGCTCTTGTTGCATGTACTTATGGGTATGTGGAATCTGAGTAGATTGTGATCGGACCAGGGCACTGGTGTTATGGACAGTGCGAGGACTTGGGATGTAGTGGCATTGGTCTGAGGTGCAAAGATGAGGTCTAGCTTACCTCCCTTGATGTGGGTGGGAGAGTCGACATATTGTTTGTAACCTAGATCCTCTAGGGCATCTAGGAATGCTGCTGCTTGGCTGTCTTGAAGAGAAGGTAGGTTGAAGTCACCAATTAACCAATTTGGAGAGCGTGGAGTGGATGTGGTACATGCAAGCTCAATTATTGTCGATAGATCCTCTTGTGATGGTGTGGGTGCCCGGTATAGTAGGTTGATTGTGCAGAGCTCATTAGATATAGTGAGAGAGTCAAGGTGGGTTGAGCTGGAGGTATTGCGCAGCTTGAAATGTAGATCGGCTTTGGCGAGGATGAGCGTTCCGCCTCCTTTCTGATTGGTCCTGTGGCATGTGTATAGAGAAAATCCTGGTGGCAGCATCTGATTCATGAGAGCGTTGTCAAAATCAGACAGCCATGTCTCCGTGATCATCAAGATATCGAGGTTATATAGGGATATCAGGTCAATAGCTGCAGGCCATTTTGATCGTACTGATCTGGCATTTATCAGCGCACACTTCAGTAGGCGTTGATGTTGCTTCTCAGTTTATGTCTTTTTGATTTGGAGAGGGATGTGAAGTAAATGGGAGTGAGATATGTGGTTAGTTTTTGCTGTGGTGTGGCGGGGAATTTTGGACCATCTCCTTCCATAGTTGTGTAGGATTGGTATGTAATTGGTACCATGGTTGAAAGCATTTGAAATGCTGGGGAGCCCAAGGGTAAGGAGGGTGATGAGTAATAGTAGGAATTTGTACATTCTAGATTGGCAGCAGTACAGACAGTTGCTGACAGCAGTATAAGTAGATGCAGGTTACTAGTAATGATGAGGTTAACTGTGGAAATACTGACAACAGTACAAGAAGATACCGGTTACTAGCAATCGAGAAGTTAACTGCAGAATACTGACAACAGTACAAGTGAATGCGAGTTAATAGCAATAGAAGAAGTTAACTGCAGAATAATGACCACAGCGGGTGTAGGTTACTGGCAGTGTTTAGGTTAACTGAAGGTTACTGGCAGCATGCAGCTTGGAGCAGAGTACATGCGGGAGACTAGATATACTTGATGTGCTTTGGCAGGGTGTGGTGTGGAGTGGCCCCCGGGCCCGCTTACGCAGATGCGCCTGAGATGATTCTTTTCAAGCAGTAATGGGCTACTCTGATTGGTCAGCACTAGGCCGTGATGCTGTTACTGTGGTGGAGGCAATCTGCTATACCTAGGTGTTAGTTATACATATGAAAAAGTCTTGCCTACTGCTTGTACACTGCATATTCAAGTGCACTAATAAGGTCACAACACATATCTTTAGTTGGAAAATATAAATAATAAATAATGCAGGTCTTATGGCTTGAGGTTTTTGGTCAGCTAAAGGATAGGGACTTGCCTTTTCCTGACAAGGGTAGCTGACTCCGTTCCAGGTGTGAGCTCTTGGTTGCTTGCAGGGTTGATGGAGTGCTACTGCCTAAGGGCCACGCCAAAGGGCCCTCTGGCGAGGCCCTCAGGCGCGGGCCCACCAGGCACGGGCACGCCCGCCGGCGCTTCTCTTTTATTTCAGGAGGTGGCTGCCCCGATTGGGCAGGTCGCCTGAAGATGGCCGCAGTTCCTGCCGCTGTCTGGCTCGATCCCCCGATGGGGAGAGCAGCTGGTGGTGGCAGCAGGAGATGTCCCACAGCGCCCGCCGGCGCTTCTCTTTTATTTCAGGAGGCGGCTGCCCCGATTGGGCAGGTTGCCTGAAGATGGCCGCAGTTCCCGCCGCTGTCTGGCTCGATCCCCCGATGGGGTGAGCAGCTGGTGGTGGCGGCAGGAGATGTCCCACAGCGCCCGCCGGCGCTTCTCTTTTATTTCAGGAGGCGGCTGCCCCGATTGGGCAGGTCGCCTGAAGATGGCCGCAGTTCCCGCCGCTGTCTGGCTCGATCCCCTGATGGGGAGAGCAGCTGGTGGTGGCGGCAGGAGATGTCCCACAGCGCCCGCCGGTGCTTCTCTTTTATTTCAGGAGGCGGCTGCCCCGATTGGGCAGGTCGCCTGAAGATGGCCGCAGTTCCCGCCGCTGTCTGGCTCGATCCCCCGATGGGGAGAGCAGCTGGTGGTGGCGGCAGGAGATGTCCACAGCGCCCGCCGGCGCTTCTCTTTTATTTCAGGAGGCGGCTGCCCCGATTGGGCAGGTTGCCTGAAGATGGCCGCAGTTCCCGCCGCTGTCTGGCTCGATCCCCCGATGGGGTGAGCAGCTGGTGGTGGCGGCAGGAGATTTCCCACAGCGCCCGCCGGCGCTTCTCTTTTATTTCAGGAGGCAGCTGCCCCGATTGGGCAGGTCGCCTGAAGATGGCCGCAGTTCCCGCCGCTGTCTAGCTCGATCCCCCGATGGGGAGAGCAGCTGGTGGTGGCGGCAGGAGATGTCCCACAGCGCCCGCCGGCGCTTCTCTTTTATGTCAGGAGGCGGCTGCCCCGATTGGGCAGGTCGCCTGAAGATGGCCGCAGTTCCCGCCGCTGTCTGGCTCGATCCCCCGATGGGGAGAGCAGCGGGTGGTGGCGGCAGGAGATGTCCCACAGCGCCCGCTGGCGCTTCTCTTTTATTTCAGGAGGCGGCTGCCCCGATTGGGCAGGTTGCCTGAAGATGGCTGCAGTTCCCGCCGCTGTCTGGCTCGATCCCCCGATGGGGAGAGCAGCTGGTGGTGGCGGCAGGAGATGTCCCACAGCGCCCGCCGGCGCTTCTTTTATTTCAGGAGGCGGCTGCCCCGATTGGGCAGGTCGCCTGAAGATGGCCGCAGTTCCCGCCGCTGTCTGGCTCGATCCCCCGATGGGGAGAGCAGCGGGTGGTGGCGGCAGGAGATGGGGACTCCCTAGCTACAGATGCCAGGGAGAGACCCCAGAAGTTGTGTGCCCCTGTGAAAGTGCTCCACTTCCCCCCATAGATCTCCTGCATCCTACCGGGAATGGTGGGTAGGAGTTGATTAAGTATGGAACAGGTGTTGTAGAACAGCCTGACCAAGCAAGGCATCCCGGCAGGAGTCCTTGTCTAAGCAGTAATGGGCTGTGAAGGTATGAATCAAGGCCCAAGTAGCTGCTCGACAGATGTTGTCGATAGACACAGAGTGTAGATGAGCCATTGAGGCTGCAATGGCTCTCACATTGTGAACTGTGACATGGCCTTCCAGAGAAAGGTTCTTACTCTGATAGGTAAAAGAAATACACTGTTCAATCCAATTGGACAATGTTCTCTTGGAGACTGGAAGTCCCAAATGAGAAGGATCAAAAGCAACAAAGAGTTGAGAGGACTTTCTATATTGCTGTGTCCTTTATAAGTAAAAAGCAAGTGCTCTTTTACAGTCCAAAGTATGAAGATTCCTTTCTGCATTTGAAGCATGAGGCCTTGGAAAAAATATAGGCAGGTAAACTGCTTGGTTTAAATGAAAAGGTGAGACCACCTTTGGCATAAAGTGTGGATGAGTCCTAAGGACTACCTTATCATGATGGAACCTCGTATAAGGAGGATCAGCCACTAATGCTTGCAACTCACTAATGCGACGTGCTGATGTGATTGCAATGAGAAAGACAACCTTCCAGGAAAGGAATTTCAAGAAGGTAGTAGCTAGAGGTTCAAAAGGCGGCTTCATGAGCTGTCCAAGAACCAAATTTAGGTCCCATGCCACCGGTGGTGGCCTAATGGGAGGCTTAGTTAGAAGAAGGCCCCTCATAAATCTCACTATGAGAGGATGAGAGGAAATAGGTTGTCCATTTAAAGGCTTGAAAGATGCTGAAATAGCACTTAAATGGACTCTTACTGATTTAGTCTTAAGCCCTGCATTAGATAAATGAAGGAGATACTCCAATAATGATTCCAGAGGTATCGCCAGGGGGTCAAGACCCTTCTGCGAACACCATATGGAAAACCTTTTCCACTTGAAAGCATAAGAGCGTCTTGTGGAAGGCTTCCTAGAAGCATAAAGGATATCCTTTACTTGTTGAGACAGGTTAAGACCATGAAGGTCTAGGCTTTCAGCAACCAGGCCCTGAGATGCAGAGAGTGGGGATCGGGATGCCACAACATCCCGTCCTCTTGAGACAGGAGATCTGGAGCAGATCCTAACTCCAGAGATGGAGCTTGAGAGAGATGTAGGAGCAGAGGGTACCACACCTGCCGTGGCCAATGTGGAGCTATGAGAATCATATGGCTTCTGTCTCTCTGAAGCTTGAATAGGGTTTTGGGAATTATAGGAATGGGTGGAAAAGCATATAGGAAGTCCTGACCCCAATGGAGGAGGAAAGCATCCCTGGCCTGAGAACCCTGAACCGGAATTCTGGAACAGAACCGGGGAAGTTTGGCATTCAGCAGACTTGCAAAAAGGTCTATGTCCGGAGTTCCCCAAATTTGAAAAATTTTTGCTACCTGGTCTGCACGAAGAGACCACTCGTGTGGAAGCAGAACTCGACTGAGTCTGTCTGCCCAGGAGTTTTGAATGCCCGGCAGATACACCGCAAGGAGATGAATCTGATGCTGTCTGGCGAGGGCCCATAGTCGCAAAGCTTTGTTGCAAAGCAACAGAGAGCCTGTTCCTCCCTGCTTGTTCAGATAGAACATAGCTACTTGATTGTCAGTCTGAATTAGGACTGTCTTGTAGCTGAGCTGGGTGTGGAACACCCGAAGAGCAAGGAAGATTGCTCTGAGTTCCAAGAGATTGATGTGTAGATGGGTCTCCTGTGGAGTCCAGGTGCCCTGGGTAGAGAGATCTTGCAGGTGAGCTCCCCAACCCACCTGTGAGGCGTCTGTTGTTAGAGTGACCTGGGGTGGGGGCTGTTGGAAAGGGGACCCCACCAACAGGTTTTGGGTTGACTGCCACCACTGTAGGGACAAAATAAGGCGACTTGAGTTTGCTATTTTGTCTGATAGGCAGCCTGATGTCTGAGTCCACTGAGTGGATAGAGTCCATTGGGCTGCTCTCATATGGAGGCGAGCATAGGGAACCACATGCATGGTAGATGCCATGTGGCCTAGCAATTGTAACATTTCCCGAGCAGTGAGATGAGTTTTTAACACTGCTTGGGAAGCTAACTGCACAATGCGAAGGCAGCGGGGCTGTGGAAGATAAGCCCTTGCTTTCCTGGTATCCAGCATAGCTCCTATAAACTCTAGAGATTGAGTGGGAGTTAGGTTGAATTTTGGGATGTTTATGACCAGGCCCAAATACTGAATTATACGCATTGTGCAAGATAGGGAAATTCTGGCCTCTGCCTCTCTATGGGGCTCGAATGAGCCAGTTGTCTAAGTAGGGGAAGACGAATATTCCTAGAGTGCGAAGAAATGCTGCCACTACAGCCATGCATTTCGTAAACACCCTTGGTGCTGAGGCCAGGCCAAAAGGAAGAACTCTGTACTGGTAGTGCTTCCCCTGAAATAGAAACCGAAGGAATCTTCGGTGAGTTGGATGGATGAGAACATGGGTGTACGCATCCTTGAGATCTAGAGAACAAAGCCAATTCTGACTCTGAAGGTATGGCAGAAGAGTTCCTAGAGAAATCATCTTGAAGTTCTCCTTGAACAGGAATTTGTTCAATTCTCTGCGGTCTAAAATGGGTCTGTGTCCCCTGTTTTCTTTGGAATAAGGAAATAGGGGGAGTAAAACCCTGTACACTGTTGATTTTCGAGTGAAGTCTGAGAATTGAACCGTCTTACAACTGTAGGAGGGGGCATGTTGAGGAAATGAAGTTTGTACCCCTCTTTTACAATGGAGAGAGTCCATTCTTCTGCTGTTATCTGCTCCCATCTGGGGGCAAAATGACACAACCTTCCTGGAATGGTGGAGGGCTCTGGCCCGTTAAGGGCCAGGAAAGCCAAGTTCTCTAGATGGGAGTCAAAGCCCCTGTGGAGGCTGAATCTGCTGGGCTGGTTGAGGCTTAGCAGACTTTGTTTTTCTTTGTTTTTCTTTGTTTTGGTGGCTGCTGTCCCTTTCGGGCAGACTGACCTGCAGAATGCCCCTGCTGGGTATAGGAGGGGTAAAACCTCTTCTTTTTAGAGAAGAATGGTTTCTTGTAGGATTTTTTCCTTGCAGGATCAGCTGTAGCCTTGGATAGTCTGTCCAAAGTGGTGTTAACAGCATCCAGCTCATTAGCTTTCTCTTGCCAATTTTTGCCAAAGAGATTTTCGCGGGTGCAAGGGATATTCCCCAGTTTGTCCTGTACCCAGAGTTCTACGTCAGATGCCTGGAGCCAGGCAATCCTACGAGCACCTATGGCAATGGCAGAGGTTCTGCTTATGCACTCAAAGCAGTCAAAAGCTGCACGATTAACAAACTTGGAAACATCTTGGGCATGTTTGACAATTGTAAGATAATCTTGCCTCTTATCATCAGGAAGGAGAGGGCTCATAAGCTCTAGATCTCCTGTAACCTCCTTAAGGAACATTCCCATGTATAAAATGTAGGAACTAATCCTGGCAGAAAGCATAGAAGCCTGGAAGGATCGACGCCCAAAGGCATCAAGAGTCCTACATTCACGTCCTGGAGGATTAGATGCATGTCTTTTTGCGCTCTTGATCCTTCTCATAGCTGATTCCACTACCATGGAGTGGTGTGGTAACTGAGTTTTTTGAAATCCAGGACAAGGAGGTACTCGATACATGGTATCAAGCCTACAAGAATGAGGAGAGGTGGTAAGAGGTGTTTCCCACATTCTCAGCATGAGATCATGCAAGATCTCATGAATAGGCAAAGTAGCTGCCTCCTTGGGAGCTTTAGGATATTGTAAAATCTCCAATTCCTTTGCTCTGGGCTCTGTTTCAGGAGCCACTGTGATGGAAAGACCTCTAGCCGCCACCTGGATGAAATCCTGAAAGGATATATCTTCTGGAGGAGACATCCTACGTTTAGGAGAGGAAGGCTCCTCAGAGAGAAGTTCTCCGGTACCGACAGAGCTGTCAGAATCCTCAGACTCATCGGAGGATTCAAAATATCTCCTGCCCGGGTGCTCTTGCAAAGCACGATACCGGTACCGATCGAAGTCGGTACCGGAGGGGTCTGGTACCGGCCTGTTGATACCGGAGGAAATAGCATGACTTGGTGTTGGTAACACAGTCGATGCTGTCGGTACCGGTACCGTATCGGTGCCGATACCGGTTGAACTGTCTGAAGCGGTCCCATAGGCACCGAAGCCGCAAGGAGAGCAGCCAGACTGCGCTCAATAGCCAAGAATCTCTGGTCTATTGACGCTGCCGATGCCTGGGTATCGGTACTGGACGAAGCGGACGGTACCCCAGAGCATGGCACCAGTAGTTCTGCAGAGGTTGAGGCCTCGAGAACATCCTGGAGCTCCAATAGTGCTTTGGAAGCCAAAGCCTCCCGCTGGGGCAATTTTGCCGGTACAAGTCCCTCAAGGGCAACGCCAGAGGCATCTCGATGCTTGGAAGGAGATCTACCCTTTGAGGACCGGCCAGATTTATGTTTAGTTGCCTGCGATCCATGGGAGGAAGACGAAGCCCTGGAAGACGTCGATGCCATGGATGCTGCATCAGAGGGAAAAAGGGTGCTAAGCTTAGCAGCTCGGTTTTGCCGACCCCTCTTCGACATCATCCCACAGGCAACACACTCCGAGATGGAGTGGTCAGGACCTAAACATTTGAGGCACCACTCGTGAGTGTCGGTGACGGAGATGGTACCGCCACACTTGGAACACTTTTTAAAACCCGAAGCGGGTTTTTCCATTCTGAAGGAAAAGTTGGGCCTAGTGCCCAAAATGGCGCGTGGCACCTGAAAGAAAAAAGGCTGGAAAGTCCAGAAAAAGGATTCCAATTTTTTTTAAAGAAAGAAAGAACCAGCGGTACCGGTATAGCGTCGAGGACGGCTGTCGCTACCACAAAAAAAAGAATGAAAAAGATGGGATAATTTCTGCGGTGACAGGAAAAATGACCTGCTGGCTCCGCGGAAAACCAAAGAACTGCAGAGAGGCAGTTGGGAAAGACGGGAAGGCAGCACGCAGGCACACTGGGATGCTCCCAAAACCTTTCTAATTGGACGCTGGGGAGCGTTCCCGCGCAGGCTCCGTCGGTACCGACGATACCCATATGTGAAGACTACATTCCTGCTTGTTCCTGGAGATTGCCTCATCGACTGACTCGGATGATAAAATGAAGGAAAGAGATGGAGAAATGGTGGAGGAGAGAGTCAGGGGATCAATATTATGCAGATTTCTAAATAGGTCGGAGGAGACAGGACGAGGTTGGGATGGCGGGAGCTGAAGAGTAAAGGTTAAGAGGTGATGGTCACATAAGGGAAGGATTGATTTGCGGAGGTTTGAGGGAGAGGAATTGGAGAAGAGTATTAAGTCAAGGAGTGGCCGTGTATTTATTTATTTATTTATTTGCACAATTTTTATATACCGCTGCTTCCAAGGATCATATTATATAGTACAAGAATTACAATATTAGAATATAACAAGAACATTATTGATCTATATTACATTAAAACTGTATAACAGTTGTAGGTGTGTGGGGGCAGTGGAGCAAAGTTGGAGGTCAAATGCAGTAAGAGTGAGGAACTTTGAGGCATGGGGGTCGGAGGGGTTGTCGCCAAGAATAAGAGTGGGGGAGGAGGGATCCATAAAGGGAGAGAGCCAGGAGCCGAAGTCGGTGAGGAAGGTTGATTTGGAGTAGTCGGGTGGGCGATAAATAACCGCTACTCGGAGGGGAAGTGGTGTGAGGAGGCGAATGGAGTGGACTTCGAAGGAGAGGGGGGAGTGTGATTGGGGTGGCAGGAGAGGTTGGAATTGGCAAGAGGAAAAGAGTAGGTGGCCAACGCCACCACCGCGACCAGTAGATCGAGGTGTATGGGAGAATTGGTACCCCCCATAGCAGAGAGAGGCAATGGATGCGGTGTCGTCTGGGGGGAGCCAGGTCTCGGTCAGGGCAAGGAGGTGTAGGGCATTAAGAGATGAAAAGATCGTGAATAAAAGAGGTTTTTTAAATGATTGAGCATGCGTTCCATAGGGCGCAAGTAAACGGGAGAGCGGAGGGGGGGAGGAGAGGGATATGGATGAGGTTGGATAAGTTACGTGCAGATTTGTTATTAGAATAGCACGGGGGTCTATTTTTAGGGTAGTAGCGAGCTTTAGATGGAGAAGGGTGAGGGTGGGTATGTTTGGGTGTATGTGCTCCCGAGAGGGATATGGGGGGGGGGGAAATGAGGGATAATTTGATGGTGCCGGGTAAGTTATGTGTGGGATTATTTTTGGGGGTAGGGTTGGAGTTGATATTTATGGGTGAGTGATTGTGGGATGACTGGGAGGGGGTGGAAGGAGGGAGGAGTGGGATGTGGTAGGGATGTATTAGGTACAGTTTTATTAGCATAAATATCCATAGCAGCCCTTAGGAAGTAAAGAACTTAAAGATCTAAACAAAAAATTAAAACTAAGATGCAGACAGCAGTCCAGCAGCGAGATGGGGGCTTTCCAGTCTTTTGCATTGAGTGTCACATGTATGATTTTCTCCCAGTTGGTGAGAGGTCTTACGTGTGCACTAGGTGCAAGGAGCTCTTTGCTCTCAGGGAACAAGTCCGTTCTCTAGAGGCTAGAGTAGCAGACTTGGAAAACATAAGAAAGACAGAGAGGTACATAGACGAGACCTACAGGGATATAGTCCTGAAGTCCCACCTCCAGTCTGGCAGCATCCCTGTTGCCATGGAGGAGAGAGGTCACATGACAGGAGAGCATCACCCTGGTGTGGCAGGAAGTGATCCTGTAACTAGGACCTGTCCTCCAGGTGATGTAAAACCCTCTCGCACAGAGGAAGTTTCTCCAGGGCCATGTGCCCATAAGGGAAGGGTTAGGACAGCCGTTATAGTTGGTGATTCGATCATTAGGCATGTAGATAGCTGGGTGGCTGGTGGACGTGAGGATTGCCTGGTAACATGCCTGCCTGGTGCAAAGGTAGCGGACCTCACGCGCCACCTAGATAAGGTCTTAGATAGTGCTGGGGAGGAGTCTGCTGTCTTGGTACATGTCGGTACCAATGACATAGGAAAATGTGGTAGGGAGGTTCTGGAGGCTAAATTTAGGCTTTTAGGTAGGAAGTTGAAATCCAGAACTTCCAGGGTAGTGTTCTCCGAAATGCTTCCTGTTCCACGTGCAGGACCCAAAAGGCAGGCAGAGCTCCGGAGTCTCAATGCGTGGATGAGACAATGGTGCAGAGATGAGGGTTTTGGATTTGTTAGGAACTGAGGAACATTCTGGGGAAAGGAGAGGCTCTTCCGAAGGGATGGGCTTCACCTTAACCGGGATGGAACCAGGCTGCTGGCATTAACCTTCAAAAAGGAAATAGAGCAGCTTTTAAACTAGATAATAGGCGAAAGCCGACAGTCGCCCAAGAGCGGATGGTTCGGAAGAATGTATCCTTGAAGGATACTACCAAAAGCAGAGAGGTTCCAAAAAGAGTAAAGTAGCCCAAATGCCCTCGAGTATGGAGCAGACAGAGCTTAAAGATCCCAAATTACCCATGTCTACCAACAGCCAAACTAATGTGAATAAAATACAGTCTCTAAAATGCTTGTATGCAAATGCTAGAAGTCTAAAAAATAAGATGGGAGAGTTAGAATATATAGCACTAAATGAGAGGTTAGATATGATTGGAATATCAGAGACATGGTGGAAGGAGGACAACCAGTGGGACACTGTGATACCTGGATACAAACTATATCGTAATGACAGAGCTGATCAAATTGGTGGTGGGGTTGCGCTCCATGTTAGAGAGGGCATTGAGTGAGTCAGAAAGGATTAAAGTTTTGCAGGAAACAAAATTTGCTGTAGAATCTCTATGGATTGAAATTCCATGTAAAAAGGGGAAGGCAATGGCAGTGGGGGTGTACTATCGACCGCCTGGCCAGAATGAACAAATGGATGATGAAATGCTCAAAGAAATCAAGGAAGCTAACAAAGGTTATAGCGCAGTAATAATACCGGGGTAATTGAAATCACCCATTATCGACTGGGTCAGTGTCACGGCAGGACATGCTAGGGAGATAAAGTTCCTAGATGACATAAATGACTGCTTCTTGGAGCAGCTGGTTCATAAACCGACCAGAGGGGAAGCCATATTAGACCTAGTCCTTAGTGGAACACCAGATCTAGTACAAGAGATAAGGGTGTTGGGGCCACTTGGCAATAGTGATCATAGCATGATCACCTTTGATTTAATTAGTGGAGGAGAGATAGTAAGGAAATCCACAGTACTACCTTTTAACTTTCGAAAGGGAGACTATGATAAAATGAGGAAAATAGTTAAGAAAAGACTAAAAGGAGCAGTTGCAAAGGTTAAAGACTTACATCAAGCTTGGGTGTTGTTGAAAAATACTATCTTGGAAGCCCAGACTAGCTGTATTCCACTCTTTAAGAAAAGTGGAAGGAAGTCCAAAAAACTGCCAGCATGGTTTAAAGGGGAGGTCAGAGAGGCTGTTGTTGCCAAAAAAGCATCTTTCAGGAAATGGAAAAAAGAGCCAAACAACGAAACCTGGAAAGAGCACAAGCACTGGCGAGTCAAATGCAAGGCATTGATAAAGCAGGCAAAGGGAGAATTTGAGAAGAAGCTTGCTGCGGAAGCAAAAACGCGAAATAAAGATTTTTTCAAGTACATTCGTAGCAAAAAACCTGTGAGAGTCATTTGGTCCTTTAGATCAGCGTTTTTCAACCACTGTGCCGCGGCACACTAGTGTACCGTGAGATATTGTCTGGTGTGCCGTGGGAAAAATTCCAATTTCATCCGTAACATGTGGCCTCGGCTCACAAATTAGGGTTGCCAACCGGCCGGTTTTCAGCCGGCCTGGCCGGTTTTTCCATGGCCAGGCCGGCTGCCAGCACAGTTGTAAAACCGGCCATTGAAAAGCTGGTTTTTTGCTCTGGCCGCAAGATCGGGAGCGGCCAGAGCAAAAAACCGGCTTTTGTGCCGAAGTCCGCGGTGCGAACGCGATCGCGATTCCCTATAGCAGTGCAGCCGCTGGTTCTGCTTTGTACAGAGCAGCGGCTGCACTACACTTACATTGAAAAGTAAAGAGAAACTGTGTCAGGAGCCCTCCGATCATGCAGAGCCCGAGGAAGTGATGTCAAGGGGGCGGGCTCCTCACAGGCTGTCTTTCCTTTTCAAATTAACTTTAGCTGCAATAAAGTTAATTTGAAAAGGAAAGACAGCCTGTGAGGAGCCTGCCCCCATGACATCACTTCCTCGGGCTCTGCGATGACCGGAGGGCTCCTGACACAGTTTCTCTTTACTTTTCAATGTAAGTGTAGTGCAGCCGCTGCTCTGTACAAAGCAGAAGCAGCGGCTTGGGCAGAGGGGGGGTGTGTGTGTGTGTGTGAGTGAACCAGCAAGGGGGGGGGGGGAGTGTGAGTGAACCAGCAGTGGAGGGGGGGTGGTGTGAGTGAACCAGCAAGGGGGGGGGCGATGGTGTGAGTGAACCAGCAGGGTGGGGGGGGTAAGTGAGTGAGTGACACAGCAGGAGGGGTGAGTAAGTGACAGGGGGGTGGGTGAGTGAACCAGCAGTGGAGGGGGGGGGGGTGGTGTGAGTGAACCAGCAGGGGAGGGGGGTTGGTGTGAACCAGCAGGGGAGGGGGGTTGGTGTGAGTGTTTGATTCCTATTCAAGAGAATTACTTTATATATAGTCAATATAGGCACAGAGGTAAATTTTTTTAACATTTTCTAATGGTGGTGTGCCTCGTGATTTTTTTCATGAAAAAAGTGTGCCTTTGCACAAAAAAGGTTGAAAAACACTGCTTTAGATGATAGAGGAGTTAAATAGGCACTTAGAGGCGACAAAGCGATAGCGGAGAGACTGAATGAAATGCTTCGGTCTTTACTGAGGAAGATGTAGGGATGTTACCCATGACTGAAGTGGTATTTAAAGGTGTGGAAGAATTGAAGGACATACCGATACATCGGGAAGATGTATTACAACTATTAGATAAACTGAAGAGTAGCAAATCACCTGGGCCGGATGGTATACATCCAAGGGTGTTGAAAGAACTGAAATATGAGATTGCAGACCTGCTATTAGTAATCTGTGAATTTTCATTAAAATCATCTGTAATACCTGAAGATTGGAGGATCGCCAATGTAACGCCAATTTTTAAAAAGGGTTCCAGGGGTGATCCGGGAAACTACAGACCGGTGAGCCTCACGTCAGTACCGGGAAAAATGGTAGAAACCATCATAAAGAATAAAATTACTCAGCATGTAGATAGTCATGGCCTAATGGGAGACAGCCAACATGGTTTTAGACAAGGAAGATCTTGTCTTACTAATCTATTATGTTTTTTTGAAAGTGTGAATAAACAGGTGGACAAAGGTGAGTCAGTTGATATAGTGTATCTGGACTTTCAGAAAGCCTTTGACAAGGTCCCTCATCAGAGACTTTTGGCAAAACTAAAGAGTCATGGGATAGGAGGCAGTGTACTACTGTGGATCAAGAACTGGTTAAAAGATAGAAAGCAGAGGGTTGGGCTAAATGGCCAATTTTCCCAATGGAGAAAAGTGAATAGTGGTGTACCCCAGGGATCTGTGCTGGGTCCGCTGCTTTTTGACATATTCATAAATGACCTGGAAAGTGGAATAACGAGTGAGGTTATCAAATTTGCAGATGGCACAGAACTATTTAAAGTTGTTAAAACCCAAGAGGATTCTGGAAAATTGCAAGAGGATCTTGATAAATTGGAAGACTGGGCATCAAAATGGCAGATGAAATTTAATGTGGACAAGTGCAAAGTTATGCACCTAGGGAAGAACAACCCAAACTATGGTTACACGATGCAAGGTTCCACATTAGGAACCACCACCCAGGAAAAAAGATTTAGGCGTCATTGTGGATAGCATGTTAAAACCCTCGGCCCAGTGTGCAGTGGCAGCCAAGAGAGCAAATAGAATGCTAGGTATCATAAGGAAAGGAATGGAAAATAAAACAAAAGATATTCTAATGCCTCTATATCGTTCCATGGTGAGACCGCACCTTGAATATTGTGTGCAATTCTGGTCGCCGTATCTTAAAAAGGATATAGCGTTATTAGAAAAGGTTCAGAGAAGAGCCACCAGAATGGTAAAGGGGATGGAAGGATACTCCTATGAAGAAAGGCTAAAAAGGTTAGGGCTCTTTAACCTGGAAAAGAGACGGCTGAGGGGAGATATGATAGAAGTCTATAAATTAATGAACGGAGTGGAACGGGTAAACGTAGATCGATTGTTTATGTTATCAGAATATAGAAAGACTAGGGGACATGCAATGAAGCTACAGGGTAAACTATTTAAGACTAATAAAAGAAAATATTTTTTCACTCAACGTGTAATCAAACTCTGGAATTTGTTACCGGAGGATGTAGTAAAGGCTGTTAGTGTAGCTGGGTTTAAAAAAGGTTTGGACAAGTTCCTGGAGGAAAGGTCCATAAACCATTATTAAGAAGTGACCAAAGATATCAATGCTTGACCCAGTACAAGCATTGCGGAACCTGTGTCTTTTGGGGAAACTGCTAGGTACTGTGATAAGGAAGCTTATCATAGCTCAGGAAGGAGCTATAGAAAAGGTGAAGTGACTCTGAACAAGCAACCTGTCAGTTCTGGTAGAAATAAGAAAACAGAATTTTCCCATAAAAGACTACCAGTCCCAGAATGCACCAGGTTTCCAACAGCCATTAGAGGAGCTGAAGTGGGGAAACGTGTGTTCAATCAGGAGGGCGATGAGGTAATCCCTAAGCACTCATCTCAAAGGGCAGGGCCTGATTCAGCACAGCTGCGCTGTATTAGGGGGGAGCACTCATCTAGGCAGAATAAAGGTAGAGTTTATTCTACAGAGAATTATCCTCATTATCCTGAGAAGCAGCTTGAGCTTGATCATCAGTTTCATCTGAAGGATCATCAGAAGCAGAAGCCAAACCGGACGGACAGAGAAGGAAAGAAACCCTTTGGAAGAAGGAAGAGAAAAGCCTTTGAGAGGTCTAGAAGAGTCCAGAGCAGTATGTATACTGGGAGGCATTTCAAGGGCCAGCATACACCATTGGGCTGGGGAAAGCCAGAGGAATGGTGCTGCAGAGCTAGGAAACTCCAGACGCTACCTGTGAGGGAGACGGCTGCACCTGGAAGGGACCCTAAGACCTGTGCCAGAAGGTATGTGAAGAGAGAGCCAGTGTCCAGGGATCTGGATTGGAAGGCTGGACATAAGAACTGGACTACATACTGGCCAGGCTATATAGAGAGGAACTCTAACAGCAATGGAAGCTCAGGTATGAACACTGATCTACGCCCTAGCTATAACCTTGAAAGACAGCAGGGAAACAAGTATTCTCCTGAAAGTGCTCCATTGAGAGATTCATCTGTGCCAATCCATGATATTGAACCCATGCTTGTTGAAGAAGGGGGAATGATTGCAGATGAAGAATGTGTTTATATGGACTGCTCTCTGTCCAAACTCCTTTGGTGATTTTCTGTTATAAAGTACAGCAACCATCACAAAGAAATACAAACTTGTTCTTTAATCTACTCAGAAAAGCTCCTGAAGCAGGATTTGACCCACACAGTAGAAAGCAAGCCAGCTAAGGGGTTTCAGCTGGATAACTGCTAGCAATTGAGCCTTACCTAATTGCTTGTGAGCTAGGAGAGAATCACTTCTGACTCTATGTGGGAAGTTATCAGAAGTTAACCTGAAAAGAACAGTTTTTTTCTTTCTTTGTGGCTTTTCGTTTGTTGTTTGATATATGCTAAGAAAACATTAGCTAATGCCTGACAAGTTTGAATGTTGTTTTCCTGATTTTGACTTTGTTTTTCCAAGTTAAACACTGGAAGCAAGTAACCTGATTTATGTGCTACCAAGCATATCTGTGTTGGGAGAAATAACCCCATAAATAAATATCTTATTGGCTTTACCCAAGAGCACAACTAAATTATTGTCAGCAGCTGTGTCTGGTGTGAATGAACTACATTGCCCACAATCCCTCGCAAATCATATAGATATATGCACTTGCCAAGACTGTGAAGATTCTCACCCAGGCAGCCGTCTGACAGTACGTATGACCTAGATTGGCCACTGTTGGAAACAGGATACTGGGCTTGATGGACCTTGGTCTGACCCAGTATGGCATATCTTATGTTCTTATGTGGATGAGATTAGATAGGGTACGTGAGGAACTATCTTTAGAGTGGGAGAGAAATCGGGGGGGGGGGGGGGACCAGGGTTAGGGTTGATATTACCTGATGAGAGAAGGAGAATGAGTATTAGAGAGCGAGGTAAAGTGGAGATAGTATGGCGGAAGCGAGGGTGGGGTTGCCTTAAGAGAGGGGGGCAGGTTGAATGCGGGGGATGGTGTGCAGAAGCTCAAGAGCAGGTGCTAGGGTAGGGGGCAGAATGGAGGGAGAAGTGAGGAAGGTGGAGAGGGGGGCTGGGTAGGTGCGGGGGATAGTGTGGAGAGGCTCGAAAGCAGATGCTAGGCTAGGGGGGAAGTGGAGGGAGAAGTGAGGAGGGAAGGGGAGAGGAGGGAGGGTGTTGATAAGAGGGGAGACAGTTGGGGAGGATGAGGGAGAGGACAGTGAGATGTGGGGCCATTGGGGGTGGGCAGCAAGGTCTGAGCAAACAACGGGTAGCAGTTCTATGGAACAATAGGTAGCAGTCCTAAGCAACACTGGGTAGCAGCTCTAGGCAATAATGGGTAGCAGTTCTAAGCAACAATGGGTAGCAGTGCTACGCAACAATAGGTAGCAGTCCTAAGCAATACTGGGAAGCAGCTCTAGGCAATAATGGGTAGCAGTTCTAAGCAACAATAGGTAGCAGTTCTACTCAACAATAGGTAGCAGTCCTAAGCAACACTGGGAAGCAGTTCTACGTAACACTGGGTAGCAGGTCTAGGCAATAATGGGTAGCAGTTCTAAGCAACAATAGGTAGCAGTTCTAAGCAACAATAGGTAGCAGTTCTGTGCAATACTGGGAGCAGTTCTACGCAACAATAGATAGCAGTTCTAAGCTAAGCAACACTGGGAAGCAGTTTTAAGCAACACTGGGTAGCAGTACTGTGCAACACTGGGAAGCAGTTCTACGCAACACTGGGTAGCAGGTCTAGGCAACACTGGATAGCAGTTCTGCGCAGCAATGGGTAGCAGTTCATTGTAGTACTGGGTAGCAGTTCTGCTGGGGTGCAGGCAGTGAGCAGCAGTACTGTGCAAGTACTGGATAGCAGTTCAGTGCCGGTGTAGGCCGGGTCCACCTACAAAGTATCCCCAAATATTACCAATAAACAGTTCAGACAACAATTGCTCAGCTACAAAGAAACTATTTGGCACAGCAAACAAATGGTTATAGATGCAGATAGCAAGTGCCTGTCTGAGGGACAGAGGGGCAGCCTTCTCTCTGCAAGGGGAGAAAAGAACTGCCCCAGACCCTCTAATATTGCTGTCTTATATATACCTCTCTGCTTCAAATTCTAAATAGTTTCAGCTAATTCAGCATCAATTCTTAGGTGTTTGCAGGCTTCCTGCAAAGCTCTTTCCCAGGGCCTCCCATGTTTATGCAGCTGGATCTGCTCATCAAGGCTTGCCTATCTATGCAATCAATCATAGCCCTCTGCCTCCTGTGTTTTTCCATCTGCTGGCACCAATTGAAATCTTCAGGGCAAGAGCATTAGTTGAATTCTTGGCTTGACCTGTTTGAACCTAGGTTTATATCCTTGGACACTTCTGTCCAAAGTATAGCTTTTTTTTAGGCTTTATAACAGTAGTAAGCTGCATGTACTCTTTTCCTGTTGCCCACCTGTTTTGTGCCAACCATATGTTGCTGTGTATGTTTCAAACAGGCCAGAGTGCAGTTATAAGGCAGACATATATGCAATCATAAGGCAAACATATGAAGCAGATCCGATTATCCTTTATTCCAATTATCCCTTCACCGGCAGTGGGCAACAGGTCTAGGCAAACAGTGGGTAGCGGTTCAGTACAAACAATGGTTAGCAGCTCTAGGCAGGCAGTAGGTAACAGTACTAAGCAGACAATGGGTAGTAAGTACAAGGCGGGTAATGGAAGGAAAGGTCAATGTCAGCAGTGGGCAGCAAGTCAAGGAAAGTTGCTTGAAGGAAGGTGGTGTTGGCGAGATGGTTGAGGTCTGGAGGAGAAGTGTGGAGGAGCGATCGTGCCTACCCGGATCCAGGGCCGGCTCCAGGCAGCTGTGATGATTAGGAGGAGCAGGGTTCATGGCTCACACTAGAGCGCTCCCGGGCCCGCACCTAAGGGCCACGCCAAAGGGCCCTCTGGCGAGGCCCTCAGGCGCGGGCGCGCCCAATGGAGCACACCGCTTTTAAAGGGTCACTGCCCTTTGATCTATCTGGCGGCAGCGTGCTCTGGCTCCTCCGATGGAGCACGCCGCTTTTAAAGGGCCATTGCCCTTTTCATGCCTGTAACAGTCACATCTCTGCAGATCTGTGCTGCCAGCCTATAACACCCTCAACTCAGTTGCCAACCATCCTTCAGCCCATCTATCTGCCTCTGTCAGTTGTGTAAAGTCCTGTCTTCTTGTGCAGGCTGTTACCCCATATCCTGCACTGGAACCCTTTTCTGCATTGCGGCTCTTCATGCTTGCGCCTCCTGTGCCTGATCTGCATGACACCACTACTTCTCTGTCCTCCTATCATTGCAAATATCCTGCCACCTCTGCCTCCATTGGGGGACACGTATTCCCATCCTCTGCCACCCGCTGTCATTGCAGCACTTTACATTGCCAACACCCTGTGCATCGGTACAGCTGCCTCCAACATGTGTGCCCACTTTACCGGCTCCCACATAGGATGCCTGCAGATATAGCAGGTCCATCAGTTCCCACCTCTCCTTCCTTCTATCACTTATTCATTGCCTTTCCTTAGTGCTCTATCCAGTGTTAGAGTTACAGCAGTTCATGCTTGTCAACTTGAAACACCTTACAGCCCTTAGGGCACCTTAATTTAAGACACCTTAACGTCCTTAGGGCACTTTAACCTAAGGTGCCTTATGTTAAGGTGCCTTAAGGGCTTTAAGGTGCCTTAACCTAAGGTGCCTTAACCTAAGGCACCTTAAAACACTAGAAGCCCCAAAAGGCATTTTATTTGGGGCTTCTAGTGTTAAAGCCCTTAAGGCACCTTAATGTTAAGGTGCCCTAAGGGCCTTAAGGTGCCTTAACTTAAGGCACATTAAAGCCCTTGGGCACCTTAACCTAAGGTGCCTTACGTTAATGTGCCCTAAGGGCTTTAAGGTGCCTTAACCCAAGGTGCCTTAATTCAAAGTGCCCTAAGGGCTTTAAGGCGCCTTAGGTTAAGGCGCCTTCAAGCCCTTAGGCACCTTGACTTAAGGCGCCTTAAGTTAACGCGCCTTAAGTTAGGTCGCCTAAAGCCCTTAGGGTGCCTTGTCAGCCTTAATGTGCCCTGTTTGTCACCTCAACGTGCAATGTCCCGTTAACATGCGTTAAAAGCCAAGGCACCCTTTAACACACGTTAAACAGCCCATTACTCCCTTTACGCCGGAATGCCCCCTACCTGCCCACTGCCTTATATGGTTTCAGGTACTTTAACACTGCACTTAATGCTGGTAACTTTACTTCTGTTTAGTAAACATACCCCTTAGACTCATCAAACCTCTATGCCCTCTCCTACAAGACAACGACTTCAGGTCAGTTTTTCAAGCTGTCATTATACCACAGCTTAACTACGGTAATATCCTCTATCAAGGCCTGACAAAATAGGCACTATACCCACTCCAGCTAGTACAAAACACCACTGCCAGAATCCTAACAGGAAAATCAAGTCAGCAACACAACTCCTATCCAGAAAAGTCTGCACTGGCTCCCAGTTGCCAAACGGATCAAGCATAAAACCATAACTACCACCTACAAAATCCTCAATAACCTCTCCGCCACCTGTCTCAAGGATCAAATCACAAGAGCATCCACGACAAGACCAAGAAGATCTGTAATCCAGAATCTCCTGTTCCATCCCTCTGATCAAGACCAAATGCACACAACATACAAGCAACAGGGCTTTCTTGATATATGCCCCTACCATCTGGAACTCTCTACTTAAAACCATTAGATCTGCACAGTCCACCAATGATATGAAGAGATTACTAAAAACACACCTCTTCATAGAACACTTTGGGCCAAATGACATTACATAACAGGTCATTGGTGGTTATTGTATATGCCCTTAACTTAAACATAACTCCATATTTATCTCCAAGTTGTATACCCCTTGTTCTATGTAAAACAAATCTCCAGAGATTATGTGCTGTTCATTGTAAACTGCTTTGATATAAAAGCGGTATATAAAAACTATTAAATAAAATAAATAAATAAAATCTCAAGCATACTAAATCCTTTAGAAAATCAGATCATCTCTTTATTCTTTTTGGAGTCCTGCGCAAAGGTGAGGCAGCTTCAAAAGTGTCTATTACGTGATGGTTGAAAGAGGCTATTGCATCTGCTTATTTGCTCAAACCTAGATCCATTTGGGATGGGTTGCAAGCCCATGCAACTAGGGCAAGTGTATAGGGCATTATCTTTATTGGTATTCGAGGCCACGTCTCAGGAAAGACACAAAATAGGTTAGAGGTGATCCAGAGAGAGAGATCCAAAATGGTGATGGCTCTGCAGTAGAAGTGATCTGAGATGAAACTACAGAAGCTTAATGATAGACCCAGGTCAACAAATCCATAGACACATGTTGTTCTTTGCTCCACACAGTGTTGCAATTCTTCTTTATCTGACCCGCAAATACAACACTCCAGATCACTGGTATCCAAGTGAGCTGCAGAATCGTGCAAAGGTGGATCAGTATTTTTTCTGGCACCATACTACCCTTCGACCAACTGCCACAAAGCTGTTTTGGAAGAAGGTGAGGAAAAAATTCAGATAGGTCTCTTGATCTGTGCATATGTGTTGCTGTATTGGATGTCTACGTATTTGCACCCCCTCCTCTTTGTACAATGGCTTCCTGAGGTCTGGTTTCTGAAATGGAAAAATTAGCACCTCTACTACTGAATAATGCATTGTCTTTTCTAGCTGTTGCCAAAATATTCAGCTGAATTATTCTCAGTGTGTGTCTTGCTGCCTATGTGCCGCCAACAGACAGAGCAGAGTACCTGCAGTGATCTCTGCTATGAGGACAACGGTATTAAGAAGAACTTAACTCCGAGAGAGCTAGAGATCGTTCTGTAGTGGCTGGTTAGAAAGCCGTAAATTCCTAATTTAGATCTGGAGGCAATCAGGTGGTTTGGTTCTAACCTAGACTCTTGCCTCTTGCAGGTGATGACTCCCATTTGTCTGGGTCAAGAGGCGCCGCCTGAGAAGCTAGAAGCTGCATTCCTGGAAATGAGCACCACCCTACAGCAGTTTGAGGGGATGTTCTTGCAGGACAAACCATTTATCGCCGGGGAAGAGATCTCCCTTGCAGACCTGGTTGCTTTCACAGAGCTCTTAGAAGTAACAGTCTTATAAAATTGCTAAACAATTAAAAAAAACTGAACTTTTACATCTGAGGGAATTCTGCACAGATAAAAATAAAATTTTGCACAAAAATATTTAAAATTCTGCATACAGCATTTGAAAATCCTGCAATTCTGTTTGTCAAAATAACACAACATAATTTGTGTCCTTGAGACCTGCTGAATTGCAAATATTATTTCTTAGAGATGCAGAATTCCCCAAGAAGTACTGTAATATGCTCTCTTTCATGGGGTCTTGATTTTGGTAATACTGGCACTAACATAATTACTCTGAGGAGAATTTTGCACAATGTGTAATTTTTTCAATGGCCCACAATTTGGCCAAGGGCTGCAATCAAGCCAAGAGAGCATGCGTGTACGTGTGTGAGAGATGCGGAAATGGGGTGCCTTTGTTTATAGTACAGAGGTGGGGGGCCTGCATGTGTGTGTCACAGGAGAGGGGTGCACCTTTTGCATATACATTGTACCCTTTACTTCCTATGCATTCATCTCTTCACCCTCCAATCTCTTATACTCTTCCCTTGCCCCCCCCCCAACCCCCGTCCTCCTGTCCTTTGTGGTGACGAGGCTGCAGCAGAACCTGGGAAAATAGCTAGAAATAAAACTTTTTCCTATGAGCAAGGGAATAGCTCAGCCAAGCATACGTACAAAACTGCAGGCAGAGAAAAAACCACACAGCTAGAACTACTGAGTTCAGATCACACCCAAGCTCCATGGCAACACAGGGTGGAGATAGGAAGTACCTGTGGGAGGAGCTAGAGGGGAGAAGATGCTCACACACATTTAAGCTCCCAGAAGCAGAGAGGAGGGAGCACTGGAACGGGCACGGGAACAGAGCCAGCCACAGCAGCAGTGACGGAGCCAGTCACAAGCCGTCCAGGAGAGAGGGACTGAGGAAGCTGGCCACAGGCAGTGGTGAAAGGCAGAGAGTGTCTGGGGATAGACACAGGAGAGACTCTCAGAGCAGCTGTTATTCAGGAGACTGCACTTCAGAGAGAAGCCCTTGCTGTGAAGAGATTGCAGCACGGTTTGAAGGTAGGAGGCATAGTCCTGGGGGAGCCGTGGAGTACAGCTCAGATACCAGAGCAGCCCTACAAGACTCTGAAGGAGACGTTTTACCTTTTGAAAGGCCTGAAAGAAAGAGTGTTCCCAAGAGCAAGGTGAGACAGCTAAAACCTTTGAATGTTTTAGTCAGAGATAAAAAGCCTTGCAGCCATTATAGAAGCCCAGAGGAGAGGAAGCTTATGCTTTGTAGATTGTTGTTTTATTGTGAACCGCAACTGAACTCTGGAAGTTGCGGGTTATAAATATATGTTAAAATAAATAAATGAAGCATTATCACTGGGAAAAGTTGTTTAAACTTTTAAAAGAAGTTAAACCTGCATTCTCAGAGCCGGTTATAAACCCAGAGGCATGTGAGTCTGATTATGAAGATATGGAAACGGAACCCTGTGAGGTGGAACAGGACTCTGTTGATTCTTTGATGGATTGCTCTTTATGCTTAATGTCAGAGTGAAAGGGGGCCACGGTTCAGTTGGAAAAGCCCAGAGCCAATGTATTTAAATATCCTGATACTCTGAGTGTTGGAAACCTGAGAGAGATAGAGAATTGCAAATGTTAAAACTATAAGAAGTGTTCCACTGTGAAGTGAAGGTGTTCTAGAAGCAGCTATTCTGTGGGTAAGACAGACAACCATGAAGCAGCCTTGTTTAAACCCTGAACAGTTGAAGGAAACTGATATCTGTGCTGGATGGTATTAGCAACTAGTAAGCAACAGATTCAGTTGTGGCGTTGGAAGAAAGAAGTACTTTCTGTTATACATAAGCTGAATGAAGCAAGTTTATTTTTATCACTGCCAGAACACTGTTTGTATGATACCTTTTTGAGTGGAGAAAAATATCCTTCATTTTGTGTTGCCTTGTTAACTTCTAAAGAAGATTTTGTTTGCAAAGTTTAGACCACAAAAATAAATTTCCTGTGTTTTGCCTCTAAAACCACTCAGACTATTTTATTTGCACACAACTACAATCCCAGAAGCTTTGGCTCTGGGGCAAAAGCAATAAAGAGAACATTAGATGGCACGCTGCCTCCTATAGGCAACCGCCTAGGCGGGGTGCAGCGCCACCCCTTCCTCCACCCTCCCTATCTGTTTCCCTTTCCAGGCTCTTTCTTTCAACATCCCCCCTCCTTGCACTCTCCCCCTGTCTTCCATTCCCCCCCACCATTCAATAGTTACTAAAACCTACTGCCCCGTTTAATTTATTCAGTGGTCTGTGCAGCAGAAACTCTAACCCAGTGGTTCTCAATTCAGTCCTCTGGGACCCCTAGTCCAGTTAGGTTTTCAGGGTATTCACAATGAATATGCATGAGATGGAAGCAGTGCATGCACATCTATCTCATGCATATACATTGTGGATGCCCTGAAAACCCAACTGGTCTAGGAGGCCAAGAGGACTGGGTGGAGAACCACTGCTCTCACCTTTCTTTTGCAGGTTGTGCAGACACTCTCAACCCCCATGGGCAACACAAGCTCTCCCGGCTGCAATCACGACCCTTTTCTGCACGTCTGCCTGCAGGGATTGGGATCTCCATGGGCAGACACCAGCTCTCCTCGCTGCAATGGGGGACCTTGGCCAATTTTGTGGGCCATTGCAGGGAGGGAGAATTCTGCGTTGCACAGTTGCACAGCATTCCCCCAGGAGTAAACCTTGTACCAGCCCTAGTCAGCTGTGCAGCAGTCCCAAGACTGAGCCAGGGGCTGGGACCACCTTCTTGCTGGCTGTGCTACAGGACTGGGACTCTGAGCCTGGATCTGGGACCCACCTCTTGCCTCTGCTGTCTGTGTGACAGGAGTCTGGGATGTCTCTCCAACCCATGCCAGCTGTGTCTGGTAGTGGCTGTTAACCTCTCCTAGATTTAAAGATGTTGGCTGATTAATGAGATGGGTTTGCAGTTGATGGGTTGAAATAAGCCTGTACATGGAAAGCATGTGGCCTGAGGTTTTGTTTTCCCCTCATATGATCTGTACTCTTGACACTTTCATGAGACAGTAATGTAGGCCACTCACTTCTGTGGCCTCTGCTCCTGGTCCCTCCACAAATAATTTCTTGGCCTTGTTCTAAATAAATAAGCCAAGTGATGTAGCACTCCACTCCCTCTTGCCTAAATCCAGGGCCGGTCCATACAGTAGCCAGTTGCCTAAGGTGGCAGAGCCTGGTGGAGGCATCACTTTAAGGCCTGACGCAGCACTGAAGGGGCAGTTCAGCTGCTACTGCTTCAGTGCAACAAGAAGGGTGAGGGTGGCATAGCGGGCTGGACAGCAGTGCAGTTTTAGGGAGGGGGGCATGGAGGGTCTGCCTAGAGTGGCAGAGATCCTCAGGCCGCCATAGCCTAAATCACATTAGCCCAGACTGAGAGAATTCTGCTTTTGGCCAGACATTAACTATGTTAAAAGCAGCCCCTTGGTTAGGCACTGATTAAGAGCGCGGTATATAAGAAATAAAAATAAATAAATAAATATTGGTTTTAGGGGCTACTGTAATGGTAGGATGAGAACTCGGAAAGCCCAAAGGTTCCCCCCTTCCTGGCGCTTGTTCCCTGTTGCTCTGCTGGCTTTCTTTTCTATGGTTGGTATTCTATTCTGTACATGAGCACACAGCCTGGCTATGATCTATCTGTGTATAGTCTGTGCTGTAGCGTTAGGGGCTGACTGCCCATTTACCACCCCTCTGTCTTCTGCAGCCTGTAGAAGCTGGATTAAATATCTTTGAGGAGAGACCCAGACTGTGGCATGAACGGGTAAAGGTGTCCCTGGGGAAGGAGCTTATCAAGGAGGCTCTTGAGAACTTAAAGAAGATGATGGAGATGAAGATCGAGGACTTTGATCCACGGATAGTCAAATACGTGAAAAGCAAACTGCAGAGTAAATGAACAGCAGGTCTGTGGAACTCTTCCTCTCCTCTGCCAAGCTGCAACACTGCTGCATCCAGTGCCCTGTCTCTGCTTTGTTTCTTCTGTCTGCGATGCATAAACAGTCTCTTGTCCCTTTAGACGAGGGGGAGGAGGGAAGGTCATTACTTCATGAGAATGCTGCAGGACGCACCTAGCAAAGCACCAGCTTTTCTGACTGTAACAATAGGCTGAGGTAGGAAGGAGGGAGGGCATGAATGAAGCCTTAGGAAGATGCCTCTGTCCCTTCGCCCCCTTCCTCTATGTTTACTGGTCTTGTAAAGATTCTATCCAATTTGATTTCCACCTACAGTACAGAGTACTGCATGGCTTTCCTAGCTGAATTTCTGTAATCCAAAGCCTGTTAATGTAGCTAAATCATGCTATTATAGTTCCTTTTGTTGAATGATGCTGAGAAGATCAAGAAAAGGTGGAAAGAATATACAGAGTTTTTATATGATAAAGATCAAGTGGATCAACAGCCATTTCAACCTGTACCTTATTATCCGGAACCATTGGTGACGAAAGAAGAAGTTGAAGCAGCATTGAAAGCCTTATCAAAGAACAAAGCACCAGGCATTGATGGCATTCCCATAGAAGTATTACAGCAATCTGATGCAGCTGTTACTGTACTTACAAGGCTCTGCCAAGAAATTTGGAAGACAACATCATGGCCAACTGACTGGAAAAGATCTGTGTTTATACCAATACTAAAGAAAGGTGATTCAACTGACTGTGGAAATTATTGCACAATCGCTCTGATCCCACATGCCAGCAAGATTCTACTGAAGATTATTCAACATAGACTACAACCATACCTGGAACAAGAACTACCTGAAGTGCAAGCAGGGTTAAGGAAAGGGCGAGGAACGAGAGACATCATCGCGGATGTGAGATGGATCCTTGAAAAGACTAAAGAATACCAAAAGGATATCTATTTGTGCTTTATTGACTATAGCAAGGCTTTTGACTGTGACCATGAGAAACTCTGGGCCACATTAAGAAGCATGGTATACTAGAACACCTGCTCGTTCTCTTGCACAATCTGTACATTGATCAAGAAGCAACAGTTCGAATGGAACAAGGAGAAATAGAATGGTTTAAAATAAGCAAAGGTGAAGACAAGGCTGCATACCTTCCCCCTACCTGTTTAATTTATATGCAGAACAAATCATCAGAGAAGCAGGATTGTATGAAGACAACAGAGTGTGAAGATTGGTGGAAGACTCATCAACAACCTTGGCTATGCTGATGATACCACATTACTGGCTGAAAGTGAAGATGATCTGAAACATTTGCTTCTCACGATCAAAGAACATAGTCTCAAAATGGGCCTGTACCTTAATGTAAAGAAGACAAAAGATCATGACAACTGGAAAAATCAACAAGTTCATTGTTGAAGGAGAAGAAATTGAAATCGTGGACAACTTTAACCTACTTGGATCAACTATCAATAAAGAAGCAACAAGCAGTCAAGAAATCCAATTACACATTGCTCTTGGCAGAATGGCTATGAAAGACATAGACAAGATTCTCAAGAACAGAGATGTCTCTCTCCATACAAAGATTCAACTTGTTCAAGCCATGGAATTTTCAGTAACATCATATGGATGTAAAAGCTGGACAGTGAAGAAGATAGACAGGAAGAAAATTGATGCCTTTGAATTATGGTGCTGGCGGCGAATACTGCGTATGCCATGGACTGCCCGAAGAACAAACCAGTCGGTACTAGAGGAGATCAAACCTAAGCTTTCTTTAGAAGCTCAGATGACAAGACTTCAACTTTCATACTTTGGACACACCATGCAAAGAGAGATATCATTAGAGAAAGACATCATGCTTGGGATGATAGGTCAACGCAAAAGAGGAAGGCCAGCCATGTGATGGATCGATACAATAACAGCAGCTACGGTCACCAGTCTGTCAACAATGAACCGCCTGACTGAAGACCAAACACGATTTAGGACAACTATCCCGAGGGTTGCCATCAGTCGACACCGACTCAACGGCACTTAACAACAACAACATAGTTCCTTTTTCATTATGAGGATTAATTTTTTGAAAAGCTTTCACATGCATAAAACGAGTTTATGCGCTGAAATGGCTTTTTCTAAAAATACCATTCTGTGCATGTCTATGTAGCAAGAAGAACTGTTGCCACAATTGTGCTGTGCAGATGGAGCTTCTTATCTTTCCCCCTAAACCCACTATTCCCCCCACCCCCCCACCGCCTTCCTCCCTTCTCTGTTTCTCTGGATAACACTATCATCCTCAGTCTCCTAGACTCACAACCTTGAGCTCATCTTTGACTCTGCACATATCCAACAAATAGCTAACACCTGTTTCTTCCAGCAAAATTCATCCCTTCATCTAGGAACAAACTACTAAGATCCTCTATTGCAACTTGCTCCTCACTGGTCTCCTATTGATTGAAGGGGAGAGAGATGATTCAAAACTCAGCTGCATGGCTAATCTTCCGCCAGCATCACTGTGCTCCTGAGACTCTTCTCACATCTCTTCATTGGCTTCCTATCTGTTGCTGCATGCAGTTTAAATCTCTACTCGCCTACAAGTGAATTCATTTTGTAGCCCCTCCATTACCTCTCTCTCATTACTCCCTTGGCAACTCTGTTCATCAAACAAATCACTTTTAACCATGCCCTTCTCTTCTTCTACCAACTCCAGCCTCTCTGTTCACACCATCTGGAACAGACTACCTTGAGTCAATATGTCAGGCTGCATCTCTTGTCCTATTCAGATCCAGGCTAAAAATTCATCTCTTTGAGGTTACTTTGGATCCTGACCCCTGTATTCTGTGTGTGTTAATCATTTCCCTTCCCTAGTCCCCTGTTTATTCTGTCTGTTTTAGCAGATTGTAAGCTGTGTAGAGTAGGTACTGTCTCTTATGTTTGTGTGTAGAGTGTGCTGTGTATGCCTAATAGTGCTATAGAAATGATAAGTAGTAGTCATTTGAACTTACATATACACACACACTTGTAGGTACATGATTTTTGAAAATAAATTTTTCCTGAAAAATTTTGTAGACTAAATAGCTGGCTTAATGTTTGTGTAGTTCATGTGAGGTAATTTTCAAAAGGAAAGTATATTTACTCTTATGTTTGAAAACTGGAGTAACTTATGGATATACAGGTGTAGTCAATATTATTGACACCCTTGCACTTCAACCCCTTAATATCCAATATCTCCTTTAAAAAAAGGTGCCAAGTGAAATGGCTTTGGACTATATATGCACACATATTTGACACATACAAGAATCAAAACAAGACCAATTAAAAAAGGAAATGGTAGGACATAATATAAAAACTGGGACATTGTCAGGACATGATTATTGGCACCTTTATAAATAATTTAAATCAGTTTGAACAGATGAACCACAAAAGCTCATTGCAGTAAAATTAGACATACCTGTGATCAATTGTCGGTACTCACATGACTTGAATCAACCAATGAATGATGGCTCTAATGTTTAAAATGGCCACATTCACTCCCTGTTACATTTTTACAAAGGTGAAAAAAAGAGAGCTGCCTGAAACCATCAGAAAAGCCATTATCACCAAACTTCAAAGTGGTACAAGTCCGTCTCCAAGGACCTTGGGATTTCTGTGTCTACAGTTCACAATGTTAAGAGGTTTTCTGCTTATAGATGGTTAAGAACCTCCCAGAATGTAATGGGAAAAGGAAAATTAATCCATGAAGTCTTCAAAGGTTAGTGCGAACTGTTGGAAAAACACTACTTACAACATCCAAAGAGCTTAAGGTTGACTTGGAGCAATCTAGAGTGGTGATTTCAACCCATACGCCGCACATTAAACAAAGAAGGACTGCATGGGTGAAAGCCAAGGAGGACCCCACTGCTCAAAGACCGACATAAAAAGGCATACCTGATCTTTGCCCAAACCCATCTTGAGAAACCACAATCCTTCTCCGAAAATGTTCTGTGGAGAGATGAAACCAAAACTGAGTTCTTTAGCAATGCAGACCAGTAATACATTTACAGGTGAAGAAATAAAGCTTATAAGGAAAAAAACACCCTTCCTACAGTTAAATATGGTGGCGGTTCCATAATGTTGTGGGGCTGTTTTGCTGCCTCAGGAACTGGAGGCCTGGACCGTAGTAAAGGAATCATGAAGTCAGAGGACTACCAAGGTATTTTGGAGCGAAATGTGCTAACTAGTGTCAGAAAGCATAGTTACTCACCTGTAACAGGTGATCTCCGGGAACAGCAGGAATTTAGTCTTCACATATGGGTGCCAATACCGGTTGAATTGTCTGAAGTGGTTTCGGGGGCATTGATGCCGAGAGAAGAGCCACCAGACTGCGTTCAATAGCCAAGAATCTCTGGTCTATCGACGACGCCGATGCCTGGGTATCGGTACCGGACGAAGCGGCTGGTACCCCAGAGCATGGCACCAGTAGTTCTGCCGAGGTTGAGGCCTCGAGAACATCCTGGAGCCCCGATGTTGCTTTGGAAGCTGAAGCCTCCCGCCGGGGCATTTTTGCCGGTGTGAGTCCCTCAAGGGCAACGCCAGAGGCATCTCGATACTTAGAAGGAGATCTACCCTTTGAGGACCGGCTAGACTTATGTTTATTTACCTTAGATCCATGGGAGGAAGACGAAGCCCTGGAAGATGTTGATGCCACAGATGCTGCATCATAGGGAAAAAGGGTGCTAAGTTTAGCAGCTCGGTTTTGCCGACCCCTCTTCGACATCATCCCACAGGCAACACACTCGGAGATAGAGTGGTCAGGACCTAAACATTTGAGGCACCACTCATGGGTGTCGGTGACGGAGATGGTACCGCCACACTTGGAACACTTTTTAAAACCCGAGGTGGGTTTTTCCATAGTAGAGAAAAAATTGGGCCTAGTTCCCAAAATGGCGCATGGCACCAAAGGAGGAAAAAGCTGGAAGACTTCAGGGAATTTTTTTTTTTTTAAGGAAAAGAAAGAAAGAACAGGCGGTACCGGTGTAGCATCGAAGGAAGGCAGACGCGACCACAAAAAAGAAAAGAAAAGGGGACTTTTCTACGGTGACAGGAAGTGCGACCTGCCGGCTCCGCGGAAAACGAAGAACTGGAGAGAGACAGTTGGGAAAGGCAGGAAGGCAGATGCAGGCGCTCTGGGATACTCCCAAAAGCTTTCTAATTGGACGCTGGGGAGCGTTCTTGCGCAGGCTCCGTCGGTACCAAAGATACCCATATGTGAAGACTACATTCCTGCTTGTTCCTGGAGATAGCTGGGTCTGGGTCGAAGGTCATGGATTCTCCAGCAGGACAATGACCAAAAACATACATCCAAAATTACAAAAGAATGATTAAAAAGGAACAAATGGACTGTTTTAAACTGGACAGCAATAAGTCCTGAACTCATTCCAATCAAGAACCTTTGGAAGGAGCTGAAAATCTGCCATTGGTAAAAAGAATCCTGGAAAAACTGATGAGCTGGAACAAATCACTGTTGAAGAGTGGGAGAAACTTCCAGCAATCGGATGTAAGGAACCTTTAGATGGCTAAAAGAAAGGTTTGGAGACTCATCACTGCCAAGTGTTGTGCAACCAAATATTAGTGAAGGGTGCCATTAATCCTGTCCAGGTCATATTTTGTTTTTTGTTCTCAGAAATTACCATATTTAAGTTGCACAAACATCCTTTTTTTTCTTGTATACCTTTTGACTATACTAATGAATATTATTATTGCATGCAGTTGAAATATTTCCAATTATTATCTCAGATATTGTATACAACACACCTAAAATGCAAGGGTGCCAATAACAATGACCACAACTGTAATAGCTGAACATTTTTAATTAATGCTGGATGTAAAAGTATATATTAAATTTAAAATTTCTCGCCTATCATACATTTCTGGGTGGTAAAGTGCTCTTTAGGGGGAAAAACTCAAGCTGAACTATAGAAAGTGGAATCGTTTAGACTGATCAAGAAGTGAAAGGTCCCATTAAAGAACTCATGAGCAGTGTCTGGAGTAAATGTTCAGAAGCATCTCAGTTTCTTATTTTCATAGAGGGCAACCTGTAACCTTTTTACAAGCCTCAGCTGGATCAGACGTGGTAGGAAATAGCCTAACGGGACAAACAGGAGGCAGATAGGATTGCAGAACGGAACCTCGCAGCTGCCCTGCAAAATGAGATGCTGCAGTGTGAAGCCTTTTTTCCTCTTAGGCTTGTTACCAAACAGGGAGCCTGATCTAAAAAGGATGTTTTCCTATTCTGTACTTTGGAATCAACTTCTGTTGAATAAGACCATCCAGTTTTGCTATAACTACAACTTCTGTAGTATCATTTTAACACCTCTCGAAATATCTTCAGTAAAACAAAGCAGCAAGTCAGTAACATACATATACAGGGTGGCCCAAAAAAAGTGAGAACATCTCGTAAATTAAAAGCTTAAATAGTTTACTTATTTACCTTTTTTAGCTATATAACGTCTTTATTTCGACAATTTCCGGTCGCCATCTTTTTTTTTAAATTTGTCAATCGTTTACATCTGTCTTTTTGAAACTTTAAATAACTTATATGCTACGAGATGTTCTCACTTTTTTTAGGCCACCCTGTAGATATATATAGATAGCATTAGTTTGTGTTCCTGGATGAAGCCTTCACCAGAGCAGTGAATCTACTGTGATGTTGAAACTGCTTCACAAAGCTCAAAGCATGCACCCTCTGGCATTTGCAAGTGCTAGAATGTTTCTCTCCTTGTGGTTACTTTTTAAAGACCTTTTGGACACTCTACATCAGGGGTGTCAAATTCATGGTAATGTCAGGCTGCAGTGCTGTAAAGCTGTCCAGTTTTCTTTTTGCCCCCTTCCCTTCCACCCCCCCCCCCCCCCCACCCATCAGGACACCTCTAGAGAAAACAAACAATAAAAAGAACAAAAGCAGGAAGAGTGTATGTGCAGAAAGGCCTGAGCACATGGGAGTGGCCTGGAGCCTGGCATTGCTTGTCTGTCCTGGGTTCCTTGGGGGTATGTGGCAATTCTATCGGGCTTCCATTGGTGTTTATGTTTATGTTTAAGCAATTTCTTGATATATCACCCAGACTGACGGGCATCAGAGCGGTTTACAATCACTACAAGCAAGTACTGGATACATTCTCTTTTTCCCAAAGGGCTCATAATCTATGTGTGCCTGCATTATTGCAGCCACAGCAGTAGGGAGCTAGGTATGTTGGTCCGTACAATGCTGTTCGGTTGTCAGACCTGATGGGTAGTTGTAGGCCATGTTTCTGTTTTCCTGTGCTTGTGCACATCTCTGCTGCCGCATAGATGTGTAAAAGCCTGTACCAGCCGTGCACATGTGCATCTGCGCATGTGGACAGACCCTGCTTCATGGATAGATCACTCTTTGTGGGAAGGCTCATGCCGGCCCAGAAAAGACCTGCCTCATGTGTGGCAAGCATTGGATCAACACAATGGACTTGCTATGCAATCGCTGTATTGTTATAGCAAACGCTGTGAAAAGCTCTTATTCAATCACTCACCCACAGAAGGAAAACTCACAGACAGGCTGGAATGCAAACAGGATCTTTAATGTGCACACAGGATCAGACAGAGAGCCGGTTCCCTCCAACAAAAGAGTCTGAGCCCCGAGGGACGTCCTTCAATGCCTTAAATACAGTATAATTTCAAACTCATTCTATAATCCCATTTGCCACAGGTATTTCCTGTCCACCAATCAGCAGCCCCTGGGGAAGGTACCTGGGTGACCTGTCCAAACCGGTGTGCTCTGGTCTGTTGGTTTCTGGGCTAGGGGATACTGTGCTCAGACCTGGAGTGGGGGAAGGGTGTCCACTGAAATAGCAGGCTGATTACTTTATGTAAGAGCCTCATGGCTGCCTCATTCCCCCCTTTTTAAGTGAGACCTCAACCGCTAGAGGCGGTTGAGGGCTGCATTACTGGAGGCAAGCCGCAGAGGGGTGTATTGGGTCAGGGCCATGACAGTGGTAATCGCCTTGCGTTCTACCAGGGTGTCAAGGGTGGTGGTAATGAAGCGGTAAAGAATGGGGATACAACATGGCAGAATGGCACATAGCAGTAAATAAAAAGAACCCCTACCACTGGGATTTTTAGTCCCCCTGGCCAACTGAACCACTTCATAAACCACCCAGGACCCATGGACGGGTCAGTAATATGATTAACTAGATCACTTAGATCTTGGATAGAGTGTTCAATGGAAACACTTGCATCAGTGAGTTTAAAACAACACATACCCTATACCCTCTATAGCAACTCCTGCACAAAAGTTTTTGTTCCGTGTGCACAAGTTGCTGTTCTGACTGTAAAAGGTTGCAGGGCCTGCAGAGGCCTCTTTCCTTTGGGACAAAGGAGGGCCGTGTGCAAAAAGTCTGCAGAGGCCTCTTTCCCTGGGATCCACCCTTATCAGCATATTAATGGCTTTTATTCTTGCTAGTGTTGAGTCATTCTGGCTGCACCCTGCCATTCCCTTTGCTTCATTAATCACTGGCACTGTAGTCTTCAGGGCATATGAGTACTTTATATCACCAGCTTTTTTGGCCTGTTTAACTTGTCCAGGCTTGCCCAGCTTGCTCAGGCCTGTTTAACCTGTTCAGGCCTGGCATGTCTTTTCTTGTGCTGGGTCCATTTTCTGTGCACTTTCAGGCCTGACCTGTTTCTTAGCTGGGTCCATTCTCTGTGCACTTCTGTTCAGAGTATGGTTTCCCCTGGCTTTACTCTTGTTGTGCTGGGCTCTGGGTACTCATTTTCTTAGTCCACATGCTTTTTCCGTGCCATCATAATGTATTACAGCCTCAGGCAAGGATGCAGCCATACTAGACATACCTATCAGCCAATTTCCCTTCATTCCCCAATTTTTTCTTTTTCTTTTCTTGTGAATGGGGCAAAGGTAATCCCACTAAAGGCAATGAACAACAACCATTTGAGACAGATGGAGGTCATCAGAAAAGCAGCTTCTGGTACTGTTCCCTAGAGACAACATACATTGTAACATCATTTTCTTGCAGCTGGTCAATAATATTGAAAACACATAACATGAAAGTATGTCAAAAGCAGCAGTGCTTAATAATGTGATAAAGAAAGCTCTGAGAATATTACAGCAAAACTTGAGCTGGTGTGGGTATTGCAGTTGCTGAAGCCGAAATGGCTTGTAGATTTCAGTTACTTTCTAAGGAAACAATAATAAAAGGATAACAATACAATTATTCACAAAAGTCCCCAAAACCCCCCAATTAGTCCAATAGTCCTCTTCCCATTCTCAGACAATGTGGTCCTGCCTCTCAGCAGTTCCCCAGGACCTTGCAGTGTGCTTCACCTTTCTCTGAAGTTTAAGTTCTGTTTCTCTCAAAATTTGAACCTCCCATTCTCATAGGCAGACACACTGATCCAGATAGGGACTCCTTCACACATCTCAGCGGTGGGCAGCTCTGAGTTCTCGGGATGGTCTGCTCCATCTGGACCCCGGCCACCTCCCTCCGCTGGGCTCCCTGGATTGCAATTTGGTGACATGGCTCCAGGCCCCATTCAGGAATAAAATGCTCATCTCTTTTTTTCTTTCTTTTTTTTGTTTACATATTCATTAGCCAGATACATCACTTCAAATTACCTTCATCAGTTTAATGTCCATCAAAAGTCCTTCTTCTTAATATCCCACTTCATCCCTCACAACACTCCCCCATCACCTGCATCATTCCACCAATCACATACATAGGTACTAATGTATCCTTATTATTGCTGTGTATACTGGACCTCTACATAATGTACTGCTACCAGTATATTTGGTAACAAAGTGCAAGTGTATAAACTAAAAAGATTTGTTTCTCACAGTGCTATAATATACTGTACTCCTGAAACTGAAAACCCTCAAAACAAGGTACACTTTTTCTCTGGACACCAATGCGTCTATGATGTTACTGTTCTGTTCATCATTTGTCAGCACAGTGCTTAACAAGGCAAAGTAATTACCTTGAATCCTACAGTTCAAAACAAGCATGAAACTGATACTTTTCCATAAAAAGGTTGGTAGATACCTGGAATGCAATATCATTGTAGTATCAGAAAAATGAATACAGTTGATCAAGGCAGTTTAATGTACCAAGCAGGAAAGAATGCAATATTACTTGCTTAATTTTGTATGTGCAGTCAAAACCAAATATATGTACCAGAGATAAAATTCAGGCTTTAAAAAGACAAGTAAAAAAATCTTCATTTCTTCATAATCTTATAAGGATTTTCTCTCCCCCTTTTTTTTTAAGTTCTAACAAATGTGTTGCAGCTAATTTTCACACATCAGCTTTGCCCTACAGATATTGCTAACAGTAATTTGACAGTCCTTCTTCAGCCTTACACAGTCAAGATGCCGCTCAGACATTTTGAGGATGCTCAAAGGAGGCACCCCCCATGGTTCCAGAAGCTTAAACTCTACAATCTAAATTGATGACCAGAGGATTGTTTGGAGACTAGGTGTGGCGTTTGCTAGGAGAAAGACTCCTAGGTGATTTTTTTTCTTTTGTCCTCTCTAATGTGCCTCCATTTATCTGCTAGAAGAAGGAACTCCTCCCAGTATCTTTCTATAGCTATGCAAACTATCTCAGCAGTTTCAATCACCCCCCACTCACTGCTGAGAGGTGTGACCAAAACACCTGGTTCCCTGACCATGCATGAAACATAGCAATGAAACTGGATATGCATCAAACAAAGCAATTGTCTTCCTTCACTGCTATACCAGTACTACAGTCCACACACAGCAAACCCCACCCCCCTTTCCAAACTGTCCCCTTCCCTGCAATCAGTAGACCTGGTGTTTTTCACTGTTTGGGGACACAGGGGCGACTCGTCAATAACTTCACCTTTTACTGATAGAGTATCAAAATCAATCCTGAAATATAAAGACCTAATGTCTGGACAAAAACTTTCTTTCCCTAATGTCACAACTAAACACAGAGACACTAAAGGTTTTTACATAACAGCACATTTACCACATGGGCCAGCCATGAATCTATACAGGGAAGCTGGTCCGGATACTCCCCCACCACAATTTAGCCTCCAGACCCCATGCTCTAATCACAATTTGCAAAATCACAATTTACAGTGCTAATCTTGTAATCCCAATTCTAGGAATGCAATGCTCAGTGTAAATTTTGTAATCTCACTTCTGGGAATACAATATACAATATAATCCAGGTAACAGGCAGAGTTTGGTTGCACAAAACACACAGGACCACAAAGGGAAAAAGAAAGAGGGAAAACAGAAAACAGAGACGTCTCAGCAGCGAATACTCATACACTCTCTTTCCTCAGTAGCAGCTGTTACAAATACACATTACATACACACACACATACTCTCTAGCTGTACCATAGGATTTAACTTTTACCATGTGGATAATAGTAATATGAGAAATATACCTAGCTATTTTTCTAATGTCCACTAGATGGAGCTATAGGAGCACATGGCAACACAAAAGAAACCCCCCAGCAACACAAACCCCCCCCCCCCCAACACTATAGGAGCACATGGCAACACAAAAGAGACCCCCAGCAACACAAAAAGAGACCCCCAGCAACACAAAAAGTCCCCAACACTATAGGAGCACATGGCAACACAAAAGAAACCCCCAGCAACACAAAAAGAGACCCTCAGCAACACAAAAAGCCCCCAACACTATAGGAGCACATGGCAACACAAAAGAAACCCCCAGCAACACAAAAAGCCCCCAACACTATAGGAGCTCATGGCAACACAAAAGGAGACCCCCAGCAACACAAAAAGCCCCCAACACTATAGGAGCTCATGGCAACACAAAAGAAACCCCCAGTAACACAAAAAGAGACCCCCAGCAACACAAAAAGCCCCCAACACTATAGGAGCTCATGGCAACACAAAAGAAACCCCCAGTAACACAAAAAGAGACCCCCAGCAACACAAAAAGCCCCCAACACTATAGGAGCACATGGGGCAAAGGCTCTAAATAAATCGCCCCGATCGGAGAATTGCGATCAGCGCAATTATTCTTGAAAGGCACACTTAAGGCGGTTAAGTACTAATATTTTAGGCAATTTTTAATAGCTTTGGCAGCACTGCACTTTAAATACCTTTAAGGGGCTCGAGGTGGCAAAGTTAAATTTATACTGCAGTCATTTACTGGCGCTCGCAAGCAAGCGCCCCCCCCCCCTTTTTTCTTATTCAGATTCAGATACAGATACAGACAGGACGAGCAATGGTTTCAGGGCCACTAAGGCCCCTATTAGGACTGCTCGTTGCGGTTGATCGGGCCGCTACAGGTTCCCAGAAATTACCAGGACTCACAGATAGAGTACAGAAAGTAGCAGTACTCACCAGAACTCTGATCAGACAGGTAGTTTGGATGCCAGTCTATCCAGCCGGTTTTCAATCGGGGATTCAGCCGCAGGGACCGACTGACCACACAAGTCAAAGAGTCCTTCGGAGCACAAAAGGGGCCCCGTGGCGCCAAGGATCGTTAATCACCTGGAGGGGTCGGTCCCTGACCGGTGGAGGCCCCGATCCTGCAAAAAGCAGTAGTCTGCCCACTGTGGGTGCGATGAGAGAGAGGCTTTTCTTTTAAATTTTCCTGGCCGATGCACCAAAATGTTATAGCAAACGCTGTGAAAAGCTCTTATTCAATCACTCACCCACAGAAGGAAAACTCACAGACAGGCTGGAATGCAAACAGGATCTTTAATGTGCACACAGTATCAGACAGAGAGCCGGTTCCCTCCAACAAAAGAGTCTGAGCCCCGAGGGACGTCCTTCAATGCCTTAAATACAGTATAATTTCAAACTCATTCTATAATCCCATTTGCCACAGGTATTTCCTGTCCACCAATCAGCAGCCCCTGGGGAAGGTACCTGGGTGACCTGTCCAAACCGGTGTGCTCTGGTCTGTTGGTTTCTGGGCTAGGGGATACTGTGCTCAGACCTGGAGTGGGGGAAGGGTGTCCACTGAAATAGCAGGCTGATTACTTTATGTAAGAGCCTCATGGCTGCCTCAGTATAGCTGATGTTGGGGATCATTGGGGTGGCCCCCACATGCGCAAGGACATCTCAGCAGTTGTCTGCCAGGAGTACAGGCACTCGGGCAATCATGGGAAAAACATTCATGGCCCCAGAACATGTGACTCAATCCCAGGCAGTCTTTTCTGCGCCCCTCTCCCCCACATCTCCTACCCCAGGCAGGGCTGAAGGGGGAGGGGGAGGAGGGAGTTGGCAGGCAGCTGGGGGAGCCAGCATCCCACAATGCTGTGCCATTTTTGCCAGAGTTTTCATTTCTTGGTAGAGCCATGCGGGCCCTGTTCGGGATCCCTCTCAGATGCCTTTGAGTTCCTCAGTTCAGCTGGGGGCAGCTTCCTTGCTGAAAGGAAATCAGGAATTCCACCACAGAAATGACTTCATCAGCCAGACGTGGCAGGAGACTCTGGGGGCTGCTTTCCCATTCCCTTGGACCAGGATGCTGATTTCCGACTAGGGAAGCTCTGCAAGAGAGTCCTGCCTGTAGGATGGTGAACTCTCTCGGGATGAGGAACTGAATTCCTTCATTTTCCACCTACAGTATTTAGGAGGAACAAATTGGCAGCCCTGATCTCTCAAGTGGCATCTTCCCTTCAGCTGACCAATGTTTCCATTGCAGGTGAGAAGCTGTAAGAGTACTCCATATTGGTGGGAGTTTGTAAGCTTTCCAGAGCCTTTCCCTTTACACAAGCCCTTAGGACAGCGGTTCTCAACCTGTGGGTCGTGACCCCCATGGGGGTCGCCACAGGATTTAGCAGGGGTCGCCTCACTCCGCCAAGTTAAAAAAAATAAAAACGCACAAGTTGCTGCCGCTGCTGAGTCCACTTCTCAGCAGTGGCAAACTCACCGCCTCCCTTCTTCTGCAGCCGCGGCTCCCTGCCTCTTAGGGAACCGCGGCTGTGCCTGTGAAAATGTTGCAGAGCCTTCCCGTCTCTCGACTGGCTCCGTGCAGCATTGTCCCGCCTCCAAAAGAAGTGGTAAACAACTTCCTTTGGAGGCGGGACAATGCTGCACGGAGCCTGTCAAGAGACAGAAAGGCTCCGCAACGGCTTCACAGGCACAGCTGCAGTTTCCTAAGAGACAGGGAACCGCGGCTGCAGAAGAACAGGGCAGTAGCAGGCAAGACATAGTGAGAGGGGAGGAGGGGGCAGGGAACCTGCAACGGGGCTGACATGGGGGAGGGACGAGGCTGACATGGAGGGAGGGGGGCTGACATGGACAAAGGGGAGAGGCGGGGACATACAGGACAGACAGGGGATAAATGCTGGACAGAGGTGAAAGACTGCGGGTTAGGATTATAATGGGCTGATGGGGGGGCTAGCACTGGTAATGGGCAGATCGGGGGGGGGGGGCTAGGACTGGTAATGGGTTGATTAGGGAAGGTTGGACTGGGAATGGACTGATCAATAGGGGGGGGTTGGGACTGGTAATGGCCTGATAGGGGGGTAGGACTGGTAATGGACTGATGGGTTGCTAGCATTGGAAATGAGCTAATCGGGGAGGCTAGGACTGGAAATGGACTGATGGGGGGGGGGTAGGACTAGTAATGGGCTGATTAGGGGAGGCTAGCACTGGTAATGGGCTGAGGGGGACTAGCACTGGAAATGAGCTGATTAGGGGAGGCTAGGACTGGTAATGGGCTGATGGTGGGTAGGACTGGTAATGGGCTGAGGGGGATAGGACTGGTAATGGGGTTGAGGGGGAACTAGCACTGGAAGTGAGCTGATTGGGGGAAATGGGCTTATGGTGGGGAGGGGAGGATAGAGCTGCTGGCCTTGGAAGAAAACTGGGGGCTAGGGCTACAAATGGGCTGATGCGAGGGGATGGGAGAATGGGACTGGAAGGGAGTGGATGCTGAGAGGGGCTGCCATGGTATTTGGATTAGAAGGAGCTGGACAGTGGGGATGGAGGGGGACTGGTAGGGAATGGATACCAGTGGCAGTCATGGGAATGCAAGTTGACATTGGAAGGTACTGGGAGGGAGGACTGGAAAGGTCCTGATACTGGGAAGGGTTACGGGGACTGGAAATAGGCTGATGGAAAGAAGTGAAGAAAACAAAAGAAGAGATAAGAAATGGCAGATGGACCATAGACCACAGAAAGAGAGCTAAGAGAAGACAGGAAAGCAGAAGCCTCAGATAGAGACCAGTATGATCAGAGAATAAATTGGTCAGACAACAAAGGTAGAAAAAAATATTTTTTTTGCATATTAGTGATTTGACTACAAAATCAGCATAATTTTGAAATCAAATATTGTTACTTGTTATTGTGATTAATTATTGTTTAAATAAGCAAATTTTATAAATAAAAACATATTGCAAAGGACTATAATATATTAATAATTCAACAAATGATTACAGCGACAATGCGTTAACGGTAAAGGAAGAGAGACGCATTTGATTTTATCATTGGGGGTCATCACAATTTGACCAATGGTAAAAGGGGGTCGCGGTACAAAAAAGGTTGAGAACCACTGCTTTAGGAGTATAATGTTTGCAGAGTGGGACTCTCAGGACACCCCTCTGAAGGGAATTGAGGTTATGAGTTAGCTTTAGACCCTGCCAAAGGGAGACATAGGTAAGTGGCTGTACTTTTCCTAAAGTCGATGTGCATGTGATGGCCGTCACTAAGCATACTACAATTCCGGTGGAAGGTAGTGCCGCCTCAGAGATCAACAGGATCGTAAGGTGGAGGCTTTTCTGAAGACAGTGTTCTCAGTCTTTTTACTTATTCTCCAGGCTGCAATTTGTGGAGGAGTCTGATGGCTTGCACCCTTTTACGGTATGTGCAGTTGCTCCCAGAGGAGTTTGTTTTAGCTTGGCTTTCCTGGCAGATACCATATAGGAATTTATCCGTTTGGTGTCCAAGGATAGTGCAGTTGCTACAGTGTGGTGGTGGCTTTGGCTTTGTCATTGGGCAGTGGACATGGCCTCTAGGTTCCCCCAGCTATTCCTTTGGGGGGATGTTCCTCTTTGGGGAGGACCTCAAGAAGCTTGTGAAATATTTAGGGGAGTCCCTAGATGCAGCACCTGCCGGAGGATAAACCCTAAGATTCCTGGAGGTAAAACGTCTTTCTTTTGTTGTAGTTTTTTGTTTTGTTTTGTTTTTCCTGTCCTCTGTTCAGAGGCTCCCAGGACTCTCGGCATTACCAACCAGGAAAGAAGCTGAACCCTTTTTCTAGATCTTGTTCCAAGCCTCAGACCCTTTGGGTGCCCCGGCCCCTCGACTCCTCCTTTGCCAAAGTCACTGTTTCCTGTTCAGCACGTTGATGGGAAGCGGGCCCATTCTTGATTGCCTCAAGTGGGTGGCTGCCTCTGCCTTTTTCACTAGGAATGGCCCTGGGTCACTGCCAATTGCTGGGTGCTCAACCATCGTTCAACATGATTATATCTTGGAGTGCAAGGAGCCTAGTTTGGACAACTTTATGGTTTGTGTGGTTCAAAGGCCGATGTGGTCTGTGTCCATTCTACCTTGGAGAAGATTGTGTGACTCCAGATCATTGTGCCCATACCTTCTGCCTTGAGGGGCACAGATCAGTACTCTATTTACTTCATCATGCCCAAGATGGACAGAGCTTTTGGGCCTATCCTGGATATGAAGGTCATCAGTGCCTCTCTGGATGGAAATGCTACGATCTGTCATTCAGACCAACCAGGAGGGAGAATTTCTCACTTCACTGCAATGGATGGAAGCATAGTTTCACTTTCCCATTTGGGTGAAGCAGCAGTATTTTTTTGCTTTGCCTTTCTTGACACACACTTTCAATTCTGTGCTCTATACTTTGGTCACGCTATGACTCCCAGTATGTTCCCCAAGGTCCATGATGGCCGCAACCACAGCTCTGCAGCAGGAGAGCATATATGTGCATCTATATCTTGACAACTCGCTCATTCTGGCCAAATCCTGGTCAGAAGCAGACAGGGTGATGGCTCGCATGGTCCAGTTTCTCGAGAGCCTCAGCTGAGTGGTCAATCACAGCAAGAGTCATTTGGTGTCATCTAAGTCTTTGGAGTATCTGTTTTGACACCCACATAGGTAGGGTCTTTCTGACAGCTGAGAGAATGGCCAAGTTTCTGCTTCAGCTGACATCCTTTTGTCGGCAGTGTGCACCCAAGGTTTGGGCTTATCTACAATGGCCACAATAGTGTTAGTCCCTTGGGCATGGACTCATATCACTACTACTATTACTACTACTATTTAGCACTTATAAAGCGCCATGCACGCAGCGCTGCACATCTAACCTACAAGAGGGAGCCAACATACAAGAGGGAGTCCCTGCCCGTCAGAGTCCTGCTCATCGGAGCTTAGAATCTAATTAGAACAGTACAGAGCATTAGTTCAGCGGAAGGTACGATGTGGTAGTTTGGTCTGTAGTTTGGTCACGAACGTTGATGGGGTTAGGGTGAGATGAGGATGGAAGTCAGGATCTGAATGCAATGGTGAAGAGGTGGGTCTTCAATCTGGACTTAAAGAGGGCCAGGGAGGATGCCTGGCGCACAGACGCAGGTAGGCTGTTCCAGGTGTATGGTGCGGCAAGGTGAAAAGAGCGCAGTCGGGAGTTTGCGGTGCAGGTGAAAGGCATTGATAGAAGTGATTTGTTAGCGGAGCATAAATTCCGAGAGGGGACGTAGGGAGAGATGAGAGATGAGAGGTATTGAGGGGCTAAAGAGTGAATGCATTTATAGGTCAGCAGGAGAAGCTTGAATTGGATGCGTAATTGGACAGGGAGCCAGTGAAGCGTCTTGAGAAGAGGAGTAATGTGCGCATGGCAAGGCTGGCAGAAGATTAGTCGAGCAGCGTGATTTTGTATAGAATGAAGGGGAAGGAGGTGGCTCACAGGGAGACCAGCGAGGAGTAGGTTGCAGTAATCGAGGCGAGAGGAGATTAAGGAGTGGATAAGCATTTTGGTAGTGTGTTCAGAAAGGAAGGGGCGGATTTTGCTGATGTTATAGAGAAAGAAGCAGCAGGTCTTAGTTACAAGCTGGATATGAGCAGAGAAGGAGAGAGAGGTGTCAAAGATAACCCCTAGATTGCGGGCTGAGGGAACAGGAAGGATAGTAGATCCATCCACATGGACTGAGAGAGGGGGAAGTGGGGGGGAGGAGTTGGGTGGAAAGACAAGGAGTTCAGTTTTGGCCATGTTCAGTTGCAGAGATCTTGGCCTGGGTCGCCAGAGAAATATCAGGTGTAGAGAGGTAGATTTGGGAGTCATCGGCATAGAGATGGTACTGAAAGCCATGGGAGGAGATAAGCGTGCCAAGGCCTTGGGTATAGAGAGAGAAAAGGAGGGGGCCCAAGACAGAACCCTGGGGTACACCTACCTGGAGCGGGGTAGGGGAGGAGGAGAAGCCACCAGAGCATACACTGAATGAGCGATGGAAGAGGTAGGAGGAGAACCAGGATAGTACGGAGTCCTTGAAGCCAAGTGAGGAGAGGGTGGTGAGGAGAAGGTTGTGGTCAACGGTATCAAAGGCAGCAGAAAGGTCAAGAAGGATGAGGATAGAATAGAGGCCCTTAGATTTAGCCAGGAACAGGTCGTTTGTGACTTTTGTGAGTGCCGTTTCAGTGGAGTGTTGGGGACGGAAGCCAGATTGTAGTGGGTCCAGGAGGGCCTGAGAGGTGAGGAAGTCGAGGCAGCGACGGTGGACTGCTCGTTCTAATAGTTTGGATATGAAGGGAAGGAGGGAGATGGGTCGATAGTTTGATGGGCATGTGGGATCAAGTGAGGGTTTCTTGAGGAGGGGTGTGACAACAGCATGTTTGAAGTCAACGGGGACAGTTGCAGTGGAGAGTGAAAGGTTGAGGATATGCGTGATGGAGGGGACAATGGTGAGGGAGATGGAACGTAGGAGATGGGTGGGGATAGGGTCTGATGAACAGGTGGTGGGTCTGGAGGAGGAAAGAAGGAGTGCGGTTTCTTCTTCAGAGATCAGAGGGAAGGAGGAGAGGGTGGCAGGGAGAGTATGGATTGGGGAGGAGGGGAGGTAGGTAGGGGGTAGGGAATTGGAGGGTAATTTTGTGGATTTTGTCGTGGAAGTAGTCAGCTAGGGTTTGGGCAGAAAGGGAGGGCGGGATTGGGGGTGGGGGACCTTGAGGATAGAATTGAGGGTATTAAAGAGACGGCGAGGATCAGAGGCAAGGGAGTTGGTCAGATGGATGTAGTAATCTTGTTTGGCAAGTGCTAAGGCTGACTGGAAGGAGCCAAGCATGAATTTGAAGTGTAGAAGGTCTTCCGGGGAGCGGGATTTAGACCAAGCTCATTCGGCAGAACGGGCGCAGATGCGTAGATAATGGATTGTGGGTGAAAGCCAGGGTTGGGGAGTAGAATGTGGGGTGGGGGGGGCAAGAGTGTCAAGGACTGAGGATAGTGTAGCATTATATGAAGATAATGCCTCGTCGACGGACTCGGAGGATAAAATGGAGGAGAGAGATGGAGAAATGGTGGAGGAGAGAGTCGGGATCAGTATTATGAAGGTTTCTGAATAGGTCGGAGGAGACGGGATGAGGTTGGGATGGTGGAAGCTGAAGAGTAACTGTTAAAAGGTGATAGTCTGATGAGGGAAGGATTGATTTGCGGAAGTTTGAGGGAGAGGAATTGGAGAAGAGTATTAGGTCGAGGCAGTGGCCGTGTAGGTGTGTGGGGGCAGTGGAGCAGAGTTAGAGGTCGAACGAGGAGGTAAGAGCGAGGAACTTTGAGCCATGGGGGTCGGAGGGGTTGTCAATGTGAATGTTGAAATCGCCAAGAATAAGAGTAGGGGAGGAGGGCTCCATAAAGGCAGAACGCCAGGAGTCGAAGTCGGTGAGGAAGGTTGATTTGGATTTGTCGGGTGGGCGATAAATAACAGCTACTCGGAGGGAAAGTGGTGTGAGGAGGCGAATGGAGTGGACTTCAAAGGAGAGGGGGGAGTGTGATTGGGGTGGGAGGAGGGGTTGGAATTGGCAGGAGGGAGAGAGAAGGAGGCCAACGCCACCACCACGACCAGTAGAGGTGTATGGGAGAACTGGTAGCCCCCGTAGCAGAGAGAGGCAATGGAAGCGGTGTCATCAGGGGGGAGCCAGGTCTCGGTCAAGGCAAGAAGGTATAGGGCATTCGAGATAAAAAGATTGTGAATAAAAGTGTTTTTTTTTAAATGACTCCATAGGGCGCATGAAAACAGGAGAGTGGAGGGGGGAAGGAGAGGGATCTGGATAAGGTTGGATAAGTTACGTGTAGATTTCTTATCAGAGTAGTGTGGGGGTCTATTTCTAGGGTAATACCGAGATTTAGAGGGAGCAGGGTGAGGGTGGATATGTCTGGGTGAATGTGCTCTTCAAGAGGGACATGAGGGAGGGGAAAAGAGGGGTAAATTGATGGAATCAGGTAGGTTGTGTGAGGGATTATTTTTGGGGGTAGGGTTGGAGTTGATATCTATGGATGGGTGATTGTGGGATGAATGGGGGAGGGCGGAAGGAGGGAGGAGCGGGATGTGGATGAGATTAGATAGGGTGCGTGAGAAACTTGTTTTAGTGTGGGAAGGAAATAGGGGGGGGGGGAGGGGGTGGCCAGGGTTGGGGTTGATATTACCTGATGAGAGAAGGAGAAGGAGTATTAGAGAGCGAGGTAAAGTAGAGATGGTACGGCGGAAGCGAGGGTGGGGTTGCTTTAAAGAGAGGGGGGTTGGTTGAATGTGGGGAATGGTGTAAAGAAGGTCAAGAGCAGATGCTAGGCTAGAGGGCAGAATGGAAGGAGAAGTGAGGAAGGTAGAGAGGGGCTGGTTGAATGTGGGGGATGGTATGAAGGAGCTCAGGAGCAGATGCTAGGCTAGGGGGCAGAGTGGAGGGAGAAGTGAGGAAGGTAGGGGGAGGGTGGGGAAGAGGAGGGAGGGTGTTGATAGGAGGGGAGGCAGTTAGGGAGGAAGAGGACAATGAGAGGTGGGGCCATGGTGGTGGGCAGCAAAGGCAATGGGTAGCAGTTCTATGCAACAATGGGTAGCATCTATGCAACAATGGGTAACAGTTCTATGCAGTTCTATAACCTCAATCAATGGATAGCAGTAATATGCAGTAATGGATAGCAGTTCTATGCAACAGTGGGTAGCAGTTCTATGCAACAATGGTTAGCAGTTCTATGCAGTAATGGATAGCAGTAATATGCACGCCAGGAAGCAAACAGCACACTGCCATGCAGATAAGCGCAGAAAACAGTACAAAGACATGGACAGTATTTGGAACACACAACTTTTATTGGTCCTTATGTAATAAAAGGGGGCTGAACCCAACACAGGCCGTGTTTCGTTTGATACTTCTTCAGGGGTGAGGCACACCATAAACTATAAAAACATCATAACAATACATCAAAAATTACATATAAATGAATAAAAATTAAAACAATATTAAAATCATAAATAAAAGAATAAGATCTGTGAACTGTAAATTAAACACAAAATGAATAACATGAAACTAATAAAAAATAAAAAACTTGTAAGAAAACTTTATATATTAACCACATAATAAAAGAATAATAAATAATAATAAATATATGAATACAAACAATGAAACAACACAATAAAAAGTATTCAAAAATGACTGACAGAAAGTCATATTAAATCATGAACGCTATATGACACAATTGTGTGTGTGATCAAAGAACATGTAGATTATGAACATAAAATTATAAAAACTGAAAGTCATAAAAATGAATGAATAATAATTATAATAGACCACATATAAATAATATCCTAATATATCCTTAAATACCAAAAAGGGAGAAATCCAAAGGATGGAAATTAAAATAAATAAATAATTAAACGAGAAACGATAAAAAATATAAAAATAACTTATAACACAAGAGAGCAGGAGTGAATGAAACAGATACCTGAGGACCGTAGAGATAACTGCCAACTGATAGATGAGGTCACTAGGACCCCAAGTTATATTCCATTCCCTGTAAAATCCAATTGTACTTAATTAGGATTAAACTATGGAGAGGTCCATTAGGACATACCCGATTTGAAAAACAAACGTGGAGTTCAGCTATCCGCTTATAATATGAATTATAATGCAACAAATGATTCATAAAGCTTGATTCAACAATTGCTCTACCAGGATGATTCTACCATACTTGAAGGGATGTGAGTGTTGTATATGCTGCATATGTGTTGAATGAAATGTTATATATCAACCCTATAGTCAATGAAAAAACAACTATCATAATGTGTACCACACTGGCAAAGACACTCAAAGATGTATATATGTTACTGCCGCATACGTAATAAATTTGACTATTGTGTATCTTCCAACTATGAATCTAATAATAGAGCAGCGGACAAAGCACACCGCCCCGGGCAAACAAACCATAATATGTCAGGATTAATAAGTTTATGTCTGTGTACCAGTATTATGTACTTACTGCAATTCAGATCAAATGAATGAATGCAGGGATTCAATTGTGTAAGCCAAACGGCCGTGGAAACTCATAAAATGAATTCTAAAATCAAAGTTAAAACGCATGTATTTAAAAGAACTTTAAGAACAGAACTGCCCAACCGAAATATATTAAAAAGAAATACCGCAAATGTATCGGACACCGGAGCCGTGCCGCATTGTCAACTTTGTAAGTGTTGGAGAAACGCCAACACAGGCGTGTCCTTAAGTACTCATCTAACCGCGAGAACAAAAAGGAAGAAACACACAGACTTATAAACAATGAATATCAACTCCCTGAATGAAATGTGTGGAAAGAAGAGCAACAGTAGAATCACCATTCTCCAATACCGAGAAAAATAAATACGTCAATAAGAATTTAAAACATGCAATGCTAAAAAATGCCATAAATAGGACCTAATTATGCACACGAAGATAGCGCCAAAGAATGATGTGTTATAGACATTCTTCGTACAACACTAGATTGTATAATGTATTACTGTATGTGAACAAATGAATTCTTCTAACAATAAAAAAATTATAAACGTGCCAATAATAAATAGCGGCATATGTGATCCCGATGAATACTATGGGGGATGCAACTTAAGAATTGTATGTAGCAACTGTTCTTCACACAACTCAAAAAATATATATGCATATATGTTGTGTCACACTTATTTTAAAACAAACTACATGGTTGCATTGTTTATACCTTGTGCATCTCTAAATGTGTGTACTTGAAATTGCCAAAATATCAGGATCCACGGGGCACAGAAAGTCAAAACTTCGACTTTAAAAGTTTATTGTAAAAATTAGACAATACATGCATTAAAAATAAATGCCATAGGTTAAAAGAACCCTAGTGAAAAAATAAACCAATTATAAATAAAATACAAAAAATATAATAATAATATATGAATGAAATCTAAGAAAACGTGAATAAAAACTAAAAACTGTATTGATCAATTAATTGTGAAAAAAGTAAAAACCAGGAGCCATCCACAGACTTTATAAGAGAAACACTATGGGGTATGTTTACTAAACCCCCGTTAGGTGCGCGCTGCGTTAGTGTGCAGGATGCCATAAAAGGAGTGGGCGGTCCGGTCAAAAATAGCAAAACGGGATTAGCGTGTGCGCTCTTGTGCGCCGTGCACATTAGCGCATGAGTAACGCGCGCGGGAAGCATAAGCAGGCGCGCTGATGTGTAAACAAAAGAACAGGGCTGCAGTATAATGGTGAAGACACTGACAGATGGTGCAGGGGTCATGGGTTCAATCCCCCACTGTGCCCAATGAATAAGGCTGGCTGAGGCACTACCATTTATGTGTAATATTGCATTATGAGGCTTTTTAATTTTATTTTAATTACTGCTGCTAGCAAACGCACTCTCAAAGCACTTTAACATAAGGTGCTGCATAAGGCACCCCAGAGGGCACATTTTAAAGTGCACTGTCTGCCACGGCACCATACAATGTTGCTGAAAGGGTGGCGTATAGGGCCCTATGAGGCACAGCAAGGTCATAGCACTGTTTTTGATGGCAGCACTGTGCATTTAAACGCATGGAAATCTTAAGTAGGTGCGCTGAAATGCAAGGAGGAACAGCAGTGTAGCACAATGGTTAAGGCACTGAGTGATGATACAGTGGTCATGAGTTCTATCCCCAGTGTGCCCAATATGTAAGGCTGGCTGAGGCATCAGCTTTAACATGTAAGTATTGTTTCCTGAGGCATTTTATTTGTATTTTAATTATTGCTGCCAGCAAACACACCCTCACGTGCCGTAACCTAAGGTGCCACATAAGGCACCATATAAGGCACTCCATAGGGCACATTATAAAATGCACTGTCCGCCACGGCACCCTATAATGTCCCCTATAGGGCACCCTATAAGGCGCTCCATAGGGCACCTTATAAGGCACCTTATACGGACTGGCACCCTATCAGTCGCTCCATAGCATACTGTATAGTGCACCTTATATGGACGGTAACAATAAGGTGCCCTATAGGGCGCCCTCTAAAGCACCTTCTGAGGCACCTTATGGGTACAGTACGCTGAGAGTGTTATTGCTGGCAGCACTAATGTACTTTAAAAATAGATAATGCTTTGGACGGCCCTATCAAATAACCCCACTGTGGGTTTGAACCTATGACCTCTGGCTTCACTGGTAGTGAAGTAACCAGTGGGCTACAGCTGCTAGCAAACCCCTGGCTTGCTGCGGAAGGACTGCAAGTCACCATACAGTCTGTTGTGGTCACCAGGATAGGGTTAACCCACCCATACCCATGATGCACTGCACATGCAAATCAGCAGTCTACAGGTGATCACAAGATGGGGTATGCACCCCCACAGCACCTCGGCCTGGTAGGGGGAACTGACCGTGTGTGGTACTGGCACAGAGTAGCTACACACCGTCACATTGTGCAGGTACCGCACTCACCCTGAGGGTGAGGTGGGGCGCCCAGCACCAGGTCCCCAGCAGTGCTAATGCGTGAGATAGGTAGTTTCTGCAGACACACCTTGGATATATCTGTATGTCTCAGTCAGATGCAGCCCCTATGGACCCCTAGGAGGATTATGTACCACCACCCTCCTTCTCCAGGGCTGAGAGTGGTAAACAGGGTCTCTCACCAACAGATCCACATTTTACCTCCCTGCAATGGTGGCAGTAGAGGTGACCATCAACCACAGGCCTGCTGGGGAACAGACACCCTACAAGGCAGTCAATGCAGCTCTGTACACATCCATAACGCAATAGCAGACAGACATTAGGCCTGGCTATGCTAAGCTGCACCCCACCACTATCTGATATTCTCCTGCAGCAAGCCTTCAGCCGCTGCACCCTGCAAGGCGCCCCATCAGGACACATCCAGCTGCAGACAGTCTGCTAGCTAGTCCATAGTGCATGTTCCTGGTGGAAATGCGTGCACCCAGAACTGGGATGTCAGCATACACACCAAGTAGATAAGTCAGGGACTGGGCCCCAACAGGAAACCCATAAATATCACGAGAGAAATACTATATAGCACTATGGGGGTGCCTAGCCATGCTGTGGTCACTGCACAGTCAGGGTGAGAGTGATCTCCCAGCAGGACATGCTGTGGCCACCCTGTCTGTGCAGGTGGTGGCCGGGCACTACAGTGTCCCAGCCAGTGCCCTATGCCCTGTGCAGATGCATCCTGGCCAGGCCACCCTATCTGGGCTATACCCATGGTACCTTGCTCCTCATTATGCACATTGGCAGGCCAATACTGGCAACAGTGCTGGCAGTGTGGGCTGTGGAGGGTGTTTGCAGCCACCACACACTGGATAGACAGACACATACTCCCACACCTATGCCAGCATTGTTCTACTCTAGAGGAGTTTAGCAGCCCTGGCCACCACACCAGCCCTGGGCACAGTGCAGGCATGGATATGGTATGCAATACTGTTGGGGGTCACTCTCCAGGATGGTAAACACTGTCAGAGACCAGACCTGAAGCACACTCCACAGACAGCAGAAAGGTTGCTATGATGGAGCTCAATCAGCAAACTGTGCTTAACGTAGGAATTGGTATCTGCCAGTAATCATAGCAAACGTTTGATAGCTGTGTACCATATTCCCAGGTGTAGGGTGGCATTGCTAAGGTATGCAAGGGCTAGTAGTGGGAGATGCACGCAGGGCCCAATGTCCTGCCTCTCCAGGAGGCATTGGCTAATGGAGCCTGTTGGCTGCTGCTTTATGGCAGAGGTTCCCAACTCCAGTCCTGGTGTGCCAAACACTGTTTGGGTTTTCATGCTGTCCCTCATGAATATGCATGAGATACATCTGCATACCATGGGGGTGGTGCATAGATATGCAGCACAGGCATCTTTATTAGAGGCAGCATGGAACCTGAATGGTGTTTGGCCCTCCAGGACTGCATTTGCGAGACTCTGCTCTAGGTAATGTGCCTGTTTATGGTGTCTTTGCTCTGTAGGGTAAAATGTAGGTGTTGTGGGCATGTTTACGTCATCTGCAATAAAGGTTCTGTCTGTATTAGCACGTTGTAGTAATGGGTAAAATATGGGGACTGGGTTGGCAGGCACCATAGCTGGGACTTGAACCTGTGACCTTCTGCCTCCAAACACACTGGTTATGTGCACTGCACCACCATGTTGCCACAGAGACAGTGCATTCCCTGGTGATACCATGACTGTTCGTCCAGCAGGGCCTGTCTGTTGCAGTGCATGGCACCCACCTAGACAGGGCTAGGCCATGGTCTGCTCTGGGCAACTGCCACTGCCCCCCTCCACCACCAGTACCCCTCTGCCACCATGCTGACATGCCCTTCTGCTGGTGGTGCTGGTGGTGCGCAGTCTCAGGCCATCCATTGTGCAGGTAGGCGGCTGCCTATGGTGCGTGTTCTGGGGTAGGGGTGCCTGCATAGAAATCCACGCTTCCCCCCCCCCCCCAACACCACCTGCCAATGTTCTGTGCCCTTGGAGGTACCTGCTGGGTACTATCCCCTGTGACACTGTGATAAACACACTGCCCCCTCCACCAACAGTACCCCTCTGCCACCATGATGACATGGCCTTATATTGGAGACAGCATAAAACCTGAATGATTTGTGGGCCTCCAGGACTGAATTTGGGGGACTCTGCTCTAGGTAATGCGCATGTTTCTGGTGTCTGTGCTCGATGGGGTAAAATATAGGCGTTTGAACTATGCGTATGTTCTCTGCAATAAAGGTTTGTCCTTACTATCACGGTTTGGTAGCGGGTAAAATATGGGGACTGGATTGGCAGTAGCCCCAGCTGGGACTTGAACTTGTGACTTTCTGCTCTTGAACACACTGGCTGTGCTCACCGCACCACACTGTGCTCACAGAGACAGTGCAGTCCCTGGAGATACTATGGTTGTTTGTCAGACACAGCCTGTCTGTTGCAGTGCATGGCACCCACCTACACAGGGCTAGGCCATGGTCGGCTCTGGGCAGCTGCCACTGCCCCCCTCCACCACCAGTACCCCTCTGCCATCATGCTGACATGCCCTTCTGCTGGTGGTGCTGGTGGTGTGCAGTCTCAAGCCATCCAGTGTGCAGGTAGGCGGCTGCCTATGGTGCGTGTTCTGGGGTAGGGGTGCCTGTATAGGCGTCCACGCTTCCCCCAACACCGCCTGCCATTGTTCTGTGCCCTTGGGGGTACCTCCTGGGTACTATCCCCTGTGACACTGTGATACACACTCTCGTGCCCATGTTGGGCCCTCATCAGTTGCTGTCTGGCTGCTGTTCAGTTTCAGCATTCCTAAGTGCCATCTAGGCATCTGCCTAGTCCGCACTGTGCCCCAGCTGCACCACAGCATGTGCCGCCTGCAGCCCTCTGTATCCGCTTTCCCAGCATCTGTCCAGTTGCCCATTCCGACATGCCCGCCCTGCTGTTGTGGAACATGTGCATGCCATAGGAAACCTGTCCAATGGAGAGGGAAACCCTGATCAATGCTATTTCACTGTGGGATCATTCACCTTGTATGGGGACGGAGCGTATACCCTTCCAAAATTCATATTTATTTTTAGGGGCTTTCTTGGGAGTGTTTTTTGATGTTTCCCATTACTATCACTATTGCCCAGCTTGATTATAATTTTTTTAAATTTTGTTGGGGTCCTTTTCAATGTTTATTTGTACTTTTGTACCACATGTATCACACTTATCACTTTTTGTAGGTTTCCCTGGTTTTGCTGTACATTGCTGACAGAAATGGTTTCTTTTCCCTTTAAATCGGCTCTAACGCGAGGTTTTCACTCGTGGTATTTTTTGCCTCGGATTTCAGCCTTGCTAATGTGCGGGGAGCCTCTCCCCTCCCACTCTCCACCCATTGACCCCTTCTCTGCGCCCCTGGGGAGCCTTCCTCCGCCCTCCGGGAGCCTTTCCCCGCCTTCATCGCACATTAGCGCGCCGCGCACATGAGCGTGCACATTTGTGCCCCGTACGTGACATTAGCGTGCGCTAAGGTACCTTAGCGCACGCTAACATTGCGCAGCGCACATTAGCACACATTAGCGCAGTTTAGTAAACATACCCCTATGGGTGATAGCCCAAAAAAGGGTCTATTTATATCACTTAAACAATCAAAATCAAAAACAAATGTGAAATACATCAAATTGTGGATTAAAAAACATATCAAAACCACAATAAACATCTTTAAAAATTAAAAGCTTAGAAAAGTTAATAAATTAAAAATTCTTCTCAGAAGAGAAACCCCAAAGTATGCAAAAAGAAAGAAATTAAAAAATTAAAAGTTAAAATTGGATCATGAACATGAGACCAAGGTATTAATACAAACGTTCAAAGAAAAACAGAAAAATCTCTTTCCAAATTTAAACCGTGTGGTGTCAATGTGTTGAGAGAAAAAAATGTATCGCTGTTCCAACCGTAGAATAGTTTTATCAATGTCACCTCCTCTCCAATTAAGCTTCACCTTCTTAATGACACAAAATTTTAAATCTGATATCTTGTGTTCCTTGTCTATCCAGTGTTGGACCAAGGGTTTATCTACTAATTTATTTATTTATTTATTTATTTATTTAGCACACATTTATATACCGCTCTTTCCCAAGTATCAAGTGCAGTTTACAATGAACAGAAAAAATTCAAGGTACATGATTAATCATATCCTAGTCGTTTAGGGAACAGATTTAAATTTTTACATTTAACAGTATAATTAAAACTTGCAAACATTGTTTACATCCTGAAGTATAGTGAGGATGTAATCAAATTTTTTACATATTTACATTAGTTTTATACAATTTGAGTTACATGAGAACAACGTTTTAATATCAGTTTTTGCATTTATTTATTATCATATAGATGTATGTTTAGTAAAGTTTATTACCCTGTGTCTCTTTGTTTAGTTTGGTTAGCCAGAGGTGTGTAATGTAAGGTAAATAGGTGTGTTTTTAGTTTTTTTCTAAATTCTTTAATTTCAGTCAGGAGGCGAATGTTGTCAGGTAGGTTATTCCAGAGAGTTGGTGCACAGTGGGAGAAGGCCCTGTTATTGGTTAGTTTTCTAGCTTTTTTATATCTCCTAGGGGTATGTTTACTAAACGGCACACTTGTGCGGGGCGCACTTGAGCGCCCTAAAATTATGCATTTAAGTGCTCTTAAGCGCCCCATACGTGTGCGTGTCACATTAACGGGCCCCGCACGTGTGCGCCAAAAACGCGCCCGTTTGCGGGGCGCTCATGTGCGATAGAGACGTGGAAAGGCGAAATGAGGGCGGAGGAAGGCCCCCGAGGGGCGGAGAGACGGGGTCAATGGGTGGAATGTGGGAGGGGAGAGACTCCCCGCACAGGAGCGTGCCCGAATTTACAAGGAAAAAATACCGCGAGTGAAACACTCGCGTAGAGCGCATTTAAAGGGAAGAGAAACCATTTCCGTCAGCAATGTACAGCAAAATCGGGGAAACCTAAAACACGTGAGCAGTGTGATACATGTGCACAGAACAAAATAGCAAATATGATATGAAAATGACCACAACAAATTCTAAGAAAATTATAATCCAGCTGGGCAACAGTGATATTAATGGGCAACCATACAAAACACTCCCAGGAAAGCTCCAAAAAAAAGAAATGATTTTTGGAAGGGTCTACGCTCCGTAGACTCATTCAAAAGCACTGCATTTTAATGGAGCTTTCCTGGGAGTGTTTTCCAGGTTGCCCATTGATATCACTGTTGCGCAGCTTGGTTATGCTTTCATCCCCTTTTTTGGAGGGCATTTGTGAGGTTTATTTGCACCTTTGTCCCCATACAAGGTCAACGAGCCCACAGTAAAATTGTGAAGAGCAGGGTGTCTGACTCGTGCGGCCAGGTATCACATCTCCAGAGACTGCACTGTTTCTGTGGCCACAGTGTGGTGCAGCAGACGCAGCCAGTACCTGTAGGGCCACAGGTTCAAAGCCCATCTGGGGGTTCTGCCAACCCAGTCCCCATCATGTTACCCACCACTAAACAGTGAGAATACAGACACTCTTTTATTGCAGAGAACATAAGCATGGTCCCAACACCTATATTTTACCCTACACCGCACACAAACCATAACAATGGACATTGCCTACAGCCGAGTCCCCCAAAGTCAGTCCTGGAGTGCTACAACTCACTCAGGTCATATGTTTTTCCCAGATAGGAACATGTCTGCATGTTTGCGGAAGGGTACAGGTGGCGGAGGGGGCAGTGGCTGCAAACCACAGCAGACAGTGGCCTAGGCCTGTGCAGGCTGGCACCGTCCACCGCAACAGACAGGCTCTGTCAGATGTACAGTCATGTACTCCCCAGGGAACACAGCATATCTGTGGCAACATGGTGGTGCAGTGCACACAAACAGTGTGTGCAGAAACAGATGGTCACAGGTTCAAAGCCCAGCTGGGGCAACTGCCAATCCAGTCCACATATTTTTCCTACAACTAAACCATGATAGTAAGGACAAAACTGTATAGCTAGGAACATATGCATGATTAATACGCCTATATTTTACCACAGCACTCACAGACACCATAAACAGGCGCATTACCTGGAGCAGAGTCTCCCAAATGCAGTCCTGGAGGGCCCCACACCATTCAGGTTCCATGCTGCCTCTAACAAAGATGCCTGTGCTGCATAGCTATGCACCACCCCCATGGTATGCAGATGTAGCTCATGCATATTTATGAGGGATAGCATGAAAACCAGAACAGTGTGTGGAACACCAGGACTGGATTTGGGGAACCCTGCCGTAAAGCAGCAGCCAACAGGGCCAGACACCCCCCCACAGGCCCCATTGGCCAATGCCTCCTGGAGAGGCAGGACATTGGGCCCTGCCTGTATCTCCCAATACTAACAGTTGCATACCTCAGCACTGCCACCCTACACCTGGGTATACGGTACACAGCTATCAAGCGTTTCCAATTATAACTGGCAGATCTCCAGTCCTACGTAAAGCACAGTTTGCTCATTCGGCTCCACCATAACACTCAAACAGATGTCTGCGGTGTGTGCTGCAGGTCTGGTCTCTGACAGTGTTTACCACCCTGGGATGTGACCCCCAACAGTAATGCGTACCATATCCATGCATGTACTGTGTCCAGGACTGGTGTGGTGGGTATGGCTGCTGAATCCCTCTATAGTAGCACAATGCTGGCATAGGTGTGGGGGTGGCTGTCTGTCTATCCAGTGTGTGGTGGCTGCAAACACCTTCTACAGCCCACACTGCCAGCAATGTTGCCAGTATTGGGCTGGCAATGTGCGTAATGAGGAGCAAGGTACCATGGGTATAGGCTGGACAGGGTGGCCTGGCCAGGGTGCATCTGCACAGGGCATAGGGCACTGACTGGGACATTGTAGTGCTCGGCCACCACCGACACAGACAGGGTGACCTCAGTATGTCCTGCTGAGAGATCACTCTCACCCTGACTGTGCAGTGACCACAGCATGGCTAGGCACCACCATAGTGCTATATAGTCTTTCTCTCATGTGATAGATATGGGCTTCCATTTGGGGCCCAGTCACTGATTTATCTGCTTGCTGTGTATGCATCTTCACTGTGAACATGCACTATGGACTAGCTAGCAGACTATTTGTAGCTGGTATGTGTCTTGCTGGAGTGGCTTGCAGGGTGCAGTGGCTGTTGGCTTGCTGCAGGGGAATATCAGATGGTGGTGGGGTGCAGCTTACCATTATCCTGTTCTTATGTCTGTCTGCTATTGTGGTGTGGCTGTGTATAGAGCTGCATTAACTGCCCTGTGGGGCGTCTGTTCCCCTCTACTGCCACCTTTGCAGGGAGGTAGAATGTGGATCTATTGATGGGGGGATCATGTTTGCTGCCCGGGGTGGTGGTGGTATATGGCCCACCTGGGGGGGGTCCATGGGGGCTACACCTGACTGAGACAGACAGAGATATCCATGGTGTTTGTGCAGAAACTACCTATCTTGCACATTAACACTGCTTATGGCCTCCATCAGCCATGGAATGTGTTGTGGACCTGGTCCTAGGCGCCTCATCGCACACTCAGGGTGAGCACAGTACCCGCACAATGTGACGGTGTGTAGCTACTCTGTGCCAGTAAAACACCCAGTCAGTACCCCCTACCAGGACGAGATGTTGTGTGGGAGCACCCGGTCACTTCCCCCTACCAGGCCGAGGTGCTGTGGGGGTGCATTCCCCATCTTGTGTTCATCTGTGGACAGCTGATTTGCATGTACAGTGCATCACGGGTACGGGTGGGCTAACCCTATCCTGGTGACCACCGCAGACTGTCTGTGTGGTGACGTGCAGGCTCTCTGCAGCCAGCCAGGGGCTTGCTAGCAGCTGTAGAGCTGTAGCCCAATGGTTACTTCACTGCCTATGAAGCCAGAGGTCATGGGTTCAAACCCACAGTGGGGTTGTTTGAGAGGGTTGTCCAAAGCATTATTTGTCTTTAATGTACATATTTTGATGCCAGCAAAAACACCCTCAGCGTACTGTACCCATAGGGTGCCTCTGAGGGCGCTTTATAGGGCACCCTATAGGGCACCTTATGGTTCCCGTCCATATAAGGTGCACTATACATTATCCTGTGATGCAACTTATAGGGTGCCCTATAGGGGACATATTAGGGTGCCGTGGCGGACAGTGCACTTTATAATGTGCCCTATGGAGTGCCTTATAGGGTGCCGTATACGGCACCTTCCATTATGGCACGTGAGGGCGTGTTTGTTGGCAGCAATTATTAAAAAAAACATACAGTGCTGCAGGAAAAAATATGTACATTACAAAGCTGATGCCACAGCCAGCCTTATGTATTAGGCACCCTGGGGAGCAAACTCATGACCCCTGTATCAGCAGTCAGTGCCTTAACCATTGTGCTCCACTGCTGCTCCTTCTTGCATGTCAGCGCACCTACTTATGCTTTTCATTCCTTACAATGCACAGTGCTGCCATCAGAAACAGTACTCTGACCTTGCGGTACCTCATACGGCACCCTCTACAGCGCCCTATAAGCAACATTCTAGGGTGCCTTGGCGGACAGTGCACTTTAAAATGTGCCTTATAGGGCGCCTTATGTTAACACGCTTTGAGGGTGCGTTTGCTAGTAATGATAATTAAACTAAAAATAACATGCCCCCTAAAGCACTCTTCCCCATAATACACAACATGCCTCAGCCAGCCTTGTTCATTGGGCACTGTGGGGGATCGAACCCCTGATCCCTGCATCATTGGTCAGTGTCTTAACTATTGTGCTGTGGCTCTGTTTCTATGCTTGCACATCTGCGCGCCACCTTATGCCTCCCAATAATAAAACAGCCTCCTAAATCAATAGCGCCCCGCCTAATGCCCATCTGTGCGTCGCCTTTTGCTGCCCATTATTTGTATGCCCCCTAAAATATCACCTCAGCCAGCCATCTTAATTGAGCACAGTGGGGGATTGAACCCCTGAACCCTGCACCATTGGTAAGTGCCTTCACCATTGTGCTGTGGCTCTGCTTGTCTGTTTGCACATCAGCACGCCACTTATACCTTCCAGTATTAGAATGCCGCAGCAACATCAGCGTTCCGCCTTATGCCGCCCAGTATTAATATGCCGCCAAAAACATCAGCATGCCGCTTTATGCTGCCCAGTATTTCTCTGCCTCCTAAATTAACACATCAGCCAGCCATCTTTATTGGGCTCTGTGGGGGATCAAACCCCCAATCCCTGGACCATTGGCAGGTGCCTTAACCATTGTGCTGTGGCTTTGCTCTTCTGCTTGCCCATCAGCGTGCCACATATGCCTCCCGCGCAGCCATCTGATGCGCTAAGGTGCGGGGCGCACAAGGGCGCCGCGCACCTTAGCGCATATTTAAATTTCGGCTTTTCCTTTTCAGGACGGCACGCCCACTCCTTATATGGCATCCACACTCTACCGCGGCACGCACTTTACCGGGGTTTTAGTAAACATACCCCTTAGTCTTTTTCTACCAGAGCTGTGCGGTCTGAATGTTCTCAGACAATGCCACAGCTGTGACATATATCAATAGTCAGGGGAGTACCAAGAGAGTAGAAGTTGCTCTAGATATGGCTCTGTTGTTCCCCTGGGCAGAGTGGCATCTGCTGGTGCTCTTGGCACAGCACAATTCAGGAGTTGACAAAATCTCAGTCATCGTATTCTCGATCTGGGGGAGTGGGAGTCAGTCCCATATGCATTCCAGCAGATTCTGGACAGATGGGGACATCTCTTAATAGGTTTGATGGAGGCCTGGTCCAATGCCAAGGTGGAGTGTTTCTTTAGCCACTGTAAGGAGGCCAGCTCTGGGAGTATCATTGCCCTCATACTCCTTGGCCTCAGAAGTTGGTTCTATACGTGTTTTCACCGTGACACCTCATTGGGTGGGTGATTCACCGCCTAGAAGGCCATCTGTGTTTTGTGATCTTGGTTTTGCTAGATTAGCTGAGGAGCCCCTGGTTTGCAGATTTCATGCAGCTTCTGCTGGAGCAACCTCTACAACTCCCACAGGACAGAGGTCTGCTATACTTGGGGGCCAGTCCTAATGGACAACCCAGCTTCCTTCTTGCTTATGGCTTGGCAGGTGAGAGGCAATGCCTAAGACATAAACAGCACTCATCTGCCATTATCTCCATGCTTTTGAAAGCAAAGCATGGCTCCACCTGCCTAGCATATGTGCCTTTTTGAGGACTGGTGCCGCAGATACAATCTGGCTCCTAAGAAAGTAGAACTGCTGTCCTTGCTTTCCTTCCTTCAGGAAGGGCTTGACAAAGCTCTTGCCCTCAGTTCATTTGAGTGTATAGGTGGCAGCCTTGGCATGTTTTTGAGGACCTGTAGCTGGCTGTTCTGTGGTCTCACACCCTGACATTGCCCATTTCCTTTGGGAGGTGCAGCACTTGCATCTTCCTGTGTGATCTATTGTGCCACCTTGAAGCTTTGAGCCTGGTTCTTTTGGCTCTGATGTCGGTGCCCTTTGAGCCTTTAAATCAGGCTATGCTTAAAGATCTTTCTCTCAAGACTGGCTTTCTGGTCACTGTCTGGTCAGCACATTGTATTTTGGAGTTGCAGGCTCTTTCTTATAAAGATCTGTATCTAACCTTTTGTGAAGAGTCACTTTCCATCCATCCAGTTACTTCCTTTTTGCCGAAAGTGGTCTCTGATTTTCATATCAACCAAGTGGTCTCTCTCCTATCCTTTTCTCTCAGAGCAGTGTCAAGGGAGAGACCAGGACCACCATTTGATGTATAGTGGGTGCTTCTCAGATATCTAAGGGTTACCAACTCGTTTTGTAGGTCAGACAGGGTGTTGGTGCTTTACCTAGGACTACGTAAGGGTGAAATGACGTCTAAAGCTACCTTAGGATGTTGAATAAGAGGGAATGACCTTGGCTAGTCTTTTAAGAAATCAAACGTCCTCATGGTTTGTGACCTCACTCCACATGGGTGCAGGCTTCATCATGGGCAGAGTGGAGTACTGTTGCCCCAATTGACACTTGTCAGGCAGCTACAGAGTTATTGGACTCTAAGGGGTTGAACTGCAATGGCACCATAATGTTGACCACAGCTGTATGTGGATTATATATTATTACTAAGTAAATAAATAGGCTATCCTGCCTCCGGACTTGGGGTAAAGAGTTTGTATATCCTCTGCAAACACATAAAAGTTTAGTTTGGTTTGTCTTATCATTTGTTCTAGGGGACAAAGACAAATAAAAAGGAGGAAAGGATCAAACTATAGGCATAATAATATTTCCCACAGTTCAAAGAATTTTGTATTAAGCCTGACACAGCCATGCTTTGGCAGAAATTTGCCTGTATCAGGAGGCACCTTTCATATAACAATCAATATCATAAAAACAATCAGAATTATAAAACAATCACAAAAATATGTTATAAACATCATTTTCATATGTCAGAGCACAAAAAGAAACCTAAAAACCATAATTAAACAATGCAACTTATGTAAAATAAACAGACAAAAATCTTATTGACATATACTCATGTAGGGGTGATTGAATCATGCAACACATATTTAAAAAAACATTAATAGTAAATGCAACAATTATAAAAATTACAAAAATGCAATTACAAAAATGCAAATTACAAAATTGTCATGGAGTATTCATACTAAAATGTAAATAAATGAATTAATAGATTACAAATAAAGGCCAATGCTACTACATAACAGTGTTGGCTATATTCAAAAGAGACTAATCTCTAACCTCATAAGTACTTTCAACTTCAATTCTTTTCTTAAACAATATATGAATCAGGAACCACTGCTGATGAAAGAAGAAGTTGAAATAGCATTCAAAACCCTGGGCATTGATGGCATTGCCATTAAAGTACTACAGCAATCAGATGTGGCTGCTACCATACTTACAAGGCTCTGACAGGAAATTTGGAAGACAACTGCCGGACACTCCACCCCCGGTGCTCCTGCCCAATCGGGGCAGTGGGAGCCAGCCCGCGAACACCTTAAAAGCGGTCTCCCTGCAAAGGGAGAGCCGCTGCCGGGACACTCCACCTCCGGTGCTCCTGCCCAATCGGGGCAGTGGGAGCCAGCCCGCGAACACCTTAAAAGCGGTCTCCCTGCAAAGGGAGAGCCGCTGCCGGGACACTCCACCCCCGGTGCTCCTGCCCAATCGGGGCAGTGGGAGCCAGCCCGCGAACACCTTAAAAGCGGTCTCCCTGCAAAGGGAGAGCCGCTGCCGGGACACTCCACCCCCGGTGCTCCTGCCCAATCGGGGCAGTGGGAGCCAGCCCGCGAACACCTTAAAAGCGGTCTCCCTGCAAAGGGAGAGCCGCTGCCGGGACACTCCACCCCCGGTGCTCCTGCCCAATCGGGGCAGTGGGAGCCAGCCCGCGAACACCTTAAAAGCGGTCTCCCTGCAAAGGGAGAGCCGCTGCCGGGACACTCCACCCCCGGTGCTCCTGCCCAATCGGGGCAGTGGGAGCCAGCCCGCGAACACCTTAAAAGCGGTCTCCCTGCAGGGCGCGCCCGCGCCTGGCGGGCCCGCGCCTGAAGGCCTCGCCAGAGGGCCCTTTGGCGTGGCCCTTAGGCAGCGGGCACTAGGCAGCAAGACCGAATTCCACTATGGAGCACCATTGAATGGATCACACACGCTGGAGCTAACAACCTAGGAACACCGAAGGAATCTCAAGGATCCGTACACAACCAAGGAGGTAAGCCTTCTAAACCTAATCCCACACATTGATGAAGCTGACATAAAAAACAAGGATCCCAGCACGGACAATACTAGGGCACTACACAGTGATTGCGAACTAACTGGTGATACCAAACCACTGACTGAAAAAGTTACTTGTTACGGTACTATAACAGACCTCACACATTAGCTGCAAATGTGAAATAGTAACAACTGTCTGAATAACACTGCTTGTAACTGTGAAATATTACGTATTACTGGTGATAATAGAACACCTACTGCAAAGTATTGTTTGTCACTGTACTATACATGCTGATTCTAGGCTACTGAACGAGAAATATCACTCATGACGGTAAAGTGTCTCATAAGACTAGCCCTCTGACTGCAAGGTAATATTTGTTACTGTAACGTGTATGCTGATACTGAGCCTCTGACTGCAAAATATTACCTGTTACTCTTAGGTTACTGCTGGTACTAGGCCACTGAAATACAACTTGAGGCTATAAAGAGTCTGTAGCTTCCAGGCCACGGCCCAAACACGTCTGTCCAACAAACGGTGGTATGGCACCCCTTAGCTTTTTACTAAGTATATATCTGCTCCTACTGGTTCCCTCATATGCCTTCATCTCCAACTTCTACTACGCACTACCACACATATGCACTCCAATATATATGCTTTGCCCCATACAATCACCTGTCCTCCCTCCACTCACCCCCTACCAAACTACCCGCAATGACCCAACAATCACACCATCTCCAAAGCCCTCTATTACCAGGCATAATAGGCCACAGAGGCACCGCAAACCAAGAAGGCCGAATGTAGACAAACCCCTGCTAACACAGAGCACCCACATACTTTCACCACAAACAACTCTTGATGCATGCAACATCATCCTCATTAATGCCAGATCTATCAGGAACAAGACCCACTTAATCCATGACATCATAACGGATGAGCAACCGGACATCCTATGTATAACTGAAACTTGGATCTCGGACACCGACTCAGCACTATTAAACCAGATAAATAAACCCGGTTACAAATTATACAACTGCCCCCGCACCAGCAAAAGAGGAGGAGGAGTTCTCATCATCGCCAAAGCCAACCTACAATTAACAACCACATCCCAGCTTTCAAATATGGACATTGATTTGCTGAAAGTTGAAAACTCAGCTCTATCCATCTGCCTAATATACAGACCCCCATCACCACATCATGAATCACTTGCAATAGCACTAGAGAACATCTCCACCACGCAACTCAGGAAATTCCAAATCATCCTGGGAGACCTAAATTTAACCTCCATGCCACCTACTCACGCAAAGACCTTCCTTGAAGCCATGGACCAACTAGGATATCAACAAATAATAAATGAGCCCATCCACGACAAGGGTCATACCCTAGACATGGTCTTCACACCCACGACCCAGCAGGGAAACGAAGAAAAACCTCTAATAAAGATAACTCCAGTACCATGGTCCGACCACCATCAAATTGATCTACGCTTAAACCTTCCTTCCGTACCCAAAGACGCAAAGGCCCGGAGAATGGTACACCCGCAAAGGGGTTTCAGCAAATTAAACTTGGAAGATCTCATAAGTAAAGTTACCACCCACATCGATTTGGAATGCATTGACCTCGATCTACTGACAAACAGCTGGAACGAGGGAATACAGGCTGCATCACACCCAACATGGAAGACCCCCCTAATCTCAACTAAGCACAGATCAGAACCCTGGTACACAGAAACGCTGACCAGAATGAAGAGGGAACTCCGAAGACTTGAGAGAAAATGGAGACGAAACAAATCCATGGAACACAAGGCTGAGTACTTCAGGCACCTCACACAATACAAAGGCGAGGTCAACTCTGCAAAAAGGACACACCACACCAACTTATTAAACAAAGCTATCAATAAGCCTCGTGAGCTATTCGAGCTAGTGAAATCACTGACAAAAGTACCTCTGGAGGACCACCGTGTGACAGTAATCAAACCCCAAATCCTGGCAGACCATTATGCAAGCAAGCTCACTGCACCCACATCCACGCACCGCTTGAACGTAAACTACCCGGAACATCGCCTAAGCAAGACGACCAAAGTAGACCAGGAATTAACATGGAACAACTTTCACAGCATTGATGCTCAGCAAATTACCAACATAATAACAAACATCCGTACCACCACATCTCTGCTAGATCCCTGCCCAACTGCATGGGTTAAGGCGGCAAAACAAGATATTGCGAACCAAGTATCACATATTGTGAACCAATCGCTGCAACAAGGAATTATGCCCACACAACTCAAGAAATCAATAATAAGACCAGTCCTAAAGAACAACTCACTCAACAAGGAAGACCCAGCATCATACCACCCCATCTCCAGCATATCTTTCCTGGCAAAGATCATTGAGAAGTCAGTCCTATTACAACTACAAGACCATCTGGATGAACATGAAACCCTAGATGAACAGCAATACGGGTTCCGACAACGTCATGGGGTGGAAACACTGTTGATAGTGCGGCTTAACAACCTCCTCAAGGGCCTTGAAGACAAAAGGAAAATGTTTATACTCATTTTCATTGACATCTCTGCCGCCTTTGATACAGTCCATCATGGAACCCTCCTACAAAGGATTGAATCAATAGGAATATTGGGAACCCCCCTGAAATGGTTCTCGTCTTACATAACCAACAGAATGCCACAAGTTCATTTCAATGGCGAAGAAGCCGAGACCTTCCAACAAACGCAAGGCATACCTCAGGGCTCCGCCCTCTCGGCACTACTTTTCAATGTCTATATGTGACCCCTCTGTAATATTCTACGACAGCACAATATCAACTACCACATTTATGCGGATGATATTATGCTCTACACACAGTTGGATTCCGAGAACCCGAACTATACTCAGCTTGAATCATGCCTAGCCGAGATGTTAAATTGGATACAGCAAAATAACATGGCGATCAACCATAAGAAAACTGAGGTCATGTATATCTCAAGAAAACCAAACTTTGACCCGCCTGCGTCAGTCACCCTATGTAACAATACATATCACATGAAAAATGAAATAAAATATCTGGGTGTAACACTGGACAGCAATCTAAAGATGGAAAAGCACCTCCGCAAAACCAACAAGGCCATTTTCCACAAACTTAGAGTCCTACAACCCCTACGGAGCATCATTGATCCTCAAGATTTCAGGACTGTTGCGCAAGCTCTAATCATGCCGCACCTCGACTACTGCAATGCAATCCTACAGGGCCTTCCAAAGAAAACCCTCAACATTCTCCAAATGGCCCAAAATGTTGCGGCTAGGGTAATCATGAAAAAGAACCTCACCGATCACATTACCCCTGTACTAATCGAGCTTCACTGGCTCCCCATTGCAGCCCGGGTAAATATAAAATACTAGTAACCACTTTCAAACTGATTCATAACATAGCACCATCCTTTCTCTCCACCCTTATCAGCACGCAACCACCCAACAGAAGCAGGCGAATAATCCACTCGAATACACTCCTTGTTCCCCCGGATATCAGATCTGTAAATACCACTACTAGCCAACGAGCATTCTCCTATTCAGCCCCGTCCATCAGGAACCAACTACCACCGAAGCTAAGAGCTGTCAAAGACCTTATGGAATTCAGAAAGAAGCTCAAGACACATCTTTTCCAGTGCCAATACAATCTGATATAATCCCAGGGGTAGAAATGATACCACCCAGCAAAACATGGTGACAATTTATGTAAATAAGTAAATATGTAAATATGTAATGTCTCAATCATTCCCATATGACCTTCCCCCGAGTGCTGTGCTTTCTCCACCAAATCAATGTGTGTATATTTCAAAAATTTGACATGATTGTACAAACCCGTTTCGTTAATCAAACCGCTACTGATCGCTGGAAGTAGCGGTATACAAATGTATGCTAAATAAATAAACAACATAGCCAACTGACTGGAAAAGATCTGTGTTTATATCAATACTGAAGAAAGGTGATCCGACTGACTGTGAAATTATCGCACAATTGCTCTGATCTGACATGCCAGCAAGATTCTACTCAAGATCATTCAACAAACACTGCAACCACTGGAATAAGAACTACCTGAAGTGCAAGCAGAATTTAGGAAAGGATAAGGAATGAGAGATATCACTGCAGATGTGTGATGGATCCTTGAAAAGGCAAAAATACCAAAAGAATATCTATATGTGTTTATGGCCTACAGCAAGGCTTTTGACTGTGTAAACCATGAGAAACTCTGGGCCATATTAAAAAGCATGTGTACACCAGAACACTTGATAGTTCTCTTGCACAACCTTTGATCATGAAGCAACAGTTTGAATGGAATAAGAAGAAACAGAATGGTTTAAAATCAGCAAAGGTGTACGACAAGGCTGCATACTTTCCCCTTACCTGTTTAATTTATATGCAGAACAAATCATCAGAGAAGCAGAACTGTATGAAGACAACAGAGGTGTGAAGATTGGTGGAAGACTCATCAACAACCTTCACTATTCTAATGATGCCACAATACTGGTTGAAAGTGAAGACAATCTGAAACATTTGCTTCTCAAAATCAAGGAACGGGGGTATGTTTACTAAAGCATGTTAAGGGAGCAAGTGTGCCTTTAATGCTGGTTCTCGGCACCCTTGCGCCCTTAATGCTGCGAAAAAGCTGCATTAACGACCATTAAAGGCTCCTGCAGCATTAAGGGAACAATAGGTGGAGAGTGGGCGTTAACAGGGTGGAGAGTGGGTGTTAACAATGGGTGCTCCATAAATGCCTGTTGCGTTAGTGCCCTTTAACGCTGAGAACCCTAATGCCAAGTAAAACTTCATGGAAAGGGGTTATTTTGAGGGGAGAGAGCCTATTTAAATATCTGTAATGTGATCCCACAGACAGGCGAGCCCAAGATGGTGATAGTAGCACTCCATTAGCAGCAACAGCATAGTGCCCAAGTATGAAAGGGCATTATGTTGATGGGGCTAAAGTGGTGGCACGTGGGTCATGCAGTGGAAGTTGTTGATGTGTAAGACAGACCAGGCAGCTGCCCAGGTTGCACATCTGTGACAGTGGCGGCACACATAGTGCTGCAAAAAGGTGATTTGTAATATGGGTCAGTCCAAGGGTTCCTGGCACCCTAGGAAGAGCCCCCGGATGCCCCTCCTGCTGCTGCTGTCACTGGCTCTAGAGGAAGAGGCCGGTAGCGCCAGCAGCTATAGCTCTACATGCTAAATTTTTGATATGGATCATAAGAAAAAACTCAGCTGCACAGACAGCTCAGAAATATTTTACATATTGGAAAAATATGCAGCAAAAGATTTTGTAAGAATGAAGGAATCAAAAACATGAAAATCATGCAAAGTACATCTAGAAACAATAAGCAAAATTGGTATAATGGCAATGCATAGAATAATCACAACATAAGGAAGACTGACAACATTAATATACTGCTGATTTAATACACGTGTTAAGCAGGTTTCAATGTTAAACCAGGAGGTTGCAAACAGTAGCACTGTGAAGAATAATTAGTAAAATAGGCCAACAGTAAACAAGCATGTCATTAGACTGCTGTAAAATAAAAAAAAAATACTCTGAATATATCATTCATTTGCCAGCATTTCAATATGAGGCAATTCACTGTTAATAAACTGGGCCTGGAATGCCGAACATTAGTGTCTATAAAATATGTTAAAAGCAATTTGATTACTATTTTTCCTTAAAATGTTTTACTGTGCTATGCTATGATAAAACAAACAGCCTTCCACAAACTTCCCAAGTGTGAAAGCCACAACCCTAAACAGCCAATCACTAAGGGCCATCCTGATTGTGCAGCGCTGCCGCTGAAACAGCTCAGCCTCATTTTCAACTTCCGTTAGATCCGGGCCATCCGGCCGTGATCCAGCCACGCCTTGGCTCGCGGCCTCTCTTGATTGGCGGAAAGCTGAGCTGAGCTCGCGCCCAGCCAGCAGAGGAAGAATAATAAATAGGGGGGCGGAGCCAGACCTTGCACTCGCTGAAGTTGTCTGCAGCATGGCCACGCTGGAACTTTACCTCGACTTGATGTCGCAGCCCTGTCGTGCCGTTTACATCTTCGCCAAGAAAAACAGCATCCCCTTCCACTTTAAACTGGTGCAACTGATCAAAGGTGAGAGGTGCAGCTGAGATCGCGTTCAAGGCCGGCCCTCCTGCGTCCCTTAACCTTTCCCCCTCTCCTGTGTGTCCTGTTGGCCCCTCGATCTCTCTGCCTCCTTGTCATCCCTCGTTGTATATATTCTGCGTCTCCGATCCGAATTCTATAGAGAGAAGTTAGAGGATTATAGAAGGAATGGGGCAACGTGCTGTGATGTGACCTTACCTGCACTTGCTCAGTCACTCTTTAACACTGTCGGTAGCCGAAGAAGGGATTTCACCCTTGCCACCGTTTTCTCTTGTCGCTGATCTCCGGGGGAAGGTGGCTCAGTGGAAATTCGTATAAATTTACTTTTTAATTAAAGCATCACAAACCCAAGAAAATGCTCGGCGCATTTTGTTTCGTATACGCATCACGCGTTCGTCAATTTTATATATATCCAAAATCTACCCTGGAAGCACATCTAACCTAACTGGATTTCAGAGATCTCAAACTTCATTAGGAATCGTGAGAGCCATATTACTTACGGTGACTCCAGGACAAGATTAAGAACCTGCTGGGAGGGAGTCAGTTCTCAGTTGATTAAATCCTCTAAATGCAGGCTCAAAATTGATATTTATAATCCCCAAACCAGCAAATAAACAGATATGAAGACGTGCTGGTAATACTCGTAGTTTAATGCAACAGACTGATCTGATTTTTCTGGATAGCCACCAGACAACTTTTTACATTATGTTTTTTGTTGGTTTTTTTTAGTATTTATTCAACTATTTTACACAATTTCCTATAAGCAACTTCTAGCTGACACTCCATTAACCTGTCCACCTGTCATAACCACACCCACTCAAGGGACCAAATCAAAATGGACAACAGGATATATCCAATTTCTTATTCTGGATCTCAGCACATAATCTATTGCAGCTATTCATACATCCAAAACTTGATTCGGTTTCACCCATTCTTGATTGGCCGTGTTGTACATGCCTCTCTTGTCCATAAATTTCTCCGGTTGCCCTGTGAAGCCTATTCAGAAGCTTAATTCAAGCATGCTGGGGACCATCCCAGCTTTCCAATAGGCAGCTATTTCACGTCTTGAAGCTACTGTCCCCATCCATCATGATCTGTGATTGTTTTTATTCTCATGTTTTGGGACCATACCCAGCAACAGCATCTTCAGTTCTTAAGGTCCTTGTACCCTCACCAGCTTCGCTAACCCCTATGCATTTCCCTCACCTGGGGACAGTTCCATAAAATGTCCTTTCTCTTCACATCCTCTGCAGCACCTCTCAGAGGCCTTCAGAAACATGGTATTAATCCTATCCAGGATATAATGTCATCTAGACTGGCAGTGATGTCAGGTTTTGAGACCCCTTTTATTGTCCCCTATGCATTTCGGCCACCTGGGGCCGCCTTCAGGGGGATATACTGAGGGAGCAAACCTCAAAAGAACAATCATAATTAAAATAAAAATGATAACAATAAGAGCGATAAAATTAAATTTAATAAACATACAGTATGTAAAATCATAAATATTAACGTTACGACTAAAAAACACCACCACTAACATGTATAATTTAATAAATAATCATTTAAAGGTTAAAAAAAGAAATCACAGAAAACAACATGTGTTAAAATTCAATATAAAACACAAAGACAGAAATGAGATGAGGAGGACATGAATACATCTACCGATACCTTTTCTTGAAGAGCCTTCTGTCAAATAAAAGGCATTTGTCACTGAAATAAATAATGTGAAAATGAATTGAACAATCAATAGAGATAGACAATAAGTAAATCAATAAATACCATATAAAGTAATTAATAAATAGTGTGTATTAAAAAATTAAAACATCATTGGCCATTTCCAAAATGAAACTAACCTAGAGGCATAAAAGTACATAAAATTATTGCCTTTAAAAGAACAGCACAAATTGTTCTGTTGCCAATATATTGACCTCATGATATTGAATACTTAAAATGATGACAAGAGCAAACCACTTGATATGTGTATATCAACTTGACTTATCTGCAGAAAAACTTTACTTCGAAGAAAACATCCTAAATGCCATTCAAACTGCAAATCACAGCCAAAGTATTGTGCAAGTGTTGAGAACTCAAAATAACGGAAGGAGGAACACTGTCTTGTTGTGATGCCAAAAAATAAATAGTATGTAATTAATTTAAAAAAAAATTAATATGTCCTACAAAAGGAGTATCAGTGGGACCTAGTAAATGACCAAAGAAAAATTGTAGATTGTGAAATTCAAATTATTTTGCAAAAGATTGCAGGTAAAAAGCTATCTTATCTTCTATGGCATGATTAATAAAATAAAACTGTCCGCGTTGTATATTTTTATCGGTGTTTCGCCGCTGACATAAAATGAAGTAAGAGTTAATTATTATACAAAATAAGTGAGTGTGACAGAAAAAATTAAGTGTAACAAATTTTGTACATCTTGCATAAGATCATCAAGATACATTGTATATGCACTTTCCATTTATTGAAAAAGGACAGCTATCTTACCATGTTCCGTGGCAATGTGTGCACAGTAATAATGAAGACTTAATGGATACGTTGTACGTAAATGTAGAAGACATACTAAGGTTAAGATTGTAATCAAAATAAACATCTTGAATTAAATCTGATATTTTTAACGACAGCTATAATTGTTGCAAGAAACTAGGAAGGAGAAGGGGAAAATTAAAATGTATTAATTATATCCTTTTGTGGATTATTACTGAGTGGGGGGAGGGGGATAAAGGTATGGACTGGGAGGGAGTATGGGATGGTGGTGATGGATAAAGGGGGGGGAGTGGGAAAAAAGTAAAATATATATTCCCCGTAGTGGGAATGAATATGGTTGTTTAACATTGTTTAATATGTATGTTTAAATTGTTTCGGTATGTATGCTACTTATATTGTCTCAAATTGTATGTTGTCTACAATGCTTTAATATGTTAACTGCTTACAATGAATAAAAAGATTAAATACTAAAAAAACGTAGTCTTACCTTGTCTTAGCAGTGTTGTTTTTTAGTCGTAATGTTAATATTTATGATTTTACATACTGTATGTTTATTAATTTTAATTTTATCGCTCTTATTGTTATCATTTTTATTTTGTTTAATTATGATTGTTTGTTCTTTTGAGGTTTGCTCCCTCAGTTTATCCCCCTGAAGAAGGCCAGGTGGCCGAAACGCGTAGGGGACAATAAAAGGGGTCTCAAAACCTGAAATCACTGCCAGTCTTGGTATCTGTTCTTTTGTTCCTTCGTATCCCACGGATACTTTGGTTGCTTTTTCCTGTCTTATAATGTCATCTATACATGATTTTATAGGTATTTTCTTTAACCAAACTGCTAATGTAAACCTTCCCGGCTTCCTCAAATTCTTTTCCATTCTTTTTCCCACCAACATTCCCCTATATCTCTTCCCCAATCCAACATAAACTGGTATTCCTTAAATTCTTCCTCCCCCAGATACTGATACTATTTAGTTATAGCCCCCTATAACCTCTTCATCGATACCCACAATCCTTCTAATCTTTCCACCTCCTCCGTATTTGTTTTTGCCATCCTCCATTCCTTATCGTCAGTCCAGTCCCGCACCTCTGGGTAGTGTACCTCTTCCGGCAGCTTGGAGGCCGAGCCTGTCATCTTTTTGATGACACTAGAGTACATATGCCCACCAGCCCCAGTATGCTCAGCCTGCAAGCAGCTGGAAGAGGTTGTGAGCCAGGGTGTTGGATTCACAGAAAGTACAACTAAGGAGATAGGTTTAGTTAGAGTTTGCTTTTATTTCCCCTGTTAAGGTGCAGGTTTCTTCGTTTTTAAAGGCAGAATTAAAAAGCAAAACAAAACTGAAGGAACAGAGACAACAGGGCTGAGGGGAGGATATTCCTTCTTCCCCCTTCCCCCCCAGGATTTTGAGGGGAGGGTTCTGTGGGGGCCTTCCTCAGTCCGAGACTTCTGGCTGCACCCGAACCCGTTAATGGGTGGGGAGCCGCTGCAGGGGCTGCAGTTGCTTGACTGGAGTGAAAACTGGCAGCCCCGAGTCACCCCCCTCAGCCCGAAGGAAGGAAGGCTGAGTGTGAGGGGTAGAAAAGCCATGCGGCAAAGATGCTCCGAGGTAAGAGGGGGGCGGGGGTTAGGACAGCAGAAATCTCTAGCAACCGCCAGAACATGAGGAGACAGAGCGGCTTGGAGCCTGCAGCAGTGTGGGGAACTCCCCCAGCTGCATTTAGGCACAATTTCCTCTTATTCAGGCCTGCATGTGTTTAACCCCCTGCTGTGTTTTGGGTGCCTGGGAGAGGCAGCCACCGGAGAATAAAGTAGGACAGAGCAGCCTCTTCCTAGGTGGCCATTTGCAGTTTCTTTTTCATTTCAGTTTCAGTTAATTAGATTTTATTTTATTTTAGTTCAAGTACTCTAGTGCTCTGTGCCTAAGCCTCTGGAGGTGCACTGTGCTGAAGATCCTGTTACATACCCGGGTACAGATTGAGGGCGTTCCTGGGGAGTGCCCCCAGCCCTTCCCACCATGCCGGCCAGAACGCAGTGCCTGGTATAGGATGGTATCAAGGGGTGTGAACCTCACTTAATCCTTAAGCATTCCTTGTGTTATACAGCTCAACTTATTCAGTGCACAATGACTTGATGTAGACATGTGGGAAAGGCCTAATCAGATAGGCCATGGTTGTTGCTGGGCAAATTTCAGAGTGCTGTGTGATCTAAAAGGCAGTTGGTTGATACTTTGTAACTTTCTCCTGAGAAGGGTCTGATAGAAAGTCAGAGATAGGAATAAAGATGTGTTTTAAAAATAAAAATAAATAAAATGCTGCATATAGGTTTGTAGCAGCTACAGCTCTGTGGAAAACAGGAAGTACCTGCATACAAGAAATGTATGTAATTTGAAAGATAGATGGAAATATGTCATTTGCTTCCTATGCACTGTCTGTGGTCAGTGAGTAACCTGACATGATCATCTCTTGTCTCTTAGCCCAGATTATGTACCTATTAAATATGTAATATTGCTTATAAGGGAAGCTGTACTCCCTTATAGCCATTAGTAGTATGATCATAAAAACGTAAACTTTACTCGGAGAATGTGTCAGTTTTATTGGATCCATTTCATATCTTTAAGATATAACACTGCAATGCAATCTAAAAATCCTCAAGATGTGCAGTCCCTGATGTGGTGTGGTCTCGGAGGCAGGTGTCTGTCTGAACTGCATGCAGGAGACGTTCATGGGAGCAGAACCTGCAGGATGAGTTGAGACAGGAGAATCCCTCCCAGTTGCAAGAGACTCTGGGGGTGGGGGGAGCCATGTTACCTTCAACAGTTCCAGCCCCCGGTCCCTGCACGATGCCCAGACCATCCACCCCTCAAGCCCAGGGAGCGATAGGGCTCCCGGGGGAGTTCTCACCCGAGTTTGTCTTACTTTTGCATAAGGCGTTTTGCCTACCAAGTGGCTCCTCGGCCACGGAACACAGGACTAAGAGGATGTCAGACGCAAAAGAACACAAGTTAGGAGCACTGGTATCTAAGCGGGCTAGAGGCTTAGAGGAGTGGCAGCAATCGCTGGATGGGGAAGACCTTGACACGGAGCTAGATCTGCAGGAGGAGTTGGAAGAAGGAGAGAGCCCAGAACAGGAGGATCAGGCCAGACTTGTTTGGGTTTTCCGCTGGGAGGAGCTACTAGCTCTTATGTTTATGTAATTTCTCAATATACTAGAAGAAGAGAAGTCCAAGGGCCTGGATGCTCTAATTCAGCAGTGGTTCGAAGAGGGTCTTCTCTGTTTTTCCCGGTGGACGCTCATAGGCTGAACATAAGAACATAAGATATGCCATACTGGGTCAGACCAAGGTCCATCAAGCCCAGTATTCTGTTTCCAACAGTGGCCAATCTAGGTCATACGTACCTAGTAGTTTCCCCAAGGGACACAGGTTCCACAATGCTTATATTGGTTCAAGCATTGATATCCTGGGTCCCCTCTTAATAATGGTTTATGGACCTTTCCTCCAGGAACTTGTCCAAACCTTTTTTAAACCCAGCTACACTAACAGCCTTTACTACATCCTCCGGTAACAAATTCCAGAGTTTGATTACACGTTGAGTGAAAAAATATTTTCTTTTATTAGTCTTAAATAGTTTACCCTGTAGCTTCATTGCATGTTCCCTAGTCTTTCTATATTCTGATAAGGTAAAACAATCGATCTACGTTTACCCGTTCCACTTCGTTCATTAATTTATAGACATGATCGGACTTCTATCATATCTCCCCTCAGCCGTCTCTTTTCCAGGTTAAAGAGCCCCAACCTTTTTAGCCTTTCTTCATAGGAGTAGCCTTCCATCCCCTTTACCATTTTGGTGGCTCTTCTCTGAACCTTTTCTAAAATCGCTATATCCTCTTTAAGATACGGCGACCAGAATTGCACACAATATTCAAGGTGCGGTCTCACCATGGAACGATATAGAGGCATTATAATATCTTTTGTTTTATTTTCCATTCCTTTCCTTATCATACCTAGCATTCTATTTGCTCTCTTGGCCGCCGCTGCACACTGGGCCGAGGGTTTTAACATGGTATCCACAATGACGCCTAAATCTTTTTCCTGGGTGGTGGTTCCTAATGTGGAACCTTGCATCGTGTAACCATAGTTTGGGTTGTTCTTCCCTAGGTGCATAACCTTGCACTTCACATTAAATTTCATCTGCCATTTTGATGCCCAGTCTTCCAATTTATCAAGATCCTCTTGCAATTTTCCACAATCCTCCTGGGTTTTAACAACTTTAAATAGTTTTGTGTCATCTGCAAATTTGATAACCTCACTCGTTATTCCACTTTCCAGGTCATTTATGAATATGTCAAAAAGCAGCGGACCCAGCACAGATCCCTGAGGTACACCACTATTCACCTTTCTCCATTGGGAAAATTGGCCATTTAGCCCTACCCTCTGCTTTCTGTCTTTTTAACCAGTTCCTGATCCACAATAGTACACTGCCTCCTATCCCATGACTCTTTAGTTTTGCCAAAAGTCTCTCATGAGGGACCTTGTCAAAGGCTTTCTGAAAGTCCAGATACACAATATCAACCGACTCACCTTTGTCCACCTGTTTATTCACTCCTTCAAAAAAACATAACAGATTAGTAAGACAAGATCTTCCTTGTCTAAAGCCATGTTGGCTGTCTCCCATTAGGTCGTGACTATCTACATGCTGAGTAATTTTATTCTTTATGATGGTTTCTACCATTTTTCCCGGTACTGATGTCAGGCTCACCGGTCTGTAGTTTCCCGGATCACCCCTCGAACCCTTTTTAAAAATTGGTGTTACATTGGCGATCCTCCAATCCTCAGGTATTAGAGATGATTTTAATGATAGTTCACAGATTACTGATAGCAGGTCTGCAATCTCAAATTTCAGTTCTTTCAACACCCTTGGATGTATACCATCCGGCCCAGATGATTTGCTACTCTTCAGTTTATCTAATAGTTGTAAGACATCTTCCCGATGTATCGATATTTCCTTCAATTCTTCCACACGTTTAAATACCACTTCAGTCATGGGTAACATCCCTACATCTTCCTCAGTAAAGACCGAAGCAAAGAATTCATTCAGTCTCTCCGCTATCGCCTTGTCGCCTCTTAGTGCTCCTTTAACCCCTTTATCATCTAATGGACCAACTGACTCTCTCACAGGTTTTTTGCTACGAATGTACTTGAAAAGGTCTTTATTTCGCGTTTTTGCTTCCGCAGCAAGCTTCTTCTCAAATTCTCTCTTTGCCTGCCTTATCAATGCCTTGCATTTGACTTGCCAGTGCTTGTGCTGTTTCCAGGTTTCATCGTTTGGCTCTTTTTTTCCATTTCCTGAAAGATGCTTTTTTGGCAACAACAGCCTCTCTGACCTCACCTTTAAACCATGCTGGCAGTTTTTTGGACTTCCTTCCACTTTTCTTAAAGCGTGGAATACAGCTGGTCTGGGCTTCCAAGATAGTATTTTTCAACAACACCCAAGCTTGATGTACGTCTTTAACCTTTGCAACTGCTCCTTTTAGTTTTTTCTTAACTGTTTTCCTCATTTTATTATAGTCTCCCTTTCGAAAGTTAAAGGGTAGTACTGTGGATTTCCTTACTATCCCTCCTCCACTAATTAAATCAAAGGTGATCATGCTATGATCACTATTCCCAAGTGGCCCCAACACCCTTATCTCTTGCACTACATCTGGTATTCCACTAAGAACTAGGTCTAATATTGCTTCCCCTCTGGTCGGTTCATGAACCAGCTGCTCCAAGAAGCAGTCATTTATTTCATCTAGGAACTTTATCTCCCTAGCATGTCCTGTTGTGACACTGACCCAGGCGATGCCGGGGTAATTGAAATCACCCATTATTATTACTGCACTGTAACTTTTGTTAGCTTCCTTGATTTCTTTGAGCATTTCATCATCCATTTGTTCATTCTGGCCAGGCGGACGATAGTACATACACCCCCACTGCCATCGCCTTCCCCTTTTTACATGGAATTTCAATCCATAGAGATTCTACAGCAAATTTTGTTTCTTGCAAAACTTTTTAATCCTTTCTGACTCAATGCCCTCTCTAACATAGAGCGCAACCCCTCCACCAATTTGATCAGCTCTATCATTACGATATAGTTTGTACCCAGGTATCACAGTGTCCCACTGGTTGTCCTCCTTCTGGTTAGTGCAGTGGCTAGAGGCGCACCGGGGATTTGTGATTCTGGTGGCCCATGGTATGCTGACCTGATTCGGATACTGGCGGATTGACTGTAGTGGCTTCCGCTTTGGAAGGACCTCTTGATGCAGGAGCCACTTTGCATGCCCCAGGTGGATCAATTCTTGCATACGGCATGGCTCATGAAAGGGCAAGGTTGAAGAAGAAAGGATAATCAGGTTTGAGGATAGTTACCTTGCTATAGGCCCAGAGGTGGTCTACGAACCTGTCGTGCATCTGCGTAGGACGCATCTTTGAATCATGGTGCGGAGAGAGGCAGCTGCGCCCTTCCACTGCCTCCGTCCCGGACATCTTGGCGTGCTTGCAATCCGGTTTTGATAAGGGTCTAGCTGCCAGTTCCTTGAGGATGCAACTGGCGGCGCTTTTCCGGTTATCACGGGAAAGTTCACGGAGTGCCGTTGGGTACCCTTCCAGACGTGCTGAGCTTTCTAGGGGGGGGGGTGTGACCCACCTCCTTCTGCCAAAGAGGGCAGTGGTACCGTACGCCTTGGAATCTCAATCTGGTGCTGTCTGGGGAACCCGTTGAGCCATTGAGTTGAGTTTTCCTGCAGGATTTGGCTCTGAAAATGGTATTCCTAGTGGCGAGTTGCTCAGCACGCAGGATTTCGGAGCTTCGGACCCTGTCATGCCAGGCGTCATTCCTTTCCTTCTCCAAGGAGAAAGTGGTCCGGCACCCAGTACCTTCATTTTTGAGAAGGTGGTGTCAGCATTTCATGTAGATAAGGCCATTTCCATACCGACTCTGGCGAGCGTGTATGTGGGCGAGAGCGGGTATGGGCCGTAACACTCCACAGCTGTGCCACCTGGATGTTAAGAGTCCTGCGTAGGTATGTAAAAAGGGCATTGTCCTTTCGGAGATTGGACCGTCTGTTGGTTCTGTTTGGCAGGTTGCGCAAAAGTGAGGCAGCAACTAAGCATCCATTTCCAGATGGATCAGTGAGACAATCACGTCAGCATACATCTTGAAGGGTAGAACAGTGCCGGCGCGGTTGCAGACGCATTCCATGAGGGCTCAGGCAGCCTCATGGGCAGAGTATACTTTAGTTCCGCCGGTGGATCTGTAGGGTGGCATACTTCTCTGAACATTTTCACCTGGATGTCCAGGTGGTGGGGGATGCTCGTTTAGGATCCGCAGTGCTTCAGGCTGGTTGTGCGGGTTCCTCCCGTTAGTTTAACTGTTCTGATACATCCCAGAGGTGCGGGACTGGACTGGTAAGGAAAGAGAAATTAGACTTACCTGCTAATTGTTGTTCCTTGAACTCCAGTCCCGGAACCCTCCCTGAGCGCTTCTTGTGGTGATCTGTGCACACCCCATTCCTGAAGCTGGTTCCCTTGGTGGAGGAAGTGGCCAGGATGAGCCGAGGAGGGGTGTATAATCAGTGTTTGGGGGAGGGGCGGACCAGAAGAGCTGTCGGTTGCTTGCTTCCTGCTGGTTGGAGTTGCTCAGGTGCTTAACAGGTAGGCCTCTTCATCCTGGAGTGGGGGACGGGATTTCCTTCCCAGGGGATGGAGGGGGTACTAGTTTATTTAGACATAGAAGTGTTTGTTGCATGTTTAACTACTTATTTGTTGCTTCTCTGAATCTGCTTTGTCAATAGGTACTGGGGCTGGTGGGTGGTGCCAGCTGCATATGTACTCTAGTGTCATCAAAAAGATGACGGGCTCAGCCTCCAAGCTGCTGGAAGAGGTACACTACCCAGAGGTGCGGGACTGGACTGGAGTTCCTCAAGGAATAACAATTAGCGGGTAAGTCTAATTTATCTTTACCTCATCTTCAATGGAAACTGCAAAGCTTTCAACAAATCCCCCAGTTGGAGTTGAAATTTCTCCTGCACTTCTGTAAAGGACAGTCTTTCCTTAGGCTTATCACATTTGTCATTTTACGGAAAATACTTTCTCCACCTAGCACTAAATGCCTTGCTTCCTACTCTTAACAAACTCCAAATCATAGCAAATTGAGGTCAACATAAACTTCTCCCTCCTATCACCTTTTATGCCAGTTACCTTTTTCCACACACCCATCAGATGTCTGCCTAGTAAATGTGTTGGTCAGCTTCTTAATTTTAATGTGCGCCCTCCCCCAATATTTCAGTTTCCTGCTGGGCAATCTCACACCTACTCAACTCCCACTACCAATTTATCCTTTCCCAATCTAGAATATATTTGAACTCTGTTGCCAAAAACTAGCTCCTACAGTTGGACACTACTAACGCCTCTTCCCCTTCCCTCCAGTATAAAAATAGATCCTAGACACCTGCAGAGATTGAAAGTAACAAACAATCTCTGCAAAACATGCATCTTGATTACTGCTATGTTCCTACCAAGATAAATATCCCACATGCCATTTCTCCAAATTTTGTTTAATCATTTATTTATTTATTTAAACAGATTTGTATTCCGCCTTTTCCTTCAATCAAAGCGGTCACAAAACAATACAATACAAGTGTAAACATAGGAGACTACAACATATACCACTTTTCATACAATCAAAGCAGTAGTAAAACGCAGGGAGTACATTACATTACATGCGTAGGATAACTACATAAAACAGACACAGGATAGGTTACATTCCCTTACGTACGATCTAGAAGGGGTGGAAACTGTCCATGCCACCATATTAATAATAATAATAATCATATTGCTCCCTTAGGTCTTTCCCAAATTGAATCGCAAGATACAGGGGAAGGGGAATGACACTTGCAACCACTCCAAGGCTTTAGTCTTTTCCAGTCCACACTTATGAACCTAGACAACTCTTGAGACAACTTTTTTTTTCCTAAGATAAAAGATTACTTTTGCATAACTTGTTTTATCCTGACAAGCAAATCTGTGTGCGGCCCTCCAAGAGTGGAATTGTGCAACCCTGTAACTCATTCGAAGATGCAACTGTGACAGGTGAATGCCGAATCTAGTTCCAATGCATTCCAGGTGTGCTGCAATCCATTCCAGGGTTTCTTTTGGGACATTCTAATGGCTGGCTGTATTCTTTGGTTGTGAAGATGACAGCTGCTTGAACGGGTTCTGGAATGGATTTGGAACCCTTCTGAGATATGGAATGGTAAAGGCACAGAGTAGTATTTTTTTTCAGCTCCTTTGCAGGGCCAAGCTGTGGGCAGGCTTGAATCTCCTTCCCAAGGGTGCACATGTGCCTTTGCCAGCTAAGACCCCCCCCCCTCCTCTGGCTGTGCTTGACTGTCTTGTTACTGATGTTCCCTTTACTTGTTTTCTGTTTGCCACAAACTTAAACATTTTTGTTAAGCAGGAGAACAGATGAATTCCGAGTTTGGTAAGGTGAACCTATTGCGGAAGGTGCCAGCTCTGAAGGATGGAGACTTCACCTTGGCAGAGAGGTAGGGCATGAACACACTGCTGTGGAGTGACAGAGGAGCTGTTCTAGCTTTAGCACATATAAGGGGGTGGGAAATTCTGGTAGTCATTTCTTTATTTATTGTACTGGGTATGGTGGATTGAAGTAAACTTTGTACCCTGCATCCAGACTTGAATTTATTGCTTGTTTCAGGTTTGCACTGAGTAAGTGCTTTTAAATCTTTTGAAATGTGCAGTCTTGAATGGTGACGTTTGCTCGTTCACAGGAACTGGAAAACTGAATTAACTCCTCACACCAGTGACTCATACAGTCTCTGAAACACTGCTGCTCTAAGCACCATAATCACCTTCACCAGGAACAAGCAGCTATCTGATATCTGAAAGACAAGATAAAGCTTCCCTCCTCACCCCCCAAGTAACCAGAACATGTACAGTATGGTCTCATAAACGAGGTGTGCATGGTGACAGTGTGGGTAAAGCCGCCCCTTCACCCTCTCACGGCTTCCTCAAGAGAGATCCATATGCTATCATATGTACTTTATAAGCAAGACCTGAGACTTCTGGGACCAGATAGTATGTTCACACTTGTGGATTTTATTTATTTAGATCTTTTTTTTTTTTTTTATACCACGCTATTTAGAATCAGTGCGGTTTACAAGTAACACAAATTTGTACAATGCAGGTTGAGTACATACCTGTTTTTTGTAAAGTTCAATGTATTACAGCTTGGGATTCAACAGGGGTAACTATATACAACTGAGCAATTGCGTCATGGATATGTTTCTGTCAGTATGACATGCTCTGTTAACTATTTACATGATGAGTACGTCAATATGACGTATGTGTGCTTGTGGCGTGATCGTGATGGGTGGGAGGGTATGCTGGGTTGTGTTAAGTCAACGGTATGGGCATAGTCTTGAAGGAATAGATGGTGCTTTAGTGCCTTCCTGAATTGCGTGAGGTCAGTAATAGCTCAAATAGTGGTTGGGAGAGCGTTCCAGAGTGTAGGTGTGTAGTATACAAAGGCTCTGTTCTTTGTTGCAAGGGAGCATTTTGTTATTGCAATTGGGATTGTGAGTATGTTGGTAGCGTGCAACCTTCTGGATCTGTTCAGAGGAGTGGGGTGGACAAGGTCTGTGAGGGAGGTGGAGGACGGTTTGTTAATGGCTTTGAATGTCAGCAGGAAGTCCATGCAGAATGGCGTTGGCGTAGTCGAAGTGGGGGGTTACCAGTGCTTGGAAGACCGTCCGGAAGTCGTCAGGCTCTAGTAGGGATCGTAGGTGGCGAATAGTCTGTATTTTGTGGTAGATTGCCTTGGTGGTGGTATGTGTTTTCATGTCAAGCTGTTGGTCTAGGCCCTAGACTCTAGGGTGATACCCAAGTAGCGGATGGTGGGTTTGTTCGGGAGTTCGGCATCTCTCACGTTAATCGAGATGGGAGGGGTGAAGGATTGATTTCTGGTTATGAATAGGACATCCGTCTTATTGAAATTGATTTTGAGGCTTTGCGTGTGGAGCCAGTCAGTGACAGCATCAAAGCATTTCGTTAATGGCGAGAAGTCAGGCTGGTCAGTAGAGAATGTTGTGAAAAGCAGAACATTATCGGCATACACCAGGCAGCAGATATTGAAGGAGCAAATGATTTCACATATGGGCTGCATATATATGCTGAAAAGGAGAGCTGAGAGTGAGGAGCCTTGGGGGACACCTTGCCTTCGTTGAAAAGGTTCTGAGGACATGGAGTCAGTTCGTACCTGTTGCAATCTGTCTGATAGGTATGACTTGCACCAACTCAGGGCGGAGCCATGGATTCCCTTCTCTTGGAGGCGTGTAAGGAGCGTCTCGTGGTTGACTCCGTCGAACGCCGCGGCAATGTCCATGAAGATTAGAGCAAAGCCTTGTCTGATGTCAATCCCTGTCATTAAGGTGCTGAGTAGAGTAGTGAGAAGTGTCTCGACGCCATGTAATTCTCTGAAGCCGTGATGGCATGGATCGAGAGGAGCATTGATCTCGATATGGTGCTGGATTTGGTGTTGAACGACCTTCTCAATTATTGGCCCTTGTAAATTTAAAGATATATCTTGGGATTGTGTGGCTGGTGAGAACACTGATTACAGAAGAGTGAAATATTCATCCCCCAGTTTCTCTCTGCTAATGAATGGTTGAGTGATAAAGGAAAAGTGTGTGAGTTTTTTAACAAAAAAAAATTTTTTTATATTAGTATTTTGGCAGACTACCCTTAGCCAGAAGCTGTTGGAACTGTTTGCAGACCAGATTATGGAGCTCTTTTACAAAAGGTTAGCACGTTAGAAATTAACATACATTGTGCCATTGCAACCATAGAAATTTAAAAAAGGCTGTTAATGAAGTTTAACGTGTTAAAACCTTTAGTCAAAGTGCTCCTGTGTGTTGTCTGTGGCTGTTTTTAAAAGTCTAAAATGGAGAAAAATAATATAGCAGTAGGATAACGCACAAAAATTAAAGTAGAAAACAATGGAGGTGCCATTTTAAAGGAAAAATAGAACAGCAATTGATACCATAATAGACTGGTTAATAACAAAGATCCAGCCCGTTATCAAGAGTCTCTGCCTGCTTACCCAAGAATGACGGTTTTATTGAATAACCATTTAACAATTCCTTAAAAAAGTGTATTTGTCCTTATTGTCTTCCAGTCCAGACGCATGGGTTATGCCCTCTCACCAGCAGATGGAGACTGAGAACCACTGGTTTTGATGATGCCACACTATAAGGGTTCTGTGCATATCCGCACACTCCAGTATTTCTCAGTCTCCAGCAGATGGTGATGAGGTTCTGTGCAGTCTAGACTCCACTGACTTGAATTTAACATTAAAAAACAGTCTACTTGAGGAAGAGGTTTCTCCTCTGCTTTGTTACTTCAGCATTTGGCTGTGCTCTCTTTCTTGGGGTGTATAACTAGATGGTCCAGGTCCCTCCCACATATTACCCCTTTTCACCTGTTAAGGGGTCCTTTCAGGTTATTGACGATTCTCTGTTCCCCCTCTCCAATTTTGGGAGGGGGCCCTGTTGGTTTCTATGTGGCATAGCTTGGCCTTTTAATTTTCTTTATTTAAAAAGAAAAGTAAAGGGACTGAGAGCAGCGGAGTTCTTTAGCTGCAGTATCAAGGGAGCACCAGATTGAGCAGTCTGTCTCAACATCAACTTCCAGGAATATTGAGGTGAGAGGGGCTGAGATAATTTTGGCGCTGGTGTTTTCAGTCGTGGCTTTCAGTATGTTGATGGCTCGAGCAGCCTGTGGCAGCTGTTGGGGTCAGCTGTCGGTGGCGGGCTTTTGCCACGGGTGTGTGGAGGAAGGCTGCAACATGGAGGATGTTTGGAGACTAGGCTGGCAAATTTGGAAGCACCGTCAACATCAGAAAATGATTTGTCTCAAATTTATCCTCAGCAGTGGGACCCTTCGGTTTTGGTAGGAATTGTGGCCATGAGTCCAACGGCTGAAAGAAGCAGGAGACCTTTCTGGGGCGCATCGGGTGGTTCCAGGTCCCTCATGGGGGCAGCATTTAAGGTCATTTGAGTCTGGGGAGAGCCCTTCAGGCTTACCATTGTTCTCCAGAGTTTGTAGTGCTGTTGCACCAGGCCTACTGTATGAAGCAGGGCTTAGTGGAAACTTCTCCTCACAAAATTAGTACTAAGAGCATGGTTCATGAGCCAGTTTCAACTGCTAAAGAGCTTATAGAACCTGCAGCTAAACACCGTAAGGTAGATGATGACATATGGGAGGATCAAGATTCGGCCTTTTTAAGGGCCTTTGAAGATCGCTGGATCGTTAAGAAGGTGAAATACCACCAGGAGAGAATCCCACCATCATTAGTCATAGGTGACTATCCTAATTGCTCAGTTGTTAGCAGCGTTTTATATCCCTCATGGTTCTCTGGTGAGGAACCGGAGGCTGGTTTATGGGGCAGCAGGTCTGTCGCATTTGTACTCTATTGAGAAGGAGCGCCTCAAATTACCAAGGGAGGATACTCTGATTTCTGCAGTTACCAAGAAAACTAGCAGCCTTGAAGCATGGTCAGGACAGGAAATTTGAGATGTTGTTAGAACAGTCTTTCAAGATCAATGCTCTAGCATTTTAAGTGTACATTTTGTGTAGCATATGTCTCTAGAGTATGAGTAAGATGGGCTCAGAGTTTGCCAGAGTCTGATCCTGGTTTTCGAGAAGCATGGCCAGAAGCGGCTAAGCTGGAGTCGGGGTCTGCAAACCTTGAGGATGCATGTTATGATCTGGTCAAAGCCTCTGCCAAGAGCATGGCTTTCAGTAGTCTCAGCTTGATGTCTCCTTTGGCTCCACAATTGGTCTACAGATGTAGCTTCTAAAATGTGACTCGGCAAGCTTCCTTTCATAAGGAAACTTCTCTTTGGGGATATGTTGAATAAATTGGTTAAGGACTTGGGGGAAGACGAGGTCCCCAGACTACTGGAAGACAAGGTCCCCAGACTACTGGAAGACAAGCCTAAGAATGGAAAGTCTACAGCTCCTGTGAGGAGCCATTTCAGGGATTTTCAAAGATTTTGTGTGGTCTGCTAGAGCCTTTTCAACAGTCTAGCCTCCCAGAGGGCATCCCTTTTAAGGAGGTAGAGGAACAGGTAGAGGCTATTATACTGGAGCCACAGCTAGCTCCAAAAAGCCCCAGTGAAGTGAAAGGGACACAGGCAGAGTTGATTCCAGTAGGAGATCGGCTACAAACCTTTCACTCTGCTTGGGTCCAAATGACCAGTGGTTACTAGGGCTGGAGTTGTCTCAGCCCCTCTCTGATGCCTTTGTTGTAAGGCTTATATCAAAGCAAAAGTGGACTGATCCAATTGCAGGCAGTGGTTGAGGTCCCCTTAAATCAGCTCAAACAAGGTTGATACTCCCATTTATTTTGTGGTTCCCAAGCAAGAGGGTTCCTTTTGCCCAGTTCTGGATCTCAAATATGTCAATTGAGCTTTGTGATCGCAACGTCTTGCACATGGAGACATTGTGATCCGTTATAGTGGCCGTACGACAGGACAAATTTTTGACCTCTGGATCTGACTGAGGCCTACTTGCACAGTCCCATTCATCCAGATCATCAGCAATACCTTCACTTTGCAGTTCCTATAGAACATTTCCAGTGTCAAGCCTTAATCTTTTTAGTCTGGCCACAGCACCACAGACCTTTTATAAAGATGATGGTAGTAGTAGCAAAGGAATTTTAATCCATCTGTATCTGGATGTTTGGTTAATCAGAGCAAAGACTGTGCAGAAAAGTTGTGAAGCAACTCAACAAGTGATAGTCTTCCTCTAAAAACTGGGGTGGTTTATTAATTTCAACAAAAGCAACTTGATACCGAAGATCTAACTTATCTAGGGGCTTATTTTGACACAAAGATGGTCCAGGTGTCCCTGCCTATACAGCAAGCCAGGAATATGCAAGACCAGATCTGGAAGTTTGCTCGGATGCAGCCTCCATCTGCATGGCATTTCCTACAACTCCTAGTGTCCATGGATGTGACCTTGGATCTCATACCATGGGCCAGAGCTCATATGAAACCTCTGAAAAGAACCTTGTTATGTTGGCAGTCTCCACAGAAACATGCGCTCTCAAAGGTTGCCATACCCGTGGGAGGCAAGGGTGAGCCTGCATTGGTGGTTGAACTCAACAAAACTAGTGACAGGAATGCTGCTGGAGCACCAGAATGGGTGGTAATGATCACCGATGCCAGCTTTTACAGATGGGGAGCAACTTGTCTCTCCCAAGTAGCACGGGGGTCAATGGTCTCTGGAGGAGAGCAGTTGGTCCATAAATCACTTAAAGATGCGAGCGGTATTTCTGGCTCTGCAGTCCTTTCTCCCTGTGGTGCAGCACAAAGCAGCGAGGATCTTTTCAGACAATGTAACCACTGTAGCTTACATCAATCATCAGGGCGGCACAGCAAGTGCAATTTTGGTAGAGAAGTGTCTCTGCCCAATGAAGAAATGGAGATATCATCTTCTAGCACTGTTAGCGGCTCACATGGCCAGAAAAGAAAACGACAAAAAATGTGGTCAGTCTACACAGAGCTCAAAATCAGAAAAACATATACTCTGTATCAAAACATGAAAGTATCTCGCCAAAGAAAGGCTAATTTGTAGTACTTAACACCATCACAAAAAAAAAGGCAAGATAGTGGCAAGAGGGTCTCAGAAAACCGGGCAATCAATGACCATTTTGAATTCGGTCAAAAGAATATGTAGCCCAACATACATCAGCGACCCTCCAGATAGCCACCAGCCAACCACAGTTCAATTGAAATTATTCTCTACACATCTTCTTTATAAAGTCTTGTAGAAAAAAGCTTATCTTTAAGAAATTATCAGCTTCTGGTCAGTTGCTCCCGATGCTCCCAAGCGCGCTAACCAATGCGTTTCTCCATACACGGTTTCATCAGGGGAAGACAGAAGCACTACAGACAGAATTTTTAGTTAGTGTATACTTTCAAAACAAACAGAGTTTCAGAGCAAACAGTAGGACTACAGGACTAATAAAAAGCTGTTACCCCAGGCATACGCAATGTTATCCCCCAGAGATTTGCTTCTTGCAACTGCTACCAGACGCCGCGCATGCGGACTAGCTTAAATAGAATCCTGGACACTTTCAAAAACACACCTCCCATTCTATACGAGCATTAAGACCCGCAGGTGCCACAGTGTTTAGTTTAAAAATCCATTGCTGCTCCCTATATAGCAAGGCTTGTTCTTTTGATCTAGCAGACTTCCTGAGCCATCATCAGTTGGATCTGGGCGAGTGATATCTGGAAGACTCAGTTTCGCAGCATAGTATGGTGTTGGGGTCCACCGATCATGGATCAGATGGCATCTACCTCCAATGCCAAAGCGGTGCAGTTCTTCAACCGCAGGCAGGAATCTATGTCTAAGGGTCTGGATGCTGTAGCTCAGACATGGCCAAAAGACAGCCTCCTGTATGTGTTTCCTCTCTGGCCTCTGATCGGCCAAGTTCTTCAGATAATAAACACATCAGGTGCTGGTGATTCTAGTGGTGCCAGACTGGCCTAAAAGACCTTGGTATGCGGATCTAGTCCAGCTGATGGTGGGCATTCCAAGGCACCTTCCTGTAGTGAACAATCTACTATCGCAGGGTTTGATTCTCATGTCGAAAGTGACTCTTATGGCTTGGCTCTTGAGAGGGCTAGGTTAAGGAAGAAAGGTCACTCTGCTCATTTAATAGCGACTTTGCTTCAAGCTCAAAAGCATTCAACTTATTTAGCATTTGTTAGTCAGGTGTGTTTTCGAGAGCTGGTGTGAGGAGGGGGGGAGGTGAAGGGCTGTGGGCCCCCTCAGCCTCACTGCTGGATGTTCTGGTCTTTCTGCAGGCTGGATTAGATAAAGGTCTTGCTTTAAATTCCTTGTGAGTTCAGGTGGTGGCAGCCTTAACCTGTTTATTGAGGTTGAATTTGAGGAGTTTCTGTGGCCTCTCATCCAGATGTGGTTCATTTTCTCAGGGCTGTCAAGCAAATTTGGCTGCCTATGTGTCAACTGGTACCGCCATGGGACCTAAATTTTGGTCTTATTGGCTCTTACAGAATTTCTCTTTGAACCTCTGAGTCGATCTTCTCTGAAGGATCTCACTTTAAAAGTTGTCATTCTGGTAGCCATATGCTTGGCATGTAGGATCTCGGAGCTGCAGGCTTTGTCTTGTAGGGATCCTTTTCCTTATGCTGTCTAAAAGTATTTTTGTGACCGGTTCCCTCATTCTTGCTGAAAGTTGTATCTATCTTCCATCTTAATCAAACAGTAACCAGCACGGAAAAAGACTCTGAATATCATCAGTTGCACCTATTGGATAACCACAACCCCTTGCCAACCTTAATCTTGTAGTGAACAAAGACAAAACTGAAGTATTACTGATATTCAAAGACCAAAATTTCAAACCACCAGACAAGCTCACAGTACATAATACTGAAATTACCATAAAAAAGGAAATCAAGTATCTTGGTATAATTGATAGCAGTCAACAAGTGGAGGAGTGGCCTAGTGGTTGGGGCAAGGTACTTCAGGCCGGAAGGTCAGGGGTTCAAATCCCACTAGAAGAACAACAACCTTGGGCCAGAAGGACTGGGGTTTCTAGTCCCACAAGTGCTCCTTGTGGTCTTGGACAAGCCACTTAACCCTCCATAGCCCATGTTCCCTGTAAAATAGTTATCTCCAAATTATAATGCCCTGTTCAATGTAATTTCAGTTCAATGTAAACCACACTGATGCAGAATAGTGCGGTATATAAGAGAATGTAAATAAATAAATAACATGATTGCACACACAAAGAATGCAGCTAAAACAGCATACTGGAAACTTAGACTCATCAAACCTCTACGTTGTCTCCTACAAGACGACTTCAGGTCGGTTTTTCAAGCCGCCATTATACCCCAACTTGACTACGGTAACATCCTCTATCAAGGCCTGACAAAACAGGTGCTATACCCACTCCAGCTAGTACAAAACACTGCTGCCAGAATCCTAACAGGAAAATCAAGTCAGCAACACAACTCCTATCCACAGAAGTCTGCACTGGTTCCCAGTTGCCAAACGAATCGAGCATAAATCCATAACTACCACCTACAAAATCCTCAATAACCTCTCCGCCACCTGTCTGAAGGATCAAATCACAACAGCATCCACGACAAGACCAAGGAGATCCACAATCTCCTGTCCATCCCTCCGATCAAGACCAAATGCACACAACAGGCAAGCAATGGGGCCTTCTCGATTTATGCCCCTACCATCTAGATCTCTGTACACGAAACCATTAGATCTGCACAGTCCACCAATAATATGAAGAAATTACTAAAAACACACCTCTTCATAGAACACTTTGGGCCAAATGACATTACATAACAAGTCATAAGAGCATATACAATAACCACCAAACTTAAACATAACTCCATATTTATCTCGAAGTTGTACACCCCTTGTTCTATGCAAAACATAAGAACATAAGAGATGCCATACTGGGTCAGACCAAGGTCCATCAAGCCCAGTATCCTGTTTCCAACAGTGGCCAATCTAGGTCATACATACCTAGAAGTTTCCCCAAAAGACACAGATTCGACAATGCTTGTACTGGGTCAAGCATTGATATCCTGGGTCCCTTAATAATGGTTTATGGACCTTTCCTCCATGAACTTGTCCAAACCTTTTTTAAACCCAGCTACACTAACAGCCCTTACTACATCCTCCGGTAACAAATTTCAGAGTTTGATTACACGTTGAGTGAAAAAAATATTTTCTTTTATTAGTCTTAAATAGTTTACCCTGTAGCTTCATTGCATGTCCCCTAGTCTTTCTATATTCTGATAACGTAAACAATCGATCTGCTTTTAGCCGTTCCACGCCATTCACTAATTTATAGACTTCTATCATATCTCCCCTCAGCCGTCTCTTTTCCAGGTTAAAGAGCCCTAACCTTTTTAGCCTTTCTTCATAGGAGTATCCTTTCATCCCCTTTACCATTTTGGTGGCTCTTCTCTGAACCTTTTCTAATAACGCTATATCCTTTTTAAGATACAGCGACCAGAATTGCACACAATATTCAAGGTGCGGTCTCACCATGGAACGATAGAGGCATTATAATATCTTTTGTTTTATTTTCCATTCCTTTCCTTATGATACCTAGCATTCTATTTGCTCTCTTGGCCGCCGCTGCACACTGGGCCGAGGGTTTTAACATGTTATCCACAATGACGCCTAATTCTTTTTCCTGGGTGCTGGTTCCTAATGTGGAACCTTGCATCGTGTAACCATAGTTTGGGTTGTTCTTCCCTAGGTGCATAACTTTGCACTTGTCCACATTAAATTTCATCTGCCATTTTGATGCCCAGTCTTCCAATTTATCAAGATCCTCTTGCAATTTTCCATAATCCACTTAGGTTTTAACAACTTTAAATAGTTTTGTGTCATCTGCAAATTTGATAGCCTCATTCGTTATTCCACTTTCCAGGTCATTTATGAATATGTCAAAAAGCAGCAGACCCAGCACAGATTCCTGGGGTTCACCACTATTCACCTTTCTCCATTGGGAAAATTGGCCATTTAGCCCTACCCTCTGCTTTCTGTCTTTTAACCAGTTCCTGATCTACAATAGTACACTGCCTCCTATCCCATGACTCTTTAGTTTTGCCAAAAGTCTCTCATGAGGGACCTTGTCAAAGGCTTTCTGAAAGTCCAGATACACTATATCAACCGACTCACCTTTGTCCACCTGTTTATTCACACCTTCAAAAAAACATAACAGATTAGTATTTCCTTCAATTCTTCCGCAACTTTAAATACCACTTCAGTCATGGGTAACATCCCTACATCTTCCTCAGTAAAGACCGAAGCAAAGAATTCATTCAGTCTCTCCGCTATCGCCTTATCGCCTCTTAGTGCCCCTTTAACTCCTCTATCATCTAATGGACCAACTGACTCTCTCACAGGTTTTTTGCTATGAATGTACTTGAAAAAGTCTTTATTTCACGTTTTTGCTTCTGCAGCAAGCTTCTTCTCAATTCTCCCTTTGCCTGCCTTATCAATGCCTTGCATTTGACTTGCCAGTGCTTGTGCTGTTTCCAGGTTTCGTCGTTTGGCTCTTTTTTCCATTTCCTGAAAGATGCTTTTTTGGCAACAACAGCCTCTCTGACCTCACCTTTAAACCATGCTGGCAGTTTTTTGGACTTCCTTCCACTTTTCTTAAAGCGTGGAATACAGCTGGTCTGGGCTTCCAAGATAGTATTTTTCAACACCCAAGCTTGATGTAAGTCTTTAACCTTTGCAATTGCTCCTTTTTAGTTTTTTTTAACTATTTTCCTCATTTTATCATAGTCTCCCTTTCAAAAGTTAAAAGGTAGTATTGTGGATTTCCTTACTATCCCTCCTCCACTAATTAAATCAAATGCGATCATGCTATGATCACTATTGCCAAGTGGCCCCAACACCCTTATCTCTTGCACTAGATCTGGCATTCCACTGAGGACTAGGTCTAATATGGCTTTCCCTCTGGTCGGTTCATGAGCCAGCTGCTCCAAGAAGCAGTCATTTATTTCATCTAGGAACTTTATCTCCCTAGCATGTCCTGCCGTGACACTGACCCAGTCGATACCGGGGTAATTGAAATCACCCATTATTATTACTGCGCTGTAACTTTTGTTAGCTTCCTTGATTTCTTTGAGCATTTCATCATCCATTTGTTCATTCTGGCCAGGGGGTTGATAGTACACCCCCACTGCCATCGCCTTCCCCCTTTTTACATGGAATTTCAACCCATAGAGATTCTACAGCAAATTTTGTTTCCTGCAAAACTTTAATCCTTTCTGACTCAATGCCCTCTCTAACATAGAGTGCAACCCCTCCACCAATTTGATCAGCTCTATCATTACGATATAGTTTGTACCCAGGTGTCAGTGTCCCACTGGTTGTCCTCCTTCCACCATGTCTCTGATATTCCAATCATATGTAACCTCTCATTTAGTGCTATATATTCTAACTCTCCCATCTTATTTTTTAGACTTCTAGCATTTGCATACAAGCATTTTAGAGACTGTATTTTATTCATATTAATTTGGCTATTGGTAGGTATGGGTAATTTAGGATCTTTAAGCTCTGTCTGCTGCATACTCAAGGGCATTTGGGCTATTTTACTCTTTGGAACCTCTCTGCCTTTGGTAGTATCCTTCAAGGATACATTCTTCTGAACTATCCGCTCTTGGGCGACTGTCAGCTTACCCCTATTATCTAGTTTAAAAGCTGCTCTATCTCCTTTTTAAAGGTTAATACCAGCAGCCTGGTTCCATCCCGGTTAAGGTGAAGCCCATCCCTTCGGAAGAGCCCCTCCTTTCCCCAGAATGTTTCCCAATTCCTAACAAATCCAAAACCCTCATCTCTGCACCATTGTCTCATCCACGCATCGAGACTCCGGAGCTCTGCCTGCCTTTTGGGTCCTGTGCGTGGAACGGGAAGCATTTCAGAGAACGCTACCCTGGAAGGTCTGGATTTCAACTTCCTATCTAAAAGCCTAAATTTAGCTTCCAGAACCTCCCTACCACATTTTCCTATGTCATTGGTACCGACATGTACCAAGACAGCAGACTCCTCCCCAGCACTATCTAAGACCTTATCTAGGTGGCGCGTGAGGTCCGCTACCTTCGCACCAGGTAGGCATGTTACCAAGCATTCCTCACGTCCACCAGCCACCCAGCTATCTACATGCCTAATGATCACATCACCAACTATAACGGCTGTCCTAACCCTTCCCTCATGGGCACATGGCCGTGGAGAAACTTCCTCGGTGCGAGAGGGTTTTACATCACCTGGAGGACAGGTCCTAGTTACAGGATCACTTCCTGCCACACCAGGGTGATGCTTTCCTGCCACGTGACCTCTCTCCTCCATGGCAACAGGGGTGCTGCCAGACTGGAGGTGGGACTTCAGGACTGTATCCCTGTAGGTCTCGTTTATGTACCTCTCTGTCTTTGTTATGTTTTCCAAGTCTGCTACTCTAGCCTCTAGAGAACGGACTCGTTCCCTGAGAGCAAAGAGCTCCTTGCACCTCCAGAGATTATGTGCTGTTCACTGTAAACTGCTTTGGTATAAAAGCAGTATATAAAAACTATAAAATAAATAAATAAAATCTGAAGCATACGAAGTCCATTAGAAAATCAGATCATCTCTTTATTCTTTTTGGAGTTCTGCGTAAAGGTGAGGCAGCTTCAGAAGTGTCCATTTCATGATGGTTGAAAGAGGCTATTGCATCTGTTTATTTGCTCAAGCATAGATCCATTCTGGATGGGTTGCATGCCCATGCAACTAGGGTAAGCGTTAGAGTCCTGTATAGGGCATTATCTTAATCGGTATTCGAGGCCATATCTCTGGAAAGACACAAGATAGTTAGAGATGATCCAGAGAGAGAGATGCAGAATGGTGATGGCTCTGCAGCAGAAGTGACCAGAGATGAAACTGCAGAAGCTCAATGATAGACCCAGGAGGTGAGAGAATGGACATGTGGTGCAGACATTCAAATACCAGAAAGATATTAAAAGCATAAACTAACCTTTTCCAAAGGAAGTGGGAGAACTGGGGTTCGTGTTATGAAGCTCCAAGGAGTTTATTTAAAGTCTTTTCTATACCGCACTCTTTAAAATCAGCTCGGTGTACAAACAGCATCGGATTTGTACAGTGCAGGCAGCGCCCGCATTGTACTTACAGAGAACAGGTTTTGCAACTTGGATTAACTGGGGAAACTATGTACAGGCTACACAGTCGCTTGGCTACTCATTTAAATAACTATATACGGGCTACGCAGGAGTTAGACTAAGAAATAACATTCGGACATATTGTTTTTACAGAGGGTGGTGGACCCATGAAAAAGTGATAGAATTTAACAGGCATGGGGTAAACACAGGGGATCCCCAAATGGCAAAGCACGGGGATAATCTGCATGGAACAGTGGTTCAGGCCAAAACAGTAGTAAAATGATTATATTGTGCTTCTAAAAAGGGGGGGGGGGGGGTTTACTTGCTCAGAACACTTGTAATCCAGCCAAAAATGAGAAACATTGCTAGAAAGAGGGGAAGGAGATGTGCTACAGGATGGCAGCGTATCACCATGCGACTGCTGGGCAGAGAACCCTGTGACTTGCAGGCTACAGGAGGAGCCTGAAGTAGACTGAGACGTCTAAGGGGGATTTCCATCCCTCTCCCCATCCTTTCTTAGTAAGAGACTTGCTGGAAAATCTCTCAGGCCACAAAGCACAAGCTTCCAATTGTCCAGGAACTGTGTCCTGTAGCTGAGTAAATTGATGTTTGCTGGTCCTACAGCAGGCTTGAATGTTCGGGGTTTTTGTGGGTTTGTTCCTGGAGTTCCTGAACTGTTTTGGGTAAGAAACTCTATGAACAATTTGAGACCAGGTCAGCAAATCCATACACACATGTTGTTCTTTGCTCCCCACAGTGTTGCAATTCTTCTTTATCTGACCCGCAAATACAACACTCCAGATCACTGGTACCCAAGTGAGCTGCAGACACGTGCCAAGGTGGATGAATATCTTTCCTGGCAGCATACTGCCCTCCGGCCAACTGCCTCAAAGCTGTTTTGGGTGAAGGTGGGGAAAAAATTCAGATAGGTCTCTTGATGTGTGCATATGTGTTGCTGTATCGGATGTCTCTGTATTTGCGCCCCTTCCCTTTGTACAATGGCTTCCTGAGGTCTAGTTTCTAAAATAGAAAAATTAGCACCTCTACTACTGAATAATGAATTGTCTTTTCTAGCTGTTGCAAAAATATTCAGCTGAATTATTCTCAGTGTGTGTCTTGCTGGCTGTGTGCCGCCAACAGACAGAGTAGAGTACTGCAGTGATTTCTGCTTAGAGGACAACGGTATTAAGAAGCACTTAACTCTGAGAGAGCTAGAGATCGTTCTGTAGTGGCTGATTAGAAAGCCGTAAATTCCTTATTTAGATCTGGAGGCAATCGGGTGGTTTGGTTCTAACCTAGACTCTTGCCTCTTGCAGGTGATGACTCCCATTTGTCTGGGTCAAGAGGCGCCGCCTGAGAAGCTAGAAGCTGCATTCCTGGAAATGAGCACCACCCTACAGCAGTTTGAGGAGATGTTCTTGCAGGACAAACCATTTATCGCCGGGAAAGAGATCTCCCTTGCAGACCTGGTTGCTTTCACAGAGCTTTTACAGGTGACAATCCTATAAAATTGCTAAAGAATTAAAAAAAAAAAAAAAAAAAAAAAAGCAAAACTGAACTTTTACATCTGGGGGAATTCTGCACAGAAAAAAATAAATTTTTGCGCAAAACTGTTTAAAATTCTGCATACAGCATTTGAAAATCCTACAATTCTGTTTGTCAAAATAACACAACATAATTGGTGTCCTTGAGACCTACGAATTACAAATATTATTTCTTAGATGCAGAATTCCCCAAGAAGTACTGTAATATGCTGTATTTCATGAGGTCTTGCTTTTTGCTAATACTGGCACTAACATCATAATTACTACGGGGAGAATTTTGCACAATGCAGAATTTTTCAATGGCCCACAATTTGGCCAAGGGCTGTAATTAAGCTGAGAGAGCATGCGTGTATGTGTGTGAGAGATGCGGAAATGGGGTGCCTTTTGTTTATAGTACAGTGCAGAGGTGGGGGGCCGGCATGTGTGTGTCGCAGGAGAGGGGTGCACCTTTTGCACATACACTGTACCTTTTACTTCCTATGCATTCATCTCTTCACCCTCCAACCCCTTACACTCTTCCCTTGCCCCCCCCCCCCCGTCCTGTTGTCCTTCCTCCACCCTCCCCAACTCGTTTCCCTTTCCAGACTCTTCCTTTCAACCTCCCCTCCCTTGCACTCTCCCCCTGTCTTCCATTTCCACCCCCTCACCATTCAATAGTTATTAAAACCTACTGCCCCGTTTAATTTATTCAGCGGTCTCTGCAGCAGAAATTCTAACCCAGTGGTTCTCAGTTCAGTCCTCTGGGACCCCTAGTCCAGTTGGGTTTTCGGGGTATCCGTAATGAATATGCATAAGATAGATCTGCATGCACTGCTTCCATCTCATGCATATACATTATGGATGCCCTGAAAACACAACTGGACTAGGGGGCCCAGAGGACTAGGTTGAGAACCACTGCTCTCACCTTTCTTTTGCAGGCTGTGCAGACACTCTTAACCTCCATGGGCAGACACTAGCTCTCCCAGCCTCAATCACGGCTCTTTTCTGCACGTCTGCCTGCAGGGATTGGGATCTTCATGGACAGACACCAGCTCTCCTCACTGCAATGGAGGCCCTTGGCCAATTTTGTGGGCCATTGCAGGGAGGGAGAATTCTGCGTTGCACAGCATTCCCCCAGGAGTAAACCTTGTACCAGCCCTAGTCAGCTGTGCAGCAGTCCCAAGACTGATCCAGGGGCTGGGACCACCTTCTTGCTGGCTGTGCTACAGGACTGGGACTCTGAGCCTGGATCTGGGACCCACCTCTTGCCTCTCCTGTCTGTGTGGCAGGAGTCTGGGATGTGTCTCCAACCCCTGCCAGCTGTGTCTTTTAGTGGCTGTTAACCTCTCCTAGATTTAAAGATGTTGGCTGATTAATGAGATGGGTTTGCAGTTGATGGGTTGAAATAAGCCTGTATATGGAAAGCATGTGGCCTGAGGTTTTGTTTTCCCCTCATATGATCTTGACACTTTCATGAGACAGTAATGTAGGACACTCACTTCTGTGGCCTCTGCTCCTGGTCCCTCCACAAATAATTTCTTGGCCTTGTTCAAAATAAATAAGCCAAGTGATGTAGCCCTCCACTCCCTCTCGCCTAAATCCAGGGCCGGTCCATACAGTAGGCAGTTGCCTAAGGTGGCAGAGCCTGGTGGAGGCGTCACTTTAAGGCTTGACGCAGCGCTGAAGGGGCAGTTCAGCTGCTACTGCTTCAGTGCAACAAGAAGGGTGAGGGTGGCATAGCGGGCTGGACAGCAGTACAGTTTTAGGGAGGGGGGCATGGAGGGTCTGCCTAGGGTGGCAGAGATCCTCAGGCCACCATTGCCTAAATCACATTAGCCCAGACTGAGAGAATCCTGCTTTTGGCCAGACATTAGCTATGTTAAAAGCAGCCCCTTGGTTAGGCAGAAACCATTGGTTTTAGGGGCTACTGTAATGGTAGGATGAGAACTCTGAAAGCCCAAAGGTTCCCCCCTTCCTGGCACTCGTTCCCTGTTGCTCTGCTGGTTTTCTTTTCTATGGTTGGTATTCTATTCTGTACATGAGCACACAGCCTGGCTATGATCTATCTGTGTATAGTCTGTGCTGTAGCGTTAGGGGCTGACTGCCCATTTACCACCCCTCTGTCGTCTTCTGCAGCCTGTAGCAGCTGGATTAAATGTCTTTGAGGAGAGACCCAGACTGTTTGCGTGGCATGAGCGGGTAGAGGCTTCACTGGGGAAGGAGCTGGTCAAGGAGGCTCATCAGAACCTTAAGAAGTTGAAGGAGGTGAAGATCGAGGACTTGGATCCACGGATGGTCGGATACCTGAAAAGCAAACTGCAGAGTAAATGAACAGCAGGACTGTGGAACTCTTCCTCTCCTCTGCCAAGCTGCAACGCTGCTGCATCCAGTGCCCTGTCTCTGCTTTGTTTCTTCTGTCTGCGATGCATAAACAGTCTCTTGTCCCTTTAGACGAGGGGGAGGAGGGAAGGTCATTTCTTCATGAGAATGTTGCAGGATGCAGCTTTTCTTGGACTGTAGCAATAGGCTGAGGTAGGAAGGAGGGAGGGGCATGAATGAAGCCTTAGGAAGATGCCTTTGTCCCTTCGCCCCTGTATACTGGTCTTGTAAAGATTCTATCCAATTTTATTTCCACCTATGGTAGAGTACTGCATTGCTTTCCTAGCTGAATTGCTGTAGCTAAATTATGCTATTATAGTTCCTTTTTCATTATGAGGATTGATTTTTTTGGAAGGCTTTCACATGCATAAAACCTAGTTTATGCGCTGAAATGGCTTTTTCTAAAAATACCATTCTGTGCATGTCTATGTAGCAAGAAGAACTGTTGCCACAATTGTGCTGTGCAGATGGAGCTTCTTATCTTTCCCCCTAAACCCACTATCCCCCCCCCCCCCCACCGCCTTCCTCCCTTCTCTGTTTCTCTGGATAACACTATCATCCTCAGTCTCCTAGACTCACAACCTTGAGCTCATCTTTGACTCTGCACATATCCAACAAATAGCTAACACCTGTTTCTTCCAGCAAAATTCATCCCTTCATCTAGGAACAAACTACTAAGATCCTCTATTGCAACTTGCTCCTCACTGGTCTCCTATTGAACAGATTGAAGGGGAGAGAGATGATTCAAAACTCAGCTGCATGGCTAATCTTCCGCCAGCATCACTGTGCTCCTGAGACTCTTCTCACATCTCTTCATTGGCTTCCTATCTGTTGCTGCATGCAGTTTAAATCTCTACTCGCCTACAAGTGAATTCAGTTTGTAGCCCCTCCATTACCTCTCTCTCATTTCTCCCTTGGCAACTCTGTTCATCAAACAAATCACTTTTAACCATGCCCTTCTCTTCTTCTACCAACTCCAGCCTCTCTGTTCACACCATCTGGAACAGACTACCTTGAGTCCATATGTCAGGCTGCATCTCTTGTCCTATTCAGATCCAGGCTAAAAATTCATCTCTTCGAGGTTACTTTGGATCCTGACCCCTGTATTCTGTATGTATTAATCATTTCCCTTCCCTAGTCCCCTGTTTATTCTGTCTGTCTTAGCAGATTGTAAGCTGTGTAGAGTAGGTACTGTCTCTTATGTTTGTGTGTAGAGTGCGCTGTGTATGCCTAATAGTGCTATATAAATGATAAGCAGTAGTTATTTGAACTTACATATATATACACACACTTGTAGGTACATGATTTTGAAAATAAATTTTCCTGAAATTTTTGTAGACTAAATAGCCGGCGTAATGTTTGTGTGTAGTTCCTGTGAGGTAATTTTTCAAAAGGAAAGTATATTTACTCTTATTTTTGAAAACAGGAGTAACTTATGGATATACAGTTGTAGTCAATATTATTGACTATTAAGGGGTTGAACTGCAAAGGTGCTAATATCTCCTTAAAAAGAAAAGTGGGGAGTGAAATGGCTGTGGACTATATATGCACACATATTTGACAGACAAGAATCAAATAAAACAAGACCAATTAAAAAAGGAATTGGTAGGAAATGATATAAGAACTGGGACATTGTTAGGACATGATTATTGGCACCCTTATAAACAATTTAAAACCATTTGAACAGAAGAACCACAAGCCCATTGCAGTAAAATTAGACACACCTTTGATCAATTGTAAGTACTCACATGACTTGAATCAACCAATGAATGATGGCTCTAATGTTTAAAATGGCCACATTCACTCCCTTTTTCATTTTCAGAAAGGTGAAGTAAAGAGAGCTGCCTGAGACCGTCAGAAAAGCCATTATCACCAAACCTCAAAGGGGTACAAGGCCATCTCCAAACTCCTTGGGATTCCTGTGTCTACAGATCACAATGTTAACAGTTCCATGAGCAAAAAATGTCTTAAGAACCTTCCAGAATGTGGTTGGAAATGGAAAATAAATCCAAGAAGTCTTCAAACATTAGTGCGAATTGTTGTAAAAACACCACATACAACATCCAAAGAGCTTAAGGTTGACTTGGAGCAATCTAGAGTGGTGGTTTCAACCTATACCATAAGCCGCACACTAAACAAAGAAGGACTGCATGGGTGAAGCCCAAGGAGGACCCCACTGCTCAAAGACCGATATAAAAAGGCATGCCTGATCTTTGCCCAAACCCACCTTGAGAAACCACAGTCCTGGGAAAATGTTCTGTGGATAGATGAAAGCAAACTTGAGCTCTTTGGCAATGCAGACCTGTGATACATTTACAGGTGAAGAAATGAAGCTTATAAGGAAAAAAACACTCTTCCTACATTTAAATATGGTGAGGGTTCCATAATGTTGTCGGGCTGTTTTGCTGCCTCAGGAACTGGAGGCCTGGAACGTATTAAAGGAATCATGAAGTCAGGACTACCAGGTATTTTGGAGCGGAATGTGCTACCCAGTGTTATAAAGCTAGGTCTGGGTCAAAGGTCATGGGTTCTCCAGCAGGACAATGACCCAAAACCTACATCCGAAAGTACAAAAGAATTAAAAAGGAACAAATGGACTGTTTTAAACTGGCCGGCAATAAGTCCTGATCTCATTCCAATTGAGAAGCTTTGAAAAGAACTGAAAATCTGCCATTGGTAAAAGGAATTCTAGAAACATTCATGAGCTGGAACAAATCACAGTTGAAGAGTGGAAGAAACTTCCAGCAAGCAGATGTTAGGAACCTTTAGGTGGCTACAAGAAAGGTTTGGAGACTCATCACTGCCAAGAGTTGTGCAACCAAATATTAGTGAAGGGTACCATTAATCCTGTCCAGGTCATATTCGCCCACCCCGAAATTACCATGTTTAAGTTGCACAAACATTTTTTTTTTTTTTTTCCTGGTATACCTTTGAATATACTATTAAAATATTATGAGCGGGTGAGGACGCTTCCTTGTCGCGCTCCCGGGCCGCATCCCTGAACTTGCTTATAATTCAAACAGAAAGTTTCCCAGAGTGAGGTGGAGTGGAGGCAAAGGTACAAAGGGGCTTAGTATGGCGACTGACAAGCCGGAGAGTGGAAAAGCGGCATGCGGTCAGCGGCAAAAAGAGAAAAACCACATGGACCTCGTGAGTCCAAAATGGCAGCCGTGCCGCGAGCCTGTGACCTGCTGGACTCGCCAGGGAAGGAGAGTGTGGAGTCGGGCCCCGAGGAATTAGCGCATGAAGTAGTAAAGCTGCTGGAACTTAAGTTCGATACGCTGTTGAAAAAGTTGGAGGAGATGGGAGAGACCTTTATCGAACTAACTCACAAGAGTGGAAGAGGTTGAACAAAGAGTATCAACGCTGGAGGATAGTGAGCTGTGGCTAGAGCGGGATAACCAGAAGCATCAAAAACAAATTGAGGCCCTGCTTACAAAAGTGGATATCTCGAGAGCCGGTCCAGAAGGAATAATTTACGCCTGGTGGGAGTAATGGAGGCATGTACAAAGCAGCAGCTACCTGGCCTGTTTGAGGTATGGATGCCAAAATAACTGGGCCTAGGGGACTTGCAAGGAAAAATCAGCGTAGAAAGAGCGCACAGACTGGGCCAGAGAATGGAGGGCAAAGAGAGGCCAAGACCGGTGTTAGCGCTGATATTGAATTTCCAACATAAAGCAGCGCTCCTGCAGGCCTATAGAAACCAGCGTACCTTAAAACTGGACAATAAAACTATACTCATGTTCCAGGCCTATTCGGCGGTGTTAGCTGCGAAGAGGAAAGCATTCTCGCCACTGTGTACAGAGCTGGCAAAAAGTCGCATACGTTTTGCTTTGAGCTACCCAGCCACCTTAAGGGTATTCCATAAAGGAACAGTGCATATGTTTGAGCAAGCCGCAGCAGCGCAGAAGTTCATTGCCACTCTGCAGCAGGAAGAAGATGCAGGATAAGAACTCGGAGAGCTAGCACTTGGTTCGGACAGGTAATACGTGCTATGAAAGCAGAGAAGATGCTCAGTGGAATACTCTGAAGAAGTGATGGAACTTGGAAACTAGTATCCACCAGATGGACATATTTGAGAGAGACTTATTAATATGGTAGTTACAAGGGCCCTATCCCCTTTTCCCCCACACTGCTGTGAAGGGGGCGGCCCGGAAGTGTGGACTGTGATCTGTCCCTTAGGGGATTTAGCTATGGCTAGCTGGATTGCTGGAGGGGGGTTGGGGGAGACTGGGGGGATGTGTGGGCCAATTGAGTGGGGATTGATGGGTGTGGTGTGTGTTGTGGTGGGATGGGAGGCAGGAGAGAGAGGGTGTGGCTAGGGGGGAGGGTGAGGGTGGACATGTAGGGAGAGGGAAGGCACAGTAGGGGGAGGATGGGGGCAGTCGGGACAAGAGAGAATGCAAAGTAGGATGAAGGGCACCCTAGGGATATTGGAGCACTCATTTGGGGCCAGGGCTGGGCGGTCCCCTAAGCACAAAGAGTGGATTGATATAATAATGATTAGATATGACACATAACATAAAGATTGTATCCTGGAATGTGGGGGGGATTAGATCACCAATTAAACGTGCTAAAGTACTCCAGGCGCTCAAGAGAAAAGGTGCGCAGATTGCGCTACTGCAGGAGACTCACTTGAGTGCAGTGGAGCATGAGAAGCTAGCGAGAGTGGGTGGCGAAAACATATGGGGCATCCTCGGGGACTAGGAAGGCAGGGGTGGTGGTGTTGGTAAAAAAAAAAAAAGGCCTGCCATTGGAAGTGAGTAAATGTGAAGTTGACCCGAATGGAAGATTTGTCTTTTTGCAAACAAAATTATATACAGAGGAGCTCTGGATCGGTAACATATATGCCCCAAATATATATTTCCATGGGTTTTTTAAGGGCTTGTTGAAGTTTATCAGGAAAGCAGAGGGGGAAAAAGCTGATTATGGCAGGAGACTTTAACTGCCCACACGATCCGAGACTAGATAAAACAGGAGGGAGCGAACAAGGGGCCTGGTCCAAAAAAGGGATTGGATATCTATGTAGAATGGGGGTCTTGGTTGATGTGTGTGTGCATTGCACTCTGGGTCACGGGAATGTACCCACCAATCTAGAGCCCATCTGACTTGGTCACGCATTGACTACATTTTGGTGAGTGAAGGAGGATTTGCACAAGTTTCTCAGGCAGAGATCGAGCCAGTTGTGGTTTCAGACCACGGGATGGTTTTGGTGAATTGGGACACCCGGGGCCCTGTCAAGACCGGATGGCGCTTTCCCACTTACCTGTGGGAGGATAAAGATTTTAGGGCATACCTCGGGAAACAGTGGGAAGAGTACACAGCGTTCAATGATAGCCCTGAGTGCTCACCGCTTTTGTTCTGGGAAGCCAGTAAAGCAGTAATGAGGGGGGCTATCATAACTTATGTTATTCAAAGGCGTAAACACCTAGATTGCAGCTTGCTAGTAATGGAACGCACCCTATGTGCGTTGCAGAGCAGAACTAGGGATAGCGATATCCAACAAGAGTGTTCTAGAGTCCAGGCGGCGCTTAATGAGCTCCTTCAGCGGAGAGCCTGTATGACTCTGCAGTGTTATAAGCATCAATTGTACAAATTTGGTAATAGATTTGGGAGACTGTTGGCCAGAGTGGTTAGAGATCCCGGGGGTGCACATATGGTTCCGGTTTTACGGAGTGAGGAAGGAATCCTGCACCATCAGCCACATCAGATAGCTGCCATATTTTGGGATTTTTATCCTAAACTACACAGAGGAGGAAAGGGATTATGAGAAAGGCCGGGGGTTCCTAGATGTGCTGGGTCTCCCAAAATTAAGAGAGGAAGACCTAAAGGTGTTGAATGCCCCCATCTTGGGAGGGGAGATACAGAAGGCCATTCGGGCGGGTAAGCCTCATAAAGCTTCGGGTCCGAGTACTATAAGATACTTGAGCTCAAAATTACTCCCAATTTGCTGGCAATGTATGCAACCGTATTTCAGAAGGGATCCTTCTCCAGAGATATGAGGTGTGCAGACATTACAGTAATACCGAAAGAGGGGAAGGACTTGTAAGACCCAGCCTCTTAGAGGCCTATATCATTAATAAACTTTGACATAAAAATTCTGGCCTCGATCTTGGCGGGTAGACTAAACCCCCTCTTACTCGCCCTAATTGACCCACGGCAGGTGGGTTTTGTGTGAGGGCGAGATGCTACTAGGAACATTGCGAAATTGATCATGGGGATGGAATGTTGTATGACGGAGGAGACTCCATTGTTGTTAGTTTGGACGCTGAAAAAGCATTCGATAGAGTAGCGTGGCAATATCTGTGGGACACCCTGCAAGGTTTTGGGTTTGATGGTGCCTTTCTACAGTGGGTTCAGATCTTATATGCCACCCTGCAGGCAAGGGTGGGGGTGAATGGGGTTTTCTCTGACCCTTTTACATTGAGAAGAGGTACAAGGCAGGGATAACCCCTGTCCCCCCTCCTGTTTGTTCTCTCGTTGGAGCCCCTTCTCCATGCAATTCAAAGTGATGCACAGGTGGTGGGAGTGTGCATGGGTAAGGGGACTGAGGGGAATAGATTTTGGAGTAAGTAGGGGGATAGCCATTGGATATAATGTTAGAGCGAGATGTCTGCTAAAATGTGATATGCTTCTTGCACAATTGACCATTGAAGTTGAAGTGGTTGATGTTATAAGCAATGTTGCAGTTTAGAAACTTTTGCTGTAGGGTCAGTTAGATGATATATAATGTGTGTGAAATTTAGTAAGGTGTGTGAAATTAATAAAAAAGATTTGAACATAAAATATTATGATGACATACAGTTGGAAATTTTCCAATTATTTCTCAGATATTGTACACAATACACCTAAAATGCAAGGGTGCCAATAACAATGACCACAACTGTAGTAGCTGCACATTTTTAATGCTAGATGTAAAAGTATATATTAAATTTAAAATGTCTCGCCTCTCATACATTTCTGGGTGGTAAAGAGCTCTTTAGGGGGAAAAACTCAAGCTGAACTATAGAAAATCAAAATTACACTTACCTGGTAATTGTAGTTCCTTGAGTGACGACAGTTTAGTCCTCTACTCCTGGGTAGTGCACCTCCTCCTGCAGCTTGGAGACTGGACCAATCAGAATCTTCATCTCACTGGATATAGCATGCTGGAACTCCCATCAGCCCCCAGTGACCTATTGACAAAGCAGACTCAACAGAACAACAAATACGTAGCTAACTTCCTGTGCAATTCAGCCGTTTATTTATACTTCAATTCATGGAATCAGTATTATTATAATTATTATATTATGCATTCAGGATAGTTTATCATTTAAACTTGCACCCCCATCTAACTAACAATCACGCATATACCGCACTTTCCCACGGATCAGGTGCGGTCTATAACAAACATTGTAAGGGACAGAGCAAAAGTTTTTTTTTTTTTTGGTTTTGACATTGAAACTCAGTAAAAACGACCTGTGCAAGAAAGGAACACGCTGCTAAACCGAATACCAAGAACACCTTCATAAAGGCGTCCCCCCCTGCCGAATCCGAACATATGGACATAGGCCAAAAGAAGCAAGCCAACAGGGAAGGTAGCTGAGCTTACCGAGGAAACACTCCCCCGCCACTTCGCCACGCATTGCCGAACCCGTGCTGAGCTGACCTAGAAATGTAGGGTGGGAAGGAGGACTAAACTGTCGTCACTCAAGGAACTACAATTACCAGGTAAGTGTAATTTCGATTTTGTTATCGTTCCTCCAGTTTAGTCCTCTACTCCTGGGATGTATCAGAGCAGTACTAACGGGAGGGATTCTACCAGCCGGCACACATCACTGGCGACCGAACACAGACACCCCTCGCCCCGAACACCTCCAGACAAGAGTGTTTACTGAAAATAAGCAGCGACGCACAAGACGCCGCCGCACCAAAATACAGTGGGGAAACAGGGTTGAGCATCCCTCAGAATGCTGCTTGCGCCCCCGTATAGCAATCTCCCAATGACGCTCAGGAAGCGGACGCTCCTGCCCCCGGAAGCCGAAGCAACTGCCTCCCCCAGCGACTTGGAAACGGACATGTTCAGCGCAGACGATTTGAGTTGCGAAAGGAATCGAACCCAATCGAAGAACAACGCAACCCCCTAGTGTTTGACCAGACGATTTCAGCGCCCACCTGAAGCCAGTTCGCCGGTCGCTTGCAAAACTGTAAGCAACCCCGTTTGCCACGTATGAAAGGGAGAACACCTCTGGCCAGCACAAGGGGACCGGGCGAAGCACCCCCTGTCCAAAGACAAAAAAGAAAGAAACTGGAACATAGGGCACCAACAGCGCCTTCCCGACGTCCTGTAATACCAAGTTGAAAATGCACGAGGGAACAAAATCTGTCATGCTGGACGCAGACCAGAAGTGATTAGAGAAAACACAGCACCTCACTGCACCGCTCGACCGGACCCCCCTAGCGAAGGACGCGTGCAACGCCCTGCGCACAGCTCGCATTTCCAGATAGGGATTGAGCACTGGGTCTCCTGCGACCTCCAAGAGCCGTGAGAGAAACGACCCTCGAAGGGAGCGTAAGAAACAACGTTGTTGGACAAGTTCCCGGAGAAAAGGTGCATAACCTTCCATGAGAGAGAAGCGGACAAATCCAATCTAAATAGATTCGGGCTTGCTAATGAATTTTTTAATTTTTTTAATTTTTTTTTTTTTTATTCATTTTTTTTTGTTGTTTTAATTTAATTATGTATTTAGTCTTTTTTTTTTTTTTTTTTTTTATAACACGGAATATCTACTTTCGTCAAAACACCCCAAAAGAGCGTGACATCTGAAGACCTGCAACGGCATCCGTAAAATACGCGGACCCAAAACACGCCGCGAGCAGTCTATACGTCTTGTTGGAAATCAGCGAAGTTCGTGAGGGCAGGATTGGCTACCATAGGAAACAGGACACCGGAGAACAAAGTGAATAGAACCTCCACCAGGTCACTGACTGAGAAGAAACCGGCTGAATCTGACCCCATGGCCGGCTCCCACGGAGCCGTGCGGTCCCAGCGGAAGAGGCAAGTTGCCAGGGAACACCCAACCGAAGGTCAAAAACTAGGGGAGTGCCACCCCCCCGGTGGTCCTCCAGGCTTTCGGAAGGCGACTTAACCGTCTATTTCGGGTACAGAAAAACAAATTGTTAGCCTCTACAAGAAGCAGGGAACCAGAAATACCGCAATCGACGGTACGCCCCCGGGACCTGTAGGCGATCAGCATACTCAAAGAAATAACCTACTGATTAAGAATATGTGACCGTAGCGAGCACTGGCAAAGGAGAGACAGCAGAGCTTGGGTTGGTCCTAGCCTTCCTTTCTCGCTCCCCCAGTCCAACTGCTAGCAGTGAGAAAAGGCCGAGAATAGCTTACCCAGTGGCCCGGAGACCATGCATCCCGGCCCTCAGAGAGAAAGAGGGGCGCACTGAAAAGCTAGCTGAGGAGCAGTGGTGTAGGTAGGCGGTGGGGGCGGACTATGTTATCTACCTGCAGCATATGTCAGGAAATTCAGCTTTCTCAGTCTGCAGTAGCAATTGATTCAGCAAAGAAGAAGCCGAGAAAGCGCAGACAAGTTCCCATCATACCACTTGGTAAAGACTCCACTGAAGCAAAAAAGCATGTGAGAGTTGTGATAAGGAAGCTTATCATAGCTCAGGAAGGAGCTATAGAAAAGGTGAAGTGACTCTGAACAAGCAACCTGTCAGTTCTGGTAGAAATAAGAAAACAGAATTTTGCCATAAAAGACTACCAGTCCCAGAATGCACCAGGTTTCCAACAGCCATTAGAGGAGCTGAAGTGGGGAAACGTGTGTTCAATCAGGAGGGCTATGAGGTAATCCCTAAGCATTCATCTCAAAGGGCAGGGCCTGATTCAGCACAGCTGCGCTGTGTTAGGGAGGAGCACTCATCTAGGCAGAATAAAGGTAGAGTTTATTCTACAGAGAATTATCCTCATCCTGAGAATCAGCTTGAGCTTGAGCTTGATCATCTTCATCATCTGAAGGATCATCAGAAGCAGAAGCCAAACCGGACGGACAGAGAGGGCAAGAAACCCTTTGGAAGAAGGAAGAGAAAAGCCTTTGATAGGTCTAGAAGAGTCCAGAGCAGTACGTATACTGGGAGGCATTCCAAGGGCCAGCATACACCATTGGACTGGGGAAAGCCAGAGGAATGGTGCTGCAGAGCTAGGAATCTCCAGACGGTACCTGTAAGGGAGACGGCTGCACGTGGAAGGGACCCTAAGACCCGTGCCAGAAGGTATGTGAAGAGAGATCCAGTGTCCAGGGATCTGGATTGTAAGGCTGGACATAAGAACTGGACTACATACTGGCCAGGCTATATAGAGAGGAACTCTAACAGCAATGGAAGCTCAGGTATGAACACTGATCTATGCCCTAGCTATAACCTTGAAAGACAGCAGAGAAACAAGTATTCTCCTGAAAGTGCTCCTTTGGGAGATTCATCTGTGCCAATCCATGATATTGAACCCATGCTTGTTGAGGAAGAGGGGGTGATAGCAGATGAAGAATCTGTTTACATGGACTGCTCTCTGTCTAAACTCCTTTGGTGATTTTCTGTTATAAAGTACAGCAACCATCACAAAGAAATACAAACTTGTTCTTTAATCTACTCAGAAAAGCTCATGAGTAGGATTTTTAGCCACACAGTAGCAGCAAGCCAGCTAAGGGGTTTCAGCTGGATAACTGCTAGCAATTGAGCCTTACCTAATTGCTTGTGAGCTCTAAGAGAATCACTTCTGAATCTATGTGGGAAGATATAAGAAGTTTACCTGAAAAGAACAGTTTTTTTCTTTCTTTGTGGATTCTGTTTGTTGTTTGATACATGGCTAAGAAAATATTAGCTAAAGCCTACAGAAAAGACCAGTTTGTTACCAACCAGGTCTTATTTCTTTTGCTTTGATTGCCTGACAAGTTCAAATGTTGTTTTCTTAATTTTGTTTTTCCAAGTTTAACACTGAAAGCAAGTAACCTGATTTATGTGCTACCAAGCATATCTGTGTTGGGAGAAATAACCCCATAAATAAATATCTTATTGGCTTTACCCAAAAGCACAACTAATTATTGTGAGCAGCTGTGTCTGGTGTGAATGAACTGTATTGCCCACAATCCCTTGCAAATCATATAGATATATGCACTTGCCAAGACTGTGAAGATTCTCACCCAGGCAGCCGTCTGACAAATGGCGTAGTTTTTCGGATTGCTTTTGCACAAAAGGGATTTACTTGCTGAGGATTACAACTAAAGTTCAAGTTTAAAGCTGGAAAAAAATATTTTCCCTCAACTGCACTTTGGAGGAGAAGTGGATGTTCCAGGAAGCTGTCCCAAGAGAAAAAGACCCTGTGCAGAGCTGGATTCATCACTGGCATAAGGTAACAAGTACCTGGGCATGTCTAGTGGTGGATGGGAGTAAGGCACAGGGGTAATTGGAAAAAAAAAAGTAGGAAAAAACACACCTGTTTGGAAGGTGGTGCACTTTGTTTTTTTTCTTTGTTTCTTGCAGGGATCAAGATGGATCAAAGGGAACTAGCTGATTGGATGGCAGCCCAGTTTAGCAGGCAACAGGAGATAGCACAGCAGGCTCAGGACACTGCTATGAAAGCCTTAATGGACCAGCAGAAGCCAGTGCTTGATCTGGTGCAAGCCCTAGTTAAGCTGCAGAACCAAAGTGGAACAGATGCAAGACCAGCAGTAAATACTGTACACCACATGTGGACAGTGTGGGACTCAATCAAGGGATTGGGGCATTTAGTTTTGGGAAGCTAACTCCAGAAGATAATGTTGATGATTTTCTAGAGTCTTTTGAAAGAGTGGCACAAGCATTAGCATGGCCAGAGACCCAGTGGGCAGTAAGACTGGCAGCCTCATTAACTGGAGAGGCGCTTGCAGCTTATAGAGCAATGCCAGCAGCCCAGGCTTTGAATTATAAGGATGTAAAGGCTGCTATTAGAGATCGCCTAGGGTTGTTTATTTCAGAGTATAGGCGAATGTTTAGAGCTACTACATTGAAAGTGGGTGAGACACCCAGGGCTCTGAGTCAGAGAATCAGAGGTTTAGCTGTAAAATGGTTGGAGCCTGAGCAAAAGACGGTAGAAATGTTATTAGACATTATAATGCTTGAACAATTTATGTCTGCGGTCCCTAAAGATTTGCACACTTTCCTTATACAGCAAAATTGCCAAAATCTTGGAGAGGCAACCATGCTAGCAGAGAGATTCTTGGAAGCCACGCAGGCTTGCCATAGAATGGGTGGCCCTCTGAAGATGGGTGCTGAGGCAAGATGTGCTGTATCAGAAAAGAAAATAATTAAAAATGTTTCTGAAAATGAATGTACTGTATCAAACCAGATGACACAGTGGAATAGAAAGAAATGTTTCAAGTGTGGAAAATGGGGACATTTAGAAAAGAGATGCCAGACACACACTAGCTTAATGCGGGTGGATTTAAAACAGCCCAAAGAAGGATTTCTTTTGATGGTTGATGTGCAGGGAATTACCACAAATGCTCTGTTAGACTCTGGGGCAGACCAGAGTATGATGTCAAAAAGGCTTTGGAAGAGGATAGAGGCCCAAGAAGGATATGTGCCTAGAACCCCTGAAAGCCAAGTTCACATCAGATGCATTCATGGTGCTGCAACATCATATCCCACCTATAGGCTAAAGGTTAAGTGCCTGGGGGAACAAGAGGAAGTCCTGTTAGCAGTGGTGCCTAGGCTACCCTTTGATTTGGTTCTAGGAAGAGACTGGCCAAGATTTAAGCAGGGTCTAGTGCAGGGGTCTCAAACACGCGGCCCGCGAGAGAAGGTTGTGCGGCCCGCGACGGAGGGAAATAAAAAAAGCCTTGCTTCTGCCGTTGCCGCCGTGGCAGCGGCAGAATCGACTGTCAATTTTTTTTTTAAAACGGGCTTCTGCTGCTCAAGCAGCAAAATCAGCTGTGCTGCGTTACCTTCCTCTCTGCCTGGAGATCCTTCATTGTGCTCCATCAGCGTGTGCTTTTCAAGCCGCGAAGAGAGTATTCCCCTCTCGCGAGGCTTGACAAGTGAATAGGCTTAAGCCGCGCGAGAGGGAAATACTCTCTTCGCGGCTTAAGAAGCACACGCTGATGAAGCACAATGAGGGATCTCCGGGCAGAGAGGAAGGGGCCGCGGGACAGCTGATTTTCTGCTGCAGCAGCAGCAGCAGCAGAAGAAGCCAGGTGTTTTTTTTATTTACCGGGGGGGGGGGGGTAGGACTGGAAATGGGCTATTGGCAGGGGGGGGGGGTGTAGGACTGGAAATGGGCTATTGGCAGGGGGGGGGGGGTGTAGGACTGGAAATGGGCTATTGGCAGGGGGGGGTAGGACTGGAAATGGGCTATTGGCAGGGGGGGGTGTAGGACTGGAAATGGGCTATTGGCAGGGGGGGTTATGACTGGAAATGGGCTATTGGCAGGGTGGGGTTATGACTGGAAATGGGCTATTGGGCGGGGGGGGGGGGGTTATGACTGGAAATGGGCTATTGGCAGGGGGGTATGACTGGTAATGGGCTATGGTGGGGCTAGGACTGGAAATGGGCAGGTGGGGTTAGGAAGGACTGGAAGTGGGCTGATGGGGGGAGTTAGGACTGGTAATGAGCTTAGGAGGGGCTGACTGAAATGGGGTAATGGGGTTAGGGCTGGAAGTGGGCTATTGGCAGGGGGGGGGTTATGACTGGTAATGGGCTATGGTGGGGGCTAGGACTGGAAATGGGCAGATGGGGGTTAGGACTGGAGGTGGGCTGATTGGAAGGGGGGCTTGAACTGCAAATGGCTGATGGGGAGGGGGCTTGGAATGGAAATGGGCTGTGAGGGGAGGGAGCTAGGATTGGAAATGGGCTGATGGGGGGCTAGGATTGGAAATGGGCTGATGGGGGGCTAGGATTGGAAATGGACTGATGCAGGGACTAGAAGGGAGCGTATGCTGGGTGGGGCTGGAACTAGAAGGGAGCTGATGTTGGGGGAGGATTAGAATGGGATGGAGCTGGGAAAGTGAAATGGAGAGGGGAAAAATATTTTGTCTGGGAGAGAAGACAAATCTACAATTGGCCAGGTATTGGGAGAGTAAGTGGGGATTGAGGATGGAGGGGTAAAATTTGAGTGGATGAAATAGGAATGAGGAAAGAGAAAAAGGAGAAAGATTAGTATGTTAAAGCAGATGTAGAGAGAGAATGGAAAAAAAACTAGGAGAGAAGAAAGGGCAAATGGACAGCAGACGATGGAGAGTTAGCAGAAGACATGAAGAAGAAACCAGAAGAAAGTGGCTGGAACAATTGCAACTGAAAAAAAATGCACAAAAGGTAGAAAAATATCTCTTTATTTTGAATTTATTAACTGGAATATGTCAGCTCTGGGAAATGTGCATCATTAATGTTTGCGCTTTGTTTAGTACAAGAGGAAATTAATTTATAGTTCCTGATCGTGTAGCCAGTCTAGTCCCGGACTTCAGGGTTGTCCATCTCATACAGCAGCTTGGAGACTGAGAAACTCCTCCTTTTCTGATGTCACTGGTATATCCAACTGGAAGCCTCCTCCTGCCATCAGTTCTTCAGTCTCCAAGCAGCTGGATGGATGGGTGAGCCTGGCAGTCCGGGCTCACTAGAGAAACTGTTCAGAGTTTAGTGTTAAAGTTGTAATTAGAGTAGCCTTGAAATCTTCAGCAGAGCCCTTCTGCTTTTTTGGAGAGGACTGTGCCTTTAAGTTTACAGAGCCGTCCTTCCCTTTTACCCTGCGTCCTCTGCCCCTAACCAGGTCGGGTCCTTTGTTAGTGGGTCAGGGTGACTTGCGCGAGGCAGCTCCGGTTCTCTGATTCAGATCAGCTGAAACCGGGGCTGCGCGGGAGTCTGCCGGCGTTTGCAGAAGTCTTGCCTGTGACGCGCTGAGCAGTTTTCCCTGCGGGCCCCCTGTGTCGGCGATCCTCGGCCAGCCCTCTACCCGGTCTGTACTCCTTACCTCATTTTCTGCCGGAGAGTGGGATTTTCAGCGGCTCTCTCAAGGGGCTGTTGCCTCCCTTTGCGATTTGCAACAAAGGTAAGGGGGCCGGTTTTTTTTTTTTTCTGCGGAGCTTAGCTCGCGGAGGATATTTTGGCGCGCTAAAGCTGTTTGTTTGGCCTAGGCCTCGGCCTCGTGCCGGCGGCGCGCGCAGGGCAGCGTAGGAGAGCGTCTGCTCTGGCGGGATCTGTTTTCTTACCGCATCATCAAGGCTCCCACGGTCTTCACGGTTTTTTCTTTTGTACTTTCTTTTATGATTTATTTCCAAGTTTTTTTCTTTTTAAGCTTATTTTTGGGTTTTCTTTTCAGTTCTCTTGCCCGTTAAAGGACGCCCACCTTTTGCTTTTGGCTCTTTCCTTGGGCACCCGTTCTGGGGGTGAGTGTTTTGGCCATGCCTTCCAAACCAAACTGCATGGTTTGTGGGGCCAAGAAGTGCACAGACTCGGGCTTGTGCCCTTCCTGTGTTAGGGATGCCTCAGGGCTGCCACCGCAGGAATCCCAGCCAGAGGGTCAGGGTCCTGAGACGGGGACTTTGGCAGAGTGGGGACACGAGATGTCCGTCGAGGAGCCACAGGCAGGTCCATCCTCACGGCCCGACTCTACCCCTCCTCCAGGTCCAGGGTCTTTGGGGCTCAATTCCATTTTTTCAAGAGAGTTTGTTAGTTTGCTCCAGCAAGTTTTTCTTCGGGACAGTCAGCCTGCGCCTGTCGCCACTACTCTGGTGTCAGGAAAGCGACGGGCTGCGCCCTTGCAGGAAGATCAGACTCCTCCAGAGCCTAAGAGGGCCCGCGAAGAGGTGGAGCCGGGAGACCAGTCTGTGGTCTCGGAGGGGCCACGTTCGGAGGAGGAGGACTTGTCGTTGGAGGAAGAATTGGAAGAAGGGGAAGCTGTCTGAAAAGGAAGATCAGGCTAGAGTGGTCCGGGTGTTCCGGAGGGAGGAGCTGCCGGCGCTCTTGGTGGAGACGCTGAAGGTGCTGAATATGCCGGTGCCTGGCTCAGCGGCGGACGCTTCCCTCGAGGACCCCTTACTACAGGTATTTAGGAAGGAGCAGAGAGCATTCCCGGTTCACCGGGTGTTTCATGAGATGATTCAGGAGGAGTGGAGCCTTCCCGAAGCTCCTCTGAAGGGAGCTCGAGTGAGTGATGTCCCGGCTGTATCCCTTACCTGATCAAGACAGGGAACTGTTCAAGTCACCCAAGGTGGATGCTGCGGTCTCGGCGGTTACGAAGAAGACCACTATTCCCGTCGAGGGGAGTGCAGCCCTCAAGGACGGTCAAGATCGGAAATTGGATGGTCTTTTGCGGCAGGTGTTTGATGTGAATGCTCTTTCCCTACAAGCGGCCATCTGCGGAGCTTGGGTGGCCAGAGCATGTCTGCGGTGGTCTCAGCGGCTGCCCGGTGCCGCAGTCGAGCGGTCGGAAGACGCGGCCCGGTTGGAATCGGGTGCGGCCTATTTGGCGGACATTCACTACGATCTTATGCGTGGACTCTCCAAGAGCATGGCGTCGGCGGTCGCAGCGCGACGTTACCTTTGGTTACGTAATTGGGCGGCCGACTCCTCCTCCAAGGCTAGACTTAGTAAGCTTCCTTTCAAGGGTCGCCTCCTGTTTGGGGAGGATCTTGAGAAGTTGGTTAAGGAGTTGGGAGAGTCCAAAGGGGGTAGGTTGCCCGAGGACAAACCTAAACCGACTCGAACGCCCACTTCGGGTAGGGGGCAACCACGGGATTTCCGACGTTATCGATTCCAGAGGTTTCCCACAGGACAGAGGGGACGTTTTTCCCTCTAGGAATCAAGGTTTTCGGGGGTTTCGAGGAGCAGGAAGGGGGTTTGGTCCCTCCTCGGCCTCGGGCCTTAGCAATCGAAAACCGCAATGAGATCAGGGGGACCCAGGCACCCCTACCCGCTGTAGGGGGGCGTTTGCAGGATTTTTATTCTGCCTGGGTCCAAATTACAACAGATCAGTGGGTGCTAGAGGTCATTCGCGAGGGCTATGCACTGGAGCTGCTCCGTCCGGTACGCGACGCCTTCGTCCTGTCTCCCGGCAGGTCCGAGGCAAAATCACGGGCTCTGCGGGAGACGGTTGCAAAGGCTGTTGGATCTCAGGGCCATAGTACCCGTGCCCCCAAACGAGTGCGGTTCCGGTCGATACTCCATATACTTCGTAGTGCCGAAGAAGGATGGAGGGCTTCGGCCTATCCTAGATCTCAAGAAAGTGAATCGGTGTCTGCGGGTGTCGTCATTCCACATGGAGACTCTGCGATCGGTGATAGTAGCGGTGCAAAAGGGAGAGTTCCTCACGTCCCTCGACCTCTCCGAGGCTTACTTGCACATTCCCATAAGGAAGGATCATCACCAGTTTCTCAGGTTTGCGGTTCCTTTCGGCCATTTTCAGTTTCGAGCACTGCCCTTCGGGCTGGCCACTGCGCCGCGTGTTTTCACGAAGGTGATGGTGGTTGTGGCGGCGGCTTTGCGAAAGGAAGGTATCCTTGTCCATCCTTATCTGGACGACTGGCTAATTCGAGCAAAGTCGAGGTCAGAGAGCGAGATAGCAACAGCCAGGGTGGTGTCCTTTCTAGAAAGTCTCGGTTGGATAATCAACCCGGCAAAGAGTCGGATGGTGCCCACTCAATGTTTGGAGTACCTCGGAGCGCGCTTCGATACCGTCAGGGGGAAGGTCTTTCTGACGGAGCGGAGGGCTCGGGGACTACGACTCCTCTTGCGGAGTTTTTTGCGCCACGACAGGCCGTCGGCCTGGCACTACCTTCAACTTTTGGGCACCATGGCGGCGGCGATAGAGACGGTGCCCTGGGCGAGGGCGCATATGCGACCCTTGCAAAGGGCGTTGCTCCGCCGTTGGTCTCATCAGAACGATCCCTTGTCTCGGCGACTGCCGTGTTCCGAGGAAACGCGTCAAGCGCTGAGGTGGTGGTTGATTCCGCGCTCCCTGCAGAACGGAAAAGGTCTGGAGACGCCGGAGTGGATTCCTGTGATGACGGACGCCAGTCTACTGGGCTGGGGAGCCCATTGTCAGGGGATCTTTGCGCAGGGGGCGTGGTCGGATCAAGAAAGAGCATGGCCGATCAATCGTTTGGAGTTGCGGGCGATCGCCTTGGCGATAAAGGAGTTTCGCAGCCTTCTGGAAGGAAAGGCGGTCCGAGTGTTTTCCGACAATGCGACGGCAGTGGCCTATGTCAACAAGCAAGGAGGAACCACGAGCGCCGCGCTCGAATACGAGGCCGAGACGCTATGCGAGTGGGCCGAAGCGAATCTGCTGGATCTCTCGGCAGCACACGTGGCAGGAGTGGACAACGTGGAAGCCGATTTCCTCAGCAGGGTGAGGGTGGACCCGGGCGAATGGGTCTTGCACCCGCAGGTGTTCGAGATGCTGGTGCGCCGCTGGGGCAGTCCGGGTCTTAGATCTCATGGCAACGTTCAACTCGGCGAAGGTATGTCGGTTCTTCAGCAGGCGCAGAGAGCGAATGTCCGAGGGCTTGGATGCCCTCATTCAATCCTGGCCAGCGGACCAACTTCTATACGTTTTCCCGCCGCCATGGGCGTTGATCGGCCGAGTGGTTCAAAGGATAGAGCGCTACAGGGGACAGGTGATTCTGATTGCGCCGGACTGGCCTCGACGTCCTTGGTACGGAGATCTCATGCGTCTCCTGGTGGCAAAACCCTGGCGTCTTCCAATTCGAGAGGATCTGTTGTCGCAGGGTCCGCTACTGATGCCCCACGTGGCTCGGTTCTCGCTTACGGCTTGGCTCTTGAAAGGGCTCGGTTGAAGGCCCGCGGTTTCTCCGGGCCGGTGATTTCCACCTTATTGAAGGCGCGCAGGGGATCTACATCCCTGGCCTATGTACGCATCTGGAGGATTTTCGAAAGCTGGTGTGCAGAGCGGAGTTGTGAGCCGTTGAGATCTACCATCCCTCAGATCTTGCAGTTTTTGCAGGATGGGTTTGACAAGGGACTGGCGGCCGGGTCGTTACGAGTACAGGTCGCGGCCCTAGCGTGTTATAGGGGTAAGATTGGAGGTCAGACTCTCGGGGTTCAGCCGGATGTCAAACGTTTCTTGCGCGCTGTGTCGCTTCTGCGGCCCCCTTTTCGTCGGATCGTCCCTAGCTGGAATCTTCCGTTTGTGTTGGACGCATTGGCGCGAGAACCTTTTGAACCCATGTCGCGGGCTTCCCTTAAGGATATCACCCTGAAGGTTGTTTTTCTGGTCGCGATTTGCTCGGCCCGCCGAGTTTCGGAGTTGCAGGCGCTATGTTGTCGGGAGCCCTATCTCCAGTTTCGTTCGACGAAGGTGGTTTTGCGGCCGGTACCGGCGTTTCTCCCAAAGGTCCTTTCGGTGTTTCATTTGAATCAGGAGATTTCTTTGCCAGTCTTCAGAGGGGCCGCAGGTGGCCCAGCAGAGCGGAACTTGCATCTTCTCGATGTCCGTCGGGCGTTGAAAAGGTACCTCCTGCGGACGGCGGATTTTCGCAAGTCCGATAGACTTTTTGTGCTTTTTGCGGGACCGCGAAAGGGGGAAGCGGCATCGAAGGCTTCCATTTCTCGGTGGCTGAGGGAAGCGATTGCGTCAGCGTACATTTCCGGCGGTCGGTCGGTGCCGGAGGGGCTTAGGGCTCACTCCACTAGAGCGCAGGCGGCTTCCTGGGCGGAGTTCCGGCTCGTGCCTCCAGTAGATATCTGCAAGGCGGCGACGTGGTCGTCTTTGAATTCCTTTGTCAAGCACTATCGGTTGGATGTTCAGGCCTCGGAGGACACCTCTTTTGGGTCAGCGGTTGTGCAAGCTGGCTTGCTGGGTCCCTCCCGTGGTTAGGTTCCTTCACTGCTCTGGTACTAACCCTGAAGTCCGGGACTAGACTGGCTACACGATCAGGAAGAGGAAATTAGACTTACCTGCTAATTGTAGTTCCTGGAGTGGAGACAGTCTAGTCCCGTATCCCTCCCTAGTAGAGTTCTGCTGCGGCTGGAAGGTCAGCGTTCCGGATAATTACAGGTAAGAGCTGGTTTTATTTCAGGGCATGCAAACCCTTATGGCTGGGGTGCCCCGATATTAAAAAAAAAAAAAAAAAAAAAAAAAAATGAGGTCACAGGTAGCCCTGGTTTTTCCCTTCGTCCGGATGGACTTTGCCGGGGGATGGCTCTGTAGGCGGAAAGTGTAAGTCTGTGTTTTGTTTAATGTGCCTTTTAGCGTTATATTCTTACTTGTTGCTCCGGTGAGTCTGCTTTGTCAATAGGGAACTGATGGCAGGAGGAGGCTTCCAGTTGGATATACCAGTGACATCAGAAAAGGAGGAGTTTCTCAGTCTCCAAGCTGCTGTATGAGATGGACAACCCTGAAGTCCGGGACTAGACTGTCTCCACTCCAGGAACTACAATTAGCAGGTAAGTCTAATTTCCTCTTTTATTTCTACAGTGTTGTTGTACATTCCAAGTTTGGCTTTTGGGGTTCCCAGTTTAATTATTGTCTTCCTGTTTCTAAATCTTTTAGTCTTTCTTTATCCATGCACTCATTAAAGAGGCATGTTTACTAAAAGTTAGTGCATGGTAACATTATGCAAATATTTATGCAAATGAGGCCCCTTATGCAAATGAGGCCCCGCGTCTTATGCGGCCCCCGGGTTACTTTACAAGTCCTCATTCGGCCCTCAAAGCAATTTGAGTTTGAGACCCCTGGTCTAGTGGAAGGGCTAGGAAAGAAGGAGGGAGAAGGAATAATGGAAATAGCTCCCGGGCCTTTCTTTGGAAGTCCTCAGTCCCTAGCTAAAAAGATGGTTAAGCTTCCAGAAGGCCAAACTATGGGTAATAAGAGGGGCCTTGTATCCACCCGCTCGCAGGCTAAGGTAGAGAGCCAGCAGAAGGAGGAGGGAGAGCAGGCAGAGTTATTAGGAGACTTACCCTCTCATGATGATTTAATAACCCCATCATCTGGTAAAGTAAGAAAGTTGAAAGCACAAAAGCGGCATGAGAGACTTTGCAGAGCACAGGGTAGGGCTGAGATGTTAGCTGGTCAAAGTTTACCCTGGGTGTCAGCTGAGTTAGTGGCAAAGTTTCCTAACTTTCCACAAGAGCAGCGAGCTGATCAAGCTCTCACCCAAGCTTTTAAGTATACTCAGGAGGTCAGGGAGGAATTGCCCAGATTCAGACTAGATAATGACATATTATATAGAGAGAGTCAGGACCCCAGAAATGGGACCATACGTAAACAATTGGTGGTACCCACAACTTTCAAAGGGCTAGTACTTAGACTAGCACATGATCATCCAATGGGAGGTCATAAAGGGATGCAAGGAACGCTGGATCAAATACTTATGCGTTTTTACTGGCCAGGTATTTTCAAAGAAACTGCCCAGTTTTGTGCTGCATGTCCAGCGTGTCAGCGAGTTACAGCGGCTCACCCACCGGTGGTGCCTTTGATTCCCATGCCAATTATCACAGACCCAATTGGTCGCATTGCCATGGATATTGTAGGCCCATTAGTCAAAACGCCCCGAGGTTTCCAATACATCCTAGTTATGGTAGATCAGGCAACAAGGTTTCCCTGGGCCATACCATTGAGGAATGTTTTCTGCAAAAACAATAGCTTTAGAGCTAGTAAAATTGTTTTGTGAAGTGGGATTCCCAAGAGAGGTGTTGACTGACCGAGGGTCCAATTTTGTATCCAAATATTTGGCCCAGGTCTGGGATGCCTTTGGCATTCATCACGTGAAAACCTAGGCCTACCATCCACAATCAAACGGTTTGGTGGAGAGATTCAACCAAACTCTCAAACAAATGTTGAGAAGGGGGTTAGCAGGAGAGGTAAAAGAATGGGATATGTTATTGCCCTTTGCCTTATATGCCTGCAGGGAAAGAATTCAGGTGTCCCTAGGTGTAACTCCCTATGAATTGATGTATGGTAGGGCTCCACGGGGTTTGTTAGATATTTTGAGGGAACAATGGATTGATCCTGAACCAGGAAGTCAGGAAGTGCCACAGTTTCTACGTGACTTGAGAGCACGTTTGAAAAGGACCTCGCAGGTTACTGAGAGGAACCTGCAGGACAGTCAAGTGCGCCAGAAAGGGTGGTATGATAGGAAGGCCAAAAGCCGCCAATTAAGCATTGGTGAAAAGGTTTTGGTTCAAGTAGCAGGTACAGCCCCAGAATTTGAAGTACAGTGGAAAGGGCCATGGAAGGTTGTTTAAACAAGTGAGCCCAGTGTCTTATATGGTAGAAAATGCAAGAGGGCGTAGGCAGACCTACCATATTAATGTACTTAAGTCTTGGAAGGAGAGGCCTGTAAATAATAATGACCCTGAAGCCAGTCAGGAAGTAAGTGAGCTTCAAAAAGATAACACTCTCGTAGGTATTACGGACTGTAGGAAAGAAGTTTCACCAGTTAAACCAGTCCGTAATAACTTAAGCAGGGGGGTATGTGATAAGGAAGCTTATCATAGCTCAGGAAGGAGCTATAGAAAAGGTGAAGTGACTCTGAACAAGCAACCTGTCAGTTCTGGTAGAAATAAGAAAACAGAATTTTGCCATAAAAGACTACCAGTCCCAGAATGCACCAGGTTTCCAACAGCCATTAGAGGAGCTGAAGTGGGGAAACGTGTGTTCAATCAGGAGGGCTATGAGGTAATCCCTAAGCACTCATCTCAAAGGGCAGGGCCTGATTCAGCACAGGGAGGAGCACTCATCTAGGCAGAATAAAGGTAGAGTTTATTCTACAGAGAATTATCCTCATCCTGAGAATCAGCTTGAGCTTGAGCTTGATCATCTTCATCATCTGAAGGATCATCAGAAGCAGAAGCCAAACCGGACGGACAGAGAGGGCAAGAAACCCTTTGGAAGAAGGAAGAGAAAAGCCTTTGATAGGTCTAGAAGAGTCCAGAGCAGTACGTATACTGGGAGGCATTCCAAGGGCCAGCATACACCATTGGACTGGGGAAAGCCAGAGGAATGGTGCTGCAGAGCTAGGAATCTCCAGACGGTACCTGTAAGGGAGACGGCTGCACGTGGAAGGGACCCTAAGACCCGTGCCAGAAGGTATGTGAAGAGAGATCCAGTGTCCAGGAACTCTAACAGCAATGGAAGCTCAGGTATGAACACTGATCTATGCCCTAGCTATAACCTTGAAAGACAGCAGGGAAACAAGTATTCTCCTGAAAGTGCTCCTTTGGGAGATTCATCTGTGCCAATCCATATTGAACCCATGCTTGTTGAGGAAGAGGGGGTGATAGCAGATGAAGAATCTGTTTACATGGACTGCTCTCTGTCTAAACTCCTTTGGTGATTTTCTGTTATAAAGTACAGCAACCATCACAAAGAAATACAAACTTGTTCTTTAATCTACTCAGAAAAGCTCATGAGTAGGATTTTTAGCCACGCAGTAGCAGCAAGCCAGCTAAGGGGTTTCAGCTGGATAACTGCTAGCAATTGAGCCTTACCTAATTGCTTGTGAGCTCTAAGAGAATCACTTCTGAATCTATGTGGGAAGATATAAGAAGTTTACCTGAAAAGAACAGTTTTTTTCTTTCTTTGTGGATTCTGTTTGTTGTTTGATACATGGCTAAGAAAATATTAGCTAAAGCCTACAGAAAAGACCAGTTTGTTACCAACCAGGTCTTATTTCTTTTGCTTTGATTGCCTGACAAGTTCAAATGTTGTTTTCTTAATTTTGTTTTTCCAAGTTTAACATTGAAAGCAAGTAACCTGATTTATGTGCTACCAAGCATATCTGTGTTGGGAGAAATAACCCCATAAATAAATATCTTATTGGCTTTACCCAAAAGCACAACTAATTATTGTGAGCAGCTGTGTCTGGTGTGAATGAACTGTATTGCCCACAATCCCTTGCAAATCATATAGATATATGCACTTGCCAAGACTGTGAAGATTCTCACCCAGGCAGCCGTCTGACAGAGTGCATCGTGTTCCGCCAGTAGCGGATCGAATGGAAATGAATCAATGCGGGCAGGGCATTTTCCAGAGAATGCAAGGTACCTCAGCCAGGCTGCCTCCACATGCACAGTCGAAACCGGCAGCCATCTTGGCAGATGCCGATTAGCGTGGAAGTCATCTTGTAAGTCCAGCATATGATGTAGGCCTGCTAGAATCTGAGCTGCTGACATCGCTGCTAGAGAACCAGTCTGGCTGCGTGCTTCTGGCCCCCAGCAAGGCATTCGCTGAACACTAGCAGATACTTTCCGTACTGGAGAACCTCTGCTAAATGGAATGGGAACATAGAGAGCTTCAAAGGCCAGAGTTCCATATTGCCACCCTCTCCGCTGAGCAGCCTATGCCATATGGAAAATGAAAACCACATATATCCCAAAGTAAGACATCACAAATCTACCGTAACACCCTATAATTTGGGCAAAGCCAAACTAAACGGGAAAATTATCCAATAAGAAACCACACAACTATAAAAAACCCCTCTCGTGATATAATGCGGATGGCAGAGCATGCCACATCTGTGGACTGGCCATGGCGCTCACCCAAGCACCTGTTACAACCGTCCAAGAGAGTAATCAGCATAATTCCTTTGGACTTGAACATGTTTACAGCGGATCATAGTGCTATATCCCAGCAGCTAAGCGAAAATATTACCCTGCCATAGAAACCGACTGCAACGCTTGAGATGATCTTCCATGGATATCAGAAGGAGATTCTTGGAAATCAATATAGCAATGCCCTCGGTGGCCAGAGATCCTAACACAGACAGCCCATGGCCGACATGTCAACAGCCAGTAGTATCCTATATCTGTCTGAAAATTCTAAGGCATGCTGAACCGGCCCCTGAGAAAGCACCGCAAGCAACTAGCCACATGCGCTAAGCCTTGCCCCCCAAAACCGCCCCAGGCCGCCAAGCGGACTCTCCAGGAGCCGTCAGCCCCATAAATATGGAAGGAACTGAGACGAAGCTGGGCGAATGAGGAGCTGACTGACCTCCCAGCCCCCTCGAGCCGGAAGGGTAGCGCCAGGCATGTTCATATCGATATCTGTATTGGCACATATGACACACCGCCCTTCACCGGAATATGAAAGCGGTGTACAATAGATAATTTGGTCAGCGGGCAAGCAGAAAAGGAAAAGAAAAGTGACAGAAAAGAAAGGTAAGCGACACGGAGGGGAGAAATGGGGGAGGGGGGGAGGATACAATAGATGAGGAGCGGCAGAGGGCCTAGCGAACAGAGTATGGCTGGAGGGAGCAGACAAGCCGAAGGCCTGGCCGAAGAGACATGGTCTGAGAAATTGGAAAAGTCCCCAAGGAGGCAGGAACCCAAAATTCCTCTGGCGCACCGCCATGAACAGGCACGGTGCAGGGGCCAAGTACATAGCACAGCTTATGCGAGGATACTCGGCAAGTTGCTATCAGAGAAATTACGCCATAGCGACTGAGCCTGTAGAGGCAGAGCATCGCTTCTCTTAAAATACTGGGGTGAAGGCACTCCTCTGAATGTCACTTGCCAAGCGTCCAGCTAAGTGAGGAGGGGAAGGACCAAACATGGAAACATGATATGTGAGAGCCATATATGACCAGCACCACCAAACAAGGTTATTATGCTATAAATGTCTTTTAAAGCTATGGAAACCAAAGTGACTGAGAGGGAGCACGAGCAAGTAATGGAGCACGAACTGGACTCCTGCGGAGAGACCAGCAGCCTTCCAAAAACCGTTTGGTACTGTAGGGCATGGAATGCCACAATAACAGCCCATGTTGGGACTACAGTGGAGAAATCTATAAGGCAGAGCTTAGCACCCACATAATACCACCGCCCTGCACGAAGCGCTGGCTCCTTCAAGAAGCTCTGAGAGCCCATTGAAAATACATAAAAAGACATAAAGCTCAAACTGCTCAACCACTCCTTAAGCGACTCCCCACCGCAACCGGTGGAGAGAAACGGAGGGAAAGGGAAAGCAGGCCGCAGCTTGAGGATCTCCGAAACGAGGCCTCTCAATGCGGACCAGCATGAATGCAGCCAGCGGAACAACCCTCCCTTCTGCACTGCTCCCCATCGGCGTTAAAGCCTCAGCAGTCCGCCTGACTAACTTTGCCACAGGCTTAAAGAGCACTGAGAGTGGACGCTGCTTTGGAGAGGTAAGTCACCGCTCGACCTACTTCCCGCCCAGAACGCCCATCAATTAACGAACGCTGCGCCCGAGATAGCGATCCAAGAAAAGTAAAAGAAAGGCAAAATAAACTTCCCCAAAACGGAACCCCTGGGCGTCTTAGCAGAACCCAGACCGGGAGGAGTACACACCCGTAGTGTGAGTTAGCCGCCGAGACACTACCCTGCGTGTGCGAGACCGTGTGCTTAAAATGGCCGCGGTCTCCACACAGCATGCTGTTATAATATTTGGCGCGCTGGTCAGCAAAGCCGGTCCCGGAAAGAAGTCGCACATTTGCGGCTATTCCTCGGGGAGCCTCGGGCAGCCCTTGACCAAGAAGACACCATTCGGAAGCGCTACACTTCTAGTGCCATCACTCCTGGCTCTGATACAACAAAAGCTATCAGCTCCGAGCCGCCAAATAAGCTGCCTCCTGCAGCCGTGCAGCAATCGGGCCACCCGTGGGTCCAATGGGTAGCTCTACCCCGTCCTGTCTAGGGGTTAGAGATCCCAGACCAAGAAAGATAGAGGGGCTCTTAGGGAGGCCAGGCAGAAAGGAAGGACCTTTAAAAAGATCCCTCACTGCACCCCTTTTTATTAGATGTTAATATGTCAGATATAATTTTTTTTTTTTTTTTTTTTTTAAAGAAACCAAACACAACTAAAACTACAAAGAAACAAACTAAACCCCAATTAGAAAAAACAAAGAAGAAAAAACCCTGAAGGAAATCAGCTAACTAGCCTGCTTCTAATACGTTCCTCAGTGAGCCCAGCACCTAGGCTCACTACGTCCTCCTGCTGCATGGAGACTGGACACACTGGGGGCTGATGGGAGTTCCAGCATACTATATCCAGTGAGATGAAGATTCTGATTGGTCCAGTCTCCAAGCTGCAGGAGGAGGTGCACTACCCAGGAGTAGAGGACTAAACTGGAGGAACGATAAGGAAGTGGAATCTAGACTGATCAAGAAGTGAAAGGTCCCATTAAAGAACTCATGAGCTGTGTCTGGAGTAAATGTTCAGAGGCATCTCGTTTTCTTATTTTCATAGAGGGCAACCTGTAACCTTTTTACAAGCCTCAGCTGGATCAGACGTGGTAGGAAACAGCCTAACGGGACAAACAGGAGGCAGATAGGATTGCAGAACGGAACCTCGCACTCACACAGGGCCTTGGTGTCGGCCTTTTTTCCTCTTAGGCTTGTTACCAAACAGGGAACCTGATCCATAAAGGATGTTTTCCTATTCTGTACTTTGGAATCAACTTCTGTTGAATAAGACCATCCAGTTTTGCTATAACTACAACTTCTGTAGTATCATTTTATCATTTTAACACCTCTCTAAATATCTTCAGTAAAACAAAACAGCAGGTCAGTATATACAGCATTAGTTTGTGTTCCTGGATGAAACCTTCACCAGAGTAGTGAATCTATTGTGATGTTTAAACTGCTTCACAAAGCTCAAAGCATGCACCCTCTGGCATTTGCAAGTGCTAGAATGTTTCTCTCCTTGTGCTTACTTTTTAAAGACCTTTTGGACACTGTACATCAGGGATGCCAAATTCATTTTAATGCCAGGCTGCAGTGCTGTAAAGCTGTCCAGTTTTCTTCCCCCCCCCCCTTCCGTTCCTCCCCCTGCCCATCAGGACACCTCTAGAAAAAACAAACAATAAAAAGAACAAAAGCAGGAAGAGTGTATGTGCAGAAAGGCCTGAGCACATGGGAGTGGCCTGGAGCCTGGCATTGCTTGTCTGTCCTGGGATCCTTGGGGTAAGTGATAATTCTATCGGGCCTCCATTGGTGCTTATGCTTATGCAATTTCTTGAGATACCGCCCAGGCTGAAGGGCATCAGAGCGGTTTACATTCACTATAATAGGAAAGGCGGAGGTGTATTAATGATGACAAAAAAGGTACTAAGTGCCAAAACAATCCAATCAAACATCTCCAACAACATAGATACGTTATTAATAAAAATTGGTATCATGAAACTCTGTTTAGTATATAGACCCCCAGACCAAAACCCAGATTACCTTGACGCTTTTATTGAACTCCTCAGCTCCTCCACTGAACAACACCCTATAATCATGCTAGGAGATTTTAACCTTCCTTCTCTACCAACACTGGACGCTAAACTATTCTTTGACACAATATCAGACATGGAATATCATCAGATAATAAACACTTCTACACCCATCAAAGGTGGAACTCTCGATCTTGTCTTTCTCCCTAATACACTCTTCAAACTAATCAACCCAAATTCAGTTGAATGTACACAGATACCCTGGTCTGATCACTACATCATCAAATTAAATCTTACATATCCCCTCACTAGCACTAACAACCAATCCAGATTTGTCCCAACTACAAGATTTAAAAAGTTCAACAATGAAGAATTTATTGATTTAACAATCCCTCACCTCTTATCACCAGCAACGAATTTAGATGACACTGTCAAAAACTGGCATGAAACTATCAACAATGCAGCCAAAATTAATCACACACACAAAAAGATCACTTACTCTGAGACTAATACCAAACCATGGTTCAACAATACACTAAAGCAAATGAAACGGAACCTGAGAAAACTAGAACACAACTGGCGCAAATCTAAATTGACAATACACAAAGAAATATACAATAACCACCTCAATAAATACAAAGAAACCTTGGACAGCACAATAAAAGAATATTATGCTAAAATACTATCAAAATCATATAACAGGCCAAGAGAGTTATTCACCATTGTCAGAAATCTAACCAACCCTCAAACCTCCGACAGCAAAATTACAGACATCTCAGTTCAAACCTTAGCCCACCATTATCAAAACAAAGCAAAAATGCCGTCAATGTCTATAGACATTACCAACTTATCACACCAGCCACAAGATGAATGGTCTGAGTTCCATCCCATAACTAAAGAGACACTAAAAAACATTATCACCAGTCTCAACACCACAACTTCATATCTAGATCCATGTCCAGTAACATGGATAAAAAATACCCTACCAATTTTATTACCCTACATTCTCTCAATAGTGAACCTCTCACTAACCCAAGGCTACCTCCCACCATCACTCAAACACGCACAAATACGGCCAATCCTCAAGAACAGCAAACTTGATAAAACTTTACCTGCATCATATAGACCCATTTCAAGCATACCATTCTTGGCTAAAATAATTGAAAAAGTGGTTCAATTACAGACACAGGACTTTCTAGACTCATCTTACCCTCTTGATGAGCAACAGTATGGCTTTCGGCCACGCCATGGAGTTGAAATACTCCTCACAGTTTTAATAGATACGCTCCTAAGAGGAATTGACAATAATAAACAGGCCTTCATTCTACTTTTCATTGATATATCAGCTGCGTTTGACAGCGTCCACCACACAATAATGCTCAATAGCTTGAGACAAATAGGCTTAAACTCTACAGTACATAAATGGTTCTCATCCTACCTAAATAATAGAACGCAAAATGTAAGAATTGGAAATCAAAACTCAACCACATATAAACAAGAAATTGGATTACCACAAGGTTCAGCGCTATCAGCCCTGCTTTTTAATATCTACATAAAACCAGTCTGCAACATTTTCAAAAAATTTGGAGTAAAATATCATCTATACGCAGACGATATTATGATGTATATTCCATTCACGATACCCAACCTACCGCTACAACTCCTATCGGACTGTTATAATGAAATTACTACTTGGCTAAAAGCACAAAACCTCCACATAAACCACACTAAAACTGAAGTTCTAATCGTGACCAAGACCAAATCCTATATCCCCCCAACACACATAAGACTTCAAAACCAAGAAATTAAAATAAAAAACGAAATAAGATATCTAGGCGTAATTCTAGACATACACCTTACGATGGAAACACACATTAGCAATACCATAAAGAAAATTTATTTCAAACTCAAAACCCTCAAACAACTTCGTCCGTTAGTATTTACACAAGACTTTATCAACATAATCCAGGCCACCATAACTCCACATTTTGACTTTGCCAATCTAATTCTAATAGGCATATCAAAACAAAACATCAAACGATTGCAATTAGCGCAAAACGCAGCGGCCAGAATCATATTGAAAATTAACTCACTCCAACACATATCACCAATACTAGCCTCTCTCCATTGGCTACCAATTCAAAGTAGAATAATCTACAAAACAATAATAACTTCATTCAAGGCCTTATATGATATGGCCCCAACTATGCTATGTAACTTAATACACAAAGAACCATCTAAGTCCACACACAGAAAAGGACAACTGAACAGATTAAAGATCCCGAAAGATTATACAAGAGCCCATAAATCAACAAATAACAGAGCCTTTTCCCACATAGCCCCAACGATCTGGAATTCCCTCCCAGAGGAGCTACGAACACTAACGGAGATCATGGAACTCCGCAAAAAATTAAAAACTTATTTGTTCACCAAACACTATAACATAGATAACTCACAACCTGCTTTAGACAAAGGTTAAACAGGTATATATCTGCATCAAGCAAAAACCCTAATCCACACAATTGACACACAATCATGATGACTTCACAGCTTATGTCCTTTCACTTCCATGTATATAAATACATATATAAAACTGTATATAGTTTATTCTGTTCTGTATTATCCCACATTGTTTAGACTGTATATTCTATATATAATATGATGTTCCTTGTAAATATGTTCTGTTAATATGACGTTCCCTGTAAAACAAACTTGCTTTGTTAACTATTGTTCACTGTAAACCGCAACTGAACTTTGGAAGATGCGGTATATAAATGTGTATAAAATAAAATAAATAAATATAAGCAGGTATTGGATGCATTCCCTTGTCCCCAAAGGGCTCAAAATCTATGTGTGCCTGTATTTTTGCAGCCAAAGCAGTGAGGAGCTGGGCATGTTGGTCTGTACAGTGCTTTCAGTTGTCAGACCTGGTGGGTAGTTGTAGGCCATATTTCTGTTTTCCTGTGCATGTGCAGATCTCTTCTGCCGATTACATGTATAAAAGCCTGTACCAGCCGTGCTCTGCTTTGTGGATAGATCGCTCTTTGTGGGAAAACATGCCAGCCCATAAAAGACCTCCCTCGTGTGGAAAGCATTGGATCAACACAATGGACTTGCTATGCAATCGCTGTGTAACTGATCTGAGGGATCATTGGGGGTGGCCCCCCCACATCCCCAACATGCACAAGGACATCTCAGCAGTTGTCTGTCAGGAGCACAGGCACTGGGGCAAGCATGGGAAAAACATCCATGGCCCCAGTACCTGTGACTCGCAATCCCAGGCAGGGCTCATGAGGGAGGGGGGAGAAAGGAGCCAGCATCTCATAATGCTATACCATGTTTGTCAGAGTTTTCTCTTCTTGGTAGAGCCGTCCTGACCCTGTTCGGGATCCCTCTCAGATGCCTTTGAGTTCCTCAGTTCAGCTGTGGGCAGCTTCCTTGCTGAAAAGAGATCAGGAATTCCACCACAGAAATGACTTCATCAGCCAGAAATGGCAGGAGACTCTGGGGGCTGATTTCTCATTCCCTTGGACCAGGATGCTGATTTCCAACTAGGGAAGCTCTGCAAGGGAGTACTGCCTGTAGGATGGTGAACTCTCTCAGGATGAGGAACTGGATTCCCTCGTTTTCCACCTACAGTATTTAGGAGGAACAAATCGGCAGCCCTAATCTCTCAAGTGGCATCTTCCCTTAGCTGACTAATGTTTCCATTGCAGGTGAGAAGCTGTAAGAGGATTCCATATTGGTGGGAGTTTGTAAGCCGGTATATAAATGCAGTTAATATAAAAGCGGTATATAAATGCAGTTAAATAAATAAATAAAATAAAAATAAATAAGCTTTCCAGAGCCTTTTCCTTTCCACAAACCCTTAGGAGTATAGTGTTTGAAGAGTGGGCCTCTCAGGACACCCCTCTGAAGAGAATTGAGGTTATGAGTTACCTATCTCTCCCTTTGGCAGGGTCTAAAGCTAAGTGGCTGTACTTTTCCTAAAGTCAATGTGCATGTGGAGGCCGTCACTAAGCATACTACAATTCCGGTGGAAGGTAGTGCCGCCTCAGGGATCAACAGGATCATAAGGTGGAGGCTTTTCTGAAGACAGTGTTCTCAATCATTTTACTTATTCTCCAGGCTGCAATTTGTGGAGGAGTCTGATGGCTTGCACCCTTTTACGGTATGTGCAGTTGCTCCCAGAGGACTTTGTTTTAGCTTGGCTTTCCTGGCAGATACCATATAGGAATTTATCTATTTGGTGACCAAGAATATTGCAGTCGCTACAGTATGGTGGTGGCTTTGGCTTTGTCATTGAGCAGTGGACATGGCCTTTAAGTTCCCCCAGTTGTTCCTTTGGGGGCTGTTCCTCTTTGGGGAGGACCTCCAGAAGCTTGTGAAAGATTTAGGGGAGTTCCTACATGCAGCACCTCCTGGAGGATAAACCCTAAGATTCCTGGAGGCAAAACATATTCCTTTTGTTGTACTGTTTTGTATTTTTTTTTTGCCCTCTGTTCAGAGGCTCCCAGGACTCTCGGCATTACCAACCAGGAAAGAAGTTGAACCCTTTTTCTAGATCTTGTTCCCAGTCTCAGCCTCTTTGGGGTGCCCCTGACCCCTCGACTCCTCCTCTGCCAAAGTCACTATTTCCTGTTCAACACGATGATGAGAAGAGGGCCCATTCTTGATTGCCTCAAGTGGGTGGCTGTCTGCCTCTGCATTTTTCACTAGGAATGGATGTGGTTCACTGCCAATTGCTGGATGCTCAACCATCGTTTAACATGGAGTGGCTGGGATAGGTTACCTCAGGCCAGAGTGTCGGGGGTTCATTTCCCAGATAGGGACAAGTAACCTCAGGCCAGAGGGACTGCGGTGTCTGATCTCACAGCTACTCCTTGTGGCCTTGGGCAAGCCTCTTAACCCTCCTTTGCCTCAGGTACACTTAGATTGTGAGCCCTTCAGGGATTAGGGAATAAAAAGTGCCTGTTAGCATAAGTTGTAAACCGCTCTGATCCACAACATAAAAAGGGTGGTATATCAAGTGCCTTAACCATAACCATAACCATGATTGTATCTTGAAGTACAAGGAGCCTATTTTGGATAACTTTATGGTTTGTGTGATTCAGAGGCCTGTGTGGTCTGTGTCCATTCTACTTTGGAGAAGCTTGTGTGACTCCAGATCATTGTGCCCATACTTTCTTCCCAGAGGGACACAGATCAGTACTCTATTTACTTCATCATGCCCAAGAAAGACAGAGCTTTTAGGCCTATTCTGGATCTGAAGGTCATCAGTGCCTCTCTGAAGGGATCTCTTCTGGATGGAAATGCTGCAATCTGTCATTCAGACCAACCACCAGGGAGAATTTCTCACTTCACTGGATGGAAGCATACTTTCACTTTCCCATTTGGGTGAAGCAGCAGTATTTTTTGCTTTGCCTTTCTTGACACACACTTTCAATTATGTGCTCTACCTTTTGGTCACACTATGACTCCCAATACTTTCACCAAGGTCATGATGGCCGCAGCCGCAGCTCTGCAGCAGGAGAGCATATATGTTTATGTTTATTTATTTGATATACCGCTTCTCCAAAAAGATCAGAGCGGTTTATAATATACGAAAATACACAGAGAGCCAATTTGGCGGAAACAGAAAGGAAGTTACAATATGTGATAGAAAAGCACACAGTACAATCATACCACAGGACAGAGAAGAGAGGGGAAGGAGAGTAGTATCACATGAGGGGAGGGGAGGTCAAAAGCGGAGGAGAACAGGTGGGTCTTCAGGGATTTCTTAAAGGTGTGATAATTTTGCTCGAGCCTGAGGGTAGTGGGTAGAGAATTCCATAGGGCAGGGCCAATGAAGAAAAAGGCAGAAGAGCGGGTAGACTGCAAGTGAGCATGGGAAGGAGAAGGAAGGTGCATATATGTGTATCCATATCTTGATGACTCACTCATTCAGGCCAAATCCTGGTCAGAAGCACAGGGTGATGGCTCGCGTGGTCCAGTTTCTCGACAGCCTCATCTGAGTGGTCAATCACAGCAAGAGTCATCTGGTGCCATCTCAGTCTTTGGAGTATCTGTTTTGACACCCGCTTAGGCAGGGTCTTTCTGTCAGCTGAAATAACGGCCAAGCTTCTGCTTCAGCTGACATCCTTCTGGTGGCAGTTTGCACCCAAGGTTTGGGCTTATCTGTAGTTGCCAGGCTTAATGGTGGCCACAATAGGGTTAGTCTCTTGGGCACGGGCTCATATCAGACCCACTCCAGTGGCCATTCCTTTCTTGTTTTGTCACCTGTCTTGCAGGTCTTTGAGATCAAACTTCCCTTCCTCCCATTCATTGCAAGCAATCTATCGCAGTGGTGCTAACCTACCACCCTGAAGACAGGCATGCCTCTGGAGACTCCTCAGTGGCCCCTCATGATGTTGGATGCCAGTCTATCCGGCTTGAGTGCTCATTGCTTGAGGAAGATGGCTCTGGGCCGCTGGACCTGGTGATATAAACAAACGTGATATGTTATTTTTACAGTGTAATATAATTTTTGTATTCCACTCATCTACCACTCTGTAATATAATTTTGTATGTAGTAACTTTCTGACTCCCTTTATTGTATGTCTGCATCCTGGAAGGAGAGACTACAGGGCTAGTAACACGTAGCCTGCCATAGGTGCGGAAGTGCAAGAAGTGGAGTGAGACAGTATTAACCAATGAGTTATAGACATGTTGGAAGAGGCAGAGGACATAGTGTACTATAAAAGAACTGTGAAACAGAGGATAGGTGTGTCTGCTCAGTCAGGCATTCATTTTTGCAAGAATGTAATTAAAGTAACCCTTTGCTTCACTGAAGAGTCTGTTATTGTGTAGGTTATATGTTTTATTACAGATTGGGGGCTCTTGTCAGGGATTGTGTCATCGCTGGAGGAGACCACTGCCACCGAGGATGGGGAGACGCATCCTGTTGAGTTCAGCGGCCTCGTGTATCGACGATGGGGGGCTCCGACATCGTACTGACAGCAAAATCCCGAGACCATGAAGGAAAAATCAATACAGACTCGGTGAAGCAGACCAGGTATTAAGCAGGCACAAACGTATCAACCAGGCAACTCCGTGCACGGACCAAGGTAAGAAACAAGACTGTAAAGTATTGCCTTGGTGGTTGGGTATTGAGACAGATTGTTGTGTGTATGAGATGTGTCCTAGACACGAAGTGAGTGTGGAGTCTCAAGCCGCAGTTCCGACACATCCAAGAGGAGTGTGGCGGGAGAGAGACAAAGCAAAAGGCATATTGGTGAAGGAGGTCTCGATGGTTGTTAAGAATTCTAAAGGAAACTCGAGTAAGGATGGGGCTAAGAATAAAGACCCTGGGGACATTCCTCCAGACAGTCCATTAGGGAGGATGTTGAAGTATTGGCAGAGTAATGAATACATTAAGAATAAGGGTAAAGCAAAGAAGTGTTTTAAGTATTGCTGTTTTACATGGACAAAAGAAAGCATAATGCCAGCTGCAGTCTTCTGGCTGAAATCTGGCACGGATAAAGGGCTGTTATGTGAAATCCTTAACTTATATGTAAACAGTGAAACAATTAATTTAGCAAGTGTTAAAGAATTTGCTGCTGCCACAAGAAATAGCAGTGGTGCATGGCAAGATAGAAGGTCAGCGCAAAAGAGGAAGGCCAGCAATGAGATGGATCGATACAACAACAGCAGCTATGGGTACCAGTCTGTCAACAATGAGCCGCCTGACTCAAAACCGAACACAATTTAGGATAGCTATCCAGAGGGTCGCCATGAGTCGACTCCGACTCGACGGCACTTAACAACAACATGTAAACGGTCATTAAGCAGGGAATTCTTTTGAAGCCAGAGGAAATAGATTAGCAGATGAAACTGCTAAGGAAGCTGCCTTAGGGGAAGACTTAACCCCTATATACAATTTAACCCCAGAAATAGTGAGTCATGTAGCAAATCCCATATTTACTGAAAGGGAAAAACAACAACTCGAAGAGATAGGGGCAGTAGAAACTGAAGTGGGAAAATGGGTTTTACCCGATGGCAGGCAGATGGCAAACAAACAAATAAGAGAAATTTATGGCCATTCAACATCAAGGGAGTCATCGGGGTGTACAGGCAATGTGTGATCTGGTTCTCAGGGGCAGCACAAGGGAGGGTGCGGGGCCATGTGCGGAGACTGGGTGTGGGTCTCATTTGCATAAGGGGCTACATTTGCATAAATATTTGCATAATGTTACCATACGCTAACTTTTAGTAAACATGCCTCAATGAATGTATGGATAAAGAAAGACTAAAAGATGTCTACATTACTATAATCCAATGCCAACCGCCAGGCACATTAGGAACTACTACAAACACTGTCCATTTAGAATCAATAGCAAACCTGCCGTATCATAACAGCACTACCAGGACTCACAAAGCACCACATTCTACCTATCAAAAGGTAACACTGTGAATATTAAACCAATACATTTCAGAGAACAACAATACATGACCTACTGAGGAAAGAGAACAAGTGGAAATGTCAAATAGGAATTACATAAACAGGATACCTCAGCTCAGTTACACATGCAGAACATAGACCATCACCAAACAAGGAATCACAATTTAGAAACAGGAAGACAATAATTAAACTGGGAACCTCAAAAGCCAAACTTGGAATGTACAACAACACTGTAGAAATAAAACTATAAATTAATTTCCTCTTGTACTGTAGGGATTATTAGCAGCATAAAAATAAGTTAGACTCTCTGTTGTCCAGGGGTAATGGCTACTAATACCCAGCCCAAAGTTCGGTGAGTTATTCTGGCAATGAGCCACGAAAGAAGTCTGGTCTGCAGATATATATTAGACTTTATTATAGGCAGCCAGGTAGAAAAATATACAAACACACATATAGCTAATTAGAAACATGAGGTAGAAATTTGTTATAGTACAGATGTACAATTGGACAACGTAATAAATCACTAGTTAGCAACCAGACGTCACTGATTCGCTCTGCACTGAGGAAAGGTATGAAATATATTGCTAACCCCTTTGCCCATCCGGGGGAGGAGAGATAAGTCAGTACCTTAGCTTCGTCGGGCACTCAGGAACAGCACAGTCCAAGGAGGCGGCTGCTAGCAAAATGCAGGCTCCAGCCCCGTCAGAGGCGAGCCGCAGTACATCCGAACTGGAGGTATCTGTGAAAGTCTTATCTCAGACCTTTGGAGGACGGCCTAGCCCACACTTAGTGGCCGTCTTGCGGAAGGCTCAGGTCGCAGGAATCAGGTACGCAGTGCACAGCAGGAAGGAACCGGTGCAGAAGTCTGTATGAACAGGTAGGAAAAAAAACCCAACTCTTACTAAAGTTCCAGCGCAGATTGCATTATTCTCTGTAAGAATCCTCCGTCAAAGGTCCGATGATTGGTTGGCACCAGGCAGTCTGAGGTGTTCTCAGCGAATCAGGAGGTAGATGATGGGCATCTTCTTGCAGACAAAGGATCCATAGTAAGAAGTCATGCAAAAGCAACAGTATGTAACTTCTGCGCATATGTACAAGTGTCCAAGGACACCGAAGCAGCAGATGTTCTTGCATGTGGGCAGTAAATTAGCCACGGACAATAGCTTCTGTATGTATGCACACTTAGAAACGCTGCGCAAGCAGTTGCTTGGAGGTCAGGTTTGTAGCTGAACACAGCAAAAGTGTAGTGAAGAATCCATCTTGTCTGTTCAGTTTGGTTCAGGCCTGAGTTGCTGAGCAGGCCGGAGATTTGCATGTAGAATTGTAGGGGTACCAGCCCTACAGTACTAAACAAAGCGCAAACGTTAATGATGCACATTTACCAGAGCTGACATATTCCAGTTAATAAATTGAAAATAAAGAGATATTTTTCTACCTTTTGTGCATTTTTTTCAGTTGCAATTGCTCCAGCCATTTTTTCTGGTTTCTTTGTGTCTTCTGCTAACTCTCCATCGTCTGCTGTCCATTTGTCCTTTCTTCTGTCTTCTAGGGTTTTTTCCATTCTCTCTCTACATCTGCTTTAACATACTAATCTTCTTTTGCTCTTTCCTCATTCCTATTTCATCCACTCAAATTTTACCCCTCCATCCTCAATCCCCAATTACTCTTCCAATACCCGGCCAATTGTAGATTTGTCTTCCCTCCTACACAAAATATTTTTCCCCTCTCCATTTCACTCTCCCAGCTCCATCCCATTCTAATCCTCCCCCAACATCAACTGCCTTCAAGTTCCAGCCCCACCCAGCATCCGCTCCCTTCTAGTCCCCACATCAGCCCATTTCCAGTCCTAGCCCCCCATCAGCCCATTTTCAATCCTTTCCTAGCCACACCATCAGCCCATTTCCACTCCTAGCTCTCCTATCCATTTCCAGTCATATCCGAGTCCCTCCATCAGCTCATTTCTAATCCCAGACCCCCATCAGCCCATTTCAGATCCTTTCCTAGCCCCACCATCAGCCGATGACAAATCCTAGCTCCCCTCCACTCAACCCATTTCCAATCCAAGCCCCCCATGAGCCTACTTCCAGTTCTAGCCCCTCCATGAGTCCATTTCAATCCAAGCCCCCACCACAGCCCATTTCCAATCTTAGCACCCCCAACAGCCCATTTCCAGTCCTATCCTAGCCCCTCCATCAGCCCATTTCCTGTCCAAGCTCCCCCCACTCAACCCATTTCCAGTGCTAGCTCCCTCCCCTCCCATTTCCATTCCAAGCCCCCTTCCCCATCAGCTATTTGCAGGTCAAGCCCCCCTTCCACTCAGCCCATTTCCAGTCCTAGCAACCCCCCCAGCCCATTACCAGTCCTAGCCCCCCCCCATAGCCCATTACCAGTCCTAACCCCCCCATCACCCCATTTTCAGTCTTAGTTCCCCCATAGCCCATTACCAGTCCTAAACCCCCCATCAGCCCACTTCCAGTCCTAGCCCCCCCATAGCCCATTACCAGTCCTACCCCCCCTTCATAGCCCATTACCAGTCCTAGCCCCCCCATAGCTCATTACCAGTCCTAGCCCCCCCCCATTGGCCCATTACCAGTCCTAGACCCCCCATTAGCCCATTTCCAGTCCTAGCCTCCCATAGCCCATTACCAGTCCTAGCCCCCACCCCCATAGCCCATTACCAGTCCTACCCCCCATAGCCCATTACCAGTCCTAGCCCCCACCCCCATAGCCCATTACCAGTCCTACCCCCCATCATCCCATTGCCAGTCCTAGCCCCCCCATCAGCCCATTTCCAGTCCTAGCCCCCCAATCAGCCCATTTCCAGTCCTAGCCCCTCCCCATAGCCCATTACCAGTCCTAAACCCCCCATCACCCCATTTTCAGTCTTAGCCCCCCCATAGCCCAGGTAGATTTAAAAAAACCAAAACCGGCAGAATCGAGCGTCCCACGGCCCCCCCTTGCCCGGCAGAGTTTTCTATGTGGCCTCAGCTCCCTCAGCGCAGGCTTTTCAGAGCCACGAAGGAAGAGTTTCCCTTTCTCGCGGCTCTGTTTAAGCCCACGGGGCTGATGGGAAACTGAAACCCTCCCTCTCCTACATGACACCTCTCTCAATCTAGAAAACATGATCACATCCTGGAACAACACTATCAGTACCATTGCTCTGCAACCAGTCCAGGGTAACAACCCAAAGAAAAGAAAATCTTCCCCTTGGTTCTCCCCTGACCTACGAGCTTCCCTCTCACACCTAAGAAGACTGGAGAAACGATGGCGTCGCTCACACTCTTCAGAAGATCAGGCAGCCTACAAAGCACATCTAGCTGTGCACAGAGAATCAGTAATGGCCAAGATGAAACAATTCCATACTGATACGCTGAAAAGATCACTGAATAAACCACGCGAACTTTTCAACTTAGTCAAAACCTTATCTAAAGAACCTTCACCAAAACATCCTGAACCCATTCATCCCCAAGCTTTCGCCGATTTCCTGCAATCCAAGCTGCTTCAAACCAGCAACATTGCGACAATCTCTTCTCAATGCACCACATGCATATCAAACCTATCCATGTTCTCCACACCATCTAGAAAACATGTTGAGAACACCATCACTGCTCTTAACACAACTACTGCACAAACTGACCCTTGTCCAGCCCACTGGATAAAGGAACTACGACAAGATCTCAGCCCCATCATCACTAAAATGATGAATCTATCCTTTCAAACTGGCTCCTTCCCACCATCACTCAAGAGAACATCCATAAGACCCCTCTTGAAAAACCATAAACTCGACCCACAAAAGGTTGAATCTTATAGACCCATAGCTAGCATACCCCTACTAGCGAAAATAATTGAAAAGGAAGCTCAAAGACAGTTACAGGACCACATTGACACCGTCTCCCCTCTGGACCACTGCCAACATGGCTTCAGAGAGTTCCACGGTGTTGAAACCCTCCTTACCACTCTCTGCAACAACATCATCACAGGCATTGATAACATCCGCCAAGGCTTTGCTCTTATCTTCTTAGACATTGCTGCAGCCTTTGACTCTGTACATCATGATCTGTTAATGGGGCGACTAAAAGAAAAAGGCATCAATAACACTGCCCTGGAGTGGTGCAAATCATACCTTGATCAGAGATGGCAGTACGTTACCTCAGGGACCGCAACTTCCACACCTTACCACCAAAAGCAAGGCGTACCGCAAGGATCATCCCTATCCTCACTCTTTTTCAATATATACATACAGCCGGTTTGCAACATCATCAAGTCTTTCAAGGTTGAATGCTTGATATACGCAGATGACATCCTCCTATACATGCCTTTCTCCACAGTTCATATGGACCTTTCCCCGCTAACTAAATGTTTTGATGCAGTATCCGAATGGCTTCAATCCCAGAACCTCCGAATTCAACACAAAAAGACGGAAGTTCTCTTCATTTCCAGGGACCCACTCTTCACCCCTCCATCCCATATAAAGGTGAAAGAAGCCGAGCTCCAATCAAAACCTTCCATTCGTTACCTTGGAGTCACTTTTGATCAACGCATGGATCTGAAACTACACATATCCAACGTAGTCAGAGCAATCTACCTCAAGATCCGGACTCTTCGACATATTCGCCCCCTGCTTGATCCCGATGACTTCAGAACTATATTTCAAGCCTTAACCTTACCACACCTTGACTATGCCAATGCCATTCTCCAAGGCCTCCCACACTCCACATTAAACCCTTTGCAACTCGCCATGAATACCGCTGCTAGAGTCCTCTACGGAATATCAAGAAGAGACCATGTAACACCCATCCTACAGCAACTCCACTGGCTCCCGATACATGGCAGAATATTGTTCAAAACCCTATTACTAACTTTCAAGGCCACTAAATGCATCACCTCCTCCTCTCTAATAGACCTCATTCAGACCGTTCCACCCAACAGATCCAGGAGAACGACATCAACAAATAATCTAATCATCCCTAAAGCAGCGACAAAATGCCTATCAGTGACATCTAACAGGGCTTTCAGATTCTATGCCCCTAAGTGCTGGAATGCTCTACCCCCAGAGATTCGGGCTATCACTGATTTATCCCTTTTTAGAAAGGCTCTCAAATCCCACCTCTTCCCCCAATATTACTTGACCAGCTAATCATTCCTAATCACTACCCAAAATAAGAACAAATCATGTTATGTATACATGTATATATCCTTGTAAATAGTTGCATTAATGATGTCCCATGTTTTATCCAAGTTCTCTGACCTTGTTCTATGTAAAAACCAAACAATGTGTTGTTATGGTATGTTGTTTATATTGTGAACCGCGCTGATGCTGAATAGAGCGGTATATAAGAGCCTGTAATAAATAAAAAAAAATAAAAATAAATAAGTGTGATACATGTGCACAGAACAAAAGGGCGCAGAAACACTGAAAATGACCCCAACAAACTGGAAAGAAACAATAACCAAGCTGGCCAATAGTGGTATCAATGAGAAACATCAACCCCTCCCCCCCCCCGAGTAAGCTCCATAGAACAGATATAAATCATGGAAGGGTCTATACTCCGTCCCCATACAAGGTGAATGGGCCCACAGTGAAATAGCGCTGCTCAGGGTTTTCACCACCATCAGACAGGGTTCCTATGGCGTGCACATGTCCCGCAACAGCAGGGCGGGCATGTCAGAATGGCAACTGGACAGATGCCGGAGAAAGGGATACAGAGGGCCGCAGGCGGCACATGCTGTGGTGGAGCTGGGCCACAGTGTGGACTAGGGTGATGCCTAGGTGGCCCATACAAATATTGAAACAGCAGAGCAGCCAGACAGCAACTGCTGAAGGCCCAACATGGGCACGAGCGTGTTTCCCACGGTGTCACAGGGGATAGTACCCAACAGCTACCCCCAAGGGCACGGAACATTGTCAGGCGGGGCTGGGGGGAGCGTGGATGTCTATACAGGCACCCCTACCCCAGAACACGCACCATAGGCAGCCGCCTACCTGCACACTGGATGGCCTGAGACTGCACACCACCAGCAGAAGGGCATGTCAGCATGGTGGCAGAGGGGTACTGGTGGTAGAGGGGGCCAGTGGCAGCTGCCCAGAGCAGACCATGGCCTAGCCCTGTCTAGGTGGGTGCCATGCACTGCAACAGACAGGCCCTGCTGGACGAACAGTCATGGTATCACCAGGGAATGCACTGTCTCTGTGGCAACACGGTGGTGCAGTGCACACAACCAGTGTGTTCAGAGGCAGAAGGTCACAGGTTCAAGTCCCAGCTGTGGTTCCTGCCAACCCAGTCCCCATATTTTACCCACTACTAAAACGTGCTAATACAGACAGAACCTTTATTGCAGATGACGTAAACATGCCCACAACACCTACATTTTACCCTACAGAGCACAGACACCATAAACAAGTGCATTATCTAGAGCAGAGTCTCCCAATGCAGTCCTAGAGGGCCAAACACCATTCAGGTTCCATGCTGCCTCTAATAAAGATGCCTGTGCTGCATTTCTATGCGCCGCCCCCATGGTATGCAGATGTATCTCATGCACATTCATGAGGGACAGCATGAAAACCCGAACAGTGTTTGGCACACCAGGACTGGAGTTGGGAACCTCTGCCGTAAAGCAGCAGCCAACAGGGGCAGACACACCCACACCCACAGACTCCATTAGCCAATGCCTCCTGGAGAGGCAGGACATTGGGCCCTGCGTGCATCTCCCAATAGTAGCACTTGCATACCTTAGCAATGCCACCCTAAACCTGGGAATACGGTACACAGCTATCAAAAGGTTGCTATGATTACTGGCAGATAGCAATTCCGAAGTTAAGTACAATTTTCTGATTGAGCTGCATCATGGCAACCTTTCTGATGTCTGTGGAGTGTGCTACAGGTCTTGTGTCTGACAGTGTTTACCACCCTGGGGAGTGACCCCAACAGTATTGCGTACCATAGCCATGCCTGCACTGTGCCCAGGACTGGAGCGGTGGCCAGGGCTGCCAAACACCTCTATAGTTGTACAATGCTGGCATAGGTGTGGGAGTGTTTGTCTATCCAGTGTGTGGTGGCTGCAAACACCCTCCACAGCCCACACTGCCAGCACTGTTGCCAGTATTGGCCTGCCAATGTGCATAACGAGGAGCACGGTACCATGGGTATAGCCTGGACAGGGTGGCCTGGCCAGGATGCATCTGCCCAGGGCATAGGGCAATGGCTCGGACATTGTAGTGCCCGGCCACCACCTGCACAGCATGTCCTGCTGGGAGATCACTCTCACCCTGACTGAGCAGTGACCACGGCATGGCTAGGTTCCCCCATAGTGCTATATAGTATTTTTCTCGTGATATTTATGGGTTCCCTTTTGGGGCCCAATCACTGACTTATCTGCTTGGTGTGTATGCTGACATTCCAGTTCTGGGTGCATGCATCTCCTCCAGGAACATGCACTATGGACTAGCTAGCAGACTGTCTGCAGCTAGTATGTGTCTTGCTGGAACACCTTGCAGGGTGCAGCGGCTGGAGGCTTGCTGCAGGAAAATATCAAATAGTGGTGGGGTGCAGCTGAGCATTTCCAGGCCTAATGTCTATCTGCTATTGCTTTATGGATTTGTACAGAACTGCATTGACTGCCCTGTAGGGTGTCTGTTCCCCAGCAGGACTGGGGTTGATGGTCTCCTCTACTGCCACCATTGCAGGGAGGTAGAATGTGGATCTGTTGGTGGGAGACCCTGTTTCCCACTCTCAGCCCCAGAGGGTGGGTTGGGTGGTGGTACATAATCTGCCTATGTGTCCATAAGGGCTAAACCTGACTGAGAAATATAGATGTATCCAAGGTGTGTCTGCAGGAACTACCTATCTCACACACTAGCACTGCTGGGGACCTGCAGCATGGCCTATTTCTGCCATGGAAGGTGCTGTGGACCTGGTGCTGGGTGCCCCACCTCACCCTCAGAGTGAGCACAGTACCCGCACAATGTGACGGTGTGTAGCTACTCTGTGCCAGTAACACACACGGTCAATTCCCCCTACCAGGCTGAGGTGCTGTGGGGGTGCATACCCCATCTTGTGATCATCTGTAGACTGCTGATTTGCATGTGCAGTGCATCATGGGTACAGGTGGGTTAACCCTATCCTGGTGATCACAGCAGACTGTTTGTGTGGTGACGTGGAGTCCTTCTGCAGCCAGTCAGGGGTTTGTTAGCAGTTGTAGCCCACTGGTTACTTCACTGCCTGTAGAACTAGAGGTCATGGGTTCAAACCCACAGTGGGGTTGTTTGATAGGGTTGTCCAAAGCATTGTCTATTTTTAATGTACATTAGTGCTGCCAGCAAAAACACCCTCAGAGTACTGTAACCATAAGGTGCCTCAGAAGGGCTTTATAGGGCGCCTTATGGTTACAGTCCATATAAGGTGCCTTATAAGGTGTCCTATGGAGCACCTTATAGGGTGCCCTATAGGGGACCTTATAGGGTGCCCTATAGGGGACATTATAGGATGCCGTGGCGGACAGTGCACTTTATAATGTGCCCTATGGAGTGCCTTATAGGGTGCCTTATGCGGCAACTTAGGTTACGGCACGTGAGGGTGTGTTTGCTGGCAGCAATAATTAAAATACAAATAAAATGCCTCAAGAAACAATACTTACATGTCAAAGCTGATGCTTCAGCCAACCTTATGCATTAGGCACACTGGGGGATCAAACTCATGACCCCTGTATCATCAGGCAGTGTATTAACCATTGTGCTACACCTCTGTTTGTATGTCTGGGCGCCTACTTAAGATTACCGCGCGTTAACGCGCTTAGAGGCGCTTCATCCGATAACGTGCGCAGCAGCGCGCTTTATCGCGCGATAATCCCATTTTGCTACTTTAAGACTGAAACGCCCACTCCTTTTATGGCAGCCTGCACACTATCGCCGGACGCACGTTAAGACGGTTTAGTAAACATACCCCTTAGTGTTCTTATACGTTTGCTACCAGAGCTGTGCGGTCTGAATATTCAATAGTCAGGGGAGTACCAAGAGAGTGGAAGTTGCTCTAGATATGGCTCTGTTGTTCCCCTGGGCAGAGTGGCATCTGCTGGTGCTTTTGGCACAGCACAGTGCAGGAATTGACAATATCTCAGTCATCATACTCTCAATCGGGGGGAGTGGGAGTCAGTCCCATATGCATTCCAGCAGAATCTGGACAGATGGGAACATCTCTGAATGGGTTTGATGGAGGTCTGGTCCAGTACCAAGGTGAAGTGTTTCTTCAGCTGCTGAAAGGAGGCCGGGTCCGGGAGTATCATTGCCCTCATACAGCCTTGGCCTCAGAAATTGGTTCTATACCTGTTTCCACCATGACCCCTCAATGGGTGGGTGATTCATCGCATAGACGGCCACCTGGTCCTCATGATCTTGGTTTTGCTAGATTAGCTGAGGAGCCCCTGGTTTGCAGATTTCATGCAGATTCTGCTGGAGCAACCTCTACAACTCCCACAGGACAGAGGCCTGCTATACTTGGGGGCCAGTCCTAATGGACAACCCAGCTCCCTTCTTGCTTATTTATTTATTTATTTATTTTATTTAGCTGTATTTATATCCCGCTTTTCACCGGGTCAAAGCAGCGTTACATAAAGAGGGGGGGGGGGGAATTTACGTGTAGGGGTGGGGCCGTCACTGGGGAGGCTACATTGATGATTTCAAGATAGGACATAGGACAGACTTTGGACGTAGACAGATTTTTGGACAAGGTTGGGTTAGTATAGTATGAGTTGGGTGTTCATGGTGGGTGAGATCAGAGGTTATTTCGCTTTTTGGTGGGTGTCATGTTGAGGTATTCCTGAAACAGGATGGTTTTCAGCTGCTTTCTAAAAGATAGTAGATCGGTGTTATTTCGGAGACAGCTTGGTAGAGAGTTCCATAAGAATGGAGCATACAGTTCAAATGCTCGATTGCAGGTCCGTTGCGAGCATTTGGTTCTTTTATGAGGGATGGTGAGGGAGTTGCTGGAGGCTTGTCTGGTAGTTCTGCCGTGAGCTGGCCGAGACAGTAGGGTGTGAAGTTGGGAGTTTCGCGTTTGATGTATGGCTTTGTGGGTGAGAAGGATGGCTTTGTATTTAGTCCTTGCTTCGAGGGGGAGTATGTGTAGGTCTTTCAAAATCGGGATGATGTGGTCGGTCTTCTTTGCTCCCTGAATGATTCTCGCCGTGGTGTTCAATGCTGTTCGGAGGGGGTTCGTCTGTGTGGCTGGAAGTCCATGGTATAATATATTGCAGTAGTCCAGATGTGGGAGCATCATGGCTTGCATTACAGTTCTGAAGTCTTGATGTTCAAGAAGGGGTCTGAGACGTTGGACTGTCCTTGCTTTGTGGAATATAGTTCCGGAGGTTTTGGTGATTTGTTGGTTTAAGGTGAGTGCTTGGTCGATGATAATGCCCAGGTACCTTATTTGTTGTTGTATTTGAATGTTTGTGGTGCCTATGTTGAGGTGTGTAGGTGGTGTAAAGTCTGGGTCTTTTGTGACTATGAGGGCTTCTGTCTTCTTTATGTTGATGGAGAGGTTGTTTGCTTGTAACCAGTTGGACACCTCTGTGAAGCATGTTGATAGGTGGGTGTTTGTTGGGTTCGTGGTTGTGATGGGGGCATAGAGCATGATATCATCTGCGTAAATGTGAAAGCTAATGTTGTGAGTGCGTATGACTGAGCAGAGTGGTTGGAGGTAGATGTTGAAAAGCATGGCTGATAGTGTGGATCCTTGGGGGACTCCTTGGTGTTGTTGGAACGGGGGGGATGTCGTGTTGCTGGTGCGGATTAGTTGCTTTCTGTTAGTTAGATATGATTGGAACCATTGTAGTACAGTGTCTTTGATCCCAATTGTCCGTAGTCTGTGTATGAGGATGTTGTGGGAGATGGTGTCAAAGGCTGCAGATATGCCAAGGAAGATCATGGCGTAGCCAGAGTGTTTTTCTTGCGTTCCTATGAGGAGAGTGTTCATCAGTGTGGTCATGAGGGTCTCGACTCCATGTGCTTATGGCTTATGGCTTGGCAGGTGAGAGGCAATGCCTAAGACATAAACAGTACTCATCTGCCATTATCTCCATGCTCTTGAAAGCAAAGCACGGCTCCACCTGCCTAGCATATGTGCCTTTTTGAGGACTGGTGCCATAGATACAATCTGGCTCCTAAGAAAGTATAACTGCTGTCTTTGCTTTCCTTCCTTCAGGAAGGGCTTGACAAAGGTCTAGCCCTCAGTTCATTTGAGGATATAGGTGGCAGCCTTGTCATGTTTCTGAGGACCTGTAGCTGGCTGTTCTGTGGTCTCATACCCTGACATTGCCCATTCCCTTTGGGAGGTGTGGCATTTTTGTCTTCCTGTGTGATCTATTGTGCCACCTTGGAGCTTTAAGCCTGGTTCCTTATCGTCACTCCAGTCCAGTCCCTTTACTTCTGGGTTGCGTAACCCTTCCAGCAGCTTGGAGGCTGAGCCCAACCTTTTTGGAGGTGGGGCGGTACAAATACCACTGAGACCACCCCCCGACTCCAGTAATCTCAGCCTCCAAGCAGCTGGAGGGTTCCGTAAGCCTGGGGCTTACTGGAGTCCTTCTTTAATTTATTTTACCTATTTCATTGCTACTTTATTTAATTTCCTTTAGTTTCCCCTGCAGTTTCTATACCGTTGGTATTTAATTGTAATTACGAGGGCTCTGTCCCTTTAATTTCTCCTGCTCTCTTCTCTCCCTCCTCTCCCCCCCCCCTCCTACCCGAATCGGGCATCGGAGGAGAACCGCGGCTCGCAGCCACGAGGAGGATCTTCGGCTTCTCTGCTTCTTGGCTGCTGAGACACGCCGATCACTGCTGCCTCGCGCCGAAGCCCCCCTGGAGGCTGAGCGCTTGAGGCAGTATCGCTAGCCTGCCGGTACCACCAGACCCGTCCGGAGACAAAAGGACGCGGCGGCGAAGTCCGGTCTTGTCAGGGACCGCGAGGGAAAACTTAGGCAGCGATCCTCACGGGGGACAAGAATTTCCAGCTCCGGTGAGCTAGGGGAGAGTCGGGCTGTGGCTGGGAGAGAGTCTGGAAGCTCCCCGTTCTGGCTCCACGTGGTAAGGCCTACCACGTGTAGAGCCAGCGGGTACACATCGCTGAATCGGCACGGATCCGCAGCACAGTGCACAAAACCGCAAGTACTAGTTCGGAAAGGGTTGTGACTGTAATTAATCTTCATTTTAATTTATTATACTTTGATTTAATTTAATTTAATTTATTTTACTTATTTCATTTTAACTAGAACTGTTAACTTTAAATTCAGTTTGGGGTTAATTGGTCTCCTTTTATTTAGCTCTTCTTATTTAAGGTTTTCTTTTGTCTCAAGATTAACAGCCGGTTTCTTTCCCTTGTGTACCGCTTGGGGGGGAAAAAGAAACCTCGGAGCTGTTGACCAGGGAGGGAGCTAGCTCCATATTAGAGGAGAGTCCCTCACTCCGGGCCTGGAGGTCTGCTACTGGAAGGTCCTCAGCCCCAGGTCATGTCAACCAAGTCCCGCTGCCTTTCCTGTGGAATACGCAGGGGTACGTCTGCAGAAACAGGTATCTGCAGGAGCTGTACCGCGTTGGCGGCCTCTGCGGAGCAGGACATTAATTTAACTATGGCCAATGCCTCCCAGGGGTCAGACGAACTCCCAGTAGGGGAGGGGGGTCACAAGCCCCCCCATCTACGTCCTCGGACTTGCCCACCCCTTCCCTATCCCCCTCCCCCCTCCCGGTGGGAGAGGTTGGGGCAGGGGATTTTTTCTCCCCGGATTTCATCCTCTTACTCCACAAAGCATATTGCCTATGTAAGCAGAATACAGGGGCAGGAGGAGCGGCGCCTACGGCAGCGGAGGTCAAGCCAGCCAGGCCCCCGAGGGCGGCCAATGCGGATTCCGACTTCCCACCTAAGCGCCCCCGGATGAGCGAAGAGGAGACCCTATCCCAGGGATCTCCGGAAGAGTCGCCATCAGACAAGGACTTTGGTGAGGAGGAGGAGGAGCTAGAAGAAGGGGAGATTCCGGAAGAAGACCAGGCTAGGATAATTAGAGTATTTCGTCGGGAGGAGCTTCCGGCATTGATTAACGAGTCCCTGAAGGCTCTCAATATGACCTCCGATACGCCTGCAGAAGAGGAAGCGTTGGAGGACCCATTGATCCAAGCCATTAGAAGATCCCAGAAGGTCTTCCCTGTACATAGCGTAGTGTGACAGATGATCCAAGAAGAATGGGACCAACCGGAGTCAAGTCTAAGAGGAGTCCAGTCCATGCTTCACCTCTACCCCCTCCCAGAGGCAGACAAAGAGCTGCTAAAGTCTCCCAGGGTAGATGCGGCAGTGTCAGCAATCACCAAGAAGACCACTATCCCAGTGGAGGGCAGTGCCGCCCTAAGGGATCCTCAAGACAGAAAGTTGGATACTCTCTTGAAGCAGGCCTTTGACGTAAGCGCCCTCGCTTTGCAAGCCTCGGTCTCAGGGGCTTGGGTGGCTAGGGCCTGTTTAAGGTGGTCACAACAACTGCAGACAGACGAGAGCCCCGCAGATGAGACGCGGACCATCGCGAGCAAGTTGGAGTCTGGGACAGCTTACTTGGCGGATAGTCAGTATGACCTCATCAGAAGCCTGGCAAAGAACATGGCCTCGGTGGTGGCGGCCAGGCGATATCTGTGGTTATGCAATTGGGCGGCCGATACTTCCTCGAAGGCTCGCCTGAGTCGACTCCCCTTTAAAGGGAGACTGTTGTTCGGCGAGGATTTGGAGAAGCTGGTAAAGGATCTGGGTGAGTCCAAGGGAGGCAGGCTCCCGGAGGATAGACTGAAACAAAACCGCTCCCTCCCCCCGGCACGTACCCAGCCCAGGGACTTCCGGAGGTCTCGTCCCGCCCGATCCGGCCCATTTTCCAGGGGGCGTTTCCCCTCTAGGGGCCAGGGCTTTCGAGGGTTTCGGGGAGCAGGTCGTGGTTTTGGAGCGACCTCCTCCTTCTCCTCCTCCTCCTCCCTTAGAAAACAACAATGAAGCCGCGGGGGCCCAGGGGGAATTGATGCCCATAGGAGGACGTTTAAGACAGTTTCTTCCCGCCTGGTCCCGGGTCACATCGGATCAGTGGGTACTAGAAGTGATCAGAGAGGGCTACGCTCTCGAATTTTCGAAGCAGATACCACCAGCCTTTGTTCTGTCCCCCTGCGGTACCTCCGCAAAGAAGTCAGCGGTGGAATCAACTCTTGCGCGCTTAATTGCGCTCAGGGCCGTGTCACCAGTGCCTCCAGATCAGTACGGCTTAGGTCGATACTCGATTTACTTCGTGGTGCCAAAGAAGGAAGACTCCTTCCGGCCAATCCTGGACTTGAAGCAGGTCAATCGCTGTCTCAGGGTCCCTCACTTCAGACTGGAGACCCTACGGTCAGTCATCGCAGCCGTAAGGAGCGGGGAGTTCCTGACAGCCCTCGACTTGACAGAGGCCTACTTGCATATCCCGGTCAGAAAATCCCATCAACAGTTCTTAAGATTTGCGGTACCAACGGGCCACTTTCAATTCCAGGCCCTCCCCTTCGGTCTAGCGACAGCTCCGCGAACATTTACCAAGGTGATGGTGGTCGTGGCGGCCTTCCTCCGGAAGGAGGGGATTTTGGTCCACCTGTACCTAGACAATTGGCTGATCCAAGCAAAGTCAGAGGAGGAAAGTCGCGCTGCGACGGACACAGTAGTTCGTCTACTAGAAGAATTGGGGTGGGTGATCAACCGAGCAAAGAGCAGGCTGACCCCTTCCCAGAATCTCGAGTATCTCGGGGCAAGGTTCGACATCGGCAGGGGCAGAGTGTTCTTGCCCCCATCCCGGGCCAGGGACCTAAAGCTACTGGTCAATCGGTTCCTAAGCAGGCGAACTCCCTCAGCATGGCATTATCTTCAGGTCCTGGGCACAATGGCAGCGACGATAGAGACAGTACCTTGGGCAAGAGCCCACATGCGCCCATTGCAACGAGCTCTATTGCGACGGTGGTCTCCGCAACTCCATCCTCTGACAACACAGTTACCCTGCGCTCCGCGGACCAAACAAGCTCTTCGCTGGTGGCAACGCCCGAGAAACCTGGAACGGGGAATGCCTCTCGAGCCCCCCCAGTGGGTTCTCTTGACGACGGATGCCAGCCTATCAGGCTGGGGGGCACACTGTGAGGACCAGTTCGTCCAAGGCCGCTGGTCCCCGTTGGAATCTCAGTGGCCCATCAACAGACTGGAGTTACGGGCTGTCACCCTAGCGCTCAAGAAGCTCGAGCCCTGGGTACGAAGAAAGGCAATCCGCGTCCTCTCCGACAAAGTCACCGCGGTGGCGTACATCAACCACCAGGGCGGCACCAGCAGCCCTGCCCTGGAGAAGGAAGCGGACACTCTCCTCCAGTGGGCGGAGGTCTGCCTCGAAGCACTTTCAGCTCAGCACGTGGCGAGCACGGACAATGTCACGGCCGATTACCTCAGCAGGCACAGGATAGACCACAGAGAGTGGGAACTGGAGCAGGTGATCTTCGACCAAATAGTGGCTCCCAGTAATGGATCTCATGGCAAGATTCTCCTCGGCCAAGGTGGACCGATTCTTCAGTCGGCAAAAGGAAAGAATGTCCGAAGGTCTGGATGCCCTGTCTCAGAAGTGGCCGACAGAGGGCCTCCTCTATGTATTCCACCCCTGGGCCCTGATCGGAAAGGTTCTTCAGCGAGTGGAGTCCCACCAGGGCCTGGTAATCCTCATAGCTCCGGATTGGCCTCGCCGCCCCTGGTACGCAGACCTGGTGAGGATGTTGGCCGACCGCCCATGGCGACTGCCCTGCAGGAGCGGCCTTCTCAGACAAGGCCCGGTTCGAATGCCACAAGTGGATCGATTCTCGCTTACGGCCTGGCCCTTGAAAGGGCGCGGCTTCTGAAGCGAGGATATTCGGGGGCAGTAATCTCAACGTTGTTGAGCGCTAAGAAACGCTCGACGTGTCTCGCCTATGTAAGGGTCTGGCGCATTTTCGAGGCATGGTGCGCGGAGCGCCGAAGGAAGCCCCTTGCGGCATCAGTCCCGGAAATCCTGGAATTTTTGCAAGCGGGGTTTGACAAGGGTTTAGCACATAGTTCACTACAAGTACAGCTAGCCGCTATCGCGTGCTATAGAGGAAAGATCCAGGGCAAACCGTTAGGGGCTCACGCGGACGTCGCCAGGTTCCTAAGAGCGGTTCGTCGACTGCGCCCACAGCGGAGGTCGGTCATCCCTCCCTGGGACCTTAACCTGGTACTAAACGCGCTGATGGGGGAACCATTTGAACCAGTAAAGAGGGCCTCCTTGAAAGACTTAACCCTGAAGACAGTCTTCCTGGTAGCGATCTGCTCGGCCAGGCGGGTCTCGGAGTTACAAGCTCTCTCCTCCAAGCCCCCCTTCCTGGCCTTTCTTAAAGACAAGGTCGTTCTGCGTATGGTGCCCTCTTTCCTTCCCAAAGTCATCTCTCCCTTTCATGTAAACCAGACAGTCACGCTCCCGGCCTTCACAACCGAGGGCCTGGTAGGCAGGGATAGCAGGTTTCGGCTACTAGACGTTCAAAGGGTCCTAAAACGCTACCTCTCCCGCACTGCTCCGTTCCGGAAATCAGACCATCTATTTGTCAAGTTCGGAGGTCCACACAGAGGGGAAGCGGCGGCCAAGGCCTCCATCTCCAGGTGGATTAGGGAAGCGATTGCCTCCGCCTACATTCTGAAAGGCAAGCAGGTTCCGGGGGGGCTGCGGGCTCATTCCACCCGGGCTCAGGCGACTTCATGGGCAGAATGCAGTTTAGTCCCTCCGCTAGATATATGTAGAGCGGCAACTTGGTCCTCTCTGCATACCTTCACTAGGCACTACAGGCTGGACGTGCAGAGTTCAGCGGACGCTCGGTTTGGCCTAGCGGTTCTTCAGTCCGGTTTGCCGAATCCCACCCAGAATTGAACTGCTCGGGTACTTCCCAGAAGTAAAGGGACTGGACTGGAGTGACGATAAGGAAAAAGTAATTAGATCTTACCTGCTAATTAGTGTTCCTGAAGGAACGACAGTCCAGTCCCTGATCCCACCCGGCTATGTCGGACCTGAAGGCCTGTCAGAGAAGGGCAGGACAGCGAACCGAGCGGAGAACCAGATCGGGGTAAGGGAGGCCAGGAGTAAGAAAGCGGGCGGTCCTCCTACGGCGCCTTCTCCCCTCCTCTCCCTCTACCCTTATTACCGATTACCTATGTCCTATTTCCATTGAAAAAAAAAAAAAATATATATATATATATATATAAGTTAAGGGAACGAGTGGGTCGACAGTCGTACCACCTCTCCCGGAGTTTGCATGTTTGTTAGGTTTAAGTTAGAGTTGTTACAGAGGCTCATTTAGTCTGCTTTTTCAGTCGATTACTGGAGTCGGGGGGTGGTCTCAGTGGTATTTGTACCGCCCCACCTCCAAAAAGGTTGGGCTCAGCCTCCAAGCTGCTGGAAGGGTTACGCAACCCAGAAGTAAAGGGACTGGACTGTCGTTCCTTCAGGAACACTAATTAGCAGGTAAGATCTAATTACTTTTTCTTTGGGCTCTGATGTTAGTGCCCTTTGAGCCTCTAAATCAGGCTATGCTTAAAGATCTTTCTCTCAAGACTGACTTTCTGGTCACTGTCTGGTCAGCACGTTGCATTTTGGAGTTGCAGGTTCTTTCTTGTAAAGATCTGTATTTGACCTTTTGTGAAGAGTCACTTTTCATCCATCCAGTTACTTCCTTTTTGCCCGAAGTGGGTTCTGATTTTCATATCGGCAAGGTGGTCTCTCCTATCCTTTCCCTCAGAACAGTGTAAAGGGAGAGACTAGGACTGCCATTTGATGTATAGTGGGTGCTTCTCAGATATATAAGGGTTACCAGCTTGTTTTGTAGGTCAGACAGGTTGTTGGTGCTTTACCAGGGACCACGTAAGGATGAAGTGGCGTATAAAGCTACCTTAGATGTTGAATAAGAGGCGATGACCTTGGCCTGTCTTAAGAAATCAAACGTCCTCATGGCTTGTGTCCTCACTCCACATGGGCGCAGGCTTCATCATGGGCAGAGTGGAGTACTGTCGCTCCAATTGACACTTGTCAGGCAGCTACAGAGATATTGGACTCTAAGGGGTTGAACTGCAAGGGTGCCAAAAATGTTGACCACAATTGTACCTGGATGATATACTACTACTACGTAAATAGGTTATCCTGCCTCCGGACTTGGGGTAAGGTGTTTGTATATCCTCTGCAAACACATAGAAGTTTAGCATGGGTTGTCTTATTATTTTTTCTAGTGGACAAAGTTAAATAAAAAGGAGGAAAGGATCAAACTGTAGGCGTAACAATACTTCCCACGGTTCAAAAGAATTCTTTATTAAGCCTGACACAGCCATGTTTTGACAGAAATTTGCCTGCATCAGGGGGCACCTTTCATACAACAATCAATATCATAAAAACAATCAAAAGTATAAAACAATCACAAAAATATGTTATAAACACCATTTTCATATGTCAGAGCATAAAAAGAAACCTAAAAACCATAATTAAACAATGTAACTTATGTAAAATAAACAGACAAAAATCTTATTGACATATACTCATGTAGGGGTGATTGAATCATGCAACATATTAAAAAACATCAAAGTACAAGTGCATGTACATATATAACAAAAGCACCCATGAAAGGAACATATACTCACTTATACCATAAAGATAGGCCACATATAAAATTCGAAAACTTGCCTATGAAAAACATGTGCATATATAAAAACAATTGATGACCATTAAAGCTTGACACTGGAGGGGGATCCAAGATGGCGGACTGAAGGGAGCGTCGTGCGGCAGCGCTACATTTTATGGGGAAAAGGAAAGCCAAAGGGGCTAAGAAGCCCTCCTCTACCTCGGCGACCTCGACCCCTTTACCTGCGCAGGCGGTTGGTCCGCTAGATTCTTATCTAGTGCCGTGGCAGCAGTCGGGCAGCCGGCGATTGGTGGCCCTAGGGACCTCTCGGCTGAGTTGAGTTCGGTGGGAGGATCCGGGCCTGATATCTCCTCGCTGGAGCAGTGGCGGCCCCCTAAAGAGCCTTTGTTGGTGGGGAGCTCGGTGCTGACGGCGATTCCTCCCGTTGCAACTAGAAGGGGAGTGGAAAGCGGAGGGACGCCGGTATCGGGGATCCGCAGGCTTGCCGTGGTAAGCTCTCCCACTGGCATAAAGTCATCTTTGGCGGCGTCAGGGTCTCTTGCTGCATTGGAGGTGGAGCGACGGACTATGGAAGCTGGAGCGGATGGTGTACACGTTTCGACGTCTTTCTCCTTTGAGAAGCCTGCGGAATTTACCCTGGAGTCAATTTGGTCTGCAATTGTGAAGTTGGGCGAACTCTTGGCTCCTCAGGTCTCCAGTTTGTCATCTCAAATACAGGCCCATACTGGTCTTCTTCAGCAACACACTGTGGAGATTTCTGCAGTGCAGTTTCTGAGCTCCAACAAAAAGTAACTCAGGTTGAAAACTTGGGCTCGGGTTATCAGAAAGATGTTATGGCGATACAGTTAAGAGTGGAAATGTTGGAAAATATGTCTCGTTACTCTAATTTACGTTTGGTTAATTTTCCTAAGGCCCAGTCTGTTGGTTCGAAAGAAATGTTTAAAAAATATATGAGTGAGGTATTGGGAGTTCCTGTAGAGTCACATCCACCTTTGGTTAAGGCATATTATTTGTCTATCAGGAAAAAAGTGGAGGGTGGTGGTATTATACCTGGAGTAGATGTGGCCGACTCTTTGGATGTATCTGCCATGTTAGAAACTTCCCTAATTGATACAGTTACTCCTGCTACGTTAACTGTAACTTTTGCATTGAATTCTGACAGGGATTGGTTCCTTAAAATGTTTTTTCGTAAACGGGATGTTGTATTTCTTGGTTTAACTGTTCGGGTTTTTCCTGATTTTTCTAGGGAAACCCAGAAACGTAGGCGAGAGTTTTTACTCTTACGCCCAGGCATATTGTTACTAGGGGGTTAGTTTTTTCTTAAATTTCCTTCTAAATGTATGGTCAAATTGAATTCTGTAACATATGTTTTCTATGATCCATCTTAGCTGCTTGCTTTCATTAATGCCCGCCGCCCCTCTGATGCAGTGTAGGTTCTACTGCATAGTTTATTTCCTGACTGTTTCCCTTCAGCTTGATTTCCTTCAATTATCGTTTTATTTTCTATATTAGCTGGAGCCTACCCCTTTATTTGTGGGCTGTAGAAGGAATAGAAGTGTTACATTTCCTGTTATGTGATTTTTCTTGAATATTAGGCTGGATGTAAATTCTAACCTGTTTGTTTTCTGTATCCTTATTGCCATTCAAGTTTTGTTGGCTTGGATTTATTGTAAAATTTATAAATAGAAAAAAAAAAACAATTGATGATGGATACAATTACAAAAACATGTACAAATTACCTATAAAAAGCACGCGTATTTAAAAAACCGTTACTAGTCAATGCAACAATTATAAAAAGTGTGTGCAAATTACAAAATTGTCATGGAGTATTCATACTAAAATGTAAATAAATGAATTAATAGATTACAAATAAAGGCCAATGCTACTGCATAATAGTGTTGGCTATATTCAAAAGAGACTAATTTCTAACCTCTTTAGTACTTTCAATTTGTTCAATTCTTTTCTTAAACAATATATATGAATCAGGAACCACTGCTGATGAAAGAAGAAATTGAAACAGCATTGAAAGAACTGGGCATTGATGGCATTCCCAATGAAGTGCTACAGCAATCAGATATGGCTGCTACCATACTTACATGGCTCTGCCAGGAAATTTGGAAGACAACATCATGGCCAACTGACTGGAAAAGATCTGTGTTTCTATCAATACTGAAGAAGGGTGATCCGACTGACTTTGGAAATTATCACACAATTGCTCTGATCTGCCAGCAAGATTCTACTCCAGATCATTCAACAAAGACTACAACCATACTTGGAATGAGAACTACCTGAAGTGCAAGCCGGGTTCAGGAAAGGGCGAGGAACAAGAGACATCATTGAAGATGTGAGATGGATACTTGAAATGACAAAAGAATACTAAAACAATATCTATATGTGTTTATGGCCTACAGCAAGGCTTTTGACTGTGTAAACCATGAGAAACTCTGGGTCACATTAAGAAGCATGGGTACACCAGAACACCTGATAGTTCTCTTGCACAACCTTTACACTGTTCATGAAGCAACAGTTTGAACGGAATTAGGATAAACAGAATGGTAATCAGCAAAAGTGTACGACAAGGCTGCATATTTTCCCCTTACCTGTTTAATTTATATGTAGAACAAATCATCAGAGAAGCAGGACTGTATGAAGATAACCGAGGTGTGAAGATTGGTGGAAGACTCATCAACAACCTTCACTATGCTAATGATACCTCAATACTGGCTGAAACTGAAGACAATTTGAAACATTTGCTTCTCAAAATCAAGGAACATAGGGTATGCTTACTAAAGGGTGTTAAGGGAGCAAGTGTGCTGTTAATGCCTGTTCTCGGCACCCTTGTGCCCTTAATGCTGCGAAAAAGCTGCATTAACGAGCATTAAAGGCTCCTGCAGCATTAAGGGAACAGTAGGTGGAGAGTGTCTGTTAACAATGGGTGCTCCCTTAATGTCTGTTGTGTTAGTGCCCTTTAACGTTGGGAACCCTAATGCCAAGTAAAACTTCACGGAAAGGGGTTATTTTGAGGAGAGAGAGCCTATTTAAATGTCTGCAATGTGATCCACAGACAGGTGAGCCCAAGATAGCGATAGTAGTGCTCCATTAGCAGCAACAGCATAGTGCCCAAGTATGAAAGGGCATTATGTTGATGGGACAAAAGTGGTGGCACATGGGTCATGCAGTGGGGGCTGCTGGTGTGCAAGGCAGACCAGGCAGCTGCCCAGGTTGCACATCTGTGATGTCCGCTATGATGCCACAGTGACAGTGGCGGCACACAAACATGGTGCTGCGAAAAGGTGATTCATAATATGGGGCAGTCCAAGGGTCCCTGGTACCCTAGGCAGACCCCCCAGATGCCCCAGCAGCTGTAGCTCTACAGGGGGCTGCAAAAAGTAGCTGCCCAGAAAAATAGCACTACTGTAGCTGTCTGCCTCCCCTAAGACGTAATTGCAGCTGTCAAGGTTAAGGTTATGCTGGCAGCAGTTGTTTGGGGGGGGCAACATGGCTGCCCATGTGTGCCTATGCCCCCCCCATCCAAAACCGGCACACCAGGGACATGCCAAAGCTGCATGGTGGATGGGTTGGGGTTGCACCCCAACCCCACAGACAGAATGCTGCCATGTCAGCATGGTGTGAGGGTGTTGGCAACAGGTGCAGCATCCGCTGCCAGCAGCATACAGAAGCATGGCAACATACAGACTGAACAACATGTTCCCCTCCAACACCCACCAAACACACCTTGTCAGACAGGTATGGTACAGAGCATGCAGAGATCACAGCAGACATAGGAAGACCCCTACTCATGCTCACATTCACCCTGTCAATGACCACGGCACCACATAGGGATTACTGTATCAATATGGTAGCTCTGTGGTGCAACTCACAAAGCCAGTATGTATAGGACTAGAGAGTCATAGGTTCAAGACCTGGCTGTGGATCATGTTTTGAATGTAAACTTTAGCCTACAATGCAGGTAGAGCACCAGCATGTGCAACCCCCAATGAATCTGCCAGCAAGGATTCAAGCACCCATCAGCCACACAGACAGGCTCCACTATTCACAGCTGGATAGAAAGGCAGACTGCTAGCACTGGCACACTGAGTGGGCTTTAACAACAGGCATGAATGTCAGAGTCCTCTACTAACAGCAATGAGCACGCGTTAACAATGCCTGAGCTGATATGGAGACCAAAGTGGCAGACAGGAATGCCAGACATCCCCACTTTTGCACAGCGCAATGAAGTGTTTGTGTGTCTCCAGAGTTCTGTGGCCTTCTACACTGCACGCTGCCCCTCTTTTCCTAGGCTGTTCCCAGCGTTAATCTGCAAATGTTCATGATGAGAAGCAGAGGATTGTGGGTATGGCCTGAAACAGAGCAGTTTGCTCAGGATGTATCTGCATTGGAGTTTGGACATATGGCTGAGACTTTGTAGTGCCCATCTGCCACTTGCAAGGCCTGGGTGGCCCCAGCAATTCATGAGGGCAATCTCACTCTGACCAAGCTGTGACCATAGCACAGCTATGTATCTACATAGTGCTATACATTGTCTAGCTCCACTGATGTGGTTGCTCTCCCTGTCCTGGGAGCCCAAAGTCTGGGTGATCATGCTGTTTATGCTAAGCCAGGGTGTACCTGGTTGCTCTGTGCACATGCATTGTGCTGACCAGCTGCAGATAGAATGTGCATGGCTGAAACAGCCTCATGGTGGGCAGCAGATGCAGTCTAGCTGTGCTTGTTGTGGTGGCTTGGTATTTCCAGATAGTTGGGACAGCTGTTGTTCCTGACCTGCTCACTGTGGTCATGGCAAGACCAGCAGGATAGTAGCAGTAGACCCATGCAAGCCTAGAAGTCCCCCACTGGATTTGGTGTCCATGGCATCAGCTGCTGCAGCACTGGGCATGCACTGTTCTAGGAGGGTCCCTCTCCAACAGGGACGGGACATAGGTCCCAAATGTGACAGGCAGCTACAGCATGCTACAACTGTATAGGAAACAAGGTGACTAGCATAACACACTGCAGACAATACCTACCATACACTGGCAGTGATGTGGATCTGTGGTGGCAGCAACCATCTCTAAAAGTGCAAGCTGTGGGGACCGGGTGCTGGATGCCCATCCTCACCCTCAGGGTGGCCGCTGAAACTGCTCCATAGCATGGTTTGTAGCTGTTCTATGCTTGTAGCACACACTCTCAGCGCGGCTTACTGAGCTGAGGTGATGGATCAGTGTATTCTCCATTTGGTGATCAGCTACAGACTGCTGTCCCATGTGTGCAGTGCCTCATGAGTACTGGAGGGGCTAACCTATACTGGCACACACAGCAGACATTTTAGGCAGTGACCTGAAGTCTCTTTGAATCCAGACACTGCTATGCAGCATGATGTGGAGATGTAGCTACTGGTTAGTGCAATGTCACTATAAGCAGGGGACAAGGGTTCAATTCCCACTTGTTCATTTTGCTCCTGTATGCTTCTCGGGTCATTTCCCTACCTGTAACAGTCCAAGCTCTGCTGTGACTTGCAGACACACATCCTTCTACTTTGTTATGCTTTCTGGCCACACTTTGGGTCAGCAACCATGCTATTCCCTATCATGCCCTTCTGAGAGCATGGGTTTTGTAGAAATCTATTTATTCAAGTAAGTAACAAATTCCAACATATGAATGTGTATGTATTTTCCAACAGCATATTCTTCGAATCATTGACTTTGCAAACTTTTTACAATTTTATACACATTAATTTGTATACAAACTCCCCCCCCCCCCCCCCGGTACTGTTATCCACCATCCATCTACCCTGCTCTTTTCCTTCTGATGCACCAGTATAATTTGTCCAATGATAGCTTACTAATTTCCCATTTATCCTCATACAACCGCTTTTCCTTGACTCTATCCCCAACCATCCCCTTCCTCCCCCTCTCATCCTACCCTGGCTATTTATGAATTCCCCCCTCTCCTCTGGGCTGAGCTTGGCTCTGATACCCTGCCCGGGGTCTTTCCCCATCCAGCATTGGCAAGTATTGTCGTGAACTCCAATCTCTCCCCCTCCCCCTCCCCCTTCCCTACCATTGCCCCCCATCCACCCCAACTAATAAGGCCCCCCACGTACTCCACTTCCCCTTCCTATTATAAGGTCAACAGTTCATTCCTCACCACCGAGTGGTCAAGATAGCCCCCCCAGAGCAACAAGCAGTATGCTCTCTTCTCTTGAGTTCCCTCTGGAGGCCATCAGTTTCTGGGTCATTAGCTGATGAAAAACATGCTGCCACTCCCAGTAGGAGGGTCAGATTCTTCCCTCCAGTTCTGCACTATAAGCAGTTTCCTCACTAGACACGCTTTATGTATCATAAGACACTCCCACCTACCCTTAGGGGATACCACAGGAAGGAAATCGCTTACCACCAGAGCTACCATTCATTGCACTTCTTGTCCTATCAGGTCCCACATGTAACTTTGGACACAATGCTGATACTGTTGCGTCTTCCCACAGCTCCACCTGCAGCCCATTACAGGGGGTCAGACATGTTCACCCTGCAGATGTCATACACCTGCTTGGAGGCATGGTGTAAGTGTCATGGGAATGGCTGGGGACCAAGATACCAGGGTTTGAGGCCCTTAGCACTCCTTATGTGACATTTCAGAATGTGTTACTGTCACATTTTATGTCTGTCAAAACATTCATGAACTGACATCTCCTTGTGACCTTGCATACCGCTGTAACCTACATATGAGACATGAGTCATATATGACTTCATGACTGTGACTGTACAGCTTTGGCTCCATCACATCTCTGTAGTACATGCGGACACATCCTACCCCTCTGATAACCACCTGCAGGTATCACCTCATGTCCGTGGATGTCCCACTTGTCCCGTTTAGATGACACCTGTCCAGTTGTTATCTGCACAGTTGTCTGGAGTATATTCTATGGTAGTTGTGTGGCTGGGACAGGTATGAGATCCACATGTCAGGTATCAGGCCTTCCACATGGTACTGACACATATTTTCCACACAGTACAAATATGTTGGGGATGGCACCTATGGCATATTGGTGCAGCCAGTCCATACCACCCTCTCCTCTGCCACCATCCTTTCTTCAGTCCATCCATCTGCCTCTGTCAGCTGTGTGCAGTCATGTCTTCTCGTGCAAGGTGCTACACTATGGCCTACACGCGTACTTTTTCCCACATTTCTGCTCTTCATGCAGGCCTCTCCTGTGCCTGATCTGCATATCACCATTCCTGCTCCATCCTCCTTTCGCTGCACACATCCTGCTCTGCTGGGGGACATGTCTTCCCCATCCTATGCCACACACTGACATTGTGCCATTTTACATTGGCACCTCCCAGTGCATTGTTACAGCTGCCTCTCGCATGCTTGTTCAAATTACTGTCTGCCACATAGGGTGCCTACGGATCTGGCACATCCATCGGCTCCCACCTATCTTTCCATCCATCACCTTTACGTTGACTTTCCATGGTGCTTCCTTATTCAGCGTTAGGATGACAGACATTTTCAGATGTTACAATGCATGCTTGACACCTTAACTTCCGATGTCCTGTTAACGTACGTTAACTGGCCCATAGCACCCTTAACGCCAGAACGCCTCCTACCTGCCTAGTGCCCTTTAGCAATGTAAAACTCCTTATCATTGCTGTTAACGCCTGCTACCTTAATGCCCTTAGTAAACATACCCCATAGTCTTAAAATGGGCCTACACCTTAACGTAAAGAAGACAAAGTTCCTGACAACTGGCACAATCAATGAAGTTCATCGTTGATGGAGAAGAAATTAAAATAGTTGACAACCTGCTTGGATCAATAATCAATAAAGAATCAACGAGCAGTCAAGAAATCTGATGACACATTGCTCTTGGCAGAATGGCTATGAAGGACCTAGACAAGATTCTCAAGAGCAGAGATATCTCTCTCCATATAAATATTCAACTTGTCTAAGCCATGGTATTTTCAATAAGGTCATATGGATAAGAAAGTTGGACAGTGAAAAAAGATAGGAAGAAAATCAATGCCTTTGAATTTATGGTGCTGGCGAAGAATACTGTGCATACGATGGACTGCCTGAAGAACAAACCAGTTAGTACTAGAGGAGGTTAAACCTAAGCTTTCTTTAGAAGCTCAGATGACAAGACTTTGACTTTCATGTTTTGGACACATCATGCAAAGAGAGAGAGATCAGTAGAGAAAGACATCATGCTTGGCAAGATTGAAGGTCAACACAAAAGAGGAAGGCCAGCAATGAGATGGATTGATACAATAAGAGCAGCTATGGATACCACTCTATCAGCAATGAGCTGCCTGCCTGAAGACTGAACGCAGTTTAAGACGACTATCCCGAGAGATGCCATGGGTCGATATCGACTCAACAGCACTTGACAACAACAGCAACATGAATCAAAGGATGGTCATAGAAATATCTCCCTTTAAAACCACATTGTTGCAAATAGAATACTCTGCAAAGTAATTAAATCTGTTACTTATAAACAAGCACTGCCACACCATTATTATAAACAAAAAATGATGTCAAGCTTATCCAATACCATAATAACAGCCATTGCTACATTTTCATTATCAATGTTGGGCTCCTTCAACGATCTTGAAAAGACATGATGTTTCTTACTACATGCCAATAGTATTACTTCAAAGTGAGGAAAATTCCTACAACGATCAAACCTTCAGCCCAACAGCATGGACAGACAGCCACATCATTATCGTTGATGTTAGCCGATGCCAAATATGTTCAGTATTTCTAACACTTTCACTGCATATTTGCAGTTAATGTCAATCTTGCATAACAGTGCTAAGAAACTAAAACTATTGAAGAGGAGTCTTCCATCTGTCCATCTATATGCAAACCCTGTCTAGATGCTGCATGCATTCCTGTGCGTCTAGACCAAGCACTGCTCCAAGAAAAATGGAAAAGAGTGTGTTAACCTGAACAGACTTAATTCCAAGCATTGTTATGATAGTTTGTGTAATTGTGATTCACTTTTATTAGTGTTTAAAGGGTGGGGTCAATATGGTTTATCGTCCTCCCCTGGCAGTACTGTAAATATAGGAGTTGATGAGCTGATGGAATTTTTAATTCCCTGCCAGTAGATGCAAGTAAGTGTTTAGATTTTTAATATTCCTTAAGAAGCAGTAGAGCTTGTCAACAGCTAGGGGCTTGACCGATTATATGTTGGATTTTGGTTTGTTGCAACTAATTTTTGACCTCATTTCTCTTGAAAGATTATAGCCTTGGTGGAGGTCTCATTTGTAAGTGATCCCAACAAGTTGGTCATGTCATCATGTCATTTATGGTGCAAATGTCTGGAAGAGATATAGGGACTGAGTTGTAGAAATAAAACAAGGTTGAGTGATGATCTGGACCTAGGAATGCAAGTTAAAGAATGGATTGTATGTTGGTGGGAGATGGCTGATAAAATGATTCCTGAAAAATTGGCAATGCCTGTTCATTATAATAAGGTCCCCATGCTTAACAACTGAAAGATGAGAAAAGCAGGTAAGAAGGGCTTAAATACACTAGAAAAATATCAAGACACATGAGTTGTGAGAATTGTATAATAGTCAGTTATTAGTTTATAAGCAAAAGGCCCTTGAGGCCAAGCATAATTTTGAACAAGCAAAGATTGATAATGCATTAAACAAAGCATAAGAAGTTACACCAGGTTGTGAAATCTGATTGGGTTAGCGTGTGTGCTGCGTGCGGTATGTGTGGGTGCTGTACGTAAGGTCTTGTGTGTCTTGCGGGCTGTTAGCTTAGTACGTTGTGGCCCATGAGGGATGTATGTTGGACAGGCAAAAGGTGGAGCAATGGAGTCTGTGTGTATGGTGCTATAGTGTGTAGGATGGCAAGGTAGGCCATGAGATTTCGATAATTGGGATGCATGGCTGTGGCTTTACTGACATGGGATTAGCTTTGTATAGGTTGAGGTGAGGATGGGTGGTGGGCACTTGCTTTGTTGCTTTTTCCTTGTATTCTTTTGTTCGAAAGCTGGATGAGCCTGTTGTCCTTTTGGCTCCGGTGTGCCGCCTCTATGCCCCGCCCCCTCAGGCGCAGGTGCACTTGATGCCGAAGCTCTTTTATGCTACCCTCCCACTGCCCTGATTGGGCAGGAGCCTCTGAGCGGGAGGAGGAAGCTGCTCTTCCTGCTCAGGCGCTTCAACCCCGATCGGGGGAGCTGCCAATGATGGCTGCCGGTTTTGCACTTATCATGCAATTTGCATAAAAACTAATATGCGATAAGTGCAAACGTTGTGTGCTGTCAGCAGTATTCACAATTAATACAAGTGCACATGTCACCCATCAACAGCATGTAATATGTGCCTCCGAACTCACCGCATTGTGATCTCCATGCCTATTCCCCAACCCATCAGGCACTGTGCAGTGCTGTGGGAGTTAGTGTGCACTAAAATGCACATTAGCCGCTTAGCACACTTTAGTAAAAGGCCCCTATATATCATTTAAAGCAAATTATTTTAAACAGGATAAAACAAAATGAGCAAACTAAATAACCTCTCCCTCCCTCATTATTATAACTGTTGAAAGCCGAGGTGGTCGTGCCTGTAGAACAGCTAATATTGCATCGTAGTGGCAATGGAAGGGGTCTCCTGAATTTAATAGTACAAACTACCGCTGTAGTCTTACCATTAAAACTCAAGACCAGTCAAATAATTTGAAAATTACTTTATCAACAGGGGTTTATCACACGCACTTCGTTTTATCAAAACAGAACAGAGGCAGGAAGTCTGTTTTACATATCATCTTAAAGCAAATATTTTTAAACAAATGACTTTTTGGAATTAAACATTTATTTATTTCAACTCATTTACCATCCCTAAGCTTGAATCGACTAATAACATAATGAAATGTTTATTGTCAGTTACTTATCTGTTTTTTTTTTATATATACATGTTAGTTTGAAGACCATTTTTTTAAATGCAGTTGGATACATTCCAAAACATGTCTCCACCTAATACACTGCTCAATGTAAAGCATTAAAATGGTGTACATATACAATCAGATCAAAACATTAAAAAAATCATATTGGCAACAACAAAATAATATTACAGAGTTGAAATTTCAAAACAAAACCAGAAGAAAGCAGAGAAATTATATGGAGCTGAGTAAACTGCCATGCTTTTGCATTTTTCTGAAAGAACATATAAATTAGTACTGTTTCTTAATGTAGAACAGGCAAACGTAGATCGGTGTTTACTTCTTCAAAAAGTACAAAGACTAGGGGACACGCAATTAAGCTACAATGTAAATCATTTAAGACTAATCGGAGGAAATATTTTTTCACTCAACCCTTAATCAAACTCTGGAATTCGTTACCAGAGGATGTAGTAAAAGTTGTTAATGTAGCTGGATTTAAAAGAGGTTTGGACATGTTCCTGGAGGAAAAGTCCATAAACCATTATTAAAGAGGTCTAGAGAAATCCATTGCTTACCCATGGGACAAGCAGCATGGAATGTGGGTACCTTTTGGGAATCTGACAGGTACTTGTGACCTGGATTGGCCACTGTTGGAAACAGGATACTAGGGTTGATGGACCCTTGGTCTGACCTAGTATGGCATATCTTATGTTCTTATGTTCTGTCTACTTCACACAGATGTTTGTGGGGTCGAGTTCTAGTTACCTGACAACATTATACTCTTCACTTAAGCCAGAAATTAGGAGCTCTGGTGGAGAATTTGAGTATAGTAGAGAATGTGGAAGATGGAGTACTGTCATCTTTTTTATCCTGTTAGTGATAACTGCATCACAACCTTTTTAACTGATTATCTAAGCCAACTGGCATTAATGACTAGTTGGGTTAATAAAGCAATTGGTTGATGACCTGTTGAATATGCTGGATGGAGGAAAGAGATGGTGGATTGGAGGGGAAAGAGAGAGGGAGAGAGATGCTGGATGGGTGGGGGGATAGAAAGATGCTGGATGGGAGGGGAGAGGGAGAGTGATGCTGGATGGGAGGGGAAAGAGAGAGGGAGATGCTGGATGGATGGGGGGATAGAAAGATGCTGGATGGAAGGGAAAAGAGAGAGAGAAGGAGAAAAATGTGGCATGGGAGGTGGGATAGAGAGATATTGGATGGGAGGGGGATAGGGAGAGTGATGCTAGATGGAGGGGAGAGAGGGTGGAGATGCTAACTGGATAAGCGAGAGAGAGAGATTCTGGATGGGGGGAAGAGCAGAGTTAATGAAAGACTAGGGAATAGGAGGCTGGGCAAGGAGAGGGATATACTTTATGGAAAGGCTGGTGTGAGGACTGAATAGCTATAGGTAGCAGTTAAAAAGGGATAGTTAGGGCTTATGGTAAGAAGGAATAAAATCTGAATTTATAGAGAGAAAAATAAATGAAAGAAAACTGAAAAGAAAAGCTCAATGTCAGAGATGGTTGTAGTGAAAGAAGTGATGAAAATAAGGCATTTTTGCGGCGTTAAGGGGGCGTGTGCGCCGTTAACACACATAAACAGCACATGTGCTCCCTTACCTCTGTTTAGTAAACATACCCCTTAGGTTTTCAGGATTTCTTTCCCAAAATAATACTTTCCTTCAGAGTGAGGCAAGAGAAAGAACTCTCACACCCAGGCATCTGCATTGTCAGCAGAAACTAACATAATGGCTTCTTAATGGGTGGCCCTAGTTGCTGTTGCAGCCGCTTTGCCATGCTGAAATGCGGTAATTGCAGGAGGATGTAACTGCCTCCCTTCAGTTAGCCTATGGCCCCACGCTGGTAATGTGACCCATGCATATGTTACCAGCGCAGAGCTTAGGAATCAGGCTGCTAAATATGCCAAAAAACAGCACCATTGCAGCACCTTCCACTTCCACAGAAACAAGAGCAACTTGGCAGACCCAAAACAGCATTTTTCACCTTCACAAAAACTAGAAAGGCTCAGTGGCCACTACATAGCACTTCCCTCCCTCAGAAAAACAAGAGGGGCTTGCCCGATCCATGCTGCAGCACAAGGGGGTGCTATACCCCAGGGGGGCCGGCGGCCAAACGGAGGGGTATCCAACTCCGGCTGCACAGGTAAAGAGGCCTCAACGGGTGGGGGGGGGGGGCTGAGCACCATGCAAGGCCACACACATCCTGAAAGGCACAGCTGTGTGTCTGCACAGGGAGAGAGGGCTGTGGTGCCAAGCCACATGCTGGTGGCAGCCCCATTGTATGCTAAACAGGCATCGGTGGGACGGGCCATGCATTGGTAAAGGTGCCAGTCCTAGTTGCCCGCAGCAGGAGGCATACTCACACACAGCAGGTGGGGAGGTTGCTGCACCCCCTGGTGGCTGTTAGCAGCAACACCACAGGGCATGCACAGCAATGGCCATGCCTGGTGCAGGGGGAGCTGTGGTTGGACTCCCACCCCCAGCCCCTGGACACCTGCCCCATCCCCGAGCCCCTGCGACCCCAGTGCAGGGGTCCGAGTGGGCCAGTGGCAGAATCCACATATGAGTCACCCGTCTGTCCCTGCAAGTGGATCTGCCACCACTGCCACCCCCTGTCCAGCTGTGGGAACATGTTGATGATGTGATGCCACAGAACAAGACAGATGTGTAATGGCGAGCATGCACAAACCGCAACACCTTGTCCTGCATGGCACATAACAAGCCGTGCAGTGATGTGGCCCCTGAGGTAGTGGATGCCCCCTGGCATAACTCCTGAAACTGCGCACGGGACCAGCATGGTGTTAACTGCAATATACGTTTTTCAAGAAACAAAGGAAATACAAGATGTTCACACACCAAAGAACTAAAAGAAAAAGTGAGAACCACAGTGCAGTTTATAACGCTAAATTATAAAATTATAACATTTTATTTTGTTGTTATAAACTGTGTTATGATTCTTGATTTTTACATATATTCTGCATCCACAGAAACCCCTCCCTCGACAATGTACTTAGAGCAGAAGTAGGACATTCACCCACAGAACTCAATATATTAACAAAATCTGACTCTGGTTATCTCACTAACAATATAAACATTCTCCAGTACCAGGTATATTGTGAACTAATACAGAATCCTACAAAAGTCATTGAGGATCTACAAGGGCAAATCTACCATACCATAGCAGAGTTAACTTCCAAAACTCATACAACATGGAGACTACCCAGAAAAAAGCAGCACTATAAATAATATAGTGGGCCCTAGAACACCTATTTGAAAAGCGCAACAAGTCAAATTACTAAGGTACAGATCCTTATGTATAAACTCTTTGTTAACAGAACGCCTGGCCTCAGGTGTTTCTTTTTACTATCCAGTTCTCAATCCACCTCTTTTTTACTCCAGCTACCAATCACTTTTCAACCCTCACCCCAGTTCTCCCATTCCCCAGCTCTTCTTCCCTGGTCCATTATTTCCCAATCTTTTGTTCACTCTATCTCTTCCCTCCATGTCTAACTTCTCTCATCCCCATCCAGTGTCTCTCTGGCTCTCTCTTTCCCTCCATCCAGCATCTCTACTCTCTCTCTCTCCCTTCCTATTCCCCTGCATCCAGCATACTATTCAGGCAATTGGTAACACAACCCACACATGAAGGGGCCATACTGAACTTGGTGCTTACCAATGGTGAAAGTGTTTCTGATGTTATAGTAGGAGATCATTTTGCATCCAGTGATCACCAGATGGTGGGTTCAGTATTAGGACTAGGGCTGACAGAATCCATTCAAAAGCGAGGGTCTTTGACTTTAAGAAAACTAATTTTGCCAAGATGGGCCAATACCTTAGGGAGTCGTTAGCGGGATGGGAACAGCTGGGGGATGTAGAAAAACAGTGGGCAAAACTGAAAGAGGATATTTTAAGGGCAACCAGCCTTTTTGTTAAAATAGTAAATAAAGGTAAAAGGAAAAGGAGACTGCTATGGCTTTCAAAAGAAGTAGCTGAAAAGGTGAAGCAAAAGAGGGAGGCCTTCATGAAATACAAGAGATCACAGAGAGAGGAAGACAGGCATCTATATTTGGAAAAACTCAGAGAAGCTAGCAAAGTAGTCAGGAAAGCAAAGATTCAAAAAGAGGAGGAAATAGTCAATGCAATAAAATGGGGGGGGGGTTAAGACATTTTTCAGATATGTTAGTGAGAAGAGGAAGGGCAAAAGTGGTATTGTCAGACTCAAGGGTGAAGGGGAGGAATATGTAGAAGCTGATGAGGATAAAGCGGAATTGCTTAACAAATATTTTTGTTCTGTGTTCACAGATGAAGAACCAGGAACAGGACCTCAGAAAACACCCACAAACAGGAACAGAAGCGAGGGGCATCTTGAACAATTTTGAGAAGATCGTGTTTGTGAGAAACCAGCTAAACTTAAAGTAGAAAAAGCGATGGGACCAGATGGGATAAACCTAGAATACTGAGGGAACTTGGGGACGTTCTAGCAGCTCCACTGACTGACCTTTTCAATGCCTCGTTGGAGTCGGTAGTGGTGCCAAAGGACTGGAGAGAGGCTCATGTGGTGCCTTTACACAAAAGCGAAAGTAAGGATGTGGTTGAAAACTACAGGCTGGTTAGTTTAACTTCAGTGGTGCGTAAATTATTGGAAACGCTGCTGAGAGAGAAAATAGTGAGGTTTCTGGAGTCCAGCAAATTACAGGATCCGAGACAGCATGGAATCACCAGAGGCAGGTCTTGTCAGACAAATCTGATTGATTCCTTTGACTGGGTGACTAGGGAGTTGGACAGAGGGAGAGCCCTAGATGTGGTATATTTAGATTTCAGTAAAGCCTTTGACACCATTCCTCACAGGCAACTTATAAACAAACTGAGCACCCTAGATATGGACCCTAAAGTTACTGCTTGGGTAAATGAGGAGAAGGAAGTTACCAGTGGTGTGCCCCAGGGATCTGTCGTTGGTCCTATTCTTTTTAACAACTTTGTTAGTGATATAGCGGAAGGACTGTTGGGTAAGCTTTGCCTCTTTTCGGATGATACAAAAATCTGTAATAGAGTAGACACCCAAGAAGGTGTAGATAACATGAGGAGGGATCTAGCTAAGCTTGAAGAATGGTCTTGAATTTGGCAGCTGGGATTTAATGTTACAAAATGCAAGGTCATGCATTTGGACTGCAGCAATCCAAGGGAGCAATATAGTATAGGGGGTGAAGTACTTTTGTCCACTAAAGAAGAGCGGGACCTAGGTATGGTTGTGTCTGATGATCTTCAAATAGCTAAACAGGTAGAAAAGGTGACAGCAAAAGCTAGAAAGATGCTTTTGTGCATATGGAGAGGAATGGCTAGCAGAAAAAAGGAGGTGATAGTGCCTCTGTATAAGTCTTTGGTGCGACCTCATTTGGAGTATTGTGTGTAATTCTGGAGACCGTACCTTCAAAAGGATATAAACAGGATGGAGTCAGTACAGAGGGTTGTTACTAAAATGATTAATGGGCTTCATTATAAAGCATATGAGGACAGACTTAAGGATCTTAATATGTACACCTTAGAGGAAAGGCGGGATAGAGGTGATATGATTGAGATGTTTAAATACCTCCGTGGCATAAATGTTCAGGGAGAGAGCCTCTTTCTATTGAAAGCTAGTTCTGCTATGAGGGGACATGGGATGAGGGTGAAAGGGGATAGATTCAGGAGTGATATACGGAAATACTTCTTTACAGAAAGAGTAGTGGATCCATGGAATAGTCTCCCAGTGGAGGTGGTAGAGATGAGGACAGTATCTGAATTCAAAAAGGCATGGGACCAACACAGAGGATCTCTAAAGGAAAAAAGGGGACTGTTGTAGTTGTTGATATGGAAGGACAGACTAGATAGGCCATGGGGTCTTTTTCTGTCATCATTTTTCTGTTTCTATTACTTCCCTATTACTCCCTTGTCCAGCATCTCTCCGTCTTTCTCAACCTATTTAACCTGTGTCCAGCATCTCCACGCTCTCTCCTAATTACTCCCATGTCCTGCATTTCCCTCTTTCCTTATTACCCCATGACCAGCATCTCCCCTCTGTCCCTCCCTTCCCATATCCAGCATTTTCCAATAGTCTCCCTATAACCCACTGGCCAGAATCACCCCTCCATTTCCCTTCCTTGCTTCTGCCTATGCCCATTCCACCATGCCCATTCCCATATCCATATCTCCCTTCTTCTCCCTTGCCCCCGACCTCTAACTTATCCCCTCTGCCTCCATATTTCCCCTCCTGCATCCAGCATCTCCCTTCTGTCTCTATGTGCCCATCCATGTCCATCATATCTCTTCCCAAGCCCCCCTCCCCATGTCAAAACCTCCTCCCCTTGTCCACCTCTTGCATGTACAAGGAGCAGAGTCTACCCACGGAGCAGCGTGTCCTGCGGGCGATGATCCCAGCCCAGAGAGGCAGGACACGAACATGCTAATCAACATGGATAAAAATGACAAAATGGCGAGGCTACAATCACTACTCGCAGCCTTCTACCTGCAGGAGCAGCATGTCCCATGGGCAGGCTGTCCTCTGGGCCACCGGCGCTCTGCAGGTCTTCCTGAATGGAGAGAGGGGTGGCTAGTGACGGCATTCTCCTGACATCGGCACCCCACTGCCATGCTTACCCAGCTTACTGGGTAGTACCGGCCCCATCCACTCCTTCCTCTGCCCCAAACTTCTTAATCAGAGCATGAAGATAGCAGCAGCAGTCTCAGTGTGCACTTGGACCCCAGTACTGTCTAACAGGAAATCCATACGGGAGAAAAAGGCAAGCACTGTGAATGTTCACTGACTCACAGGCTACATGCTGACTGCTATTACTGGGCATAGATCACAGTGGAGTTCCAGAGAGTGTGAGAGTAGCCCTGTTTTTGTGACCCCCATCTACTCATGATGTGACCCCATTTGAGGTCCCGACTCATAGCTTGGAAACCGCTGATCTAATTGATGATGGAAATTATCTGCAGTAGAAATGAATACTGTTCTGGTGGTAAAACCAGGCCTAATGTCAGGTTTTAATGAATCTAAGTGTTAATGCTTGTCTAGGAAAGCCTGAAACTAATTTGTTAAAACATGCTTCACAACTTGGCCCAGCAAAGGAATATTGGATACTGGCCAGTAATTATCCATGAAAGTTATGATCAAGAGAGAGTTTTCTGAGGAACTGACATAGCCCAGCTCTTTTATATAGAAAAAGGAAGACACTTAAACTCGCCAGCAAGGGAGAAGGGAAGACACAGTGTTCAAGGGTCAAGACAACAAATAGTTGGTCTCAGCTTAACAAGAAATGAATAATGTCAGGGCAATCCACTAGATGAAATGAAGTTAGCAACATCTGGCTGTTAGCCTTGTCACAAATAGAAATGGCTTGGACGCAACTCTTGCCAAGTTTGGTCCTGATATTTTTTCCTTATTTGAGAAATGCAAAACTAATTGGTCACAGTGGATAGATGTAACATCATCCTTCTCCACTTTAACATTGGTCACCAAGGAGATAATTAACTGTATGAAATAATTCCTTTGAAGAGGTTTCAGCCAAGCCAATTAAGAAAGGGAAAAAAAGTTTTTGTAGCAGACCTAATGGCTGCCTCTTAAGTAACCCTAGGATTAATCAGAGGGAGCTAAACCTGTCCTACAGCATATTTCCAGCTTATGCCCAAATGCTTAAGGCTGTGAAACTCATCCAAAAACCAAGGCACTGTTCTTGTAACCACTGCACATCTGAGGGAGAGAGCGGAATCAATGGCACCTCTCAAACTTGCATTCCCATTTGACATTGGACTACAGGAGAGGATATAATCCAGTACCTCAAAGATAGAAAGCAGGCACAACAAACAACTTTTTTCAGAGGAAAGAACGATCAAGAATAAGAGGTCTGTCGAAGGCCAGAGTATGCATACATCTCTCTGGTCAGGGATACCAAGTTATAGGTTCAATAGGCTTCTTCACAGTAGTATAGAGCAACAAAGCAATAAGCACCAACTTTTAACTCACATCAGCTTCAGACACATTGCTGTGGTCACCAGGTGAAAATGAAACTAATGTCCAGCTTTCTACTACTACTACTATTAAACACTTATATAGCGCCACGCACGCAGCACTGTACAGACATACATACAAGAAACAGTCCCTGCTCTTCCGAACTTACAATCTAGTCAAAACAAATACGGAGCATTAGTCAATTTGATGGGTTTTACAGTTCGGTCATGAAAATGATGGGGGTTAGGTTAAGATGAGGGATAGAAGTCAGGATCTGAACGCAGCAGTGAAGAGATGGGTTTTTAACCTGGATTTGAAGACGGCCAGGGAGGGTGCCTGGCGTATAGACACAGGTAAGCTGTTCCAGGCATAGGGTGCAGCAAGGTGAAAGGAATGAAGTTGGGAGTTAGCGGTGCAAGTGAAAGGCCTAGATAGAAGTAATTTGTTAGCGGAGCGAAGTTCTCGAGAGGGGATGTGGGGAGAGATAAGAGATGAGAGGTAATGAGGGGCTGCAGAGTGAATGCATTTATAGGTCAGCAGGAGAAGTTTGAATTGGATGCGGAATTGGATGGGGAGCCAATGAAGCGACTTGAGAAGAGGAGTAATGTGGGCATTGCGGGATTGGCGGAAGATTAGTCGAGCAGCATAATTGTATATAGATTGAAGGGGAAAGAGATGGCTCATGGGGAGACCAGCAAGGAGTAGGTTGTAGTAGTCGAGGCGAGAGGAGATTAAGGAGTGGATAAGCGTTTTGGTGGTGTGTTCCGACAGGAAGGGGCAAATTTTGCTAATGTTGTAGAGAAAGAAGCGGCAGGTTTTAGCAACGAGCTGGATATGTGTGGAGAAGGAGAGAGAGGTGTCAAAGATAACCCTCAGATTGCGGGCAGAGGGAACAGGAAGGATCATAGATCCATCCACGGAGAAAGGGGGAAGAGGAGGGGAGGAGTTGGGGGGAAAGAGGAGGAGTTCAGTCTTTGCCATGTTCAGTTTTAAGCGTCGATGAGACATCCAGTCGGCAATGTAAGAAAGGCAGGCGGAGATCTTGGTTTGGATTACTGGAGAGATAATAGGTGTAGAGAGGTAGATTTGGGAGTCATCGGCATAGAGATGGTACTGAAAGCCATGGGAGGAGATAAGCGCGCCAAGGGATTGGGTGTAGAGAGACAAAAGGAGGGGGCCCAATACGGAATCCTGGGGTACGCCAACATGGAGCGGGGTGGGAGAGAAGGAGGAGCCGCCAGAGCATACACTAAAGGAGCAATGGGAGAGGTAGGAGGAGAACCAGGATTATACCGAGCCCTTGAAACCAAGCGAGGAAAGGGTGGAGAGGAGGAGATTGTGGTCGACAGTGTCAAAGGCAGCGGAAAGGTAGAGAAGGATGAGGACAGAGTAGAGGCCCTTAGATTCTATAAGCAGTTCTGCAGTGACTTAATTAACCCTTTCATAAACGACCCTGGAGTTCAGTAATCTATAGGAGTGAGCAACCAAAAATGTGTTCAATTTTTGTCATTTTTATCCAAGTTAAGTGCATGCCATTTGCCAGTATAGGGGCCTATTTATAAGCTGTCAGGTGCGTTTAATGCATGCTAATAGTGCAGCACTGTGCTAACTGTTAGGGGGTGTGGTATGCAGTTAACACGGAGGCCGTTGCCTGCCACCCTAGGAGATAACACTGGGGTTCTCAACAAGTCCACAGGAACCCCTTGGCTGGTTAGGTTTTTCAGAATATCCACAATGAATATGCGTGAGACACATCTGCATTCAATGGAGGCGGCGCACGCAAATCGACCTCATGCGTCCTTATTATGGATTTACTGAAAACTTGATGTGCCAAGCTGTTTTGTTTTCATGGAGGAGGTTCAGATAGATACGTATGTAGGATCAACAAGAAGCAGACAGCCAGTCTGAATCCATTCCCTGGTAACTGTAGCTTACTGGCTAACTTTACGCAGATTTAAATCGAACCTGTCTAAATTGAAGGCATTGTAGAGTGGCAAAAGGGATCATTCCCTTCCAGCTACAGTATACTGTCTGTATTAGGGATAATCTTACCACCAAAAGATGAAGTCTCCAGTCCGGGGGTTAAAATAGACATTCAGAATCTGGTCTCAGTAGCTGTTTGCACTGTTTTGATTTGTGCCAAATTCGCCAATTACTCCACTTTTAGACAGGAAGGATCTTGCAGTGACGACTCATTCTTTAATAATTAACTGTGTGGATTATTGTGATGTCTTCTATCCCAGCAATATTAATACATTGCCTACGTGCTTACAGTTGCTGGAAAGTACTGCCGTGGGACTGCTCAGGGCGGCAACCTAAATGGGATCATATAACCGTAATCTGGGCAGAACCGCACTGACTTCCAGTGGAATTCTGACTGGGAAGGAGAAGGATGAAAGGATTTTGGATTTAGCTCACATTTTATTTTTCAGTGATAGGTTGAGGCAAGTTACATTCAGGTACAGTAGATACCTGATTTAAGATCTTAAGGCTGGTTTACAGATGCTCATTTGGGGGTTGTCCCAATAACTGACAGATCTGCTTGCTAACTTTTGGACCAGCATGTGGCTGTAAAAACTGGCCTGATCCGTGACAGATACCCAGCAACCCAAAAACAAGTTAAACATGGTCAGTAAAACTTGCAGTAGCCATAATTCCTGCTGAGTGAAATTTTAAAATCTCATGACCATGTACCAATAGTTTCCTAAGCTGTGCTAATATTTTGCATCCAAGGCGGGTGGCGGAAGTAGCTTACTTTGCTGTACCCAAACTGCAACAGTACACATTTATACTGTCCAGCTGCAGTTTGGGTACAGCAAAGTCAGTTACTACTGATTATTGATTTATCCCTGCTCTCATTCCCCCCCCCCCCCCACCTTCTCACGCTCACTATACTCCGGGGGGGGGGGGGAGATTTTCAAAGCTATTTAGGAAGTTTGCAGGATATTTAGTGGCACTAACGCGACACTGCTGAGGATTCCTGGGTTCCGTCACTGAACACCCTGACACTTCCTGGCTAGCACTGGGGAATTCTGGTCAAGGATCAGAGGCGGCAGCCACTAGCAGTGAAAGTTCGGCATCTGGAAGGTGTGCCTAATTTTCACCGCTTAAGCTAACTGGGCAGCAGCTGAACATTTCCACTGCCCAGTTGGCTTCGGCGCTATCCAGCCAACCTGGATATTCAATGTCAGTGGCTGAATATGACGCCGGTGCTGAATATCCAGGTTAAAGTTTCAGTGGTGATGGCTAGCCACTGTAATTGTGTTAGCTGCTGCCGCTGAGTATCCTCCCCAAATGCTCACTCTGCTGCCACTACTAGCACTTATCATTTCTATAGCGTTACAAAGTGTCCGCAGTGCTGTACATATAGATGTAAGACACAGTCCCTGCTCATCAGAGCTTACAATCTAATCAAGATGAAGAACATCACAAAACTGGCAACTAGGGAATGGTAAGTGGTGAAGAAGAGAATGAGGGGTATCAGGATCCAAAAGCAGCTTCGAAGAGGTGGGTTTTTAGCCTGGATTTCAAAAGGGCTAGAGAAGGGACCCAACACACCGACTCAGGTAGTCTGTTCCAGACATATGGAGCAGCAAGGTGGAATGAACAAAGTCTGGAGTGGCAGTGGCAGAGAAAGGCACAGATAAATGGGATCTGCCAGAGGAGCGGAGTTCCCAAGGAGGGGGGTAGGGTGAGATAAGAGAGGAAAGGTAGTAAGGAGTAGGGGGTGGCAAACAGGGCAATTGCCCTGAGCCCCCATGCCACAGGGGGCCCAAGGCTTCCTCAATTTAAAGGAGGAATAGCTTGAAGTTGGGTTTTGGGGTCCCCTCCACAGTTTCTGCCCTGGGCTCCTGTATGTCTAACACCTGCCCTGGAGGAGCCGCAGAGTGAATGCACTTACAGGTCAGTAGGAGACGCTTGTGTCACTGTGTACTGTATGTGACATATAATGGATTAATCAATCAGTCGCTTCCGACATGTCGGTATGGGATGCCATCTCATTTTGTTTTATAATGTATGATTGACCAGTGAATTTTTTATGCAAGATTGATTTAGTAAAATCACATGAAGGGGTACCATGGTTAATTCTGCAAGAGGAGCGGAGTTCCTAAATCACACTGCTAATGAACTTCAAGTTATTAGTGAATGGGATATGTTACAATTTTAATAAACGTAACTGGGATAGCAGTAACAAGAAATTTTTTTATTCAGTATAATGCAAGGAACGACAACTGGGAGAAACATTCCTGCCCAGCTGCGTAGGCTTCCTTTGCCAGCGGTGCTGTCGTTGGAGGGAGATTCTGCCGTATTATGTTCTCTGGGAATGTTATCTGAGAAAAAATGACAATTTCCTTTTTGGGTCTTCTCCACAGAGAAATGAAAGGGGAGAGCTAATGTGCTCTTCTTGGCTAAGAGCCTGGGTGTAGCAGCTGCGTCTGACAAAATGAAAAAGTGTCAGTCATGAAAGGACTGAGGATAAGAAGACTGAAAAATGGAAAATAAATATGAATTTGAAGAAAAGAATTGGAGGAGAAAGCATTCCAGAGATTCTGCAATTCCTGCAGGAAGTGCAGTAGAGGACGGACAGAGCATCAGTGTCTCTAGGTGAGGTTTAACACATCCACCAAATTGCAGAATGCTCAAAACTGTTCAAAAAACCCCTCCAAACAATGGTTCTCTCATGAGTTAAGATGAATGAAAAGACAACTTAGAAAACTTGAACGCACGCGGCGTACTATGAAAACTATGGAAAACAGTAACAAATACATGATCATGCTTAACAAGTACCATCTTCAGCTTAACCAAACTAAAAAAGACTACCACACAAAGTTCCTTATGAAATCGATTAATAAGCCAAAAGACCTTTTTGCGATATTAAAATCCCTCACAACCCAGCCTAATTCTTTACCTACATCTCCTGATATATTTCTGCATGTGCTTGCAGACTTCTACATGTCCAAAATAAACTCAACAACTTCCTTTAGCACAGGCGGAAATACCATACTACCCTCTGCTGAACCCTGGGAGACGTTCCACCCTATCTACCCTGAATCCCTTAAAAGAACAATTGTAAATATAAACACTACAACATCAATTGCTGACCCTTGCCCAGTTAAATGGATTAAGGATGCAAGTAACGAAATATCCCCCATGATACTTACAAATGTAAACAAGTCTCTATCTCAAGGTTACATGCCACTTGAGCTCAAAAGAGCCACTATATCTCTAAAAAACAAGGCCCTTGACAAATCAAACCTGTCATCCTATAGACCCATTTCTAGCCTCCCTTTTCTTGCTAAAATAATTGAAAAAAATGTCTACATGCAATTGCGAGACCACATTGATCTCTATGCTCTACTTGACGACAACCAATTCGGGTTCAGACCTTATCACAGTGTCAAGACATTACTACTAGTCTTAACAAATAAAATAACAAAGGGAATAGATAACATTAACCATGCCTACATGTTAATTTTTCTCGACATAGCTGCTGTGTTTGATTCTGTAATCCATTCACTCCTAATACAAAGATTGAAACAAATAGGTTTAAGTAATACAACGCTTAAATGGTTTATTTCCTATCTCTCTGATAGATTCCAACAAGTCACCATGGGTCACATATCCTCTAACTCCTACCCTCAAATCACAGGACTTCCTCAAGGTTCAGCGCTCTCAGCTCTGTTATTTAATATATATTTACAACCAGTCTGTCAAATCATAAAACAATTCAAGATTGATTATTTCATTTATGCTGATGACATAATGCTTTTAATGCCATTCAACATAACTGCCCCCAACTCTGGCCCTTTAACTTCCTGCTTCAATGAAACTGCATCTTGGCTTAAGAACTTTGGCCTGAACATTAACTACAAAAAACCCGAAATATTTATTATCACTAGGAATCAAACATACAAGCCACCCCAAAACATCACATTTGATGACATTGTACTCAAAGTCAAAGATGAAGTTAAGTACTTAGGAGTAACACTTGACAAACACCTGATATTTCAATCCCACATCAAGAACATAACTAAAACAATATTCAATAAGATACATCTCCTCCAACCCATAAAACATCTACTACAGCACTCTGATTTTAGAACCATAATGCAAGCATTAATCACTCCTCATATAGACTACTGCAATATCTTCTGCATGGCCTACCGAAAATATCCCTACACCCGCTCATAATGGCTCAATACACAGCTGCATGAATTATCAGCAACTCATGCCGGATTGATCACATTACTCCAATCTTATATGACTTACATTGGCTACCTATCCAAAGTCAGATAAAATATAAGTTACTGATGATCACATTCAAAATCATCAAGAAAATCACTCCCCTACCCTCTCTCAACTAATCAAAATAGCACCCAATTTCCGATAAAGAAGATGTCAGATGGACAATGCTCTTAAAACGCCATCAGAATTCTGTAAGACCAAGCAATGCACTAGCAATAGAGCATTCAAATACACATCCCTAACACTCTGGAACTCACTACCAGCTAGCCTTCAGAAAATTACCGATTTATCCTCATTCTGTTCCTATCTCAAAACCAACCTCTTCACTGAACATTTCGGGCACAATGAAAATCCATCTGAGACCGAACCAACCGACACAGACCCTACATACGTAGGTATCCACTCCCCTTCTGTACTAATCTGATTGACTTTGTCAATTATAGAATTGTAAATAAGTTATATTTGCTAGAATTATGCATGTTTTTATTGAATGTTTCAGCACCAGTTAAATGTTCAAAGTATCTGTTGTTTCAACTGTAAACCGCTTTGATTACAAGATATTGCAGTATAGAAAACACACAAATAAATAAATATTGGGCAGGCTTAAAGATCTAAGAGGCTGATATATTCAGCAGCAGTCAGCACATTTAAAGCAGCTGGTCACCACCGTTTTAAGATGGACCCAGATATTCAATGATAGAGTCATAGCTGGCTACCGGCATTGAATATATAGTTGGCCAAATAGAGGATTAGCTATCCATCCGGCGGTGGTATTCAGCCTCTGGCTGGATAGCTAAACTGGTTAAAGTCAAGCCAGCTTTTTTTGACCAATATTTGGCCAGTTTAAGTTAATGGGCCAGGAGCTGAATATTGCCACTAGCCAGTTAACTGTGGTGTCGCCCCCTCTCCACCCACAGAGTGTCCCAACCCTAGCCACTAGTGTCAGAGCATTCAGTGACACTAACTGGGAATATTCAGCAGCACTAACCATGTTAGTGTTGATGAATATCCCAGTGAGACACCTTTACTTGGTTTCTAAGTTTTCAAAGTGTGGAGGAGTGGTTAGAGTAACTGCCTAGTACCCAGAAGATCAAGGGTTTGATTCCCACTGGCATGCCTTGTGACCTTGGGCAAGTCACTTTACCCTCCATTTCCTTGGAAGAAAAGGCCTGGCAACCTACTTCCAGTGATACATTGCTAAGAAAACCCAGAAGCAGCTGGGTTGCTAGGGGATAGCACTAAAACAAAAGTACATAAATGCTTTTGAGTATAGTTACTCTGGAAGAAAGATGGGAGAGTGGAGATGTGATAGAGACATCTAGCTATCTCCATAGTATAAACACACAGGAGTTGAGCCTCTTTCTGTTGTAAGAAAGCTCTGGAACAAGGCATCATAGGATGAAGATGAAAGGAGATAGAGTAAGGAAATATTTCTTTGAGGAAAGGGATGATGGATGTTTGAAACAGCTTCCTAGTAAAGGTGGCAGCAACATGAGCTGTATCTGAATTTACTGTAATAAACATGGGACAAGTACAAAGGATCTTTGAGGAAGAGGAAGGGATTGTAGAGCTTAGTAGTTGGTGTGGATGAGAAAACTGGATAGGCTGGTTGATGTATCTGCTGTCATTTTCTAAGTTTCTAAGAAACTACACTTATAGCTAAGTTATGCATTTACCAACCATCAGCAAAATGTATAACTATTTGAAAATGGATCCCAACGTTTGAAGCCAACTGGATTAAACTTACTGCTGCAAATGATTTGGACTTTTTGGTGACCAATATTGACTGTTGGAACAAAACAAAGTAACACAGTTATTGAGCACACTAGATGAGCTATACTGGTCTTTATCTGCCATTGCTACTACTAATCATTTGCATAGTGCTACAAGACGCACACAGTGCTGTATAATAGATGTAAAAGTCAGTCCTTGCTCATCAGAGCTTACAATCTAATCAAGGCAAAGAATATCACAAAACTGAGAACTAGAGTATGGTAAGATACACATAAGAGGTGAACAAAAGTGAGGGGCATCAGGTCCAAAAGCAGCCTTGAAGAGGTGGGTTTTTAGCCTGGAATTGAATAGGGCTAGAGAAGGATCCTGCCTTGCAAACACAGGTAGTGTTTTCCAGGCATATGGAGCAACAAGGTGGAATGCATGAAGTCTAGAGTTGGCAGTGAGAGAAAAAGGCACAGATAAAAGGGATCTGCCAGAGGAGCGGAATTCCAAAAGAACCTCTCTTATCCTGCAGGGGAAGATAAGAGAGGAAAGATAGCGAGGGGCAGCAGAATGAATGCACTTGTAGGTCAGTAGGAGAAGTTTGAATTGGACGTGGAAACAGATAGGACGCCAGTGAAGCGACTTGAGAAGAGGGGGTTACATGAGCATAGCGACACTGCCAGAAGATAAGCCAAGCAGCTTAGTTTTAAATAGAATGAAGGGGAGAGAAATGATTCAGAGGGAGACCTGTGAGGAGCAGGATACAATAGTTAAGATGAAAAGTGACTAGAGAATGGATAAGGGTCTTAGTAGCATGTTCAGAAAGGAAGGGACAAATTTTGCTGATATTATATAGGAAGAAGTGACATGTTTTAGCTATTTGTTAGATATGTGAGGAGAGAGTACAGTCTCGGGGTTGCTGTAGGAAGGGTGTTTTTTTTTCTTATAAGCTTCATTTCTTCACCTGTAAATGTCTAGCTAGTCTGCATTGCCAAAGAGCTCAAGTTTGGTTTCATGTGTTCACAGAACATTTTCCTAGAAGGATTGTAGTTTCTCAAGGTCGGTATGGGCACGTATGCCTTTTATGTCTGCTTTAGAGCAGTGGGGTCCTCCTTAGCCTTCGCCCATGAAGTCCTTCTTTATTTAGTGTGCTGCATATGGTGCGAGTTGAAACAACCACTCCAGATTGCTCCAGGCCAACCTTAAGCTCTTTGGATGTTGTACATGGTGTTTTTCCAACAGTTTGCACTAACCTTAGAAGACTTCTTGGATTCATTTTCCTCTTCCCACCACATCCTGGGAGGTTCTTGATAGTTCCTTGAGCAGAAAACCTCTTAATAACATTGTAAACTGTAGACACAGGAATCCCAAGGTCTTTGGAGATGGCCTTCTACCCCATTGAAGTTTGATGTTTGATGATAATGGTTTTTGACAGTCTCAGGCAGCTCACACATCTTCACCTTTGTAAAAATGGAACAGAGAGTGAATGTGGCCATTTTAAACATTAAAGCCATCATTCACTGGTTGATTCAAGGCATTTGAGAACTGAGAATTGATCACAGGTGTGTTTAATTTTACTGCAATGAGAATGTGGTTCTTCTTTTCAAACTGATTTGAATTGTTTATAAAGGTACCAATAATCATGTCCTGGCAATGTCCCAGTTTTTATACTATTTCCTACTATTTCCTTTTTTTAATTTGTCTTATTTTATTTGATTCTTTTATGTGTCAAATATGTGTGCATATATAGTCCAAAGCCATTTCACTATCCACTTTTTTAAAGGAGATATAGGACATTAAAGATTTGAACTGCAAGGGTGCCACTAATGTTGACCACAGCTGTATTCGATTTGTGTCCTGGTTGCTTAAGCCTGCATGCCAGTGCACAACAAAGAAGAGGGGTGCCAGGAAGAAGAAGTCTCTTGAATAATGAAGGAGCAGCAGGGAGCCATGATCTTGGAAAAGAAGGAGATGATACAGAAGGCATCTCGTAGAGCTGTGTCAATGAGGGCCAGGCTTTGCTATGGTACTGTAAATGTCATAGACTTTGGAATGGAGTGGGTCACATGAGCCCTGGCCCCATCAAAACTTTGCCCACCAGCAGGAAGTTAAGACCCGTAATAGCATGTGATGAGGTTGGTTCTGATTACATGCTGGCTCGTGTCGGCTGCAGCGGTTGGAGGGAGAGTAAGCTTAATCACGCATATATTGGCATGTGGTATGCCCCAGAATCTTGCTAGGCCATGTGCAGTGGCTCTCTTGTTGCTCTCACCATGGAAGGACTGTCTAAAGGTGGGGACATTGTGCACTCTCTCCCTACAGGAGAAGAAGAGAAGGCTGGGGCTCAGAGCCTCTTTGCGGTCAATGATCCGCACAAGCTTGAGGGTGGAGCTTAGCCCCACGAACCAAAGAATCATTCCACTGCTCCTGGTACCTGTGATCACGTCTGAGGCCTCTTGAGATATATAGGGGAAAGAGTTACAGAAGAAGGGTTCTCCTTTTCAGAAGGAAAGCCCAAACTAAGTGACTGTGCTTGTACATTTTTTTCTCCCTGTGCCGTTATTTCTGTCATGATCTGCGACTCCTTAGAGACTTTCATTGAAATCCTTGTTTCAGTACAACAAATCTAGCCTGGACTGATTTATTCAAAGGGGTGGGAAGTGCAGTGAGTAGATCTAGGGTGTCAACAGCCTCCCAGTTTTACTTGTTTGGACCTGGAACCCTGAAAATTTCTAGAGTTAAACCTGAAAGGACAGTGTTCTGTCTCTGAAGTTGTATCCATGGTCTGCTGCATAGCAGACACTAGCTGCTGTGAGGGCTCCCAAACTGGTAGGGATTGCATATATTCAGGTCTTCAAGTCTCTTGTCATAGAGCTTCTGGCATAGATCCCATATCATTTTGGTCTCTTTCCTCTGAACCATTTTGTGTTCTTTTATATCTTCAGCCAGATACAACCTCCAAAACTGAAAACAGTACTTCAAGTCGGGCCTCACTAACAATCTGTATGAGGGAATTATCGCCACCCCCTTCCTGCTGTTCTACTCCTTTCTATGCATCCTAGCATCCTTCAGGCTTTGGCTGCCATTTTGTCCCATTGTTTTGCAGCCTTCAGATCCTCAGACATTATCAATCCCAGTCTCTCTCTCCTGGTTGGTGCATCAGCTTTTTGCTGCCTGCTGCAAACAGTTCCTTTGGTTTTCTGCACTCTAAATGCATCACTCTACACCTCTTCACATTAAAGCTTAATTGCTTTAATGCAAAGCTTAATTGCTTTAATGTGAAGAAGTGTAGAGTGCTTAGCTGCTTAACATATATATTTGTATTATCCAGAATGAGCTATGAGTGAAGAAACTGGATGAGGAAGAAATGCCTGGTATAAAAGATACCAATAAATTGAAGGATCTATAAGAGCTGGTCCAAAGGTTCATTTTGCATAACCCTGATACCTAGTCTAGGTGAGTCTATAGAATTTAGGTTGTAATTCAGCCATTGATATCTGAAGCATCCTGCACAGATATCCTGAGTCAGCTGCAAGGTGGGCTACTATTACTACTACTTATCTTTTGAGTAGTGCTGTAAGGCATATGCAGCACTGTTCAGACATGTAAGAGACAGACCCTGTTCATAAGAGCTTATAGTCTAGTCAAGACAGACACCATAACAACTGTGGTCTAGGATATATCAAGGGGAATGGTAAGGAAACACATAGGAGGTTAACAGGCGACTAAGGGGATCAGGATCCAAACGCAATCTCCAAGAAATGAGTTTTTAGCCTGGATTTGACCAGGGCGAGAGATTGGGCCTGACGTACTGATTCAGGTAGTTTGTTCCATGCATAAGGAGCAGTGCCTTGTAGTGCTATACAAATGATCAAATGATCAGTAGTAGTAGTAGTAGGAAGGTGGGAAGATCAAAGTCTGAAATTGGTAGTGGAAGAGAAGGGCACAAATAGAAGGGATCTGCCAGAAGAGCGGCATTCCCAAGGAAAGGTATAGGGAGAGATGAGAGAGGAAAGGTAGCGAGGAGCAGCTAAATGAAGACATTTATTGGTAGGTAGTAGAAATTCGAACTGGTTGCAGATATGGATAGTGAGCAAATGAAGTGACTTTAGAAGAGGGGTGACATGAGCATAGCGATGGGCAGAAGATTAGCCATGTACAGACTGAAGTGGGGAGAGATGATTCAGAGGAAGAACAGCAAGGAAGACGTTGCACTAGTCTAGATGGGAGGTGACTAGAGAATGGATAAGGATCTTAGTAGCAGGTTCAGAAAGTAAGGCACAAATTTTGCTGATGATATAGAGAAAGAAATGACAGGTTTTAACTATCTGTTGGATGTGCATGGAGAAGAAGAGGGAGGAGTCAAAGATGACCCCAAGGTTGCAAGTAGTGTTATCCATGGAAACAGAGAAAGGAAAAAGGAGGGAAATGGGTTTAGGAGGAAAGATAAGGAGTTCAGTTTTGGCCATGTTCAATTCCAGATGGCAGTGGGACATCCAGGCACTAATATTAGGTAAGAGATCTGGGCCTGGATTCCCAGAGAGATTTCAAGTGCAGAAAGGTAGATCTGAGAGTCATCAGCATAGAGATAGTACTGAAAACCATGGGAGGAGATGAGTGTACCAAGAGGCTGGGTGTGGAAAGAGAAAATGAGAGGTCCCAAGACAGAATCTGGGGTACACTAACTGAAAGTGGGATAGCAGTAGAGGAGGATCCATCAGAACATACAACAGAAGTGCAATGGGAGAGCTAAGAAGAAATCCAGGACAGAAAAGAGTCCCTAAATCCAAATGAGAACAAAATAGTGAGGAGAAGGTGGTGATGAACAGTGTCAAAAGCAGCAAAAAGGTCAAGAAGGATGAGGATTGAGTAAAGGCCCTTGGATTTGAACAGGAACAAATCATTGGGGATTTGGGCAAGAGCGTTTCAATAGAATTTAGAGGGAAAAGCCAAATTGCAATGGATCCAGAAAGGCTTGAGAAGAGAGAAAGTCAAGACAATGGCAGTAAACTGCCCGTTCAAATAGTTTAGAAATAAAGGAGAGGAGGGATAAGGGTTGATAATTAAAAGGACAAGTAGGGTCTAAGAATGGTTTCTTGAGGAGAAGTGTAACCACAGCATGCTTGACGGCAGCCGGAAAAGTTGCAGTGGAAAGTGATAGGTTGAGAATATGACAGGCGAAAGAGATAACAGTGGAGGAGATGGGGTTTAGTAGACAAGTGGTGATGGGATCAGAAGAGCAGGCAGTAAGTTTGGAGAGGAGAGAAGGTGTGTGGTTTCTTCCTCAGTGATCTTAACAAAGGAAAAAAGGGTGAAGAGGTTGAGGAAAGGATTTAGGAGTGAAGGGGAGGAAGGGGGATAGAGATGGGGGGGGGGACGCTCAAGAGTAATCTTGTAGACTTTGTAATGGAAATAGTTAGCCAAAGTCTGGGCAGAAAGGAAGGAGGGAATGGATGTGGTGGCACTTTGAGGAGAGAGTTGAAAAGAGATGGCGAGGGTCAGAGACAAGAAAGTTAGTAAGGTGGACATGGTAGTCTTGTTTGATAAATGCTATGGCTGACTGGAAAGAGGCTAGCATGAATTTGAAATGTAGGAAGTCCACAAAGATGCGAGATTTGAGCCAAATGCCTTTAGTTGAGTGGGCACAGGAACGTAGGTAGTGGGTTTTAGAGGACAGCCAGAGCTGAGGTATTGTATGCCTCACAGGATGTGGAATGCAAGGAGCAAGAGCATCCAGAGCAGAGGAGAGTGCAGTGTTATAGGAAGCTACTGCCCCATCAACAGACTCAGATGACATAGTGAAGGAAAGAAGTGATGAGACAGCAGTGGAGAGAGCTGATGGGTTGATAGCATGAAGATTCATAAAGATGTTGGAGGAGATTGGACAAGACAGAGGTGGGAGTTGATGAACGGTGAAGCTTAGCAAGTGATGGTCAGAGAAAGGATGAATTGAGGTGCAGAGGTTTGAGGGTAAGCACTTAGAGAAAAAGAGAAGGTCGAGACAGTGGCCTTGCTGGTGAGTAGGGGCAGTAGAGCACAGCTGGAAATTGAATGAGGAGGTAAGGGAAAGGAGCTTTAAGGCATGAGGGTCAGAGGGGTCTTCACCATGAATGTTAAAATCCCTAAGAATAAGGGAAGGGGAAGATGCATCCAGAAAGAGGGAAAGCCATGAATCAAAGTAGGTGAGAAAAGTAGAGGTGGACTTATAAGGGGGGGTCGATAAATGACAGCTATCCAGGGAGGTAGTGGAGTAAAAAGGCAGATGGAGTGGACTTCCAAGGAAGAAAAGGAGTGAGAAGGAGGCAGAAGGAGGGTTTGAAATTGGCAGGAATGAGAGAGTAGAAACACAACACCAACGCCACGGCCAACAGGGTGAGGCAATATGGGAAAACTGGTAGCCCCCATGACAGAGGGCAGCAGCTGAAACAGAATCTTTAAAGAGAAGCCAGGTTTCATTTACAGCAAGAAGATACAGAGTATTAGAGATAAAGAGGTCATGAATGAAGGCAAGTTTATTAGAGATGGAGTGTGCATTCCACAAGGCACATGAGAAAGGAGAGAGGAGGGGGAAGGAGAGGGATATGGATAAGATTTGAGGGGTTGCATGTGAATCTGCCCTGGGAGTGTGAAAAAAGTCTAGGGGGTCCAGGATTGGGATCATGGGTGTAGTTTGACAGCTTCATTTGGGAGGGGGGGGAAGGGTGGGCAGCATATTCACATATGATTTGCATATGATTTGCATATTCATTATGGCTATCTTTTTAAAAAATACTAGATGGCTAGGAAACCAGTTATCAAACAGGCAAGGAGGGATGAGCTGGCACGCTCAAGATACTCAAAGAGAGAGCAGAGGTTCTCATTCAGTGGCTTTGCTAAAAAAATGGAAATAAATATATTCTCAGGCTATATAATTAAAATGCAGCAAAAATTGTAACTGTTTAATTATTTAGTCTGGCACTCTAAGATTTAAAAAAATGCTGACACCTGTAAATATATATTCTCCAAGAAACAGAGAAGATGTAAGATGCTCACACGCCAAGGGATAAAAAGAAAAAGAGAACCACTGAGCAGTTTCTAACACCAAAATAAATTATAACTAATTTTATTTTGGCATTAGAAACTGTGCTATGGTTCTCTCTTTTTCTATGCGAACATCTAGTTTGTGTCCATCGAAACTCCTCCTTCCAACAGTAGGTGCAGAGCAAAACTAGGACATTTCCATAGCCCATGTTCCCTGTAAAATAGTTATCTCCAAGTTATAATGTCCTTTTCAATGTAATTTCAGTTTGTTCAATCTAAACCGCACTGATGCAGAATAGCGTGGTATATACGAAAATGTAAATAAATAAATAAATAAATTTCACCATAGAACCCAACATACAAGAAAAAAAAAATCTGATTCCGGTGTCATCTCATTAACAGCCTCTCCAGTACCAGGCAGATTGTGAACTAAAACAAAACCCTACAAAATTCACTGAAGATCTACAATGCAAATCTAAATATAATGATAATGACAGCAGCTTCTAAAATTAACACAATAAGGAGCCTACCCAAAAAAGAGCAGCACCATAAATATTGCAGTGGCCATCTTAGGAGCCAATGCTTGTGACCTCTTTGCTCCCCTCCCGAGACCAGTCCCAAATTTCCTATACCATGCAGCATTGTTAGACCATGACCTGGTGAAAAGCAGTATATAAGCATTGCTAAATTAATAAAAATAAACAGTATTACTTCAGATATTAAGGGGTATGTTTACTAAATGGCAGTAAATGGCTTTCATGTGATATCGGAGCCACGGCCCCACTGCCATTAGTAAACATACCCCTACGTGTCTAGGTGTGTGTGGTGTTTTTTTTATGGGAGTGGGGGTGCAGGGCTGTGGTGCTACGGTGCTGCAAAGCTGGGGAGGATCTCTGGTGTGGATGTGAGGTGCCTGTGTGTGTCTGTCTGTCTGTTGTGAGGAGGTGGGGTGCCTGCGTGTGGTGTGGGGTGGGGACAGGTGCTTGTGTGTATTCTAGAGGGAGGGGAATGCACCTTTTGGCAACACCCTGCATTCTTCCCTCTCCTTCCAACCCCTCTTCTGGTGGCTCCCCTCCTCTGTTGCCCTTCAGACTCTCCCCCTTCACTAATCACCCTAACACTCCCATATTCTGCCATAAAATCCTCTCTTCCCATCCTCCTTTTCTAAATAGGCCACTGTCCCTTTAAACTGTCCCGGCCTTTACCTCACTTCCTTCCCCCCCACAACACCTTTTCTGCTTCAGGCTGCGACCACAACCTCCCTCTTCTCATCTGCCTGCTGGATTTGATCTCCAGCGGGCAGATAGAAGAGGAACTTTCTTCTCTTTTTCCCGTGGAGGATTAGATCCCCACAGGCGGATAACTTGCCTCTATGCTGCGATTGTGGCCTTCCCGTTCTCTACCGCCTGTGGGAATCCGATATCCCTCGGGCAGATATAAGGGGTCTTTGCCATGATTGCAGTCATCCCATTCTCTTCTGCGTGCAGGGAATGGGATCCTCTTGGGCAGAAGAGGGAGGCAGCGATTGCAGCCCAGAGGCAAGCTGTCTGCCTGTGGGGATCCCATCCACCATGGACAGAAGAGAAGAGATCCCCTTCTCTTCTGCCTGTAGGAGACTGGATCCCTGCAGGCAGACAAAGGGTTGCAGCCATTGGGGCAGCTTGTTTGGGGGGGGGGAAAATGCCCCCCTCACCCCCCAAACTACACCTATGGTTGTGATTGATATCCCCAGATGACAGAAGGAGAAGGAGCAGGAAAGTGCGTGGGAGAGAGGAGGTGGCATGACGATAACGAGGGTGAGGTTCTTTCAGAGAGAGAGCGAACTGATGAGAGGAAGAAAATGGTGAAGCTGAAGAGCAGATGACAGGGTAGAAGTCAAAATGGCAGGAGAGGGAGTGTCTACAATAGGAAGAAAAAATGATGTGGAGCCATAGGAATGAGATGGAGGGGGAAATAGAAGTTAGAGGAGATATATGATGGATAGGCAGGAGAGAGATCCCAGAGGACCAGAGTGCAGCTGTAAGAAATAGTGGTAATAAGCACAGGACAGCTATAAGAAAACATTAGTCTAGTGGTGGGTGGACTGTGGAGCGTGTGGGAAAGATAAGTCGGCAGAACAGGAGCAAGGAACAGCCAGCAGAAGATGTCAGAAAACAGTATTACAGAAATGCAGATAAGAACATAAGATATGCCATACTGGGTCAGACCAAGGTCCATCAAGCCCAGTATCCTGTTTCCAGCAGTGGCCAATCTAGGTAACAAGTACCTAGCAGTTTCCCCAAAAGACACAGGTTCCCTAGGGATCATGACATTCACTGATATGATAGCTGTTTTAAAAGCTAAGTAACAGCGGTTAAGTTCTATTTTGGAAGTCACCAGCCTTTTGTTTATGTACGACCACACAAAATGATTTACAGTTCTTTTGAATAATTGTTTGAACAACATTTTTACAAAAAATCAGTGGCGGATAGCATTTTTTGAGGTTGTTGATGTACATAGGGCGTTTGTCCAATAGGTGTTTCAAACTAACCATTGGCGGCCCGTAAGTTATGAGACCTCTCATTGCCACTGCCACTGTTGAATAATTTGGTTTACCGTATGGCAAAAATGCTTGAGATAAAATAAGCAAGTCAATTAGTCACACTTTCTGAAGTAAATTGAGAGTATTCTATTTTTATATTTTGGTATGACCTAATGGGAGACAGCCAACATGGCTTTAGACAAGGAAGATCTTGTCTTACTAATCTGTTATGTTTTTTTGAAGGAGTGCATAATCAGGTGGACAAAGGTGAGTCGGTTGATATTGTGTATCTGGACTTTCAGAAAGCCTTTGACAAGGTCCCTCATCAGAGACTTTTGGCAAAACTAAAGAGTCATGGGATAGGAGGCAGTGTACTATTGTGGATCAGGAACTGGTTAACCCTTTCAAGGCCTACTTTAAATTTTTAATCCACATTCTGCAGTCTGGTTAATTTTTGCATATTTCAGGAAAATTGTACCCGTCTTATTCAATATGTTCTAATAGTGATTTTCCTTCTGCTATGGTCATGTATTATATACCATTTGATAGGAATATTTAGTCAGAATTTTGGATCCCAAGAGTTTTGGGCTCGGCCTGGAAAGGGTTAGAAGATAGAAAGCAGAGGGTAGGGCTAAATGGCCAATTTTCCCAATGGAGAAAGATGAGTAGTGGTGTACCCCAGGGATCTGTGCTGGGTCCGCTACTTTTTGACATATTCATAAATGACCTGGAAAGTGGAATAACGAGTGAGGTTATCAAATTTGCAGATGACACAAAACTATTTAAAGTTGTTAAAACCCAAGAGGATTGTAGAAAATTGCAAGAGGATCTTGATAAATTGGAAGACTGGGCATCAAAATGGCAGATGAAATTTAATGTGGACAAGTGCAAGGTTATGCACCTAGGGAAGAACAACCCAAACTATGGTTACACGATGCAAGGTTCCACATTAGGAACCACCACCCAGGAAAAAGATTTAGGCATCATTGTGGATAACATGTTAAAACCCTCGGCCCAATGTGCAGCGGCAGCCAAGAGAGCAAATAAAATGCTAGGTATCATAAGGAAAGGAATGGAAAATAAAACAAAAGATATTATAATGCCTCTATATCGTTCCATGGTGAGACCGCACCTTGAATATTGTGTGCAATTCTGGTCGCCGTATCTTAAAAAGGATATAGCGATTTTAGAAAAGGTTCAGAGAAGAGCCACCAAAATGGTAAAGGGGATGGAAGGATACTCCTATGAAGAAAGGCTAAAAAGGTTAGGGCTCTTTAACCTGGAAAAGAGACTGCTGAGAGATGATATGATAGAAGTCTATAAATTAATGAACGGAGTGGAATGGGTAAACGTAGATCGATTGTTTACCTTATCAGAATATAGAAAGACTAGGGGACATGCAATGAAGCTACAGGGTAAACTATGTAAGACTAATAAAAGAAAATATTTTTTCACTCAACGTGTAATCAAACTCTGGAATTTGTTACCGGAGGATGTAGTAAAGGCTGTTAGTGTAGCTGGGTTTAAAAAAGGTTTGGACAGGTTCCTGGAGGAAAGGTCCATAAACCATTATTAAGAAGGGACCCAGGATATCAATGCTTGAACCAATACAAGCATTGTGGAACCTGTGTCTCTTGGGGAAACTGCTAGGTACGTATGACCTAGATTGGCCACTGTTGGAAACAGAATACTGGGCTTGATGGACCTTGGTCTGACCCAGTATGGCATATCTTATGTTCTTAACAATTTCCTAAGCACTTTTAAAGTGTGGCTGCATCTATAGCCCAAAGAGAGGGGGAAAAAAGGCCCCATTATTTGGTCAAACGCAATAACACACCTAATTCTACCAAACCATTTCCCAAAACCACTCAAAAACCCAGGGGGGGGGGCTATATAACCCACAAAACTTAACGGGTGAGCCCACTAGGACAAGAGAGATATGGAGGGCTCATTGACCCAACCCTGCCACATTTCTGTAACTCTCAGAATATCGCATCTTGCCCACCTCACTTATTAAGAATAGAGATAATATCCTACAAAGAGACAGAATAATGTCCCAGTATGACAGTATTACAGGTTTAGATGTCACTTCTGCATAAATAGGCCTCCTTCACACGATCTCAGACCAGTTAAACGCCCATGATAGCAAGCGCCATCAGACTGTAGCAAGTAGGAGATGTAGGATAACCTTTGCCGCATCATTGCTGACTCCTTATCTTTCAGAAATGCGCATTGATCTCCAGGATCATCAAAAGTTTTGGTCTGGTTGTGCAGCGTGACTTTCATGTGGGCAGGATATAACAGTCCAAAACGGGCCTTCAGTTGAACCAAGCATGGGCGCAGCGCCAAAAGACTCCTTCTCCGATCCACCGTCGCCTTTGCGAAGTCCGGGAAGGAGTTTATGCCCTTAATATTACAGGGCTGAAAGCGTTTTGGCTGCTCCCATTTGTAATACTTGCTGAAAACGTAGCTCTTTCAAGATAATTGGGCGTGGACGCTTGCCCATGACCACGGGCTGAGTAGGCACTCTCTAGACACTCTGGGCACACTCGATCTCAAATGGCATATTGAATTGCAACCTTAATACACCTGGAATCATGGCCTGCAGAAAAGATATCATATCATGACCTTCTGCTCCCTCAGGAACTCCTAGGATTCTTATGTTGTTCCGCCGAAAGCGATTGTCACCGTCTTCCACCTCCCTTTGCAGTAAATGTATCAACTTGGCCTGTTCCTCAATGGTCTCGAGCCTCTCCCCATGTGACGCCACCACCTTCTCTACCTTCTGCAAACGAGCCGTGTTTGACTCCAAAGAGGATCTCAAGGCATTGATATCTTCCTGCATTACACAAAGCGATTCTCCATTAGCTTTGACCAACTCCTTGACCGCACGAATCTCAGCCAAGATCTCCTGTGAGGTCTCAGGACCTTCTCGGATGACCACCATCTTGTGAGGTGAGAGAGGTTCTGTCTTGGTTCTCTTTGCACTAGCATTTTGAGATACTTGGAAATCCAGCCACGTCTGTTTAGATCCCGGCATACTTGGGGTCGAATGGCATCCAAGTAGGTAGAAACTGTTTGTTTAAATATTGCAAAAATCAGGATTCCTGTCAATTGCCCTCCGTAGCACCGCTCTTATATGTCCATCTTGACCAGACATCAGGCTCTGCCCCCATGTCCAAACCTTTTTTAAACCCAGCTACACTAACAACTTTTACTACATCCTCCGATAACAAATTCCAGAGTTTGATTAAACATTGAGTGAAAAAATATTTTCTCTTATTAGTCTTAAACAGGTTACACTGTAGCTTCATTGCATGTCTCCTAGCCTTTCTATATTCTGATGATGTAAACAATCAATCTATGTTTACCCATTCCACTCCATTCATTAATTTATAGACCTCTATCATATCTCCCATCAGCTGTCTCTTTTCCAGGTTGAAGAGTCCTAACCTTTTTAGCCTCTCTTCATAGGGGTATCCTTCCATACCTTTTACCATTTTGGTGGCTTTTCTCTGTCCCTTTTCTAATAACGCTATATCCTTTTTAAGATACGGTGACCAGAATTGCACACAATATTCAAGGTGTGGTCGTACCATGGAACAATACAGAGGCATTATAATATCCTTTGTTTTATTTTTCATTCCTTTCCTTTGATTTGAACAGAACCACATTCCCTTTGCAGTAAAATTAGATGCACCTGCAATCAATTGTCATTACTCACATGACTTGAATCAACCAATGAATGATGACTCTAATGTTTAAAATGGCCACATTCATTCCCTATTCCATTTTCATAATACAAGAGAGCTGCCTGAGATCATCAGAAAAGCCATTATAACCAAACATCAAACTTCAAAGGGGTACAAAGCCATCTCCAAAGACCTTGGGATTCCTGTGTCTACAGTTTTCTCCTCATGGAACTGTCAACAACCTCCCAGGATGTAGTGGGAAGAGGAAAATTAATCGAAGAAGTCTTGAAAGGTTAGTGCAAACTTTTGGAAAAATACCACTTACAACATCCAGAGAGCTTAAGGCTGACCTAGAGCAATCAGGAGTAGTGGTTTCAATTTGCACGATACGCCATGCACTAAACAAAGAAAGACTTCATGGGTGAAGGCTAAGGAGGACCCCACTGCTAAAGACAGACATAAAAAGGCATACAATAGAACAATAGCAACACGCTTTCGGACCCTTGTTAAGAAAGATGCCCTCGAAAAGATTCTACTTTTACTCTCCAACACCTCCTTAGACCCAGAGGAATTAGTATCCAACTGGGATAACGCTCTCAGAGCCGCCGCTTGTCTCCCATCTTCTAACAAGAAACCATCTAAACGAGAACATGCACCATGGTTCTCCCAAGACCTACGAGCATCGCTTCTACACCTACGCAGACTTGAGAGACAGTGGCGCCACACCGGGACCTCTGAGGCACTTTGTGCACACCTACAAATACACCGAAAAAAGACGATGGAAAAGAGAAAACAATACCACTCGGAGATTCTAAAGCGATCAATAAACAAACCACATGACCTATTCAGTATTGTAAAATCCTTAACAGGTGATCCAGCCCTAGCTCAACTATCCATGCCGCACCCGCAGGACTACTCTAACTATCTACAATCAAAGATGATCCAGACCAACATGAACTCCTCCACCACATCCCTTTCTAACGCACACATCACTACCCTGCCAGCAGTTCTATGGAAATTCTGTGAGGTATCCAATAAAGAGATCGAAGATATCATCTCTTCTATTAACCTCACCACTGCACCCAATGATCCCTGCCCAGCCAGTTGGATTAAAGAACTGCGCCACGATCTCAGCCCATCCATATCCAGAATCTTGAACCAGTCCTTCTCAACAGGGACCTTCCCACAGAGCCTGAAGTACTCATCTATCCGCCCACTTTTGAAAAATAGCAAACTCGATCCATCTAAAGTCGAATCATTCAGACCAATTTCAAGCATCCCCCTGCTAGCCAAAATCATCGAAAAGGTAGTCCAGTGACAAATTCAACAGCATGTTGACACCGAAGCATCACTCGACCCTTCTCAACACGGCTTCCGAGAAGCACATGGTGTGGACACCATCCTCACAACCCTCTTTAACAACCTAGTCATAGGTCTTGACAATATCCATCAAGGATTTGTCCTCATCTTTATGGACATTGCGGCTGCTTTTGATTCGGTGAACCACGAGACACTACTACTTCGCCTCAAAGAAAAAGGCATACAAGGCCTAGCTCTATCCTGGTGTAAATCTTACTTGTGCAACAGATGGCAACAAGTCAGAACAGGCTCAGCGACATCAGAACCATTTCCTCTAAAGCAAGGTGTACCTCAGGGTTCATCCCTATCTGCTCTAATGTTTAACATTTACATGCAGCCCATCTGTGCCTTGATCCGCTCCTTCAATATCCAATATCTGGCCTATGCGGACGACATCCTGATTTACACACCTTTCAAGGTTGATCAACCAGACTTCTCACCAATATTAAGATGCTTTGAAGCCGTAGCAGATTGGCTCCTCACTCAAAACCTGCGTATTAACCACAGCAAAACAGACGTCCTGTTCGTCACGAGGAACCAAAAGTTCACACCACCTTCCGCACTTCAAGTCAACAAAACGGAACTGAAGGCAAAACCCACAATTCGCTATCTAGGCATTACCCTAGATCAGCGACTTGACATGTCAGCGCACATTAAAAACACCACAAAAGCAATATATCATAAGATTCGAACACTGCGTCATCTCCGTCCGTTACTTGACTTCTCCAATTACAGCTCAATATTCCAAGCCTTGGTTATCCCACACCTGGACTTTGCTAATATCATCCTACACGGTCTCCCACAAGCAACTCTAAGCCCACTCTGTCTTGCCATGAATTCAGCAGCAAGGGTACTTGCAGGAGTATCAAGATCAGACCACATAATGCAGTCCTGAAGAACCTTCACTGGCTACCTCTGCAGGCCAGAATCATCTACAAGACTCTAGTCCTGACGTTCAAGGCCTCAAAGAACCAGCCCCCCTCGCCTATCAGTAGTCTTATACACAGCACCCCAGTTAATAGGTGCAGAAGGTCCCCATCGATGAACACACTTGAAGTTCCTAAATTGTCGACGAAGTGCACTAAGACAACAGACAGCAGAGCGTTCTTATTCGCACCCAGAGCATGGAAAGCCCTCCCACCTGAAATCCGAGCCATCAGGAACATAACGCTATTCAGGAAGGCTATTAAATATCACCTGTTCCTAATATATTACTCTGAATCTAACACTAGAGAACACACTGACACCACCCCGCCCTCCCACCTAGACTGTTCCATATCTATGCCCCCTTTGGAGAATGGTTAAGCTGTTCTCCCTTCCTTCTCTCCATGCCTTTATGCTTTTCCCTCTAAAAAGATCCACTTTTGCCTATTGTGATGAGTACACTATAATTATGTAAATAGTTATCATAACATGTAAATAGTTCCCCCTGGTTACCTCCATGTTCGCTACCCCTGTTTATTGTAAACCCAGTGTTGCCTGTCACATTGTGGTGTGTTATGTTCAAATGTACACCGCACTGATTAAATTAGCGCGGTATATAAGAAATGTAAATAAATAAATAAATAAATATACCTGATCTTTGCCCAAACCCACCTCAAGAAACCACAATCCGTCTGAGAAAATGTTCTGTGGACAGATGAAACTAAATGTGAGCTCTTTGACAATGCAGACCAATGATACATTTACAGGTGAAGAAATGAAGCTTATAAGAAAAAACACCCTTCCTACAGTTAAATATGGTGGAGGTTCTATAATGCTTTGGGACTTTGCCTCAGGAACCGAAGGCCTGGAACATATTAAAGGAATCATGAAGTCAGAGGACTACCATGCTATTTTGGAGTGAAATGTACTACTTAGTGTCAGAAAGCTACTGTAGGTCTGTGTCAAAGGTCATGTGTTCTCCAGCAGGACAGTGATGCAAAACATACATCCAAAAGTACAAAGGAATGGTTAAAAAGGAACAAATGGACTGTTTTAAAATGGCCAGCAGTAAGTCCTGATCTCAATCCAATTGAGAACCTTTGGAAAGAGCTGAAATCTGCCATTGGTAAAAGGAATCCTGGAAACATTCATGAGCTGGAACAACTAGCAGTTGAAGAGTGGGTGAAACTATCAGCAGACTGATGTAAGAAACTTATAGATGGCTACAAGAAATGTTTGGAGGCTGTCATCATTGCCAAGGGTTGTGCAACCAAATATTAGTGAAGAGTGCCATTAATCCTGTTGAGGTCATATTTTGCTTTTTTCTCAGAAATTACTACGTCTAAGTTGTACAGACATCTTTTTTGTTGTATACCTTTGAACATACTATTACAATATTATGATGACATACACTAGGAATATTTCCAATTATTTCTCAAGATATTGTGCACAACATACCTAAAATGCAAGGGTGCCAATAATGATGACCACAATGATATGCACAGAGAGGAAAAGGACCCAAGTATGCCTCTGTAGAGGGGAGGACCTGGTCTACACCACCTTCTGCACACACAGGTACATTAGGAATGGATAGATTTAGCACAAAAGGCACAAGTACTTCAAAATCTCCAATTAAAACAGGTGAGACTTTAGAGATGAAATAGAAATTGGCTTCTTACAATGGAGAAACCAGATCGTAGAAAGAAGCCAGGTATAGGGACAGTTTAAATTAATAGGAGGGTAAGGAAGAGCCGGCAGAAGAGTGCTTGCTAGTTACTGTATGCAAACTGTGATCTGATTTAAAGCATGAGAATTGCAATCTGCTCAAGTTAGAATTTATCACATTGAAATGGGCTAGGACTGAAAATTATATAACCATTTGTTTACAAGACGTTCACTGTAAAGGCAGACCATAATCCATTAAAGTCTGCTGGAAACAGCCAACTTCTCGGCAGTAGTAGAAGGTTGGGGGGCCCAGTTGGCTGAATTTGATTTTGAAGTCTGTTAGGAACCTGGCAAAGCCAACTTTTTGTCCTGCTTCCTGTATGTGATGAATCAGAGGAAGCGAAGGATTCACAAAGAGACTTTTTACGTATTGATGACTAGAAGATTAAAAAACACTCCTGGTCAGAAAGGAAAAGTGTTCTGGGAATCAGTTTGCTGTTGCATTACTTGAAGAAGAAAAGGCAGTTAATGAGCTAAATATAATGTGAACACATTTAAGTAAGTTACACAGTAAGGTCTGATCCTGGGCCTATCCTACCAAAAGCAGGGAAGATCCTAGACTCAAACATTTACTACCATTAATGCAGAGCCGGCCCTAGAGTTGGTTCAAGGTATTGGTGCACTAGACAACCTTAAGCCTTATGCCCCCCTAGCTGTCAGATCTATTGCTTAGCTTTGAGTGCTCTGCTCCTTGCCACCTCTAGAAGCTGTCACCCTAGGCAACTGCTTGGCTTGCCTAATGGTTGTGCCAGCCCTACACTAAGGTTAAAATGATGGCAACAAAAAGGCAGACTGAAGATGAAAGCGAGACTCTGGTCTAGCAAGGCTTGACAAATCCCAAGTGCGAGGTCACCATGGCACCAAGAAATTTGCACCAGTTGTCTAGGATTTTTGTGCCCTGCATTTTCCTGAAGCCCCTGCTGCTACCACTGCCACAGAAGCTCTTATTTCTCTGAATCATGCGGCTCTTTGTGAGTTTGAGTTCCACAGCGCAGGAACTCCCATGTTGGTCTTGGGGTCTCAAGTCTTGTGAAATCAGTGCAGTAATTCTTGCACCACATGGCTCAAACTTGCAGAGAGCAAGAACACACACAGGCGGAGGCTGATAAGGTCACAGGTGCTAACTTTGAATGAGGAAATCCTCTTGACAAATTACACTCCATGTTGCCAGCTTGTACTTCAAGGTTTATTGGTTTTGAGCTATCATTTTGAAAGAGGTCTTTTTCAAGACCCTCAGTCTCAAAAGGTGCATTATATGCATACACCCCCCCCCCTCCCCCCGATGAATGCTTTCAGCCGAAATGCATAGGGGATTTCCACATTAAAAGTTAGCACCTGTGACCTTATCAGCCTCCGCCTGTGTGTGTTCCTGTTTTAGCTGCGAGGTCTCAGCTTCTCTTGTGTTCAAACTTGCAGAGAGCTACATGGTGCAGAGAAGCAGAAGCTTCTAGTCCAGCAGTAGTGCTGACAGGCCGCAAGAAGAGGATCAAGCCAAGGTAAGGAGAGCTGGCCTAATGGAAAGTCTGGGGGGGGGGGGGTTGGCTAGCTGGCTGGGGTGGGGACATATAGCTGGCTATGTGGGGAGAGAGGTGAGGATGGGAGTAGGGGTTGGAGCTGGAGGGTTAGCTAAAGGTTAGCTAACTCTCTTCCTTGGAGTTGAAAGCTAGCTGATGGCTACACATCTGTTCATGTCCACCTCCTGTGCTGGGATCAGGCTAGCCCTAGTGTCCATGCCATATCTGCCCTCAGACTCTATTTTCTTTTCCTCTGCAGGCAAAATACTACTACTACTGAGCATTTTTATAGTGCTACCAGTCATATGCAGCGTTGTACAGACATGCAAGAGACAGTCCCTGCTCATCAGAGTTTACAGTCTAGTCAAGACAAACACAGAAAGCGTAAACAGGGGTACAACAGAGGGAAGGAAAAGGAGATCAGGTGAGTCAACATTCAAAAGCAGCAAATCCCTTGATCCTACGTAAAGTTTAGGGTTGCAGCTGTTGTTGGCCTGCTTGTCTGTGCATCCTGAGACCCAAGCTTTTGCAAGGTTCCCTCTAGGTTTATTTAAGTAAAACATATAACTGTAAAACCCACTAGGCATCACCATATGCTAAAATGTGGAAATGTCGGGTGTTGAGAACTTCCAGAGAGATAGCTAACAAGCCTGTAGTAGCAAAGATTTTGATTTATATTAATTGTTGACACTGTTCAACTAAACATTAGGAATAATAACGTTAGATACTTCATACCATAACTGTTTACTCCTCACTTCAAACATCCACTCTACCTCTCTTCCCACTGCTTCTGGACCTCCTCCAACTCCCCACTGTGAGCCCCCATTTGCTTTCTCTCCCTCTCCTCTGAGAATCTTCTTTCACTTATTCATTTCCTGGTGCAAATACGTCTTTCTTCCTTTTGCTGTGGGCCATTATTCACTCTTTCTTCTCCCTGGACATCTACCCACAATCCCTCTCTCCCATGGCGGTACACTGACTTCTGCTGAACAAAGACGGCATTTACCTACAGTATAAAAGAAGGGGAGAAGTGTGCACCGGTGCAGTATGTAATTTTTGGCTGAACATTCTTCACGGATCCGGCAAAAATTACATACTGCACCGGTGGTTTCTTATTGTCTTACCCAACAGCATAGATTTGAAGATCTACGTTGGACAATAATCGATCATGTTCCTTGGGACCCCCGAGGTGGTAATCGGGAGAGCAAGTTACAATGGAGAGAACAATGGTGGATATTTCAACTTAACACCATGGCCCCTGCAGGATTGAATCGAGAAATTGAGTGGCTTAGTCTGTTCTGACGTCTTTGTATGAATAGTTAATGATGCTCTCTGTTGAGCCAATGACATGTGGGATTCCCTCAACAGTGGGATTTCCCCTTTTCATTGGTTGGTACGCTTTTGAAAAGGGCGAATGAAGTCGTGTCCATATAGATTGAAGAGAGAACCTCAAAGCTGCAAGACGGCGTTTTTTTGGGTTCGCAGTTGCACTGTTTGGAGATATTGTTGAGAAAGCACTTGAGACAGGAATTTATTTCCAAAACGTGCACGTCGTGCAGAATATCATACAGCAAGCAACAATAACAACTTTACATGAAGAAATCTTCAAAATCATGACTAGATAAGTTATGAGTTTTAAATTTCATTTCGAGGTGACGTACCTTAAATAATAAAAAGTAGTTTGTCGTCTGGAGGGGGTTAGATATTCAATTCTTGCCCTCCCTCAACATGCTTCGACAAAAATATTAGAAAAAAAGGTTTGGGGTATTTAATTGGTGAATCTATTTCTGAACAGAACTTGTTAGTTAACATGACAAGATGTGCAGAAACTGAAAAGCCTTGGTTGAGCTAGATGAAATTGATCCTGCCAAAAGAGAAGGGTGGAATGGGTATCCTTGACTTTTGCGACTATAATATGGCCTGTCAGCTTCAAAGCCTTTGAGAGTAGATACAGTAGGTAGGGAGTATGAACTTTGAATTGAAGGCTTGGTAGAGGGGATAGTGGTGCCACTCAATTCTTTGTTTTTGGATCATCAACCCGTGCAGAGGCTGTGTGGCAGGGAGTTGTGACCATACTGATTAAAGCTGTAGCTGCGACTTGGCAAATGTTGCTTCACAAACACAGGTGCCACACTAAAGAATCTGGACTCTTATTCCTTTGGGGTAAGGAAGGCTTTTTGCTATGACTGGAATGGGGGTTGTTTAAGGTGTGGAACGCTCAGGGAATCACTACTATTATTCATTTGTATAGTGTTTCAAGGTGTACGCAGTGCTATGAAAGCCGTGTTCCCCGAGGGAGAATCATTCTTATATTCAGTTGATCAGCTCAGGGAACAATGCGATCTAGCGAGGACCTTTTTTTTTTTTTTTTGCTTATCTACAGGTTCTAAAGGAGTGGAGGAGTAGTGGTTAGAGCACTGACTTGGTAACCAAGCAACCAGGGTTTAATTCCCACTAGCACTCCTTGTGGCCTTGGGCAAGTCACTTAACCCTCCATTGCCTTGGAAGAAAGGCCTGGCAATCTACTTCTGGTGATACTGCCAAGAAAACCCAGGAGCTTCTGGGTCACCAGGAGTCAGGACTGACTCAAAGGCACACATTGCATTTTTACAGGTTCAACATTACATTAATTCCTAGCGTTGCAATAACGAAATGTGGGAAGAGGAGTGGGATTTCTTAGGGGGCATATAGCCTTCCCAAATTCCAGGGAATTCTATATCTCATTGGTACCAAAGTGAGGGAGATAAGTAGGCTGAAAAGATGGTGTTCCAGAATCTGACACAATATTGGCAGTACTGGGGAAGGTGATCACCCCTCAAGAGGTCCGTCTTTGGCTTCTTGAGAGTATTAGAATTTGTCCAAATGCAAAGCTCCGTTGAATGCAGTTTAAAATTCTGCATCGCTGCCCATTGTCACAGAGAAGAGGTATAAAATGGGCCCAACAGACTTTGCTCTTTGTCTTGAATTTAAAGTCGAGGTGGGAAATCTGATGCACAGTTTTGTGTGTTGTGCAGAAATCCAGAGATTTTGGAGGGAGACAGCAATGTATGTTGGAGAGATGCATGGGGATGATAGTACCTAAGGAGGTGGTGGTATTGCTTCTGTCAACAGGGCTGGAGCATGGACTGGAAATGCCCACCACTGCCCCTCCCCACCCCCTGTGCGCCTATTGTCGGCACTGCAGCTCCTCTCTGGGGCCGGCAATAGCTGTGATGCTTACCTACCATCTCCGGGATTGCATCACAGTTTCTCTCTTGCACAATCTGCCACTTCCACCCCTCTCTGATGTGGACTCCTGGTTTTGCATAAACCAGAAGTCTCCGGGGGGGGGAGGGGAAGCGATATATTGTACAAGAGAGAAACCGCAAACGAGTCCCGGAGACAGTGGATAAGTGTTGTGTCACAGTTTCAGGGCCATTGCCACATCTGGAGAGGAGTGCTAGTGGTGGCCATACAGTAGGCAGCAGTGGATGCCCCTGGAGGGCAACGCTCTAAGTGACTGCCTACTTCACCTAATGGTAGCACCAGCCCTGCCTGTCAGGCATCTAAGCAGAGGGAGCTAGAGACAAGAGAAAGAGTTTATTTTATAATGTGGGCTTGATTGTGGATTGAGCTTACTCCACCTCCAGTGGGCCAGTGGTTGAAGAGAATGAAAGTACATCTGCATCGAGAGTATTTGAATGCACTGTTTATGCATAAGGCAGTGACTGCTCCACAAAAGTATCACCACCAAACTGCTACAAATATATATAACAATATCAGAGACTGTAGCAAGAGCACCTTCAAATCAGATCACCACATCAAAATTGTATGCACATTTAAATGACATTCATCACCTGAGTCTTGCAGGACTACAAAAGGGGATTGTTACTTCTGGAGAGAGATCTGCAATTCTGAGTATATACTTCTGGGAATTTTCTGTAAGGAATTCTTTGTATTAAAGCTAATTAATCTGTAAACCCACTATTTTTTGTTAAATCAGTCAGGGCCTAGTAGCAGCAGTTTAAGTTTAAATTTAAAACACAGAAGACAACTTTCTGGTTACATATCATACCCAGCAGAGAGCTTGTAGTTTAAATTAATAGTCACTCAGGGCCTAGTATCAGCAAAGTACTTTTAGTTTAAATTTAAAACTCAGAAGAGAGCTTTCTGCTTTAATTTGGAACCCAGCAGAGAGCTTGTAGTTTAAATTTAATAGTCACTCAGGGCCTAGCATCAGCAAAGTACTTTTAGTTTAAATTTAAAACACAGAAGAGAGCTTTCTGGTTAAATTTAGAACCCAGCAGAGAGCTTGTAGTTTAAATTTCATAATAAGTTAGAGCCTAGCAGCAGCAAAGAGCTATAATTTAAAATTTAAAATCAAATAAGAATATAGCTTACCTCAGCAGCACAGGACAGGGTACTGTGTAGCAGCCCTCTTTTAATAAGTGTTATTTCCCTCCCTCCCTCCCCACACCCACCCATCCCTGGGATAATCGTAGCTTTATGGGTACTTACACATCTTAAAAGACAAGGGGGTGCTCTCAGGTGTAGCTCGTTACCCAAATCAGTCATACACTAAGGACCTGAGATTAATTAAGCTTCAGGTGAACAAGGTATATTAAACGTATTAGGTACAGTTTTATTAGTATAAATATCCATAGCAACCCTTAGGAAGTAAAGAACTTAAAGATCTAAACAAAAACTTAAAACTAAAGATGCAGACAGCAGTCCAGCAGCGAGATGGGGGCTTTCCAGGCTTTTGCATTGAGTATCACATGTATGATTTTCTCCCAGTTGGTGAGAGGTCTTACGTGTGCACTAGGTGCAAGGAGCTCTTTGCTCTCAGGGAACAAGTCCGTTCTCTAGAGGCTAGAGTAGCAGACTTGGAAAACATAAGAAAGACAGAGAGGTACATAGACGAGACCTATAGGGATATAGTCCTGAAGTCCCACCTCCAGTCTGGCAGCATCCCTGTTGCCATGGAGGAGAGAGGTCACGTGACAGGAGAGCATCACCCTGGTGTGGCAGGAAGTGATCCTGTAACTAGGACGTGTCCTCCAGGTGATGTAAAACCATCTTGCACCAAGGAAGTATCTCCAGGGCCATGTGCCCATGAGGGAAGGGTTAGGACAGCCGTTATAGTTGGTGATTCGATCATTAGGCATGTAGATAGCTGGGTGGCTGGTGGACGTGAGGATCGCCTGGTAACATGCCTGCCTGGTGCAAAGGTAGCGGACCTCACGTGCCACCTAGATAAGGTCAGATAGTGCTGAGGAGGAGTCTGCTGTCTTGGTACATGTCGGTACCAATGACATAGGAAAATGTGGTAGGGAGGTTCTGGAGGCTAAATTTAGGCTTTTAGGTAGGAAGTTAAAATCCAGAACTTCCAGGGTAGCATTCTCTAAAATGCTTCCCGTTCCATGTGCAGGACCCAAAAGGCAGGCAGAGCTCCGGAGTCTCAATACGTGGATGAGACAATGGTGCAGAGATGAGGGTTTTGGATTTGTTAGGAACTGGGGAACATTCTGGGGAAAGGAGAGGCTCTTCCGAAGGGATGGGCTTCACCTTAACCGGGATGGAACCAGGCTGCTGGCATTAAAAAGGAGATAGAGAGGCTTTTAAACTAGATAATAGGGGAAAGCCAACAGTCGCCCAAGAGCGGATGGTTCGGAAGAATGTATCCTTGAAGGATACTATCAAAAGCAGAGAGGTTCCAAAAAAGAGTAAAGTAGCCCAATTGCCCTCGAGTATGGAGCAGACAGAGCTTAAAGATCCAAAATTACCCATGTCTACCAACAGCCAAACTAATATGAATAAAGTACAGTCTCTAAAATGCTTGTATGCAAATGCTAGAAGTTTAAAAAATAAGATGGGAGAGTTAGAATATATAGCACTAAATGAGAGGTTAGATATGATTGGGATATCAGAGACATGGTGGAAGGAGGACAACCAGTGGGACACTGTGATACCTGGATACAAACTATATCGTAATGATAGAGCTGATCAAATTGGTGGAGGGGTTGCGCTGTATGTTAGAGAGGGCATTGAGTCAGAAAGGATTAAAGTTTTGCAGGAAACAAAATTTGCTGTAGAATCTCTATGGATTGAAATTCCATGTAAAAAGGGGAAGGCGATGGCAGTGGGGGTTTACTATCGACCGCCTGGCCAGAATGAACAAATGGATGATGAAATGCTCAAAGAAATCAAGGAAGCTAACAAAGGTTATAGCGCAGTAATAATAATGGGTGATTTCAATTACCCCGGTATCGACTGGGTCAGTGTCACGGCAGGACATGCTAGGGAGATAAAGTTCCTAGATGACATAAATGACTGCTTCTTGGAGCAGCTGGTTCATGAACCGACCAGAGGGGAAACCATAATAGACCTAGTCCTTAGTGGAACACCAGATCTAGTGCAAGAGATAAGGCTGTTAGGGCCACTTGGCAATAGTGATCATAGCATGATCACCTTTGATTTAATTAGTGGAGGAGGGATAGTAAGGAAATCCACAGTACTACCTTTTAACTTTTGAAAGGGAGACTATGATAAAATGAGGAAAATAGTTAAGAAAAAACTAAAAGGAGCAGTTGCAAAGGTTAAAGACTTACATCAAGCTTGGGTGTTGTTGAAAAATACTATCTTGGAAGCCCAGACCAGCTGTATTCCACGCTTTAAGAAAAGTGGAAGGAAGTCCAAAAAACTGCCAGCATGGTTTAAAGGGGAGGCATGGTTTAAAGGGGAGGTCAGAGAGGCTGTTGTTGCCAAAAAAGCATCTTTCAGGAAATGGAAAAAAGAGCTAAACGACGAAACCTGGAAACAGCACAAGCATTGGCAAGTCAAATGCAAGGCATTGATAAAGCAGGCAAAGGGAGAATTTGAGAAGAAGCTTGCTGCAGAAGCAGAAACGCGAAATAAAGATTTTTTCAATTACATTCGTAGCAAAAAACCTGTGAGAGAGTCAGTTGGTCCACTAGATGATAGAGGACTTAAAGGGACACTAAGAGGCGACAAGGCGATAGCGGAGAGACTGAATGAATTCTTTGCTTCGGTCTTTACTGAGGAAGATGTAGGGATGTTACCCATGACTGAAGTGGTATTTAAAGGTGCGGAAGAATTGAAGGAAATATCGATACATCGGGAAGAGGTATTACAACTATTAGATAAACTGAAGAGTAGCAAATCACCTGGGCCGGATGGTATACATCCAAGGGTGTTGAAAGAACTGAAATATGAGATTGCAGACCTGCTATTAGTAATCTGTGAATTTTCATTAAAAGCATTTGTAATACCTGAAGATTGGAGGATCGCCAATGTACGCCAATTTTTAAAAAGGGTTCCAGGGGTGATCCGGGAAGCTACAGACCGGTGAGCCTCACATCAGTACCGGGAAAAATGGTAGAAACCATCATAAAGAATAAAATTACTCAGCATGTAGATAGTCATAGCCTAATGGGAGACAGCCAACATGGTTTTAGACAAGGAAGATCTTGTCTTACTAATCTATTATGTTTTTTTGAAAGTGTGAATAAACAGGTGGACAAAGGTGAGTCGGTTGATATAGTGTATCTGGACTTTCAGAAAGCCTTTGACAAGGTCCCTCATCAGAGACTTTTGGCAAAACTAAAGAGTCATGGGATAGGAGGCAGTGTACTACTGTGGATCAAGAACTGGTTAAAAGATAGAAAGCAGAGGGTAGGGCTAAATGGCCAATTTTCCCAATGGAGAAAAGTGAATAGTGGTGTACCCCAGGGATCTGTGCTGGGTCCGCTGCTTTTTGACATATTCATAAATGACCTGGAAAGTGGAATAACGAGTGAGGTTATCAAATTTGCAGATGACACAAAACTATTTAAAGTTGTTAAAACCCAAGAGGATTGTGGAAAATTGCAAGAGGATCTTGATAAATTGGAAGACTGGGCATCAAAATGGCAGATGAAATTTAATGTGGACAAGTGCAAAGTTATGCACCTAGGGAAGAACAACCCAAACTATGATTACACGATGCAAGGTTCCACATTAGGAACCACCACCCAGGAAAAAGATTTAGGCGTCATTGTGGATAGCATGTTAAAACCCTCTGCCCAGTGTGCAGCGGCGGCCAAGAGAGCAAATAGAATGCTAGGTATCATAAGGAAAGGAATGGAAAATAAAACAAAAGATATTATAATGCCTCTATATCGTTCCATGGTGAGACCGCACCTTGAATATTGTCTGCAATTCTGGTCGCCGTATCTTAAAAAGGATATAGCGTTATTAGAAAAGGTTCAGAGAAGAGCCACCAAAATGTTAAAGGGGATGGAAGGATACTCCTATGAAGAAAGGCTAAAAAGGTTAGGGCTCTTTAACCTGGAAAAGAGACGGCTGAGGGGAGATATGATAGAAGTCTATAAATTAATGAAAGGAGTGGAATGGGTAAACGTAGGTCGATTGTTTACATTATCAGAATATAGAAAGACTAGGGGACATGCAATGAAGCTACAGGCTAAACTATTTAAGACTAATAAAAGAAAATATTTTTCACTCAACGTGTAATCAAACTCTGGAATTTGTTACCGGAGGATGTAGTAAAGGCTGTTAGTGTAGCTGGGTTTAAAAAAGGTTTGGACAAGTTCCTGGAGGAAAGGTCTATAAACCATTATTAAGAAGGGACCCAGGATATCACTGCTTGACCCAGTACAAGCATTGCGGAACCTGTGTCTTTTGGGGAAACTGCTAGTTACGTATGACCTAGATTGGCCACTGTTGGAAACAGGATACTGGGCTTGGACCTTGGTCTAACCCAGTATGGCATATCTTATGTTCTTATGTTCTTTAGGTGGCTGTGCTGGCTCCTGATTCCGTTATTATTTCCTGTATTTTGTTTTCTTATTGTATTTCTGTATCTTCTGCGTTCTCTTTTGGGGAATTATAATAATGTAAATTGCATAAATATTTAAAAAAATAATAAAACATTTGGAGTGATGGTGAGATAGTGATTGTGGTGGATTTTTTCTCCTTTGTTTTTGGAGATTGCCACTGTATGAGCTCCATTTGCTTTTTACATTAGTGTTTGTATAAACAAATGTACAAGGTGATGAATGTCATTTAAATGCTCATAACATTTTGATGTGGTGATCTGATTAGAAGGTCTTCTTGCTACAATCTTTGATATTGTTAAGGCAGTGACTGCCTCATATGTGGACTCTTGACAAGGTCTTTATAACCTGTTAAACGAGGCACAGAAACAACACCTCCGGGATTGGGGTGATGAACTGACTTGGGAAGGGGGTGGGGTGGTATTTTGCAGGGTGGCAGGGAGACAAGGGGGTGGGGGCAAATTCTCTGTAATCAAAGAAACAAAACAGCTCTGTGTTTTATGGTGACATTGATTCCCATGCTATTTAACCAGACTGAATGCAGATTTGTTAAAACTTTGTATCCCTGTTGGGAGTAACTAGATCAGATGTTGTTTTATTTCATTGTATAAAGATAAATTAAAAAAAAAAGTAATGGCAAAAGCCAGAAGGATGCTTGGGTGCATAGGGACAGGAATGATTAGCAGGAAAAAGGAGGTGATAGTGCTTCTGCCTAAGTCTCTCCAGTGAGACCACATTTGGAGTACTGTGTTCTGTTCTGCAGACTGCACCTTCAAAATGATATAAACATAAGGTTATCAGATGAACGGGATATTCAACAGCATTAACACAATTAGTGCCGCTACTGTATATGCCCCAATGCTAACCCCTTAGCATTAGAGCGTGTCGCGGGTGTTCTGGGGCATTTCATCAGTGGAGACAGTTGCTCACTGAGTAGCGGCAATATTGCACCGCTACCTGGTCAGCGACCTGCGGGTAAAACTAGGTAAAGCAAAAGCAGGCCTAGTTTTACCCACGGGAGCTAACCGGGTAGCGGTGCAATATTGCTGCTACCTGATCAGCTTCCATAGTGTTGGAAGCTGTGCGGTGATCCTGGATATTCAAAGCCAGGGCCGCATATGACCCCGGCATTAAATATCCGGGGTTAGAGTTTGGCGGCAACAGCTATGCACTGTAGCGGTGCACAGCCGTCTCAGCACAGTATCAGGCCCATAGATCTTAATGTATATACTTTAGAGGAAAGGCAAGAGAGGGGAGATATAATACACACATTTAAATACCTCTGTGGCATAAATGTACAGGAAGCGGCTCTCTTCCAGTTAAAAGGAAGCTCTGGAATGAGGAGGTCCTATGATGAAGATGACAGGGAATAGGCTCAGAAGTAATCTGAGGAAATATTAATTTACAAAATGGGTAGTGGATGCATGGAACAGCCTCACAGTGGAGGTGGTGGAGACAAGAACTGTATCTGAATTCAAGAAAGCATGGGGCAAGTACGGGGGATCTCTGAGGGAGAGGAAAGGATTGTAGAACTTAATAGTTCTATGGATGGGCAGTGGATAGATTATATCGTCTTTATCTGCCTTTATTTTCTGTTTTTGTGTTTCGAACTCTATGGACCTCTCATCAGTCCCTCTTCTCATTGAATCTCTAGTCATCTCATGCACTACCACTCATCCTTTCCTTTCCCAGGCCCTTCTTAATTTTTTCCCTTTCACTTTAAACCACTCATGCAATCCCTCTTTTCCACTCAAGCCGATCTCTCCTCTGTCCCGCCTTACAGGCTTTCGCTGTTTCCTTCGGTTGCCCCAGCTTATGCTTCTTCAGTCATGGACCAGGGGATCCTCTCTCCCCTGTTTCCTCCTACCTCTTTCACTCTTTCCTCTCAAGCGTCTTTCACCCTCCTTTCCCTCCGTCCAACTTCTTACACATTTTTCATATCCTGCAGCCTTTCGCCCTCTCACCTCTTCCCCTCCAGCTGACTCTCAGCTCAGATAAAAGAGCGGAGGTATGCTCTTCCAAACAGAAGGAGGTATGATGGGGAAATATTTTGATATTTTAACCCACACATGTGTTTTATCTCTTTAAATAGGGATGATACATTCAACTAACTCCTCTCTATACCAACTTAGGGAACTGCCCCCTCTCCCCCCAAGATTCCTTCCCTATGGAACAGTAGCCTAGTGGTTGGGGCAGGGTACCTCAGGCCAGAAGGTCAGTGGTTCAAATCCCACTAGAGGACAGCAACCTTGGGCCAGAAGGACTGGGGTTTCTAGTCCCACAGGTGCTCCTTGTGGTCTTGGGCAAGCCACTTAACCCTCCATTGCTCATGTTCCCTGTAAGTATTAGTGTATGTGTCTCATATCCCCTTGTGTTAAATGTATCCCCCAATTGTGTTGTGACCACTTTGATTGAAGGATAAGGTGGTATACAAAACTGTCTAAATAAATAAATATATGAACTGACAACTTCTTGAAGCCTGCTGTGTAGTGTATAGTTGAGTCTGCCTAGCCAGGTTTCCAGTGTACAGATCCCCCTACTTTACCAGCTTACACAGGGACCTCTAGTGCTCTACTAGGGAATACCTTTTTGACCCCTCTGTGCCCCATCGTGTTTCTAGAACAGGAGGGGGTATTCTTGGCAGTCATGTAACAATCTGTCCCAGTGAAGTAATGCTGGGAAGATTTTTAGATGATGACGTGAAGAAAGTGGAGTTGTAAAAGTGGAAGGAATCTGCAAGGATTATAGAGGTGAAGCCCAAATTCAAATCCTAGTATTTGACTTCACAGCACTGCACTGCAGAGTGGTGCTCTTGGTCTCTTGGCTGTGCACCTCGGAGAAGGAGAAGAACTGGTACAACCCTGGCCAGACCCTAAGGACTGCTGGAAAGGGGTGACTGAGGCCACCTAAGCTGAAGCACCACAGGGGCTTTTTCAATGGATTCAGCAAGGGGAAAGACAGGAGAAGGTCATCTGAAGAGAAAGTAGCAGAGGAAAGTTACAACATCCTATGAATCTGACTCAAGGAGAGCCAAGCGAGGAGGGGGAAGAGAGCTTGAAGCTTTTTCCCAGCTTAAGATCCCAGCATAACTGCTTCCTACAAAAAGAGGAAGTATCCAGACTGCTCTCACCAGAGAGAGCTCAAGCACTTGGACTGTGGAAAGGATTTGGAGACTCTAAGTGCATTACTTTCGATTTGGTGGAAGTCGGTTAGCATCTGTGAAGTTCCTGAGCGTCAATGGTTTTGTAGCTGTGTAATCAACTTTAAGTAAATTTTCAGTAAACTCTTTTTGTTCCGAACAAACCTTTTGGCCTGGACTGAATTCTGTGGAAGTGTGAAACTAAGAGTGAGTGGAGCTGGAGTGCAATAGGCCTCCCAGCTTATGTTGTCCCTGCCCCAAGAAGCCTTGAAATCCCTGGCTCCTGGAGGCTGTTCCCCCGGTCAGTTGAATGGTGGAAAGGGACAATGTGAAGGCTTTATGATCATGCTGTAATTTATCACACTATCCATAACTGTATATATTGCACTGTTGCACTGTATATATTGCTGTAAATAACACTGTAGATATGCTATTCCCTGTTGAATCCAAGTTTTGACCCTTGTTTAATGTAATTTCTATGTGGCCCGTCCGCATAGTAATATGTTGTTTTATTGTAAACCGCACTGATATGTAATAGCGCGGTATATAAGAGAAGTTAAATAAATAAATAACATCAGCCTCTCTGCTTTTATCCCCAAAGGTTGAAGATATCAGTCCAATGGTTTTCCACTTATTAATAGAGAAATATTTCATTTTACAGCTGCTATTATACCATCCAATGTACGTAATTACACAGTGCCATGGAAAAATACACTAAGCATCTCACATTCTTTCTTTGCCTTTCTCTCACTTGCTGGGAGAATTATTTTACTCTCTTATGGAAAACACTTTTAATCTTTTTCTCTAACTTTCAAATAATATACTGAACCTAACTACAAAGGCTCTTCCATGCAGGGAAGCTTACCCAAAAAGTTACTTATGTATGAAAATTGAAGAGCTCATGCTGTTACTGATTCTAATAGCATACAATGCAGTGCAGTTTCATATTATTCAAAAAGGATGTTAACATAGTCTATTGCCAGCTTGGCTCCTTCTATATAGAGGTATAAGGCATGGGGAGTCCCTCAGAATTAATGTTAGACCATTGCTGCTTGCCTGGACTTAAACAAAGACCCCATCACTGCCATGGGCCTGGGCTTGACAGGAAATCATGGTCCAAGGGAAGACATGCATGTCCCAATCCCATTGAACCTCTTTCCCTTTCAATCTATTCAAAACTCAGCTGCATGTTTAATCTTCCACCAGTGTCGCTACATTAACAAAACTCCTCTTCTCAAGTCATTTTATTGGCTCCCTATCCATTTCTGCATACAGTTCAAACTTCTCTTACTGATCTAAAGTGCATTCATTCTGCAACTCCTCATTACCTCCTCTCTCTTATCTCTCTCTGCACGCCTTGAAAACTCCACTCATCAGGTAAGTCATTCTTATCTGTGCCCTTCTCCTCCACCATCAACTCCAGACTCAGTTCCTTCCACCTTGCTGTGCTGTATGCTTGGGATAGCAAAGAGGCTTGGGAATGCTAAACCTTTCCAATCCCAACTGTCTGCACCTTGCCACTAAGAGTCAAACTCAGCGGCAGCACTGATTATCAGGGTTGGCCTGTCCATTGTGCGGTAATATTGTTCGCACAGGGCCCCGTGCTTCAGGGGGCCCCGCGCTAACTTCATCCCACACATGCTGTTCAGCTCCTGGCAGGGTTGGCTTCAGAGGGAGCCGGGGAAACCCAAAGCCCTGGCTCACCTCTGCACACCTGCCAAAGTGAAGAGCAGCGTGTTCCTTCACTTTGGCGGCTGTGTTCTCGTGCAGCCCGCTGATGCGCTGAAGGTTAAAGGGCATTTCCTGTTTCCCGATACTCAGCATTCCAGCGGGCTCCAGAAGAACACAGCTGCGGAAATGAAGGAACATGCTGCTCTTCACTCTGGTGGCTGTGCAGAAGTGAGCAGGGGCTTCAGGCCTCCCTACGATGCTCTAAGGTGACAAAATGTGCTTTAAGATGCCTTAAAGGCTTTAAGGTGACAAGAAAGCACCTTAAGGCACGAAAACAGCTGTAACCCTAACGCTGGATAGAGCACCAAGGAAAGTCAATGTAAAGGTGATGGAAGGAAGGACAGGTGGGAGCTGATGGACCTGCCATATCGGTGGGCAACCTATGTGGCAGCCAGTAAAGTAGACGAGCATATGGGAGGCAGCTGTACCGATGCACAGGGTGTGCCAATGCAAAGTGCTGCAATGTAAGTGTGTGGCATAGGATGGGGAAGACGTGGAGCCAGAAGCGGCAGGATGTTTGCAGAGACAGGAGGACAAAGTAGTAGTGGTTATGTGCAGATCAGGCACAGGAGAGGCAAGCATGAAGAGCTATAATGCAGAAAAGAGTACCAGTGTAGGTCATGCAGTAGCAGCCTGCACAAGAAGACAGGACTGTACACAGCCGACAGAGGCAGATAGATGGGCTGAAGGAAGGATGGCAGCTGAGGAGAGGGTGGTATTGGCTAGCAGCACCGATGTGCAGAGCCCTTACTGTTACAGGCATAAAAATGATCTGAGTAGAACACAGTCACAAAAAGAACAAATAGGAATAAAACCCTTGCCCCCTGCTTATGGAGACATTGCACTAACCAGTAGGCTACACCTCCACATGGCTCTGCACAGAAATGGCTGGATACATAAGAACATAAGATATGCCATTCTGGGTTTAGACTAAGGTCCATTAAGCCCAGTATCCTGTTTCCAACAGTGGCCAATCTAGGTCATACGTATCTAGCAGTTTCCCCAAAAGACACAGGTTCCGCAATGCTTATACTGGGTCAAGCATTGATATCCTGGGTCCCTTTTAATAATGGTTTATAGACCTTTCCTCCAGGAACTTGTCCAAGCCTTTTTTAAACTCAGCTACACTAACAGCTTTTACTATATCCTCTGGTAACAAATTCCAGAGTTTGATTACACGTTGAGTGAAAATATATTTTCTCTTATTAGTCTTAAATAGGTTACCCTGCAGCTTCATTGCATGTCCCCTAGTCTTTCTATATTCTGATGACGCAAGCAATCAATCTAGGTTTACCCGTTCCACTCCATTAATTTATAGACCTCTATGATATCTTCCCTCAGCCGTCTCTTTTCCAGGTTAAAGAGCCCTAACCTTTTTAGCCTTTCTTCATAGGAGTATCCTTCCATCCCCTTTCCATTTTGGTGGCTCTTCTCTGAACCTTTTCTAATATCGCTATATCCTTTTTAAGATACGGCAACCAGAATTGCACACAATATTCAAGGTGCGGTCGCACCATGGAATGATATAGAGGCATTATAATATCTTTTGTTTTATTTTCCATTCCTTTCCTTATGATACCTAGCATTCTATTTGCTCTCTTGGCCGCCGCTGCACACTGGGCAGAGGGTTTTAACATGGTATCCACAATGACGCTTAAATCTTTTTCCTGGGTGGTGATTCCTAATGTGGAACCTTGCATCGTGTAACCATGATTTGGGTAGTTCTTTCCTAGGTGCATAACTTTGCACTTGTCCACATTAAATTTCATCTGCCATTTGGATGTCCAGTCTTCCAATTTATCAAGATCCTCTTGCAATTTTCCACAGTCCTCATGGATTTTAACAACTTTAAATAGTTTTGTGTCATCTGCAAATTTGATAACCTCACTCGTTATTCCCTTTTCCAGGTCATTTATGAATATGTCAAAAAGCAGCGGACCCAGCACAGATCCCTGGGGTACTCCACTATTCACCTTTCTCCATTGGGAAATTTGGGCATTTAGCCCTACCCTCTGCTTTCTATCTTTTAACCAGTTCCTGATCCACAGTAGTACACTGCCTCCTATCCCATGACTCTTTAGTTTTGCCGAAAGTCTCAGATGAGACACCTTGTCAAAGGCTTTCTGAAAGTCCAGATACACAATATCAACCGACTCACCTTTGTCCACCTGATTATTCACTCCTTCAAAAAAACATAACAGATTAGTAAGACAAGATCTTCCTTGTCTAAAGCCATGTTGGCTGTCTCCCGTTAAGCCATGACTATCTACATGCTGAGTAATTTTATTCTTTATGATGGTTTCTATCATTTTTCCCGGTACTGACGTCAGGCTCACCGGTCTGTGGTTTCCCGGATCACCCCTGGAACCCTTTTTAAAAATTGGTGTTACATTGGACAGCCTCCAATCTTCAGATATTACAGATGATTTTAATGATAGTTCACAGATTACTAATAGCAGGTCTGCAATCTCATATTTCAGTTCTTTCAACACCCTGGCCAATCTGCCCTGTTTCAGACCATACCCACAATATTTTGCTCCTCATCATGCACATTTGCAGACTAACGCTGGAACCTGCTTAGGCATTGTGAGGCTCAGTGAGGTGTAGAAAGCCACAAAAAATGGATAAACCTGCACATATACAAACTCACTTTTCAAAAATGGGGATGGTTGGCATTCCTGCCTGCTACCTTGGTCCCGATATCAGTTCAGGCATTGTTAATGTGTGCTCATTGTGTATGAGCTAGTAGCATTCTCTGATGTTAGCTCCTGCTCGGTGTGCTGGTGCTATCAGCCTGACTCTCCATCCAACTGTGCATAGTGGAGCCTGTCTAGGTGGCTGATGGGTGTTTGTACCCTTACTGGCCATTTCAGTGGGGGTTGCACATGTTGGTGTTGTACCTGCACTTGGGGCATGCAATGCATGATCCACAGCCAGGACCTGTGACCCTCTGCCTATACACACACCAACTGTGTGCATCAAGCCACAGTGCTGCCATATGGTTACAACACTCCCTGGGGCTGACATGCTTCACATCAGACAAATCTTGGCACATGTTGCAGTGCTCATGTTGCACAGAACCATGACATGGCATTGGTCTGCTACGAGCGGGTGCTGCTGTCCCCTCTGACAACACCCCCACACCATGCTGACATGCCCATGTGCTGTCCATGTTGGTGGTGTGCAGTCCCAGCCCATCCAACATGCGGGTTGGTGGATGCCTAGGGCACAAGGTCTGGATGGGGGGGCAGAGGCATACATGGATGGCCACACAACCCCCCTCCACCTATCTGCCTCCACAGGGGCCCCATCATTGCCTGCCAATGATATGTCTCAGGGGGAGGTTGACAGCCACTGCTGTGGTAGTCCCCTGGGCACCTGCATGTTGCAGCTACTTGGAGAGCTACAGCAGCTGGCACTATCTGCCTCTTACCCCACAGCTGGCTTCAGCAGCAGCAGGGGGGCCAGCTAGGATCTCTGCCTGGGGTAGCACATCTCCTTTCTGCAATGGTAGAATGTCTGTGCACCTCTGTTGTCACTGTGGCATCAATATGGACATCACTGATGGTAATGCAGATGGCAGGATACTCCTTTGTGGAGAGGCTAAAAAGGTTGGGGTTCTTCAACCTGGGGAAGAGACGGCTGAGGGGAGATATGATGGAGGTCTAGAATTTATTGACCTGAGTGGAACAAGTACACGTAGGTCGATTGTATATGCCATCAGAATGTAGAAAGACTAGAGGGCATGCAATGTGGCTAGTGTAACCCATTTAAGGCTACTAGGTGAAAATATTTTTTCAGTCAATGCGTAATCAAACCCTGCAATTCATGACCGGAGGATGTAGTAAAAGCTGTTAGTGTAGCTGGGTTTAAAAAATGTTTGGACAGGCTCCTGGGGTATGGTCCATAAACCATTGTTAAAGAGGACCCGGGCTATGCACTGCTTGCCCATTACATGCATTGTGGATCCTGTGTGTCTTTTTGGGAAACTGCTAGGTACTTCTGACCTAGATTGGCCACTGTTGAACACAGGATACTGGGCATGATGGACCTTGGTCTGACACAGTCTGGCATATTTTCTAATCTTATGTTCTTATGTGACATCTAGGCAGCTGCCTGGTCTGCCCTGTGCAACAGCAGCCCCCACTGCATGACCCATGTGCCACCTCCTTTGCCCCATTTGCACCATCAACATAGTGCCATTTCATACTTGTGCACTGTGCTGTTGCTGTTAATGAAGCACTACGATCTTGGGTTCCCCTGTCTGTGCATCACATTACAGTTGTTAAAATAGGCTCTCTCACCTCAAAAGACACCCTTTCCGTGTGGTTTTACTTTGCGTTAGGGTCCCAGCATTAAGGTGCCTTAGGACACATTTTTGCAAGGCACGTTAAGGTTACACACATTCTTAATGCCCTCTCTCCGCCCCTTTAACACCCACTCTCCGCCCACAAGGCACTTTATGCTGCTGGAGCCTTTAGCACACACTAAAGCAGAGTTTTAGACTTGTTAAGGGTGCAAGTGTGCCAATAATGCGTGTTAACGACACACTTGCTCCCTTAGCCCGCTTTAGTAAACATACCCCTTGGTGTCACTGAATATTTTCCGATGCTGCCACTAGGTGGCTAGTATCAGAGTATTCTGGAGGCGAAATGGGGCAGAACCCTGGGCATAAATGGGCAGCGGCAATATTCAGATGCTGCCCAGAAATCCCTCGACAGCCAAAGTTAGGCACAATAAAGGCTGTCATAACTTTTGCCATTGAAGCTAACCGGGCAGCAGCTAAACATCACCGCTGCTTGGTTAGCTTCTAACAAACCTCACCGCTGCTCGGTTAGCTTCTAACAAACATCACCGCTGCTCGGTTAGCTTCTAACAAACATCACCGCTGCTCGGTTAGCTTCTAACAAACATCACCGCTGCTCGGTTAGCTTCTAACAAACCTCACCGCTGCTCGGTTAGCTTCTAACAAACATCACCGCTGCTCGGTTAGCTTCTAACAAACCTCACCGCTGCTCGGTTAGCTTCTAACAAACCTCACCGCTGCTCGGTTAGCTTCTAACAAACCTCACCGCTGCTCGGTTAGCTTCTAACAAACATCACCGCTGCTCGGTTAGCTTCTAACAAACATCACCGCTGCTCGGTTAGCTTCTAACAAACATCACCGCTGCTCGGTTAGCTTCTAACAAACCTCACCTCTGCTCGGTTAGCTTCTAACAAACATCACCGCTGCTCGGTTAGCTTCTAACAAACCTCACCGCTGCTCGGTTAGCTTCTAACAAACATCACCGCTGCTCGGTTAGCTTCTAACAAACATCACCGCTGCTCGGTTAGCTTCTAACAAACCTCACCGCTGCTCGGTTAGCTTCTAACAAACCTCACCGCTGCTCGGTTAGCTTCTAACAAACCTCACCGCTGCTCGGTTAGCTTCTAACAAACCTCACCGCTGCTCGGTTAGCTTCTAACAAACATCACCGCTGCTCGGTTAGCTTCTAACAAACCTCACCGCTGCTCGGTTAGCTTCTAACAAACCTCACCGCTGCTCGGTTAGCTTCTAACAAACCTCACCGCTGCTCGGTTAGCTTCTAACAAACATCACCGCTGCTCGGTTAGCTTCTAACAAACATCACCGCTGCTCGGTTAGCTTCTAACAAACCTCACCGCTGCTCGGTTAGCTTCTACACTATGTGGCTGAGCTGGATATTCAATGTCGGTGGTCGGATATGGCCTCTGGCATTGAATATCTGGGTTTAAAGTTCAGTGGCAACGGCTAGCCACTAGCGATGAATACTGGGCCGTTTATTTTTAATTCAATGATTAGCCTATTCAGTTTTTGAAAGTTACATCAACTGTCTTCATATTTTGTACAATATAGCAGAAAGGCAACACTATTTCTATTTCTCTCATGCAGAGTCTGGCTTCTTGGGGGTTTCAATTTAATTTTTGTCTGCATATTTTTCCTATTTTTAGTTTGTGGTTACTTATTCTATATTTCGTAAGGCTCTGTCTGTGTTCTACATGTGTGAGAGGCGAGGTATTCTGTTAATATTGAAAGTCTGTATAGGATCAGTTTGTAGTAATCTGGCTTGTTTAGTTTTCACAATAGGTGATTTGATGTTCCAGTGCCCACTGCAGTGTTTACGGTGCTGCCTTTTCCTACGTAGATCCTTGTTGTGCGACTCCTGGAAGTTAGTGCTGTTACGGTATGGTAGAATTACTATATACAGTGTCCGGAGTGACTTTTGTAGTCTTTTGTATTATTTCACAATGGATATGGCTCATTACATTTGATAGACTGCCTTTTTCATGTATGCAAAGCAGTTTACAATACAATATGCCTGGTACTGGACAAAGTTGATGTTAATAAGCTAATACAGATGATATATATTCCAGACATATTTAGTAACTCAGTCATAAGCTAAGGCCAGCAGATATGAAGCCTATTGGCTATTTGGAAACCTACCTATTTCCAGAATACTGCCAATGCTGTGCTGTTTAATATATTGCATTATTTTGATTAATTCCATCGGTAACAGAGGTACTGCAGCAATACAGGAAGGAGTCCTCCCCTGCTTTGTTCAGAGTGCCCCCACTGTCCCCTTACTGCTGACATAGGTGCTGCACCCCACTTTAGCATCCTCAAACAGCCGAGTCACTGACCACCTATATGGAATAGACTTTCTGAGTCAGCGTATAACGCTCCATCTCTGGTGCTATTCAAATCTAGGCAAAAAGCTCGTCCTTTTGGAGGCTGCATTTAAATCCTAAACCCCTTATTCTTCTGTTTAATACCTGTGTTGTTTTTAAGCATTTCCCATATTAGATTCAGCTCCCTAATCTCTTATTGGTCGTGTTTGTCTTGAGTAGATTGCAAGCTCTGTCTCTTACATGTATATATGTACAATGCTGCATACATTTAGTGTGGCGCTATAGAAATGCTAAATATTAGAAGTAGTAGGAAGTTTAGGGAGAGAAATTCTGGAGTATGGTAGAGGCTGAACTAGACCTCCTTGGTGGCCCAATAATCCATTATGTTTCAAGGTTAGCAAACTCAAATGTTGCCTGCTGGCATGGTATTGAGGAGAAAGAAGACCTTCCTCTCCCCCCTACCCTACCCTACTCTTTGTCTTAACAGGATGGCGACAGATGGTATCCACATGACCAGTGGGATGGGGGGACTGGAATGTGAAAGGTCTTAAACCATGTTCTCAAAGCCACAAACAAGTCTGTTTTTTTAGCATCTCCACAATAGATATGGGAGGAGTAGCCTAGCCATTAGAGCAGTGGCCTGATGACTTTGTGGCCTTGGGCACGTCACTGTACCCTGCATTGCCTCAGAAGAAAGGCCTGTCAATTTACTTCTGGTCACACCTTGCCAAGAAAATCCAGGGAATGCTGGATCACCAGGAGTCAGCATTGACTAAACAGCACACAACAGAAATTCATGAGAGGTATTTTAATACAACGAATCTGTCATTTATGGTTTCAATTTGGTTATACGGCATACCAGAGCTCTTTATAGCTCTTAAGGATTGGAATTCCAGAACCCTTCCCTTGGATTAGAGTACTCCAGTGGAATCCCAAGACAAGGGACCACAGAATCATAACAATCTCCCACCCTCCTGGATTCTGATAAATGCAAAGTAAAAGACCTACAAACAAGTTTTAAAAAATCTGTTTTCAATTGCCAAGTCTTGGAAGAGACAAGAGAGACGGGAGCACAAGCTATGGGAAGCACAGGAGGTTGGTGGGCGTCTGTAGGCAGGGATGCATGCACAGATTTTTGGAGGCGTGGAGGAGGTGTCATGTGCAGTATCACAGCACAGGAGGTAGGGAGGAAGGCAGTGGGCAGCGCCACAAGGTATAAAAATGACAGAAAGCTCTGCAGGTCTGTTTCAGGACTTCTGTGTATATACTCTCGCTGCAGAAAATGGGAAGAGGCATGTTGCTTTGGTGAAACAGGCCAGAAGTTACAGATAAAAATAAATCTATACAGACACAAAATTGCACATCGCAAAGAAGACCAAGGCAGCACCTCTGGGAGGGAACATTTTTCCGGACCAGACCTCAGCATCAATAACCTTATGGTCAGGACATTGAGGGGGTAATTATAAAGAGGCTTTTGTGCGCATATATTCAAATATACATGTGTAAAATACCACTTAAAATTACCCCGCATACGACTACATCTGCGCATCTTTAAGTGCCTTAGATGTAGGCGTGTTGAAGGGTGGATTTTGGGCAAAACAAGAGTGGACTCGTGATTTATGTGCACTTTATACCGGCTCCCAAGGTCGTGTAAACATCTGTGGCTTTACTAAAGGCGTGATTTTGGCTACTGTTCTGAGGCAATTTTACAAAGACTCATAGGCGCCTATATGTCTTTATTAAAGTGACTTAAAATAGACGCCTTCCTGCCCTCCCCACCTAAGAGCCCTGTTATAAAACGACTCTCCACAAATAAAATTCAGAACAATCAGGAAGAAAGACATTTGAAACGAACCATCTCAGAGCTCAAATAAAGGGAATTAACAGCGACTTGTTTTTTAAGTCGTTACCAGAAATAATTCTATTGCCTATCTGTCACTTTCTCACCACTCTAACACATCAAAGCCTCACCCCCACTTTTCCTTCACGCTAGCTGCGTAATATAATTTCTGAGTCACGTTTATTTTCTGGCATCTTTTACTCTGACCTGATCTGAGGGAGCGTCAGCTGCTGAAATGTAAAGAGTCAGTCCAGTAAGACGTCATCTGCAATACACTGTTACTCTTTTTTTGTTTGTTAACCTTCAGTTTCCATGCCTTCAAATGGACGATAAACACCAAAGCCACACTACTTCACCCAAGGCCCCTTAAGACCAATGTTAGCCTTAAATGTGCCACTGTTCCAGCGCAAAACGCAGTAACTCTCTTCTCATTTCATGGATTGCACGTCAATGTCTGCATGCAGTTCCATGTCCTTCTCTTCACCCAAGGTTTCTCTGACAGCTCAGAGACAGCGCTTTTCATTAAGATGACTGAGTTCCGGTGCCAGGGCTACTACAGATGCATGTTGCCGGCAAAGTTCACGCCTCTCTCACAGATTTACGACCAGATTTACCCACGGGCACGGCAGAACATTTTCCATACTCATGCCGGCTGTGACGCTCGGGTACAAATAAAACTGAAATATGGTCATCAATGCCTAAAACAGGAGATTTCTAAAGAGAGGGAGAGGAAGAATGAATGCGGCAGTTTAATCTATGCTTCCTTCCATTAACTGCAAATGTAGGAGGTGCAAGGGTTCAGAGATGCAATCCTTAAACCAGCCTGATTACACTGAATTATGTTTCGAGGGTTGTTCAAGAAAAGCAAAGGAAACCCCCTTTTTTATTTGCCTAACTTCGTTCATTTGTTGAATAGCTTTTGGAGGTTAAACCTCCTTTTACAGGTCAGGACTTGGGTTCAGTTCAGGACTTCTGCCTGCATACCGGCCAGAGCTGGAGATGCTGCGCCTTCAGAGTATTCATAGCCCCAGGGGGAGAGGGTAGGAGGGAGATAGTACCAGTTATCATGCAGTGGCGACACCTAGTGGCCCATGATGGCAAGGCTCTAGCAAAGCCCTGGTGCTTGCTCCCCAGTCGAGGACGGTTTCTGAACGAGTGATTTTAAGATAGGTTAGGAAGAGATTTAAAAGGGGAAAACATCCTGGGTAGTCATGAATGAAGGTTCATGATCCCAAATCCCAGCTCTGGCTCCAAATGAGCCGGAGTCCCAAAGGGGCAGAGGAAACTGGCAGGTAAAACAATTAAAAAGAAAAAAATACCATGACAGCATAATAGAGGCACAGTATTTAAGGAGCGTCAGTCTCGAGTATTGGCTGTAGGGGCTGGGGACTGACCTAGCTGTGAGAGGGAGTGAAATGGAATAAGAGAGAGGTGGGATTTTTCAATTCATCGCATGCACACAACATCCCTGCTAATTGTGCGTAAGGTTTTTTTGTAAGATATAATTTATTGCATAGGCTGTTCAGTGACATTTTAGTAGTATGGTAACATTTTAGCTCATTCCCACCGACATGAAAAAAGTTTGCTTGAATTTGAGTGCGCAGGCCCCCTAGTGTTTTCCTAGAAATGTTCACAGTCTGTAAGGTATGACGTCCGATTTTATAAATGACGTCGAGGTCGGAAATGGAACGTCCAAGCGGGAATGTTTGCCAACTAAGCCAGTGAGATCGGGAACTTTTTGCAAAATATGCAGTGAAATACAGGCGCATCTCTCTGCGTCATATGTATGTAAGCATCGACGCATATGCTTGAGGTATTGATTTTCTCTGTATTTGTAAGAACTGGCACATAGACATATAAACACCGCGTTCCCCAAGACTGCACAGATAAGAACAGCCAACTAACAAGCCAAGCTCCCAAAGGCAATTTATTATTATTTTTTTACATTTTCAAGGACACTTGAAATACTATCAAGTTAGGCACAATTGCTCCTTCAATCGCTCTTCCAAAGCCCTGGCCTAAATGAGCAGCTACCTAATACTTGAAAGAGATGCAAAAGCCAATGGGGAAATTTTTTAAAAATATACTTGTGCTGCCATCGAAACTTGGGAACACATGTATTTTTGGACTCTCCAAACAATGCCCAGGGCATGACCCCTAGGATTTATACATCTCACAGCATGTACATAATTAAATAGCAGCAGGATAGCATCGGCGTTTATGTAAATGTCACTATTCCTCTATACAGCTGTAGATGGGTGGCATGCAACTGCTTTAAGTACTAGCTCCTGGCAACCCAGCAGCCCCTGGGTTTTCTTGGCAAGGTATGACCTGGGGCAAAGCTACAAGGCGTGCCAGTAGGAATTAAATCCAGATCTTCTGGGTAAGTAGGCTGTTGCTCTAACCACTAGGCTACTCCTCCACTCTTTCTGTATTTAACTATAATACAGTTTGTAGGTTGTCTAAGATTTATATTGGCACTACAAAAAATTAACAATCAGATTAAAGAACTATTCAGACGTGGAGCATTAATATGCAGCAATCTCTTCTTATCCCCATGCATCACAGCAGTGGTAAACTACACACACACACACACCATGCGTGCACGCTGGTACTGCAACGTCAGCAAAAGCTGCCCCTGAGCAGCTGATCCATTAGGATCAAATATTTATACCGCTCTCCACGGACTTCCCAACTTAGTGGGAAACCTGATACCTCCCCCTGTTCTAGGGCACTTAGAAGCTGAAGGCAGCACTTTGACCTGAAGAGCCCCGGGGGAGGCCTGGAAGTGACAAGACCACTTTAGACTCACAGCTTTCTCCACCTGTCGATTTGCTTCCGAGGCATAAAATGTCACAGGGCTTTACTAGAAGACCAGAGTGGCTGTGTTTGTGCAGTCGAATGGATGGAAATAAAGGTTAACAAAAAGATATCACCTTAGAGTTATTTTCTTTTATTGTATTATTTATTTGTTTCTTAACATTTATATCGGTGCAATAGAATGTATGAGGAAGGGGAAGTGGTAGGGTGCAATCTGGCTAAGCAGACATCCCTTATAGTGGCTCTGTGGTGACCCCCTTCCCCACCACCACCATGCCCTGGAGCTGTGCAGGACTCCTCTGTCTATTCTGTTTCCAGTGGGAGGAGATCGCGTTTCCAATTTGTCTGCTCCACGCAACGGAAAATGCAGTATCCCCCCATTGGCAGACGTTGGGCAGAGGGCTCCCGTGCAACTTCGTGGGGACATTGTCCCACATGTGCTTCACTGCACATATTTTGGACTTGCTTGATCCTTGCAGCATACTGAATGAAATTTCACATGGCTCTCTCTCACCCCCTCAGTCCGTGCAGTCCTTTCTCATTCCCACATCTGCAATCTCCCTCACCCTCGGAGCAATCCTCCCTCAGGGTCAGCCTTAGGCTGAGTGGCAACTTAGATGGTGGTATTGGCGACACATCCCCATATAGATGGTGCCTCCTTGTAGAAAGCAAGAGGAATGCGCTGGTGGGGACGGTGCCACTGTGCAGTGCTTCTGGTGTGGGTGTGCTGAGGGTGGCTTGGATGCAGCCCTCGTGGTTCACAGGAACTCAAATCCCTCACAGGGTGCATCAGTGAGGGATTTGTGAGCACCCTGCTCTCTCCTTGCCCTGTCCTCTCTCACCTATTCCTTATCTCCCTCCAACAGACTCCCATGCAATACCAGCCTTCTCCAACCTATAAATGACCCTTGCATCCCCCACTGCTGCTTCTATACAATCCCCGGTTCACAGTTCACAATGTATATAGCTCACCAGTTAATCAATCACACTACTCACCCACACCACACAAGCCGATGTATCCATTGCATGTATTCACCCTCCCACTCTTGACTGTTTGATGTGCTAACTGCTTTGATTTAAAGATAAAGCGGTATATGAAATCCTTTTAAATAAATACGAGTAAATTGTTTAATCCCATATTATCCTTTCTTACCTCTCTCCCCACCACACACACTTGTATAAAAACATAGAAACATAACGGCAAATAAAGACCATATGGCCTATCCAGCCTTCTCTTCCATACTAAACTCTACAGTCCTTTCTCTGCTTTAGAGATCTTTTATGTTTGTCCCATGTTTCCTTGAATTCAGATACAGTCTTTGTCTCTATTAGATTCAGTAACAGGCTATTCCACAATCCACCATTCTTACCATAAAGAAATATTTCTGCAAATTACTCAAGTCTGTCTGCTTTCACCTACATCCTATGCCCTCTCATTGCAGTGCTTTGTATCAATCGAAAGAGGCTCTCCTTCTGTGCATTTAGGCCATGGAGGTATTTAAACGTCTCTATCATATCTCCCCTCTCACGTCTTTCTTCCAAAGTATACATATGGAGATCTTTAAGTCTGTCCTCATCTCCTGTTCTACCTGTTTAGCCTCCTTAAGATTATCCGAAACAAACACCCCTAAATCACACTCTTCTGTTGTGGAGAGAAGTACATCACCCCCATAATATGGTGCTCTCTTGGATTTTTGCAGCCCAAATGCATGACTCTACATTTTTTAGCATTAAATCTCAGCTGCGAAATTCTCAAGCATTCTTTAAGCTTAGCTAGATCCCTCCTCATGTTATCTACACCTTCCTGGGTGTCTACTCTATTACAGATTTTGGTATCTTCCGCAAAGAGGCAAATCATACTCAACAACCCTTCCACAATATCACTTTCAAAAATGTTCCTTTTTCATACTCTTTCTCTGCATGACCCTTTCCCCTTCCCTCTAGCAGGCACCTTTAGCTGCGTCGGCCTCCTCCTCTGCAGGCTTAACTCCGATTGTTCAATGCCAGTGGGTCCTGCAAGTTCTCTACTTCTAGACAATACCGCAGCAGGGACACACCAATCAACTTCTGGCATATTTAAAGAACCTAGCACTAGCATGTCTCCTTTATGGAAATAGTGTGCATGTCTTCATTGAAATCTCTGTCCATTTCTTCTGTCTATGAAGGCAATCTTTATATTACACCAATATAAATAGACATTTGGTTTTCTCTATCCACGGTGCCTCATAAGCCCTGCAATTCTGTTGCTTTAATATTATTTTTTACATATAGTGCCCCTCCTCTCCTCCCTGTCTTCCTACCCTGGCCTTCCTGAATAGATTATAGGTCAGTGTAACTATATCCCAGTCATGGTTCTCCATGAACCACATATCTGTGACCGCCCCTAAATACAAGTCACCCTCTTCCATTACAGTCTCTAGATGCAGAATGTCACCACTCACCCTCCCAGAGGTAATTAGCATAGGTAGGGCAAGTGGGTAGTTGTGTTTCTTGGGTGGTAAAACTTAAAATGGAGGTGTAGAAAGGCCTCCTGGGTAATGTAGTCCACCAACCATGAAAATGAGTACACGTTGTGCACGAGTGGTTTAAGGAAATTAGGATTTATTTCCCCTCCCGGGGTTAGATGTTGAAGACCAAGAATAAGGACTATTTACAACGAAATTATACTTCCCGTGATAACAAAAATATTGCTTACTTTCAGCTGTTATACAAAACCAAAACAATAAACAGTTCCTTCCAAAATGTTTCTTTTGGCTGTTTCTTTCTCCTTAGTAAAAACCAATATATTCAGCACAGAGACTGCACATTATCCGCCACCATAAAAGAACAGTCCATCATATATTCTGACTCAGGAGGTTGATATGGGTCCCAGTGCATACAATCAGTTTCTTCCTGGAAACCTTTTAGAACAGGTTCTTCTCTTTGCCAGGCAAACTGTTCTCTTTCACTCACAGGGTTTCCTTCCCCCAACCTGCTTGGTGAGTCTAAATGCTTGCTCTCAGGTGCAAACAGCTCTCTGTAGTTAAAGGGTAATACGTTTCCCTCTTCAGCTTTATAACATGGAATTCTTCCTTTGTTTTTAATACTACTTCCTCTCAGGATTCTCCCTTGGCTACCACACGGAAAACAAAACTCCTCTCCCCCTTCTGATATATATTTATAATCAGGGAAATTGACTTTACCTGGAGTCTGCCTTTTGTGAACCCAGCGTGGCTGTCTTTTCTGCTTTTCAGCATAAATGTCCTTGCTTCCTGAGCAATAGAAATCCTCTGTGCCTCCTATGTTTAAGCACTGCTCCCTGTGTCCTGGACCTGAATGTCCTACACAGCTCTTGTCCTTTGAAGAGTATCTCCAACTAGGATTGGGATTTCTTTTACCTTTCCCCACGCTTGCTGTGTCTCTCTCCGTGTCGGAGACTGAGCTTCCATCTGAGACTCTCCCCTTGTCTCTGCTCGTATCTTTTCCCGTGTCTGTGTCTGTCTCCGTCTCTGTCACCCCTCTTCTTTTTACTAGAGGGTTTTTATCTAGCTTCCTTCCCCCGTTGTATTGAGCCACACCTCCCCCCAGGTGTTCACAGTTCCCTGATGAGGTAGGAGCTAGCTCAGGGGATGGGCGTTCCCTAGCCCTCTGTGACGAGGTTTGTTTATGGTTTCCATGCCAACCCTCCATGCTTGACTCAGCACTGACAGCTTTGGTTTCATTTTCCACAGAAACCTCTGTTTCCATCGGTTCTGAACCTTGCACTTCACGACAAGAACCTTATTTCCCAGGCTAAGGGCATTAGTGTATGCACAGCTTTCATATGTTTCCCCTTTTCCTTACAGGTATTTAATGTTTTACTTACCTGAGGGTTTTATATACAAGGGGCTTTGCTCCCCATCCTGATGATGCTAGTTGGGTGAACAAAGCCCCCATGTAAATAAAAGCCCACAGTTAAGTAAAACATTAAAAACCTTTATAGAATTGGGGAATGGGGATAAAGGCGAACAGTTATGAGACACAGAAAACTGCGATCCATTCAGAAGACGTTCTGTTGTTTGTGACAGTTATCTAAATCTGAACCCAAATTAATGCAAGTTTTGGAGGAGAATAGTCTGGTGTCAGGTTACAAAATACATTATTCAAAATCTCAAATCTTATCATCTCTTTTTTCCTCCTTTCCAACCCCATCCCTTCCCTTTTGCTCTGCCTCTCCCCTCTCTTATGCTAATCTCACCCCCTTTCTCATGCCCCATCCCCTCTCTTCTTCAGTGGACTCCCACTGGCCCTTCATCAAAGCTGGGCTGCTCCAAATGGGTGGGAGCTGAGGTCTCCCACCAACTCTTCATCAGTGCCGGGTCTGCTCCACGCTGGTGGGAGCTGGGAATAATCTGTCAGACTTTCGTCTGTGCTGGGGCCACTCTATACCAGCTGATGTCAGCACGGGATAAGGTGCCCACTGGCAGACACTGCCATTTTTGGCCACAGCGCCTTCTTCTGCCTGCCCTTACACATAGGTTTGTTTATGCAAGTGTTTATTTATTTATTTAACTGGTTTTATATACTGCTCTATTTTACAGTCAGAGCAGTTTACAGATACCATTACATAACAGTAAAAAATGTATACATTTAACAGGAAGGTTAACATGGATAATAAAACAAAATTAATTCTTGATAATGGGGAAGGTGACATGGGGCAAACAAGTCCGGTGTGATTCTGGGCAGAGAGTTACTGACAAGTCTTCTATGGATACTATGGTATATTTTCATAGTATTGCTGAAATAAGGGGGTCTTCAGTACCCTGTGGAAGCTCGTGAGGTCGGTATTGTCATGAGTCTGCTCTGGGGGTGTGTTCCAGAGGGTTGGTGCGTACATTGAAAATGCTCAATGACAGGCAGTTTGGCTGCTTTTTATTCTTGTGGATGCGATCATAAGCGTGTGTTGCATGCTTTGTCTTCTCTTTCTATTTCAGGTGTCATGTGTATGACAGGAGAGAGTCTGCAGATAGAGTCTGTACTATTTTAAATATCATCAGTAGTACTGTACAAGTGCTGACCAAATTATGCATATGAATAGACAGACAACCATACATAGCCGGCTGGAGCCTTCCCAATAGATGCTACCACTTATGCAAAATGTGCCTAAGAATAGTTTGACTAGAAAATTGGTCATGCAAGACCATACCAAGCTGAAAATACACCCTGTGTGACTTATGGATCTGGGGCGTCCCTCCGCCCAGCTGTGCACAGGAACTCACTTTTGTCGGGCTTCTTAGAAGCCTAGTGATGGACATCAGCGCCCCTAAAGTACATGTGCCTTGACGGCTGCACCGCTCACACAGTTCTTGGTATGGCCCTGTTGGTATGGTACTGTACGCTCACTAAGGTCAGAATCAAAATAAATCAGGATGAGCACAAAAACCCAGTATCTGGGAGAGACCGTACAAATCAAAATAAGCATGTCAAATTAACTCTTCAATGCTTAGGGCGCCATTTTCGAAGGCATTTACACAAGTAATTGCCCTAGTTACCCATATAAATGCTTTATCCGGGATTTTCGAAAGGCACCTACATGAGTAGTGCCTTTCGAAAATCCTGGCTAAGTCCCTAACGCGCCCAGATGCTATGCGATTAGCATTGTGGCATGTTGGGGGCGAGGTTTTCCTTGCCTATCTTTAAGGCGCAGGGGCTAAGCGAGTAGCATCAAAAATTGCTGCTACTCACTTAGCCTTGGCGGCTGCTGATGCAACCAGCATAATCTGGATTTTCACTTCAGTCGCCACGGAAGTGAAAATCCGGGTCAAGGGGGTCGGCAGGCAGGCTATGCACCGATGCGCTGCATAGCCTGCCTAAATCAAAATCGGGCCCTTAGAATATATTTTTGATTGCATATGTGCTTCGTAGTATTGTAGTGCTTGAGCACCCTCAAAAATGCAGAACCGTCCATCTCTACAATTTTTCAGTAAGCCGCTCAGTGGCTAGCCAACTGTTAATTTCTCTGGCTTGGCTGAAACTGAAAATGACTCAAAGAATAGCTGGCTAAAAATAGCTGAATATCTTAGCCATGCAGGGGGTCTTTGAAAGTGTAACCCTTGATGTCTAATGAGAATGATATATATAGATGTCTTTGTCAAGTCAGTAGGCTTCTGCCATTAAGTCTGTTCCTTTGTACCACAGCATGGCTGATTTTGAGCATTAAATTCTTCCACTGAAAGTAGATTTAAATTGCATTTCCAAGAGGTCCCTTTAGATGTGCTTTAGGTACCAGATAAAACTCACCTCAGAGTCCATACATAACATTATCCTTGGAATGAAGGTATTAGCTAGATGCAAGCACACTGAAAGCACATATACTAATTAGCCTATTGATTGCCACTGACAAACAGAGCTAGACAGAGAATTTTTAGGATCTGAGTTTTAACTGTTGTAAATTATGAGTCCGTATGAGACTGAGTTTATCAGAAGAAGAATGTGTTATTCATTGATGATTTTTAGCATTTTTGCACAGACTTGTAGAGGATAATTTTATAAAGTCCTGAGAAATTCAAGCTTGTTAGTATGCACGTATTTGAAGCTTATTTTCTAAAGTGACGAATGTACATACAGTAACTTTGCTTTATAAAACAGGGGCATAAGTGGTGTAAAAACGCACGCTGAACTAGACGCAAGCACATATGCTTGCCGTAGGGTTGGTGTAAATGCTAGAGGACACGTGGAGGTTATAGTATTTTATAACTTATAGGGGTATGTTTACTAAACTGCGGTAACGTTAGAGACCGCGCGTTAGGTAACGTTAACGCTCGTTAGGTAACATTAACGCTCATTAGGTAACATTAACGCGTGGTATGTAACGTTAACGCACAGTAACGTTACAAACCGCGCGGAAGCATTCCGGGGCACGGTACACATCGCAGAGGGAGGAGAAAGGGCGGAGAGCAGGGGTCAATGGGCAGGGAGTGGCCGGGGAGAGGCTCCCTGCACACTAACACGCTGAACTGAAGGGCTGAATCCTACCACGAATGAAAACCTGCCGTTAGATGCACATTTGCTGGAGAGAGAAACCATTTAGGTGTCAGCAATGTACAGCATGGGCAGGGAGCGCAAGAAACATGATAGTAGTGCTCCATTTGCAGCAACACCATAGAGCCCAAGTATGAGAGGCCACTATGGCAATGGTGTAAATGGAGCATAGGGGGCTGCAGGCAGCACATGTAGTGGGGGCAGCCGGGGCATAGGGCGGACCTGGGTGTCGCCCAGGTGGAACATAGAAACTGGAAGTCTGAAAAACAGCATCTGACAAAGGCCAAACACAATATACAAATCCATTGTCCACACTAGCCAATAGTTGCCAGGGCAGAGACAGGACATCCCCGCATCCATCCCACCACCATGTTGAAGGGACAGAATGTTGTTAGGCAGTGATGGGGGGTGGGGGTGGGGATGTCCATGTATGCCTTCTCACCTCAGACGCCGCACCGTAGGCACCTGCCTACCTGAACAGTGGATGGCCTGGGATGGTGCACAACAAGAACCAACAGCATATGGTTGTGTCAGCATAGCATGGGGGGGGGTGTCCGTGCTGGAGGGGGCAATGGCACCTGTCTGCAGTGGACCTAGTCCATGCCCTGTACCAGTACATGGTGTGCAGTGCAACAGAAAAGCTCTGGCTGAGGAGATGTAAAGGTATGGCCCAGGGACTGCTGTGCCTTTGTGGCCTCACTGTGGTGCAGTACACACAGCCAGTGTGACTCAGAACAGAGGGTTACAGGTTCAGGTCCTAGCTGCAGACCCTGCAGAACACATCACAAACATTTGCCCTACTATGTAGATCAGGGGTCTCAAACTCAAATTGCTTTGAGGGCCAAATGAGGACTTGTAAAGTAACCCGCGGGCCGCATAAGACGCGGGGCCTTATTTGCATAATGTTACCATACAAAGCGCAGACATTAATGATGCACATTTCCCAGAGCTGACATAGTCCAGTTAATAAATTCAAAATACAGTCAAACCTCGGTTTTCATGATTAATCCGTTCGAAAAAGTCTGACTAAAACCGAAACGTATGAAAACTGAAGCAATATTTCCCATAGGAAATAATGTAAATCCAATTAATCCGTTCCAGACACCCAAAAATATTCACAAAAAATACATTTTATAGAGAATAACTATATTTTTACATACAGAAAACAATGAGAAATAAATATAAATGACTAATGAAATGGATAAATGAACATTTAACATCACTGAAAGCAAGCTAAGTACAGTACTGTACAGTACAGTATGTTAAAATCTGGCCTTAGCCACCCCTGACAAGCTGCTGTGCCCAGCTCTCTTCGGAATCACATTGGATTCGACCCATTAAAATACCTTTACATTATCTGCTCAATGCTTCAGAATGGCAGAAAATCTTAATGATATAGCTTCAGACGTATCCTGCAAGAAAAAGAACTGCCTCCCACATTCATGCAACATCTCCTGCTTACGTTGACAGCTTTTCTTCCCTGCTACCTCCGAGCCTGAGGGGGCGCTCCAGAGAACGGGCAGGCGGTGGACGAGATCGGGGCCTTCCTCTCTGCGCAATCCTTGCCTCTCTGACTCTGACCAGGCTCGAGGATGTGTTTCATTTACGTGCTCAGCTGGCTTTCGCTTCTCATCACGCTGGCGATCGGTGAGTCCGGGGGGCAGTGCTGCCGGGACCGGGCGGGCGTTCCGGCAGTGTATACAGACCGGTGTGCAGCGCGAGGGTATATGTATTTACAGTACTGTACTTTACGAAAACCGAGGCGATGTACGAGAACCGGGACAAAATCTCAGTCAAAAAAGACGTTGAAAACCGAAGCGATGTATGAGAACCAGGACAAAATCTCAGTCAAAAAAGACGTTGAAAACCGAAGCGTATGAAAACCGGGGCAAATGAAAACCGAGGTTTGACTGTAAAGAGATACTTTTCTACCTTTTGTGCATTTTGTTCAGTTGCAATTGCTCCAGCCACTTTCTTATGGTTTCTTCGTGTCTTCTGCTAACTCTCCATCGTCTGCTGTCCATTTGTCCTTTCTTCTCTCTTCTAGTTTTTTTCCATTCTCTCTCTACATCTGCTTTAACATACTAATCTTTCTCCTTTTGCTCTTTCCTCATTCCTATTTCATCCACTCAAATTTTACCCCTCCATCCTCAATCCCCACTTACTCTCCCAATACCCGGCCAATTGTAGATTTTTCTTCCCTCCCACACAAACTATTTTTCCCCTCTCCATTTCACTCTCCCAGCCCCATCCCATTCTAATCCTCCTCCAACATCAGCTCCCTTCTAGTTCCAGCCCCACCCAGCATCCGCTCCCTTCTAGTCCCCGCATCAGCCCATTTCCAGTCCTATCCTAGCCCCTCCATCAGCCCATTTCCTGTCCTAGTTCCCCCCACTAAGCCCATTTCCAGTCCTAGCTCCCTCCCCCTCACAGCCCATTTCCATTCCAAGCCCCCTCCCCATCATCTATTTGAAGTTTAAGCCCCCCCTTCTACTCAGCCCATTTCCAGTCCTAGCAACCCCCCAGTCCATTACCAGTTCTAGCCACCCTCATAGCCCATTACCAGTCCTAAGCCCCCCAACAGCCCACTTCCAGTCCTAATCCTCCCATCACCCCATTTTCAGTCTTAGCCCCCCAACAGCCCACTTCCAGTCCTAACCCTCCCATCACCGTATTTTCATTCTTAGCCCCCAATAACCCATTACCAGTCCTAACCCCCCATCAGCCCACTTCCAGTCCTAACCCCCCCATTACCCCATTTCAGTCTTAGCCCCTCCATCGCTCATTACCAGTCCTAACTCCCCCCATCAGCCCACCTCCAGTCCTAACCCCCATCAGCCCATTTCCAGTCCTAACCCCCCTCCCCCCCATCAGCTCAGGTAAATAAAAACAAAACAAAACAAAACCCTGGCTTCTGTTGCTGCCGCTGCCCCTGTGGCAGCGGCAGAATCAACTGTCAATTTAAAAAAAACCAAACCCTGGCTTCTGCTGCTGCCGCTGCCACTGTGGCAGTGGCAGAATCAGCTGTCCGTGGCCCCTTCCCATCTGCACAGTAGAGCCCTCAGCTCAGCTCCATCAGTGGCAGCTTTCAGGGCCACCCGTGAAGAGAGTATTTCCCTCTTGCGGCTTGAAAAGCCCACCACAGATGGAGCTGACTGAGGGCTCTGCCGGGCAGATGGGAAGGGGCTGCAGGACAGCTGATTCTGCCGCTGCGGCAGCAGCAGAAGCCAGGGTTTTTTTTTTTTTTAAATTGACAGTTGATTCTGCTGCTGCCACAGCGGCAGTGGCAGCAGCAGAAGCCAGGGTTTTTTTTTTTGTTTCCTCTCCGTCGCGGGCCACACAAAGTTATGCGGCCCACGGGCTGCGTGTTTGAGACCCCGGACGTAGATGCAACAGAAAAACAGGAAATGTCTGGCTGAGGAGAAGTAAAGGGAGCTCCAGGGACTGCTGTGCCTCTGTGGTTTCACTGTGGTGCAGTACACACAGCCAATGTGACTCAGACCAGAGGGTCACAGGTTCAGGTCCCAGCTGCAGACCCTGCAGAACACATCACAAACATTTGTCCTACTATGTAGATGCAACAGAAAAACAGGCAATGACTGGCTGAGGAGAAATTAAGGTAGCTCCAGGGACTGCTGTGCCTCTGTGGCAACACCATGGTGCAGTACACACAGCCAGTGTGTCCAGGAGCTGAGGGTCACAGGTACAGGTCACAGCTGCTGGAACCTGAAGAACACATCCCAAATTGTCCCTACTAAGTAGATACAACATCAGACCGTGAAATCCCCACAGCAGCGGCCAACAGGGGTAGAAACACCCATTCACACAGTCTCCAACTATCCAAATCATGCTGTACAGGCAGGCTGCTGGCCCCAGCATGGAGTTGCAGGTAACATCATAGCACCACTACTACCTCCTGCTCAGTTCAGAAATGCCGGCAGTGTGGCAGGCAGGGTTGCAAAACACCCCTATCATTGCACAGTGCTGCAGTAGGAGTGTGTGTGTATATGTCTATCCATTGTTTTGTGGCTGCCCACCCTGCTCTTGGCCCACATTGTCCAACTGTTACCAGCATTAGCCTGCGAATGTGCATAATGAGGAGCAAGGTAGTGTGGGTATGGGCCAGATAGGGCGAATTGGGCAGGCTGCATCTGCACAGGGAGTATTGCAATGGCTGGTACACTGTAGTGTCCGAACACCACCTACATGGACAGGGTGGCCACAGCATGTCATGCTGGGAGGGCAGTCTCACCCTGGCTTAGCAGTGACCATGGCATGTCCAGGTTCCCCCATAGTGTTCTATACTATCCATCTCCCATGATACCTGTGTGATCCCAGTTCTGGAGCCCAATCACTGACATGGGTGCATGCGCCCGCCCGCCCACCCCCACATCCTATGTCTGGGTGCATGTGTTTCTCACTGACCATGGACCAGCCAGTGGCATGTCTGCAGTTAGTCTGTGCATGGTGAGAACACCATGTATGCAAATGCAGTCCAACAGTGTTGTCTGATGGTGCATGGCAGACTGTGGTATGTGATACACAAGGAGGAGCAAACCTCCTGCAGATAGTCTAGGCAAACACAAGAGGCAGGAGACGTTGGATGAGCTGAAGGGTCTTTATTGCTGAAGGAGGAACCCCAACGCGTTTTGGAAATGCCTTCCTCAGGGGGAATACCACCAGGTGCACGTTTCAGCCACGTTGGTTTGAAAAACGTTTTTGCGTGTGAGCTCCAAATGCGATCATTGTGATATAGTCTCCAACGGATCTGACTTCATATGGTTTGTTTTTACATTCACGCCTTCGAACCGGCTTTGATAATGTGACTAGCTCCGTGCAGCATTGTCTCGCCTCCAAAGGAAGTGGTAAACAACTTCCTTTAGAGGCGGGATAATGCTGCACGGAGCCCTTCAAGACAGGAAGGGCTCCGCGATGATTTTACAAGCACAGCCGCGGTTCCCTAAGAGGCAGGGAGCCGCGGCTGCAGAAGAAGGGAGGGAGCTGACAGGGATTATTCAAGGTCAGGTATGAGCAGTTTTTTTTCGCGCGGGGGGGGAGGGGGGTGCGGCCCGCGAGTCTGCCGGTAGTCAGCTGTGCGGCCCGCAGCCCTCTGGAGGTTGGTGACCCCTGGCCTAGACATTGGTATGTGGCAAGTGAGGATTCCCACGGCAACCCCACATTACTGCTGGTCTGCCAATGCCCCAGTCACAGGTATGTCTCATGCGCACTAGGCCTAGAGGGATGTCCTTTGCCATCAGGAATGGGGTTGCTGGTCCCACAGCCAAACCCATGGCCTCAGGCACCTGTTCCTCCATGCCCCCACCTATAAGATAGGTGTTATGGGGGCACATAGTGTATACTACTCTGAACAGTAGGGGGCCATGGAACATAATCCTCATAAGACACTGGACACCCCTCCGCCCTGCTAACAGGTGGCCATGGCAGCCAGACTTTCTGGGTACACGCTGATCTGGGTGGTCTCTGGTCCCAGGGGGACACCTGTGACTGTGGGACACAGATGGGCATAGAGGTGCCTTTGGTTGCACTGCCTGGGACACCTGCCACACACTGCCAGTGATGAGGATGTGCAGCAGGACCTATATGCAGCACCACATGTACTGTGGACCTAATGCTGGGCAGCCATACTTACCCTCAGGGTGAATACAGAACCTGCACAATGGACTACTCTGTGCCAGTATCACGCACGGCAGTCCATCTTACCAGGCTGCGGTAACAGAGGTGCAGACCCCATTTGTTGATCCGCTGTGGACCACTGTTCTGCATGTGCAATGCATCATGGGTGCTGGTGTGGTTAGCCTAACCTGGCGCACAGAGCAGACGGTCAATGCAGTGACCTGCAGTCCCTCTGTAGCCAGGCATTGCTGTACATCAGGCCATAGAGGTATAGCCCACTGGTTCATACAATGACATTCAAAACTGTGTCCATGGGTTTGATCCCCTATTGTTCCCCCCTTCCATGCGTGCCAAACTCAGATATCTTGCATGCCTTTAACACTCATATTTTTGCAGATATGTGCTGCCAGCCCATAATAGATTCACCACAGTGGACGACAGTCCTCTGGTCCGGTTATCTGCATCTGTCAGCTGTGTAGAGTCTTGACTGCCTGTGCAGGCTGCCATCACAGGTCATGCACTGTGACCCTGTCCTGCATTGTGCCTCTATGTTGCCTGCCTTGCCTGTACCTCAGCTGCATGGTACCACCACACCTCTGTCCACCCATCTCATAGCCATCCTGGCACCCCCGCCTCCCCTGGGGGACAGGTATGCCCACCATCTGCCACCCACTGTCCTCCCAGTACTTTACATTGCCCACACCCTGTGCTGTGGTACAGGTGCCCACAACATGTTTGTCAACAGTACTGGCAGCCACATGGTCTGGCTGCAGATATGGCACGTCCAGGAGCCTCCAGCCCTCACCCCCAATCACCTGTGCGATGGCAGTAACCCATGGCTAATCCAGTGTTAGGGTGACATTAGTATCTCTGGACATAGGTAATGCATGTCAACCTGAGGCACCTTGCAGGCCACAGGGCAAAGTAACCTAGGGCACCGTGACATTGTTATGCCATTGTGAACAATGGCAAAATATCCCAGGGAGCCCACGAAGATGACCTGTCCAGGTGTGCCCAGTACGGTGCCCTACCTAGGGACCCCGATAAGGTGCCATAGAAGGCACCTCACAAGGCACCTGATGAGCATCCTATATGGCACCGTACAATATGGTGCCCAGTAAGGCACCTACTAAGGCGCCGTTGCACAATATACCATAGAAGGAACCCATGAACACGCCATGTTCTGAAGAGCGGTATCGGGCGACATACAATGTGCCATTAGGGCTGAGGAGCCCCAGGACGCACTCCTTAGTGTACCATTGCGTAAGGCACACTCCAAGGTGCCATAATCAACATTAGCCTAACATGCGCCTGAGGACCAGACGGCTGAAAGCCTGACATGCTGTAATGTCAGGCCTCAATGCCCACAAGAACATGGTCCGTCAGAGCAACATAACGTGGTATGTGTAACGCAGTGGTTAGGCAATATGTCCGACTACAATGTATTGGGAGTTCAATGGGAAGAAGATGGGTATAGGGCATGTCACAAACAGATAAGACCAGTCGTAGTCAGATATAGAAAAGTATACCTGTAACATAAACAAATAGATCAACGCACATCACAAATGGAGGTACGCACATGGAGGTATGCACATGTGTAAGCGCGTTACGAAGCGTGCACTGCGCAGGCACATTTTTGCTGCCTCATACAAGGTCTGTTCACATACAGCAGACAAGATGGCTGCCAGGTCGAGAAAGCCTGCATTTACCCATGCAGACCTGTACATGCTTGCAGAGTTGATATGCCTCCGCCAGGAGCGCCTGTTTCCAGGCTCCTCCCGTAGGCAGGACCTCACCAGAGTGAGGAGGGCCTGGGTGCGCCTCACCAGGCGATATAATAGAGGCTCTGAATACCCACGTGAGGTAAGTGCATGGGGATAGGCACCCAAACCTAGGACTTTAAAAAAATACCTGGTAACCAACACACATATCAGACACGCACAGCAAGGGAAAAGCAGGTGGCTGTGTGTCCAAATGGGATCAATGTAGGCCTTCATGTCAATGTTTGCAGATCTGCCCCGTCCCCAGGGGGCCACAGAACCCATTACAGAGATTTATTATTCATCCCAGTGTTATGGTATCTGCTCCTGTTGCAGTTTCACTGATGTGCCCTATCCCCAGGATGTCCCAGGCCACATTAGAGAGGTATAATATCCATCCTGTTGCTAAGGTACCTGCTCCTGTTTAAGTTTCACAGATGTGCCAAATCCCCAGGATGCCCCAAGCCTCATCACAGAGGTCTATTATGCATCCTGGTGTTATGGTACCTGCTCTTGTTTAAGTTTTACAGGTCTGCCAAATCCCCAGGATGCCCCAGGCCTCAGTACAGAGGTCCATTGTCCATTCTGGTGTTATGGTACCTGCTCTTGTTTAAGTCTCAGAGGTCTGCCAAATCCCCAGGATGCTCCAGGCCACACTACAGAGGCCTACTATCCATCCTGGTGATATGGTACCTGCTCTTGTTTAAGTCTCACAGGTCTGCCAAATCCCCAGGATGCCCCAGGGCACACTACAGAGGCCTACTATTCGTCCTGGTGATATGGTACCTGCTCTTGTTTAGGTCTCACAGGTCTGCCAAATCCCCAGGATACTCCAGTCCTCACTACAGAGGCCTATTATTCATCCTGGTGTTATAGTACCTGCTCCTGTTTAAGTTTCACAGGTCTGCCAAATCCCCAGGATGCTCCAGGCCTCACTACAGAGGCCTACTATTCATCCTGGTGTTATGGTACCTGCTCTTGTTTAAGTTTCACAGGTCTGCCAAATCCCCAGGATGCTCCAGGCCTCACTACAGAGGCCTACTATTCATCCTGGTGTTATGGTACCTGCTCTTGTTTAAGTTTCCCAGGTCTGCCAAATCCCTAGGATGCCCCAGGCCTCAGTACAGAGGTCTATTGTCCATCCTGGTGTTATGGTACCTGCTCTTGTTTAAGTCTCAGAGGTCTGCCAAATCCCCAGGATGCTCCAGGCCACACTACAGAGGCCTACTATCCGTCCTGGTGATATGGTACCTGCTCTTGTTTAAGTCTCACAGGTCTGCCAAATCCCCAGGATGCTCCAGGCCTCAGTACAGAGGTCCATTGTCCATCCTGGTGTTATGGTAGGTGCACTGGTTGATGTGTGCAGGCTACACATATCGCCATGTTGTGGCTGGAGCCTGCAGGGCATATAGCTGCACATCCCCAGGGCACACTCGGGTGTGGCTGTTGCTGTGTGCAAGTGCCACTGGTGAGACACATGATCATTTCCCCCACCAATGCATACAGTGGCACATGCCTATGCAGTCTGTGTATATGTCGGACAAGGGTCACAGACAGGTTGATGGGTGTAGCAGACATGCTGACACAGTGGTGCATATGTGCGGGATGTGGCGCATGCCCTGCCCCCCAGCACACCGTACATGTATGCCGACACCATGCATCACCAGGGGGACTGACACACCGTTGCTGCCATGCTCTGTCTGGGTGTTGCGTTTATCGCAGCAGGGACACATCACCTTTGCATTGCTGTGGAACATTGAGATGTCATTCGTGACTTTGCATGGCCATGTAATCTGGGATTGTCATAGCCGGACTTGTGGGGTCACAGGTGGCATTTGTCCATACATCTACAGAAGGAACTCACATGCGCACTGTATGTTCTACATCCATCTGACATTGTGTAGCTCTGTGGGGCCAATGTGTGGGGCTCGCATCGCAGGCCTTGCACCAATATTTGGCTACACAGGTACATGCAGCCACATACGTGGCACAGGAGATACATTCTGTAGGTCCTGCTTATTTATGTGGCTAACGTCCACTTGTACATGACACACTATTTGCCTCCAGAACACTGTGATACGTGCCACCATCTCTGATTGCTGTTTGACCATCGCAGGGGGTGTTATAGTGGATATGGGGCAACACTCTGTCGTGTTTCAACGTACACGGTGCATGCGCATGTGCCTGACTCGTCTCTTACACTGGTCCATGTGCCGGGGTGGGATTTGTGTGGGTACGTGCACCGTTGTGGACGTCTCTTTGTACCTCTACGTACATGTTATTGTATGTGTTTATTGGAAGGATGTGGCAATGTACATTGATTTGCAGGCTTATCTTTGCATGTGTGCACAGTCCTCTTTCTGACATGACATTGCCACTCACATTGCGCCAGTATCTTTGCACGGTGGCGGCGGATGTGTCCATTTCCAGGCTTCATTTGTGCAGTCCCTGTACATTGCCATATTATGACTGCTCCTGTTTCCACGGCACCCATTGCAGTGGGCCTTCCACATAGTGCTACCTCTGTATGTCAGTGGGATCCAGTCTTCTTTGCTTTTTGCCCACATGTGACTCTCGTACCTGATACCGTGTCCTCATGTTGCATTGTGTCACTGTTTTTGATGCCATGTGTGCATTAAAGGTTTTATTTACATGACTCCCTGACGTCTGGTCTTTCTCAGCATATCACATGCTGTTCTAGGGGCATCTACACTGCTGTATGACCCACTGATACCCACACATTAGGTCTACACATCTGAGGAGTGGTGCTGGGCCATTGGGGCATGACATCATTGGCATGTTTGTGCATTTGCCTGTGCACTGCATATGCACTTCAATGTGTGGCAGCATGACATTACATCTCTGTATCTTCCCTTCAGACCTTATTGCCTTGTGTGTGTGTTGTCAGCCTGGTGTGCTTGCCTGACATGTGCCCCCTGTCAGCTGTGTGTTCTGGTGCTGTGGCCGTGATGGTGCAGACATGTACTACTACTATTACTGAGCATTTGTATAGTGCTACATGGCATATGCGGCGCTGTGCAGACAGGTGGGAGACATGTTCTGTGCATCAGAGCTTACTATCTAGTCAGCACGGACACAGATGGGGTAGGAGGGATACCGCTGGGGACAGGGGGGCGGTCAGGGGAATCATGCTTCCATGGCTGCAGCGAGGATGTGTGGTTTCATCCTGGATTTGTTGGGGGTTGGAGATGGTGCCTGCTGTACGGACAGCAGTAGTTTGTTCACGGCGTACGGGGTATCACGGAAAGAGGGGTGGAGTATGGGGTTAGCAGTAGGGGTGTACTGCACAGGTGGTGGGTGTCTGCTGGGGGTCGATGTTTTCAGGGAGGTTTGTATGGTGAGATGGGAGATGAGAGGTGGTGGGGAGCCACAGAGTCTCTGCATTTTGAGCTCAGCAGGGGATGTTTGACATGGATATGGTAAAGGATAGGGAGGCTTTGATGTGACCTGACAAGGGGGGTAGTGTGGCCATGACTGGCCTGGCACAGGGTTGGATGCACAGCAAATTGTTGCACACTTTGACGGGGAATGAGGTGTGTCCAGGTGAGACCTGCAGGGAGCAGACTACTGAAGTACTGATGGGATGCGATTGGGGAGTGCATGGGCATATTGGTGGTGTGTTCAGGGTGGATGGGGTGGGTATCACTGCTGTTGTAGAGGAAGGAGGGGCAGGTGTTAGCTATCAGATGGCTGTGTGTCGTGAACGGGGGTGAGGGGTCAGGGATGGCCCCAGATTGCGGCCTGGGGACACTGGGGGAGGTACAGAGTTATCCACAGACATTGACAACAGAGGGTGGGCAGGGAGGTGTTACGATGATGGATGGGAGGTACGGTCATGGCCATGTTCACTTTCAGGCCATGGTGAGACATCCAGGCAGCAATGTCGTCACGACAGGCATGGATCAGGTTTTGTTTAGCCGGGGAGGGTTCAGGTGTGAGTAGGTGGCTCTGTGAGTACAATAGTTTTAAGTACAGATGTAATTTTATAGAGGGATGATTGGTGAATAATTTAATTAATCAAAATTAAAACACTTTCCGGTGAAGAAATAAAAAACGTATAATTGTAAAATAATTGTGGTGGACCATAAATTTATACTATCATTTCATGCAACCTATAAGATAATAAGATAATATTCAATTAAGTACGTTTATTAATTATAGGCTTCACTTGCTCTACCTGTTGCGTTTTCCTGGGTTCAGCGTTTCCTCCAGTAGTGTAGGTTTCAGTTTTATTGCTTCATTATAATTTTTAATTTTTATTTTATTTTTATAATTTTAATTATGGTTATTATTGATTTTTGTACCATTGAAGATTTTTATAGGGTACAGTTAATTGGATTAGCTCTTCTATTCTCTTTTCTCCTTTCCCTTCAGTTATCATTGTGGCAAGAAAATCATATAGGTAAGAATGTGATAAATGATTTTCAGTACATCAAATTGTGGGTTATGTTGTTTCTTGGTCACAAATAGGTTTATAAATGGGTGATTTAATTAATTAATAAAATATATTTTTTAGTTTATTTACTACATAATAATCTTTATTGATTTATTTTCAATTTTTAGTTCATGACCTTTTTAGCCATTTAACTTTTTCAGTCTAGTTTTATAACTGTATGGTTTTATATGTATGATATGTACTTTTTATATATATGTTATTTATTATTATTAGTTGGATTCATTTAGAGTAAATAGATACTTCATTGTGTGTCACTAATTTATTAAGTTATTGAGTATTTATTAGTGTGACCATGTGTCTATAAGTTCTTATATATGTGATTATACACGTATCATACGTATACAGTCATTTAATTAATTATTTATGTATTTATCTGTCTGTTGGTTCACAGACTTTCGCTGTACTTTAGCAGTTAGTATTTAATTATTTATTTAATTATTTATTTACAGTTTTTATGAATTTTTTAGTGTTTTTAGTGTTTTGAGTGCCTTATATATGTATATTTATGATGAATTTGTTTGTTTTAAATAAAATTTTTTATATGTTGTTATAGCCAAAGCCCCTGAGGAAGGCATAAACGAAACACGGCCTGTGTTGGGCCTGGCTTTATGAAATAAAGGTGGTATTATAGTTCCTTCCTTGCCTCCACGGTTTTTACTGGGTTGCTGTTGGTACGTGGACTGTGCTTTTTGTTAGGTGGCTCTGTGAGCCATCAGTATCTAGCTGGTACAGCCATCCATGGGTGGTGATGGGCACACCAGGGGACTGTGTATGGAGGGGATAATGAGGGATCCACGCCAGATCCTTGGGGTACACCATCCGGGTGCGGGGTTGCGGGGTAGGGGGTAGATATACAGGTATTGTTACGCTGTACCGAGTATGGGTATAGTTACATCACAAAGTATTATCTCATGACTTTCATTACTACCACACCTACTGCACCTGCACAGTGGGAGACATTGCCTGTTGGTTAGGAGAAGGTACCTCAGGCTAGAGGGCCATGGGTTCACATCCCACCTGGGGACAGCAACATCAGGCCTGTGGGACTGGGGTTTCTAGTCTTATTGACATTCCTTGTGGCCTTGGGCACGCCACGTGGGCCTCCATTGGCCACCGCTTTATTTGATGGATAAGGCGGGATAGACAACTGGTTAATTACATAGATAACTCAGTACTTATGTCTGGCACTGCCCCTTGTACATAGCGCTGCACAGATATGTCGGGCAGACACCCTGCTCAAAACAGCTTACATTCTAGTTAGGATAAGTGAGAGAATGTGGGAGCAGGGGTAGGAGAGGCGAAGGAGGAGGAGGATCAGGCTAGTTAGAGTCCACAGGCAGCAGCGGGTAGGTGAACGTTTAGCATAGATTGGATGTGTGTTTGCGAGGGTGTCTGGCACACAGACCCCGGGAATTTATCCCAGGCGTAAGGTGCATCAAGGTGAGGGACGCGATGTCTGCTGTTCACAGTGGAGCAGAGGGGCCGTCCATTTCAGCACTGTGATCCAGTGTGTGCCTTTTGTGGTAACTTGTTTGCATTGTGCTTATTGGGGTTGTTTGGGATAGTGGTCACAGACACATGTTGGCAGTCCATAGGTTGCCAGTTTGATTCCCACATGTTCTATTCCTTTCCCTTTCCTGTGTTCTGCTAACCTGCCCATGCAATGGCTGCAGCCTCGTCACCTCTCCACACACCCTTCCATCTCTGCACTGTGTGCCACAGTGTGCCCTCTCTGCAGCCTATCTGTCAGATATTGTGTGTTACATATGGCTATATCTTTGTAGTGTCCATGTGAACAGCCGGCTTGGTGAATTGGTACTGCTGTTGCTGGCTGATCTGTGCCACATCACTGTGCAGGTTGGATTCTCACATGCTCCTTTTTCATTCCATTGTCATGGTCCACGGGCCGTCCACATAGCTGTCCCTTCAGCCGGCCCCTGACACCCTTCATGCGTCACTCCCATGCTCTTTTGCATGCTGTTTACACTGCATTACATCTCATGGTGTGTGTGCATGTGTTTCTATGTGGCTCCCGTCCCACCTACAGACTGTGATATGAGCTGTGGACGCCTGTTGTGCATGTGCGTTGCATCATGGTGACTGTTTGGGTTGCCCTTTCCTGGCACACAGCAGGCGTTTTGTATGGTGCCCTGCAGTGTTCTTGTATGCAGCCATTGCTGTGGCCCTCACAGTCGTGGTGTGGCCTACTGGTTTGTGCAGTGCTTTTCAGGCTAGTGGTCATGGGTTCGCTCCCTCTTTGTTCTCCTTCTTTTATGCCTTTCCTACACTGGTACTTGTCATTCTTGTAACAGTCATATCTCTGCTGATCTGTGCTGGCAGCACATATTACCCTCATCACAGTCGCCAACCATCTTTCTGTCCGTCTATCTGCTTCTGTCAGCTGTGTGGCATCCGGCGTTCATGTGCAGGCTGCTACCCCATGTCCTGCTTTTTAGGTGCCTTAACCTATGGTGCCTTATGGGGCACCGTGCCGGCACCTTATATGGGGCCTTCTGGGGGTGGCTGCATGGCGCCTTAGGTTAGGGCACCTTGTGGGGCGCATGACAACGTACCTTGTGAGGCACCTCCGGTTAAGGTGCCTTGTGATGTGCCCTGTATGGCGCCTTGCGATGCGCGTTACCCGATGGTGCATTGTTACGCGCTTTACCTGGCACTGCTTGTCATATGATGCACCGCCCACTCCTTTATATGGGCATCTGTACCATTACTGCGGAAACTACCGCGGGTGACATTAGCGCGGTTTAGTAAACATACCCCATAGTGTAAGTTTGCACTCCACCCATGCTCTGCTGCTATGCGTGCCCATGTTGAAAGTATGCATGATAGGTCTTACGCATGTGTTTACAGAATAGCAACCAGCTAAAGCAAATGCCCATCCGCGCATGTGAGTCCTTGAAAATAGTGACTTACGGGTGTAAATAACATGCATCTTTATACTGCTTCCCCTAAATGTGCCATCGGCGTGTTTTTGACTCTGATAACTTCATTGTGTTTGTGACTGTATAGTTGGTATATGTCTACAACTATAACACCCCTAGGATATAGGAGACTCCCACTTCACGGTGCCAAGGGTTTCAGTTAGGGATATTCAAAGTTGACCCCATGTCACCTGGACTGCACATAAATTGACAGAGATAACCTCATCACTCTTCGCCACATTCCAACCTGCCTACCAGATCACTTAAATAGTTGATAGTCCCACTCTGTGAGGCATCTTCCAGAGGGAGGGAGGAGGAACTAGGATGAAAAGCAAAAAGCTTAACTGAATTATGTTATCTGTTCAAAAATCTCATCCAAAGGCAGAATTAAACCAAATGTATTTTTTCCTTCCAGCAGGTTGGACGATGAATTTCAGGTTCAAATCAAATCAAATCAAAATAACAATTTTTTTGTGGTGGGGTCAAAACTCTGAAATGCATTACATAGAAACATAGAAACATGATGGCAGAAAAAGACCACATGGCCTATCTAGTCTGCCCTTCCATATCAACAACTACAACAGTCCCCTTTTTTCCTTTAGAGATCCTCTGTGTTTGTCCCATGCTTTTTTGAATTCAGATGCTGTCCTCATCTCTGCCACCTCCACTGGGAGACTATTCCATGCATCTTTCACTTTCCGTAAAGAAATATTTCCGCATATTACTTCTGAGTCTATCCCCTTTCACCCTCATCCTTATCTCCCCTCATAGCAGAATTTGCTTTCAATCGAAAGAGACTCTTCTCCTGTGCATTTATGCCATGGAGGTATTTAAATGTCTCTACCATATCTCCTCTATCCCACCTTTCCTCTAAAGTATACATATTAAGATCCTTAAGTCTGTCCTCACTTCCTTTTAACAAAAGCCACTAAGCATTTTAGTAGCCACTCTCTGCACCAACTCCAACCTATTCATATCCTTTTGAAGAAGCGGTCTCCAGAATTCCACACAATACTCCAAATGAGGTCGCAGCAAAGAATATCACCTCCTTTTTTCTGCTGGCCATTCCTCTCCCTGTGCACCCAAGCATCCTTCTAACTTTTGCCGTCGCCTTTTCTATCTGTTTAAATACTTTAAGATCATCAGACACAATCACACCCAGGTCCCGCTCTTCTTTTGTGGAAAGAAGTACTTCACCCCCTATACTGTACCACTCCCTTGGATTTTTGAAGCCCAAATGCATGACCCTGCATTTTTTTAGCATTAAATCTCAGTTGCCAAATTCTAGACCATTCTTCAAGCTTAGCTAGACCCCTCCTCATGTTATCTACTCCTTCCTGGGGGTCTACTCTATTGCAGATTTTGGTATCATCCGCAAAGAGGAAAACCTTACCCAACACCCCTTCCGCAATATCACTAACAAAGATGTTAAAAAGAATCGGTAGGGACAGATCCCTGTGGCACACCACTGGTAACCTACTTCTCCTCAGAGTGAGCTCCATTTACATGTACCCTTTGTCACCTCCCACTCAACCAATTTCTAACCCAAGCAGTAACTTTAGGGTCCATCCCTTGGGTGCTCAGTTTGTTTATAAGTTGCTTGTATGAAACGGTGTCAAAGACTTCACTGAAATCTAAGTACACCACATCTAGGGCTCTCCCTCGGTCCAGCTCCCTGGTCACCCAGTCAAAGAAATCAATCAGATTTGTCTGACAAGACCTGCCTCTGATGAATGCATGTTGCCTCAGATCCGGTAATCCATTGGACTCCAGAAATCTCACTATTTTCTCTTTCAGCAGCGTTTCCAATAGTTTACCCACCACAGAGGTTAAACTAACCGGCCTGTAGTTTTCAACCACATCCTTCTTCCGCTTTTGTGAAAAGGGACCACATGTGCCTTTCTCCAGTCTTCAGGCACCACTCCAAACTCCAAAGAGGCATTGAAAAGGTCAGTCAATGGAACTATTAGAACATTCCCAAGTATTCAGTATTCTCGGATGTATCCTATCTGGTCCTATCACTTTCTCTACTTTTAGTTTAGCTAGTTCCTCACGAACACAGTCTTCTGAAAATTGTTTGAGGTCCCCGTCACTTCTGTTCCTATTTCTGGGTGTTGTCTAAGGTCCTGCTCCTGGTTCTTCATCTGTGAACACAGAACAGAAATATTTGCTAAACAATTCCGCTTTATCCTCATCAGCTTCTACATATTCCTCACCTTCACTCTTGAATCTGATAATACCACTTTTGCCCTTCCTCCTCTCACTAATATATCCCCCCATTTTTATTACATTTCCTCTTCCTTTTGTATCTTTGCTTTCCTGATTATTTTGCTAGTTTCTCTAAGTTTTTCCAAATATAGATGCTTGTCTTCCTCTCTCTGTGTTCTCTTGTATTTCACGAAGGCCTCCCTCTTTTTCTTGAACTTTTCAGCTGCTTCTTTTGAGTACCATAGCGGCCTCCTTTTCCTTTTATTTACCATTCTAACAAAAAGGTTGGTTGCCCTTAAAATATCCCCTTTCAGTTTTGCCCACTGTTTTTCAACATCCCCCAGCTGTTCCCATCCTGCTAGAAACTCCTTGAGATATTGGCCTATCTTGACACAGTTAGTTTTCCTAAAGTCTAACACCCTCGCTTTTGAATGGATTTTATCAGCCCTAGTCCTAATACTGAACCACACCATTTGGTGATCACTGGATGCAAGATGATCTCCCACTGTAACATCAGAAACACTTTCCCCCTTGTTAAGCACCAAGTCCATTATGGCCTCTTCACGTGGGGTTCTGTTACCAGTTGCCTGAATAGTTCTCCCCCTAGAGAATCCAGGATTTCCTTACTTCTAGATGACACCACAGCAGGGATGTGCCAATCAACATCTGGCATATTGAAATCACCTATCAGTAGCACCTCCCCTTTCCTGGTAATGCTGCATATGTCTTCTATTAAATCTCCGTTCACTTCTCCCTGTGAGGGGGGTCTGTATATCATGCCAATGCAAATGGAGTTCTCTTTCCCTCTTTCTAGTTTAACCCACAGTACCTCCTCTCTCTCTTTTAAGCCCTGTAACAGGGCCAGCCTGTCCTTTGTGCGAGAATGTTGTTCACACAGGGCCCCGCGCTTCAGGGAGCCCTGCACCAACAATGTCTCACATATTCGGAACCGGCAGCAACCACTAGGCCACTCCTCCACTTTTTCTCTGAAAGGGCAGCTGGGAAACAGGCAGGGACTTTGGTACGTCTCTCTCTTTTACTTCAACAGGTACCAGAGCTCCATCAACTGAACAATGGCTGGGAAAAATTGTATTGCCAAAACTGCTGTCCCATTACAGCTTATACCTCTTTGTTGTAGTATAGGCAACTGACGCACCGGAGGTTAAAGGAATTTCCTGTTTCCTGGTACTCAGCGCGCCAACGGCCTATACTACAACACAGCTGCTGAAGTGAAGAAAAACGGCGCTCTTCACAGCTGCCGAAGTGAAGAGCGCCGTTTTTCTTCACTTCAGCAGCTGTGCTAAGGAAGTAATGCAGATAATGACTGGTGTGCTTTTTGAGTAAGGGTGCTCTATTTGCTGGATGAGAGGAAGTTTGCTCTGTGTGGTGGATGAGAGGGCAGTATGGTTAAGTAAGATGGGTAATAGATGCCCTTTGGTTGTGGGGGAGCGAGGCAATGATCAAATGTTTTTACTTGGGTAGAAGTGGTTAGGGGAGGAAAAGGTATAGTAGTAATTTAGATTTTCAAATCACAGCCCATACTTCCTGGAGTATATTGTGTTTTAATGCAGGCACAAATTATGTGAATATTATGTACCTGTACTGTGGGCATCGAGGTTTCTTTTTCAAAGGGATACTCCATGAGGCATTCCTCTTTGAAAATAAGCTTCTAATTGAGTTCAAGTCCAAGAGTAAGTTTCAGAACGGCTCCCTCCCCATTCTTATTGAGTTAATAAAAACAAGTTCTTATTAACGTGGTACGGAGACATAAAAACACATTTTACAAATGATGCAATCTGGGATGTCCAAGTGAGAATGTTTCAAAAAAGGTCGGGTGCATCCACGTTCATCATAGGGTTGTGAAAGTTGAACAGTGAAAAAGATAGACAGGAAGAAAATCGATGCCTTTGAATTATGCTGCTGGCAAGGAATACTTAGTATACCGTGGTCTGCCTGAAGAACAAACCCAGGGCCAGCGCTACCCAGTAAGCCAGGTGAGCATGGCAGGGAGGTGCCGGTGATAAGGGGCGCTGAAATCGCAGCCAGCAGTAGTGCATGTGCCCATGGGAGCAGCCTGTCCCGCAGGTTGAAAATCGAGGTCTACGGTGCTGCTCTATGCCCACAGGACAGGCTGCTCCTGCGGGCCGATGAGGAGAGAGACTCGCAACAAGAGTGCTGCAAGGTTCCAAGACACACAGGAGGTAAGGAAAATTTAAAGGGGCAGTGGTTTGAGGAAATAAAGTTGAGGGGAGGGGGATGAATGGAGCGCAATGGGTGAGAATGGAAGGGGGAAGGAGAAAAGGACAGAGGCTGGGAGAGGAACAGAGTGGGGGAAGACAGCAGGAGAGAGTCTACGGGGAGAAGTGAAAGAGTGCAAGGGGCTGGAGGTTGAAGAGAGGGGAGAAAAGAGCACAATGAATATATGCTAAAGGACGCAGCCCCCTCGCAGAAGGCACACAGGCACTCCATCCCACCCTACACACAGGCACCCTTCCCCCACAGCACATAAACATGCATGTAGAGGCACTCCACCCCCGCACCACACACACACACACATACATGCTTGTAGCCCCTGACAATCTTCATGACACAGACATTCACATAGCCCCCAACAGGCCCCATCACATACACACATGCATGTATGTAACATCCAACGGTCCCCATGGCCTGCACATTCATTCACACTTGCGCATGTAGTCTCCAGCAGCCTCCATGACACACAGAAAAACACAAACACATGCACCTACTGACACACGCACACATGCGCGCACCCTCCAACACTTCCTATGAAACACAGATGAAGCCCCCAAATGCCTGATCCTCTGAGTGAGGGAAACATGCTATTGTGCCCCTCTAGAAACATGGGGACAGATAAAGATCATATGGCCTATCCAGTCTCCCTTCCATACCGACTACTACAGTCCCCTTTTTCTGTGTTTGTCCCATGCTTTCTTGAATTCAGATATAGTCCTTATCTCACTACATCCACTAGGAGACTATTCCACACATCTACTGCTCTTTCCATAAATAAATATTTCCATATATTGATCCTCAGTCTATCCCCTTTCGCCTTCATCCTATACCCCCTCATTACACAGTTCAACTGAGAGGCTCTCCGCTTGTGCATTTATGCCATGGGGATATTTAATATCTCTATCATATCTCCCCTCTCTTGAATTCTTGAAGTCTGTCCCCATATGGTTTATGATGAAGCCCACTGACCATTTTTATATTCACCCTTTGCACTGACCCCATCCTGTTTAGATCCTGTTGAAGGTATGGTTTCAAGACTTGCAAACAATACCCAATAAGGTCTCACCAAAGACTTATACAGAGGCACTATCACCTCCTTCTTCCTGCTTGCCATTCCTCTCCCTGTGCACCCAAGCATTCTTCTGGCTTTTGTCATTGCCTTTTCTATCTGTTAAGCAACCTTAAGATCATCAGAAACAATCACTCCCTAGGTCCCGCTCTTCTTTTCTGGACAGAAGTACTTCACCCCCTATATTGTCCTGCTCCCTTGAATGTTTGCAGCCCACATGCATGACTCTGCATTTTTTAGCATTAAATCTCAGTTGCTGAATTCTCAACCATTCTTCAAGCTTTTCTGGATCCCTCGTTAGGTTATCTACACCTTCATGGGCATCTACTGTATTGCAGATTTTGATATCATCCACTAAGATGCAAACCTTACCAGATAGCCCTTCTGAAATATCACTAACAAAGATGTTAAAAAGAATTGGACCAAGGACAGATCCCTGCAGCATACCACTGGTAACCTCCTTCTCCTCAGAGTGAGCTCCATTTACCCGTACCTTTTATTGCCTCCCAGTCAACCAGTTTCTAACCCAGTCAGTCACTTTATGGTCCATCCCTAAGGTGCTCAGTTTATTTATACAGTAAGTTGCCTGTGCAGAACAGGGTCAAAGTGTGTACTTTTCAACTTATTTCAGCTTTGTTGCGGGGTACCAAACATGCCAGACCTCCTTCCTTTCCTCTTGTGACGTGCTGCTAGGGTGGTATTTATCTTTATGTCCGAGTCAGGCAGCAAGCCGCAGAGAATAGAGGGAATGGGGGGAGCTTTGGGTGCAGCATATTGGTCAGTCAGAGTCAGACATATGTGCGCTGCAGGACAGGTCCTGAAGCTTGTGGTTAGCATCACTACCAGAACACTACAAGGAGCACCACTACTGACTCTCATGGGATGCTACAGGACGATCATTCCACTTTCGTCCAGCCTGGCTTGAATGCCAACAAAGTCTCTGCATATTTCACAATTGCAGCAGCTCCAAAAGGCAGTGGCGAAGCAGCGCTCTCAAAGAAATCTCAAAGTCCAGCCAAGTGCTGATTCTAACATTAATGCTACCACTGTCTACAGTTGGGACTACTGATTGAGTCCTGCCTCGTAGTGCTCACTGTAGCTTTCATTCTGCTTACACGCAGGGATAACAGTGGCTTTCCCCAGGTTGCTCTTAATAATAGTCTATTGTCTTTTTCTCCAGGAACTTGTCCAAATCTTTTTTAAACCCATCTACATTCCTTCTTTTTCATCAGATTTAAAAAAAAGCTTTGAAATTGTATATACAGAAAGAGAGTGGTGGCAGTATCTATAGCAACAGGCGAGATAAGAGGCATAAAAAGCGAAGTGGTTTTAACTTTGTAGAACTTTTTATGCTTAAATAAATAAATCCATTCATTTTGTTTGCTTCGATCACATTAACCCTTTGACTATCACAGCTGCTCATACGATGTTGCATATTTATTCCTCAGTACTTGTTTTTATTCCAGTTAGGCATTTGTCCCTTCCCTGCAATTTTCTTGTTACAATATGTTTTGAAGGAGAAATACTAGCATCACATGAACAGAGTTCGCCTCTTTCTCCCCCCCCCCTCCCCCCTGCCCAGGCCCATCTTGAACTCACTCGCCATTCTGCTTTCTTCTACCTTAGTCCCATCCTCTGGAACTCTCTCCCTCACCCTCTGCGCACGGAGCTATCTCTCCCACGTTTCAGAGCACTTCTTAAAACACACCTCTTTCACCAGGCCTATGACCTTCCTATTCCCGCTGGTGGCTCTGACCCTCCCTTGTCGGGATCCCCAACATTAGTATCATAATAACACTCTCCATCCCCGTTTCAGCAGCTCCTCCCCCTCCATCCCCACCTTCGCCCCTCTTACGTCTTTTCTTGCCTCTGTATTTTTCTGTCACACTCCTCTACTTTGCTCCTATTTCCTGTCCAATTGATGGCGTTCTTTTCGATTTCCTGTAGCGAATAGTGCTTTATTGTACACCGCTTTGACGCTTCGCAAGGGCGGTATATCAAATCCCACAAATAAAGAATAAAGGAGTTTTGAGAAAGGGGGGGGGGGTGCAGCCTACCATTAATAGTAATGATGGAGGGGGTGCTATTCTATAGGTTGCAAGGGGGATGCTAGAGACCTAGCACCAGCCCTGAACAAACCAATTGTTACTAGAGGAGATCAAACCTAAGCTTTCTTTAGAAGCTCAGATTTCATTACATGTCTTTACATGACTCTGTTGTGCTGTAGCAGGACCAAATACAGATGTGGCCACTAAGGGGAGAAAACTACTCTGTTGCTTGCAGGCTTCAGTGCACACCTGTACATAATGCATGTTGGCTGCAGCAACCATCTGAGCCATAGAGGGTATGTCCCATCTTCCCGGAACAATAGGAGCATGACATAGATTACAATTCATTTTCCCCCAATGTCCTATAAGCAAGTCCTTGTGTGGCCCCTGTGCCCAGTTGAGATTTATGCACCAAACAACCCTGATGTAGGTACCATCTGACTGGATGAGTAGAGTGAGCCTGTAGCGTATGGGGGCCACAGCCATGACCTGGATACTGTGTTTCAGTTTAGGTTTGCCTGGGACCCTACCACTTGCAGGCAGGGATGGTGGCAGTGGGTGTGCAGAAGCTATGTTGTTTGTCAATATGGTCTCAAATAACTGTAAACATCCTCTATGGTTGCACTGATGTCCCAATAATTTGCACATGAGTGACTGTCAGCATACCTGAGCATATACATTAGTATGCATTGACTGATGGCATCTGCATGGTGCACTGGAGATCTGGGCTCCTGTCAGGGGCCTCATAGCTGTCCCATGCATGCCATGCACATGTACCTACACATACATGCCCCAGGACCACACATTATGGGGATGACAAGGCCAAGAAGCAGCACTGGGGTAGATATCTTCAAGGGATGCCCTAGACAAGTTGTTGGACATTTGTCCAACCATTTTATCCATGTCATCCACAGGGGTATCTGTCTGTATGACCTCTTGGCAGTGTATTGCTGGCTTCCATTGGGGACCTGACCTAGAGTATGTTGGGAGGGAGGTAGGGAACTCACCGGGAGTGGGATGAAACACAGAAGAGATGAGCAGCCAGGAACTCCATGCTGGGCATTTGGGCATTTTGTGGTATAGAAGGAGTTAGGTAGGCTTTGTCTTCATCACATCTCATGCTGTCAGGGGCACCTGTGGACACTTGCACAGCTTATGTAGGAGTGGGAAAGCTAGGCCTTGAGTAGCCAGCAAGAGCCAACAGTCTGAGATGGCTTTAAGTGTGGACATGCCACCTGAGGCTCCCTGCATTGCATGGCATCCAGCATTTGTCCTACAGTAGCTGCTGTAAATGGTGATTGTGGTTGCTGGGTGGAGGCATGTGAACAGCTCCTTCCACCATGATGTCATCCTGCTAGGTTAACAGTTGTCAAAGTCTGCCCATGTACACCTGGCCCAGGAGTTGGTCAATATATAAGTAGAAAGTGGGAGCAACTGGTTCTTCTGGGGGAGGGTGACCAGGAAGGGAGAGGTACTATTTACCCAACCTTTGCCATTTGCTTCCGTATATGGTCAAATGCAGTCTGGATTTGTTGCCCATGTCCAGAAGGGCTCTCTCAGTCCATTTGCATATTGTTTCACACCCTTATTGGAAGCATGGTACGTGGGCTGCCCATCTGTCTGGCACATACAGGTCACAATGACTATGTGTGATGTGGAAATATTTCTTTAGGGAAAGAGTGGTAGATGCATTGAATAGTCTCCCAGTGGAGGTAGTAGAGACCTTGATGATATTTGAATTCAAAAAAGCATGGGGTCAACACTGAAGATCTCTAAAGGGAAAAAAAGGACTACAATAGTTGGTATGGAAGCGCAGACTGGATAGGCCATATGGTCTTTTTCTGCCATCATGTTTCTATGTGTCTATGACTATGACATGTCAGTGATGTGCATGATGGGAGCAATGTCCTTATGTTTGTGCATAGGTAGGGAAGTGTGCAGGTTGTAAGGATGTTTTGTGCAAAATGTGAGTTGCACAGGGGTCCAGCCATGCTTCTGAGGGCCATATTCCCTGTACTGGCAGCTACACCATCATCCCCTAATACCATGAGGCACAGGCCTGTCATTATGCACCTTTAGCACAGTAGCACAGCCTCATGAGGATGTTGGTGTCAGGTGGGAATACTGCTGCAAGGGCTCTGCCATGAAGATGTGTGTCAAAACACTTGTGCCTCATGTGTCACATACCACAGTGGTGGCTCTCTGCTACAGGCTATACCGATTGCGCAGTGGGTCCCTATCCAAGAGGTTAGACACAGAGGCCCCCACGGATGACTGCAAACCCTAATGGTGGGTCTTCATACATGGAGTGCAATATGAGGACTATCTGTATGTGTTCAACTATGGAGACAAAGGAGAGGGCATGGGACCCCTTTTTGCAGTGCCCATAGAGAGATGACTGCAGCAAATAATTTAATGTTAAACTGTGTTTATTAAATAATGTGCAAGATAGCAAGAACCAGGTATATATTGAAGGGGGTGGAAAAGAGCAGGGCAGCCCTGATGGAGCTGGATGACAGATCTCAGGAGGTGCAGCAGCTATGGCAAAGGAACAGCAGGCATTTGGAGGATGCCTGTGTATTCAAAGGAGAATGTCATGAGAAAAAGCATTTCTAGCTTTTGCCCTTGAATCTGTGCCATCTTCTCTTTTGCGGGTAGATGCATTGTACCAGCTCCTCCATGGCAGTCAGGTGCTATCGGAGCATTTGCAACTCTGCAGCTACTGACGCATCTCCACTGGTAGCTGGGGTTGTTCAGGCACACTGCCCATCCATTGGGGGAGATGTGTCTGTAGCTGCAGGAGTCACAACCAGCGGCTGCACCTGGCTTTCCTGGACCTCCACCTCCAATACCACCAATATTACCTCCTGGCTGTTGCCCACATCCACCAAGCCTGCCAGGATAGGCTAGGATGCTGGATGGGGTAAACTGGAAAGGTGAGGGGGTGTCACCAGGCTGCTCCAGGCCTGTGCCTACACCATCCTGAGGGTCCAGAGGAGATGTGGAGAGGTCTCTCACAGGTCATCCCACAGGCCTAGTGGGCAAACAGAGAACATAGGATTACATGCCTGGCAAACCTGGCCAGGATGGTTTCCATCCTCGCCCAGCTAGTTCCTGAATTTTCTGGTAGGCTTTCATGATTTTATCTTCCGTGCAAAGTTCAGCACATTCATCAATATCAATCTAAGGTGAGTCATAGCTTCTGTTTTAGTGCTTATTTAGTGCACACGCTCAAAGTCTAAGTCTGCCCTGACTTGCCCTTCACGACTCAAATAACCTTCCTGATTTGCAGTCTAAAATCAATTCTGGAATGCTGACAGCTTTAAGGTTATTCTGGTGACCCATCTTTACTAGAACTTCCATTTTTTCCCTTCGGTACTTGTGTAGTTTTAGCAAGACTGTTGGGCATTATCTCATACTGAAATACGCATGTCGTCTTTGGGAACTCTCTTCCCAAGGTTTATCACTTCCCAGTATATGGTTCTTTAAGGTTAAGACCCAATGCTGCTGCTGCTGGTCAAGCTGGAAGTGGGGATGTGCACTTTTGTCTTGTTGACGCTCGTCATTTTGTTTTGATTCGTTTTAGCCTGTGCTATTTTGTGTAGTACATAATGTTCACTAAGATGAAATAACATTTGCTGTTTTTTGTTAGTATGGGTATTTCCTTATAACATGCACTATTACATGTTAACGTGCTGAAACGAAATGAGACTGAATGAAATGACAATGCAACAAATGAATCATAAGAAATGAAAGACAGTGAAAATGCCTCCCTCCCTAGCTGTATTCTCACAGGCAAGACTGGCATGACCATTAGGCCAGGGAGGAGTAGCCTAGTGGTTGGGGCAAGGTACTTCAGGCCAGAAGGTCGGGGGTTCAAATCCCACTAGAGGACAGCAACCTTGGGCCGGAAAGACTGGGGTTTCTAGTCCCACAGATGCTCCTTGTGGTCTTGGGCAAGCCACTTAACCCTCCATTGCCCATGTTCCCTGTAAGTATTAGTGTATGTGTCTCATATCCCCACGTGTTAAATGTATCCCCCAATTGTGCTGTGACTGCTTTGATTGAAGGATAAGGCAGTATACAAAACTGTCTAAATAAATAGGCAGACTGGGTGGTCTGGGGGCACCACATTACCTCTGCTGGGACCCAGGAAATCCACTGCTTGCCCCCAATACAAGCATTGTGGAATTCTGGGGAAACTGCCAGGTACTTGTGACCTAGATTGGCCACTATTGGAAACAGGATATTGGGCTTGATGGACCTTGTTCTGATCCAGTATGGCATATCTTATGTTTTCCGGGACCAGCAGTTTTAGAAAAGGAAAGTAAAGGTCTCATCTATTTTTCTTTCTAAAATTGCTGCTTATACATATAACTAGCAGTGTATATTTACGCCTGCTCTGGAGCAAGTGTATGTCTGCTGGGTTACGCACATATTCCTTGCATTTTGCAAAAAATACATGCATACCCCAAAACTCTGCCCAACACCCTCCCCCTACCCCCCTCAAGGCCTACTTTGTACTTTATAGACATATAAAAGCATAAGTGGCATTGCTCCCTGCATATACTTCTGTGATATAATTGCAGGGAATTTTGCATAGCCACATGCACAACTGACTTTTGCCCACAGATAGATTGTGTTGCCAGATGGCTTCAGATGTGCCTGACAGGCTTGATCCAGGCCTGGGTTTATCCCATTGCATGCAGGGACTTGTAGTCTTGCTTTTCTTATGGCATGCAGTAGAGAAATCAGAACTACATATCCCTGCATGCAATGGGGTGACCCAGGACTGGATCAGGTTTGTTGGGTGCATCTGGAGCCAGTTGGCAACCCTACCCATCGAAAGGCTTTCTCAAATTATCCTTTCCACTTCTCAAGTCTAACATCCGACGCGGTTTTAGACTGGCATTGCTCTCTCTCACTTGTGCTTTTTTTTTTTTTGCAAAGTTGCTGAAATCTCTAGTTCTGTCTTCTAATCTTGGGCCAAATTGTTGACAAAGCACTGCTAAGTTATCTGCTGCTAATGTGGACTCACTGCAGAATAAGCAGGACTGTACTTAGAGTCATAGATCCTTCTAGTTACATCTTATCACCTACTACTATTTGTGTAGCACTACAAGACCAACACAGCACTGTACAGAGACCTCTGTCTTTCCTTCTAAATCCAATTTTCATTCGTTGGCTAGAGACTTTTTTTCTCTAGTCTACTTGTACTACTAATAATGCACTCATTAACTCACTAATTACCGTCTATGCCACCACCTACTCACTCATCCCCCTCATATTTACTCTCAGCCCTCAGTACCCTTTTCTCATACGTAACGCACTCATCAATGATATCTCCTCTCTCTCGCACACATACTCATCATTCACAATCATACTCCTTTCTTTCTCACCGACTGTCAGATGTCACTCTCTTTTCACCAGGGAACAAAGAAGGGCCACACTCTTGTTTTTGTCCTCCCTATTCTTGTGCTCTCATTGCTCTGTCCCTTTGCTCTGCTTCCGGTGCCCTTCTTCTCTGTCTCCTCTCCCCTTTTCTCTCTCTCATCCTCTATTCTCTGGCCTTTTCCCTATCTCTCCTGGAATATGAGCCCTGGCTTCCCTGGTTCTCAGCCTGCTGCCCTCACCTCTAGGTAGGGTTGCCAACTTTTTCACCGAGAAAAACCCGACACCTGTGGCTCGCCATGCTCCACCCATTCTCCGCCCCTAGTCCCACCCCTGCCCCGCCTCCAGCCCCACCCACAAAAATTACCGAGGATACGTGTAGGCTAACTTCCTTGGTCAGATAATAATTAAACTGGGAACCCCAAAATCCAAACATGAAATGTACAACACTGGAGAAATAAAACTATAAAGTAATTTCCTCTTGCACTAAACGAAAACGCAAAGATGTTAGCAATACACACTTCCCAGACCAGACATATTCCAGTTAATAAATTCAAAATAAAAAGTATTTTTCTACCTTCTGTTTGGGCGTTTTCTTTTTCAGTTGCAATTGCTCCAGTCACTTTCTTCTGGTTTCTTCGTGTCTTCTGCGAGCTATCCATTTGTCCTTTCTTCTCTTTTAGATGTTTTCCATTCTCTCTCTATTTCTGTTTTAACATACTGATTGTTTCCCTTTTGCTCTTTCCCCCAATTCTTTCCTTATTCCTTTATCATCCGTTTAAATTTCACCCTTCCATTCTCAAGCCCATCTTACTCTCCCAATACCGGCCCATCATAGACTTTTCTTCCACACAAAATATTTTTTCCCCTCTCCATTCTCATTCCCCATCCATTCTAGTCCTCCCCCCAAATCAATTCCCTTATAGTTCTAGGCCCACCCAGCATCCACTCCCTTCTAGTCCCATTCTCCCATGCCCCACATCAGCCCATTTCCAGTCCTATTCCAGCTCTTCATCAGCCCATTTCCAGTGCTAGCCCTCACATCACAGGCCATTTCCAGTCCTAGCCCCCCCCCCATCACAGCCCATTTCCAGTCCAAGTCCCCCATCACAGCCTATTTCCAGTCCTAGGCCCCCCCCCACCATCACAGCCCATTTGCAGTCCGAGTCCCCCCGCACCATCACAGCCCATTTGCAGTCCGAGTCCCCCCGCACCATCACAGCCCATTTGCAGTCCTAGCCCCCCTAATCACAGCCTATTTCCAGTCCAAGATCCCCCTTCCTCCACCATAGCCCATTTCCAGTCCAGGTCCCCTCCACCCCCATCACAACCCATTTCCAGTCCATGTCCCCCCCCCATAACCTTTTTACAGTCCAGGTCCCCCCCCCCCCAAACACAGCCAATTTCCAGTCCAAGTTTCCCCCCCCCCCCATAGCCCTTTTCTGGTCCAGGTCCCCTCCACCCCCATCACAACCCATTTCCAGTCCATGTCCCCCCCCCATAACCCTTTTACAGTCCAGGTCCCCCCCCCCCATCACAGCCTATTTCCAGTCCAAGTCCCCCCCCTTAGCCCTTTTCCAGTCCAAGTCCCCCCCCTTAGCCCTTTTCCAGTCCAAGTCCCCCCCTTTAGCCCTTTTCCAGTCCAAGTCCCCCCCTTAGCCCTTTTCCAGTCCAAGTCCCCCCCCTTAGCCCTTTTCCAGTCCAAGTCCCCCCCTTAGCCCTTTTCCAGTCCAAGTCCCCCCCCCTTTAGCCCTTTTCCAGTCCAAGTCCCCCCCTTAGCCCTTTTCCAGTCCAAGTCCCCCCCCTTAGCCCTTTTCCAGTCCAAGTCCCCCCACCCCCTTAGCCCTTTTCCAGTCCAAGTCCCCCCCCCCCTTAGCCCTTTTCCAGTCCAGGTCCCCCCCCCCCTTAGCCCTTATCCAGTCCAAGTCCCCCCCCCTTAGCCCTTTTCCAGTCCAGGTCCCCCCCATCACAGCCAATGCAGTCCTTGCCCCCCCCCCGACCAGCATCGCGGCTGTCTGAGGCTTCAGAGGGAGCCGGGGAAGCCCGCGCGAGGCCCCGGCTCCCTCTGAACAGCCACCAGCGTGAAGAGCCTTTACCTTCACGCTGGCGGCTGTTCCTGTGAAGCCGCGAATGCTGGGAAAGGTTAAAGGTTGCCCTTTAACCTTTCCCAGCATTCGCGGCTTCACAGGAACAGCCGCCAGCGGGAAGGACAAGGCTCTTCACGCGGGGGGCCGTTCAGAAGGAGCCGGGGCCGCGCGCGGGCGTCCCCGGCTCCCTCTGGAGCGGAGGAGAAAAAGCCGTTTTTTTTTGCTCTGGCCGCTCCCGATCTTGCGGCCAGAGCAAAAAAACCGGCTTTTAAAGGGCCGGTTTTGCCTCTGCGCCGGCAGCCGGCCTGGCCGTGGAAAAACCGGCCAGGCCGGCTGAAAACCGGCCAGTTGGCAACCCTACCTCTAGGCCACTCCCGCAGGCCACATTACTCTCACAGCCTATAGAGTAAGAACAGCACAATTGCAGCAGAAGTGAAACTGAATTAGGAAAAGGCAGAGTTCAAATTCCACTGCTGCTCCTTGTGACTTTGGGTATGGTGGCTAAGCCTCCATTACCTCAGGTAAAATCTTAGGGGTCAATATTCATTGGTGGTGCCACTGCGGCTGAAATTAAAACTGGATATTCAGTGCCAGAACCTATCCAGTTTTGCCGGTGGTCGTGGCGGCTATCTGGTCAGCAGGATATTCAGCCACTGACCAGATAGCTAAATCTCATAAAGTTAGGCCAGCCCGCCCTAACTTTATGTAGTTTAGCTATCCATTTAGTGGCTGAATACAGTCGTTGACCAGACAGCTGCTGCGATTGCCCCGTTCCAGCCACAGACAGCTCCGGATTTAACCAGGCGTCTTTCCTGTGGTCCTTGGGGATATTCAGTGGCACTATCTGGATCACTGGGGTTTAGCCGGTTAGCAGATCCTGCTAACAGGCTAAACCTTTTTGAATATCGGTGCCATAGAGTACATTACTTAAAAGCCCTTATCCAGATAGCCAAGGAGATTAATGGTGTTGAGAGAGATCTTCATAGACCAGTCTAGCATTAGCTGGTTAGTGCGGGGGGGGGGTCCATGGGCGGGACTAGGACAACGCAGCCACTATCCAGTTGGGCCCAAAATATCTAGCTCTCAAACCACTTTTATAGTTTCTATAGTGCAAAGCGTTGTTTGTTGGCCTACAATAAAAGGATCATAAAGTAAAGTCTTAAATGATCCCTTATCAGCAGTCCCTTTTACTAGTACTTTTTAAAGTGATGTAACTCTTCTGTAATCTTTAAAAAAGATAAAGGACATATCATATGGCCCACCCATAGTGCTACATTTAGGACAGCAAAGAACATTTTTTCAAACCGTCCTGCTTCAGGGGGAATAAAGTACTTAGCTAATCCAAAAATCAAAGATCTTCATTATCCAGCAAACAAAATCAGCATTAAATTGTGCTGTAGTCCACTTGGTGTCTCCGCTCTGCATTCATTTTGCTAGCATGATGATTTTGATCCGCAATCCAGATAATTTATCTGGATAATTTAGGCTGACAGAAAAGGTGGTCTAAGTTGCTGCTCGGATAAGTTATCCAGATAGTGGCTGAAAATCGCACTCTCCGGATAATCGCTGCGATTATCCGGATAGCGGCAGCACAATCTGAATATTCAGTGGCAGACGCTCTCCGGATATTGCCAGAGGATATTTAAGCACCATTTTGAATATCAGGCAGTTAATTGCAAGTCCTCTGGGGACAGGGAAGACCTACTATATCTGAATGTGACGCGCCTTGAAGTGCTACTGGAAAGACTAAATTTATATAAATATAATTCTTTAAACTCGAAAGAGCTGCTGAGGGCGTAGTTCATAGAGCAAACAGACTATAGTACGGTAGGGACAGAGAGGAACGGCATCTCTGCCTAAAGGTGCTCTTTCTGCTTCCTAGGTTTGAGCACCATCCACAGGAAAAGTTCTGGGTCAGGGTGTGAGGTGCGGGAGGGTTGAAGAAAGCTTAGCTACAGAGAAAAGCGCAAAGCACTTCCTCTCCCTGCTGCACAGTTGTCAATAAGAAGAATTTCAGCATATGCTGCACCTTTCCAACGGTCCCGGCCCCGGCTGCCCTCCCGTATGCTTTCTTTTATAAAATGTAATAAATAATTTAAACTATAGTCACACAGCAAACAAGCCTTTCTCACGTTGCCAGGTTTACTATCACACATCAAAGTCTAAAAGGGTTATATACTGTCAATACCATTCCTTCTTATGCATATTCTTCACATAAACCATTTAGGGGGGGTCAGTTAGAAGCCTTATTCATGATTTCCACATCTGAAAATGCCCATTCAGATGCTGAAATCACATAGATGCACTCTGAGCCAGTTTAGAAAGCCTCGAATATACATGTGGCCGGTGTGATCACGTCCAAGTTGCACAGGGTGAAAAAGATGCACACATGCACGCAGTTTTAGATCAGTGCTGCACATCTCAATTTATCGTCAGCGATGTTCATGGCTACACCTGCGCCGGGGCATGAATATGACTCGGAAAAGTGCTCATTTCAGCAAACCAACAACTGTAAGGTGGAGTGGGAAATGCCCCCTCACTCTCCTAATAGCCCAAAAAACATTGCAGTAACTAAAGAGGCCTTTCTCCTGGCTCCCGCGTGTTCCCGTTTGCAAAATGGCAGGCCGGAACATGTAAAGGGGGAGCTACATGGGGAAAATATACTTGGGCATGTTCTGAAATTGTATCTATGTGCCTGGAATGGAAGATGTCCAGATCCGACACACGAATCGGGTGAAAACCTGCCTCATTACTCTGCATGGCCCTGTTTTGCCTGTTACGTGGTAGACATGTGTATCTTTCAGGGTGGAGACAGGCCGATTTTACAAGGCACTTACACGTGCCCACCTTCTCTGCTATCCCTACCACTAAATTTCAGATCCTCTGACTTGGGCGTCCAGAATTTCACTTACACGGCCTTTTAAAATGTGCCTTGTAGAGTATATTTGATTATTATTAAATAGCAGTCAGTAGTACAGGAAGAATAACTGGAAAGCATCAGCCTACACCAGCCAGTAGCATTTCTCAGTTCCTTCCCTGTGAATACGAAGAACCATTTTATCATTCATAAGTGTCAAACTTAGCAAATGACCACAAGTCGACCTATGAAAGGACAATGCTGCAAATATTACAGTGGGCCCTAAAAAAACAAAACACTTCCTACTGATCCCCCTCTCACCATCCTCTCCTCATGACAAAGAGGACTGCTAGGACACTTCCTCTTACTACTAACAATTCATAAAAGGATATACACATTCTGGTGCCATTCCAGTAACAGCATCAGAAACTTCCTCCACTACCAGCCACTCCGTGAACTAACACATTAGCTCATCATTTCATGACTTTTGCCATTTTAACTTGGAACGTCTTAGTTGATCTTATCAGTCTTCTTTGCCTTGACTAGACTGTAATGCCCAGGGCCGGCCCATCCATTGTGCAAGAATGTTGCCCGCACATGGCCCCACATCTTGGGAGGCCCTGCGCCTGCCTGACTGGCTTCAGAGGGAGCCCGGGAGGCCAGAGGCCCGAAGCCTGGCATACCGGCTCATCTCTGCAGAGCCGTGGGAGAAAAGAACGGCATTTTCCTTCTTTCCCAAGGCTCTGTTAAAGTTGAGCCCACTCAGTGTCGGGAGGGTAAACGAGGGCATTCAGCATGCCGGCTGGCTCAACTTTAACAAAGCTACAGGAAAGAAGGAAAATGCTATTCTTTCTCGCGGCTCTGCAGAGGTGAGCAGGGGTGTCAGGTTTCGGGCCTCTCTGACTCCCTCTGAAGCCAGTCAGGTAGGCATGGGGATCTTACGGGGGGGGGGGGGGGCTAGGACTGAAAATGGGCTGATGGGGGGCTAGCACTAGAAATGGACTGATGGGGGCTAGAACAGGAATGGACTGATGGGGGGGGGAGAAGAGAGCTGCTGGCCTTGGAAGAAGATTGGAGGCTAGGACTGCAAATGGGCTGATGCGGTGGGATGGGAAAATGGGACTGGAAGGGAGTTGATGCTGAGAGCAGCTGTAACTAGAAAACAGCTGATGGTGGGGGAGGACTAGAAGGCGATGAGGCTGATGAGAGAAAAAAAGAAGCTGGGGGAGTGAGGATGGAGAGAGAAAAGATATTTTGTGTAGGAGAAAATAAAAATCTACGATTGGACGGGTGTTGGGAGAGTAAATGGGGATCGAGGATGGAGGAGTGACATTTGAGTGGATGAGAAAGGAATAAAGAAAGAAATGGAGGAAAGAGCGAAAGGGGAAAGATCAGTATGTTAGTGGCAGATGTAGAGAGAGAATGGAAAAAAAACCTAGAAGACAGAAGAAAGGATAAATGGACAGCAGACGATGGAGAGTTAGCAGAAGACATGAAGACACCAGAAGAAAGCGACTGGAGCAATTGCAACTGAAAAATAAAATTCACAAACAACAAAAGGTAGAAAAATACTTTTTTATTTTGAATTTATTAACTGGAATATGTCAGCTCTGGGAAATGTGCATCATTAACGTCTGCATTTTGTTTAGTACAAGAGGAAATTCATTTATAGTTTTATTTCTCCAGTGTCGTTGTACATTCCAAGTTTGGCTTTTGGGGTTCTCAGTTATTGTCTTTCTATTTCTAAATTGTGATCCCTTGTTCTTTGTTTGGTGATAGTCTATGTGCTGCATGTGTAACCAAGCTGAGATATTCTGTTTATGTAGTTTCTATCTGACAGTGCCACTTGTTCTCTTTCCCCAGTAGGAGATGTATTGCTATTCTCTGAGACGTATTGATTTAATATTTGCGGTGCTGCTCTTTGGTAGGTATAGTTTGGTGCTTTGTGAGTCCTGTTGGTGCTGTTATGATACGGTGGGTTTGCTATGGGTATGACCTAGATTGGCCACTGTTGGAAACAGGATACTGGGCTTGATGGACCTTGGTCTGACCCAGTATGGCATATCTTATGTTCTTATGTTCTAAATGTCAACTAAAAAAATATACTTCCACTCAAACAACATTAAGAGAGTAAAAATGAACTCCTTACGTTTATGAATGTATTCAATCTCATTTACGGTTATAGTTACCCTCCTTCTATTACTAGGGGGTCTCAGACTCTATGGCACTGATCTCGACTATATGATTCCTCAAGTCAATGTGCCTATTCGCACCAACGACCTCCCTCTAAAATTTGATGTTCTGCTTATCTCTCGAGTATCTCTAATTTATTTCAGGTATTATCCTATTGTCCTTTAATCACGGTATGAAAACATCTTTAAAATTGTTGAACGGTAACTAAACCTTGTTTTTCTCCCATGAGGTTTATTTAACTTAATATTCATCAACTTTTGTTCCATTTGCTTAACTTAATATTCATCAGCTTTTGTCCCGTCGTCCTTCGGTACCTCACACACGTTTCACTCCGAGTTTCCTCAGGGGCGTACCAAAAGCTTGAAACTAGGCATATGTGATACTGCACATGTCTTCTTCCAGTTATCTTTGTCTAACCAGTATTACATGAAAAACGCTATATTAAGTGTTCTAATTTTGTTTACTTTTCAAATTATTAAAAAGGAGTACTCACGGTGAGAGGATGGATTTGATTCCTCCTACTTTTGGTGAGACAACTCTGACAAAAAGATATAGAATTTTTCACTAGTATATCAGAGTTTCTCTTTAAGATTTATTACTACACTCTGATTGGGGTTTCTTTCTTTTTTGAGGAGTAAAAACAGGCTTGTGAAGAGCTCCTTTGAAGGCTGCCTAAAATATTAGATGGGCAACATATACATTTCAAAATAAAATAAATTAAATTTATGCAAATCAGGTCTAGTTGATATGCAAATGAGGCCCCGCAATGAGACTCCACACATGGCCCTACATCACCTTTGGGCTGCCCCTGCCTGTGCCTGTGCCTAGCCCACTACTCTAATCATTAGGCCATCCTAGACATCCAGGTTCTGGAATATGGTTCTGGGGGTGTCTATGTAGATGCTCCCGCAAACATCCATATCAGGCACATCTGCATTGATGAAATCCATGTCTGCACCTAGATATGGATGCTTTTTTTCAGACATTCTGGCTTAGACATCCGAGATTGCATTTGGACATCCCTTCTAAAATGCTCCTCCACACTACTAGCACCACGTCCAGAAAGTACTTGAATATGTTTATTAATAGGTCCATCTTCATCTTCCTCTTTTCCATCTTCATTCAGCCAGTCTAGGAGATCTAAACCCAAATTCCACAATATTAAAGCACCTGGTGGCTCCGAAGAGGTGCCAAAGGAGCAGGTCATGACCGTTTGGTCACATGCTATGTCCACATGCAGGGAAAGAGTCCTGTTTTTAATGCAGAGGCACAGGCAGAAATGAAGATGTCAGAAGGGGAGGGGGTCTCACCACCTGGAAAGCCTGGTTCAGCTTCTTCCCGTTGGCCCTCTCTTTCCTGGTGGTGAGACCCCCCTCTGTGTGTCTGAGATCTCCAGTTCACACAGGTACCTTCCTCTATCCTGATTCTGCCATAGAAAAGGTCCTGTTTTTATGTGCAGACACCAGCAGAAATGATGACATCGGAGGTGAAATCTGCATTCACACAGGTTCCATCTCACCCCTCAAATGGTTTTTTAAATGTCTTCATGGCAGGAGTGAGGCAGAGGGGCTACAGGGACCTGAATCCTTTTTTAATTTGTTTTGTTTTTCATATCTGTTTTTATTTTGTTTTCTATTTCAATCTTTCATGTTAAATAAACTAAACAAAATGAAGCAAACAGCAAATGAAATGTGAAAGAATGATTCTGTGAAAAACAATACCAAACAAAAAGAAGTTTCTGTACTTATCCATATTACTTCCCCTTGCCTTGCTGTGGGCGTTTCTTGGAGCTGAAGTGAAGTGCGCTGGCTGGAGAGGATACGGTAAACTGGCACTGCAAAATGCAAGGTGATGGAGGGCCATGTGTGCTAGATGCGCAAACCCAAGGAAGGCATCAGTGACAACCTCTGCATGGCCGCACCATGACTAGCGCAGATCTTGCACTGGTTTGGTCCCTGCGCTGAGCATCTGCAGTGAAAACCCAAGGCAGATGTTGTGGAGCCTTCATGCTGGGATCCCAGTACAGACGTTCTTTGGATTCTGTTCAGGCCAGTCGATACGCTACGGGTGCAACATCAAAGACACACAAACCTTAATGGAGCACCCTGTGCCACCAAGGCCTCTGCCTTGGTTCGACCGCATCAATCTGCACCACATAGTCCATCTACAGCACCTCTGCCTCATCACTTCCAGTGCCATGCTTTGACCACTACCAATGCCCTGATGCTCATCCACTTGAGTTCCGAGCCATCAGCAACCTAGCTAAAGGCACAGCCAGTGCCAGCAATGGAGATCAATTGGCTCTTCTGCAAGATGCCTGCCTTCTACCCAAAGGCCACTGGTTTGAAGCCAGCCTGTGATCCTGAAAAGGTCCTGGTGCACAGTGCATGTCAACATAAAAAGGAGCTTGAAACTCTTCCCCCAGATGCCAATGCTGTGGATCCCAGGGTGACTTGGCTGTTCCATGCTTCTAGATTAATTCACCCTCCATGGGCATGGAGGTGTGGTTGGGGTTATAACCCTTTTCATTATCCCATGTCCTTACACTGCACAGTTTTTTCTAAGAGATTTTGGCACCGGTATCACCAACTCATGCAGCCAAACAGGCAGAATAGGTCCAGCCCTCCACAGAGACTGGAGCCTGTGATAAGGAAGCTTATCATAGCTCAGGTAGGAGCTATAGAAAAGATGATGTGACTCTGAACAAGCAACCTGTCAGTTCTGGTAGAAGCAAGAAAACAGAGTTTTCACATAAAAGACTACCAGTCCCAGAATGCACCAGGTTTCCAGCAGCCATGAGAGGGGCTGAAGTGAGAGAATGTGTGTGCAATCAAGAGAGCTATGAGGTAATCCCTAAGCACTCATCTCAAAGGGCAGGGCCTGATTCAACACAGCTGCGCTGTGTTAGGGAGCAGCACACATTAGAACAGGATAAGAATAGAGCTTATTCTTCAGATAACAGCTACTACAAGCTCCAGCCCAGCTTCAAGAACAGCTTCAGCAAAAGCCACAGAAAGAGCTTCAGGGAGAGCTTCAGCAAGGGCTACAAGCTCCAGCCCAGTTTCAGGAAGAGATACAGAGACAGAGACGGCAACGGCTATAAGCTCAAGCACCAGTATCACCTGGAGAAACAGAAGCCAAGCCAAGCAGATAGGGAGAGAAGGAAACTCTCTGGAAGGAAGAGAAGAAAGGCCATTGGAAGGTCTGGGAGATTCCAAGGCAGTACTCATACTGGGAGGTATTCCAAAAGCCAGCAGAGTCCATTGGACTGGATTCAGCCAGAGGAATGGAGTGGCAGAGATAGGAATCACCAGTGGCTACCTGGAAGAGAGAAGACTGCATGTGGAAGGGACTTTCAGACCAAGGCCAGAAGGTATGTGAGAGAAGATCCAGTGTCCAGGGATCAAGATTGGAAGGCTGGACATCAGAATTGGGTTACATATTGGCCAGGCTATACAGAGAGGAATAATGATAGCAGGAGAGGCTCAGGTATGAACACTGATCCAGACCCTATCTATAACAGAGAATGGCAGCCAGGGAATAAGCATTCTCATGATAGTGCCTTAATGAAAGACTCGTCTGTGCCAATGTATGATAGTGACCATATGCTGATTGATGAAGAGGGAGATACAGCAAATGAAACTATTTATATGGACTGTTCTCTATCTAAATGCTATTGCTAGTTTTCCGTGAGCAAACACATCAGCCATCACAAAGAAACCTAACTTTGTTCTTTATTTCCACTGCAAACAGCTCTTAAAGCAGGATTTGGGCTCACACAGTAGCAGCCAGCCAGCTAAAGGCTTTCAGCTGGTCCATTGATAGTAATTAGGGCTGCACCTGATTGTGTGTGTGAGCAAGGGAGAATCACTGCTGAGATCTGCATGGAAAATAAGCAGAAGTTAACCTAACCAGCAAAGTTTATTCTTTTCTTTGTGCCTTTGTATTTGGTAATTATTTGCTAAGAAAACATTAGCTAATTGCCTGACAAGCTGAAGGTTGTTTCTGGTTTACTTTGTGACTTTTTGTTATCCATTTTAAACACTGCAAGCAAGTAACCTCATTTATAGTGCTATCAAGCATACATGTGCTGGGTGAATTAAACCCCATCAATAAAAGAAGTATTTTATTGATCTTACCACTTGGTTTCACAACTCAAATTATTGTCATCAGCTGTGTTTGGGAGTGAATGAACTACAATACCCACAATACCTTGCAAGAATCATATGAATATATGCATCGTCAAGATTGTGTAAGTTCTCACCCTAGGCAGCCGTCTGACAAGCCCCATAATCCTCCCTCCACCTTGAGCAAAGTAGCCTGGCCTGACCATCCTATAGAGCAGCATGGCTCTGACCCCTCCAACAGTGAGTGGAGTAGCAGCCTAGTGGTTAGAACAGTAGCTTGGTGACCAAGAGACTAGGGTTTGATTCCCATGGGCATTCCTTGTGGCCTGGGGCAAGTCACTCCCTTGCCTGGGGGGGGGGGAAGATGCCTGCTAGTCTTCTTCAACTTGCCAAGAAAACCCAGGGGTTGCTGGGTCAGCACTGCATGTACCAACAGATAGGCAAACTGAATCCTATGTAAACCTGTCAGAGGAGATAGTAAAAGCAGTTAGTGTTGCTGCTTTAAAAAAATGCTTTGACAAATTCCTGGATGTAAGTCCGCAAACCATTATTGAAGAGGACCAAGGGAACCCACTGCTTAACCCTGGATAAGCATCATGGAATCCGTGCACCATTTGGACAGATAATCCTGGGCTTCATGATTCTTTGGTCTGATCCAATATAGCATATCCTGAATCCCCTTTTCCTTTGAATAAAAACACTACTAAGTGACCCAGACCTCCTACTCAGCCAGGGTAGAAATCTCTATCTCAGCATTGATGGCTTGTGCTCTCAGGGCCTCTACCGGGAGTTCATAAAACGTAGTAGGTAGGGGTGTTTTTCACGGCTATCTCGGCCTTTCAGTCTAATCAAATTCATAGCTGATGGCACTCAGTGTGGTGCAGAAAAAGAGATGTCATTATAGAACTCAAACCACAGCAGTACCAAGGTGATAGATCTGCTTGCACCCTTCAACTCCCCTACATTGCTGGCCTCGGTGGTGTTCACAGCCCTCTCCTCCTGGAGCTCCAGTGATAGCACCCTCTCCATGGGTGCTATAATTGCTGGGGGTCTCTGTCTCTCTCTCACACTATCTCTCACTTGGCCCTGCCCTAAACCTGGGCCCGGCCACAGGGATACAGCCATAGGCGGAACTCATCCTACCTTCGATCCATGCAACATGGGGATAACCCTGAGCCCTGTACAATAGCATTCACACCTCCACAAAAACATGGTGGCACTTCTAGTATCAGTCCACAAAGAGAAGGTTTATGAGGTCAGTGTCATGGGCTTGTGGCACTGGGCATCTTACTTGATGCTCTCATTGAAGAAATTCATCATTGAGTTTGGAGTCCGACTCGACGATGGCCACCTAGCCAAAGCTGGTTTCTGCTAATAAGAACGTTTGCTCAACTCCATGGTCTACCTCCACTCTTGGGACATTGACTGATTATCTACCTGTCTCTATGGGTACACTAGCACATGGCTTAACTGAAGGGCATAGATTTGATCCCTGCCTCCCTGACTTCTCCAAGCAGTACCTCTGCTCATATCTGTAGCAGTCAGTCTCTAACAGCTGCACAAGCTTTCCACAACCTTCTGGTTTAATATGGGGATTTGTTTAGAATTGTCACCTATCTCTATCCTGGAGATAAGGGACCCCAGCAGTCTCAGTCTAGTCCCAGCCCAGACCATCTCATGCATTCCGGAGTCTCACACCTCCTGGGAAGGTTAATTGAGTCGCTCTACTCAGCACTAGGCATGGTAAATATGCTATGCTTATTGCGTCCCATTTCTTGCAATAGCATAGGATATCCAAAACCAATGGTCATGAGTTCAGGGTCCACAAAGGGGCACGACCTAAAAGGCAACATATATGTACGAACATATGCACTTTTACACCTGATAGCTTAGCTATTCAATTGTTGGCTACTATGCCAAGGACTTATGAAGTTACCCTACTTGGGCCATTGTTGTGAAGGAGAGGTCTTCAGGACCCCTTTTCCCTTTGCCATGCAGCACTGGTAAGACCTCTGATCTTGAAAGGGTCCAATGTGTTCAGCAGCCATTTTCGAATGTCTACTGGTTGGCTCACGATACCTTCAACATCGTCTAGCCCTTCTATAACTTGCTTTCCCATTGAGGAGGGGAGGGCAGGCTTAGGTGCCTGTCCCTGGTGCATAAAACCAGTCATGCAAGAGCGCATGATTTGGAAGGATGTATCCTTGAAGGATATTAGCAAAAGAGGGAAGTTAGGGCATCCTGATAGGGCGGTTCCAATAAAGCTAAAAGTAACCCTGATGCCATTAAGTACAGCACAGACCGAGCTGAAAGATTCCAAATTACCCTTGTCATCTGATAACCAGATTGTTAATATGAATAAAATACAACCTCTAAAATGCCTGCATGCAAATGTCAGAAGCCTAAAAAATAAGATGGGAGAGTTAGAATATATAGCACTAAATGAAAGATTAGATATAATTGGCATCTGAGAGACCTGGTAGAAGGAGGACAGCTAATGTGACACTGTGATTCCTGGGTACAAATTATATCACAACAATAAGATAAATCAAATTGGTGGAGGGGTTGCATTCTATGTTACAGAGGGCATTGAGTCAAACTGGATAAAGGTTTTGCAGGAAACAAACACATTGTAAAATCTTTATGGATAGAAATTCCATGTAAAAAGGGGAAGGCAATGGCAGTGGGGGTGTACTACTGTCTGCCTGGCCAGAATGAACAGATGGATGATGAAATGCTCAAAGAAATCACAGTAATAATGAGTCAATGTCACAGCAGGACATGCTAGGAAGCTAAAGTTCTAGATGAAATAAATTATTGCTTCTTGGAGCAGCTGGTTCATGACCCGACAAGAGTGGGAGCTATTTTGGATCTAATCCTTAGTAGAACACACTGAAACATAGAAAATGATTTATTTAACAGCTTTAGTCATTTCGGACAAATCGGTTTATGTTGCAACTTAAATTTGGTAATATACATTAAACAGGGACACTGATAACCTGGATTTTTCTGAATGGAGGGCTATGTAACTTGCCCAAGATTACAATGAGAGCTGGTGGGAATTGAATTCTGGTTTCTTGGTGCCCAAGCCAGTGCTCTAACCATTAGGCTACTCCTCCACTCCAGAAAAAGACTACATGGCCTATCTATCTGCTCTTCCATATCCACTACATTAGTCTCCTTTTTACCTTTGGAGATCCTCTGTGTTTGTCCCATGTTTTCTTGTATTCAGATACTGTCCTCATCTCTACCACCTCCACTAGACTATTCCTCGCATTTACCACTCTTTCCAGAAATAAATATTTCCACATATAACTCCTGAGTTTATCCCCTTTCACTCTCATCCTATGTCCCTTCGTAGCAGAGCTTGCTTTCAATCCAAATAGGCTCTCTTCTTGGGCATTTATGCCATGGAGGTATTTAATTATCTCTATCATATCTCCTCTATCCCACCTTTCCTCTAATATATACATATTAAGATCTTTAAGTCTGTCACAATACTCCAAATGTGGTTGCATCAGAGACTTAAACAGAGACACTATCACCTCCTCTTTTCTGCTGGCCATTCCTTTTCCTATGTGCCCAAGTATCTTTCTGGCCTTCGCTATCACCTTTTTAACCTGTTTAGCCACTTTATGATCATCAGAAACAATCACGCCTAGGTCCCGCTCTTCTTTTGTGGACAGAAGTATTTCTCCCCCTACACTGTACCGCTCCCTTGAATTTTTTGCAGCCCAAATGCATGACCCTGCATTTTTTTAGCATTAACTCTCAGCAGTCAAATTCTCAACCATTCTTCAAGCTTAATGAGATCCCTCCTCATGTTATCTACTCCTTCCTGGCAGGGCTGGCCTGTTCATTGTGTGAGAATGTTGTTCGAACTGGGCCCCACGCGGACTTCATTCTGCAGGATTTGCAAGGCTGGCTTCAGAGAGAGCCAGGGACGCCCAAGGCCCCGGCTCGCCTCTGCACAGTGCTGGAGTGAAGAACAGAGGGCTCCTTCACTCGCGCTGTGTTCTTGTGAAGCCCACTGAGTGCTGGGAAACAGGAAATGACCTTTAACCTTTCTTGGCACTCAGTGGGCTTCATGTGAACACAGCGCAAGTGAAGGAGCATACTGCTCTTCATTTCAGCACTGTGCAGAGGCAAGCTGGGACCTCGGGCATTCTCAGCTTCCTGTAAGCTGCTCAGGCAAGCATGGGGCTCTTTGGAGTGGGGGTTGGGGCTAAGATAGGATTGGAAAGGGCTGATGAGGGGCCAGGATAGGACTGTAACTGGGTTGGTAATAGGTCATAAAATAAAATTGAACGCTGTCTTTTCCACACTAATCCTGATTCGGGGCTTGGACTGGAAATGGGCTGATGGGGGAGCTAGGAATGGAAATGGGCTGATGGGGGGGCTAGGGTAGGACTGTAAATGGGCTGATTCGGGGCTTGGACTGGAAATGGGCTGATGGGGGAGCTAGGAATGGAAATGGGCTGATGAGGGGGCCAGGATAAGACTGGAAATAGGCTGATGTGGGGCTTGGACTGAAATGGCCTGATGGGGAGCTGGGATAGGACTGGAAATGGCTGATGGGGGAGCTAGAAATGGAAATGGGCTGATGGGGGGCTAGGATAGGACTGGAAATGGGCTGATTCAGGGTTTGAACTGGAAATGGGCTGATGGGCTGTTTAGGACTGGAAATGGCTGATGGGGGGCTGGGATAGTATTGGAAATGGGCTGATGGGGGGAGTTTGGACTAGAATTGGGCTGATGGGAGGCTTGGACTGGAAATGATCTGATGAGGGGCTGGTATAGGACTAGAAATGGCTGATGGGGAGCTTGAACTGGAAACGGGCTGATAGGGGGCTAGGATAGGAATGGAAATGGACTGATGTGGGGCTAGGAATGGAAATGGGCTGATGGGGGGCTTGGATTGGAAATAGGCTGATGGGGGACTGGGATAGGATTGTAAATGGGCTGATGGAGGGGAGCTTGGACTGCAAAGGACTGATGTGGGCTAGGATAGGACTGGAAATGGCTGATGGGGCTAGGAATAGAAATAGGCTAATGGGGGGCTAGGACTAGAAATTGGCTGATGCGGGGGGATAGGAGAATGTGACTAGAAAGGAGTGGATGGTGGGTGTGGCTGGAACTAGAAAGGAGCTGATGTTGGGCGAGGACTAGAAGGAGATGGGGCTGGGGGAGTGAGGATGGAGAGAGGAAAAGATATTGTGTGTGGGAGGGAAGAAAAATCTATGATTGACTGGGTATTGGGAGAGTAAATGGAGATTGAGGAAGGAGGGGTGAAATTTGAGTGGATGAAAAAGGAATAAATAAAGACATGGAGGAAAGAGCAAAAGGGGAAAGATCAGTATGTTAAAGCAGATGTAGAGAGAGAATGGAAAAAAACTAGAAGAGAGAAGAAAGGACAAATGACAGCAGACGATGGAGAGTCAGCAGAAGACACGAAGAAACCAGAAGGAAGTGACTGGAGGAACTGCAACTGAAAAATAAAAAGTCCAAACAACAAAAGGAAGAAAATGCTTTTTTATTTTGAATTTCTTAACTAAAATATGTCAGCTCTGGGAAATGTGCATCACTAACATCTTTGCATTTTTGTTTAGTACAAAAGGAAATTCATTTATAGTTTTATTTCTCCAGTGTTGTACATTCCAAGTTTGGCTTTTGGGGTTCCCAGTTTAATTATTGTCTTTCTATTTCTAAATTGTGATCGCTTGTTCTTTGTGTGGTGACGGTCTATGTTTTGCATGTGTAACCGAGCTGAGGTATTCTGTTAATGTAGTTTCTATTTCACAGTGCCACTTGTTCTCTTTCCCCAGTAGAAGATGTATTGGTATTCTCTGAAATGTATTGGTTTAATATTTGCAGTGTTGCCTTTTTCATAGTCCTAGTAGTTTTGTTATGTTATGGCGGGTTTGCTATGGGTTCTAAATGGGCAGTGTTTACAGTACTTCCTAATGTGCCTGTCGGTTGGCACTGGTGTATAGCAATGTAGAATTCTGATAGTCTTTCTTTATCCAGGCACTTATTAAGAGGTATGTTTACTAAAAGTTAGCGTAAGTTAACATTTTGCAAATATTTATGCAAATGAGACCCCTTATGCAAATGAGGCCCCACAATGAGTCTCTGCACATGGCCCTGCACCCCACTTGGACCGCCTCTGTTTCCTAGGTGTCTACTCCATTGCAGATTTTGGTATCATCCATAAAGAGGCAAACCTTACCCAACAGCCCTTCTGCAATATCACTGACAAAGATGTTAAAAAGAATCGGACCAAGGACAGATTCCTGCGGCACACCACTGGTAACCTCCTTCTCCTCAGAGTAAGCTCCATTTACCAGTACACTTTTTCATCTTCCACTCAACCAATTTCTAACCCAGTCTGTCACTCTAGGGTGCATTCCTAGGGAGCTCAGTTTGTTTATAATCCGCCTGTGCGGAACGGTGTCAAAGGCTTTACTGAAATCTAAATACACTACTTGGCAATAGTGAACATAGCATGATCGCATTTGATTTAATAAATGGAGGTAGGACGGCAAGAAAATCCATAGTACTACCTTTTAACTTTCCAAAGGGAGAATATGATAAAATGAGGAAAACAGTTAAGAAAAAAGCTAAAAAGAGCAACTGCAAATGTTAAAGATTTACATCAAGCATGGGGACACGGTCTAAAAATACTATCTTGGAAGCCCAGTCTACATTTATTCCATGCTTTAAGAAAGGTGGAAGGAAGGTCAATACAATGCCAATTTTAAAAAGGGTTCCAGGGGTGATCCGGGAAACTATAGACCAATGAGCCTGACAAAAATACCATGCAAAATGGTAGAAACCATTATAACGAATACAATTACTGAACATGTAGATCAGGGGTCTCCAACTCCAGTCCTGGAGGGCACAAAACCATTCAGGTTTTCAGGTTGTTGCTAATGAATATGCAGGAGATATATTTGCATGCACTACCCCCATTGTATTCAAATTTATCTCATGCATATTCATTAGAGATAGCCTGAAAATATGAATGGTTTGGTGCTCTCCAGGATTGAAGATGGAGATCCCTGATGTAGATAGTCGTGGTTTAATGGAAGAGAGCTAACATGGATTTAGCGAAGGAAGGTCTTGTCTTACTAATCTGTTATATTTTTTTAAGGTGTGAAAAAACAGGTAAAGGTGAGCTGGTTGATATAATGTATCTGGATTTTCAGAAAGCCTTTGACAAGTCCCTCATGAGACACTCTTGGCAAAATTAAAAAGTCATGGGATAGGAAGCAGTGTGTTATTGTGGAACAGGAACTGGTTAAAAGATAGAAAGCAGAGAGTAGGACTAAATGGCCAATTTTCTCAATGGAGAAAGGTGAATAGCAGAGTATCCCAGGGATCTGTGTTGGGCCCGCTGCTTTTTAACATATTCATAAATGACGTGGAAATGGGAATAATGAGTGAGGTGATCAAATTTGTAGATGACACAAAATTATTCAAAGTTAAAACACAAGAGAATTGTGAAAAATTGCAAGAGGACCTTGATAAACTGGAAGACTGAACATCCAAATAGCAGATGAAATTTAATGTGGATAAGTGGAATGTTATGCACCTAGGAAAGAACAACCCAAACTATGGTTACACGAGCCAAGGTTCTACATTAGGAACCACCACTCAGGAAAAGGATTTAGGCATCATTGTGGATGATACATTTAAACCCTCCATCCAGTGTGCATTGGTGGCCAAGAAAGCAAATAGAATGCTAGATATCATAAGAAAGGAATGGAGAATAAAACAAAGGATATTATAATGCTTCTGTATTGTTCCATGTTGCGACCACACCTTGAATATTGTGTGCAATTCTAGTCACCATATCTTAAAAAGGATATAGTGGAATTAGAAAAGGTACAGCTACCAAAATGGTAAAGGGGATGGAAAGATACCCCTATGAGGAAAGGATTAAAAGGTTAGAGCTCTTCAACTTGGAAAAGAGACGGCTGAGGAGAGACATAAATTCTATAAATTAATGAATGGAGTAAAACAGGTCAACATAGATATTGGCTGTTTCCTCTATTAAAAATAGAAAGACTAGGGGACATGCAATGAAGCTACAGTGTAACCCATTTAAGATTAATAAAATAAAGTATTTTTTCACTCAATGCGAAATCAAATACTGGAATTCATTACTAGAGGATGTAGAAGCTGTTCATGTAGCTAGGTTTAAAAAAGGTTTGGACAAGTTCCTGGAGGAAAGGTCCATAAACCAGGAAATCCACTGCTTACCCCTGGACAAGAATTGAGGAACCTATGTACCTTTTTGGGAACCTGACAGTTACTTGTGACGTGGATTGGCCACTGTTGGAAACAGGATACTGGGCTTGATGGACCTTGGTCTGACCCAGTATGGCATCTCTTATGTTCGTATGTTATGTTCTTATATTATACAGGTAACTTTCAAACTGTGACAAGTTAGCTAATATACCATGATACTCATGACCAAGGTATAAGACCATCTCCACAGTCCTTCTGAGACTGGCTTATGAACCCCAGTGGGCAGATGGACGTACAGGGTGTAACTCTAATGGACAGATGAACATATGGGGTGTAACCTCTTCCCCTGACAGGGTCTTCACTGGCCATTTCGACTTTGTGACTATTGGTCCCACTATCCTTGAAGATAGAGGGTCAGGTTGTTCCTATCATATCCACACAGACACACACACACACACACAAGCTTCAGGGGCGGAACAGGACTGCACATGCACACATACCCTCAGGCTTCAGGGAGCCAGCAAGATTCTTCACCTCACGGTTCTCCACCAACTTTCTCAGGTTATAGGGTAGCACGAACTACCCAGGATTATTTGGGGGACTTTTACCATTTTCCTATAGACACAGTGCCTCTTCAAGTCCTCAGTGGCCATGAGAAGGACTGAGGGGCATTCAGTGAAGCTACAGTGTAGCACCCAAATTGGCCACTATAGGAGGTGAGATACTGAGCTCGATAGACCTCTGGTCTGACTCAGTATGACATATTTTATGTGTCTACTAATAAGATCTCTCCAGTGCTCCAAATAGGTGCAAGACACTGCATGCTCTCCGGCCCTTGGCAGCGCAGCCATTACAACCCTAGACAAAGGGCTAGACAGGGATAACCTGCAGAGTGGCCTGCCAAGTGTCAAGAAGGGTACCCAACACAAGCACAAAAAAAGCCATACAGGGCTATGAATAATGGATAAACAACAAAATCCCAATGGGGTAGCCAAAAAATAGAAAAGAAAGATAAGTAAAAATATAAATAAGCAACTAAATAAGAGGGAGTGGCCCTTTGGTGGTTGCTCAACCCTTGACATTGCAAATGCCAATGACCCTCCCCCAGGTTAAATTGCAAATGATGCGGCTAGGATGCATACTCCCAGGACCATCCAACTGACCCATGAAGGCCATATTTTCATAGGGTTATGGCAGTTATAATCACAGGGCTTGCTACATGTTGCGCCTAGAAAAGGTGGGCACCATAGCACCATGTGGTGGCCTAGACATCCCCACGGGCTATCAGACCTATGTTTGACAGCTCCATCCTTCCTACCACAGCAGTGCATGGGCTGGGAAGGGTAGATGCAAACACACACACACAAAACAAAAGCCTTCCCAGCACTTAGCTAGGGAGTCACCCATATATGGCTTACTCATCCTGTTTGTGCATGGAGAAAGTGAGGTTATTTACCTATAATGGGGGTTCTCTGTGAACAGCAGGAGCTATACCAACCTCCCCCCCCCCCCAACACCTCCCCTCTTGGATGAACCCGACTACAGCTGGGGAATGGACTGAGGTGGGAAGGGGTGGGCACTGGAATGAGGTGGCGGGCACATGCTCAGGGGAGTCTTCTAGACTCTTCTGAGCTACTGGAGAGTGATTCTATCCATGCTGCCGTCAGATGACATCACCCATGTGTGGCTGATTTATCCTGCTATCCACGGAGAACCCATTTCAGGTAATTAACTTCACTTTTTTAACATCTCCACCACAGCTATACCACCTCTCTCATTGTTTCCCCTGACAGTTTTCCCCTTGCAACCCAGGCAAAGATGCTCCTTTTCGCTCGCTCTTCTATTAAAACAAACACAGAAAATGTAATGCATTCCAGCAGTCACAGTTTCCATAACAATGCCAGCATTTTTATTTAAGCACATTGAATCTGTAGGGAGTCCAATTGTTGCATTGAAATCCAGTCCTTGAATATGCTTTAGAAGGATGTCCAGGAATTCACACATTTTTGAACTTTTTCAATCTTTCTGTTTACTGCTAGGTAGCTGAAATCAATATTTAACTAAAGGGCACAGGGAACGCCATACAATGTTTGTTCCAAGGGGGGGAAATGCCAAGTTTTTATCACAGCAGATACATTTTGCAGTTTGTGATAAGAATAAGTGATTTATTGCCTGTAAGTATTATTACCTCTATAGGCTGATCCTACTTGAATGGTGCTCCTTTGTCTGTTTGATGCTCCGGTCACCTGCCATGGCTGCAGTGAAGGATTTTGACACATGAGGAGAACCTTAAATTTATGGGAAGTGGCGGCATCAGAGGGAGAGAGGAATAGAAATGCTCCTTTCCCCATAAAACTCATTACTATACCTGGGAAATTTTAGGTTCTGCTCTCTGCTCAAACTCATTCTAAGATTAGCAAGGAGCAGGAGGGCATGCATAGACTTTCTGTCTCTGTCTCCACTCTCACCAACCTTCCCTCTTCGCCATCTCATGAAAGAAGGTGGCCAGATAATTCTTAAAATGATTTTACTGCTTATATCAGACCTATGTAGTGAAAGCTTGGGAACCATCTTGGTGCACACCTTTTGCATCCCCAGCTCCTGCACCAAGATGATCCACAATGACTCCCTATTCAGGCTGAGCTGCTCAGCTATCATCCGCACCATCAATCTGCGATCACTCCGCACCAGCTGGTTCACTCTCTCAATATTCTCAGCCGTCTTTGTCGTGGAAGGCCGTCCTGATTTAGGGTCATCCTCCACCTTCTTGCGGCCAGTCTTGACGCGTTTGTGCCACTCGAAGACTCGCGGCCTTGACATTGCATCTTCTCCATAAGCCTTTTGGAGAAGTTGGAGACACTCAGTTGGGCTCTTCTCCAGCTTAACCAGAAATTTCAAGTTGATTCTTTGCTCCATATTTCAGCCACCTCCAGTTGCGTGACAAAGCGATAGAGCACTGTGCTACAAAAAAATCTGAAAAAGAAAAACAGAGTGAGAGAGATGAAAAATATTAAAGCAGAATAGTGATGAGATGTTGCACAACACAGTGACATAAGCGTTTAGCCAATTGGCATTGAGTCATGGGCATGGCTGCCACAGTCTCATTTCTTTTTTGTCACACCTCGTATGTCACCTGATGGAAAATTACTGGTTGCTCTTGCAACAAGATAAAATGGGTGCCTTTTTCAGCCAGGAGGGAGAAAAAAGGGGGTCTCACCTATGGAGTGAACACGTGCACTGCCAAGGAGTCTCCCAACTGAGACGTCTCTCTCTTGCCTGGCTGAATCCAGGACCCATTTAGTCAATGTGTGTCATGAGATGAAGTTCATGGTTCTGTCGGTGATGTATCATTTTCCTGTATCTTGCTGTTTGTAGATAAGTGAATCACCTGCTTTCAAGTTATCTTTTCTAACTAATTATAGGTGAATAAGTGAATTACTTGCTTTCAAGTTACCTTTTCTTTATTTTATAAATAAACTGCTTATCTTTATTCCAAAGTGTGTTAGCCTTTATTTTCGCACCCCATTCAATTAGCAAGACAGACCTACAAGAAGCAAAATCTTTTTAAAAATTATGGGCTCAACTTTCATCTGGGCGATGCTATGTGCCACGTCAGCGCATAGCCCGCCCCCCTTCCGCCAAACCTTGATTTTCAATGCTGGGGTCATATGTGACCCCAGTATTGAAAATCCGGGTCTCTCTGCACAACCTAGATGCTGCAGATAGCCGTAGATAGCATCGAAAATCGGTGCTACCCCGTTAGCCCTTTCTTACATCCCTGCTCCTTTTCAAAATGCTCCTAACATGCCCTGATATTAAACACATAGCATGTGGGTGTGGTAGGGACTTATCCGGAATTTTTGAAGGGCACTACCCATGTAGGTGCCCTTTGAAAATCCCAGATAAGACATGTACACAAGTAACTACAACAGTTACCCGTGTAAATGCCTTCAAAAATTGGGCCCTACATGCCCCTCCCATCATCCCATCATCCCTTCCTCCCTCCACCTGCCCTCCCCTAGTGCATAGTTACTCACCTGTAGCAGGTGTTCTCGGTGGATAGCAGACATCACATATGGGTGACATCATCAATGGAGCCCCGCACAGAATGCCCCCCAGCTTCCAAAGGAAGCTTTTGGGAGGTATGCCGCGGATGTGCACCTGCCTTCCCTGTCCACCATGGCACCATATTCTCCAGTATAACATAGCAGGAGCCAAAAAGGCAACTCCCCCAGAAGGTGGGAAGTTTGTGAGGACTTATTCCTGCTATCCATGGAGAACAGCTGCTAAGGTGAGTACACTTTCTCCATGAATAAACAGGAAATAAGTCCTCACATATGGGACTCCCAAGCTCCAGGCTTCCGGAACTCAAGGAGAAGAGTAGCCCAACCGGGCATCGAGAACTGGAGAAGCCAGGAAGACCAGAGAGGCAATTCCATTGAGGGACTCATCTGATGCAATATCCACAGTCAACATCGACTAAGGGACTTTTGAATAGGTAACCTGGACAGACAGATGGGCCGGTGGACAGGTGGACACCCAAAGAGATGTCAGAGTATGACCTGGCCAAAATTGCTGTCCCATCAGGAATCCTCATCCAGACAGTAGTGGGCTGTGAAGGTATGGACCAACAACCATGTTGCAGTCCTGCAGATCTCTTCTGCAGAGACAGAACAGAGGTTGGCTACCAATGTAGCCATCGCGTGGACATTGTGAGCTGGGGCATGACCCTCATGGCTCAGACCAGCCAAGGAATATGCATGAGCGATGCAATCCATGAGCCAGAGGGATAGTGTGTGCTTCGAAACAGTGACCCCCAGACTACTGGGGTCGAAGGAGATGAACAACTGCGGAGATTGATGGTGCGCCTTCATGCACTCCAAGTAGAAGACCAACACACGCTTGCAATACAATTTGTGCAATGTTATCTCACCATGATTGCTGTGAGGCTGGGGAAAAAATGTTGGAAGGACAATAGACTGGTTGAGGTGGAAAGCCAAGACCACTTTTGGCAGAAAACATGGATGCGTGCAGAGTACCACTCAGTTCTGATGGAATCTGGTGTATGGAGGGTGTGTGACCAGAGACTAGAGCTCATTCACACGCTCGACTGACATGATGGCCACCAGAAAGAGGATCTTCCAGTTCAAGAACTTCAGCAGACCCATGTTCAGTGGCTCAAATGGAGCTGGCTGAGGACTACATTTAGGTCTCAAGCAATCGGAGGCTTCCAGAGAAGCAAGCCGCACATGAATTTGCATACCAGAGGCTGAGCCGAGATTGGCTTCCCATCGCAGCGATGATGGAACACTCCTATCGCACTGAGATGCATACGCACTGAGTTGGACTTTAGCCCAGACTGAGAGATGTTCAAAAGGTACTCCAACAGCTGGTCCACAGGGCAGACAAAGGAGTCCAATGTCTGGCCAGCACACCAGATGGCAAGCCACCACCATTTGAACATGTAGACTTTACGTGTTGACTCCTTGTGAGATGCGAGCAGGATCTCAGTGATACCCTTGGGGAGGGCAAGCTCTGTGAGAGCTACCCACTCAGCATCCATGCTATGAGGGCAAGGGAGCAAATGTTGGGATGCAACAGGGAGTTGCCCTCCTCTGAGATGAGGCCTGGATTGGAGCCCAGATGAAGGAGTTCCTTCTGTGAGAATTGTAGCAGTAACGGGAACAATGGCTGTCAAGGCTAGTAAGAAGTAATGAGAATCATGTATCCCCTCTCTTTTTGGGAACCAGGAAGTACCTGGAGTAAAAACCCTGCCTGATCTGGGCCAGTGCACCGGCTCAATGGCAAGGTTGGCCAGCAGAGCTATGACCTCGGTCTGCAGGAGGCTCCAGTACGCAATCTCCAAGTGGTACTCCCTGCGATTGAAAGGAGGTGGCAGTTGGAAGAAATACAACAGATAGCTACTCTGGGTGATCTGTAACATCCAGGATCCCAGGGGCCCAGAGGCCACCGGTATGCAAAGTAGATGAGCCGTAGGGGACTTTGGACAGTGGTTGACTGGCTATGCTCCTGAAGACCCAATCAAAAACCCTACTCAGCTTGGGCTAGGGGATGGGCTGCATCTTCAGGGTTTTCTCCCTCCTTTGGGTGCAGGAAGTCTGGGCCTTAGGCTGCACTTGCAGCTTGGATGGAAAGTACCTTCACGTGTACAGGAGGAAAGCCTTCTTGGTTGGCGCTTTCTTCAACGCAGGATCTACTGTCTTTCTGGAAATACTGGTGAGGATTACCTGTTCCTTTTCCAGCTCCTCAGCCTTTTTCTCTATGGTCTTACTGAAGAGGATTTTGCCCCCAACAGGGGACATTGGCAATCTTGTCCTGGACCCACTGCTCCAGGTCAGAGGACTGCAACCAGATTATCCGCCATGCGGCAATCCCTACGGCCACTACTCTACTGATGGATTCAAAGGCATTGTAAGTACCTGGACAATAAACTTAGAGCAATCCTTGCCATGAGCTACGAGACATTTAAAGGACTCATGGTGGTCCTCGGGGATGAGGGAAGCAGTCCTCGATGTCCAGCATGACATCTTTGATGAACATGCCCATGTATGTTTGGTAGGCAAGGATCTGGACTATCAGCATGGAACCCTGGAAGTACCTTCTCCTAAAGGAGTCCAAGGTCCATGCCTCCCACATGGGGAGTGCCGAGGACTGCGTCTTAGCACTCTTTGCCGGCTTCAAGGCAGAGGCGACTACAGTGGAATTGTGGGGCAATTGAGGCTTCTTGAAACCCAAAGCCTTTTGGACCCGATACAGGGAATTAAGCTGGCAGCTGATGGTCAGGAGTGTGAGCGGTGCCTCTCACAGCCACAAAAGCAGCCTCTGCAGAACATGGTGGACAGGAACCGTCACCGGCTCAGAAAGGTCTGAGGGGTATTGGAGGAGTTCCAGTTCCTCTGCCCTCGGTTCCTTCTTTGATTCCAGAGAAAAGAGGATGGCTTTGGCCAGGTCCCAAACAAAATCCTTTAAGGACATGTCTTCTGGAGGTGACTTCTGCTGATCTGGAGGGGGCAACAGGTTGGATGGGAGATCATGGGCCCGAAGGTCTGACACCGTTGATTCTGCCTTGGTTTCCCATTACAATTCAGATTCCAAAAGGAAGTCAAAGTAATGCCGAGTCTCCTCTGAGCGCCGACTGCACAGCTCAGGTGGATGTTGATGGTCCCCCTTTAACCTGGCATGCCGATGGCAATGCCTGGGGGCCTTGGACTCCAATACACTGGAGAGGGAGATGGCTCCAGTCAACTGTGTAGATACCAGTCTCCCACATAATGACCCAGCAGCGTTGGGCAGGGCAAGGCTTTCCAGGATGGCTGGAAGGAGTGTGGTGATGATGCACTCCACACCACAAAGCCTGCATTCCACAGGATTTCCACTGCTGCTAGGTGAACTTCTAAAGTTCATAGGCATTCCTCCAGAACCACCACCAATGAGGGTGTTGATGCTGTGGCCGTAGCCACTGTCAGTGAACGCTTTGGTGGGGACTCTAGGTTGATAGGAGCATCAGGAGACATCCGGCAGCCCTCCACTGTTTGGCTTGGGCCCTCCTGCTGGGGAAGCTTGGCCGGCTGTTCACAGCCTTCACTGTCCGTCTCATTCCTAGAGGGGCTGCGATGGCAGTGAATGCTGTTTTTCTCCTTGTGCTCCACTTTCAATGTGGATGGGATGCTCTTCTCCGCTCAAACCTTTCTGCTCTGACTTAACCCTTTGCTCTTTTCACTTTGCCACCTCAGGCATGGACAAGGGAGTCAGAGCTGAGGATAGTGAATCAGATGAGCCAGAAGGACTCCTTCTGCTTTTTCCTGACCCTTCAGCCCTTGATGCGTCATCTTCAAGCAGAGTTTGCAGGATGCTGGCTGGTGGTCTGGTCCAAGGTTTTGCAAGCACCAGTAGCAGTCAGTGGCAGAAATGGTCTTGCCACATTTGGTGTTATTTTTAAAATCTGCTTACAGGCTTAGACATGCTGAAAAATACCGCCTTGGCAAAATTAAATTGAAAAATGGCCATGGGCAGGGAAAAAAGCCCCCAAAGGGGGAAAATGCCAAAAAAGGCACAAAATCTATAGAAATAAAACACCTAGAGGGTGAGAAAAAAGCTAACTGATGGCAGGTGGGTGAAAAAATGAGCAAAAGCTCAGCCACAAGGGCAAGAAATTCAAACTTTTTTCTGGACTGCAGGAACACGTCCTAGGGGCTCCATGGAAAAAGGAAGACTAGAGAATATGTCACCTCAGTGGGTGTGGAAGGCAGGCGTGCATGCACAGCATACTTCCCAAAAACTTCCTTTGGAAGCTGGGGAACGTTCCGTGCAGGGCTCCATTGGTGATGTCACCCCTACATAAGGACTTATTTCCTGCTTATTCACGGAGAATGTCTTGTTCCTGTCTTCCCCCCTTATCTTCATGATCAGCATCAAGAGAGGGATGGACTACACCTGCCACCTGGATTTCACAACTCTATTCAGTGGCAAGGGTAATAGTCTGCACTAGCCATCCTGGGACTCCAGCTTTTTTGGCAGTGGGAGGAATAATTTTGGCCAGTTATCTTGGGCTTCTTTTACTGCCTTTGCTGGCACTGCCTGTTTGCTGATTTTCTGATGCAAGAGATCAGAAGTCAGCAAGTGTTGTCGGCAAGTTTTGAAAATTCCGGGAGCTTGAGTGGGAACTAGATGCAGTGAAAAGTTCATTTCCTTAATACTTACCTCATTGTTTATTTTATTTCATTATTACTCATGTATTGCATACTCCCTAGACCTGATAGGATTTACAACCAATAAAAACGCAAGGGTCAAATTTCAAAGGAAGTTATGGGGGCATATTCAATGTGTTTTAATTGATTTAATTGGTGGTCAGCATTTTTTTAAACACTGGCCACCATGGTTAAATAAAATCTCGATATTTGGCACTGGTATTCAGATAATGATTGGCCCTGAATATCCATATTTTACAGTCGGTGCAGTGCTTATCTGCATAGCTGATATTCAGCCACAATCAGGATGCCTATCCACATTGCATATAAGACAAAATTTTTGCTGACCTAAGTTATGGGGCTAGTTATCCAGATAATGGTGTTTAATATGGCCGCTCTCTAGATAAAACCGGTCTCTGTACAAAGACATCCTGGCACTATCCAAATAGCACCAAGATAATGCTGCTGAAGATTTAATAGTCTGGCAAGTATCTGGACAGCAGGGTCCTTATCTGGATAAACACCTTTGAATACTGGCCCCTAAAATTCTAATGCTGACCTTTCAAGCCTTATTTATTGGCCATCCAAGATATTTAGCGGATTTAAATTGAGCTTATATTGCGCACTTTGATGACGATGATGTAATGCTGTTCTTGCTGATACGAAAGGACTTAGATAAAACTCTGCAGTAAATTGCACAGCGTTATTATGACAACTGTTAAAATGGTTGGACCAGAAAGCGTAGTTACTCACCTGTAACAGGTGATCTCCGGGAACAGCAGGAATTTAGTCTTCACATATGGGTATCGTCAGTACCAACGGAGCCTGCGTGGGAACGCTCCCCAGCGTCCAATAGGAACGCTTTTGGGAGCATCCCTCAGCACATGCGCGCTGCCTTCCCGCCTTCCCAACTGTCCCTCTTCAGTTAAGTTTGTAGCTGAGTGAAAGGAGAGAGGGAGAGAGGAAAGAGACAAAGAGATAGAGAGACAACTCCTAGGGGAGGTGGGTGGGTTGTGAAGACTAAATTCCTGCTGTTCCCGGAGATCACCTGTTACACGTGAGTAACTACGCTATCTCCAGGAACAAGCAGGAATGTAGCCTTCACATATGGGGACTCCCTAGCTGAAGATGCCAGGGAGATAGCCCCAGGAAGGTGCCACCCTAGAAGGTGGGAATCCTTCCTCCCATGGATCTCTGGCATTCCACCAGGGTTGGTGGGTAGGAGTTGATTTAGGTCTGAAAGAGATTTTGAAGAACAGCTTAGCCAAAGAAGGCATCCCAACAGGAGGCTTTATCCAGGCAGTAGTAGGCTGTGAAGGTGTGTACCGAAGCCCAGTTGGCTGCTCGACAAATGTCATCGACAGACACAGAGTGGAGATTAGCCATAGAAGCTGCCATGGCTCTCACATTATGAGCTGTGACATGGTCCTGAAGAGGAAGACCCTTACTCTCATAAGCAAAGGATATGCATTGGGCAATCCATTTAGATAAAGTTCTTTTGGAGACTGGAAGTCCCAAATGACTAGGGTCAAAAGCTATAAAAAGTTGCGAGGACTTTCTATGTTGCTGTGTTCTTTGTATGTAAAATGTTAAGGCCCTTTTACAATCCAAAGTATGAAGGTTTCTTTCTGCATTAGAGGCGTGAGGCCTCGGAAAAAATACAGGAAGATAAATTGATTGATTTAAATAAAAAGGCAAAACCACCTTTGGCATAAAGTGTGGATGAGTTCTAAGAACAACCTTATCATGATGAAACCTAGTATAAGGAGGATCAGCCACTAAAGCTTGCAATTCACTAATGCGACATGCAAAGGTGATTGCAATTAGGAAGATGACCTTCCAGGTCAAAATCTTAAAGGCTGTAGTGGCCAAAGGTTCAAAAGGCGGCTTCATGAGCTGCCCAAGAACTAGATTTAGATCCCATGCCACCGGTGGTGGCTTGATGGGAGGTTTGGTTAATAGAAGGCCTCTCATAAATCTTGATATGAGTGGATGAGAGGAAATTGGTTGTCCATTCAGAGGCTTACAAGAAGTTGCAATTACACTAAGATGGACTCTTACCGAATTGGTCTTTAGACCAGAATTCGATAAGTGAAGGAGATACTCTAGTATCGATTCTAAGGGTATGACAAGGGGGTTTAATCCCTTTTTGGAGCACCATATAGTAAAACGTTTCCACTTGAAGGCATAAGATCTTGTGGAAAGTTTCCTAGAAGCCTGAAGGATATCTTTTACCTGTTCAGACAGGTTGAGATCCTGGATGTCTAAGCTTTCAGCAACCAGGCCATGAGGTGCAGGGACTGGGGATTCAGGTGCCATAGCATCCCGTTCTCCTGGGAAAGGAGATCTGGAGCATGCCCTAACTCCAGAGGTGCAGCTTGAGAGAGATGTAGAAGCACGGGATACCACGCTTGGCGTGGCCATCGTGGTGCTATGAGGATCATGCGACCCCTGTCTCTCTGAAGCTTGAAGAGTATTTTGGGGATGAGGGGAATGGGTGGGAAGGCATAAAGGAAGTCCTGACCCCAGTGAAGGAGGAAGGCATCCCTTGCCTGACAATTGTGAGCCGGAATCCTGGAACAGAACCGGGGAAGTGTGGCATTCAATGGACTTGCAAAGAGGTCTATGTCTGGAGTGCCCCAGAGATGAAATATCTTTGCCACCTGATCTAGGTGGAGGGACCACTCGTGAGGCATCAGTACTCGACTGAGTTTGTCTGCCCAAAGGTTTTGAATGCCTGAAAGATATACCACTAGAAGGTGAATTTGATACTCTCTGGCGAGGGCCCACAGTCACAAAGCTTCATTGCATAATGACAGAGAGCCTGTTCCGCCCTGCTTGTTCACATAGAACATGGCTACTTGATTGTCCGTCTGGACTAGTAGCTGAGCTGGGCGAGGAATGCTTGAAGAGCTAAATAGATTGCTCTTAATTCCAGGAGGTTTATGTGTAAACCGGCCTCCTGTGGAGTCCAGGTTCCCTGGGTAGAGAGATGATTCAGGTGTGTTCCCCAACCCACCTGTGATGCATCTGTTGTTAGGGTGGCCTGAAAAGAGGGTTGATGAAAAGGAGACCCCACTGTCAGGTTTTCTAGTGACTGCCACCATTGGAGGGACAAAATTAGTCGTTGAGAGTTTATTATTTTGTCCGACAAATGACCTGTCGCCTGTGTCCACTGTGTGGATAGGGTCCACTGAGCTGCTCTCATGTGGAGGCGAGCATATGGGACTACATGAACTGTGGATGCCATATGTCCTAGTAACTGTTGTAGCTCTCGAGCAGTGAGGGAGGATTTGCCTGCTGCTTGGGAAGCTAGCTGCATAATGCGGAGACACCGGGCCTGTGGAAGGAAAGCCTTTGCCTGTCTGGTATCTAGTCAGGCTCCTATGAATTCCAGGCATTGGGAAGGAACAAGTTGGGATTTTTGGAAGTTTATTATCAATCCCAAGTATTGGAGAATTCGCAATGTACGGGACAGTGCAGTGCTGGCCTCTGCAACTGTAGGGGCTCGAATGAGCCAGTTGTCTAAGTAAGGGAAGATAAATATCCCCAGGGTTCGTAGAAATGCGGCTACTACTGCCATGCATTTCGTGAATACCCTTGGTGCTGAAGCCAGACCAAAGGGAAGAACCCTGTACTGGAAATGTCTTCCCCTGAAAAGGAATCGTAAGAATTTCCTGTGATCTGGATGGATGAGAATGTGAGTGTATGCATCCTTTAAGTCTAGAGAGCAAAGCCATTCCTGGCTTTGAAGGTATGGCAGAAGAGTTCCTAGAGAAATCATTTTGAACTTCTCTCGAAACAGGTATTTGTTCAATTCTCTGAGGTCCAAAATGGGTCTGTGTCCCCCTGTTTTCTTTGGAATAAGAAAATAGGGGGAGTAGAACCCTGCACTCCGTTGAAGAATGGGCACTTCCTCTATTGCCCCTTGGGCAAGAAGTGTCGAGACCTCGTAATCTAACAGATTGTCTGCAGAGGTTTGAGAATTGAATTGCTTTAGAACTGTAGGAGGGGGCATGCTGTGAAAATGAAGCTTGTACCCTTCTCCTACAATGGACAAAGTCCAATCTTCTGCTGTTATCTGATGCCATCTGTTGGCAAAGTGGCATAACCTGCCCGGGATATTGGGGGGTTGGGGACCCCTCAGAGGAGGAAAGCAAAGCTCTCTAGGAAGGAGTCAAAGCCCTTGAGGGGGCTGAACCTGGAGAGCTGGTTGGGCTCTCGGGCCTTTTGGCTTCTTTTGCTGTCTAGTTTGCCCCTTTTGGGCAACCTGACCCTGAGTCTGACTCTGCTGGGTATAGGAAGGATAAAATTTCCTCTTTTTGCTGAAAGAGGGTTTTTTATAAGGCTTCTTTTTGGCTGGAGTGGCTGTAGATTTTGACAATCTATCTAGAGCTGTATTGTGAGCATCTAACTCATTAGCCTTTTCCTGCCAGTTCTTGCCAAAGAGATTCTCCCCCGTGCAAGGAATGTTGCCTAATTTGTCCTGTACCCAAGTCTCCAAGTCTGATGCCTGCAGCCAGGCAATCCGTCGTGCACCAATGGCAATAGCAGAGGTTCTGCTGATGCATTTGAAGCAGTCAAAGGCTGCACGATTTACAAACTTGGAGACATCTTGAGCATGCTTAACTAGAGCAAGAAAATCTTGTCTCTTGTCATCTGGGAGAAATGGGCTCATAAGTTCCAAGTCTCCTGTGACATCCTTGAGGAACATTCCCATATATAGAATATATAGCTGAAAGCATGGAAGCTTGAAAAGTGCGGCGCCCAAAAGCATCCAGAGTTCTGCATTCACGACCTGGAGGATTGGATGCATGCCTCTTTGCACTTTTCATCCTACGCATGGCTGACTCCACTGCCATTGAATGGTGTGGCAGCTGAGTTTTCTGAAATCCAGGACATGGCGGAACTCGATACATAGTATCAAGTCTCCTAGAGTGAGGAGAAGTAGTCAGAGGTGTCTCCCACATTCTGAGCATCAAGTTATGCAGAATTTCATGGATAGGCAGAGTGGCTGCCTCCTTAGGCGTTTTAGGATATTGGAGAATTTCCAATTCCTTTGCCCTGGGTTCCTCTTCAGGAGCTACTGTGATTGAAAGACCTTTGGCCATATCACGGATAAAATCCTGAAAGGACATGTCCTCTGGAGGTGAAATTCTGCGTTGGGGAGAAGATAGATCTTCTGGGAGAAACCCTCTAGTACCAGCAGAATTGTCAGTCTTCGGAATCGGAGGATTTGAAGTATTCCTGACCCCGATGCTCTTGCAAAGCCCGGTCCCGGTATCGATCGAAGTCGGTATCAAGTTCATCTGATACTGATCGGTCGATTCCAGCCAGAGATGGCGTGGGAAGAATTCCAACCGGGGCCGGTACCGTCGGTACCAGTACCGGTGTCTATACCGGTGTCCATACCAGCATCGGTGTCGATGTCGGTACCAGTTCCTGTTGGACCAACGGTACCACAGCTGAGAGAAGAGCTGTGATGCTGCGTTCGATAGCGAGGAACCTCTGGTCTATCAATGCTGCCGATGCCTGGGTGTCGGTACTGGTAAAAACGTCAGGAACCCCTGAGCATGGCACAGGTAGTTCTTGCAAGGTTAGGGCCTCGAGAACATCCTGAAGCCCCATCGATGCTTTGGAAGTCGAAGCTTCCCGCCGGGGCTGTTTTGCCGGTGTGGTTCCCTCAAGGGCAATGCCAATGTCCTCTCAATGCTTAGCAGGAGAGCTACCCTTTGAAGACCGGCTTTTATGTTTAGTTAACTGAGATCCATGGGAGGAAGAAGAGGCCCTTGACGATGTTGATGCAATGGATCTGGCATCCGAAGAAAAGAGGGTACCGAGCTTTGCAGCCCGGTTCTGTCTTCCTCTTTTAGTCATCCCCATACAGGAGAGACATTCAGTTGGAGAATGTTCAGGCCCTAAACATTTCAGACACCAATCATGGGTGTCAGTGACGGAAATGGTACCGCCACACTTAGTACATTTTTTAAAACCACTAGTTTGTTTTTCCATGTTTTAGGAATATGGGGCCTAGTGCCCAAAATGGCGCCTAGCACCAAAAAAGAAAAGTTTCTGAAGAGAAACAGTTTAAAGTATAACATTTTTTTTTTTTAAAAAAGAAAAGAAAGGAACCGGCGGTACCGGTAAGCGTCGTGCGGCAGGCAAACGCGACCACAAGAAAACAAATTTAAAGACGGAATTTTCTGTGGTGACAGGGATTAGATCCTGTCAGCACCATGGAAAATGAAGAACTGAAGAGGGACAGTTGGAAAGGCGGGAAGGCAGCGCGCATGTGCTGAGGGATGCTCCCAAAAGCGTTCCTATTGGACGCTGGGGAGCGTTCCCGCGCAGGCTCCGTCGGTACCGACGATACCCATATGTGAAGACTACATTCCTGCTTGTTCCTGGAGATAGAATTTGAATTATAAGAAAACTGATCTTGTATTAGATCCATATAAATGCTTATCTGTCCCATCCACTTTTAAGATCAAGATTCGCTGCATTCCAATTAGTGAGTAGGCTTATTATTTAGGAATCTTAATAGATGGTGGTTTGACTTTCAGGCTACACATCCAGGGCAGGATGCTACCATTAGGTAAACTAGGCAATCGCCTAGCGTGCCGGCCCTCTGGAGGAACCCATTACCACTGCTGCCATCCCTCTCTGGAGCCTGCAGTGGTCACAATGACTCCCAAATCGTGATACAGCACTTACCTACACACTCCAAACTTACAGAAACACTCTCGACAGAGACAACCTTTGCATAGCCCATCATCTCCCAGATTGGTTGATCACTCTTACTACCCTCTCAGGTAGCAACCCCATTGTCTTGCATGACTTCCCCATCGTTCCATTTCAACAACTGCACTCGGCCACTCAGCTGGTCGATGCCAACCTAGCTATAGCAAAGTCCTTAAAGAGCCCTGTGAGTAGTCCATCCTTCATACCCAGGAATAGCCTGCAGTGATGCCAGCCTCTGCTTCATGGGGTTGTGCACTAGTCTCTGGAGGCATTATTTGGTTTGAATATTGGCTGTATGAAAAATACCAAAAATAAATAACACTCAAAGATAGTATACAATAAACTTGAGAAAATACAATATATGAAGTGGCATTTTAGAAAGAGCATCCAAGTGTAGTCTGGGATGTCCAGGCCAAAACATGCAGGAAAACACCAAATACATCTGTTTTAGCCTGATTTTATAAATATAGATGACCCCAATATATAGCGCAAGCGCAGGTGTCCACAGACGTCCGCACAACAAAAATGTGGGGTGGGAATGTCTATCTCATGCTATTTTACATACAGGGGTGTCCTTCAGCATGGCAAGATGAAAACAAGAGTTCTCATTCACCATCATTGTTTGTTGTCAGCATAGAAAAAATAGGAGATATGAATGTACCTCCTTCTTCACATCCTCCAGATGTTTGGCTGACAAAACAAGCACTTTTCCAATGTCTGTTTGTGCCTGGAGCAGGTATAAATTTTGACATGGCTGGGGACATGCAGGGCATTTCAGAAATCAGGTGAAGTTCTTGGGAACACCATGGACATGACTACACCAAGCCCCCATTCTGATTTGGACATCCTTGCACCAGGGGCATCTTTGAAAATGGTTTCTGAAATGGCTCCAGGAAAATCTCCATGCTTTGGAAGCCTATATGCCTGTTTTTGGTCAACCAAAGCATTAAAGGGCTTCTAAAATAACCCCCATAATCTCAACCAGGTAATCAGCCCTCATCACCACAACGCTCACTGCTTCTTGGGCTTACCAGCTTCTGGCTTCTTTTCTATCTTTCTACGAGGTGGTTTGCCAATAAGGAGGTGATTTTAGAAGGGTTAAACTTACACAAGGATAAAGTCAATTTACTCATGTACTTAGGTGCACCCATGTAAACAGAGAAAAGCCACTATTTACAAGTGTATACCTGCTGCACACCCGGATTTGAAGGGGATGTATTCTGGGCATGGTTTGGACAAACCTTAGAAATATATGTTGTCACAGGGTGGACATAGGGCAGCCTGAGAAGGTGCAGAGCAGTGTGAATGATCACGGTGAAAGTGACAGAATAAACAGGAGAATGTTTATTGGTTGCCAGGGACAACCTAAGCACACGTGCACAGAGCCCAGAAAGACACACCCAGAGAGCAAAGCAAGGGAGTCTGCTTTACCTAATAGAGTGCACCTGAGGGAAGGTGGAGTCAGGAAATACACAGATAAAACAGACTACCAAACATTTGGAGATAGGGAATCCTGGAGAAAGGAGCCAAGGAGGGAATCCTGGAGAGAGGAGCCAAGGAGGGAATCCTGGAGAGAGGAGTCAAGGAGAGATGAGCCGAGGAGAGAATCCCTGAGAGAGGAATTAAAGCAGCAGAGGTCACAAGCTGAAAGGCAACAGGGGAGCCGGTGTGAATGTTGGAAAGAGTCCAGAGACCTGTGTGGTTCTGGGAGAAGGCAACACCCTGACAGCGTGAATGTGTTTGGAAAGCAAGAAGAATACAGGAAGACTGCAACAGCAGGTACAGGGGCAAAGAGTAGATACAAGGGCTATTTGCCATTTGAAAGGGAAGGGCCCTGGAGGCTTAGAAATAGCCATATAAAGCCCCGATATTCAGAGGCTAATAATAGCTTTTCTCCTGATTATAGAAGTGTTAAAAGAAGAGGGCTTCACTTACCTAGAAAAGCTGAAGAAATCCCTTCTCACGGTGAGTTCCCAGCTTCTAGGGAAACACCGTTACACCGGCTGCAATCAGGCACAGTTGGGCCTGGAAAGCTAGGGCAGACCCGGCAGGGACCCTATCAAAATTACCCAGCTAGCAGGTCAAACCAGGACCTGAGCTATGCATTGAGGCACCAGCGGGGGCAGGGCTCTGAAAGACATTACTCAGAGTTTGGTGATACTCCCCAGAAAGGCAGTGCTGCTCACAGGAAGAGAAACTTCTTGACTGACGAGGCAAGCCTTCCATATTTTTATTCCACGTTGGAAGTGGATAGTGGAGATACCAATGAGCAAGAAATAATGGAATATGAGAATTCTGAAGTATTAACAAATACAGAATTGATGGACTGTTCTTTCTCTGTGATAGAGCCAGAGATATCATTAAGGTAAATGTGATTTGTGTAACCTTAAATTCCAGTATACAAGTGACAGAGCTGCAACTCTCTCCCTCTCTCCAAGCCAAGCAGTCAGTTAGGCTGTTTATTATTTACTTTTGGTTTAAAGTTATCAGCTGAAGGAAGCTACTTTTGTTACATAGTTATCTTTTGTTTGAAGCCAAGTGAGCTGTTAATTTCTGTTGTTTAAAAAGAAGAAATCTCAAGGGACAGGGAATAAAACCCTAAAAGAAAAAGAAAGTTCTTCTGTGTGATTTATATATAGAAGCAAGGCACAACTACCACCCTCATAATAGCCCAACAATACCAGCAGTCACGGCTGGGGCGGATGAGGTGTGACAATGTGTATTGAACATTTGGCAATGGAATTACACCTATGGTTCAAAACATATCAAGATTGAAATTTGCACCTGCTCCAAGTAATGAATAGCTTTCAGCTAACTGCTTGTTTGGACCAAGGATTTGGAATGGTGATGGGGGAGGGGAAGAGGGTGCACTGTGCTTGCATCGGTGGAGTTATAAACCACCTAAAAAGAAAAAAAAAAAAGGTTAATAGCTCAGCTTCTTAATTGGTCCCCTTTGGATGTGAAATTTTACAAAATCTGCCACCTATACATGCAAGCAACAGCTTTTCAGTGTCTAGGTAGCCAAAGCCACCGCTTATATATGTACAAAGTGCGATCAAAAAGTATCGAGACTTGGACAATAACACCAGAAGTATTTCACTGACTGTTACTGCACTCAGTCTCCTTCAAGGTAGTCCCCTTCCGATAAAACACACTTCCTCCAGCATTCTTGCCACTGCTGGAAACAATTTTGAAATTCCTTTTTTGTTATGCTATGAGTTGAAATTTGCTTAATGGTCTCCAAGTTGTCGAATTTCCTTCCTTTCAGTGGTAAGTTCAGTTTTGGAAACAAAAAAAAGTCACAGGGTGAGAGGCCAGGTGAGTTTGGAGGCTGACAGACTTCCTTGATTTTGTGTTTGGCCAAGATGCATGAGCTGGGGCATTATGATGAAGCAACCATTCACCATTGCTGTGCAACTCTGGCCTCTTACTACTACTACTACTGCTACTACTACTACTACTGAGCATTTGTATAGCACTACAAGACATATGCAGTGCTGCACAGACATGTAAGAGACAGTCCCTACTCATCAGAGTTTACAATCTAGTCAAGACAGACAACACAGTAGGTGTAGACAGGGATATATCTAGGCGGAATGGTAAGGAAACATGAAGGAGATCAGGTGAGTCAAGATCCGAAAACAGCAGCAAAGAGGTGAGTTTTCAGTCTGGATTTGAAAAAGGCCAGAGAAGGTGCCTGATGTACAGACACAGGTAGTTTGTTCCTGGTATAAGGAGCAGCAAGGTGAAAGGAGCGAAGTCTGGAGTTAGCAATAGAAGAGAAGGGCACAGACAGAAGCAATTTGCCAGAAAAGCGGAGCTTCCAGGGAGGGGTGTAGGGAGCTATAAGAGAGGAAAGGTAGTGAGGAGCTGCAGAGTGAATGCACTTATAGGTCCACAGGAGAAATTTGAACTGGATGCGGAAACGGATAGGGAGCCAAGGAAGTGACGAGAAGAGGAGTAATATGAGCATGGCGAGGCTGGCAGAAGATTAGCCATGCAGCAGAGTGTTGGACAGATTGAAGGGGAGAGAGATGATTCAGTGGGAGACCAGCAAGGAGTAGGTTGCAATAGTCAAGATAGGAGGTGATTAAAGAGTGGATAAGTGTCTTAGTAGGATGTTCAGAAAGGAATGGGCAGATTTTGTTGATGTTATAGAGAAAAAAATGGCAGGTCTTAGTTATCAGTTGGATGTGTGTGAAGGAGAGAGAGGAGTCTAAGACGACCCCAAGGTTGCGAGCTGAGGAAACAGGGAGTAGAAAGTTATTCACAGAGACTGCATCTCTCAAATGAGTCATAACTTGGACATAGTACTCATTATTGATGGTTTGGACTTTTGGAGCATAATCATGATGAACAATACCCTAGTAATCAAAGAAAACTGTGAACATGGTCTTGACATTACTCCTCACCTGATGGGCTTTTTTGGGTCTGAGAGTTTGGAGCCTTCCATTGTGAGGATTGAGCCTTAGTTTTCAGATCATGACCATAAACCCATGATCCATCACCAATAATAATGTTTTTGATGAAATCTGAGTAATTTTCAACACATTCCAACAACTCCCTGGCTGTAGACAATCAATCTTCTTTTTGGTCAGAGGACAGGAGTTTCAGCATGAATTCTGCAGACATACATCTCATCCCCAAATCAACATTAAGAATGTACCAACCTGAAACTGATGTCCATGTCCTCAATAAGCTCTCTGCTAGTCAATCGACAATTTGAGAATATTGCGGGACACACTGCTTCAACTTTGCCTTCATTCTTGCTTGTGGATGGCCTTCCAGAGTGTTTGTCACTGTCAGCACTTTGGCGGCCATCTTGGAAACATTTATACCAATCATAAATTTGAGTACGACTCATGCATTCATCGCCATAAGCTTGCTGTAACTTGTCATAAGTCTCTGCTCAAATCTCCAAATTTCTGACAGAATTTAATGCAAATTCGCTGTTCAATTTTTTCACTCATCATAAATCTGACAAATTGCTTTTACACAATACCAAACATCACGTGATTAAAAAAAGTACAGGTGTGCTGCAACCATGCTAAACTCTGCACAGGCAGAGCACATAACTAGGTCACTGCATGCTTCATAGCATCATGGTGCAACGTATTATTATATAGCTACACAACAAGTCTCGATACTTTTTGATCACACCTCATAAGTGCTGCTACCTGCACAAAGAAAGTACTGAGTGATGCTGCTCTTTTTTTGTGTTCCCACTGTCCTTGCCACCAAATACACATATATTTTCCATGGTCTTGTACTAATTTTACAAAAGGCTCCACAGTCGGCAAACCTTAAGTAAAATATCTAGAAAAGTTTGAATATCTCAACTGAATGTCTCTTTTCCGACTCATATGACCTATATGAATTTGGGCTTTAAGCATATTATGTTGGCAACACATATCAAATTGTCAGCCCAATAAAGTCATCTAAATCTGAATGTGCTTTCTCAGCTTAGTCAGAGACCTCCTGCTGAACCGTCCTTTATCCTAGATAGCCCAGGTCTGGGTTGGGAGAAAACAAACTGCCCCTCACCTAAACAACAAAAATAGATAAGCTCATGACAGTAGAGCAGTGCTCTTTTTCAATTACACATCATTTAGCACAATTGTATAGATGCAGATGAGGAGAGCAGCTTTAAAGCTAGTTATCTGGATAAACTGGCCTGACTGACAATCAGTGCCTAGGTTAGATAAGGCCGTATTAAGGATGGGTTTAGGTCTGAGTGCTTGTTTTCAGTTTTCAAAAGGATGGACACTATTTTACCCTGCTGGACTGCCTGCATAAATAGTAACATAGGGCCTGATATTCAAAGGCATTTATATGGTTTACAGACCTATAAAACATGTAAATGCCACACGGTTAGTGCTGCTGAATATCCCCAATTAACACCGCTACACGCCCTGATGCTAACCGCTTAACTTTGGGGGGTGTCTTAAGTGGGCGGCGACAGTCACTAATTGGGCAGTGACGATATTGCATGCTGCTCAGTTAGCGACCTATGGGTAAAAGATAGACACAGCAAAAACTGACCTATCTTTTACCCACAGGAGCTAACTGGTCAGCATGCAATATCACCACTGCCCGGTTAGCTACTGCAGCTGCGGCTGCATATGACCCTGGCATTGAATATCCAGCATTAAGGATCAGCAGCGATGGCTATGTGTTGTAGTGGCGCATAGCCATCCCAGTTCAATATCCGGCCCAAATTAAATAATGGAGGATAGAGATCAAAATGGCCCATTGAGTCTGCCCAGTCCTCTTGGTACATGAGCATATAACTTTTCCAAATGCAGCCCAACACCAACGCTACTCTTGCCCATGTCTTCCACCCAACCGTTCAGCCCTCTTCCTCATATCTGTCCCAAGCATGATCAGAATTCATCAGTGCTAGCCTCCCCATTCCCTTTTGGCAGCCTGATGCAAAAAATACCGCGAGTGAAAACCTCGCGGTAGAGCCGATTTAAAGGGAAGAGAAACCATTTCTGTCAGCAATGTACAGCAAAAACAGGGAAACCTACAAAAAGTGAGCAGTGTGATACATGTGCACGGAACAAAAGGGCAAATAAACATTAAAAATGACCCCCAACAAAATATAAAAAAAACATAAGCAAGATGGGCAATACTGAGAGTAATGGGAAACATCAAAAAGCACTACCAACAAAGCCCCAAAAAATAAATATGAATTTTAGAATGGTCTACGCTCCGTCCCCATACAAGGTGAATGATCCCGCAGTGAAATAACACTGATCAGGGTTTACCTCTCCATTGGACAGGTTACCTATGGCATGCACATGTTCCACAACAGCAGGGCGGGCAGGTCAGAATGGGCAACTGGACAGATGCTGGGAAAGGGGATACAGAAGGCTGCAGGTGGCACATGCTGTGGTGCAGCTGGGGCACAGTGCAGACTAGGCAGATGCCTAGATGGCACTTAGGAATGCTGAAACTGAACAGCAGCCAGACAGCAACTGATGAGGGCCCAACATGGGCACGAGAGTGTTTAGCACAGTGTCACAGGGGATAGTACCCAGCAGGTACCCCCAAGGGCACAGAACATTGGCAGGCGGTGATTGGGGGACGTGCGGACAGATATGCAGGCACCCCTACCCCAGAACCCGCACCATAGGCAGCCGCCTACCCGCACACAGGATGGCCTGAGACTGCGTACCACCAGCACCACCAGCAGAAGGGCATGTCAGCATGGTGGCACAGGGGTACTGGAGGTGGAGGGGGGCAGTGGCAGCTGCCCAGAGCAAACCATGGCCTAGCCCTGTGTAGGTGGGTGCAATGCACTGCAACAGACAGGCCCTGCCGGACAAACAGTCATGGTATCATCAGGGAATGCACTGTCTCTGTGGCAACACGGTGGTGCAGTGCACACAACCAGTGTGTTTGGAGGCAGAAGGTCACAGGTTCAAGCTCCAGCTGGGGCTCCTGCCAATCCAGTCCCCCTATTTAACCCACAACTATATTGTGATAGTAAAGACGAACCTTTATTGCAGAGAACATAAGCATGGCTCAAACACCTCTATTTTACCCTACAGAGCACAGACACCAGAAACGTGCACATTACCTAGAGCAGATTCCCCCAAATGCAATCCTGGAGGGCCACAAATCCTTCAGGGTTTATGCTGTCTCCAATCTAAGGATGGAGCGGTACTGGTGGTGGAGGTGGCAGCAGCTGGTGGCAACAGCAGACCATGGCCTAGCCCTGTCCAGGTGGGTGCCGTGCACTGCAACAAACAGGCCCTGTCGGATGTACAGTCATGGACTCCCCAGGGAATACAGCATATCTGTGGCAACACGGTGGTGCAGTGCACACAGACAGTGTGTGCAAGAACAGAAGGTCACAAGTTCAAAGCCCAGCTGGGGCTACTGCCAATCCAGTCCACATATTTTTCCCACAACTAAACAGTGATAGTAAGGACAAACCTTTATTGCAGAGAACATACGCATGGTTAATACGCCTATATTTTACCCCACCGAGCACAGACACCATAAACAGCCACATTACTTAGAGCAGAGTCTCCCAAATGCAGTCCTGGAGGGCCAAACACCATTCAGGTTCCATGCTGCCTCTAATAAAGATGCCTGTGCTGCATATCTATGCACCACCCCCATGGTATGCAGATGTATCTCATGCATATTCATGAGGGACAGCATGAAAACCCGAACAGTGTTTGGCACACCAGGACTGGAGTTGGGAACCTCTGCCGTAAAGCAGCAGCCAACAGGGGCAGACACACCCACACCCACACCCATAGGCCCCATTGGCCAATGCCTCCTGGAGAGGCAGGACATTGGGCCCTGCATGCATCTCCCAATACTAGCACTTGCATACCTTAGCAATGCCACCCTACACCTGGGTATACGGTACACAGCTATCAAACGTTTGCTATGATTACTGGCAGATAGCAATTCCTACGTTAAGCACAGTTTGCTGATTGAGCTCCATCATAACAACCTTTCTGATGTCTGTGTTGTGTGCTTCAGGTATGGTCTCTGACAGTGTTTACCACCCTGGGGAGTGACCCCCAACAGTATTGCATACCATATCCATGCCTGTACTGTGCCCAGGACTGATGTGGTGGCCAGGGCTGCTAAACTCCTCTATAGTGGCACAATGCTGGCATAGGTGTGGGTGTGGGTGTCTGTCTATCCAGTGTGTGGTGGCTGCAAACACCCTCCACAGCCCACACTGCATGCACTGTTGCCAGTATTGGCCTGCCAATGTGCATAATGAGGAGCAAGGTACCATGGGTATAGCCCGGACAGGGTGGCCTGGCCAGGATGCATCTGCACAGGGCATAGGGCACTGGCTGGGACATTTTAGTGCCCGGCCACCACCTACACAGACAGGGTGGCCTCAGCATGTCCTGCTGGGAGATCACTCTCACCCTGACTGTGCAGTGACCACAGCATGGCTAGGCACCCCCATAGTGCTATATAGTACTTCTTTCATGTGATATTTATGGGTTTCCTTTTGGGGCCTAGTCACTGACTTATCTGCTTGTTGTGTATGCTGACATCCCAGTTCTGGGTGCATGCATTTCCACCAGGAACATGCACTATGGACTAGCTAGCAGACTGTTAGCAGCTGGTATGTGTCTTGATGGAGCACCTTGCAGGGTGCAGCAGGTGAAGGCTTGCTGCAGGAGAATATCAGATAGTGGTGGGGTGCAGCTTAGCATATCCAGGCCTAATGTCTGTCTGCTATTGTGTTATGGATGTGAACAGAGCTGCATTTAATGCCCTGTAGGGTGGCTGTTCCCCAGCAGGACCAGGGTTGCTGGTCCCATCTACTGCCACCATTGCAGGGAGGTAGAATGTAGATCTGTTGAAGGGAGACCCTGTTTACCACTCTCAGCCCTGGAGGAGGAGAAGGAGGGTGGTGGTACATAATCCTCCTAGGAGTCCATAGGGGCTACACCTGACTGAGACAGACAGATATATCCAAGCTGTTTCTGCAGAAACTAACTACCTCACACATTAGCACTGCTGGGGACCTGCAGCATGGCCTATTTCTGCCATGGAAGGTGCTGTGGACCTGGTGCTGGGCGCCCCACCGCCCACTCAGAGTGAGCACAGTACCTGCACAATGTGACGGTGTGTAGCTACTCTGTGCCAGTAACACACACGGTCAGTACCCCCTACCAGGCTGAGGTGCTGTGGGGGTGCACATGGTCAGTTCCCCCTACCAGGCCGAGGTGCTGTGGGGGTGCATACCCCATCTTGTGTTTAACTGTGGACAGCTGATTTGCATGTGCAGTGCATCATAGGTACGGGTGTGCTAACCCTATCCTGGTGACCACAGCAGACTGTCTGTGTGGTGACGTGCACTCCCTCTGCAGCCAGCCAGGGGCTTGCTAGCAGCTATAGAGCTGTATCCCAATGGTTACTTCACCGCCTGTGGAGCCTGAAGCCTTGGGTTCAAACCCACAGTGGGGTTATTTGATAGGGCTGCCCAAAGCATTATCTCTTTTTCATGTACATTATTGCTGCCAGCAAAAACACTCTCAGCGTACTGTACCCATAAGGTGCCTCTGAGGGCGCTTTATAGGGCGCCCTATAGGGCACCTTATGGTTACCGTCCATATTAGGTGCACTATACGTTATCCTGTGGAGCGCCTTATAGGGTGCCCTATAGGGGACATTTTAGGGTGCCGTAGCGGACAGTGCACTTTATAATGTGCCCTATGGAGTGCCTTATAGGGTGCCTTATGCGGCACCTTCAATTACGGCACTTGAGGGCGTGTTTGCTGGCAGCAATTAATAAAATACAAATATAATGCTGCAGGAAACAATACGTACATTGCAAAGCTGATGCTTCAGCCAGCCTTATGTATTAGGCACACTGGGGAGCAAACTCATGACCCCTGTATCAGCAGTCAGTGCCTTAACCATCGTGCTACACTGCTGTTCCTCCTTGCATGTCAGCGCACCTACTTCAGATTTCCATGCGTTTAAATGCACAGTGCTGCCATCAAACACAGTGCTGTGACCTTGCTGTGCCGCATAGGCCACCCTTTCAGCAACATTGTAGGGTGCCGTGGCGGACAGTGCACTTTAAAATGTGCCCTCTGGGGTACCCTATGAGGTGCCTTATGCAGCACCTTATGTTACAATACTTTGAGGGTGTGTTTGCTGGCAGCACTATTTAAAATAAAAATAAAATGCTCCCTACAGCAATATTACCTATAACAGGTAATGCCTCAGCCAGCCTTCTTCATTAGACACTGTGGGGGATTGAACCCATGACTCCTGCATCATTGGGTCAGTGTCTTAACCATTGTGCTACACTGCTACTCCCTCTTGCATGTCAGCGCACCTACTTATGATTTTCATTCCTTAAACTGTACAGTGCTGCCATCAAAAACAGTGCTGTGACCTTGCGGTACCTCATACGGCACCCTATAAAGCGCCCTATAAGCAACATTCTAGGGTGCCTTGGCGGACAGTGCACTTTAAAATGTGCCTTATGGGGCGCCTTATGTTAACACGCTTTGAGAGTGCGTTTGCTAGTAGAGATAATTAAAATAAAAATAAAATGCCTCCTAAAGCAATCTTCCCCATAATAGGTAATGCCTCAGCCAGCCTTCTTCATTGGGCACAGTGGGGGATTGAACCCATGATCCCTGCACCATTGGTCAGTGTCTTAACCATTGTACTGTGACTCTGTTCCTGTGTGTGCACATCAGCGCGCTGCTTATGCTTCCCGCGCAACTTTCTCATGCGCTAATGTGCGGGGCGCACATTAGCGCATGATTAATCCCGGTTTTGCTTTTTTCTGACTGAAACGCCCACTCCATATATGGCATCCGCACACTAGCGCGGCGCGCACCCTAACGGGGTTTTAGTAAACATACCCCTTTGTGTCATACAACATGAAAGATGAAGACTGGGTGCTCACCCACCTGCTCCCCAATCTGGAAGAAGGGGGACCTCCTCAGTTTAAGCTCTGCCTCCATCAACGGGACTTTGAGGTTGGAAAACCCATAGTTTCTAACATTGTGGATGCCATTTACAACAGCTGGAAGACCTTGTGTATTATCTCTTGTGACTACTTAGTGAGTGAGTTGTGCTCCATGGAGGTGCAAGTCGCCTTCTACAGGCTCTTCGATGAGCACCTTGATATCCTTGTGCTCATATTTCTGGACGACATTGCTGACTATGAACTCTCGGACTATACTAGGCTGAGGAAGATCATGAAGCAGAAGACATACCTCAGTTGGCTAAGAGAGCCTGAAGCTCAAATAATCTTCTGGGCCAAGCTACGAGAAGCACTCAAACACATGACAATTAATCCAGAAGAAGGTCCCCATTGCTGGCAGAAGTTTAGATCCATACCAATGGCTGGTTTTCCGTTTTAGTATAGAAATCAAATCCATCTTGATAGAGCTTTGCCTATCTGAGGAAGGTTCTGGTCCAGAACTGAAATGTTGGTTGTAAAAGATTTTTCATGAAAAAATATATACACTGCTTTTCAGGTATAAAGGCTCTCCCAAAAGCCCAAAGCTGGCTGTGGAGGGAGAGATAGCAATGCAAGGGCCAAGACCTTAGCATTTGCAAGTTTTAAAAGATCATTGCAGTCTCTGCCCTTCTCTATTGTGCTGCAGAAACTAGGGTAAAGCGAATTGCTTTCTCAAGCAAGTGTAGAAGAGTCTTATTTTAAATATGCTGGCTTGCACTCCTTATGCAAGTGCTGCTATCTTGATTTATATTATTGCAATTCAGTTGCCTTATATAGCTTGACTAACTTTCTGCTTTTTGAGTGTGAATCGCCACTTTGAATTCCAAATCTAGCTGGAGTGGAAGGTAGCTCTTCATAGTTGAAGAAGTAAACCCTTCTGCGCACTGCAAATACTGTCTGAAGGCACCGGCACCTTACCCCTCACCTGCCTATCCCTTTCCCTGATTTTCACTTCAGATTGATCCACCAATTAGGTAGGGCAATAACTCCTTACAAGTTCATTTAGCTAAAGCTGCCCCTCTTCTTGAATTAATCTTATCTACAACCCACTCGCTTTAGTACATTTCTCTCGTGTGCTCTAGACTGGGGAGCGCATTGTTCAGTTTCTAGGATGTCCTTGGGGTGATATTCCCTTCTGACTTCATACTGTACGACTAAAAAACAGCAACTTGCAAAGCCAGAATTCTCCTTGAAACATTTCCAACCTCAAAATATTTGTGAGTGATATTGCTGAAAGACTGAATGGAAAAGTCTGTCTTTTTGCAGATGACATGAAAATTTGCAGAGTGGACTCCCCCGAGGGAGTGGTTAACATGAGGAAAGATTTACAAAAGCTGGAAGAGTGGTCTAATGCTTGGCAATTAAGATTTAATGCAAAGACGTGTAGTGTCATGCACTTGAGTAGCAGAAATCCAAGGGAAATGTACGCGATAGAGGGTGAGAGGTTGGTGTGCACGGATCAGGAGAAATGTGATTTCTGTAGATCTCAAGGTGGCAAAACAGTACGACAAGGCGGTGGCAAAGGCCAGGAGGATGTTGGGCTGCATACAAAGAGGTTACCAGCAGAAAGGAAGAGGTACTAATGCCACTGTATAAGTCACTGGTGAGGCCTCACTTGGAATACTGTGTTCAGTTTTGGAGACCATATCTTGCAAAGGATGTAAAAAGACTGGAAACTGTTCAGAGGAAGGTGACCAAAATGATTTGGAGCCTGCGTCAGAAGCCTTATGAGAAGAGACTTGAAGACCTAAATGTGTACACTTTGGAGGAGAGGAGGGATAGGGGAGATATGATTCAGACCTTTAAATACTTAAAGAGAAATAATGAACAAAGAAACCTCTTCCAAAGACTGGGAAGCTGTAAAACTAGAGGGCATAACATGAAGCTGCAAGGTGGTAAATTGAAAGGTAATGTCAGGAAATACTTTGTCACTAAAAGGGTGGTGGATGCTTGGAATGCCCTCCCGATGGAAGTGGTGGGGGCAAACACAGTGATGGAATTCAAAATGGCATGGGACAGACAGTGTGGATCCCTTTACAGCAACAGGATAAAATAAAAATAAACTGAACCATCTAATTTCTCAACAAATAGGAGTGTCCTACATGGAGCGGTGGGTTCACCCCTAAACAAAGACATGGGGAGGGGTGGCCTGCACAGAGTGGCAGGTGCACCTTCTCCTGCCATCTTACTGGGCAGACTATATGGACCATACTGGTCTTTATCTGCCGTCATTTACTATGTTACTATGTCTGATGATGCTCAATTAGAAGGGTCGCCTTCCACAGTTTATTCCCATCTAACTTAAATCTTCTCAGCTGAAGCCTTGCTGCCTTAACTCAAAGCCTCTGATTCATCTACATTGTATGCCCTGTTTGTCTGCCTTGACTAAACTGTAAGGTGCAAAGAGTAGGGACTGTCTATAATGGGAATAGTTTTATAGTTGCATGCATGCAGAAAAGCACACACATCCTTTTTTTGCATGGGTTTTGCTGAATTTCAAAATAAAAGCATGCCCTTCCACTATGAAAACTGCCCCAGAGAAATGATATGCTTACATCTGCACCTGCTTGTTTTTTTATTGTTTATGCAAATTTTACAATTAACTTCAAGGAAACACCTGGAGAGGATTATAAGTAGAAAATGATTAGGAAAATAAATCAAACTGAAATATTTCATACAGGTAAACAAACAAAAATTCCTAATCTCACTTGGCCTTATACTAGTCCAAAGGGGAGTAGGATACTACATCCAAAAAGAAAAACTTCATGATCACAGATGGAGCCAAATGGAAGAAAACAGGTAGGCAAGGAGGCAAATTTCAAAAATATGGTCACTTTCTGGCTTATGATGGTATACCAGAGAACATTCCACCTAAATGAATTTATCACGCAAAAATAAGGGAAGCTGTGGAGGTTCAAAAGAATAAAGAAGGATTTTTATATTTAATCAAACATATACACAGATATTGTACATAAAATAACCCTCCCCTCCCCCAGCTGAAGAACTCTAAGCGACCCTTTTACTAAAGTGCACCATGCAGGGGCCAGGACAGCGTGTGCACACTGATTCCAGCATTAACAGCGTGTCGCGTGTTGGGGTGGTGAAGGGCAAGTTAGCGGTGGAGAAGGGGGTGCGGTGAGCACAACGCAGGTAGCACGGAGTTAAACACTGCATGCTATTTGTGCCTTGTGCAATTAGTGTGGGTGCACCTACTGCCACCTCAATAGGGGGCGCTCAGGGCACTGGCAGTAGTAGTGCACACTGACTCAGCACATTAATGCACCATTCTGTGCAGTAACTGCCAGGAACATGCTGGCCATTAGCGCCTTCACCGTGGTATTGAATATCCAGGTTTAGAGATCAGCAGGCAGGGCTATGCGCCAACGTGACGCATAGCCCGCCCAACTGAATATCGTGCCCCATATGTATAAGTCCTCTATTCATGGATTTACAATGGTAGTTAAAGAAAAAAGAAAAATAAGAGATACCTTTTTATTGGACTAACTTAATACATCCGTAGACTAGCTTTTGAAGGTTAAAACATTCTTCAGGTCACTTCCGGTGACGTCAGCAGACGGGATGGCAGCATGCTGATAACACTCTGCCACCAACCCCACTAAAAGAGCAGGAAAACCCCTAAAATATTATAAGAAGGAACTCTGTGGAGAGTGCATAGTGTCGGCGAGTCCCCACTGATTGTGGGAGAGGAAGCGGTGCAGCGCTACAGCATGGAACGGGGGAGGTAAAAAGGTCAGTGTGGGCCTCAAGAGGAAGTCCACGGCACAAGGAATATAGTTGAGAGAGCCGACAACTGTAAATAAAGCCCATTGTGGGCAGCAGGAGGAGATGCCCCAGGCAAGACAGCTCCAAAATCGCAGTGCTAGGTCCGGAGGGGCCGGTGCAGAAGATCGGTGGCTAAACGCGGTTGTTGGAGAGAGCACGTGGCACAGAAGAGTGGAAGCCAGTGTGTACCGAGGATACCGGGAGTGAAGGTACTGAGTGAGCAACAGTGAACAGCAGGCAGAGGACAAGCCCCGAGGCCCCCTCCACCCCCCTCCTACCCACTAGGGTGGCTGGCGCTGAGTTGGCGGAGTGGGTCCTGAGGCTCAGAAAAGGACTGTGTGAGCCTTTGGAGAAGGGCAGAGAAGCGAGGGCATATTCCACTCTCCAGAGTTGGGAGGACGAGGGTGTGCCTAAAAAGAGCCGTGGATGGCAGCACGAAAGTCCGTGGTGGACCTGAGAGCCTTTGCCTTTAAAAGCCCAGTGGGGACCAAAAGCCACATGGCCAAGATGGTGGCAGCCAGTGAGGAACAACGAACCATCACAGAGATGGGGGGCATGTCCGCTGATATCCAGGCCCTACGAGAGGACCTAAAGGAGTGGTTTGCTTCCATGACACAGGAGCTAGGTGCGCTGAAGAAAGAGGTACAGGGTTGGCTCCAAGAGCTGAAAATGGACATAGCATGAATAGGGACCCGACTCGATGAGGTGGAAAATAGGCTGGAGGAGCAAGAGGGCAGGTGGGGCCCGTATGAGAAGCGAGTGGACTCTGTGAGTGAGGCACAGGAGGAGCTGTGACAAAAAATAGAGGACCTCGAAAATAGGTCCCGGCGATCAAATATCCGGATCAGGGGCCTGCCTGAAAGCGCAATAGCGGTAAACTATGTAACTAAGGCAGAAGAATTCTGCAAGGCAGCTCTAAAGACTGCAAACATGGAGGTGGAGGGACTGTACTTCAAGGTTGATAGGGCACATGGAGCACTGGGGCCGAGGAGAGGCAGCAAGGTGCAAGATGTAATTGTCTGCATGCATGAATATAGATCCAAAGAGCTGGTGATGAGGGCCTCCAGGAAGCTGGGCAAGATTAAATGGCAAGGCTCAGAGGTCGATGTCTTTGCGGATATATCTAGCCTCACCATCAAAAAACACCGGGCCTACCAAGCGGTGACCAGGAGGCTGCGAGAGGAGAATGTGCACTACAGATGACTTTTCCCTGTAGGCCTGCAGTTCACTATCAACACAAAGACAACGACGGCTCATTCAGTGGAGGCAGCACTACTTGGTATGAAACAAGCCGGCTGGACTGAGTTGCCTGTGAAGAAGAGTAATCAGGCGCAGCAGGAGAAAGGCGGCCGAGAGAGAGAACCTCAGCACCAGTGGAGCAGAGCACCTGGTGAGGAAAAAGGCTTGCGTCATCAGAGACTGATGAAATGAATATTGGACATAATTTGGTTGTATACGGTGATGTTTATGCACTGGGGGGTAATTGGAAAATGTGGGGATGTTGTGTGGGTATAAAGTGGAGGGGTTTTATGGGGAGTTTTAAGGCGGGGTTATGCTGAGGAGTTGGGGGTGGAAGATAAAGATGGGAGCCCATAGCCAGGTTGGCGGGGGATCCTGAGAGGGAGGAACGGGTGGGGGGTAGTCTGCAGTCACTTGAAAGGGTTCCACTGGGACCAGTAGAGGAAGTGGAAGGGGGGGGGGTGGGAGGGGGGTGAGGGGAGGAATTTCCGGGGTAGGGGGAAGGAGGGGAAGGAAGGGGAAGGGGATGGGGGGTGGGGGTGGGGCTGGGGGGCAGGGAGGGAGGGGTTTTCGCTGTTTAAAGGTGTGCGTAGCAGGGGGTGAAGTGGAACGATACCATGCCGGAAATTAATATAATGACTATGAATGTTGGAGGCCTTAACTCCTTTGTAAAAAGACAATATCTCATGAAAGAATGTATACGTCTACAAGGGGACATTGTTTTTATCCAGGAGACTCATCTTATGACAAAGGATGAGCACTGAGTGAGTCATCCCCATTACCCCCAGAAATTATTTGCGTCAAACAATATAGAAAAAAAGAAGGGGGGGCATACTATTATTGGCTCTGGTTACGGGGCAAGTGGAGGAGGTAATTAAGGATAGAAGAGGGAGGTTTGTCATGGTGAAATTAAAATGGGACCAGAAGATGTACACTCTGGTGTGTGTTTATGCCCCGAATATTAAGCAGACTCAATTCTTCAAGGAGCTCCACGGCAAATTAATGGGGACAGCAGAGGGTTGTGTAATTATGGGGGGAGATTTCAATGTGACATTGGACCCCCAAATGGATACATCTAAGGGGGAATCGTCCACAGCTAAGCAACATAGGAGATTCTTGAAGAGCCTGATCATGGGAGCGGGTTTGGTGAACTTATGGAGGGAAATAAATAGAGGGTCGAGGGATTACTCCTTCTTTTCGGCGGTGCACGAAGTGTACTCCCATATAAATATGATATTTGTGGATCGTACCCTGGTATCAGATGTAAGGAAGTGTGAAATTAGAGAACGCACGTGGTCTGATCAAGCCCCAGTGACATGTACTCTTCAATTACGGGGGTTTAGAACAAATAAGGGGTGGTGGAAATTAAACTAAACCCTTTTGGAAGACAAAGAAGTGGTGCAGCAGATAACAGCGGATATCAAGGTGTACATTATGTTGAATGATATGGGGGAATGCTCTGCAGGAATGGTCTGGGATTGTTTAAAGGCTGTAGTAAGGGGTAAACTTATTGCAGTGGGGGTGCATCAGAAACTGATGAAGTTGCAGCAGCAAGAGTTTCTGTTCAGTAGGATTGGGGAAGTGGAGAGTCGACTCAAAAAAGATCCATGGGATGTTCAGCTCAAGCAGGAGATTGGGAGGCTGAGGGGGGACTTAAATGAACTGCACATGCACGATATTAGGTTACACTTAATACGTTGAAACAGCAGAGCTTTGAATTTAGCAACAAGGCTGGGAGGATGTTAGCACGGAAGGTCCATAAGTTAAGTGCAAGGAATACAATAGTTAGCATTACGGATGCAAAGGGGGAAGCTTTATGGGCAGGAAAGGACATTGAGGAGAAATTTATCCAATTCTATCAACAGTTACACACCCCAGAGAGACCAGCTGAGGAGGAGGATATCCAGGCCTACCTGGGAAAGACCAAGCTCCCTAAACTTACCGAGGATGAGGCAGAAGAACTGTCAGAGCCCATCAGAGAGCAAGAAGTGCTGGCAGTGATTAAAGGACTGCAGAAGCATAAAGTCCCGGGGTTAGATGGATTCACGAATCAATTCTATAAGGTCTTTGCAGGAGTTTTAGTGGGGCCGCTGGTCTGAATGTATAACTCCTTTAGCAGTGAGGGAGAAATGCCACCCTCAATGCGTATGGCGGGTGTTAGTATTTTGCATAAGGAGGGGAAGGACCCCGCTGAATGTGGTTCATACCGACCTATTTCTTTGTTGGGAGGGAATTTCAAAAATTTTACTAGAGTCATGGCAAACCGTTTGGGACCACTTTTGGGGAAATGAATAAATCCCAACCAGTCGGGGTTCATTCTGGGTCGTTACACATCAGATAATATCCGGAGGGCCTTAAATGTAGTGTGGGAGGGGGAGGCGCGAGGGGAGGGGATAGCTTTATTGATGGTAGATGCTGAAAAAGCTTTTGATAGGGTGAGTTGGGGGTTCCTCTTTGAAGTGCTTGAAAAAATGGGTATTCAGGGGAATTTTCTGAATTGGGTCAAGAGTATTTATCAACGGCCAATGGCTTGTTTAAAAATAAATGGTATGCTATCAAGGGGGTTTGAACTGTTTCGAGGCACACGACAGGGTTGCCCACTGTCGCCCTTGTTATTTATTCTATCATTGGAACCAATGGCACAAAGGATACGGGAACTGGGGGATATAGCAGGGGTGAGGGGAGGCCATAGCAAACATAAGATTTTGCTTTTCGCGAATGATGTGCTATTTTTCCTATCACCATTCAAGAAGAACTCAGAGAGTATGGTGCCGTGTCGGGCTTTCATATGAATGCCACTAAGTCCGAAATATTGAACTTAACTATAAGCAGCGAGGAAGAGAATCAGCTGAGGCGGAAGTTTCCCTTCAGATGGGCTGACAAGGGTATTCGCTACCTGGGAGTACAGCTTACAACTACTAGGGACGGGTTGTTCTGGGCAAATTATTTTCCAGCCAGGAACTAACTGTTTAGGGAGCTAGATGATTGGGGTAGATATAAAGTGTCTTGGCTAGGCCAACGGGATCTGGTCAAGATGATAGTGCTCCCTAGGTTACTGTATTTGTTTATGAATCTGCCGGTGGAGGTACCAGGGGCGTTCTTGAAGCAGCTGCAAGATAGGGTGATGAAGTTTATCTGGAAGGGTCGGAGGCCAAGAGTAGGGAAAAAAATCCTGTGTGCCAGTAAGCACATTGGGGGAATGGGAGTGCCTATGTTATCTAGGTACTACGAGGCTGCGAGAGTGCGGGCAGTGTTTGAGTGGGAGGTGAGGGGTTCAGTAGAACGGGTGCACATAGATGGAGAGGGGAGGAAAGACGAGAGAGATTTGAGAGGGTGGACTTGGATTCGCAGGGGAGAGGCCATTAGAAGGGGGCAGGGGAACCCTTATGTAATGCTCACACTTCGATATTGGTGGAAGTGGCAGAGGAAGTGGTATGGTAACTCAGGGGGATCTACGTTTATACCGTTAGTGGGGAACTTAGAATTCCAGCCTGGTCTGACGGACCCAGGTTTTAAGCGCTGGATGGAGTTGGGGCTGCGAGAGGTGGGGCAATTTAAAGTGAATGGTGAGTGGGTGCAGTTTGCAGAGTTATAAGAGGAATATCAGCTGCCAGAGACTGACCATTTTAGATATACTCAAGCTCTGCACTATTGTAAGCTGGTTGCACAAAGGGGGAATGGACCCCAGGGAGCAGAAATAGATTAGCTTTTTGAGCGGAGAGAGGTCAAAGGTCTCATTTCCCGGTTATATAGGGCAATGGATATGGAAGGAGGTGATGGGTGGGCCCATCATAAGGCGTGGGAGGTGGACCTCCACAAAAATTTGGACAGAGATCAGTGGGAACGAGTCTGTAAGGGGCTGTTTAAAGGTGTGATCTCAAGCAACATTTTAGAACACAATTATAAAATGTTGTACCACTGGTACATGACACCACAGAGATTACAGAAATGGCAAGGAGTGAGGGCAGAGTGTTGGAGGGGCTGTGGGATATTTTTTACATATTTGGTGGGAGTGTCCTATATTAGGGCCTCCATGGCACGGAGTCATGAAGTGGTTGCAAACGGTGAGTGGGGAAGAAGTCCACTTGGGGCCCTGCTTAGCTTTACTTAATGTAGTAGATGTAGGGATGAAACAGGAGGGGAAGGGATGGTGTGGAGTAGTATGCACAGCAACCAGGCAATTGATAGCACGTAAGTGGCGCTCCACATGTATACCTACACTGGCGGAGGTGCAGGGGAGAGTGGAGCGGCTTTGTTCAATGTACCATCTCGTAGCGAGGCATCAAAATAGTTTGCTGAGTTTTCAGAGAACTTGGGGTTTGTACCTTCGGTGGAAGGATCTCGAAGGGGGGCAGTGGAGGGAGCTGGACCCTGAGGGATGGAACTGGGAGGTGAAGAGGGGCAATAGGTGGGGAACACTGTTAACTGTTTACCTGTGGGAGAGCAGGGTGGAGTGCCTGGAAGGGATTGCTGGGATGTTGGTGTATACCCCCTTAAAAAAAAAAAAAATTAAAAATTAAAATTAAAATTGAATTACCTACGGCCAATATGGGCACTTGGGAATAAGGCTGTACAGAGGTGGAGTGAACAGATGAGAGCGAGGAAGGTGAATGATTATAATTTGAAAGCATGATGGCGGAGAGTGGAAAAAGGAGAAACCACACCCTTTGGGAAAGTGTCACTAAAAATTGGGGAGGGGAGGGAGGGGTATGGGGGAAAGGTTTGAGGTTATCATGGATTGTGGCTGTACTTTGTTTGCTGTATAAAGTTTGTTGGATGCCTCAATAAAATAATAAAATGGAAAAAAAAACATTTTTCAGGTCAGGACAGTCTGCAAATGTATTAAGCTAGTCCAATAAAAAGGTATCACCTCATTTTCCTTTTTTATTTAGCTAACATTATAGTGGACTAACACGGCTTGCACACGTCTTTATCCAAGATGGATTTCCAATGGCACAGACTGGATAGTGCTGTGAAAATCCTTCCAACTGCCTCAGCACTATCCAGAAAGTGCTGGGACAAAGTTAGGATGGAACAATTAGCAATATGTGTAACGGCATTTAGCTATGAGGTTAAATTTTGGTCTGCAGAAAAGCAGTCCTCAATTAAAACACTTGGGGGCATGTTTACTAAACTGTGGTAATGTCATGTGCATTAGGTTCCGCGGTAAAGGTACAGATGCCCATATAAAGGCGTGGGCGGGGCATCATTATGGCATGCATGTCAGGTTATGCACGTTATAAGGCACGTTATAAGGCACAGTACAAGGCACGTGCCTTAACGTGCCTTGTACTGTGCCTAATAAGGTGCCTTGTAACATGCCTTATAACGTGCCTTGCACTGTGCCCAATAAGGTGCCTTGTAACATGCCTTATAACGTGCCTTGTACTGTGCCCAATAAAGCGCCTTATAACATGCCTTGTAATGTGCCCAATAAGGCGCCTTATAACGTGCCTTGTACTGTGCCCAATAAGGCGCCTTGTAATGTGCCTTGTACTGTGCCTAATTAGGAGCCTTATAACGCCTTATAAGGATTGCTGGCAACTGTGGTGAGGGTACTATGGGCTGGCAGCACGGATCTGCAAAGATATGACTGTCACAGGTAAGCAAAACATCTGCCTTGGACAGGGGGGAACAACGAGGAATCAAACCCATGACCTCTACCTAGAATGTCAGTGTACTAACCAGTAGGCTATACCTCTATGGCCTGTTGCACAGCAATGGCTGGGTACAGAAGGACTGCAGGTCACAACACAAACTGTCTGCTCTGTGTGCCAGGATAGGGTAACCCCACCAGCACCCATGATGCATTGCACATGCAGAACAGTGGCCTACAGCTGACCACCAAATGGGGTCTGCACCTCTTTGGTACTGCAGCGTGGTAAGATGGACTGACAGTGCGTGATACTAGCACAGAGTAGCTACAGACCATGCCATTGTGCAGGTTCCGTGTGCACCCTGAGGGATAGGATGGGCGCCCAGCACTAGGTCCACAGTACATGTGGTGCTAGAGATAGGTCCTGCTACACATCCCCAGCACTGCCAGTGTGTGACAGGTGTCCCCAGCAGTGCAACTGAAGGTACATCTGTTCCAGCTGTGTTCTGCAGTCACATATGGCCCTGGGGGACCAGACACCACCCAGATTAGTGTGTGACCGGTGTTAGGGTCTGGCTACCATGGGTACCTGTTATCAGGGCAGTGGGGTGTCTAGACTCACATGAGGGCCATGTAGCACTGCCACTATGGTTCTAAGTGGTATGCATGATATACCCCAAGGGGCCTCAATCACCCCTTTTGGAGATGAGGGTGTGGTGGGACAGGTGCCTACACCCTTCAGAATGGCTGTAGTACCAGCAACCTGTCCTGCTGGCAGATGACAGCTCTCCAGGGCTGCTGGGCCAATGCCATACCTGTGCCCATTGCAGACCAGCAATGATGCTTGGGGTAGGCAGGGGAAGGCTCAACTGCCCCACGCCACCATCTGCCCTTCATCAACAGACAGCACAGTCAGACTGCACCTGCAGCATCCTACAAGGTGTTCCCCCCCCCATGGACAGGTGAACTGCAGACAGCCCACTAACCAGTCCATAGTGCATGCTCACAGAGGAACCCTGTGCACCCAGAGGTGGGATGCACAGCACAGACACCAAGCAGGTATCCCTGTGATTAGGCCCCAGAACAGGGAACACACAGGTAGCACTGAAAACAAATAATATGTGGCACTATGTGGGAACATAGACATGCCATGGTCACTGCTCGGTCAGAGTGAGAATGACACCCCCCCTCCCCCCGCGTGACATGCTGTGGCCACCCTGTCCATGCAGGTGGTGGTCGAGCACTACAGTGTCTCAGCCATTGCCCTCCACCCTGTGCAGATGCATCTTGGCCAATCCGCCCTGTCTGGGCCATACCCATAATACCTTGCTCCTCATTATGCACATTTGCAGGCTAACGCTGGAAGCAGTGTGAGCAATGTGGGCTCAGTGAGGTGTTGGCAGACACAAAACAATCGAGAGAGATATGCACACTCCCACACCTATCTCAGCATTGTGCAGAGATGGAGGTGGGTGACAACCCTACCCGCTGCACTGGTCCGGATCACAGTGCCGACATTGCTAATCTGTGCAGGGGGTAGCAGTAATGCTCTGGTGATAACTGCAGCTCTGTGCTGGGGCTAACAGCCTGACACTCCATGAAGCTGTGGATAGTGGTGCCCTTGTGAGTGGGTGTCCGTACCCCTGTAAACGACTGCGTTGGGGTTTGCTTATGTTGTTGTTGTGGCTGTACTGTGGGCTAAAACTATGGGGAGATGCTCTGCAGGATCCACAGATGGGACCTGAACCTCTGACCCTCTGCTCTTGGACATGCTAGCTGGGTGTACTGCACCACACTGTTGCCACAGCAGCATAATTGTCCCTGGGGCTACCCTTATGTTCCTCAGCCAGACCTCTTCTTTTGCACTACACACCACATACTGGTACAGGGCATGGCCTAGGTCCACTGCAGGCGGGTGCCACTGCTCCCTCCAGCACAATCACCCCTCCCCTCTGCCATGCCACCATGACCATATGCTGTCGGTGCTGGTGGTGCGCCATCCCAGGCCATCCAGGGGGCAGGTAGGCGGCTGCCTAAGGTGTGGGTTCTGGGGTAGGGGTGCCTACATAGATGTCCACACTTCCCCCGGCACCGCCTGTCAATGTTATGTGCCCCTTGGGATACCTGCTGGGTAATGTCTCCTGGATGGGACACTGTGGGCCACAGACTCATTGGCATGTCTGACCCTGGTCAGTTGCTGTCTTGCTGGTTTCCATTTTCTGCGTTCCTATGTGCCACCTCGGCAACCGCCTAGTCCACCCTGTGCCCCAGTAGCCCCCACTGCATGTCCCGCCTGCAGCCCCATGCCCCATTTGCACCATCACCATGGTGGCCTTTCCTACCTGGGCACTATGCTGTTGCTGCAAATGGAGCACTACTATCACCTTTCTTGGGCTCCCTGCCTATGCTGTACATTGCTGACACTGAAATAGTTTCTCTCTCTTGCAAATGTGTGCTAACGCCAGGTTTTCAGTTGCGTTAGGATTCAGCCCTTAATTTCTCCGCGTTAGTGTGAAAGGGGCCTCTCCCCGCCCATTGACCCCTTCTCTCCGCCCTCTCTCCACCCTTTTCTGGAGTTACCGCGGCTGGGAACGTTAAGGCGCGTTATGTAACATTATGTAATGTTATGTAACGTTACATAACGCGCCTTAACGTGGCCGCTGCTACGTTACCGCACTTTAGTAAACATACCCCTTGGTTATGTAAATAGCAACGTATAGCAGGCCGTGGTGACCACATTATATTCAGCACTGCTGTCTAGCCATATAGTATTGCTGAATATACATGTTTTTTTTACATGCTGTGGCCAGCATTTTAACAAAATATGATCATTGTCACTGCTGAGAAATGACCTAAATGTTGTGTACTGTCGCGCCCTTCCCCCGCCTAGGCGGCTGCCTGACGAGGAAAGGGGGTGCGAATGTTCCTTTCAATAAACTCCAGGGCAAGGGCCTCTGGGAGTTGTAGTACTTTGAGCAAATGTAGTTGTAATAAAAAGTGCTGAGCCGAGAGTTGAAAGCAAACGCAGGAATATTTTTATTTGCCTCCCTTAATAGCGGGAACTTCAAATGAAGCTTGGTATATCACGTGTACAAAACATCCACAAGAAACTAAAGGTAAGAATTGCTCTTGCTTACTTCAGCAAACAAATGTTATTTCTCCAAGAATAAGGCTTCACTTCACAGTGCTTTAACTAAACTCAAAATGTTCATTGAAACTTCAATGCAGCAAAATTCTAGCAAACAAACTTTTCTTCTTTGCAGCAAAATTCTAGCAAACAAACTTCTCTTCTTTGTTTCAAAAGCTTTAAGGGTTTTAATCAGTTATCCAGAGACTTCAAGCCGTCTTCCTTAGCAAGTCTCATTTAGAGCAGCAGCCATACTAATTAAAACTTCTTTGCTCTTTGAAACACCATGCATATCACAGAAATGGAATTTTCTTCAAACTTATATTTCTAAACATTCTTACTTCGCTACCAGGGACAACTCACATTCCATAGCCTCTTCAGGCTCACTCAAAAGATCATTTTCCCCGATGTCCATTGACTCACATTCTGAACACGACGTCGTTAGAAAACAGCTGTTCCCCTCGAGCTTTCCCTCGGTACACAGAACTGTTTTCTCCACAGGTTACTTCCTGGTCTTTTAGCATACGTTTTACCAGTTTTAAAACATTCAAAGTTTCTTTACTGAGAGGCTTCCTTCTCAGCCCTTCCTGGGTTCTTGAACCACCTTCAGGCTTCCTATAACCCTGGTGCTGGTTAAACTGTTGGAGCTGGCTTAGGGGATATCTTTCCCTCCACTTGCTGTCTGGGGACTTTTCCTGAGACCTTTGGCTAGTAACTTTAGCAGCAATACCTTTTGGGAGTTTCTTCAGCAATGCTTCACTGCCATCTCCCTGGCCATGCTGTTTCCTGGTTAAGTTAGCCCTCTCGTCTCTCTTCCTCCTGCAAGAGTGAAACTCTTGCTCCGAATGAGGCTCCCTCTCGGACTCCGCCTCTGAATTAGAGTCAGCTCTCCTCCTCTCGTGTCCTGGCAATCTCCTTGCCTGTCTTGGGAATCCTGGTAATCTTGTTGTCTGCCTGTCTCTCCCTGTTCTCTGGGGTTTATAAGCGTGGGACTGGCCGGTATCTTTCCACCCCGCCCCCAGCTGTCCTGCATTACCACCCTCAGTTGCCATGGAGCTGGGGCGTGGCTTTTGGACAACAACCTTTGACAGGTTTTTTTCAGCGTTAGCTGCACTTTTAAAATGACCATTGCTTTCACTTTCCCTCTGACTAGGGGAAACTGCTTGTACTTTTTCTATCCCCCTAGGGACCTGGCTGGCTTCGCCACCACAGTACTTGCTAGCTTTTCTCCTGTTATGTTCTATGGACTCTGATCCTGGCTGCATTAGTGTTTCAGAAGACATGAGAGCGACGCTGAAGATCTCTTAAGTTAAAAAAGGGACTGTGGAGCTTAGTATGTTTAAATCATTTTTATTGAAACCACCACCAAACAAGAAGAATGCAGGCGCCAGCTCCTGGCCCACAGTGACACTTACACGGGACCAGGGGTCCAACAAAGCAATGTGTACAAAAATGTTTTCTTTCTTTTTCCCAGAGAAACCCCAATTCCCACTCCAACCACTCCCCCCCCCCCCTTGTCTCACCCACAACAGCAGGACAAAATCATAACCAATACTAAAATTGCAGCCAAACAGGATAGATATCACAGAGCAGAAAACACAGAACTGGATGTCCAAATGCTTAAGCAACCTGGATGTGTCTCCTCACCATACTCCTCCCGCATTGATCCACCCCAACATGTGGCTGGAGGGACTTGAAGGCATGACAGAATTCAAATAAAGACACAGTTCAGAGCCATGCTACAACCCTGGGGTTCGAAAGATTGAATATAGGGTTCACAGATTGCTAGGAACTGCACGTGGCATGAGCCTGGGCCCTAAGCTGCCAAGTTCTCCATCTGCATGAGCTTGTGCAAGATATTGCACCAAGCCCAAAAGGCTGATGGTTCTGAGTCCAGTCGTGTCTGTAACACACACTGATGGCCAAGTAGACAGGCCTTACGCACGAAAAGCTTCAGACCTCGCCTTTTCACCCTGAGCCCCACTTGGTCCTCAAGCAAGAGCCCCTCCACCTGAAAAGATACAGCCTGGCCCAGTACAGACCCCAAATACTCCCACACTTCATCCAAAAAAACCACGCACTTCACTGCACAACCAAAACATATGACCTAGAATGCCTCATCCTGCATGACACTTGGGACAAGCTCCCGTTGCCACCAGGCCAGCCGCCCTTGCCCCCGTGGACGTGAAAAAAGCAAGCAGGATCACTTTATATAGGGTTTCAAGGAGCGTTAAAACCATAGTAACCTGTGGAACCCGCTGTATGGCACGAGTCAGGTCCTATCCTCCCCAGGCCATACCCATTTCTCATTCCATCGACAAGCCAGCTCAGCATGACACTGTGTGTTCTCCAAGGCGTCCAATGCCCACTGCAAAGAGAGTGACATGAGCTCTGTACTGTCGATCTTAAAGAATGCCATCAATTTGTTCACAAACCCCTGACTTAGGTCTGAGCACATCATGGAAGAAATATAGTGCCGCACCTGCATGAGCGTGTAGACTCCTCACGGAGCCAGCTGAAATTCCCTGGTTAACTTCACAAGAAGCTTGAGCTGACTCTATAATGTCAAGAACTGAGACAAATTATCTAGGCTCTACTGTCCCCAAAGCCGAAATTCTCTAGACATCTCGCCAGCTGGGAACGCCAAGTTGCTCTGCAATGGTAAAAGCCCTGAATGTTCCAAATCCTGACACATCAGCCGATAAAGTTAGCACCAGGCCCCCTGCAAGGAGCTCACAAAGGGGCTAGTGCCCAAATGTCACAAGAGAGGCATGCATGACAAACACCGGATGTAAGGTCCCTAACAAATCTCATTCCAGCTGCAGTGGGGTACACTAGGAAGTCAAATAAAGCCAAACCTGCAGATGTCTCAGAAAGCAACTAACATTATACTGTTCTAGATCTGATACTCCCTGCCACCCCCGGACTGCCCTACCCCCCCCCCGCCCCCCCCCCCGCCCCCCCCCCCCCCCCCCCCCCCCCCCCGCCCCCGCAGGCACTTGAAGGAGATCTGGGGCTGGTGCCCTTGCCAAAGGAACTGGCTGAGTTGCTGCCACCACACCCTCAGATCCTTCTGAAGCACACAAATAGGGAGGACCTGGAACAGAGATCCATCAGGGAAAAAGTGTCATCTTATACAGTGCTACTCGCCCCAAACTGCTGGAAAGCATCAAGTAGCACTGGCAGCGAAGACTGCAGATTCCACAAATGCACTAAAATGTCATCTGCATATGCTATAATCTTAAAAACTGTGTGTCCAACTTGTACCCCCACTATCCACATATCCGCCTGTATTACACGTAGCAATGGCTCAAGGAAGAGAAGAAACAGCAGTGGTGACAGAAGACAACCCTGCCACATACCCCATCAAAGGTTGAAAGCCTCTGAGTCCTGCCCATTCATAACTATGGCCACTCAGAGGGTCATGTACAAAAGCCTCAGGGCTTGCAAAAACTGTCCATCAAAACCAAAATGCGTCAAGACCCAAACAGAAACTGCCAGTTCACCAGGTCAAAAGCCTTCTTGACATCAAAACTAACCAACAGAGAATCCCGACCAAATGCACGGCTTGCCTCCATTGAAGCTATCACATGGCGTAGGTTCAGTACTGGGTGCCTACCCCAATAAAGCCCACCTGACTATCTTGAATCAAGGCCGGCATGAAAAACGCAAGATGAGTGGCCAGGATTTTCGCCAACAGTTTGTTATCACAGTTAAGAAGTGAAATAGGTTGGTAGGAGGTGGCATGAAGGGGGTCCCTGCCAGGTTAGGGTAACACTATGATATGAGCCATATTGCTATCAAAAGGGAGCCTCTGCAGTTGAATAAGATGTTCAAAGAGCCGCTGCAAAGGAGCCCGTAAGCTCTCCCATATCAAGCAATTACCGCTCATTTCCAAACCCATCCAGTCCCAGGATCTTATACACCTTAATTTGCAGTATGGCCCAATCTATTTCTTCTCCTGTAATGGGTTGACTTAAAGATTTTTTCTGTACCCTCATCAGTAATCGCAGATCCACCCCCTCTAAACACTCCGGGCCTGATATTCATTTTGGCAGGCTATGCGCCGCTATGGGAGCATAGCCATACCCGCTGACCATTAACCCCAGATATTCAATACCGAGGCCATATGTGGCCCCAGCATTGAATATCTGGGTTTGCCACACATGCCCAGAAACTGCAGCAGCAATACTGCATGCTGCCCGGTTAGCTCCTGTGGTTTAAATATAGGCAAGGGTTTTCCTCACCTATTTTTTAGCCACAGATCCCTAACCAGGCAGCATGCAATATTGCTGCTGCCTAATTAGGGACTGTCACCGCCTCTGCTTCTCCCTGGAATGCCCCCCCCGACACGCCCCGATGCTAAGCGGTTAGCATTGGGGCACAAAGAGAGGGGATATTCAGCGGCACTGTGAACTGGGTAACTGCCTTTCAAATCTCAGGCCCTCCGTGTCTCTCAGCTAGGCAGCCATATCCTCCGTGTACAAATTTTGGTAAAAATCGTGGAACACAGCAAGAATACACTATTCATCTGACACCAGTGTACCCCATCCCTAAGAGCCATGACATCCACCAAGCCCTGCCAACATTTAACCAGAGATGACAGCAGGCGGCCTGCCCTGTTCCTGAATTGATGCAGCTTACACTGATAATATATCATGGACTTATACATTCGCTGATGTACAAGCGTATTCAACTCACCTGCAGAGCAACAAGCTCTCCCTGCTGCCCCACAGTATAGTGGCGCCCCAACGCACGCCAGAGCCACAAAATCTGAGTATTCATCCGTTTCTGCCGGTTACACTCAAAACTTACAATTTCGCCCCGCATGACCTCTTTGGCTGTCTCCCAGTACATGGATGGGTTGTCCTGGTGACCTCATAGGTATCCCACTTCTCTGCAGAAAGCACAGGAACACTGGGCACCTATATAAGTGTATCGGGAAGTGCCATTGATCCTGCCTCCAGCACCCACCCATGCAATCTTTAGTGAACTAGACTGGCGCGTGGTCTGAGATCACAATCACTTCAATTCCCAATCCCTGGATCCGAGCAAGAGAGGATGAAGGCACCAAGAAATAGTCCAGCCAGGACAAGGTGCCATGAGCCTGTGAAAAATGCGTGAAGTCCCGATCTTGCAGATGCAGAGTTTGCCAGACGTCCACCAAATCCAAAAAGTCACACAGGTGCTCCACCCCCCTGTTGGAACTCACCCTGCCCAGGCTGCCCGGGGGGTTTTGTCCATCGCAGAATCCAGGACACAGTTAAAATCCCCTCCCAAGATCAGAGATTGTAGTGGGAACCCTCCCAACACCCTGCCCAGACCCACAATATAGGATTTATCCGGGGTGTTTGGCCCATAAATATTGCAAAAGGTAAAGGGGATACCAGCCAACATCCCACCGAGAATAAGAAAACGCCCTTGTGGGTCTGTTACCTAGCGCTGCAATACAAAATCAGGAACTTTGCGGATTAAAATAGCAAATCCTGCCCGCCAGGAATCAACTGATGCCCCATATGCCTAGCTCACCCACCATCTTTGCAGCTTAGCATGCTCTGCCAAATCCATATGTGTCTCTTGTAGCATAGCCACATCAGCCTTCAAGTCCTGAAGCTGCTTCAACACCTTATACCTCTTTATGGGAAAGCCTAGTCCACAAACATTCCAGATGACGCAGCGAATGGTGGGATCACCCATCCTCCAACCAGTCAGCACAAATCATGGAAAACAGAGCTATCGTACCACAACGGGAAACCTCCCAGCCCAATAATCCCATACAACACCACAAAAGACATCCAGAACTGTGTAACCCAAGTATGTCCTGCAGCCACCCCCCTCCAAACCCTCTCTACCCCCTCTCCCCAGCTGCCCTTCCACACCCCAACTCCCAGTCCATTGACTCATTTCTCCCATTCCAAAGCAACACTTTATGTGCCCCAACATCCATAATATTACCTCAATTGTCAACCTGCACCATGCACACTCCCCTCCCTTACCAACTCCTTCCCCATCGATAGCCTGTAAGCAAGCACCAGAGACTCCCACTCGTGCCATCCCCTAACTCCACCCTACTCTCCTCCAAATCGGGGTCTACCACTTCTGGTCCATGATGTGTAGGGCCCCACCCATTGTAACAAACTCTGATATGTCCAGGCCCAGAATACTCCATGACCACTCATCCCCGCCCCTCTCCAATCCAACCCCACTCACAAGTAACTACCCCAGTCAGACATCCAACTCTCCACCACTCACACATTCCAATCACCACAACCTACACACACACTCCTGCACAGCTCCCTATCCATCACATGGGCCAACAAACACAAACATCACCCCCTTAAATGCATCAGGTGTGGTTATTGCATCCGTCTCGTGATGCAGACATTCAGACAGTAGGACAGGAGCACCATGATCTCTGCTGACCCGGGTTAACCCAGTTACCTAGTAGAGGAATGAGTACATCGCCAACACAAACATGTTTGAAACATTTGCCCATCCCCTATAACCCCCCAGCCCAATTGCACTCACACCACTCTCCTCCCAACCCACCACAAAGGAACACATGCACTCCTCCATCATACTCTAAATTTCAGCACATCTTCATTGACATAGCCCACCTCTTTCTTAATCTGCACCCCAACCCCACTGCAGCCTACAAACCCGACCCTGCCTCACAACCATTCCCATTCAAACTGCCCCCTCCTAGAACCCCTAAGACCCCTTCAGAACACTTGGCCCAGCAGGTCAACAACAATATAACTTGAACCAACAGCTAACAATATACATGGGCAGAAGAAGACTCAAGCTAGTAAAACCCCCTCCGGAGCAATAAAGAATGGAACTCCCTCATTCAACTCTCTGGACATCTGAAAGCCCAAAAAAAGGGGAAATAGCAGAACAGAAACAGCAGCTTGTTCCCAATTAAGAATGAGCAGGAGAGCAGGCTCCATGTTTAGTTCAAAGCAGTCCAGCTTCCAGAGCCTCGCATGCCAAGACCCAACCACCATCAGTCTCAGCCGCATTGCTCAGCCCCAATATGCACTACCTATGTCCCCATCTGGGCTGCAGGGCTCCCGTCTGATAGGGCCACAGTCCAGTACCAGCTGCATAGGCATGGACAAAGGCCTCAGCCAACACCACTGTCCAACCTGTGGCAGCACAATGTTCAGCACCATCACTCCAAATGCACAACACCCAGGTCAAATCAGCACACTCAGCAGTCCACTCACTGTTCGCCAACCCTACATAGCAAGCTATGGAAAACTGTGTAGTGCAGAAAGCAAAGGCCTCCAAAGGGTGGGTGAATGTGTGTTGCTGCCTTGATGATGAATCTGCAACTTTGTCAGATACACCAGTACAAACTACATCCCACGCTCCACCAGGCGGGTGCAGGCCGGTGCAAGCTCTTTCTGCTGTGCTGTTACTGCTGCCGAATAATCTTGGAATATTAGCAGCTGTTGACTTGATGGTGCGGTGTTGCACTGGGCACGGGAAGCACAGAGCATTGCCTCCTTATGTTGGTAGTTGAGGAAGTGGGCTATAACCACACGGGCTTGGACTCCGCTTCCTGCCGCAGGCCCAGATGATGAGCCTGCTCGATGCACAATTTGCCCTTGAGCCCATCAAGTTTTAGGTTGAGGGGAAGGCAGATCTCTAGCTATCACAGAGTTCATTCTCTGCAATATTCTTAGAGATCCCGACAAACCTAAGATTTTTCTCCGGCCCCTCTTTTCTAGGTCGAGTTTGGTCGTCACTTTCATCACTTGATCCTTCAACCATTGTAAGGCTGTCAGTGTTGATTCATTGCCATTTTCCAGGGCAGATAGTCTTTGCTCTGCTTGACTGAGCCGCTTTCCAAACTCCGCCACTGCCTGTGCGACTTGAGATATTTGGTTAGATAAGTCCTGAAACCGGTCCTCCAAGGCACTGACCACCATGGCTGACATTTCTGCCACCAAAGGTCCCAATGTCTCCACATGCAGGCTGGAAGGTGCCATATCCACCATTTTTGAGTCCGAGAGCCTGCTCTTATTTTTCCACACTGGTTTCACCACCATAAAGCTCACAAACAGATCCACAACAGATATGGAGGACAGGGGGGGGGGGGTTCTAAAGCAATAAGATTAATCCTCTGGGAGTGGCATAACAGTTGTGGGATAGGCGAATGCAGGTGGGAAACCCCAGAGCCAAGAAAATCGCGACTTCCCCGGCTCACCACATAAGATGGCCCCCTGGAGTTTAGTATCTGGTGTAGCATGATATGCTGAATTAGTAATTTTGCTGAATTCAAATATTACTTTTGCTGAAATATAGCAATTGGACTTAAGGAATTTGTCAGCTAACTGACCATTAAGGAACACGTGCTGACATCCTTCCTCTACCTAATGACGAAAACCTACTTGAACAAAGGTCTCCTGAAAGAAGATTTACTAGGAAAAATGATGGTCCAGGAAAACTGATAAAGACTGAAACTAAGAAAAAGGAACAGAAGTAAGAAGGGACACCCAGCTTAAAGTGATCAACACATACTTCAGACTAATCAAAAGTATCAAAGATAGTCATTTAAAGACTGGCCAAGACAAAAGACAATAAACAACCAGGTCTGGACATGTGCTTTGCTCTTTTGTGACATGCAAGATTTTCAGACAAGAATCCTCAAGGACTGGGCAGAACCTGCTCTGGCATGATGATTAGGAGTCAAGTACTGATAATCTCTGAGGTAATCACTAAAAAATTCCTGGACATGACAGTTGAAAACCGAGCATGCAAAGAAACATGTGACTAGCAGAGCCAATCAGAATTATCTTCTCACTCTGGCTTACATCTCAAGAACTACTGTGAACCTATAACAAAATATAAATATTCATCCCAGTCTCTCTCTTGGTGGGAACTGCTTCTGGGGGAGGGAGGTCCTGCAGGTCATCGTCAAAACCTGCTCCCCACCCATTCTGCAGACAATGATCTCAGAATATCCAGAGAACATAAGAACATAAGATATGCCAAAGTCCATCAAGCCCAGCATCCTGTTTCCAACAGTGGCCAATTTAGGTCACAAGTACCTACTTTTTCCCCAAAAGACACAGGTTTCACAATGCTTGTATTGGGTCAAGCAGTGGATATTCTGGATCTCGTTAAATAATGGTTTATGGATCTTTTCTCAAGGAACTTGTTCAAACCTTTTTTAAACCCAGCTACACTAACAGCTTTAACTACATCCTCCAGTAGCAAATTCTAGAGTTTGATTACATGATGAATGAAAAAAATATTTTCTCTTATTAGTCTTAAATAGGTTACCCTGCCGCTTCATTGCATGTCCCCTAGTCTTTCTATATTTTGATGGCGTAAACAATCGATCTACATTTACCCGTTCCACTCCATTCATTAACTTATAGACCTCTATCATATCTCCCCTCAGCCATCTCTTTTCCAGGTTGAAGAGCCCAAACCTTTTTAGCCTCTCCTCATAGGGGTATCCTTCCATCCCCTTTACCATTTTTGTGGCTCTTCTCTAATGCTATATCCTTTTTAAGATACAGCAAACAGAACTGCAGACAATATTCAAGGTGCAGTCACACCATGGAACAATACAGAGGCATTATAATATCCCTTGTTTTATTCTCCATTCCTTTCCTTATGATACCTAGCATTCTATTTGCTCTCTTGGCCGCTGCTGCACACTGGGCGGAGGGTTTTAACATGTTATCAACGATGACACCTAAATCTTTTTCCTGGGTGGTGGTTCTTAATGTGGAACCTTGCATCGTGTAACCATATTTTGGGTTTTTCTTTCCAAGGTGCATAATTTTGCATTTGTCCACATTAAATTTCATCCGCCATTTGGATGCCCAGTCTTCCAATTTATCAAGATCCTCTTGCAATTTTCCACAATCCTCATGGGTTTTAACAACTTTGAATAGTTTTGTGTCATCTGCAAATGTGATAACCTCCAGGTCATTTATGAATATGTTAAAAAGCAGCAGACCCAGCACAGATCCCTGAGGTACTCCACTATTCACCTTTCTCCATTGGGAATACTGGCCATTTAGCCCTACCCTCTGCTTTCTATCTTTTAACCAATTCCTGATCCACAATTGTACTCTGCCTCTTATCCCATGACTTTTTAATTTTGCCAAAAGTCTCTGATGAGGGACCTTGTCAAGGGCTTTCTGAATGTCCAGATACACTATTTCAACCAACTCTCCTTTGTCTACCTGTTTATTCACAGCTTTAAAAAAACATAACAGATTAGTAAGACAAGACCTTCCTTGGCTAAAGCTATGTTGGTTGTCTCCCAATACCCTGACCAGTGGTATTCACAGCAAGGTAATCCTGATTCAGCGCATAATAATTTAGGATTTCACAATTTCTCTTGTTATTGCATATTTCCCTTCCATAAGATCGGAGAAGAAAATATATATGTATATCATTGAGTGCTCTAATTATTGAATAAGTACATAATTTCTCTCAATAAAATTGCTCTGCAACTTAAGAAAGAGAGCCTAGTCCTTAATTGTATTTTGTTCAATATTATGTTGCAGTGCAGACTCTAAATGAAAGCTAGTGAATATCCCCTATACATACATATTAGCTTCCCTCTCAGAAAAAAAGATTTCAGTCAGTTCATACTATATTACTTTTTTCACTGGTATGGAAAGGCAAACTGGATGGCTGTATGGTCTTTATCTGCTATCATGTTTCTATGTTTTTGTGATGGAAGTGGAGTGGAGACGTAGCCTAGTGGTTAGAGTACTCAGAAGATCAAGAGTTCAATTCTCACTAGCATTCCTTGTGAACTTGGGCAAGTCACTTTACCCTCCACTGCCTTAGAAGAAAAGGCCTGGCATCTACTTCCAATAATACATTGCCAAGAAAACCCAGAGGCAGCTGGGTCACCAGGAGTCAGCACTGACTTGACGGCACTAAAAAAAAAAAAAAAAAAAAAGATGGAAGTGCATATTAGCAGGTTTGGTTTATTGCCCTTAGATATCGTTGGCATCATTTATTTAATTTAGCAAAACGGTTGCAGTGACTTACATCCTAAAATACTGAAAATATCCATATGTCCCACACACAAATTCGATAAAGTCCCTCATCCACTACAGCTGCCATCTCATCATAGAAATTACACAACCACACCTTCGAGTGAGGCTATCAAAGCATTCCACAAACTAGGGGATATGTTTACTAAACGGCGATAACGTAACACCAGCTACGTTATCATGCGTTAAGTGACGTCAACGCGCGTTAATGTCACCCGATGCAACGTTAGCGCGTGTTAACGTCGCCGGTGGTGGTAAGTCAAGCAGAGGGTGGAGAGAAGGGGTCAATGGGCATCATGGCTGTTTGGCATAAAAAAAGAACAAAACAAAAAAAGAACAAAAGGGAACTGAACCCATGACTTGGGAGGTATCAGTACTAACCAGTAGGCTACACCTCCACAGCTCTCTGATATGCAATGGCTTGATACAGAAGGATGATGTGTTGGGACAGCAGCTTAGAGGGGCTTTCCCATGGCTGATGTGCAGTCCTATATTAATCTGAGACCTATTCTTCCTCTCAGATTCTGTTTCTGTTTTGTGCTCCAGTATTTTCTACCATATGCATGTTGATGTTAGGATGGAGTGATCGTTTCTTATCTCCAGATATAGAAAGGCTGCAGGTCACCGCACGGCATGTCTGCTGTGGTTACCAGGATAGGGTTAACCCACCAGTACCCATGATGCAATGCACATGCAGATTAGCAGTCTACAGCATGTCACCAGATGGGGTATGCGCCTCTACAGCACCGCACTGTGGTAGGGGGTACTGACCGTGTGTGTTACTGGCACAGAGTAGCTACAGACTATGCCATTGTGTGGGTTCTACGCTCACCCTGAGGTTGAGCCAAGTCCGCCCTGTCCAAGCCATACCCACAATACCTTGCTCCTCATTATGCACATTGGCAGGCTAATGCTGGAATCAGTTTAAGCATTGTGGGCCCAGTGAGGAGTACACAGCCACAAAACAATGGATAGACAAACGCACACTCCCACTCCTATGTTGGCATTGTGCAAAGATAGGGGTGGTTGGCAGCCCTGCCAGTCACACTGGTCCTGGGCACAGTGCAGGCATTGCTAAAGTATGCAGGTGCTAGTAGTGCTGCTTTGCTGGAAACTGCTGCTCCATGCCGGTCCCAACAACCTGACAATCCATGGGGCTTTGGATAGTGGAGCCTGTGGGTGTGGGTGTTTGTGCTCCTGTTGGCCGATGCTTTGGGGAGTGCACATGATGATGTTTGTGACATGGTGGGTCCTTCCAGCCCGGTAGATGAGGCTAAAAAGCCAGGAACAGGAGTAGGGCTGAGTTGTAAACAAAAGCACATGGCTCCTGGTTACCTTAAAAACCAAGCACAGAGGCAAGAGAAACACCCGTGCTACCATTCAGGGAATGAGTCACGAGCTAATGCAGGACACCTGCTAGGGGGTGGAGTTGAGTACTGCCCTAGAATTCACCCTGATAAAGAGAGTTCAGTTGAGCTTATGGAGTTAGAAGTAGAAGAAGGGTTTGGAGAAGAAGAAGGAGAAGTGGATGAGGCATGTATGCTGGATGAGGAAGCTAATGAGAGCTACGGTGAAGACAGCAGTGCCAGGAAACAGCCAGAGTCTCTGTGGAAGGGTGAGACAGAGTCTTTCTTCAGGAAAAGAAAAGAAACCCCAAGGGAAAGATATAATAAGGGCAGAGTGGATTACCTGCAGTATCCAGGGGAACACAGAAGTGAAAGGAAGCCAAGAAGGCAAGTGAAATCTTCTGTGCAAGGCTTAGGTTGGGAACCTACAGCCAGTCCAAAGCCACAAAGAAAACCTCCACCAGCTAGGCTAAAAGGTAAGCCAAAAGGCTGGTATAAAAATACTTACAGTGACTGTATTTACCCAGAGGGTTGGAGCTGGGAAGAGAATACCTGTGCTGATAACGTTTGTAAAAGCCAGTATTTAACTCAGGAATATCAGGTGAAACCTGAAGCAGTTAGAAAGGGCGTGGCATCAGGAGTGCCGTTACAAACATTTCCTTCTAGCCAGGAAGAGTTAATGGACTTTGAACCTGAGTGTGTGAATATTGATGAAGATATCATGGACTGTACGATATCGCTGGCTAATGAAATAATCTCATTACGCTGAAGGCATGTTTTGAAAGAGAAAGTACAGCACTACTAGCATTGGGAAGCAGAGAGCTGTGAAGAAACAGCATTGTTATGTTGGAAGGCTAGATATCAACCTGTTTATTGCTGAAGTAAACCTTTTCTGTTAAAGAACCTTTGATTTGTCCTTATGCCAGTAAATACCTGGTTTGTGTTACTTTGTTCATGGTGAAATCCACCCCGGGAGGGGAAATAAAATCCTTTGGTTGCTTAAACCACTTTTCCACAACTGCTCCTCATTGATTCAGTGAAGGGACTACATTTCCCAAAAAGCCCAGCTTCAGGATTTGTAAAGTAGCTGCTTCAGTGGGGAAGACCCACTCACTTAACCTCTACTCACTTATACACGGGGGTTTAAGGAGAGCTGGTGACATGTTGTATCTGCAACTTAGGGTAAAATGTAAGGACATAGTCTGTATGAGCCACGGCTGGGACCTGAACCTGTGACCTTTTGTTCCAAGACACACTGTCTGTGTGTACTACACCACACTGTTGCCACAGAAGCATAGTAGTCCCTGGGGCTACCTTTGCTGTTCATCTGACAGACCTTTGCTGCACTGCACACCATGCACTGGTACAGGGCACGGCTTTGGCCCACTGTGGGCAGGTGTCACAGCCCCCTCCACCACCAATGCCCCGTCTCCCACCATGCTGATGTGCCCATATGCTGTTGGTGCTGGTGGTGCACAGGCCCAGGCCATCCACTGTGCAGGTAGGTGGGTGCCTAGGGTGTGGGGTCTGGGGTGGGGGGGCATACATGGACATCCACACGTCCCCCCCCCATCACCGCCTGCCACTATTATGGCCCTTCCACATGGGGGGGAGATGGTTGGGGGTGGCAGGTCGGTGATCTAGCAACTATTGGCTAGGGTGGGCCCGGTAGATAGATTGTGTTCTGCCAGCTGACTGGACAGGCTAGGGTATGTATTGCGGGTACAGTGTATCCACTTTATTTATTTTAAAGGATTTATATACCGCCTTCTCCTATAATCAAGGCGGTAACTTTGGACTGCTAGGTGTATACATGTGTCAGGCAATGCGTGGCTGCTCCCTGCACTGTCCTTCCCAGGGGCTGGTGTGACGGGTGTTCGTATAGCTGGATGTTCGGACAGTTTGGGATTTATCCTGGGGTGAGTACGTGGACCCCTATTAGAGTGGTTCCCAGATGTGCACTGCTTGCCCCATTACAGGCATTGTGTTTCCTGTGTGACGTTTGGGGTATCTGCAGGGTACGTCTCCCCTGGGTGGGACACTGTGGAGCACAGACTACTGGGCAAGTTTGACCTTGGTCAGCCGCTGTCTTGCTGTTTTCCATTTTCTGTGTTCCTCTGTGCCACCTAGGTGGCTACCTGGTCTGCCCTGTACCCCAACTGCAGCCCCCTTTGTAGCATCACCATAGTGCCCTTTCATACTTGGGCACTATGCTGTTACCGCACATGTAGCACTACTATCACTGTTTTTGAGCTCTCTGCCTGTGATATACATTGCTGATTACTGACAGGAAAAGCACAGTTACTTACCTGTAACAGGTGATCTCTGGGAACAGCAGGAATTAGTCCTCACATATGGGTACGTCGGAACCGATGGAGCCTGCGCGGGAAAGCTCCCCAGCTTCCTAGAAAGGAAGCTTTTGAGGCCTCCCACAGCGCATGCGCGCTGCCTTCCCGCCTTCCTGACCAACTCTCTTCAGTTTGAGTTTAAAGCTGAGACAATAGAGAGAGGAAAGGAAAGAGAGAGAGAGAGAGAGATACAACTCCTAGGGGAGGTGGGTGGGTTGTGAGGACTAATTCCTGCTGTTCCCAGAGATCACCTGTTACAGGTAAGTAACTGTGCTATCTCCAGGAACAAGCAGGAATGAGTCCTCACATATGGGGACTCCCTAGCTAAGATGCCGGGGAGATCCCCCCCCCAAGGGTTCCTCATCTTCCTATGGATCTCAGGCATCCATTCAGGGAAGGTGGGCAGGAGTTATTTAAGAATGGAACAGGTGTCTGAGGACAGCCTGACCAAACAAGGCATCCCGGCGGGAGTCCTTGTCCAAGCAGTAATGGACTGTGAAGGTATGAGCCGAGGCCCAGGTGGCTGCTCGACAGATCTGATCAATGGATACAGAATGAAGATGAGCCATAGATGTGGCCATGGCTCTGACATTGTGAGCTGTGACATGGCCTTCCAGAGAAAGGTTCTTACTCTGGTAAGCAAAAGAAATACACTGAGCAATCCAATTGGACAGTGTTCTTTTTGAGACTGGAAGTCCTAAATGAGAAGGATCAAAAGCAACAAAAAGTTGAGAAGACTTTCGATGTTGCTGTGTCCTGTGGAGGTAAAAGGCAAGAGCTCTTTTACAGTCTAAAGTATGAAGGTTCCGCTCTGCATTTGATGCATGAGGAGCTGGAAAAAAGACAGGTAAATATACCTCTTGATTAAGATGAAAAGGTGAGACCACTTTAGGCATAGAGTGGGGATTTGTCCTAAGGACTACCTTATCATGATGGAACCTTGTATAAGGTGGATTAGCCACTAAAGCTTGCAGTTCACTGATGCGGCGAGCAGAAGTGATTGCAATAAGGAAAATGACTTTCCAGGAAAGGAATTTTAAGGAGGTAGTGGCTAAGGGTTCAAAGGGTGGCTTCATAAGCTGACCAAGAACCACGTTTAAGTCCCATGCCACCGGAGGAGGCCGAATGGGAGGTTTAGTTAAAGTTAGACCTCTCATGAATCTTGCAATAAGAGGATGAGAGGAAACAGATTGTCCATTGATAGGCTGAAGAGATGCTGCAATAGCACTCAAATGGACCCTTACAGAATTGGTTTTAAGTCCTGCATTGGAAAGATGCAGGAGATATTCGAGTAAAGAATTCAAAGGTAGTGCTAAAGGGTTAAGACCTTTGTCAGCACACCAAATTGAAAATCTTTTCCATTTAAAAGCATAAGAACGCCTGGTGGAAGGTTTCCTAGATGCATGGAGGACAGCCTTCACCTGTTGAGAAATATTCAAGTCTTGAAGGTCTAGGCCTTCAGTAACCAAGCTCTGAGGTGAAGGGACTTGGGGTTTGGGTGCCACAAAGTCCCCTCCTCTTGAGACAGAAGGTCTGGAGCAGCTCCCAGATCCAGGGAGGGTGCCTGGGAGAGATGCAGAAGTAGAGGGTACCACACTTGGCGTGGCCAGCGTGGAGCTATGAGGATCATAGAGCCTTGATCCCTCTGAAGTTTGAATAGAGTCTTGGGAATCAAGGGAATGGGTGGAAAGGCATATAGGAAGGCCTGACCCCAATGAAGGAGGAAGGCATCCTTGGCCTGAGCTCCCTGACACGGAATCCTGGAACAGAACCGGGGAAGTTTGGCATTGTACGGACTTGCAAAGAGGTCTATGTCCGGGGTTCCCCATTCCTGAAAGATTCTGAGTACCTGATCCATGTGCAGGGACCATTCGTGTGGAAGCAGAACTCGACTGAGTCTGTCTGCCCAAGAGTTTTGGATTCCTGGGAGGTACACTGCCAGGAGATGGATCCGATGCTCTCTGGCGAAGGCCCACAGTTTTAGAGCTTCGTTGCAAAGCGACAGAGAGCCAGTCCCTCCTTGTTTGTTTATGTAGAACATGGCTACTTGATTGTCGGTATGAACAAGAACTGTCATGTTGATGAGGAGGGTATGAAAGACCTTGAGAGCAAGGAAAATTGCTCGCAGCTCCAAAAGGTTGATATGAAGGTTGGTCTCCTGTGGAGACCAAGTGCCCTGAGTGGAGAGGTCTTGGAGATGAGCTCCCCAACCTGCTTGGGAGGCATCTGTAGTGAGAGTTGCTTGGGGTAACAAAGGTTGGAAGGGGGCCCCCAACAACAGATTTTGAGTGGATATCCACCATTGGAGAGACCAAAAAAGACATTTTGAGGTTGCTATTTGGTCTGAGAGAGCTCCTGAGGCTTGTGTCCACTGGGTGGACAGAGTCCATTGAGCTGCTCTCATATGTAGGCGTGCATAAGGCACCACATGAACTGTGGATGCCATGTGGCCTAGTAGTTGTAGCATCTCCCTGGTCGTCAAGTGGCTTTTGGACTGAACTTGAGAGGCCAAGTGCACTAGACGGTGGCAACGGGCCTGAGGAAGATAGGCCCTTGCAGTGATGGTATCTAGCCAGGCCCCTATGAATTCTAGGGACTGAGTAGGGGTGAGTTGAGACTTTGGCAGATTGATGACAAGTCCCAGATACTGCAGTATGCGTCTGGTGTGGTCCAGGGAAGTCTGAGCCTCGGACTGAGATGGAGCTCGGATGAGCCAGTCGTCCAGGTATGGGAAGACAAAGATTCCCTGAGTGCGTAGAAATGCAGCTACTATTGCCATGCATTTGGTAAATACCCTTGGAGCAGAGGCTAGACCGAAGGGAAGGACTCTGTATTGGAAATGTTTTCCCTGGAACAGAAACCATAGGAATTTTCTGTGGGATGGATGGATGAGTATATGTGTGTACGCATCCTTGAGATCTAGAGAACAAAGCCAGTCCTGACTCTGTAGGTATGGAAGGAGAGTGCCTAGAGAAAGCATCTTGAATTTCTCCTTGTATAGGAATTTGTTCAATTCTCTGAGATCCAGAATGGGCCTGTACCCCCCTGTTTTCTTGGGAATGAGAAAATAAGGGGAGTAAAAACCTGACCCTTGTTGAGGAAGAGGAACCTCTTCTATTGCCTTTTGGGCGAGAAGAGTGGTCACCTCCTGGCCCAACAGGTACAGGAGAGAAGGGGGAGAATTGAATTGTCTCACCATGAAATGGGGAGGAAGGCTGGAGAAATGTAGTTTGTAGCCCTCTTTGATGATAGAGAGGGTCCACGGTTCTGATGTGATTTGTTCCCATCTGGGAGCAAAATGAGCTAACCTTCCTGGAATGGTGAGAGGTTCTGGTTGTTGCAGAGCCAGAAAGGTTAAGTTCTCTAGAATCAAGTCAAAAACCCTGAGGGGGTTGGGACTGCTGGATTGTAGCAGCCCCTGTAGACTTTGTTCTGGCCTGTTTAGTTTGCTGACGCTTAGGAGCAAAGCGAACTTGGGAAGATTGCTGGCCAGTATTTATGGAAAATCTGGTCTTTTTATAGAAAGTTTTCTTAAAAGGTTTTTTCTTGGCAGGGGTAGAGGTAGACTTAGAAAGTCTATCTAAAGCAGCATTCTCTGCATCCATTTGAGTGGCTTTGATTTGCCACTCTTTGCCAAACAGATTTTCACCTGTACAGGGCAGATTGCCCAAGCCTTCTTGTACCCAGGGTTCCAAATCAGAGGCCTGGAGCCAAGCCAGTCTGCGAGCAGCTATGGCAATGCCAGAGGCTCTGCTTGCCCCCTCAAAAGAGTCAAAGGCTGCTCTGTTGGAGAACTTTGAAACATCTTGAGTGTGCTTTAGCAAAAGAAGGAACTCCTCTTGCTTATCCTCTGGGATAAAGGGGAGAAACTGACGTATCTTTAATGCAATCTCTTTCAAAAACATGCCCATATAGAGGCTGTATGAATTGATTCTGGCAATAAGCATGCTAGCTTGGAAGATTTTTCTCCCAAAAGCATCCAGAGTCCTACATTCTCTTCCTGGAGGTGTAGAAGAGTGTCTTTTGGTACTCTTTATCTTTTTCATAGCAGACTTCACCACAATAGAGTGGTGAGGAAGCTGAGTCTTTTGAAAACCAGGAGAAGGAGGAACCCGATACATGGTGTCCAAACGTCGAGAATGTGGAGATAGGGTGAGAGGAGTCTCCCACAAGTCCATCATGTGTTCTTGAAGAATTTCATGTATGGGTAAGGTGGCTGCCTCTTTGGGAACCTTAGTGTATCCTAAAATATCCAATTTTTTTGCTCTAGGTTCCTTTTCAGAGGATACAGATATGGAGAGTCCTTTAGCTACTTCAATGATGAAGTCTTGAAAGGACAAATCCTCTGGAGGAGACATTCTCCTTTTTGGAGAAGAGGGCTCCTCAGGAAGAGTAAAAGAGACGTCAGCAGAATCATCTGATGTATCAGAATCTTCAGAGGATTCAAAGTATCGTCTATTTGCTTCCAGAGATCGATACGCGTACCGATCGATACCGGCATCGGGCGTACCGGGAATCGGAGCGGTATCGAAGAAAGCTCCGGAACCGGAGACCGGAACCAGCATGCTACTGGAAGTAGATGCCCTGGGTACCGGTATCGGTTGCGGTACCGGAATCGGAGTCGGAACCGATTGTCGCGGTACCGATGGCGGTGCAGCATTAATGAAAGCCAGTAAGGCCTGCTGCATGGATTGTACCGTAGTACCCATAGTCGCCACAACTGCCTGGAAGTCGGTACCGGTGTTAGCCGGTACCCCAGAACAGTCTAACAGGAGATCGGTCGAGGCCGTGCCATTGATGTCTACCTGTAACCCCATAGGAGGAGCTTTGGAAGCCGGAGCTTCCCGCCGGGGTTGTTTGGCTGGGGCAGGGTCCTCAGGGTCAAATGCAAGGGCCTCTCGCTGCTTAGAGGGAGATTTGCCTTTAGAGGACTTGCCTGAAGAATGTTTGGTTACCTGAGATCCATCAGGAGAAGAAGACCTGGAGGATGTTGATGCTGGAGTATCGGTATCGGTAGAAAACAGCATATGAAACTTAGCTGCTCTGTTCTGTAAGCCCCTTTTGGACATCAGAGAGCAGGATGGACAATCCGGAATGGAATGGTCAGGCCCCAAACATTTAAGACACCACTCATGGGTATCTGTAACTGAAATAGTACCGGTACACTTAGTGCATTTTTTAAAACCAGAAGCTGGTTTTTCCATGAGGGAGACCTGAGAAGGCCTAGAGGCCTCACAGAAAAAATACACCAAGTGAAGAAAAAGTAATTTTTTTTTTTTTTAAAATAAACGAAAAAACGACCGGCGGTACCGGTCCGGAATCGGGGAAGGCAGACACGCGGTCAAAGAAACAAATTAAAATAACAATTTCTTCAGCGGTGACAGGAATACGACCTGCTGGCTCCGCGGAAAAAGAAGAACTGAAGAGAGTTGGTCAGGAAGGCGGGAAGGCAGCGCGCATGCACTGTGGGAGGCCCCAAAAGCTTCCTTTCTGGGAAGTTGGGGAGCTTTCCCGCGCAGGCTCCGTCGGTTCCGACGTACCCATATGTGAGGACTCATTCCTGCTTGTTCCTGGAGATTGGTTTCTCTCTCCTACAAATGTGCATTTACCGACAGGTTTTCACTAGCGGTACTGTTCCAGCGTTATTGTGACAGTGTTAGTGGAGCAGGGGCCTCTCCCCGCCCATTGACCCTCTCTCTCTGCCTTCTCTTCGCCCTCTGGTACAGTTACAGCCGAGAGGCATACCCCATCTGGTAACTTGCTATAGACTGCTAATCTGCATGTGCATTGCATCATGGGTACTGGTGGATTAACCCTATCCTGGTAACCACAGCAGACATGTCGTGCGGTGACCTGCAGTCTTTCTATATCTGGAGATAAGAAACGATCACTCCATCCTAACATCAACATGCATATGGTAGAAGACACTGGAGCACAAAACAGAAACAGAATCTGAAAGGAAGAATAGGTCTCAGATTAATATAGGACTGCACATCAGCTATGGGGAAGCCTGTCTAAGCTGCTGTCCCAACACATCATCCTTCTGTATCCAGCAGATAGCAGAGCAAAGAGCTGTGGAGGTGTAGGTTACTGGTTAGCACTGATACCTCACAAGCCAAGGGTCATAGGTTCAATTCCCCTTTGTTCTTTTTTTTATGCCAAACAACCATGACACCCATTGCTCCCTTTTCGAGGGAATGCCCCCTACCTGCCCACTGCCTTTTATGGCTTCAGGTACCTTAACGCTGCACTTAACGCTGGTGACATTACCGCAGTTTAGTAAACATACCCCTAGGTGTTGACTGTTGCAGAAAAAGCATGGTGCTGTATTTTCTGTAAACAAAACTCCCTTCCCAACAGGAGACTAACTACCTGCACTGGCCAGAGTATAATGGCAATGCCAATGAATAATCCTTCACAAACTCCTGAAGACAACCAGGAGCCACACTCTTCAGTCTTAAAAGCCCACACATTGTAAGCCCAGCAGAAACGTCATCTCTGCACTTCAGCCTCCAATACATTGTGCTGCAGTGCTCTGGACACACTGCAACCTCCTGCTGAGGTATTCCCAAGTATACAGAGTTGCAATAGTCCAGGTTTGGTACCACCAAAGCACATGCTATTGCTTTTAAATTCCTTTCAGAAAGAAAAGGATGTAATTTCTAAAAGGTACATAATCATCCAAAAAAGGCATCCTACCACATCGGAGATTTGTTCCCTAAAAGAAAGCTGGGAATCAAGTTTGACCCTAAGGTCTCAACCTGCTAACCAGCATCAAGGAATCTTTGAAGAGAACATGAAATGAAGAGAGGTGCCTCATTTTTCCCAATCCAAAGCAACTCTGACATTTTACTGATCGGTTTCAATTTACTCATAAGAACATAAGATATGCCATCACTGGGTCAGACTAAAGGTCCATCTAGCTCAGTATCCTGTTTCCAAAAGCGGCCAATCCAGGTCACAAGTACCTATCAGATTCCCAAAAGGTGGACAGCTTCCATGCTGCTTGTCCCAGGAGTAAGCAGTGGATTTCCCCAGTCTACTTTAATAATGGTTTATGGACTTTTTCTCCAAGAACTTGTCCGAACCTTTTTTTATTTATTATTTATTTATTTGTGCATTTTCTATACCGCTATTTTGGATAATCATAGCGGTTTACAGTTTATAAGAAATATCCATGAGATGCATTTACATGCACTACCCCCCATTGTATGCAAATGTATCCATGCATATTCATTAGCGACATTCTGGAAAACGGAATCGTGTTTGGCTCACCAGAACTGGAGTTTGGACCCTCTGCACCAGAGCATCAGCCAACAGACGCACAAACACCCACACCCACGGGCTCCACTATACAAAGCCTCATGGAGAGTCAGGCTGTTGGGCCCTGTGCGGAGCAGCAGCTACCACTACCTGCACCTGTATACCTTAGCAAAGCGGTCAGAACATAAGAACATAAGATATGCCATACTGGGTAGGACCAAGGTCCATCAAGCCCAGTATCCTGTTTCCATCAGTGGCCAATCTAGGTCATACGTACCTAGCAGTTTTCCCAAAAGACACAGGTTCCACAATGCTTGTACTGTGTCAAGCATTGATATCCTGGGTCTCTTCTTAATAATGGCTTGTGGACCTTTCCTCCAGGAACTTGTCCAAACCTTTTTTAAACCCAGCTACACTAACAGCCTTTACTAAATCCTCCGCTAACAAATTCCAAAGTTTGAATACACGTTGAGTGAAAAAATATTTTCTTTTATTAGTCTTAGATAGTTTACCCTGTAGCTTCATTGCATGTCGCCTAGTCTTTCTATATTCTAATAACGCAATCGATCTACGTTTACCCGTTCCACTCCGTTCATTAATTTATAGACTTCTATCATATCTCCCCTCAGCAGTCTCTTTTCCAGGTTAAAGAGCCCTAACCTTCTTAGTCTTTCTTCATAGGAGTATCCTTCCATCCCCTTTACCATTTTGGTGACTCTTCTCTGAAACCTTTCTTATAACGCTATATCCTTTTTAAGATACGGCGACCAGAATTGCACACAATATTCAAGGTGCGGTCTCACCATGGAACGATATAGAGGCATTATAATATCTTTTGTTTTATTTTCCATTCCTTTCCTTAAGATACCTAGCATTCTATTTGCTCTCTTGGCCGCCACTACACATTGGGCCGAGGGTTTTAACAACATGTTATCCACAATGACGCCTAAATCTTTTTCCTGGGTGGTGGTTCCTAATGCGGAACCTTGCATCGTATAACCACAGTTTGGGTTGTTCTTCCCTAGATGCATAACTTTGCACTTGTCCACATTAAATTTCATCTGCCATTTTGATGCCCAGTCTTCCAATTTATCAAGATCCTCTTGCAATTTTCCACAATCCTCTTGGGTTTTAACAACTTTAAATAGTTTTGTGTCATCTGCAAATTTGATAACCTCACTTGTTGTTCCCTTTTCCAGGTCATTTATGAATATGTCAAAAAGCAGTGGACCCAGCACAAATCCCTGGGGTACACCACTATTCACCTTTCTCCATTGGGAAAATTGGCCATTTAGCTCTACTCTCTGTTTCCTATCTTTTAACCAGTTCCTGATCCACAATAGTACACTGCCTCCTAGCCCATGACTCTAGTTTTGCCAAACGTCTCTGATGAGGGACCTTGTCAAAGGCTTTCTGAAAGTCCAGAGACACTATATCAACCGACCTTTGTCCACCTGTTTATTCACACCTTCAAAAAACATAACAGATTAGTAAGGCAAGATCTTCCTTGTCTAAAGCCATGTTGGCTGTCTCCCATTAGGCCATGACTATCTACATGCTGAGTAATTGTGTTCTTTATGATGGTTTCTACCATTTTCCCGGTACTGACGTCAGGCTCACCAGTCTGTAGTTTCCCGGATCATCCCTGGAACCCTTTTTAAAAATTGGCGTTACATTGGCGATCCTCCAATCTTCAGGTATTACAGATGATTTTAATGAAAGTTCACAGATTATTAATAGCAAGTCTGCAATCTCATATTTCAGCTCTTTCAACACCCTTGGATGTATACCATCTGGCCCAGGTGATTTGCTACTCTTCAGTTTATCTAATAGTTGTAATACATCTTCCCGATGTATCTATATTTCCTTCAATTCTTCTGCACCTTTAAATACCACTTCAGTCATGGGTAACATCCCTACATCTTCCTCAGTAAAGACCGAAGCAAAGAATTCATTCAGTCTCTCCACTATCACCTTGTTGCCTCTTAATGCCCCTTTAATCCCTCTATCATCTAATGGACCAACTGACTCTCTCACAGGTTTTTTGCTACAAATGTACTTGAAAAAGTCTTTATTTCACGTTTTTGCTTCTGCAGCAAGCTTCTTCTCTAATTCTCGCTTTGCCTGCCTTATCAATGCCTTGCATTTGACTTGCCATTGCTTGTGCTGTTTCCAGGTTTTGTCGTTTGCCTCTTTTTTCCATTTCCTGAAAGATGCTTTTTTGGCAACAACAGCCTCTCTGACCTCACCTTTAAACCATGCAGGCAGTTTTTTGGACTTCCTTCCACTTTTCTTAAAGCGTGGAATACAACTGGGCCGGGCTTCCAAGATAGTATTTTTCAACAACACCCAAGCTTGATGTAAGTCTTTAACATTTGCAACTTCTCCTTTTAGTTTTTTCTTAACTGTTTTCTTCATTTTATCATAGTCTCCCTTTCGAAAGTTAAAAGGTAGTACTGTGGATTTCCTTATTATCCCTCCTCCACTAATTAAATCAAATGCGATCATGCTATGATCACTATTGCCAAGTGGCCCCAACACCTTTATCTCTTGCACTAGATCTGGTGTTCCACTAAGGACTAGGTCTAATATGGCTTCCCCTCTGGTCGGTTCATGAACCAGCTGCTCCAAGAAGCAGTCACTTATTTCATCTAGGAACTTTATCTCCCTAGCATGTCCTGCTATGACACTAACCCAGTTGGTACCGGGGTAATTGAAATCACCCATTATTATTACTGCGCTGTAACTTTTGTTAGCTTCCTTGATTTCTTTGAACCATGGAAACACATTCCATATATGTATCAAAAGCTTGCTATGCTTAATGTGAGACCACAAATCCTAACTTAAAACAATTTGGTAAAAGAGATTCATCATAGCAACCTTTCTGATATATGTGGAGTGTGCTCCCATATGTTTACAACACTGTCTACTACCCCATAGAGTGACCCTAACAGTATTGCGTTCCTTCGCACTGTCTGCACTGTGCCCAGGACTGGTGTGGCGGCCAGGGCTGGCAGCCACCTCTATCGTTGCACAATGCAGAAATAGGTGTTGGAGTGTGTATATGTCTATCCAGTGTTTTGTGGCTGCCTACACCTTACTGAGCCCACAATGCTTGCACAGTTTGCAGCGTTAGCCTGCCATTGTGCATAATGAGGGGAAAGGTATTGTGGGTATGGGCCGGACAGGGCGGTCTGGCCAGGATGCATGTGCACAGGGCAATAGCTGGGATACTGTAATGCGCGTCCAGCACCTGCAAGGACACAGTGGCCACAGCATGTAATGCTGGGAGGTCACTCCCACTCTGACTGGGATATTGTAATGCGCGTCCAGCACCTGCAAGGACACAGTGGCCACAGCATGTAATGCTGGGAGGTCACTCCCACTCTGACTGAGCAGTGACCACGGCATGTCCAGGTTCCCACATAATGCTATACACTGTTTCTATAAGTGATATTTGTGGGTTTTTATTTCTGGGACCTGATCACTGACAAATCTGCTTGGTGTGTGTGTGCCAGATTCCCCCGTCTGGGTGCACATTGTTCCTTTTGGAACATGCACTATGTATGTGCTAGCAGACTGTCTGCAGTTAGCATGTGTATGGCTGCAACACCTTGCAGGATGCAGCAGGTGCACACTGAGTGCCCTCTGCTGGTGAATGTCAGATAGTAGTGGGGGGGGGGGGGCAGCACACTACCTGTCTGTCAGTGGTCCTGTTCCATGTGCAGATCTGCATCAGCTCTCCGTTTGCCAGTTGGATGGGGGTTGCTGGCCCCACAGTCTGTCATCATGTACTTCCACTGCCCCTTTTCCAAATGGCGATAGTGTGTGTCTGTTGTTCATAGGTCATGATCCCTACCCTGACCCAGAGAGGGCAGACTTGCTATGTATATCTTCGTCATGTGCATCCAGACACACCCCTGCTCCAAAAATAGATGTCCATGGCAACCTCACTGAATATGCATTATGTTGTGTGCATTATGGTCCACATGGTCTACACATTACTAGCAAATAGAAACAGATATAGAAAACCCATAAGGCTGTCTGTAAAGAATACCTCCCACACTGGCAGTGATGGTGAACTGCAGCAAAGCCTACCGTAAACAACCTGGGTACTGTGGACCTGGTGCTGGCCACACAACTTTACCCCTCAGGGTGATCACAGAACACGCACAATGGCATGGTCAGTAGGTACACTGTGCCAGTAACACGCACAGTCAGTCTCCCTACACAGTTGACATGCTGTAGAGGTGCAAACCCCATCTGGTGAGCAGATGTAGACTGCTGTTCTGCATGTGAATTGCATCATGGGTACTCTTGGTGCTATCCTATCCTGGTAGCCACACCAGACAGTGTTTCTGGTGACCTGCACTGGTTCAGTAGCTAGCCATAGTAGAGTTATAACCAATATTGATGTAGGACAATGGTTAATACAATGACCTCAGTGGGAGAGGTTGTGGGTTCAATATCCCAGTGGGCCTGTATGTTTATTTATCTGGACGGATATAATATACCGCAGTATCATTACATCAAAGTGTTTTAGCACATGAAACAATTTTTAAAAGTGTGGTCAGTCGCATTCAGTGGGTATGTTGGAAAGAGTGGGGTGGGCTGCAGGTTGCTAGATTTGCTGGTGAGCTATATACAAAGTGTGTCCGTTAGTAAAACTGTCCGAGGCTACTCCCGTTTATGTCTGTAACAGTCTGACATGGATCTGAAATCGGTGTTCACACCCCAAAGCACCCTCACCTCAGTTGCCCAACCTAAGGTGCCCTGTAAAGTGCCTTAGCTGTGGCCTTACACTATCCCAGTAAGCAGAGCAGAAAGTGTGTGCAGATGACCTGGTGTTGCTGTGTAGCCAGCCATTGCTATGTTAAAAGGCATAGCACACTGGTTAATACAATGCCTTCACAGCCAGTGGTGATGGGTTCAATGCCCCAGTGGGTCAACATCAAGATAAATGCCTTAGATGCATATCATGGCAAGAATAGTCAGACACGTGTGTCTACAGCATAAAACATTTTCACCATAGCCCCAAGGTGCCTCACAGCATGGCATGGCAGAAAGTGCATCATAAGGCGCCCTATAAAGCGGCCTGGACAAACGGCAGAAAGCCTGCTACACTGCATATCTTGGCGGCGCCACCGTTGTTCGCTGTGTACTGGGCGTTGCACTGGCACATAGCGAGCACGCCGTAGTGATATGCGGCAGTGTGCATATGCGACATGCGTCAGCAAGGCATCGGAGAAAATGGAGATGCGGTCAAGGAAGCCTGCCTTCACCCGTCATGAGCTGCGACACCATGCAGCACTAATCTGCAGTAGACAGCAAAAACTATTCCCCAGCTCCTCCAAACGCCAGGACCTCTGCCACGTTAGGAGGGCATGGGAGCGCGTCACGAGGCGGTTCAATCGTACTGCGGACTACCCACATGAGGTAAGTGTATGGGGACAGGTCACACAATGCAAGCTGTGCAACACAATATCTAGCAATGAACACACATCATACATGTACAACATGGTATAGACACCAGTCTGTGGGCCAACCAGTGCTGAATGTAGCTGCATATGCTGCTGTGTGTAAGTATGCCCTATCCCCAGGAGGCTGTGGACCTGATCACAGAGGTTTAGTTGTCATCCTGGTGTTATGGTACCTGCTGCTGTTGATGTGTTTAAATCCACCCTCCCCCCAGGAGGCCTTAGACCTGCCTAAAGAGGTCTGTTAAACAACATGCTGATATGGTAGTTTATGCAGTTGCAGGTTCACACATCTACTCTATCCCCAGGAGGCCTGAGACCTAATTACAGAGGTGTGTATAAATCCTGTTGTTATGGTAGTATATGCAGTTGCAGGTTAGCACATCTGCCCTATCCCCAGGAGGCCTTAGACCTGCTTAAAGAGGTCTGTTAAACAGCATGCTGTTATGGTAGTCTATGCAGTTGCAGGTCACACATCTGCCCTATCCCCAGGAGGCCCAGACCTGATTACACAGGTCTGTTATAGATCCTGTTGGTATGGTAGGTGCTGCTGTTGATGTGTTCAAATACACCTTATCCCCAGGAGTCCTGAGACCTGATTAAAGTGGTCTATTTGTTACCCTGGTGTTATGGTAATTGCTGCTATTGATGTGTTCAAATCCACCCTACCCCCAGGAGTCCTGAGACCTGATGAAAGTGGCCTGTCAGTCACCCTGGTGTTATGGTAGTTGCTGCTGTTGATGTGTTCAAATCCACCCTACCCCCAGGAGGCCTTAGACCTGCCTAAAGAGGTCTGTTAAACAGCACGCTGCTATGATAATTTATGCAGTTGCAGGTCACACATCTGCCCTATCCCCAGGAGGTTTGAGACCCGATTACCTAGGTCTGTAATACATCCTGTTGTTATGGTAGTTGCTGCTGTTGATGTGTTCAAATCCACCCTACCCCCAGGAGGCCTTAGACCTGCCTAGAGAGGTCTGTGAAACAGCATGCTGTTATGGTAGTTGGTGCTGTTGATGTGTTCCAATCCACCCTACCCCCAGGATGCCTTAGACCTGCCTAAAGAGGTCTGTTAAACAGCATGCTGTTATGATAGTTTATGCAGTTGCAGGTCACACATCTGCCCTATCCCCAGGAGGCCTGAGACCTGATTACAGTGATCTGTAATAACTCCTGTTGCTATAGTAGTATATGCAGTTGCAGGTTAACACATCTTCCCTATCCCCAGGAGGCCTGAGACCTAATTACAGAGGTCTGTACTAACTCCTGTTTTTATGGTAGAATATGCAGTTGCAGATTAACACATCTGTCCTATCCCCAGGAGGCCTTAGACCTGCTTAAAGAGATCTGTTAAACAGCACGCTGTTATGGTAGTCAATGTAGTTGCAGGTCCCACATCTGCCCTATCCCCAGGAGGCCTGAAACCTGATTACAGAGGTCTGTAATAAATCCTGTTGCTATGGTAGTATATGCAGTTGCAGGTTAACACATCTGCCCTATCCCCAGGAGGCCTCAGACCTGCTTAAAGAGGTCTGTTAAACAGCATGCTGTTATGGTAGTCTATGCAGTTGCAGGTTCACACATCTGCCCTATCCCCAGGAGGCCCAGACCTGATTACACAGGTCTGTTATAGATCCTGTTGGTATGGTAGGTGCTGCTGTTGATGTGTTCAAATCTACCCTACCCCCAGGAGTCCTGAGACCTGACTAAAGTGGTCTGTTAGTCACCCTGGTGTTATGGTAGTTACTGCTGTTGATGTGTTCCAATCCACCCTACCCCCAGGATGCCTTAGACCTGCCTAAAGAGGTCTGTTAAACAGCATGCTGTTATGATAGTTTATGCAGTTGGAGGTCACACATCTGCCCTATCACCAGGAGGTTTGAGACCTGATTACCTAGGTCTGTAATGCATCCTGTTGTTATGGTAGTTTGCTGCTGTTGATGTGTTTAAATCCACCCTACCCCCAGGAGGCCCAGATCTGCTTAGAGAGGTCTGTTAGTCATCCTGGAGGTATGGTAGTTGCTGCTGTTGCAAGGTTCACACATCTGCCCTATCCCCAGGAGGCCCATACCTGATCCCAGAGGACCATTATAGATGTTGTTGTTAGGGCACCTGCATCTGTTGGGGTTTCACAGCTCTGCCCTAACTCCAGGAGGCCCAGACCAGATCACAGATGTTAATAGTTCAGCTATGTGTGGTGGTCCATGCTCCTGTTGCATTCGCCCACAACTGCCCTATTCACAAGAGGCCTTAGTCCTGACCACAGAGGTATAGTAGAAAGCCTAGTGTCATGGTAGTGGCACCTGGCGATGTGTTCAGGGCCACCCACCTCCCGCTCTATCTCAGAATACATCACACATGTTTTGTAAAGATATCATGGTGCCATGGCGGATGCGTAGGCTGATGCGTGTAGGCCGGACCACACAGGGAGTTAGGAAACACCTCCCCTGGAGACCAGCATACCTACCCCACACATGGCATGGTGCTGCCATGTCATGCAAGGAGAGTGTGGTCAGGAGGGTTGCACACAGTACACATAGGTGGCACCCCACACATGCCCAGACCCACAGCCACACATGCAGGTGGCACTGGCAACAGGTAGCAGAGGACACACTGGCCAGAGCAGCAGCAGCAGCAGCACCCTGCTGCTCACAGTGATGTGTGATATGCGGTGGGCACCCACCAAAGATATCTGGCCCCTAATGCTCTCACCCATTGCATTCCCCCCCCCAGGTAGAGGACCTACGGAAAAAGGGACAGGAGTTGCGGCTGCACTGCCCGGATGTCCTTGCCCGCCTCCAAAGGAGGGTGCTGGAGAAAAGTGGCGGTGAGTGTTGTAGTCTCTGCAGTGCAGTACAGCATGTCACAGTGGCCCAACAGCCTGTGGGAGGCCACACTATGGTTATGTGGTGTGTGACTTGCATGATGGTGTGCTAATGACTGTCTTCCCCCACAGAGGATGCTGCTGCTGGTGAGGGCCCATCTACATCAGGGCCCCCCACAACAGGCCCCACAGCTCCAGTCCATCTGGAGGAGGAGGAGGGGGCAGAGGCCGAAGAGGAAGAAGACAACATGGAGGGGGCGGAGGGTAGGGTGGGGTGGGGCAGGAGGGAGGGGAGGGTGAGTTGTATGCGGCAGGGGGTGAGGAGGGCAAGGGGGGAGGAGGAGGAGAGCAGGGAGGGGGCGAGGGAGAGGGTGGATGGGAGGTATCAGGGGGAGGAGGGAGGGAGGGTGGCCCTGTGGGTGGGATGGGACACAGGACAGCACAGGGCACTGTGGGTCCCTGCCAGCTGCCACATGTGTGCGGCGATGGTGGCCGCCTGGGTGTAGCATCACCACCCATTGCCACAGACAGGGCACACGCACATGCCACCACACAAACACCGGGCACCTGGTGTGGATGTGGTGGCAGGTGTGTCCGGAACCTGCCTGTGGCAGTGGTTGGTGTGCTGCAATGCCAGCGGTCCCAGGACCGCACCATCCGGTGGCTGGCAGGTGCCATTCAGTGGATGGCTGCCGAGATGCACATGCAGCGTGCAGTTGGTATGGGCAGTGCATCTTGACAGCCATCCCCTGATGGGCGTCCCAGGAGCGTTTGAGGGCCACAGAGGCGCCCACATACATGCCCTGTGCTGTCCTGTCACCCAGGACACAATATGGGGATTTTTGTAAATAGTACCCATTGTACAGTTCATAGTAAAAATGTTTGTAAGTACAGCACAATGGTCACGTGTCTCCCTTACAGACAGTTGACGTGAGCATGGGACATGTGTATAGATCCCTATGTGTATTGTCCCCAGGTGCCCCTACTGGCGTAGGAAATAAGGGCATCCGGTGACATTTAATTTATATTAAGGAGTGGTTGAGCTGAAGGACCAGGAGGATTCTGGTCCTTGTAGTGCATAACTCCTTATAAAAAACAATCTACGCCAAAATGTAGGGTAATAAGGCTTTATTTCCCCGGTCAATGCTTAGGTTCAATAAGACACAAAAGAAAATGAAGGTAATTCTTTCCTCTAACAAAAAGGTTCCACCGTTAAATAAACAGTTAAGGGTTGTAGGCTTCACAATTAACTGTTTAACTGGATTAAGGCTTCTTTCAAATCAATAGAAATTAACATCAGGAAACAAATGGTTATCAACTTCACCATATGCAGAGTCCTCTTTTCTTTATACATCTAGCAAGGCAATCAAGCTAGTTCTTGAACAAAAGTTACATTCCATTGGTTCACTCTGAGGAATGGGAACACTGGTTTCACAATCACAGTCCATTGATTCTGGGTCACTATCTTCTTCAGTGCTATGACTGTCTTCAGTATCTGTTAACTCCTCACAGGGGTTCCTCTGTTTCTCATATAACTTCCTTAGCACACTATTAGGAAGTGCTTTTAAAAGGTTAGCTTTATTTCTTCTAACTTTCTGAGGCTTATCTATTTGCATAAGGTTGTCATCACTTAAACTTTCCCTTATAATGAAAGGCTTTTCATACCTTGGCTTCTGTAGGGTGCCACATCCAGGACTCAGCTTGCGATGTAGCTTCTCAGGCTGGCAAGCTGTTCTGTGCACTGCTCTATAATCAGAGTTACCAGGAAAACCTGACGTGGATTTCCACTCTCTGTGTTTCTTGGCAAAAGTGTCACTGTAGAAGGAATCTCCTTTCCTTGTGCCTTTCTGGTTTAGCATAGGAGACTTACTTGGGCTAGGAGAGTTGTTTTCATCAGGCAAGTTGCTTCTTTGGTTTGCTTGGCTTTGGACTCCGTTCCAATACCTTTGGCCTCTCTGGACTTTGTCCCTTTGAGTATACCTATTTTGGATTCTGTCTCCTGGAGTTGGCTGCAAATGGAAGCCTTCCTGTTCCAGGCTTCTCTCACTGGTCCTGCTGCCGGTCCTTCTGACCTCGCTCTTGCCACTTCCCCAGCACTTGCTCTTGCCTCTATCTCTCCTCATCTCACTGATCATCTGGTTTCCTTTATAACGGGATTTCTGGTTTGCACGTTCTGAGTTTGAGGACAGGTGAAACTGCTTGTTACTAATGTGATCAATGCTAGAGCACGTTGCTTCAGGTACTGTGTAATTGTTCATGCGCCCTCTGGCTGAGCTGCGCTGGAACTGCGCTCTCTGCCTTTTCTGAGTTCCATGAAAGTCAGGAGTTTATTTCAACACTGTTTCTTCTCTAGCTCCAGCCTCATGACAGTATGCGTGTTAGACATAGGTAACATACATGGACCGTCTCCACACTCAGGTGTGGGGGCTGCCTATGTGCATAGGCGCCTGTGTCCTCTGGTGCCCCTGTGATGTACCGATGTGCTGTGTGTCCCAGCAGATATGGTCACATGCATACTGCCTGTGATGTGTAGGCTGCATATCTGATGCACCATGCTCGGGGGGGGGGGGAGGGGAATGGAGGGAAAAGCTAGCAGCAGGTATGTGGCATGAAGGATAGGAGGGACTGCTGTACCCAGGAGCTGCACAGGGGAATAGCTAGTGAGGCTGTGACAGGTGGATGATGTCAGGAGGATGAGCGATGGCTCACCACAAGCACTGGGGATGAGTAACCAGCTGACTGTAGCTAGATACCTTTGTCTGCCTGTGCCCCTGCAAGCATATGTGGGTAAACAGCCACGTAGGCTCTGGTGTGGGCAGAGAGGATGGTCACACATGTGGGTAGACTAATGGAGAGCATATGGGGTATGAGAGGGTGACGGATCCGTAAAACATATATGTACCACCATAAAGATATAGCTGGTCAACGGGAGAGGTAGGGTATACCCACACGCATAGGTAGAAGGGCGCACACATGGCACAGTGCATGGCACACAGGGAATGGTATAACGTATGTGCGGTGATTGGTGGCAGTGCAGACACCACACCCCTATGGGAAATGGGGAGGCACATGTGGCCAGGGTGACAACATGGGTTGCAGGGTACGTAGGGGAGCACAGTGGCACACACTGGAGACGTACACATAGGTATAAATAGGTTTTGATGTCTTTATTGTAACAGATATGGTGACCTGTTCCCCAACCTCACATCCTGCGTCTCCACCCACATCCACAGCACCCACGGGCCAACCCACCCTCTGTGCCGGGTCTTCTGGTGCCACCTCTGGTGCTGTTGCTGGGGACGCTGAGCCATGACCTCCTGGGCATCCACAATGCACACTAGCGCTGCTGCCATCGTCTCAGCTGTGGCACGCAGCTGGCTCACCTCCTCCCGAATGGCCATCAGAGCCTGATGAGTGGCTGTGGGTGAGACACAAGGTGATGTATGAGACATGTGTTGCACCCCCCACCGTGACTTATGCACATGTCTTGTGTATCCCAACAGACTGATATGCAGCACAATCATGCACGTGATGACTAGCAACACAGTACCATGTCTACATCTGTGTGTCCCATGATCCATCCTCAGGCCAGGAAATGATCCTGCTGAGGGGTCATGGGAATCACAGATATGACACATGGTACTGTGTCGCAGTTCATTGTGTCACTGCTTGATCTACGCACTGGTCATATGGGATAGGCTGGATAACGTGGGGATTCATGGCACACAGGTAGATATCTGGGGGGCGCTGTTTGCTCTAAACCTGACACACAGTACTGATTACCCAACTATTTATACTAGGTACTATTACCCAGGGATAGGGGTCCGCCGAGTAAGCTGTATAGGTGATCTGGGATAGGTGTGTACCACTGTACGTCTCCTTGAGGTATGTGGTAGTGAGTAGTGGGCAGATGTATGAGCTCATTAACATGATGACACCAGATGACTCATGCTACAAGGGGGGGGCACAGACCCTCACTAAACATACGAACCTACGTGCTATGGTGTCATAATATTGGGGAGCACATGGAATGTCATTGTGGATGCTACGTCAACCCCCAGGGGGCTTGTTGTGTATTCTGTTACCCACCTTCCGCATCGTGCCTTGATGAGGCAGTATGAGCCCACAGCTCCGCAAGGATGACATCCATGCTGGTGTATGGGGTGCCTGATGTCCCCGGCGCCTGCATTGTGTGGCAACTCCCCTCTGTCTCCGCATCCTCCACAGCCCGTGTGCTGCGGCTACTGGCCCCCACTTGTACGTCGGCATCCGCTGCCCTGTCCTCTGCCTCGGGCACCACATTGTTTCCTGGAGTCTTCCCGCCAGTGCTGGCCACGTCCCCAGACTCGGCGGCCTCTGGCCCCTCAGCATCCTCTGGTGCCAGCACATCCTCCTCCTCATATGCTTCCATGGCTTGGATGTCACCTGGGGGGTGGAATAGGGTACACAGCAAAGATGAGTTTGCACAGGGCACATATGTACACCTGTGTAGTACATCCCCGCCAACAACAATGTGGTGTCTGCCTGTACCTGCTGTTGCTGCGCCTACAATGGGGACAGCACATGTGCGTACAGCCTCTTGCACTGGTGGAGCTGTGACACATTTGCTGTTGTGTTTGGGGGGATGGGGTGGCAAGTATCAGGCCCACTATATGCAGCACTAAGTATGCACTATGCATGTGACCTTGGATGTGGGCTCAGCACTACATGTGGCCAGGGTGCATGTGGGAGCCCTGAGTGGGATTGTGGCCTGTCATAGTGTGTGTGAGTGATGTGTATGCATTGGCCTGAGTGGTATGCACGGTAGGTCTTGCAGCATGTGTCCGGGTCAGCCAGACGTGTGTGGGGACTGGTGCTTTGGTAGCCACTGTGTGGTGTGAGTGAACAGCTATCACATACTCAGTGTGTGTGGTGGGTTGTTTCGGGGGATGTGTGGAGCGATGCTGGGCATGGGGTTGCACCATGGGTGGAGGTCATGGGAATGTGTCTGTGGCACTGCAGTACCTGTATAAGAGCTGACCCAGGTGGTGTGGGGTTTTGGCTAGGTGCAGTTGGTACGGCTGTGGCAATGTGTACCCCAATGTCTTGTGAGGGTGGGTGGGGGATCCCCATTGTATGTTGGCCAATGACAAGTGTTATGTGTCTTACATCTGTGTGATATGGTCGTTGGGGTTTGTTTGCGTCTACCTCACCATCACGGTGTGATAGGCCTTCCTCTGTCACTGGTCTGGGATATGTCCCTGGACAGGTAATCGCAAACACACATCATAGCTGTTATAGGTGGTGTGTGTGGGTCCCCCCAGGTCAATGTGTTCTGGCCTAGTTGTATATCCCTCCTGTCTGTGTCTACCTGTCATATTGTGGTGCGTGCCTGGCTGCAGCTGTATGATGTTCTGTGTGACCTATATGCCAGGTACGAATAGCTGCTGCATGTGCTGGGTTCATGCGGTGGAGGGTGTTGGGCCCTCCCTGTATGTACGGTCATCCTCCCCACTCATACGCAGTGGAGGGGAGGTGGCACTCTGCCTGGCTGAGGGACTGCCCCCCCCCCATGGTTCTGTACACCTGTGCAGTGCTCTATGACGTCCAGGACTGTGGCTGTCGTGCACACAGCCCCGGGTACCTGTCACACCCACCATATACCTACCCAGCCATGTTTTGATGAATTTGTGGCCCCCAGTTGCCTGTGTTAGGGCACATGTGTTCTCAGGACATAGGCCCCCACCTTCCTGTCCATGGCCGGTATATGCTGGGCCGTGAGCTGTACGTGTGCTGCATATCTCTGACCTTCCTGCCTGTGGATGGGCAGTGTCCAGCGCTTCAGGCAGTCCACACAGGTATATGGGGCCAAGACGGTCTTGCGAGTTCCTGCTCCAGGGGTGTCAGGGTTGGGGCAAAGGGGGCACCCCCTCCGGTGCCCATGGCATGTCGCCTCTCCGCCACCATGTGTGCACGGACACCACGCTTAATGTCATTAAACCTTTTCCTCAGGCTGTCCAGGTCCCTAGTTGGTCCCCCTGCCTGGGCTATGGCCTCCTGGATCTCCTCCCACACGTGTATGCATGTGCCCACAGTGGTGCTGGTGCTCAGCCAGCCATAAAGCACCTCATACCGCTTCAACACACTGGCCAGCAGGATGATGTTTTCCTGCTGGCTGAATCTAACAGCCCTCCTCCGTTCCTTGGCTGGCACCGGTATACGCCTATGTTTGGCACTGGGTGGCCCCTGGGTGGGCTGAGACACACCCGATGGGGCTGCAGCCACCACCACAGGCCCACCTCTCCCTGCCGGCCCTGGGTCCCGCTGAACAGGTGTCCTCCCCTCCTGCCATGTCCTGTCGCTCCATCTCCCTGCCCTCTGTGCCCTCTCCCTCCGTCACACAGCCTCACCCCTCCTGTTCCTCCCCTAATATCCCCTCCCCTGCCCCACCTCATGCCTGCTCCTCACCTCCCCTCCCCTCCCTGCTGCCTGTTCAACTCACCTCCTGTTTCTCTTGCCTGCTCCTCACCTCCCCTCCTCTCTCTCTTGCCTGCTCTGCAACACACCTATCTCTCACGCCTGCTCGTCTCTCGTCTCTCTCTTCTGCTCTGCAACATACCTCTCCTCAACTGCTATAGTCCTGACCTCATCCTCGCCTGTTCCACAACTCGCCTTCTGTCTCCCTCGCCTACACAAAACCCTCAGCGTGTATGTGTGCATGTGTGTTTGTTTACGTCTGTGCGTCCTTGCGCGCGTTGCACATGCACAGGGAAGATGCGGAAGTTGCATGCGCAGGGACACCACATTGCGCATGCGCTGTGCATGTGTGAGAGCGCGAGATGTGTGCATGTGCTGCATGCTGTTACGCGCATGCGGCCGGCCTCACGTCACATGCGTGGAGTGGCACTAATCACATGGGTCCCACGCATGCACCTTCTGCATCTCCCTTGCGCATGTGCAATGTGCGCAGCTGCCATGCTCGCACAATTGCACATGCGCAGACATAAAAAAAAAGAAAAACACGCACACATGGTACACACTGAGGGGTTTGTGTAGGCAAGGGAGACAAGGCATGCGGTATTGGTTGTTGGTGAAGCAAGGAGAGTGTCAGAGGCAGGTTTGGTATGGAGAGTGGCTGGGTTGATGAGTGCTGGTGGAGTTGTGTGGCTGGGTTGGTGAGTGGTGGGTGAGGTGAGTGGCTGGGATTGTGGGAGTTAGAGGAGGTGAGGGGGGTTGAGTGTATGGCGGGCTTTGTGGTTGCTGCATGTGCACTGGGAGGTGTACAGGGGCTGCGGTTGCCTGACGGGGGAGATGGTGTCCATGGGGCTGAGGCACAGGGCATGGGTGCAGTCCCGCTGCAACACAGACCTGCAGCTGTGGGGGCAGGCCAAGCAGGGGCTGTGCCGGCACAGCGCAGGAGGCGTGCAGAGTTGCAGGCTCACCAGCCTTGCCTCTACAGGCCCAGGGCCCAGCTCCAGGACATGCATGAGGACCAGGTCATCTCCCTCAACTGCCTGAGCACAGGGGCTATTAGGGAGCTCTATGAAGATCTAAGACCTGACTTTGAGCCCCTGACTGGTCAGTCACATGCCATACCGGGTTTGGTCAAGCTCCTTGGTGCCCGACATTTCTTTGCCTCTGGCTGTTTCCAGTCATCTGTGGCCACAGTGGGTGGCATGAGCCGCCCCACCTTCTCACGCTGTCTCCACCAGGTACTGCGTGCCATGATCAGCCAGGTGGGGAATTACACTGCCATTCCCAACACTAGGCAACAGTGGGGGACCCTGAACCAGGCCTTTGAGGCATTTACCGGGATACCACACGTGATGGGAGCTATTGATTGTACACATGTTGCCCTGGTCCCACCCAGAGACAGGGAGGCAGTGTTCAGCAACAGCAAACACTACCATTCCCTGAAGGTTTAGGTTATATGTGATGCAGAGGGAAAGGAAGAAGCCCCTGGATATATCCCCGTGGTACAGGAACTGGCAGCAGGGTAGCAGAGGACATGGAGCCACCAGAACACACACTTAGAGGGCAGTGGGAGAGATATGAGGGGTGCAGGATAGTACAGAGGCCTTAGGGACGAGCAGGGACACGGTAGGGAGGAGACGGTTGTGTTCAACAGTTATGGAGGCAGCAGAGAGGTCAGGGGACAGAGTATGGGCCCTTGTATTTTGCCACACACACTTCAGTGAGAACTTTAGCATGAAGCGAGTCGGTACAGTGTGATGGAGGACAGCCAGTCTGTAAAGGATCTTGGGGGGTATGGGAGCTGAGGACGTAAAGGTGTTGTGTGTGTTGCACAGCTCCAACATGACATATGTATGTTTCTCTTGTGTTTCTCAATCCACAGGACATCCTTGGTGACCCTCCTGGTGCTGTGGTGCAGTACCAGCTGACTGTACATCATTCAACATGCAGTAGTCTGGGGTAGGTGGACCTACAGGTAATTTGTCTGTGAGGAGAATCAGGGGAGCACATGTCTAAGGTAATCTGTCATAGTGCACATATGTTGTTATTCACCTCTTTGCCCTGCCCCCAAACCCCATATGTTGCTGTTGGCACACATATCCACATGTGTGCCTGGACAGTTTGTCGTCTCCAGCACGGTCTCTGGGACAGATCCAACAGAGTTGCGTGTGTCTGCAGATCCTAGGTGTTCTGGTGGTGGACTGCACATACACCCTTCTCTGACATTGTAGCATCAGCCAACAGCAGTGTATCATTGCATCTGACAAGCCTTTCTCTCCACTAATCTCCAATTGTGCACATACAGGCCATATGCTACTGGTGGCACGCTCACCTTAGCATACTGTGTGTGTGTGTGTGTGTGTGTGTGTTTTTGGGTTGGCTGTGTGATGATACAGTCTGCAGGCATTTTGCATTATTATGTGGTGTGAGGGGTCTGTACACCTGTGGAGCGGTGGTGACTGTGCTATCTCTACCTTACTGCTATTGACTTTGTGAACATTGTGGGCATGTGTTGTGTGTTGTGAGCTGACCTATCTCGTGTGTGCTGACAGACCACTGCACAACAGCATTTATGTATCACAGATATTGCCATAATTTGGACATGCATCAACAGTGGCTGGACATGGGGACATGGTAATTCTACACATTTTGATGACATCATCTCCCTTCACTGTGATGTGTTGTGGCCTTTGCCAGCCTCAGAGGATCCTGAGTAGACACTTGATGCAGACACATGGTAGGTTGCACCTTGGGTCTTTTGGGAATGACATCAGCCTTTACATGTTAGTGATTTGCTGTTTGTTTCATGGACCTTTCCTGTTGAGTCTCTGTACACCAACGCTGATGCACATGGGGTGTAGCTGTGCAACGCCTGTGTGACATGGACATGACCATATCTATGTGACACCCTCATCTGCGGTTCCATTTCCAAATGTCCACAACATGCAGTGTGCTCTGTGTTGTGATCATGTTATGTTTGCCTGTGTGACATTTCACTACGTACATATTGATGTTTTACTCCCTGCAATTTGGCCTGATAATGCCAATACATTGTTTCTCCTTCTTCTGCACAGTGCAGAGGACACACACGGCACATCTGCTACAATGCATCTGCAGTCACCATCACCCACCTGTTGGTGGACACAACAACACCATGCAACTATCCCTGGGAGATGGTGCCATAGGATGTTTGACCTCTGCGAGTGGGACACATGCCTCGAATGGACATTATTGTTGGACTGCTACTTTGAGCATAACAGGCCTGTCCAACACACTGTTGCTACCGTGCTCTGGCTGGGTGTCGTGTTCATCACAGGACACACACATGACCATTCCAGTACTGTGGCATACTGAGATGTCACACTTGACTATGCATGCCCATTGTTTCAAGGACAGTCTTAACGGGACTTGTTGAGTTGCAGACACCCTTTGCACTGTGGACACTGTCTACTGGTCCCTACGTGTGCAGTAGGGACTGATATTGTCACTGTATGTTGTACAGCCATCTGACATTGTCTTGGTGTGTTTTGGCCATGTGTATGACCTGCACCGCAGGATATCCTCATCTGTTTAGTTCAGCAGGAGCATATAGCCATGCATGTGGCACAGGGGGCACATTGGAGAGGTCCTCTTGTCCATGTCAGCCTACCCTCCACTTGGACATGACACAGTATTTGCTACCACACCACTTTACTGCACACCAACATCTTGGATTGCTGTTTACCCTCACCAAGGGTGTTACAGTGTATGTGTGGCATCACTGTATCATGTTTCAACGTACACGGTGCATGTGCATGTGACTGAATATGTTGGTGCAACAGCATACGACAATATGGCTTCTGTGGGGGTTACTGGAACATGTTTGACCTTTCTTTCCATCTCTATATACAGGTTATTGTGTTTGTTTATTGTACAGACGTGTCGCTCTACATTGATTTACAAACCTAGCATTGCATGTCTGCACAGTCCTATTTATCCCCTGAGGTTCCGGCACTCACATTGCCCCATTATATCTGGAGTGTGGCAGTGTGGGTGTCCATTTTCTTCCTTCATTTGTGCATTCCATGTACCGTGATATATGTGTAGACACTGTATCCACAACACCCATTGCAGGGGACCTTCTGCATAGTGCTATCTCTGCATGTGTCTGAGGTTCATTTTATTTGAATTGTCTGTGTTCATGTGCCTCTTGTACCTGTTACCATATCCTCATTTTGCATTTGGCGATTGTTTTGGGTTACATTGGTGCCGCTTTGATTCCTATATCAGGCATTATGTGACAGCTGTAACATATATTTTGATATCTATGTTTACACTTGCTTACTTTTAAAAACATATGCTGTTTCATTTTTGTGCCTCCTGTATTTGCGGACAGATATGTTTTTGGGGACAAATCATGACTAATGTATGTTGGGCCGTCTACATGCACACATATGTGACTAACATTTGGGGCGTGTGTCAACATGTTGGGGGTGGGGGGGCTAATGCAGAGTGCACACCATGCACCTAATGCACATTATCTCTCCTGGCCATCATCTGTAGACGGCCCAGTGACTTTTCTGTAACATGTGGGTTGCTGCCCTGCCAAATGTGTTTTCACTTTTTTCGCTGTTACCCATACACCTTGATATTATGTAAGGCGGAATCTATGCCATGTCTCATGATTAACCAAAATAAAAATATGTGTTGGACATACATTTGTCTCTGCTGCTGCTTGACCACACTAACACACGTATTTAGTGATTTCCTGGTCAGGTACATTGCCCACCTGTGCTCACATCCTTCTACGGTACCAGCTGTCTATCTGCCAGCCGCCTGCCACATCACTGGGTGTTACGGGTTCCCATACACACATTCCCTTTGAGGTAATATCTTTGCACTGTGCTTGCAGTGGTTGTTTGGGATAGTGGTTACGGACATGTGTTGGAACACCATAGGTTGCAGGTTTGATTCCCACATCGGGGTTTTTATGGGGGGGGGGGGGGGGAGTTGTGCTAACCTGATCATGAGCTGCCCGCAGGTTCGTCACCTCTTCACACACCCTTCCATCTCTTCACTGTACACCAGTGTGCCCTCTGTGCTGCCTACCCATCACATATTAGCTGTTACATATGTCTCTTTCTTTGTGCTGTCCATGTCGGCAGTCCACTTGGAGGATGGGCATTGCTATTGTTCAGCTGGTCTGGGCCACACCTGCTTGCAGGTTCAATTCTCACATGCTCCTTTTCTGTTCTGTTCCCTATTTTGCCCTGCTCCACAAAGCATCCCCTACTGCCCTTTGTGTTTAGGTTCTTTCCTCTTTTGCATGCTGCATCCACTGCATAACATTTCATTGTGTGAGTGCATGTCGTTATATGTGGCTATCGTCCCAATTACAGACTGTGATCTGAGCTGTACACAACAGTTCTGCATGTGCATTCCATCATGGTTACTGTTGGGGGTTGCCCTATCCTGGCAGACAGCAGGCTTTTTGTGTGGTGCCCTGCAGTGTTCTTGTATACAGCCTTTGCTAATGCACTCATGTTGGTGGTGTAGCCCACCGGTTTGTGCATTGACATTTGTGCTGATGGTCATGGGTTTGATTCCTCTCTGTTCTTTCATTTGTATGCCTGTCCTACACAGCTACTTTTCATTCTTATAAAAGGCAGATCTTGGCAGATCTGTGCTGTTGGCACATTATACCCTTGTCACAGTTGCCAAACATACTTCTGTCAGTCTATGTGTGTCTGCCAGCTGTGTGGCATCCTGCCCTGATGTGCAGGCTGCTACCCCATGTCCTGCACTGGTACACATTTCTGCATTGCGGCTCTACCTGCTTGCCTCTCCTGGCTCTGCTCTGCATGGCACTGCTACTCCTCTGTCCTCCTGTCACTGTCACCTCTACCTCCTCTGCTGGACACATTTTCCCATCCTCTGCCACACACTGTCATTGTTGCACGGTACATTACCATCACCCTGTGCATCGGTACAGCTGCCCCCAATATGTTTGTACACTTTACCAGCTGCCACATGGGCTGGATGTAGATTTGTCTGGTCCATCAGCTCTGATCTACTTCCTTCCATCACTTGTGCATTGCCTTTCCTTGGTGCTCTGTGCAGTATTAGGGTTGCATCTGTGTTTGGGCCATAACTTTCTGGCTTGTCAACTTGGGGCACCTTACTGCCCTTGGCCACCATTTCTTGAGTCACCTATGCATCCTTGGGACATCTTTAGCGGCACCATAGATTCTGACAGCTTATAGGGCACCTTATATGGTGCCTTGGAGGTTACCAACCTTTTGTGCCACCCTCTGGGGCACATTATGGCCCACCTTGGCTGACATGGAGGTTTATGATGTGCCTTCTGGTGTGCCCTAAAAGATGAATTAGGTTACGGCACTGGGGTGCGGGTATTTTTAGCTGGCAGCACTGATTGTTGGAATGTATCTGAGTGTTACAAACAGGAAAAGGAATTGCCTTGAGCACCCTTATTCATTGAGCCCACTGAGGGATCAAACTCATGATCCCTGTCTCAGCAGTCATTGCATTAACCAGTGTGCTACACCTCTGTTGCTGTGATTGCAGGTCAGCATGTGAAGTTAAGGTTAACGTGCGATAACATGCCACGGCTTCCTCTATCGTGCGATAACCCACCATTGCTACCTTAAGACCGGAACGCCCACTACCTTATATGGCATTCTTTACATTAACGCTGCAACTAGCGCCAGTAACATTAAGACGGTTTAGTAAACATACCCCTTTGGTTTTCTTTTTAAATTGATGTTAAGGCCGAAATTCTTAAGCGATGTTGCAATTTTCTTGAAGCAGGATGTTATAGGTTCAAAGTTGGGTGCAGTTATGTTGAAGGACATGAACAGCATTATGTCATCTGCACAGATAAAAAAAAATTAAGATTGATTATGCTATTACTTGACAAACTGATTGTAGATAGATATTAAATAGCAGGGTTGAAAGCGCAGATCCTTGTGGAAGGCCAGTGGTCTGAGGGTAGAGGTTAGAAGATATGTGTCCAATGGTTACCTGCTGAACTCTTTCACAGAGATAAGATGTGAACCAATTGAGCATGGTGTTGCAAAGACCCATTTGTGTAAGGTGTTGTATTAGGAGAGAATGGATGACATAATCAAATGCAGCAGCTATGTCAAGTTAAATTAAAATATAGGCTTGGTTATTATTGTCTATTCCTTTAATGACCTTGTTATATAAGACTTGTATCAATGTCTCCACACTGTGGAATGGTCTGAACCAAAATTGAGTGTTGTCGAGCGGAGCATGGAGGTCAATGTGGTCTTGCAATTGAATGTAGACATTTTTCTCTATTATCTAGGCAAGGAAAGGTAGACTAGAAATAGGTCGGTAGGAAGATGGGCATGATTTGTCAAGAGACTACAGACTATTGGGATCAAGGACACCGTGCTGAAGTGGTTTCAATCCTACCTACCTAACTAACAGACAACAACTAATCCGCACCAGCAACTCAACCTCCCCCCCATTCCAACAACACCAGGGAGTACCCCAAGGATCCACACTATCAGCCATGCTCTTCAATATTTACCTCCAGCCACTCTGCACAGTCATACGCACCCACGTCGTCAGCTTCCACATCTATGCTGACGATATCATGCTCTACGCCCCCATTACAACCACAAACCCAACAAACACCCACCTATCAGCATGCTTCACCGCAGTCTCTGACTGGTTACAAACAACCTATCCATCAACATAAAGAAAACAGAAGCCCTCATAGTGACAAAGGACCCAGACTTCACACCACCCACACACCTCATCATTGGAACTACAAGCATCCAAATACAACCACAGATAAGATACCTGGGCATTATTATTGACCAAGCCCTCACCTTAAAGCAACAGATCACTAAAACCTCCGGAACTATATTTCATAAGGCAAGAACAGTGCAACGTCTCAGACCCCTCCTGGAACATCAAGACTTCCGAACAGTGATGCAAGCCATGACGTTCCCACATCTGGACTACTGCAACATAATCTACCATGGCCTTCCAGCCACACACACCAACCTCCTCCGAACTGCATTAAACACCACTGCGAGAATCATTCAGAGCGCAAAGAAAACCGACCATATCACCCCAATTCTGAAAGAACTACATATTCTCCCCCTCGAAGCACGGACAAAATACAAAGCCATCCTACTCACCCACAAAGCTATCCATCAAACACAGGACACCCAGCTTCGCACCCTACTGACTCGTCCAGCCCACGGCAGATCTACTAGACAAACCTCCAGCATTTCCCTCACCGTCCCTCACAAAAGAACCAAATGCTCGCAACGGACCTGCAATCGAGCCTTTGAACTTTATGCTCCATCCTTATGGAACTCTCTACCGAGCTATCTCAGAAACAACGCCGACCTACTATCTTTCAGAAAACAGCTAAAAACCATCCTTTTCCAGGAATACTTCAACTCGAATCCCACCGAAAAACCCACAAACCCCTGATCTCACCCACAATGAACCTCTAACTCAAAGCTACCCTAACCTGTCTATGTCCAACGTCTGTCCTATGTCAAAATCATCAATGTTGCCTCCCCGGTGATGGCCCTACCCTTGTACTTAATTCCCCCACCCCTATGTAACACCGCTTTGACCCGGTGAAAAGCGGTATATAAATACAGCTAAATAAAATAAAATAAATAAATAAATAAGATTGGACGTATGTTAGCTTTTTTAAGCTCCCTAGGCATGTAGCCTTGGGATAATGATTTGTTAACAATTGCTAATATGATAGGGGCTATTTCATAATGGTATCCTTGATCCATTTGAATGGGCATGGATTTGCTAAGGATGTTGTGGCGTTCATATTTGCAATTATCCTTTTGAGGGATTCAGGGTAAATTGAAGGGAATCAATCCCAGGGTTGGGCAGGCAGAGATGGGCTAGTAACAGTTCCACTGGTGGGGTATAAAGGGGATTTTATTTTAGACATATAAAAGTCTGCATGTGTTTGAGGTGATATGATTAGAGATGTGGACGAGGACTTGGGCTGAGATGCAAGGGATTTTACTATAGCAAATAGGTCTTTAGGTTTATTAATTGATTTCATGAGGAGTTTTGTGTGAAAATCCTTTTTAGCTAAGTAAATATAGTGATGATATTTGGAGAGCATGACCATATATTTGTTTCTGTTTTCAACAGTTTTATTGGCGCGCCATGAGCATTCTAGCTTTCTAAGTTCTCTTTTCAAAAGTCTCAACTCACGTGAATACCATTGTTTGGAGGGGTTTTTTTTACGTTTTTTTAAATTGAGTGGTTTGGTAGCTAAATCATTAATAGAGGTGTTCCAGTTAGTTACAATTGCGTCGAGGTCATTTGTATTGAGGTCAATGGACTTAAAGATACCTTCACTGAAGCGCTCCTAATCAAAATGTTTGAATTTAGAGTAGAATTTAGGGTGATTTCGTAGGGTATGGATGTGAAATTGTTTGGTCTCAAGGGTGAATTCAATGAGGTGGTGATCCGACCATGGAACTGGGGTTATTAGGGGTGGGAAATTATGTAGAAGTTGTATTTCCTGTGGGAGAAATACAAGATCAAGGATGCTACCCTTCTTGTGTGTGGGATTGTTAATAATTTGTTTATAGCTTAATTCTTCCATTGCACTGATGAAAGAGGAGGCGCACAAGTTTTGTAGTGAGGGGAGATTAAAATCCCCTAGGAGCACAGGGTTTTTATTTGGGTGATGTTAACAATTTCCTCAGTAATATTTGTAAGGCTATCCATGTCGGAAGTAGGTGGTTTGATATACAAGACAGAATGCTGTTGCCTTGCTACTGATTTTTAGAAGGTCAACATCTGATATAGAGAGAGTGGTGTAGTTGCAGCTCTAAAGAGTCTCTCATTATAATTAAAACACCTCCACCCCGTTTACTTGTTCTAGGGGTCTGAAATATTTTGTACTTGGTTGGGCATATTTGGTTTAATATAACATTGTCTAGATCACTGAGCCAGGTTTCTGTTAAGCGTAGTTACTCACCTGTAACAGGTGTTCTCCAGGAGCAGCAGGAATCAGTCCTCACTTACGGGTGACGTCGGCGCCGACGGAGCCCTCGCGGAGCAATTTTCCCCAGCTTTCAAAGAAAGCCTTTGGGAATTGCAGCGCGCATGCGCGGTCGTCTTCCCGCCCGAGGGTGCCATCTTAGCCAGTCAGATGACATAGCTAAAAAAGACAGCATAAAAATTTGCAAAAAAAGAACATAAGCAGACGATTGCAACTCCAAGGGGAGGAGGGAGGGTAGTGAGGACTGATTCCTGCTGCTCCTGGAGAACACCTGTTACAGGTGAGTAACTACGCTTTCTCCAGGACCAAGCAGGAAGTCAGTCCTCACTTATGGGACTCCCAAGCTCAAGGCTACCGGAGACCCTAAGCACAAAAATGAGCTCCCTCTAGCTCAGCAGCACAGAAGGATAGAATCTTCGCTGAATTATCACCCACCGGTAGCCCACATCCGGGATGGAGGGTAGGAGTTGCTCAGACCTCAAAGAGATTACGGAGGACTTCCCGTCCGAAAGCACTGTCCCTACGGGACTCCCTCTCGAGACAGTAATGGACCGCAAAAGTCTGGCTCGAAGACCAAGTAGCGGCCCGGCAGATGTCTGCCAGCGGAACAGAGCGGAGGTAAGCCACTGACGTGGCCTTTGCCCGAACGCAATGAGCCGTGACTCGACTTTCTAAGGAGAGTCCGGCTGCCCCATAAGCCCAAGAGATACAGTCCGCAACCCAGATGGACAGAGTACGCTTGGAGACCGGGAGCCCCAATTTATTGGGGTCAAAAGACACAAAAAGCTGAGCAGCTTTACGGTGCTCCCGCGTACGGTCAAGGTAGAAGTTCAATGCCCTTCTACAGTCCAGGGTATGGAGGACCGTTTCAGCTCGGCTGGAGTGTGGTCTGGGAAAGAAGGTTGGAAGTACCACCTCCTGATTGATGTGAAAAGGGGAGACCACTTTAGGCAGAAATTTTGGGTGAGTCCGTAGGACTACCCTATTCTTGTAGAACCGAGTGTAAGGGGGATCAGACACGAGGGCCTGCAATTCACTTACGCGCCTAGCGGAAGTGAGGGCTATCAAGAACAGTGTTTTCCAAGACAGAAAACGGAGAGAACAGGTAGCCATAGGTTCAAAAGGCGGACAGGTGATCCGCTGCAAAACCACATTCAGGTCCCAGTCAGGCGCTGGCGGGCGCAGAGGTGGTTTAAGTAGAAGGAGACCTCAGAGAAACCTCGCTACGAGAGGGTCATTGGAGAGAGGTCTGCCGTCCACTGGCACATGATGTGCTGAAAGAGCACTGAGGTGAACTTTGACGGAGTTGGACTTAAGTCCCAGATTAGAGAGGTGCAGCAAGTACTGCAAGATCACCGACACCGGGCAGGAGAAGGGATCCTGAGACTGTTGGGTACACCAGACTGCAAAGCGACGCCATTTAAGGGCGTAGCATTTGCGGGTAGAAGGCCATCGCGAAGCTAAGACGACCTCCTCCACCTCCGCCGGCAGGAGAAGGGGAGCAAGGACTACCCTCTCAGCAGCCAGGCCATGAGGTTGAGAGACCTGAGGTTGGGGTGCAGAAGGGGCCCCTGATCCTGAGTGAGGAGATCCGGTTGTACCCCCAGAGGGATTGGATCCTCCACCGCCAGTTGCAGCAGGAGCGGAAACCACGGCTGCCTGGGCCAGCGAGGGGCCACCAGGATCATGAAGGCTTTGTCTCGGAGAACCTTGAAGAGAGTCCGAGAGACCAGCGGGATGGGAGGGAAAGCGTACAGAAGGCTCCCCGACCACGAGATCAGAAAGGCGTCCGCCGCCACCCGAAGGGGGTGTGGCTGACGAGAGCAGAAGCGAGGAAGCTGCCGGTTGTGAGGACTGGCAAAGAGATCCACCGTGGGGAGACCCCACTTGAGGAAGAGCTTCTGAACTACCAAGGGATCCAGACGCCACTCGTGCGGCTGGAGGACCCTGCTGAGTTTGTCTGCAAGGCAATTTTCTTGGCCCGGGAGATAAACTGCCTTGAGGAGAATGCCGTGACTGACGGCCCAAGAGCAGAGCTTCTGTGCCTCCCGGCAGAGGAGGAAGGAGCCCGTGCCCCCCTGCTTGTTCACGTAGAACATGGCAACTTGATTGTCCGTCTGGACAAGGACGGACTGTTGGGAAGTCAGGTGGGAGAAGGCCTTGAGAGCTAGGCGGATCGCCCTGAGCTCCAGGAAGTTGATCTGCTGAGCAGACTCCCACATGGTCCAGAGGCCCTGAGTACGTGCCTCTTGGCAATGCGCTCCCCAGCCCAGGAGGGATGCATCGGTGGTCAGCACCCGGGTCGGCTGAGGTGACTGGAAAGGCATTCCGAATATCAGGTTCGGCTGCCGGAGCCACCACCGGAGAGACGAGAGCAGCGGCTCGGAGACGCGCACCAGGTCCGCCAGGCCGCCTGTGGCTTGTCGCCACTGCTGGCGGAGACACCATTGAGCAGACCGCATGTTCAGGCGGGCATTGGGGGTCACATGGACGGTGGAAGCCATATGGCCGAGCAGTCTCAGGAAGCGCCTGGCGGAGACCAGGGGCTGGCTGCGAAAGCGGTCGGCTAGGTCCATGAGCCGTTGCGCCCTGTCGAGCGGTAGGTACGCTCGTGCCCGAGGAGTGTGCAGCCTTGCGCCGATGAACTCGAGATCCTGTGAGGGGAGCAAAGTGGACTTTGCGAAGTTTATGACAAAGCCCAAGTGCTGCAGCAGAGTCACCGTGCGGCGCGTGGCGTTGGCGACCTCCTGAGCGGACGCTGCTCTGATGAGCCAGTCGTCGAGGTACGGAAAGACATAGAGGCCGTGAAGCCGGAGATGGGCCGCCACGACCGCGAGACATTTTGTCCAATCTCCCTGCTGGAGGTAGGGCAGAAGGATTCCAAGGGTAAGCATTTTGAACTTCTCCCGCACAAGGAACTTGTTGAGGTTGCGCAAGTCCAGGATGGGTCTGAGGCCCCCTGTTCTCTTTGGTATCAGAAAAGACCTTGAATAAAAGCCTTGACCTCTCAGGTGGTGGGGCACCGGTTCCACCGCCTGTTCCTGCAGAAGACCTGCTAACTCCTGAAGGAGCAACTCCCTGTGCAGAGGGGGGCGCGAAGGTTCTCCCGGAAAATAGGAGGGAGGGACCTGATGGAAGTGGAGAAGGTAGCCTTCTCGCACGACCTGAAGTACCCAGGCATCTGCGGTGATGCTGGACCACCTGTGGCCGAAGTGAACCAGCCGGCCTCCGGTGCTGGGAGGAACCAGCGGGGGGGGGAGAGGCTATGCTGAGCGAGTCAAAAACCCCCACCCTGCTGAGCAGGGGCTGGTGGTGCAGGCTTGGGGGCTTGCTGCCTACGGGACCCGTTACCCCGTCCCTTGGCCTGCTGGCCCTGTTGGGGAGCTGCAGGGGCCTGATAATGGGGGTACTGTTTGTAGGCAGCCGCCTTCCTCGGGTAAAAGGACTTTTTTCCCGAGCCCTTCTTTTTCTGGGAAGGGGCGGAGGTCTTCCTAGAAAGCCTGGTCCTGGTGAGAGTCTCAGTCTCAATTTGTGCAGCCTTTTCCGCCATGGGCTTGCCAAAGAGGTTTTCGCCTCGGCAGGGGACATCGACCAACTTGTCCTGTACCCAGGGCTCAAGATCCGACGACTGAAGCCAAGCCTGTCGGCGGGCACCGATGCCGGCTGCGGCCACTCTAGCCGAGGCCTCAAAGCCATCATAGGCTGCTCGGGACATGAACTTTGAGCATTCCCGAATGCCCGTGGACAAGGCTAGGAACCTCCGCAAGGGCTCCTCGGAGAGACCAGCGGAGAATCCGGCTAGCTCTTTAGCCAGATCCCGGAGATACATGCCCATGTAGAGCTGGTAAGTCTGGACACGACATGCGAGCATAGAGCCCTGGAAGCACTTCTTGCCAAGGCCATCCAGGTTACGGGCCTCCCTTCCAGGAGGCACCGAGGAGTGCATCTTCTGGCTCTTAAGACGATGCATGGCCGATTCCACTACCATGGAATGGTGTGGCAGCTGTGCCTTCTGAAAGCCAGGGCTCTTGCGGACCCGATAGATAGAATCGACCCGCTTGCTCAGGACCGGCGAGGAGGCCGGACTCTCCCACATGCGGAAGAGTAGTCGTTCCAGCATAGGAGGAACCGGCACAGTAAAGTGCTCCCTCGCGGGAGAGTCATACTGAAGGGCGTCGAGCTCTTCGGCTCGAGGCTCCTCCTCGGGATCCGCAGGGAAGGCCAAAGCCTTGGCCATATCCCTAACGAAGTCCGAGAACCGGGCATCCTCCGGGGGGGACTGCTTCCGAGGCTCGGACCCCGGTGAGTCCGATGGGACACACCGAGTCCGGAAAGAATCAGGTGACTCTTCCTCCTCAGACTCCCAGACCGACTCCGACGAGGACTCGGTGGGGTCGGCCCGGGCAGGGTGCGGCGCCAGCCGCCCCAACGTCGAGGGAGTCGGCGTCGGCGACCTCGGTCCCGAACGGGAGGCCGAGGGTGACCTCGACCGAGGATCGACTCGAGTTCTCATTGACTCGAGGATCGGCTCGGTCTCCGGGGTCGACTTGGACGTCGACGTCCCGGCGGTCGGGGCAGCGGCGCCAGCGAGGCCAGCGAGCAGTGCCCGCTGCTGGTCCATGAAGGCAGACAGTCTGCTCTCCAAGGCCGTCAACCTGAGTCCGAGCTCAGGTGACCCAGCAGCCCCCGACTCGGGCCCCGACGGCGTCGGGCCCGACGTCGGCTGTCGCGGAGGCGAGTCCAGAAGGACTACAGGACTTACCCGGGCAGGCATCTCCGACTCCAGGCGAGGTCGCTTCGGGAGATGTTCCTTCTCCAAGGACCCGGGGCGGCTGTCGGGGCTATGCGACCTGGCCCTCGCGGAGCCAGGAGCGTCCACCGACGCCGCCCTCGCGGGTTTTTCCTTCCGACGATGGTCCCCGGAGGGAGAACCCCGGTCGGAGGAGCTCCGGCGACGGTCCGAGCTGGAGCCCTTTGACACGGAGGCCTCCGACGAGGTCCGGGTACGGCTGGGGTCAGCGAAGATTCTCTCGCGCTGATGCCGCCGACTTCTCAACGCCTTCGAGGACAGTTTGCTGCAGGGCCCACAGATCAGTTCCTCATGATCCGGGCCCAAGCAGCGGAGGCAAAAGTCGTGTGTGTCGGTTAGTGACATATTTCGGTCACACCGACCACACCGCTTAAAGCCACTGGCAGCCATCGGGGGAAAAAGGGCCCCTGCGAGGTCAAAGGACCGGGCTGCCAGGGAAAACGAAAATGAAAGCTGACTAAGTCAGAAAAACCGAAAAAACGCTAGAGGACTCGAGACCGGCGTCGCGAGTCCGGGCGGGAAAACGATCGGCGTCGAACCGAAAGAAAAAAGTATAAAATAAAGAGGAAAATCAACTTTTTCGCGGGGACAAGACGGGGACGTCTGCAGGGCTCCGCGGAAAAAAGAAGACTGGCTAAGATGGCACCCTCGGGCGGGAAGACGACCGCGCATGCGCGCTGCAATTCCCAAAGGCTTTCTTTGAAAGCTGGGGAAAATTGCTCCGCGAGGGCTCCGTCGGCGCCGACGTCACCCGTAAGTGAGGACTGACTTCCTGCTTGGTCCTGGAGAATAAATATTATATCTGGGTTGGTTGCATTTGCACAATCAATAATGATTGGAACCTTCTTTTTAATCGACCTTGCGTTTATATATGCACATTTGAGCAGGGATGTTTTTTGAGGGGCGTTTCATGCCCCATAGGTGTTTATAGTTATTGGGTTAATATGAATAAGTCTACGGATGTTAGTGTTATTTGATGGTCTATGATATGGTTTCTGAGCATAATGATGTGAGTGAACAATTGGGATTATTTCAGGCTGTGTAAGGTAGAGGAATTGAGCATTAGATTTTATTGCTAGACATGAGAGAATGAATGTACCAATTATTTATTTATTTACAGTCTCATATACCACACTATTCAGCATCAGCGTGGTTTACATGGAACAAAAATGCTCAGTACAATTAACACGTATGAGTTTACAGATAACAGGGCAAAAAACTTGGATAACAGGGGTAAACTATTTATAAAACTTGCTATATAATTGAGGCAAATAGTTGAGGATTCATTTTGAGGCTACCGAGGAAAAAATACCCTGGAGTTGTAATTAAAGGGAGTGAGGCATGCCTATTTGAACGGTTGCTTTTATAGGAAGGTTATGGTGCAGCAGTAAAGAGCAATGGGAGAAGTAAATTGTAAGAGTTTAGGACAGCTTGTAAGTTACAATGACATAGCAGGGGGGGGGGGGGTGGCAGAGAATCCCTCGTCCTGCTCCCCTGAGGCTGACCGCCGATCAGGGCTGTAGTACGGTGGTGGAAGGCTACACTCACAGCTTCGACTACATCTTCCAGCAACAAATTCCAATCTTCAATCCTACATAATCCACTTTTCAGTTTATCTAGCTTCCCTCTGTTCTCTCTCACCATTGGGATAACCATCTGTAACTTGTCAGCATAGCACTATTAGTGTAATACACACTGCCAAGGCAAAGTACATAAAGGGACTAAATAGACATGAAATACAGAGACAGAATAGACTTCTGCAGCTCTCCCCATACAACTACCTGCACTGTGAGATAACATTTTGCAATTTTACAATCTACGATCTGCTCAACGCTGAGGATCAATGTCATCGGAGCGACTTTGCAGTTCCAAAAAGAGCTAATGAGCTGCATATGCACTGTAAGAAGGCACAGTCAAGAGGGTTGTGTATAAAATCCTTCATGATGCATTCATTATTGCCCTATTTCAAGCTATTCTAGCTCTCCAAGGCCCTCTTTCCAAATTTAGGATGGCATATAAGTGACTTGGCTGACTCTTTTGAATAGCTATTCAGTACAGCCTTCTTTCTGATTACCACATGGGAGAATTGACCCCTTATTTATTCACCTTCTTTTTAAAATAACTTTTGGAATTTCTCTTTTTGAATGATGGCTTTGGGTCCCTTGTGTGCCATTGCTTCTGCCTTGATAAGAAGCTCAGTGCATATCCCACAAGCTCCATTTCAGGACTTTGTAGATTTTTTCAAGAGCATTGCGGGAAATGTATTTCCCTTTATATTAGGCTTGAAAAGCCCCAGGACTTGTGTATTTTTGTTCTCCATCATAAAGCATATTTGCTTTGTTAAATTTTGCTCCTTTGACCTGAATGTCCTTGAAGGAAAATAAAAGTCCTGTGATTGTTCCATAGTGCTCTGTCCTACTGATCTTGCAGCCTGCAAGCCTTTTTTTTTCTGAAACTGGAACATAAAAAGTCAACTAAAATAGGCTTTGATTTTCTAACAGGTACAGGATGAGGATCAAGGGCTCTCTCAATTCCAAAAAAAATATTCTTTAAAGTTTAAAAATGATGGCATGGCACCTAATACTAATCCTTTCAGATCTCCTTATCCCAGGGTTGCCAATTATACAAATGTTTTTCTCTTTGTCCTTGTGCCTACAGATCATCTAATTTTTCTTTATGTCTTGTTGTTTCTGCTCATTTCACAAATGGCATACGAGTACACCCATTGATTCTTCTCTTCTCTGTTAGATACACCCATAGCCCGATGTAATGTTACTAGAAACATCTAAGTTAGAGACCTGTGAATGCTTCTGACCAGGTTTAGCTAAGGAGTACTGAGAAGTTTCTGAACAAGAGTAGTCAGGGATTCAGTAGAGAGTTGTGCTGCTTGAGAGGTGCAGACTTTAAGAGGACTAATGTATTTGCTTGTGTGAGGGATCTGCTACTAGTGCTATGGATCAGGTAGATGCTATCTAGCTCCCTTGCAAGGTTTCTGAAGATTCATTGAAAGATTATGAGACCCAAGCCTTAATAAGATCTTCGTGGACTCTGTTCTGGGAGGCTTTTTCATACCCACAGCCACAGGTGTGAGTATATGAGAAGACCTTCTGACTGGGAAATAGGGGTCCTATAGAAAGTTTCAATGCATAATCAACAACTTTATGAGCAATTGTTCTACCTGCGATGAATATGCATGTGAGCAGCCAAAGGAAACAAAGTCGCATGATATACCGCTGCAGTCTTGACAGATTGTCAACACTGATTTATATAACTTCACTGGGAAAGAGTTCCTGTTGACAGTGGATCACTATTAAGACTTCTAGGAAATCAAACTGCTCCCCGACATGTCTGCAGAAGCCACAATCAAGTGTTGCAAAGTACAATTTGCACACTATGACCAATCGGATCAAGAGATCTCAGATAATGGCTTCAATTGACTTGCATGCAATTTAAAAAGTTTTCTGCTAAACAGGGGTTTGAACAAGTTGTATCACACCAAGGCACTAGAGATGTGTATTCATTTGAAGCAATATGGGAAATATCAGTGGAATTTCCTATTTCGTTTCATATCAGTTTAATCTGAAAAGAAGACCGAACAATCCAAAATTAATTTTTCCTCCAGTTTCATCAAATGTTGGCTTCAAACCAGTAACCTTGGGGTTGGAAAGCAGGTATCTTACAGAAGAGCCATCACATCTGCATGAGTGCTAACGCTAGCCAGCCTGCTCTGAACTCTGCCAAAGATCTTCCTTTCCGTTTCCTGATTACCCCATAGTTTGTCTGATTTAGAGCTGTATAGAAAATGTTATTTTTTAGGCCTCTGGCACTTATATACAGGCATTTCAAAGTATGATTTTGTTTGTATTAACAACCTGCTTATCAGTTGACAGGGGTAATTTGGAATCTTTCAGTTCTGAAGGTCTTTTACTAATGGGGGTTACCTGGCAGCATGTGCTCTGGTGTGCGCTGAAGGCATGTTGGGTCACGCATGTCAGGTAGCACAGGATGATCCCTGCAGTAACTGCACCCACATTAAGGCCACGAATGGGTGGGTAAGCTCAGGGCTGTTAGCACTGCATTCACACCATGCACTATCTACATTAGTGCTGGTTCACCTAACATTACCTCAGTAGGTTGCCTTAGGTGCACCTATTCTAATGCAGTATACACTATGGAACAAGCTCCTTCAAATCTATCTTGAAAACGTATCACTTTCAGAAGGCTTTTAGCCTCTCACCTTAGTAATTTGAGAACTTCAGTTTAGCCTGTTCTCACCTCCCCCTTTTTCATTGTATGATTGACCCTACCTCCCTTCTTTAAAAAAAATATTGTAGATATTTTCTACTTTCTATTGATTTTTCGAAGAGCAGTATATTAAAATTTAATAAATCATAAATGTTTCACCACCCTTGAACTATGGCATCAAGTGAAGTGCCAAATAATCATCTTACCATACTCACTTTCCAGTCTCCTTGCCACCTTCCTCAACTATCCTGTAGCAGCAGAGCGCAGACAAACCAATGATACCAGGAGTCTGTTCAGAAGGTCCAAATCATTTATTTGTGCACAAGTCTCAAGCAGAATCAAATTCAAAATGGCTGAGCAATGGTTTCTAGCAAAACAACAACTTTTATAGACTTCTTCTCCATTCTAGACATAGGAAAACATTTCATTGGTCCCGGTACCCTCCCGTACACCTTCTATTGGTTCCGGTACCGATATGGCTATCCAATGATGTTCTTTGGCTGGGCTTAGCACCTGCTTACCCCCCTTCTAGTCCCAATTACAATGGTCAGTTCACCAACTTAGATACTTTTCTCTTCCAAGGCCATTTAACTAGTTAGCACATGTGGGAAAGCAGGGCACTGTAACCTTTCTTTCGGCAGATTTAATTAATTCCATAGCAGCTGTACTCTATCAGTAGCAATTAAACTTATTTTTCAGTATTTTTCTGCGTTTCGATTCTGCTCAGGTAAGCTGATTATGCTTTGCTAAGTTTCAGTTCTATAATAGCAGCAGTCTGGGGGATGTGCAATTCCTATGGGCCTCTCCACAGGCTTCATTTACAGGTCAAGCTATTTAGGCCCGTCTGCTTACGTCAGACACCATGGATCATAGGCCTTCGCCTACCACAATCCCAGGCCCTCAAAAGAGGCAATATACAATTCAGAACTATGTTGAAACAGATGAAACACCAGCATCCTACAGGACAAATCTGAAATCTCAGATATGCACAATCTTTTGCTTCAGCAACTCCTAAACAAACATATCTGCAGCAATATTAGCAGATATTGTCATTACATGACGGCCATCATCAGACCTAGAAGAAGATGGAATGGTTGCAGGAACGTAGGAAATAGCTAGGGTGTAGCAGTTTGCCATGTTAGACATTTCTCACAGTTTAAGATACAGTGTTCGGCATTAGTTCCAGTATGTAGGCTATCAAATGTGTCATGCAGCTTCAGGTCTTTTTCACTATGCAAGTCCACCGATAAGATTCACAGCAGCCTAATATACAGTATTAAAGGATTTTTAAAATAAATGTCATTGCTTTATAGTTTGTATGCTAAGTAGCACGATGGCTGAAACGTCAGTTCCACTTACTAAGATGCGTCATGACCCCAAAAACTGCAAAGATCACGATACTAACCATGGAAGCCTATGAGAAGAGCATTAAAGGTCATTGCTTCTTTTTTGTTTCTGTGTAACCATGAGGTTCGTGACTTGAGCTCACACAGAATGATAAGCTATGATGCTCTCATTTTTGCAGTTTCTTTGTGACATTCATAAGGTATATTCTTTTGAGCACTAATTTGAATGCCAAAGATAAAGTACAGAGCACATAATATATTCAATACATTTTATTAGAGTTTTGTTTGTTTGAGTTTTTTTAAAATCATATTTCCTCTTTGGGTTGAATTTTAATTAAAATGAATCTGTTCTGTTTTACAGTGTGACAGTATTGTGGCTGCTTGTACTAAATATAAACATAGGACTTTCCTATGAGTTAGTATGGATTCTTTATTATATGATATATTATAAGCTTTTTGTACATTTTTATGGAGTTTCTTCAATTTTTTTTATCTGTTCTTTTTCTAGTTTCTACATCCCTAATGCAGGCTCATAATGAAACATTGCCATATTGGGTTTTATTTATTAATCAGACTTCTATTATCTATTATTCATTTTGGTCCTGATTCCGTCCCAGACGTCGATCCCCTATGTATGTCCGGTCTGAACCGGACATACAGAGGGGATCGCAATATTGATCCCGTGGGTCACATCTAGAGCCATCGGATCAGAATCGCAAACAATCCTACACGTGCAGGCCAGGACAGATTCAGTCCGACCTGCATGTGCAGAACTGACCTCGGCTAACTCAGTCAAGGCTCTTCAATGAAGCTGCGGCGCCATGGCATCACGGCTCCATTGAAGAGCCGTGATGCCGGACACCACAAAATAAAGAGTATTCCCCACAGCCTGACCCCCGATCTGGCCTCCTAAGGTCAGAGTTGGGCTGCAGGGAATGCCCCTGGCCCCCCTTGCACTCTGGGCATACACTTTGAAAATGTCCAGGGAAGTTATTCCACCTTGGAGGTGGAATAACTTTCCCGCAAATGTCTCCAGCCCTGGATGTACAGGGGCAACATTAGAATCGTCCCTGTATACCCAGGACTGGTGACTTCCGACTCAGCCCCTTCCCTGCCCCCTAACCTCCCCACATAACTGGTGGGGAAGTTAGTCGCAATGGGGAGAAGGCACGAATAGTGGGGCATCCATCCCCGCTATTCATGGCACAGAATAACCCCCTTATTGTACAATAAAATTAAAGTACTATTGATATCAATATAAATATTTTTCAATGTTTTTATAAATTAATTGTATATTTCACACCTCACTTGACCTTTCTCTTGTGTATGGTGTGGGGTAGTGGTAGTCAGGTTTATTTATTAATTTAAAAATGTTGTCTGCAGACATTTTTTATTTCTGGGTGCAGAATTCCCTTAGGAGTATTCTAGTCCCATGTAAGATGTTTAGAACAGAAGAATATAAGATATGCCAGAGATGAACCAGGGCTTTCTCAAGCCTACATGGCCAACAATAATTCATTGACTCTTCTTCCAGGAACCTGTTAAACCTTTTTAAAACTTCCTTGACTACACCTTCAGGCAACAAATTCTACAGCTTAATTGTACATTGAGTAAAAAAATACTTCCTCTGATTTGTTTTAGATGTTCCACGTATCAGTTTCATAGAGCAGCCTCTCAGTACTATATGAAAAGGTAAAACGACCATTCCCTATTTATCTGTAGCACCCCACTTTTGATTTTACAGATCTCTGTCATATCTCCTCTCAGCTTTCTTTTCTCTGAGCTGAAGAGCACTAACCAGTCTTCATAAAGGAGCAGCTCCATCCCTTTTATCATTTTTATTGCCTCTTTCTGTACCTTTTCTAGTTCTGCTATATCATAATTAAGATGCGGTGACCCAAACAGGACACACTACTCAAGGTGCAGTCACACCATGAAGCGATACAAACATTTTATGATAGTCTCCTCACTTTCTGAATAATTCCTAACATTCTATTTGCTTTTTTGTTTTGAACTTTCATATTTATTAGGCTCATAAGAAATGACACAAAATCGTAGTCCATACCTCAGAAAATTTCCAATAGCATTGGCTCCCCCAAAACTTTCATTATATGTAGCACAATATAGAGTAATTGACAACTTGCTTAGCAGAATTATCTGTTATTCTTGCCTAATAATATGAACATACATATGCAAACCCAGAGAATGCAACTCAAACTAAGCAAACCATAAGTCTATAAAGTTGCAGATCGTCCACCAGCTCTCATAACAATATACACTCGGAATACTGCCTTTTCCAAGTGTTTTATCACTCCTCCCACTCTCTCGACTCTCCACCCCCTCCATTTTTCTATATCACATCAATCCCAATCAATTCATGCATCATGTAGCCAAAGAGATTCATCCTTTTTTAAAATCACACTCAGTTCTTCTTCTATCTTCAAACCCCAAGAAATGTTCAAATACCACAAGACCGCAGAACATAAGAACATAAGATATGCCATACTGGGTCAGACCAAGGTCTATCAAGCCCAGTATCCTGTTTTCAACAGTAGCCAATTTAGGTCACAAGTACAGTGTAGTTACTCACCTGCAACAGGTGTTCTCCAGGGACAGCAGGAATCATTCCTCACATATGGGTGACGTCGACACCGATGGAGGCCTTGTGGAAGCATCTCCCCAGCTTCCAAAGAAAACCTTTGGGAGATGCCACCATGCATGTGTGGTCCCCTGCTCACCCAAGGGTGCCATCTTGGTCAGTCAGATGACACAGCTAGAGTCGATAAAGAAAAGATGGCCAAAATGAAGAGCAACTCCAAGGGAAGGAGGGAGGGTTGTGAGGACTGATTCCTGCTATCCCCGGAGAACACCTGTTACAGGTGAGTAACTGCTTTCTCCAGGAACAAGCAGGAAGTCAGTCCTCACATATGGGACTCCCTAGCTCCAGGCTACTGAGGACCAGTAGAAAAAACATGGCCTAGCAGTAAGCAGCCGCAAGTACATCTGAGGACAGACATGGAGGACCTCAGTGTCCAAGGAGAACTATGGCTCTGGTAGTATTAACAAGAAGAGTCGAACGGCAGGAGCTGCCTAAACCCCAAAAAGATTACGGAGTACAGCATGGCCAAAGGCACTGTCCCATAGGGACTCCCTCTCCAGGCAGTAGTGAGCTGCAAAAGTGTGGACCAAAGACCAGGTGGCAGCCCTGCAGATGACTGCCATGGGAACCAAGCAGAGCCTGGAAACCGAGGTTGCCATAGCTCTGACATTATGCACTGAGACCCGGTGCTCCAGCGGCAGCCCAGCCTAGCTGTGGGCGAAAGTGATGCAGTCCGCCACACAGATGGACAGGGTCCGCTTGATGACAGCCTCCCCCAGATGACTGGGGTCATATGAGAAAAGCTGTGAAGCTTTGCAGTGGCTCTGAGTGTGCTGAAGATAAAAGGACAGGGCCCTTTTGCAGTCCAAAGTATGGAGAACAGCCAATGTCTTGTTGGTGTGGGGCCATAGAAAGAAGGTAGGGAGTACCACCTCCTGACTGAGGTGGAAATACAACACCACCTTCAGAAGACACTTTGGATGAGTGCGGAGCACAACCCTGTTCTTGTAGTACCTGGTGTAGGATGGCTCAGCCACCAGAGCCCGGAGCTCACTAAGATCATAAGATATGCCATACTGGGTCAGACCAAGGTCCATCAAGCCCAGTATTCTGTTTCCAACAGTGGCCAATCTAGGTCATACGTACCTAGCAGTTTCCCCAAGGGACACAGGTTCCACAATGTTTGTATTGGTTCAAGCATTGATATCCTGGGTCTCTTCTTAATAATGGTTTATGGACCGTTCCTCCAGGAACTTGTCCAAACCTTTTTTAAACCCAGCTACACTAACAGCCTTTACTATATCCTCCAGAAACAAATTCAAGAGTTTGATTACACGTTGAGTGAAAAAATATTTTCTTTTATTAGTCTTAAATAGTTTACCCTGTAGCTTCATTGCATGTCCCCTAGTCTTTCTATATTCTGATAAGGTAAACAATCGATCTACGTTTACCCGTTCCACTCCGTTCATTAATTTATAGACTTCTATCATATCTCCCCTCAGCCGTCTCTTTTCCAGGTTAAAGAGCCCCAACCTTTTTAGCCTTTCTTCATAGGAGTATCCTTCCATCCCCTTTACCATTTTGGTGGCTCTTCTCTGTACCTTTTCTAAAATCGCTATATCCTTTTTAAGATACGGCGACCAGAATTGCACACAATATTCAAGGTGCGGTCTCACCATGGAACGATATAGAGGCATTATAATATCTTTTGTTTTATTTTCCATTCCTTTACTTATCATACCTAGCATTCTATTTGTTCTCTTGGCCGCTGCTGCACACTGGGCCGAGGGTTTTAACATGGTATCCACAATGACGCCTAAATCTTTTTCCTGGGTGGTGGTTCCTAATGTGGAACCTTGCATCGTGTAACCATAGTTTGGGTTGTTCTTCCCTAGGTGCATAACCTTGCACTTGTCCACATTAAATTTCATCTGCCATTTTGATGCCCAGTCTTCCAATTTATCAAGATCCTCTTGCAATTTTCCACAATCCTCTTGGGTTTTAACAACTTTAAATAGTTGTGTCATCTGCAAATTTGATAACCTCACTCGTTATTCCACTTTCCAGGTCATTTATGACTATGTCAAAAAGCAGCGGACCTAGCACAGATCCCTGGGGTACACCACTATTCACCTTTCTCTATTGGGAAAATTGGCCATTTAGCCCTACCCTCTGCTTTCTATCTTTTAACCAGTTCCTGATCCACAATAGTACACTGCATCCTATCCCATGACTCTTTAGTTTTGCCAAAAGTCTCTGATGAGGGACCTTGTCAAAGGCTTTCTGAAAGTCCAGATACACAATATCAACCGACTCACCTTTGTCCACCTGATTATTCACTCCTTCAAAAAAACATAACAGATTAGTAAGACAAGATCTTCCTTGTCTAAAGCCATGTTGGCTGTCTCCCATTAGGTAATGACTATCTACATGCTGAGTAATTTTATTCTTTATGATGGTTTCTACCATTTTTCCCGGTACTGATGTCAAGCTCACCGGTCTGTAGTTTCCCGGATCACCCCTGGAACCCTTTTTAAAAATTGGTGTTACATTGGCGATCCTCCAATCTTCAGGTATTAGAGATGATTTTAATGGTAGTTCACAGATTACTAACAGCAGGTCTGCAATCTCGTATTTCAGTTCTTTCAACACCCTTGGATGTATACCATCTGGCCCAGGTGATTTTCTACTCTTCAGTTTATCTAATAGTTGTAATACATCTTCCCGATGTATCAATATTTCCTTCAATTCTTCCGCACCTTTAAATACCACTTCAGTCATGGGTAACATCCCTACATCTTCCTCAGTAAAGACTGAAGCAAAGAATTCATTCAATCTCTCCGCTATCGCCTTTTCGCCTCTTAGTGCTCCTTTAACCCCTTTATCATCTAATGGACCAACTGACTCTCTCACACGTTTTTTGCTACGAATGTACTTGAAAAGGTCTTTACTTCGCGTTTTTGCTTCCGCAGCAAGCTTCTTCTCAAATTCTCCCTTTGCCTGCCTTATCAATGCCTTGCATTTGACTTGCCAGTGCTTGTGCTGTTTCCAGGTTTTGTCGTTTGGCTCTTTTTTTCCATTTCCTGAAAGATGCTTTTTTGGCAACAACAGCCTCTCTGACCTCACCTTTAAACCATGCTGGCAGTTTTTTGGACTTCCTTCCACTTTTCTTAAAGCGTGGAATACAGCTGGTCTGGGCTACCAAGATAGTATGTTTCAACAACAGCCAAGCCTGATGTACGTCTTTAACCTTTGCAACTGCTCCTTTTAGTTTTTTCTTAACTGTTTTCCTCATTTTATCATAGTTTCCCTTTCGAAAGTTAAAAGGTAGTACTGTGGATTTCCTTACTATCCCTCCTCCACTAATTAAATCAAAGGCGATCATGCTATGATCACTATTGCCAAGTGGCCCCAACAACCTTATCTCTTGCACTAGATCTGGTGTTCCACTAAGGACTAGGTCTAATATGGCTTCCCCTCTGGTCGGTTCATGAACCAGCTGCTCCAAGAAGCAGTCATTTATTTCATCTAGGAACTTTATCTCCCTAGCATGTCCTGACGTGACACTGACCTAGTCGATACCGGGGTAGTTGAAATCACCCATTATTATTACTGCACTGTAACTTTTGTTAGCTTCCTTGATTTCTTTGAGCATTTCATCATCCATTTGGTCATTCTGGCAAGGTGCTCGATAGTACACCCCCCCCCACTGCCATTGCCTTCCCCCTTTTACATGGAATTTCAATCCATATAGATTCTACAGCAGATTTTGTTTCCTGCAAACTTTAATCCTTTCTGACTCAATGCCTTCTCTAACATAGAGAGCAACCCCTCCACCAATTTGATCAGCTCTATCATTACAATATAGTTTGTACCCAGGTATCACAGTGTCCCATTGGTTGTCCTCCTTCCACCATGTCTCTGATATTCCAATCATATCTAACCTTTCATTTAGTGCTATATATTCTAACTCTCCCATCTTATTTTTTAGACTTCTAGCATTTGCATACAAGCATTTTAGAGAATGTATTTTACTCATATTAATTTGGCTATTGTTAGACATGGGTAATTTGGGATCTTTAAGCTCAGTCTGCTCCATACTTGAGGGCATTTGGGCTACTTTACTCTTTTGTGGAACCTCTCTGCTTTTGGTAGTATCCTTCAAAGATACATTCTTCCAAACCATCTGCTCTTGGGCGACTGTCGGCTTTCCCCTAATATCTAGTTTAAAAGCTGCTCTATCTCCTTTTTAAAGGTTAATGCCAGCAGCCTGGTTCCATCCCGGTTAAAGTGACTTGGTGTGCCGAGGTGAGTGCCATCAGGAAGGCCATCTTCCAGGATAGGTATTGGAGGTGGCAGGTAGCCAATGGCTCAAAGGCAGCGTAGAAAGCTGCGCCAGGACCACATTGAGATCCCATTCCACCGGGGAGCGACCGGATGGGAGGTTTTGTGAATCGAGTGCTGAGGGGCTACACAGAAAGAGGCTTGCCTTCTATGGAGTGGTGGTTCATGGAGAGTGCACTCAGGTGCAATCTCACGGAGTTGGATTTGAGCCCAGACTGAGAATGGTGGAGCAGGTACTGTAGTACTGCCTGTACAGGACAGGAGAACGGGTTCACTTGTTGCTCTGTGCACCATAAGGAAAACTGACGCCACTTGAAGGCGTAGGCCCGCCTCGTGGATTCCTTGCTGGAGGCGAGAAGGATCTCCTCCACCTCCTTGGGAAGGCTGAGGGGCGCTAGGGCAACCCGCTCAGCAGCCATGCCGCAAGGGACAAGGAACCCAAGTTGGGGTGGAGGATTGAGCCCTCCTCCTGGATGAGAAGCCCCAGTGAGGTCCTAAGAGGGACTGGGGATTCCATCGTGAGACGAAGCAGGAGAGGAAACCAAGGCTGCCTGGGCCATCTTGGGGCCACCAGAATCAGGGAAGCCTTGTCTCGCTGGGCCTTGAAGAGGGTCTGCGCTACCAGAGGCATGGGAGGAAAGGCATAGAACAGGCCCTCCACCCACAAGATGAGGAAGGCATCCGGTGCCACCCAGACTGGATGCGGCTGCAGGCTGAAGAAACGTGGCAGCTGAGCTTTGGTCAGGGTGGCAAAGAGGTTGAGTCTCGGGGTGCCCCATAACCTGAAGAGCCACTATGCCACCCCAGAGTCCAGGTGCCACTAGTGCGGTTGGAGGACCCTGCTCAGTCTGTCCACCAGGGCATTGACCTGGCCCAGGAGGTAGACCGCCCGGAGGAGCATCCCCCCTCTGGTTGCGTATGAACAGAGGGCTACTGCCTCCTGGCAATGGCGGTAGGAGCCAGTGCCCCCCTGCTTGTTCAGGTAGAACCTCGTGACCTGATTGTCCATTTGAACAAGCACTGACTGGTGCTGCAGGCGGTGCTGGAAAGCCTTAAGCACCAGGAAAACGACCCAGAGCTTTAGCAGGTTGATCTGCAGCTGGTTCTCCTTGAAGGACCAGGTGCCCTAGGTGCACAATTCCTCGCAATGGGTACCCAAGCCCAGTAGGGAAGTATGTGTCGTGAGGACCCTCTGGGGGCCCCAGGGGCAGCCCAAGGGGGGTGCGGGGCCATGTGCGGAGACTCGGTGCGGGACCGGGCGGCCCAAGAGGGGTGCGGAGACTCAGTGCGGGGCCTCATTTGCATAAGGGCCTCATTTGCATAAATATTTGCATAATGTTCCCATCAGTCCCAGCGGGCTTAACAGAGCCACGAGAGGGAAATCAACCCTCCCTTCGTGGCTCTGAAAGCCACGCTGATGAGAGTGATCGAGGAGGGCTCTGTTGGGCAGGCGCAGGCCCCGTGAGAGACACTTGATTCTGCTGCTGCCAGGGCGGCAGCGGCAGCAGCAAGTCAGTTTTTTCTTTTTAGGTTTTCCTGGGCTGGTGGGCAGAATGTTGTTTGCGCGGGGCCCCCTGAAACGCGGGGCCTTGTGCAAACAACATTCTTGCTCAATGGACGGGCTGGCCCTGGGGGGCTCGGGAGTTGGAAGGGCATGCCCCTCTGCGGGTTTTGTGGAACTTGCCACCAACTGATGCACTCCGCCAGCTGACGGGACACCAAGACCCTGTTCCATAGCCTGCTGGTGGCCTGGGCCCTCTGTAAGCAGAGTCACCACTGAGCTGCCCGCATGTGGAGATGGGTGTCATGGATGACATGGACCAAGGAGGCCATGTGGCCAAGGAGGCGAAGCATCGACCACACTAATATGGTGCGACGGCACTGCACCTCAGATACCAGGCCTGCGAGGCAAGCCGCCCTGTCTTGAGAGAAGAAAGCCATGGCCTGGAGGGTGTCCAGCTGGGCCCCTATGAACTCCAAGTCTTAAGTTGGGCTGAGATGGGATTTTGGGTGATTTATTACAAAGCCCAGGTGTTGCAGGACCCTGATGATACAGCCTGTGGCTGTGTCCCCTTTTACACTTGGAGATGGCGATAGGCCGCCACCACAGCCAGGCATTTGGTGAAGACCCGAGGGGTGGAGGCCAGACCAAAGGGAAATACCTTGTACTGGTAGTGGTCGCCTCCAACCATTAATCTCAGGTACTGTCTGTAACTGGGATGGATAAGGATGTGCGTATAAGCATTCTTTAAGTCCAAGGAGCCTAGCCAATCTCCCTGCTGGAGGTAGGGCAGCAATATTCCAAGGGAGAGCATCTTGAACTTCTCCCGCACCAGGAATTTGTTCAGATTTCTCAGGTCCAGGATGGGCCTTAGTCACTTATTCATTTTGGTACCAGAAAGAACCTGGAGTAAAACCCTTTTCCTTTCAGGTGGTGAGGTACGGGCTCCAGAGCCCTGTACCTGAGAAGGCCTGAAAGTTCTTATATGAGCAAAGCCTGGTACAGGGGAGACCAAGGGGGCTTCCCTGGAAAAAAGGGTGGAGGCAGCTGGTCTAGGAGGAGGAGGTATCCCTTCCTGACTACCTGAAGTGCCCATGAATCGGTGGTGATGGAAGGCCACCTGTGAGCAAAGTGGACCAGACGCCTTCCCCAGGGGGAGAGAGACTATGCTGGGGGTGTCAAACCCCGACCCAGGCTGGGCTGTGGCTGGAGTATGGGGAATGGGGCCTTTGGGCTTGCATGGGCTCTGACCCGCTCCCTTGCCCTAATGACCCTGCTGAGGGGTCTGGGCGAACGAAGAATGGAGGAAAGCCTTGATAGGGTTGGCTCTTTCTTTGGAAAGGGGGCTTCTTCCCTGGAGGCTTCTTCCTGGGAAGAGTAGAAGTCTTCCTCAAGAGTCGAGTCCGAGTCATGTATTCGGTCTTGATCTCAGTAGCCTTGTCCTCCATGGGCTTGCTGAAAAGCTACTCCCCAAGGCATGGGATGTCCAGCAGTTTCTCCTGCACCCATCGCTTGAGATCGGATGTCTGGAGCCAAACCTGGCATCGGGCCACGATGCCCGTGGCCGCTACCCATGCGCTGGATTTGAAGCCATTGTAAGTGGCCCAGGAGAGGTACTTGCAACATTTCCCGACGGACTTCATAAGGGTCTAGAAGCCCTGGAGGTGATCCCCATCGAGGCCAGCTGCAAAGCCTCCAAGTTCCTTCAACAGATCTTGGAGGAACATACCAATGTTAAGCTGGTACATCTGGATATGGCAGGCAAGCATCGAGCCCTGGTACGCACGAGAGCATCGAGGGTGCGGGACTTTCTGCCCGGGAACACAAAGAGTGCGTCTTCGGGTTTTTCTGCTGATGCATGGCCAACTCCGCAACCATGGAGGTGTGGGGGAGTTGGGTCTTCCGGAAGCCCAGCCCACACTGCACCCGGTACATGGCATCCAGGCAGCAGCTGACAATCAAACCAAAAAAGAAATTAGTCCAAAACAACTTACTGGAAGTTACTTATAACCATGTTACGTTTCTTAAAACAGCAAGAGAAGTTTTTTCATTAATGTGCGGCGTCTTTTTTAAAACTGAAAAGCACGGCGTGAGCCGGCTTTAGGTAAATGAATCTTTGACGCGGGCAGCATCGATCAAGATTAATAGTAGGTACATCTTTTGTGTATATTCTGGGGACTTTTAAGGTCACTAGTATGAAGCTAATGTTATGTTTTTACAACACAGGAGAGTAAAAAGTTGATCCCCTGAGGAAACCAATGCGGTGAAACGCTACGGTGGTGCCTGGGGTGAGCGTTGGGATCGAGAAAAGTAGCAGCAAAAGCAGGAAGTTGGATATCAGAGATAGAAGAAAAATGGAACAGAAGCAAAGTATTTGTTAAGAAACTTTTAAGTATATCGCACATATGAGAATCTGCAACAACGATATCAACTTATATGAAGGTGAAAGATACAGTGTTGTCTTTGCTTATTTAAGTGAAAAAGAGTCAGCGAATTTGCAACTCTATGCGCTTACCTACAAGTGGACGATATACTATTGTATTTCTATCAACGAAAAAATCAGTGAATAATGGGTCATTAATGCAACTTGGCACGATGTGTATATCCAGAAGTAAGTCTGAAAAATAGTGCCAGAAAAAGTCTGAGACCTTTTACACTGAGTATTACTATTAATGAAAAAATTTCTCTTGCTGCTTTAAGAAACGTAACATGGTTATAAGTAACTCCCAGTAAGTTGTTTTGGACGAATTTCTTTTTTGGTTTGATATTTATCGTTCTCAATAGGCCACAGTGTGTACGTGAGCAGCTGACAATCGGCACCAAGGCTGGGCCTCCCACATCTGGAGAAGAAGTCTGTTAAGAATGGAAGGGACTGGGACCATCAAGGTCTTTCGGTGGTGCCTCGTACTGAAGGATGTCGAGTTCCTCCATACTAGGGTCCTCCTCTGACTCCATAGTGAGGGAGAGAGCTCACACAATGTCCCAGACAAACTCAAGGAACAAAGTGTCCTTAGGTGCGGATCGGCACCTAGCCACCAGCAGGGACAGATACAAAGGGAGGTCCTGGTGGGCCCGAGAGCCCGGGGACATCTCGGCGTCGGACTCCCAAGCCAAGTAGTCCGTGGAAGATTCGTGGCCCAGCGGCTCCAGGGGCATCTGTAGCTCCAGTCTTCAATGCTTTGAGACCGAGGCATGGCCAGAGCCAGAGGCACTCGCCTGCAGAGACCTCACCCCTGAAGAGCGGAAGCGAGATCGAGACCTTGGCTGAGTATCTGCCCGAGGCGTCTGACTCTCAGGGATTACTTCAGTGGCCCGGGGAGTCCTCAATATTGATGTCCCTGAGGTCTTGGCATCAGCACCAGCGGGGCCGGGTCTCAATGCCTGTTGGGACATGAGGAAGGCAAAAATGCTGCGTTCAAGTGCCAACATATGAGTTTCCCACTTGAGGGTGGCTGTCAAAGACACTGCCGCAGGGATTACTGGATCTGGCATTGAGGAAGACAGGAGGTCCTCTGTGGGACGGCCCTTAGGAGACCGAGGTCCGTCTCCAGATACCTCGACTTCTGTCCTAGGTATCTTCTGGGGCCGCTCCCTCTCTGACTCCTCAGAGGCCCATCGGAGGCTGAGAGACCGCACACAGGATTTCCCTTGCTTGTCCGTCTCCCAGGACTAGGTCCTCGAGGTGTTCTTTTTCTTCTTACACTCTCACTTCGGGGACCCTTGCTTGGAATGTCTGCGAGCCTGCTCAGAAACCTTTGGGGGCCTTACACGACTGAGGATCCGTCGAGGTTACCGGTGAAACGGGTCAAGTCTGCCCTGTGGAAGAGGTCCTCTTGCTTTTTCCGGCGGCTCTGGACGGTCTTGGAGGAGATTCCTCTGGGTCATGGTCGGCACCCAAACACCAGAGGCAAGACTCATAGTGTCAGTGAGTGACATGTTTTTGGAGCACAGATCACATTTCTTGAAACCAGTGGCCATTGGGACAAAAGGACCCCCACGATGTTGAAGACCCTCGGCGCTGCCAGCAGTTAATAAAACTAAGTTGCAAGACCCGACGCAGGGGCAACAGACCTCGAAAGCGGGAAAGGGACCAGCAAAGACCAGAAAGGTGTACAAGAGCTGTACAAAAATCAACTTTTTTCCGGGGGGATAAGACATATGTCTGTAGGTCTCCATGGAAAAAGGGAGACTGACCAAGATGGCACCTTTGGCCGGGAAGGGGACCACACATGTGTGGTGGCATCTCCCAAAGGCTTTCTTTGGAAGCTGGGGAGATGCTTCTGCGAGGGCTCCATCGGCATTGGTGTCAACATCACCCATATGTGAGGACTGACTTCCTGCTTGTTCCTGGAAAACAAGCAGCTTCCCCAAAAGACACAGATTCCACAATGCTTGTACTGGCACAAGCAGTGGATATCCTGGGTCCCCTTTAATAACAGTTTATGGACCTTTCCTCCAGGAACTTGTCCAAACCTTTTTTAAACCCAGCTACACTAACAGCTTTTACTACATCCTCTGGTAACGAATTCTAGAGTTTGATTACACGTTGAGTGAAAAAATATTTTCTCTTATTAGTCTTAAATAGGTTACCCTGTCGCTTCATTGCATGTCCCCTAGTCTTTCTATATTTTGATGGCGTAAACAATCGATCTACATTTACCTGTTCCTCTCCATTCATTAATTTATAGACCTCTATCATATCTCTCCTCAGCTCTCTTTTCAAGGTTGAAGAGCCCTAACCTTTTTAGAGTCTCTTCATAGGGGTGTCCTTCCATCCCCTTTACCATTTTGGTGGTTCTTTGAACCTTTTCTAATAACGCTATATCCTTTTTAAGATATGGCAACCAGAATTGCACACAATATTCAAGGTGTGGTCACACTATGGAACGATACAGAGGCATTATAATATCCTTCGTTTTATTGTACATTACTTTCCTTATGATACCTAGCATTCTATTTCCTCTCTTGGCCGCCGCGGCACACTGGGAGGAGGGTTTCAACATGTTATCCACAATGACGCCTAAATCTTTTTCCTGGTTCGTGATTCCTAATATGGAACTCTGCATCATGTAACCATAGTTTGGGTTGTTCTTTCCTAGGTGCATAACTTTGTACTTGTCCACATTAAATTTCATCTGCCATTTGGATGACCAGTCTTCCAGTTTATCAAGGTCTTCTTGCAATTTTTCACAATCCTCATGGGTTTTAACAACTTTGAATAATTTTGTTATCTGCAGCAGACCCAGCACAGATCCCTGGGTACTCCACTATTCATCTTTCTCCATAGGGAAAATTGGCCATTAAGCCCTACCCTCTGCTTTCTATGTTTTAACTAGTTCCTAATCCACAATAGTACACTGCCTCCTATCCTATGACTTTTTAATTTCGACGAGTCTCTCATGAGGAACCTTGTCAAAGACTTTCTGAAAATCTAGAAACACTATATCAACTGACTCACCTTTGTCTGTTTATTCACATCTTCAAAAAAACATAACAGATTAGTAAGACAAGACCTTCCTTGGCTAAAGCCATGTTGGCCGTCTCCCATTAAGCCATGACTATCTGCATGTTCAGTAATTTTGTTCTTTATAATGGTTTCTACCATTTTTTTCTGGTACTGACCTCAGGCTCACCGGTCTGTAGTTTCCCGGATCACCCCTGGAACCCTTTTTAAAAGTTGGTGTTACACTGGTCATCTTCCAATCTTCAGGTATTACAGATGATTTTAATGATAGTTCACAGATTACTAATAGTAGGTCTGCAATCTCATATTTCAGTTCAACACCCTTGGATGTATATCATCCAGTCCAGGTGATTTGCTACTCTTCAATTTATCAAATAGTTGCAATATATCTTCCCGGTGTATCGATATTTCTTTGAATTCTTCTGCGGCATCACCTTTAATTACCATTTCAGTCATAGGTAACATCCCTACATCTTCCTCAGAAAAGACCGAAGCAAAGAATTCATTCAGTCTCTCCAATATGGCCTTGACCCCTCTTAGTGCCCCTTTTACCCCTCTATCATCTAATGGTCCAACTGACTCTCTCACAGGTTTTTTGTTACAAATGTACTTTAAAAAGTCTTTATTATGCGCTTTTGCTTCCACAGCAAGTTTCTTCTCAAATTCTCTCTTTGCCTGCCTTATCAATGCCTTGCATCTAACTTGCCAGTACTTATGTTGTTTCCAATTTTTGTCATTTGGCTCCTTTTTCCATTTCCTAAAAGATGCTTTTTTGACAACAGCCTCTCTGACCTCACCTTTAGACCATGCTGGCAGTTTTTTTGGACTTCCTTCTACTTTTCTTAAAGCGTGGAATACAGCTGGTCTGGGCTTCCAAGATAGTATTTTTAAACACCTATGCTAGATGTACATCTTTTACCTTTGCAATTGCTTCTTTTAGTTTTTTCTTAACTATTTTCCTCATTTTATCATAGTTTCCCTTTTGAAAGTTAAAATAATCTTTTTTATTGGAGCCCAAACCCTATAGTAATGCTCATTTAGGCCTTTAAGTCAGTTTATCATAGGCCTGAAGTTCCTTCTAGACTTTATTCCGGTCATTAATCTTTGGGCCAAACCTGGTTTTCCATTTTCGCGGCCATTAGCATAAGCACAAGCTTGTTTTCTTTCTTTGAAAGCCCCTTATCCGGCAGCAATCTAAGCAAACACAATTCTAGACTGTCTCTCCTATCCACCACCACCCATTTCCATATGTGATTCCAAACCCTACCTCCAGAATGAGATGACAGTGCATTCCCACCACATCAGATTAAACAACCTCACTTCTCAACACCCTCTCTAGCATTCATTATTCTCAGCTTTTTCACATTCAAATCATCATATAATGAGATAGTGAACTGATTTACTATAACGGGGGTTCTCTGTGGACAGCAGGGTGTCAGCCACATATAGATGTCATCATTCAAACAGCACCTGGAGCGGAGTAGATCTCTCATTGTTCAGAGGAGCTCTTTTTTTTTTTTTTTTGAAAGAGGAGTGTCTCCTGCACACTCTGGACTGTGCCAATGCCCTCCGCATCTATATCGGCAAGACAAAGCCTGCTAGAGCAGCATCCCAGTTGTTCCTGGCATATGATCCCAACAGGCTGGGCGTCCCATTAACAAAGCATACACTCTCCCAATGGATTTCAGACTGCATCACCTTCTGCTATGAACAGGCAGGGCCTTTGACCCACTGGTAGGCTCCACACACACCAACCGAGAGTCATGGTGGCTACCCTCGCCAACCTCCACTCCTCATTTCTGGAGGACATTGGCAGGTCAGCCACCTGGGGCTCCATCCACACTTTTAACAAACACTACTGTCTCGACCATGCCTTCCAGGATCCCGCTGCCTTTGGAAATGCCAGGTAACTGCTTGTTCTAGTTTTCAGTTGAACAAGGGCAGCATCGGAAAAAAAAGAATGTGTCGGACAAAGCAGCATCAGACAAAGATGCTGTCCTATCTCTAGCAGTAGCACCCCAACCTCCATTCTCCTTGTCATTGATTGTTGGCTTCACTGATTGCGTTTTTTCTGCGTTGACGGTTGTTGTTCTGATGATCCTTCTTCTAATGGTTATAACCCTTGAGCCATGTTCCACATAATAAAAGTGTAGTTTTTCCTCTGCATCTTCAACGCTCTCATGCTGCTCTCTATAGATATGATGGCACGGATCCACCTGACCACAGCTTCTCCAGGGCTGTAAAGCGGAAGTCCATAGAGAAAGCAAGGTTGCTTACCATAACAGGGCTTCTCCATGGACAGCAGGGCGAGTCAGCCACGCCAACCTGCCCTCTGTCCCCTTTGGATGAACCTGCTGCACTAGCGAATATCTGAGGCAGGAAGTGGGATTCTCCAGGGATGGAGGGGGTTGGAGCATGCTTAGAGAGGCTCTTGCAAATAAAAACAAAAAAAGAGCTCCTCTGAGCTATGAGAGAGCTACTCTGCTCCAGGCATCATCAGATGACACCTATGTGTGACTGACTCACCCTGCTTTCTATGGAGAACCCCCATTACGATAAGTAACCTTGTTATCTGCAACTAGTGGGCGGCGATCCAAGTGCTCAAATATAGCACCTTGAAAGACATTCCTGCCTGTGGCATTGAGAGTTTTCTGGTCCTTGCCTGGGAGGCAGTTGAAGTGCTGGTGAGAGTTCTTGGACCTCTTCAAGGCAGATTCGATGATGATCAAGTATTGTGGTAGCTGCAATTTGTTAAATCCGGGGACAGGCTGGACCTGATATTTCACATCAAGCCTCTTGGTAGTGATGGGCCCAGAGGAGGGTATTTTCCAGAGTTTTTCCTTGCAGTTCAGGAGGATCTTGTGTATGGGGACCATCACCATTGTCTTAGGCACGTCCAAATATTTGAGGAGGCCAAGGATCACATTCCTAGGATCCAGCATATCCTTTGGTGAGAGTTCCAGTGTGCAGCGGCGACCAAGAGAGCAAATAGAATACTAGGTATCATAAGGAAAGGAATGGAAAATAAAACAAAAGATATTATAATGCCTCTATATCGTTCCATGGTGAGACCGCACCTTGAATATTGTGTGCAATTCTGGTCGCCGTATCTTAAAAAGGATATGGCGTTATTAGAAAAGGTTCAGAGAAGAGCCACCAAAATGGTAAAGGGGATGGAAGGATACTCCTATGAAGAAAGGCTAAAAAGGTTAGGGCTCTTTAACCTGGAAAAGAAACGGCTGAGAGGAGATATGATAGAAGTCTATAAATTAATGAACAGAGTGGAACGGGTAAACATAGATCGATTGTTTACGTTATCAGAATATAGAAAGACTAGGGGACATGCAATGAAGCTACAGGGTAAACTAAGACTAATAAAAGAAAATATTTTTTCACTCAACGTGTAATCAAACTCTGGAATTTGTTACCAGAGGATGTAGTAAAGGCTGTTAGTGTAGCTGGGTTTAAAAAAGGTTTGGACAAGTTCCTGGAGGAAAGGTCCATAAACCATTATTAAGAAGGGACCCAGGATATCAATGCTTGACCCAGTACAAGCATTGCGGAACCTGTGTCTTTTGGGGAAACTGCTAGGTACTTATGATCTAGATTGGCCACTGTTGGAAAAAGGATACTGGGCTTGATGGACCTTGGTCTGACCCAGTATGGCATATCTTATGTTCTTATGTTCCAACTGTGAAGAAAGTCTCTGGAGGAATTTTGGATAGGTGAGGTTCTTCGTGGGCAAGACAGGTGGGGACAGAGAGGGCAGGGCATCAGAGGGAATGCCCAGGGATTATAGTGAGGCTGAGGAACAGGCTCCATTGGAGTCATCCGAGTCCCATGAAATCCCGCTGGAGTTGGACTCCCCTTCTTCCTCAGAGTGGGGTTGTCTTGCTGAGAGGGCAAACAGAGAACAAGGGAGTGGGGTGGTTGGCCTCTCTAAGGATGGCTGTGCAGGCAGTAGTGTCAGCTGTGGAGGGCTGTGCTGTGAAGATGCTGCGAGACCAGTTTCCCCAGAAGGTCCAGGAGGAAGTATTGTGGGGGGAGGGGTGCAGCTTCAGAGATGGAGGCGGCCTACGGTATAGTGGGGGGTCCCTGCATGGGCAGTGACCAAGTCTTGGGTCCAGGCTGGCTCTCAACAACAGCCTTCTGCCTTCTGGAGGAGTTGCAGAGAAGCAGACTGGGCTTTGCTTCCTCTTTCTCCCTGGAGAGGGGGAGGAGGAGCTGAGGGTGTTTCTTCAGCTGAGTCAGCCCCTGTGGGCAGAAATTGGCTCATGGGAGGGGATGTGCATCAGTTGGCATTGCTTGCCTGTGCTGAGAATCCCTGCTGTCGTCAGCACAGTGATGGGCCCATTTCTTTTCTCCCCGGAGGTCATCTCATGTAAGGCTGCTGGCACGGGGATGGTGCCTATTTCGTCCATGGCCATCGCAGGTGTAGCTGTCAGCATGGCTCCTCCTTCTCTGCTCCTGATGATTGTTGGAGTGGTGGTGGCTGGAACACAAGTCCCCCGGGCCGACAGGGGGACTGTGGGGGAGCCGGAGATTGAGTTGGATGGCACGTTGGAGTGGTGGGCCATAACAGGCAGCACTGCAAGAAGCAGAGGGCAGACCTCAGCTTCAGTGCCACAGAGGTCAGAAGAGGAGGAAGCTAAGCATGCTGGAATGACCTTAGCGGGTTTGGTGTTTCTTCCTGTTGTCAGGGGGTTGGCGGCAGCTGCAATTGGGGCCAATCTGAGCCCCTGTGCCTCGCAGGGGGTAGGAGTTATCATTCTTCTGCCCCTTGGATGTCTGGGAAGGCTCTCTGGATGCCATGTTGGGTGGAGGGCTCTGGCTCAATGATGAGGATTCAGCAAGGAAGTCTCTGAGTTCATTCTTCCTGTGCCTCCTGACCCTCAGGGACATCTTGCCACAGTAAGTGCAGGACTCCACATGGTGAGGGCTCAAGGCATCAGAGGCAGCGATCATGGGAGTCCATAGCATTCATCTATCTGGAGCAGTCCAGGTACTTCTTGAAACCAGGTTTGTCCATCTTCAGGGAATTTTTTTTTTTTGCCTTTCTTGATAGTTGGAAAAAAGCATAGCAGGAGAGCTAGAAAGTCCATCTCTTGCCAAAGGCAGGTGGAAAAAATTGAGGCAGGAAGTGGGATGCTCCAGGGCCGGAAGGGGTTGGAGCAAACCCAGAGGGGGGGGGGGAGGGGGGAATCTTAAAAAAAGAGAGCTCCTCTGAGCTATGGGAGAGCTCCTCTGTTCCAGGTGCAGTCGGATGACGATACCTACAGTATGCATGGCCAACAGCCTGCTTATCCATGGAGAAACATTTGGCACACCAGTTAATATTGAAATTGTTTATAATTTGTTGCCTAAGAATTGGTGTGCAAAAGATGAATTCATCTCCATCTATCCTTCTCAGTAAGCTTACTTAACCAGTTCAGGGGGTCTGGTCTCAAATATCTAGATGTGAATTCCCCTTATAAAAGGGGGAATCCACATCTGGATTGTAGGCACTGCCCAAACCACTCCCACTCCCCATCTCCATCATTCCCTCTGGCAGGGTAGACGTGGTGAATATTCCCATGTCTGCAAAAAGCATTTTGGAAACTGGCATTGACACATGTAATTCAATCTACACATGACAATGTTGCTTTTCTAGATGTGGGAAGGCTTCTAAAATAATCCCCATACTGTATGAAAGACCTGAGAAAACAACCAAGCCTTTATACCCACAGTCTTATCCTTCCTTTCATCCCTAAGATCCCTTTCCTCCTCCATAAAGGAGCAAATAAACTGAGTATATAAGGAATGCCAGAAAATGTAGGTACAAGTATACATGTTGTTGTACTATTCACCGATTTTTACCGATGTACAGGGTGAATTTTCCAAAAGCCTATTTACACAAGTAAAGCTCCTTCATGCCTATAGAAATAGCTTTGGAAATTGCCCTCTCTAAACCCTGATGGTTCTTTCAGTTTGTCTGCCTATTAGGCACGACTGTCTTCTTTGACTAACAGAACTGCAGGCTTGATGGACCTTTGCTGCCCCAGGTGGGTGACTGCCTAATCTGCCTAATGGTTAAGCTGACCCTAAACTTCATGAGTTCCAGAAGGAAGTTTCTTTTGCTCAGTGTATTATGGAGAGCACTGGCAGTAAAGTTGAGAAACTGAGATCACTCTTCCAAGGGTCAGGGCCTAGTATCAGCAAAGTACTTTTAGTTTAAATTTAAAACACAGAAGAGAGCTTTCTGCTTAAATTTGGAACCCAGCAGAGAGCTTGTAGTTTAAATTTAATAGTCACTCAGGGCCTAGTATCAGCAAAGTACTTTTAGTTTAAATTTAAAACACAGAAGAGAGCTTTCTGCTTAAATTTAGAACCCAGCAGAGAGCTTGTAGTTTACATTTCATAATAAGTTAGAGCCTAGCAGCAGCAAAGAGCTATAATTTAAATCAAATAAGAATATAGCTTACCTCAGCAGCACAGGCAGGGTACTGTGTAGCAGCCCTCTTTTAATAAGGGTTATTTCCCTCCTTCCCCACACCCACCCACCCCTGGGATAATCGTAGTTTTATAGGTACTTACACATCTTAAGAGACAGGAGGTGCTCTCAGGTGAAGCTCGTTACCCAAATCAGTCATACACTAAGGACCTGAGATTAATTAAGCTTCAGGTGAACAAGGTATATTAAACGTATTAGGCACAGTTTTATTGGTATAAATATCCATAGCAACCCTTAGTAAGTAAAGAACTTAAAGAACTAAACAAAAACTTAAAACTAAGATGCCGACAGCAGTCCAACAGCGAGATGGGGGCTTCCCAGTCTTTTGCATTGAGTGTCACACTGTGGTAGGCTATGGCCTGTAAACTAGGCCTAAGATCCTAACCCCCACCTGGGACTAGTGCTGAGAAGAACCAGAGTTTGAGAATCTGCCTTAAACTGCTTTTGAAAAGTTTGTATAATTTCTTTATGCTTATGATAGAAATGGTCTTGCATTCTCTGAGCTAGAAATGGCCTTGAAGTAGAAATGTATCTATGCCTAAGACTATGCCTTTGTTAGAATAGCCTGAGAAGGGGGAACAGGGAGCTAGGCCCAGAGAAGGTCCCCAATTGGACAGGTGCAAGGGGCGTTGGGACCAATAGAAAGTTTGCCTTTATCAAACTGTAAAAATTGTATATAAGGAATCTGTTCCTGTACTCCATTGCTCAGTCTCTTTTGGATGCATTCCGGTCTGAGCCTGTGCACAATAAATTGGCTTGGACCCTGTACCTGACTCCTGGTTTTATTCTTTGTCTGCACTTCGCTGCTACATAGTCTTGGTGCATTGGCTGGGAATGTGCGAGTAGTGGATGGTATTCAAGTGGGTATACCACGTATTACCGCCTCAAGGTTTGGCCCGGTTGGAACCGTGTCTGTCCGACCGCAGGGGAAACCTCAGGCACCACAGGTCCTCTTGTATCGGAGAGGGTTCCGCCTTGCCTCGGCAGGCTACTGGGTCTGGCTGGCCAACACCTCCGAACCCGAGGGGAGTCCGGGATTCAACCCATGAACTGGTTCTGTAACGGGTACCGGATCCGGTGAGTAGAAATTTCTTTGCTACTCAGATAGGTTGGAAAATGGGTACGGGAATACGGTACCGAGAGCCTGATCACCTCTCAGGGCAGTCAGAGTACGTCTTGCAGAAGTATGCGCGAGACCGAAACCACTGCCCTTGATTAGTCAGCAGTCCGAGTACGTCTTGCAGGAGTATGCGCGAGACCGAAACCACTGCTGTTGGTTATTCAGTAAGGACTGGGAATTTGGGAAAATGTTGCTAGCATGTTTGGTTGTGTGTGTGTGAATGAGAGGTCTTGAAATATAGACCAAGCAAGTGCGGACTCCTGATTAGCGCAGTTCCTGGCCGGGCGACCACGCCCAGGTCGCGAAAAGGAGGAAGCGTTTGGTGTTTGTCTACCTATCTGCTCCTAGGGCTGTACGGACCCCTTACCTGCAGCCCGACTACCTGCCCCTACTGTCTGTTGTTGTGTACGTCATTATGGGAGGGTCGGAGTCCACGCAAACTCTGTTGAAGTGTATGATCAAGAATTTTAACAAGGGATTTGTCGGAGACTATGGAATAAAATTGTCTCCATCCCGATTAGAAATGCTTTGTGAGAGGGAGTGGCCTGTACTGGCTGCTTCGTGGCCCCCTGAGGGTACCTTTGATGTTAGTATCATATCTCTAGTATACCAGATGGTCCGAAAAGACCACCCTGACCATTTCCCCTATATAGATTCCTGGTTAAGCATTTGTGAGAAGGAGCCCTCCTGGATAAAGCGTTGCTACGAGGAACAGTGTAAGATATTGGTAGCGACCACAAGGGGGGCCCGGAAGTCTGGAGAAGAGAAGCTACCCATTTATTCTGCACCGGAATCTCCAGATATTCTGACCCGTCCGCCCCAGTTCCTCTATAAGCCAGTCCCCTCAGCTCCGCCACCGCCTGGCGCGGGGGGACACCCCCCTGCAGATTTACCCCTAGCCCGCCAACCACCTCCACAGCAGGAGGATGCGCACCCCCTCCCAACCAGAAGCCCCGGCTCCATTCAGAGTGCCTCAGGAGGACCGCAGTCCACCGATGATACTGCAAGCAGGGATTCATTTGCCAGTTCAGAGTCACTTACTGCCGATGACAAAAGCCGGGGAGCCGAATTCCAACAAGCCAGACCACCTTATGCTTTCAGAAATACAACAGCAAGTCAGAGGGATGGTCACGTTATGCCATTGCGCCAGGTCCCAGGGCTACCTACTCTTAATGATCAGGACCAGGTTGTGGTGGGGCCAACCAGTCTCATTTATGTACCCTTTTCCACCACTGATTTACTGAACTGGAAGACGCATTATGCCTCCTATACTGAGAAGCCCCAGGATTTGATTGAATTAATGACTAGTATTATGCAGACCCATCAGCCTACCTGGTCTGATTGTCGCCAGCTCCTGTCTACTCTCTTCACTACTGAAGAACGAGCACGGATTGTGCAAGCGTCCACCCGATGGTTAGAAGAAAATCCTGTAGGAGAAGGAGGCCTAAATCCCTGGCAAGCAGCCGCTGCGGATTTTCCAAATGACGATCCTGGATGGGATTCGAACGATGTAAATGGGGCGGCGGCCCTAAATTGGTTCCGCCAGGCCCTACTACAAGGCCTGAAGAAAGGGGACCAGAAGGCCATGAATATCGGAAAGGTATCAGAAGTCATCCAGCATCCAGACGAGAGCCCAGCGGCCTTTTATGAATGCTTATCTGAAGCTTACAGACTCTATACCCCATATGATCCAGCGGCCCAGGAAAATTTGCGCATGGTAAATGCAACCTTTGTGAGTCAGTCCCAGGGAGACATAAAACGGAAACTGCAGAAGTTAGAAGGATTTGCGGGCATGAATGCGGCCCAGTTAATGGAAGTTGCTCAGAAAGTGTTTGTGAATCGTGACAATGAGCGTCAGAGGGAGAATGAACGTAAAATGAAGAAGAAAGCCGATTTCCTTGCTGCAGCTTTAGTTGAACGACGAGGAGGAAGTTTCTCTAACCAAAGGACCCGAGGACGTGGGAGGGGCCGAGGAAATGGTCGGCCCCCATTGGGCGTGAATCAATGTGCCCACTGTAGAGAAGAAGGCCATTGGAAAAATGAATGCCCGAACTTTGACTCCGCCTCCTGGATGGGAGGAGGGAGCACTTGGAGAGCAGGGGGACAATTCCAGAATCATGGAGGAATGCGTCGCACACAGTTCCAACGAGAAGAAGCAACTATAGAGGGAATGGCAGCCGAGGGGGGCTACTACATGGATGAAGACTAGGCCAGACCGGGCTCCAAGTTTCCTCTAGGTCCCCAGGAGCCTATGGTCAGTTTGAAAATTGGGGACCAATATATAGACTTTATGGTGGATACGGGGGTCGAACATTCGGTAATGGCTAAACCGGTGGCCCCTTTGTCTTTTCTATCTATCACTATCGTCGGCGCTACCGGAACCAGAGCCACTAAACCTTTCTTGCAGAACCGCACCTGTGAATTAGGGGGACAGAAAACAACACACCAGTTCCTGTACATGCCTGAATGCCCAATCCCCCTCTTGGACCGAGATATGCTCGCTAAGCTCCAGGCGCAGATGTCCTTTGTTGAAGGGGGAGGAATGGAAATGACTTTAAACTCAAAATCTGCTGGCCTGATGGTGTTAACTGTCCCCTGTGAGTGCATCCCCGTCCAAGGCAGCTAGTCCCCGTATACCCACCAGTATTCTAGCTCCGCCCGAGGTATGGGCGGAGGATAATCCTCCAGGCCTAGCAAAGAATATAGCCCCTGTTCTTGTCACCCTCAAACCAGGAGTGGAACCAGTGCACATGAGACAATACCCTCTTCCGTGACCGGCAATTGAAGGAACTCGCTGTCATTTAATGAAATTATTGAAGTACGGACTTCTCAGGAAGTGCCAATCACCCTGGAATACCCCCCTCCTCCCAGTCAAGAAGCCTGGGACAGGTGACTACCGTCCAGTGCAGGACTTGAGACGAGTGAATAATGCAGTTGTAACCATACACCCAGTAGTACCAAACCCTTATACTCTCCTGGGACTGATCCCCACTGAGGCTACTCACTTCACCGTCTTGGATTTAAAGGATGCTTTCTTCTGTATACGTTTAGCACCAACCAGTCAACTTCTGTTTGCCTTTGAATGGGAAGACCCCACTACAGGGAGGCGAAGTCAACTCGACTACCTCAAGGATTCAAGAACTCGCCTACTCTCCTTCAGTGCTGCCCTCAATCAGGACCTTTCAAGTTACTCTGTTACTCCGGGAAAAAAGAGTCCTTCTCCAGTATGTAGATGACCTACTGATAGCCACTAACTCTAAAAGCGAATGTTTGCAAGCCACCAGTGATCTCTTGCACCTCCTGAATGAAGCCGGATACAAGGTCTCAAGGGCCAAGGCGCAGTTATGCCAAACTGAAGGTTAAATATCTGGGATTCCATCTGTCCAACGGGATTCGGAGGTTGGGACTGGAGCGTAAGGAAGCAGTGTGTCGCATCCCTACCCCAACCACCAGAAAGCAGGTGAGGGCTTTTCTGGGAGCTGCAGGCTATTGTCGAATATGGATACCCAATTTCGCGCTGTTGGCAAAGCCATTGTACCAGGCCACCAAAGGAATGGAATGATCTCACTTGGAATGGGGCCCAGAACAGGATGTGGCATTCTGATCGTTGAAGGCAGCCTTGATGTCATCACCAGCTTTGGGCCTGCCAGATGTACAGAAACCATTTCGCCTCTATGTCCATGAGTCAAGTGGAAATGCTTTGGGAGTACTGATTCAATCCCTCGGATCCTGGCAGCGACCTGTAGCGTATCTATCCAAACAACTGGACACTGTAGCAAAAGGATGGCCGCCTTGCCTGAGAGCCGTTGCAGCTACAGCCCTCCTGGTGGGTTAAGCTGACAAGTTCACCCTGGGTCAGAATCTCCAAATTACCATACTGCATTCTGTCCTGACCCTTATGGAACACAAAGGAAATTATTGGTTCACAAATTCCCGAATGCTGAAGTACCAAAGCATGTTGTGTGAAAACCCCCGATTGCAGTTGATCGTCAGTCAAACTTTGAACCCAGCCACGCTGTTGCCAATCGGTCCAGGCCCCCCCGATCATGATTGCTCGGAAATAATGGACACTGTATTCTCAAGTCACCCTGATCTAACTGATGTCCCATTGAATGACCCTGAATGAACTTTCTTTGTGGATGGAAGTAGTCTTGTCATCAACGGACAACGTTGTGCTGGCTATGCAGTAGTGACCCTGGACACGGTGGTTGAATCATCGGCTTTGGCCCCGGGGACTTCAGCACAGAAGGCTGAACTGATAGCGCTCACCAGGGCACTGATAAGGGATGGGGCTCCGCTTGAATGTGTACACAGATTCGAAGTATGCCTTTACAACATTACACGCTCATTGAGCCCTGTACAAGGAATGAGGGTTGATAACCTCAGGAGGCAAGTCCATCAAGTATGGCCCTGAGATTTTTACACTATTAGATGCTGTGTGGGCCCCCAAACAAGTCGCAGTAATGCACTGCCGAGGTCATCAAGCAGGGGAAGGAGAAGTTTCACAAGGAAATAGATTTGCAGACGTTTCTGCCCGAGAAGCGGCTACAACTGAACACGTACCTGCCCCTAGTCCAGGCAGCTATATTCCCAGTGCCCCTCAGTGCATGGACTCCCCGATACACCTCCAAGGAGTTAGATTATTATTGTCAAGAGGAAGGGGGAGTGTTATCAAAGACCGGATGGATAGTGCTACCACCGCCGGCCGGTGGCTTACCTCCCGGTCCAACTGTAATCCCTGAAGCCTTAGGTCCTGCCTTTGTTCATGCTTTTCTCCAGGCCATACATTATGGGAAAACTGCAATGGAAAAAGCTCTCAGACCCCATTTCTGTATTTCATTATTAGGACCCATATCGGCTTCAGTAGACCGTAGATGTGTGCAAAGAACAATGCCCGGCAGGGTCCCAACCTGCCCCCAAGAGCTCAATCAGTAGGAGTTACCCCCATGGGAAATATCCAGGTGGACTTCACAGAAATGCCACGTGCAAATGGATATCATTACCTGTTGGTCTTGGTTTGTACATTCTATGGGTGGGTGGAAGATTTCCCCACCAGGACTGAGAAAGCCAGAGAAGTTACCAAAATTCTGCTCCATGACATCATTCCCCGGTTTGGAATACCATTAGTTATAGGGTCAGATAATGGGCCCTCATTTGTATCTCAGGTGACTCAGCAGTTAGCCCAAGCTCTGCAGGTGCAGTGGAAATTACATACAGCTTACAGACCCCAAAGCTCAGGAAAGGTAGAATGTATGAATCGCACCCTAAAGTCCCAGTTGTCTAAACTTTGTCAGGAAGCTCACCTGAAGTGGCCACAGGTTCTTCCCATAGCCCTCCTCAGGATATGTTCAGCCCCCACCAAGTCATTAGGAGTTTCCCTTTTGAGATCCTGTATGGGCAACCTCCGCCCATCGTCCAAGGGATAAAAGGGGATATGAGTCCAACTGGATCTGAAATCACTAGACAAGAACTATTGGCTCTAGGTTCTGTTTTGCAGAGTCTCCATGCATGGGTACAAGACCAGTTGCCCATTAATTTGACTGAACCACTGCATCCCTTTAAGCCTGGAGCCTCGGTGTGGGTCAAAGAGTGGAGGAAGACGCCATTAGCACCTCACTGGAAAGGACCTTATGTCGTCATACTGTCAACCCCTACAGCAGTTAAGGTTGCGGAACTAGAACCTTGGATTCATCACAGTCGAGTAAAGCCAGCGGCATCTACTGAACTTTGTCACTGGACTTCAACAAACAATCCAGAATTGCCATTGCAGCTCACGCTGCGGCGACAACCACCACTGTAAGAATCTACAGCCCTACTCCTGCCACTAACCGGAAGCTGGCAGGTCCACGTACGGCAGAAGCTTGAGGAATCTACAACCCTACTCCTGTCACCAACCGGAAGCTGACAGGTCTACGTACGGTGGAAGCTGTGGAGATAAGAGAATTTAAGTGAACGAGTCGCAACATTTAAACGAGTTCAGTAAAATACTGTAATCATGATGTATTTCTGCTTTTGCATTATACTTGCGGTAGCCCAGGGGCCCCTTAGAATGACCCTTACCATACCTCCCTTTGCGGCTTGCATAACTACTACCCGAACCGGGACAAGGATTACTCAGACTTTACTCTATCATTCCTACTACACTTGTACTGGTGTAATTAGCAAATGTGTGTATAATGGTACAGAATTAAGTATCTGTACAAAAGGGAAGGTTAGAACCTGCTTTAATCCCCGACAGAACCCCTCTTATGTCCTAGAGTTACGATGGAACAACGAGGATGGGGCCCTCCTAAATGCTACCCGACAGCTCTCAGATCCCACGAAACCTGCTCCTCTTTACTTTGATGCTTGTGATGCCATTAACCGAAATGGCTATTATAGCTGTGGATCTGTTAACCAAGAGCAAAGTTATTACCAAGATGATAAATATATGTGCCCCGAAGGAGCATACAATTGGGGAATATGCACCGGGGTAAAGTCCCCATATATTTATGCTAAAGCCTCTGAAGACGCATACTCCTGTCCCAAGTGGGAGTGTGTATACTATGCCACCTGGTCTGAAGGGCCTCAGGGGCGAGAGGGGGATACTCGCAGAGCCCAGTTAGAGAGACTACCATTGCTGGAACCCCGTAAGTGTCAGAAATGTACTTGTAACCCCTTAAGACTCCTTGTGCTCGACCCTAGCCAGTGGAAGCAAGGGTTTAGATTTGGCTTACGAATAGCAGGAAGTGGAGTAGAACCTGGCACCTATGTATATATACAGCTTAACACCAAGACCCGCATTTCTTCACCTTTTCAAATACACCATACCTTCTATGAAGCCATGCAAACGAAGATACAGATTCCCCAGACCACGCAAAATTTATTTATTGAACTAGCTGGAGCAGGAGCTTCCAGTCTCCGCATTTCTAATTGTTTCTTCTGCGGGGGAACTAGGATGGGAGACCAGTGGCCCTGGGAGGCAAGGGGATTGAACTACTCCATCCCATATAACCAGGCTGCTTTGAATAAGACCACTAGTGAATGGGTATTGGCCAACACCATTGTCGGCCGTCTCTGTTTTGTCTGAACAGGACCACAGTTCACCATACAGGTAGGACAGCTGGTCTGTCTCAGCCAACGATTTTACAATACTACTACTAAGAAAACATCCTGGTGGTCAGGTGTAAATGCTACTGAACCTTCCAACCCTTTAACCAGCTTCTCCAATCTTGCTAAGATACGGACCAATCTCGCCTCACCCAATGCCTGGGAAGCCCCTCCAGGGCTCTATTGGATTTGTGGAACCCGAGCGTATGCCTAACTCTCTAACAGCTGGGGAGGGGCATGCGTCTTGGGTACGATACGACCCTCTTTCTTCCTTATTCCCATTTCCCAAGGGGAACAGTTAGGCTTCCCCATATACAATGGTCGACAAAAGCGAAATACTTTGAAAATAGGTCAATGGGATAAGTGGAATGGTGATGAATGGCCACCTGAGAGAATTATCACATATTATGGACCAGCCACTTGGGCACAAGATGGGACCTGGGGATACCGCATTCCTGTTTACATGTTGAACCGTATTATACGCTTACAAGCTGTTGTAGAAATTATAAGTAACGAGATGAGTAAGGCACTAACCCTCTTGGCAAAACAAAGTACTCAGATGCGCACTGCTATTTACCAAAACCGATTAGCCCTTGATTATTTATTAGCATCTGAAGGTGGGGTGTGTGGAAAGTTTAATCTTACTAACTGCTGTTTGCAGATTGATGATCAGGGTCAGGTTGTTGAAGAAATAGCTGACCATATGCGTAGGCTAGTACATGTACCAGTTCAGACTTGGAATGGACTAGAGCTACATGGATGGTTTGGCACTCTATTTTCAGGGCTAGGGGGCTTGAAGACTATTATGTTTGCAGTTCTAGTCATGATAACTATGTGTTTACTCCTTCCATGTTTTCTGCCCTTTTGCTTCTGTATGGTAACTTCAGTCATTGACAGTACCGTTGAACGGAAAACAGCGGCCAGGGTACTGGCCATGTGGAACTATCAGGCTATACCCTGTGAAGAAGCATCAGTTTGAGAAGAATTTGATATGTGATTTCATTCTCGCCCTCTTTTACTAGGGGTGAGAATAATCAAAGGGGGAACGTGGTAGGCTATGGTCTGTAAACTAGGCCTAATATCCTAACCCCCACCTGGGACTAGTGCTGAGAAGAACCAGAGTTTGAGAATCTGCCTTAAACTGCTTTTGAAAAGTTTGTATAATTTCTTTATGCTTATGATAGAAATGGTCTTGCATTCTCTGAGCTAGAAATGGCCTTGAAGTAGAAATGTATCTATGCCTAAGACTATGCCTTTGTTAGAATAGCCTGAGAAGGGGGAACAGGGAGCTAGGCCCAGAGAGGGTCCCCGATTGGACAGGTGCAAGGGGCGTTGGGACCAATAGAAACTTTGCCTTTATCAAACTGTAAAAATTGTATATAAGGAATCTGTTCCTGTACTCCATTGCTCAGTCTCTTTTGGATGCATTCCTGTCTGAGCCTGTGCACAATAAATTGGCTTGGATCCTGTACCTGACTCCTGGTTTTATTCATTGCATGCACTTCGCTGCTACAACATGCATGATTCTCTCCCAGTTGGTGAGAGGTCTTACGTGTGCACTAGGTGCAAGGAGCTCTTTGCTCTCAGGGAACGAGTCCGTTCTCTAGAGGCTAGAGTAGCAGACTTGGAAAACATAAGACAGAGAGGTACATAGACGAGACCTACAGGGATATAGTTCTGAAGTCCCACCTCCAGTCCGGCAGCATCCCTGTTGCCATGGAGGAGAGAGGTCACGTGACAGGAGATCATCACCCTAGTGTGGCAGGAAGTGATCCTGTAACTAGGACCTGTCTTCCAGGTGATGTAAAACCCTCTCGCACCGAGGAAGTTTCTCCAGGGCCATGTGCCCATGAGGGAAGGGTTAGGACAGCTGTTATAGTTGGTGATTAGATCATTAGGCACGTAGATAGCTGGGTGGCTGGTGGACGTGAGGATCGCCTGGTAACATGCCTGCCTGGTGCGAAAGTAGCGGACCTCACGCGCCACCTAGATAAGGTCTTAGATAGTGCTGGGGAGGAGTCTGCTGTCTTGGTACATGTCGGTACCAATGACATAGGAAAATGTGGTAGGGAGGTTCTGGAGGCTAAATTTAGGCTTTTAGGTAGGAAGTTGAAATCCAGAACTTCCAGGGTAGTGTTCTCCGAAATGCTTCCCATTTCACGCGCAGGACCCAAAAGGCAGGCAGAGCTCCGGAGTCTCAATGCGTGGATGAGACAATGGTGCAGAGATGAGGGTTTTGGATTTGTTAGGAACTGGGGAACATTCTGGGGAAAGGAGGGGCTCTTCCGAAGGGATGGGCTTCACCTTAACTGGGATGGAACCAGGCTGCTGGCATTAATCTTTAAAAAGGGGATAGAGCAGCTTTTAAACTAGATAATAGGGGAAAGCCGACAGTCGCCCAAGAGTGGATGGTTTGGAAGAATGTATCCTTGAAGGATACTACCAAAAGCAGAGAGGTTCCAAAAAAGAGTAAAGTAGCCCAAATGCCCTCGAGTATGGAGCAAACAGAGCTTAAAGATCCCAAATTACCCATGTCTACCAATAGCCAAATTAATGTGAATAAAATACAGTCTCTAAAATGCTTGTATGCAAATGCTAGAAGTCTAAAAAATAAGATAGGAGAGTTAGAATATATAGCACTAAATAAGAGGTTAGATATGATAGGAATATCAGACACATGGTGGAAGGAGGACAGCCAGTGGGACACTGCGACACCTGGGTACAAACTATATCATAATGATAGAGCTGATCAAATTGGTGGAGGGGTTGCGCTCTATGTTAGAGAGGGCATTGAGTCAGAAAGGATTAAAGTTTTGCAGGAAACAAAATTTGCTGTAGAATCTCTATGGATTGAAATTCCATGTAAAAAGGGGAAGGTGATGGCAGTGGGGGTGTACTATCGACCGCCTGGCCAGAATGAACAAATGGATGATGAAATGCTCAAAGAAATCAAGGAAGCTAACAAAGGTTACAGCGCAGTAATAATAATGGGTGATTTCAATTACCCCGGTATCGACTGGGTCAGTGTCACGGCAGGACATGCTAGGGAGATAAAGTTCCTAGATGACATAAATGACTGCTTCTTGCAGCAGCTGGTTCATGAACCGACCAGAGGGGAAGCCATATTAGACCTAGTCCTTAGTGGAACACCAGATCTAGTGCAAGAGATAAGTGTGTTGGGGCCACTTGGCAATAGTGATCATAGCATGATTGCCTTTGATTTAATTAGTGGAGGGATAGTACGGAAATCCACAGTACTACCTTTTAACTTTCGAAAGGGAGACTATGATAAAATGAGGAAAATAGTTAAGAAAAAACTAAAAGGAGCAGTTGCAAAGGTTAAAGACTTACATCAAGCTTGGGTGTTGTTGAAAAATACTATCGTGGACGCCCAGACCAGCTGTATTCCACGCTTTCAGAAAAGTGGAAGGAAGTCCAAAAAGCTGCCAGCATGGTTTAAAGGTGAGGTCAGAGAGGCTGCTGTTGCCAAAAATGCATCTTTCAGGAAATGGAAAAAAGAGCCAAACGACGAAACCTGGAAACAGCACAAGCACTGGCAAGTCAAATGCAAGGCATTGATAAAGCAGGCAAAGGGAGAATTTGAGAAGAAGCTTGCTGCGGAAGCAAAAACGCGAAATAAAGGTTTTTTCAAGTACATTCGTAGCAAAAAACCTGTGAGAGAGTCAGTTGGTCCATTAGATGACAGAGGGGTTAAAGGGGCACTAAGAGGCGACAAGTCGATAGCGGAGAGACTGAATGAATTCTTTGCTTCGGTCTTTACTGAGGAAGATGTAGGGATGTTACCCATGACTGAAGTGGTATTTAAAGATGCAGAAGAATTGAAGGAAATATCGATACATCGGGAAGATGTATTACAACTATTAGATAAACTGAAGAGTAGCAAATCACCTGGGCTGGATGGAATACATCCAAGGGTGTTGAAATAACTGAAATATAAGATTGCAGACCTGCTATTAGTAATCTGTGGACTATCATTAAAATCATCTCTAATACCTGAAGATTGGAGGATCGCCAATGTAACACCAATTTTTAAAAAGGATTCCAGGGGTGATCCGGGAAACTACAGACCGGTGAGCCTCACGACAGTACCGGGAAAAATGGTAGAAACCATCATAAAGAATAAAATTACTCAGCATGTAGATAGTCATGGCCTAATGGGAGACAGCCAACATGGCTTTAGACAAGGAAGATCTTGTCTTACTAATCTGTTATGTTTTTTTGACATAACAGATTAGTGAACAAACAGGTGGACAAAGGTGAGTCGGTTGATATAGTGTATCTGGACTTTCAGAAAGCCTTTGACAAGGTCCCTCATCAGAGACTTTTGGCAAACTAAAGAGTCATGGGATAGGAGGCAGTGTACTACTGTGGCTCAAGAACTGGTTGAAAGATAAAAAAACAGAGGGTTGGGCTAAATGGCCAATTTTCCCAGTGGAGAAAGGTAAGTAGTGGTGTACCTCAGGGATCTGTGCTGGGTCCGCTGCTTTTTGACATATTCATAAATGACCTGGAAAAGGGAACAACAAGTGAGGTTATCAAATTTGCAGATGACACAAAACTATTTAAAGTTGTTAAAACCCAAGAGGATTGTGGAAAATTGCAAGAGGATCTTGATAAATTGGAAGACTGGGCATCAAAATGGCAGATGAAATTTAATGTGGACAAGTGCAAAGTTATGCACCTAGGGAAGAACAACCCAAACTATGGTTACACGATGCAAGGTTCCTCATTAGGAACCACCACCCAGGAAAAAGATTTAGGCGTCATTGTGGATAGCATGTTAAAACCCTCGGCCCAGTGTGCAGCGGCAGCCAAGAGAGGAAATAGAATGCTAGGTATCATAAGGAAAGGAATGGAAAATAAAACAAAAGATATTATAATGTCTCTATATCTTTCCATGGTGAGACCGCACCTTGAATATTGCGTGCAATTCTGGTCGCCGTATATTAAAAAGGATATAGCGTTATTAGAAAAGGTTCAGAGAAGAGCCACCAAAATGGTAAAGGGGATGGAAGGATACTCCTATGAAGAAAGGCTAAAAAGGTTAGGACTCTAACCTGGAAAAGAGACGGCTGAGGGGAGATATGATAGAAGTCTATAAATTAATGAACGGAGTGGAACGGGTAAACATAGATGGTGAAATTAGAGACTTACCTGCTAATTGTAGTTCCTGGAGTAACTCCAGTCTAGTCCCGGACCATTGGAGTTGTGTACGTCCTCCCACAGCTGGGAGACTGAGCATGTCACTCTTTTGGTGACTCTAATATAAGTAGTCCAGGGACCGCCTCCTTGAATCAGTTTTCCTATTGACAAAGCAGATTCACTAGAGCAAAAAGTAAGCCAATTTTTTTTAAACAATAACCAATAAATAATCAAACTTTATACTATCTGAATCCTAAGAATGTAAAACGAAATGCAGGAGCTGTTCTTCTCCCATGCCCCTTTGACGAGACACTTTACCCAGAGCGAAAAAGAAGTATGCCTCTCCCATACGCAAGTCTGATGCATCTCATGACTGTCACCCTAAATTCTGCAATCTCCCCCTCCCCGGTCTTCAGGCCACACCCTGGCAGCCTACAATAGGGAGGGATGCGGGACTAGACTGGAGTTACTCCAGGAACTAAAATTAGCAGGTAAGTCTAATTTCACCTTCCTGATCGTCCCTCCAGTCTAGTCCCGGACCATTGGAGATGTAACAGAGCAGTGACTACTTTATCGGGAGGGACCTGCCAGACTAGCCTGAAGAACCGCTGAGCCAAACCTAGCAACCCCTTCCGCCTGCACATCAAGCCTATAATGCTTGACAAAATGTATGCAGAGACGACCAAGTTGCCGCCCTACAAATTTCCGATGCGGGAACTAGGCTAAACTCTGCCCAGGAAGCCGCCTGAGCCCTAGTCGAATGAGCCTTTAAACCCTTCGGTACTACTTTGCCCTTTAGAAGATATGCTGCTGCTATAGCTGCCTTAATCCACCTAGCTATAGACGCCTTAGAAGCCGGCTCTCCTTGCCGCAGACCACCAAACAGGACAAACAACCTGTCCGACTTGCGGAAAGCCTCCGTTCTTTGCAAATATCTCTTCAGCGCCCTAGCTATATCCAACCTATGCAGGCGCCCTTTAGACCTATCCACCTCTGAACTTTCAAAGACCGGCAAGGATACCACCTGATTGACATGGAAGGCCGATACAACCTTGGGCAAAAAGGATGGAACCGTCCTCAGCACTACTTTCTTGCCCGAGAAGGACAAAAACGGTTCCCTACATGACAAAGCCTGCAACTCCGAGATCCTTCTTGCCGACGTGATAGCAACCAAAAACACCACCTTAAGCGTTAGACCCTTCAAAGTTGCCTTTGCCAGAGGCTCAAAAGGCTACCTAACCAGGGCCTCCAGCACTACATTAAGATCCCACCCTGGTACCGCACTCCTGCAGGGAGGTCTCAATAAGAAGGCCACTCTCAAAAATCTTTTTACGTCCAGATGGGCTCCCAGGGTCCTCCCTTGCACCATCCCTCTATAACAGGCCAGTGCTGCCAACTGCACTCTAAGAGAAGACGCTGCTAAGCCCTTCTCAAAGCCATCCTGCAAAAAAGCCCAAACCTGTGCTATCGTGGCCCTCAATGCCTGCAGCTGTCTTTCTTCACACCAGGCTTCAAACATCCGCCAGACCCTCACGTAAGCTAAGGAAGTGGAACGACGCCTAGACCTCAACAACGTAGAAATCACCGCTGCCGAGTAGCCCTTAACCGTCAGCCTTGCCCTCTCAAGAGCCAAGCCGTAAGCGAAAACCGACTCACCTGAGGCATGCTTAGAGGACCCTGCACCAGCAGGTCTCCCCAATCCGGTAACCTCCAAGGCGGTTCCACCAGAAGCCGCATTAAGTCGGCATACCAAGGACGCCTTGGCCAATCTGGCGCCACCAGAAGTACTGGCCCTTTGTGCCTTTCTATGCGCTGGAGAACTCTGCCGATGAGCACCCATGGCGGAATACTTACAGCAGACCGTCCTTCGGCCACCAATGCATCAGGACATCCAATCCCTCTGACATTCTCTGTCTTCTTCTGCTGTAGAATCTTTCCACCTTTGCCGACTGGAATGTTGCCATCAGGTCCATCACTGGCTGACCCCATCGCTGCACTAGGGACTCGAAGACCTCTTGATGAAGGCCCCATTCTCCCGGATCCACTCTGACTCGGCTCAAAAAGTCGGCCGTCACATTGTCCACCCCCGCCACATGCACCGCCGACAATACTTCCAGGTGCAGCTCGGCCCAGGCTAACAAGCTGTCCGGTTCTTCCTCCAACTGCACACTGCTGGTTCCGCCTTGCCGATTGATATATGCCACCGTGGTGGCGTTGTCCGAGAGCACTCTGATCGCTTGCCCCTGCAGCAGACCCCACAAGGCCCGCAGGGCTAACGACACTGCCCGTAACTCCAACCTGTTGATAGACCACGATTTCTCCTGGTCTGACCACTGGCCCTGAGCATACTGTCCCTCGAAGTGCACCCCCCAGCCGAACAGACTCGCGTCCGTTGTCAACGGCTTCCAGTCCGGCGACTCTAGAGGCATCCCTTTCTCCAGCTTCCCCGGACGCAGCCACCACTGCAGCGATCTGCGTGCCTCCCGAGGGCACGCCAAAGTTCTGGACAACGGGTCAGACTGATGAGACCACCTTCTGAGGAGTGCCCTCTGTAGAGGTCTCATATGAGCTCTGGCCCACAGCACCATCTCCAGCGAGGCCGCCATTGTTCCTTAGAGCTGCAGATACTGCCACGTTGACGGGGCCCTGTTCTTCAGGAACTCCCGAACTAACTGCCTCAGTTTCTGGATCTGCGCCGGAGGCAGGAAGACCCTGCCCTTGAACGTGTCGAAGTGAGCTCCCAAGTACTCTAACTCTTGCGATGACGTCAACTTGCTCTTTGACACACTGACCACCCATCCTAAGTCCTGCAGGAAAGTTACCACCCGACTCTCCTCCTGCAATTTCGCTCGAATCAACCAATTGTCCATATACGGGTGAACTAACACTCCTTGCTTCCTTAATGCCGCCGCGACAACCACCATGATTTTGGTGAACGTTCTTGGCGCTGTCGCCAATCCAAATGGTAGCGCCTGGAACTGGAAATGTCCCATGGGTACCGCAAAGCGAAGAAAATGTTGGTGCTCCACCCTGATCGGAATATGTAGATAGGCCTCCGACAGATCCAAAGACGTCAGATACTCTCCCTGCCTCAATGACTGACCTCAGCGTCTCCATGCAAAAGTGAGACACTTGGAGACACCTGTTCACACTTTTTAGATCCAGGATGGGCCTCAAAGTGCCCTCCTTCTTTGGCACCACAAAATATATTGAGTATCGACCGCTTCCTTGCTGATCTGCCGGCACCGGCACTACCGCCTCGAGAGCCAACAACTTCTCCAACGTTTCTTTACTGCATTGAGCTTGGATCTTGTTCTGCATGGAGATCGCACAAACGCGTCTCTCACGGGGCATTGGAACTCGAGCGCATAACCCTTCTGCACGACTTCCAACACCCACTGATCCGAAGTAATGCGGGCCCAGGCAGGAACAAATTCTCTTAACCGACCTCCCACCAGTACAATTCCTGCCTGGACCCCCCTCACTTCATTGCGGCTTCTTGCTCCCTGGGGAAGAGGAGGCTGCAAAACCTCTGCCTGCTCCTCTGAAACCTCGAAACCCCTGAGACCTATACAGGGACCTGCCCCTTTGCCCCTGACCGAACCTAGAGGGGTGAAACCGCCTAAATTCTCTCTGCTGACTCCTAGACGGCGCTCCCGGCCGATTCTGCTTCTGCTTATCCTCTGGCAACCTGCCCCCTTTAGACTCACCGAGGTCCTTAACTAACTTCTCCAACTCCTCCCCAAAGAGGAGCTTGCCTTTAAAGGAGAGCTTACCTAATCTCGCTTTAGAGGCCCCATCCGCCGCCCAATTACGCAGCCAGAGGTACCTCCGTGCCACCACTACCGACGCCATACTCTTTGAAAGGCCCCGAATCAGATCATACTGGCTATCCGCCAAATAGGCCGTTCCTGACTCAATGCAGGCTGCCTCCTCCGCCTCTTCGTTCCCCTGTATCCCTTTCAATCTGTATTTGGACAGGCATCTGTATTTGGAAAAACTTAGAGAAGCTAGCAAAGTAGTCAAGAAGACAAAGATTCAAAAGGAGGAGGAAATATCCCCCCATTTTATTGTATTGGCTAAGACATTTTTCAGATATATTAGTGAGAAGAGGAAGGGCAAAAGTGGTATTGTCAGACTCAAGGGTGCAGGGGGGGGGGGAATATGTAGAATCTGATAAGGATAAAGCGGAATTGCTTAACAAATATTTTTGTTCTATGTTCACAGATGAAGAACCAGGAGCAGGACCTCAGAAAACACCCACAAATAAGAACAGAAGGGAGGGACATCTTGAACAATTTTCAGAAGACTGTGTTCGTGAGAAACTAGCTCAACTTAAAGTAGACAAAGCGATGGGACCGGATGGGATACACCCTAGAATACTGAGGGAACTTGGGGACGTTCTAGCAACTCCACTGACTGACCTTTTCAATGCCTCGTTGGAGTCAGGAGTGGTGCCAAAGGACTGGAGAGAGGCTCATGTGGTGCCTTTACACAAAAGCGGAAGTAAGGATGTGGTTGAAAACTACAGGCCGGTTAGTTTAACTTCGGTGGTGAGTAAATTATTGGAAACGCTGCTGAAAGAGAAAATAGTGAGGTTTCTGGAGTCCAGCGGGTTACAGGATCCGAGGCAGCATGGATTCGCCAGAGGCAGGTCTTGTCAGACAAATCTGATTGATTTCTTTGACTGGGTGACCAGGGAGTTGGACCGAGGGAGAGCTCTAGATGTGGTGTATTTAGATTTCAGTAAAGCCTTTGACACTGTTCCTCACAGGAGACTTATAAACAAACTGAGCACCCTAGGGATGGACCCTAAAGTTACTGCTTGGGTTAGAAATTGGTTGGGTGGGAGGCGACAGAGTACAAGTAAATGGAGCTCACTCTGAGGAGAAGGATGTTACCAGTGGTGTGCCCCAGGGATCTGTCCTTGGTCCGATTCTTTTTAACATCTTTGTTAGTGATATAGCGGAAGGGCTGTCGGGTAAGGTTTGCCTCTTTGCGGATGATACCAAAATCTGCAAAAGAGTAGACACCCAGGAAGGTGTAGATAACATGAGGAGGGATCTAGCTAAGCTTGAAGAATGGTCTAGAATTTGGCAGCTGGGATTTAATGTTAAAAAATGTAAGGTCATGCATTTGGGCTGCAGCAATCCAAGGGAGCAATACAGTATAGGAGGTGAAGTACTTTTGTCCACTAAAGAAGAGCGGGACCTAGGCGTGGTTGTGTCTGATGATCTTAAAGTAGCTAAACAGGTAGAAAAGGCGACGGCAAAAGCTAGAAGGATGCTTGGGTGCATACGGAGAGGAATGGCTAGCAGAAAAAAGGAGGTGATCATGCCTCTGTATAAGTCTTTGGTGCGACCTCATTTGGAGTATGGTGTGCAATTCTGGAGACCGCACCTTCAAAAGGATGTGAACAGGATGGAGTCGGTGCAGAGGGTTGCTACTAAAATGATTAATGGGCTTCATTATAAAGCATATGAGGACAGACTTAAGGATCTTAATATGTACACCTTAGAGGAAAGGTGGGATAGAGGTGATATGATTGAGATGTTTAAATACCTCCGTGGCATAAATGTTCAGGGAGAGAGCCTCTTTCAATTGAAAGCAAGTTCTGCTACGAGGGGACATGGGATGAGGGTGAAGGGAGATAGATTCAGAAGTGATATGCGGAAATATTTCTTTACAGAAAGAGTAGTGGAACCATGGAATAGTCTACCAATGGAGGTGGTAGAGATGAGGACAGTAACTGAATTCAAAAAAGTATGGGACCAACACAGAGGATCTCTAAAGGTAAAAAGTGGACTGTTGTAGTAGTTGTTATGGAAGGACAGACTAGATAGGCCATGTGGTCTTTTTCTGTCATCATGTTTCTATGTTTCAATCTTTGGGACCATCGAAGACACGCCCTTACCACCCAGGCCCCACAAATCGAGGCCTGTATAGACAAGGCATTCACCTCAAACACCTGCCTAAGCAGAGTATCCAATCTCATATCCTGTGAATCCTTCAGCGCTGCACTGCCTTCCACAGGGATAGTAGTCTTCTTAGTTACCGCCGAAACCGCTGCATCCACCTTGGGGGATTTAAAAAGATCCTTGTCCGGCTCGGCTAAAGGATACAGCCGTGCCATTATCCTAGCTCCCTTAAGGCTAGCCTCCGGTGTATTCCATTCCTCTTGAATCATTTCCTTAAACACCCTATGCATCGGGAACGCCCTCTGAGATTTCCTGATAGCCTGCAATAATGGATCCTCCAGCGCAGCATCCTCTGCTGGACCCGAGGCTGACACATTCAATGCTTTTAGGGTTTCTGCAATCAGGGCCGATGGCTCCTCTCTCCGGAATACTCTCACTATCCTCGCCTGGTCCTCCGGTTCCGCTATCTCACCTTCCTCCAAATCTTGTTCTATGTCTGACTCCTCTAAAAGGTCGGAGTGCTCCTCTAAGTCCTATTCCGCTCTGTCCCCACACAGCTTAGCTCTCTTGCCGGCGCTACTACCTGCGTTTACATCCAACACAGCCCCGCCCTCTTTGCCCCTTGGCTCTCCACCTCCAGGGGCCCAGCTCCTCTGCCAACCGACCCCCCAAGAGCCTGCTGCAGCACGGTCAGGAACTGCTGTGAAAAGATTGCCCCCCCCTGCAGAGGGACTTGTGGCAAGGGACCATCTGGAGCTGACGACGGTCCCGGCAGGGGCTCCTGAACTATCTCTGGGGCCACCGGAGAGTCCTTTCCCAAAGCAACCTCCTCAGCTTCCGACTCTCCCTTTTTTTCCATGTCCGCTATGGAAGATTCTAGGGCACAGCCTCTGCAAACTCCCTCCTCAGAGACTGTCCTTCTCCGCACCCCACACACCTAGGCCGTTGAGGCATAAGCCCACTCAATAGCGCAGTGTCCTGCCCGGGCCCAAAACACCTGAAGAAAAAACCTCAAGGGTTTTTTTTTTTTTATTAACCTGTTTCTTTTATCAGAAACCAGAGACTGTAACAGGTGCTACTTAATAGGGGCCTCCCCCGGGAAGCATGCAGCACGGCAACCTCAAAGCCCTCGTGTCCCATGCAAATCTGGCAGGCCGTACCTCTCCTAAAACAGAACACCCGCCTGCTTAAAAAAAACCCGTGGCAGGCTCAAAACCGCTGCTTCCTACCGCCCCCAGCTCTTACCTCAAAGGCGCCGGTGAAAATTAAGCAGGCACGCTACTTCCCGAGCAGGAGATTCTGGCCCCGCTCTGTGCTGCAAATCTCGTCGGGCCTGTCACCTCCGCACCTCGTGGCTTCACGAGGCGCATGGCCGCAGTGCTGCTCCTCCACAGCCTCTTACCCACCTCGGGGGAAAGAGTGCCAGAGGGCCTCTGCACAGCTCCCGCTCTCTACTCTGTTAGCGCGTCCTCGCTCCAGAGAGGGGGGAGAAGGGGGGGCAGCTCCCTACACTTATTAAAAACCGGCAAGAGTGAGTTCAATTTTAAAGGGGTACTGATCCCTTTTTTTTGTTGTTCTTTTAAATAAAATGTACTACCTTATGCACTAACTAACAACTAGACCCTAGCTGCTGCCGCCTTAATTGTTGCTCCAATGAGTACCGGACCTCTGGACTCACACCTCCTTCCGCTGCCTGGAGACTGAGCAAAACTGATTCAAGGAGGCGGTCCCTGGACTACTTATACTAGAGTCACCAAAAGAGTGACATGCTCAGTCTCCAAGCTGCGGGAGGACGTACACAACTCCAATGGTCCGGGACTAGACTGGAGGGACGATCAGGAACGATTGTTTACGTTATCAGAATATAGAAAGACTAGGGGACATGCAATGAAGCTACAGAGTAAACTATATAAGACTAATAAAAGAAAATATTTTTTCACTCAACGTGTAATCAAACTCTGGAATTTGTTACCGGAGGAAGTAGTAAAGGCTGTTAGTGTAGCTGGGTTTAAAAAAGGTTTGGACAAGTTCCTGGAGGAAAGGTCCATAAACCATTATTAAGAAGGGACCCAGGATATCAATGCTTGACCCCTGTGTCTTTTGGGGAAACTGCTAGGTACGTATGACCTAGATTGGCCACTGTTGGAAACAGAATACTGGGCTTGATGGACCTTGGTCTGACCCAGTATGGCATATCATATGTTCTTAAGGTATGCATAAACAAACCTTCTGGAGACAAGAGACCCAAAGAAAAATTAAAGTGCACATAACTCACTCTCTTGATAACACACTGAACCTGAGGCATTGATTTTCTTAATTCTGGAAACCTTAAATAGAACCTCTCGGAATGAAGTGACAGCATGAACTATACTGTCTGCTTTCTTGACCTGGATGACAAATTGTAGACATCAGCATTTATACATAAACCCAGGCATGAATAAGTCCCTACTGGCAGGGATAGATGTGAATACGATATGCACACCTATCCAATAATCAAACCTCTCTCCCCTGGAAGCAGACTTCTGATACCCACCTTCCCCTCTGTCCCCTTGAAGCAAATTTTGCAAGCCTATTGCCTTCTGAGCAGGTGCAAATGGACCTCACACCTGTTCTCACTGGCCACTAATGATCCCAGTAGGCCCAGGATAGGCAATCGGGGAGTGCAGAGGTCCGGTATGTGGGGGCCAGGGGGGGCATTAGGGAGGAGGGCAGGATGTTGGAATTGTGTTGGGGGGAATGGATGTTTGCTTCGGGGGGGGGGGGGGGAGGTTGGATCATGTCTGCATGGGGGGGGTTCATTACTGGGTAGGGGTGCATGTTGGGTCTGGGGTCAGTGGGGGAAGAGCTCTTGAGGTCAGGTCTGCAGTTATTGGGGCAACAATGACCTGTGATGCTGCAGCAGCATGCTATCTGTGCCAGGACAGTGATTTTAAGAGGCTGCTCCCATGTCTAAATGGGAGGGAGGGTTTATACGGTTGCTTTACCCCCATACATTTTCTTAAAATCGTTGCTCCTGCCAGACGTGGTGAGGCATACCCATGCTGTCCTGCAGCTATTTCACAAGAAACAGGCTCTACAGAACCTCTACAAATGGTTTAGCAGAACCTCTTGAAAATATTGTCATCATTTTTCATGTCTTGAGACGAACATGGGAATTCTTCTCTCCACATCCTTTCTACAATGTGACTTCACAGAATTAACAATCTTCCATTGAGTAATTTTGCTCAGTAATGTTTCTTGGTAAACATGTATTTATTTGAATTAATTTTCTTTTCTTTTCATAATTTAACATTTTGATTTTATTATGCAACTTTCATTGTTATAGGATATATATTGTATGAGGACTGTTATATATTATTGTTTAATTTATTAACTATTTTGCTGCTACTGGAAATTGCAGTACCTCAAGAAATAAAACGGAATGGAAAGAATTGGGGGCAATCAGAGAGCAGGAGAAGAGAAGAGAAGAGAAGAGAAGAGGAAAGGAGACAGAAGAGCTTGGATAGCAAGAGTCGAGAAAAAGGAGCAATTGCCTCACAGGCCTCCCTGCTCCCCTTTCCTCATCTCCTACCTCCAATCCCTACTCACACCTCTCAGCAGCTCTAATCCTTCTTTCTCCCTGATTGCTAACTCGGAGTCCTGTAGTAACTGTATCCAGTCTCCTGCACCCATTTCCAACCTCCCTCTTCCTCCCCATCCCTTTGGCCATCACACTTCCCTGCATTCCCACACACACCCTGCAGCCCATCCAGTCCTTTCATTCATTATCTTCCCTCACCACTCTCAACACACAGCCCCTCCACCTCCCTTTTTTTTTTTTTTTTTGCCTCTCCCAAATCCCCCCTACTTGCTTCCTTTTCTTTTCCACCAGTGACAGAAGTTTAAAGTATGGACTGCCAAGCAATAATTTTGAAAGGCCCTCCAAAGAAGTGGGGGGGGGGGGAAGCCACTTCAAAACACATGGGAGCAGCTACGGTTCGACCCTCTTTCCTTGGGGCTCCCTTATACTACTGGAGTCGCCTGGGCAGAATTTACAATACTGTGTTCATAATGTCTCACTCACTTTTGGCCCTATCTCTTACCCCTCCCTTCAATTTCCTCACTCTCTGTCTTGGAAGGAGGAGGGGGGCAGCAGTAGTGCAAAGCAGCAGGCCACATCTAACCCCCTCTGCTGTCTGGGGTAGGTGTATGCCACACTTGGAGCCACTTAGATTCTTAGATAATGTGGGACAGAAATGATCAAATAGTGTAGTTACTCATCTGTAACAGTTGATCCCCAGGAACAGCAGGAATTAAAGTCTTCACATATGGGTATTGTCTGTACCGACAGAGCCTGCACAGGAACACTCCCCAGCATCCAATAGGAAAGCCTTTGGGAGCATCTCACTGCGCCTGCATCGCTGTCTTCCCACCTCTCCCTCTTCAGTTGAGTTTATAACTGAGAGAGAGAGAAAGAGAAAGAGAAAGACAACTCCAAGGGGAGATGGGTGGGTTATGAAGATTTAATTCCTGCTATTCCCAGCGATCACCTGTTACAGGTGAGTAACACTATCTCCAAGAACAAGCAGGAATGTATCTTCACATATGGGGACTCCCCAGATGAGAGATGCCAGGGAGATGACTCCAGAAAGCTGCAAAACCCAGGTTGAGATGGGTCATGCTTCCTCCTATGGATCTCTGGCATTGAAACTCAGGACAGTGGGTAGGAGTTGTTCTAAGTCTGAAAGAGATGCTGGAGAACAGCCTGGCCAAACAAGGCATCCCAATGGGAGTCCTTGTCTAAGTAGTGGGCTGCAAAGGTGTGTACCGAAGCCCAAGTGGCTGCTCTACAAATGTCATCAATGGACACAGAGCAAAGGTTAGCCATAGAGACTGCCATTGCTCTCACAGTGTGACATGATCTTTTGAGAGAAAGTCCCTTACTCTCATATGCAAAGGATATGCAATTGGCAATCCATTTAGACAAAGTTTGCTTGGAAACTGGTAGTCCAAGATGACTAGAGTCAAAGGCAACAAAAAGCTGGGAAGACTTTCTATGTTGCTTAGTTCTCTGAAGGTAAAAAGCCAAGGCTCTTTTACAATCTAGAGTGTGAAGATTCTTTTCTGCATTGGAGGCATGAGGCCTAGGGAAGAATACAGGAAGATAAACCGAATGGTTTAACACTAGATGCCCCAAAAGGAATTTTACCTAGAAACCCCAAAGTTCGTCAATTGACACATTATCACGACGACTGCGTTTAGCATGAAATGCAGATGTGAATTAATGTGAAGTTACTTATTTGTTAAATACGTGCAGTATGTGACATCATTACATGACATCATTGTGTGTTTATTGTTTGTAATATCGGAGTAAAACTATAAACAGTGATTGAGATGCACCACCTAGTGGGAACATAAATTTATACCTAGAAGCCCCAAAGTACGTCAATTGACGCATCCAAGGCAATTGAGTGTGTCAATTGACATACTTTGGGGCTTCTAGGTATAAATTCATGTTCCCGCTAGGTGGTGCATCTGTCATTAATTTTCAATGCACATATTTGAACATCTTGACCTTGCTAACAATGTCATGGAACATGACTGATATGGTTCTAGCAGTGGTGTTGATATACAACTTCGAAGATGCATTTGCGTCAATTGACGCACTATGGGGCTTCTAGTGTTAAATGAAAAGGCAAAACCACCTTTGGCATAAAGTGAGGCTGAGTCCTAAGAACTACTTTATCATGGTGGAACCTTGTATAAGGAAGATCAGCCACTAAAGCCTGCAGCTCACTGACGCGTCTTGCAGAAATGAGAGCAACTAGGAAGATCACTTTCCAAGAAAAAAACTTTAGAGATAGAGTGGCTAAGGGTTCAAAGGACAGTTTCATGAGCTGCCCAAGGACAAGATTCAAATCCCATGCCATAGCTGGTGGCTTAATGGGAGGTTTTGTTAAGAGTAGACCTCTCATAAATCTTGCTACAAGTGGTTGAGAGGAAACAGGTTGTCCATCCAAGGGCTTGTAGAAAGCTGCAATGGCACTAAGATGGACACTTACTGAATTGGTCCTAAGACCAGAGGATGATAAATGGAGGATATACTCCAGTAACGCCTCCACTGGCACTGAATATGTTTTAAGTTCCTTTTTGACCACCAGATAGAGAACCTTTTCCACTTAAAGGCATAAGCCCACCTTGTGGAAGGTTTTCTTGAAGCCAAAAGGATATCCTTTACCTGTTGAGAAAGGTTGAGATCCTGGAATTCTAAGATCTCAGCAGCCACGTCCTGAAGTATAGAGACTGAGAATTTGGGTGCAATAGTGTCCTGTTCTCTTGGGAAAGAAGATCAGGAGCACATCCCAACTCCAGAGGTTTGGCTTGAGAGAGATGTAGAAGCAGAGGAAACCACGTTTGTCGTAGCTAGTGTGGGGCTATGAGGATCATATGGCCCCCGTCTCTCTGAAGCTTGAACATAGTTTTGGGAATGAGGGGAATGGGTGGGGAAGGCATAGAGGAAGTCCTGACCCCAGTGGAGGTCGAAGGCATCCCTTGCCTGACAGTTCTGAGCCAGAATTCTGGAACAGAACCGGGGAAGTTTGGCATTGTGAGGACTTGCAAAGAGGTCTATATCTGGAGTTCCCCAGATCTGAAAAATTCGAGCAATTTGCTCTGGATGAAGAGACCACTCGTGTGGCAGCAGTACTCGACTGAGTTTGTCTACCAAGAGATTTTGCATGCCTGGAAGATACACCGCTAGTAGGTGGATTTGAAGATCTCTGGCGAAGGCCCAGAGGCGTAGAGCCTCATTGCACAATGTTAGAGACCCTGTCCCACCCTGCTTGTTCACATAGAATATGGCTACTTGATTGTCAGTCTGGACCAGAACTGTCTTGTAGCTGAGGTGGGCCTGAAATACTTGAACAGCATAAAAGATGGCTCTGAGTTCCAGTAGGTTTATGTGAAGACAAGCCTCTTGCTGGGTCCAGAGACCCGGAGTGGAGAGATTGTCCAAATGAGCCCCCCAGCCTAACTTGGACACATCTGTCATCAAGGTGGCTTGGTGTAGTGACTGCTGGAAAGGAGAGCCTACGAGGTGGTTTTCCAGCGATTGCCACCACTGTAGGGACAAAATGAGACGTGTCGAGTTTCTGATTTTGTCCGTCAATCGACCCGAGGCCTGTGTCCACCGAGAGGTTAGGATCACCTGGGCTGCTTGCATGTGAAGGCGAGCATAGGGAACCACATGGACAGTGGATGCCATATGTCCCAGCAGCTGAAGCATTTCTCGAGCAGTTAGAGTTTTCACAGCTGCTTGAGAGGCCAGCTGGAGTATTTGAAGACAATGTGGTTGTGGCAGAAAAGCCTTTGACTGCCTTGTGTCAAGATGAGCCCCTATGAACTCTAGAGATTGAGAAGGGGTGAGATGAGATTTTGGGGGGTTTAATGACCAATCCCAGGTACTGCAGGATTTGCATTGTGCAAGAGAGCAAAGCTGGCTTCTGAAGCTGTTGATGCTCGGATGAGCCAGTCATCTAAGTAGGGGAAGACAAATATTCCCAGAGTTCTCAGGAATGCTGCTACTATTGCCATGCATTTTGTGAAAACTCTTGGGGCAGAAGCCAATCTAAAGGGTAGAACCCTGTACTGGTAATGGTCTTCCTTGAAAAAGGAATCAAAGAAATCTTCTGTGATCTGTATGGATGAGGATATGCGTGTATGCATCCTTTAGATCTAGAGAACATAGCCAATCCTGACTCTGAATGTAAGGAAGAAGTGTTCCGAGGGAGATCTTCTTGAATTTTTCTCAGAAGATATACTTGTTCAACTCTCTGAGGTCCAGTATGGGTCTGTGTCCCCCTGTTTTCTTTGGAATGAGGAAATAGGGGGGGGGGGGGAGTAGAAACCCACGCCCTGTTGGGATATGGGTACCTCCTCTATTGCTTCTTAAGCAAGTAGCGAGGTGACCTCTTGACACAAGAGAGTGGTGGAAGGGCCCTGAGAATTGAACTGTCTCGTGATGGTGGGAGAGGGCATACTGTGAAAGTGGAGTTTGTACCCCTCTCTTACAATGGAAAGAGTCCAGTGTTCTGATGTCATTTTGCCAAAAGATGGCAACAAATAAAGTCTGCCAGGGATGAAGAGAGGCTCTGGACCTTTCAGGGGCAGGATGACTAAAGTTCTCTAGGAAGAAGTCAAAGCCCTTGAGGAGGCTGTGTCTGCTGAGCTGGTTGAGCTCTGGGGGACTTGGGCCATCCTTTGCTGTCTGGGTTGCTGTTGCCCCTTCTGGGGAGCATGAACTGGACAGCCTGGGTGTAAGATGGGTAGAATTTATTTTTCTTGTTGAAAAAAGGGTTTCTTAATTGTCTTTTTCTTTGCTGAGTTGGCTGTAGACCTTGATAATCTGTTCAAGGTGGTATTTTCAGACTCAAGCTGATTAGCTTTGTCTTGCCAATCCTTGCCAAAGGGATTTTCTCCTGTGCAAGGAATATTTCCTAGCTTATCTTGCACTCACTGTTCGTCAGGCAATGCAACATGCACTGATGGAAATAGCAGAGGTTCTGCTAATGCACTCAAAGCAATCAAAGGTTGCACGATTCATGAACTTAGACACATTCTGGGCATGTTTGACCAGAGTGAGGAAGATTGTTCTTTTATCATCAGGAAGAAGTGGAGCAATAAGCTCTAAATCCTTTGTAACCTCTTTAAGAAACATTCCCATATAATGTAAGAGCTGATCCTGTCTGATAGCATCAAGGACTGAAAGAATCGACGCCCAAAGGCATCGAGTGTCCTCGCTTCAAGGTCTGGAGGATTGGAAGAATGCGTTTTAGCATTCTTGATCCTACGCATCGCCGATTTCACTACCATTGAATGGTGTGGTAATTGGGTCTTCTGAAAACCGGGGCATTGTGGAACTCAGTACATGGTATTGAGTCTCCAAGAGTGTGGAGACACAGTTAAAGGAGCTTCCCACATCCTTAGCATGAGGTCATGCAAGATACGGTGAATGGGAAGAGTAGCAGCCTCTTTAGGAGCTGCCGGGTACAGAGCAATAGTGTGATAATTTCCACAGTCAGTTGGATACCTTTCTTTAGTATTGGTATAAACACAGATCTTTTCCAGTCAGTTGGCCATGACGTTGTCTTCCAAATTTACCTGTGGGCTTAAATCTTGAAATAGAACAGCAATCTCTTATTTAAATGAAGAGGCTGATGCATCAGGATATAGTCCCTGACACTTGCTCTTTTCATTACAGAGGATCGTGGTTGAAGATCTGAGAAGGCTGTTGCCACAATCACTACTATCTAGAATGGTGATGACCCTGATGCAGAAAGATACGTTTTACTTTTGAAACAGAGTACTGTCAGGAAATGGAAAATTTTTTAAATTATAAAAGTATCAAGAAACTAAGAAAAACTGACGTTATGAAAGATTAAATTACTTAAAATTGTACTAATGATGAAAACAGAAAGCACACTCTAATGAGATTATATCTCTCTAATGTCATCTTTTTTGATGATCCTCAAAAATATTAAATTATATTTAAAAGTTATGGGGAGAAGAATCTTCGAGGGGAGGATAGTCTTTGGGCAGCTGCACAGTGGGAGCTTCAGAGAACACAAGCTGCGGGCAGGACAGCCCCAACATCATTGGGGGCCTTATAAGAACAGCTGGTGAGGTGTCTTCTCTAGGGGAGGGGGGGGGGGGGAGTCCTCAGACAACCACACAGTAGAAGCTTCGGAGGACACAGGCTGTGGGCAGGACAGCCCTGACATCATCAGGGGCCTTATAAGAAGTTGCTAGGTACGTGGCCATTAGTGTGTAGCTGTGGCGTGACCAAAGGGGCATTTTATGACTCTTGGAGCATCCCACCATCTTCTTGGCCACTTATTGCTTTCCATGAGAAAGTGAAAGAAAAAAAAAAAAAGAGACTGCTGTTCTCTCCAAAGTAGTTACTGGACCAATGGACAAGCACTTGATGGCTAAGGAGGTGGGAACCCCTCCTGCAGGCAGGGCCAGCTCATCCACTAGGCAATCTAGGGGGCCGCCCCCCCTCCCCCCAGCTGCCACTGGTTCCGCCTCAGGAGGGGGCAGTGGGCAGCAGCATTTCCAAAAGCGGCTGCTTTTTGCCATTGCTTTTAGAAATAGTGCCACTCACTGCCTCTCCCTCCCGAGATGGAATAAGCTGCAGTGGCAGCTTGGGGGGAAGGGGCAGCACAGCTGGGATTTCTGCCTGGGTAGCAGAAACTCTTGGCCAGCCCTGCCTGCAGGTATTGATTCTTTCTTTACAGTTATTAGAGGCATCTTTAAATTTCTCCAGATCGCACGCCACTTCCTCCCTCACCCATTATGATTCTGCCCACTCCAGCTGAGAGTGGTTGGATGTTGCAGCAAAGTACTCTGTCTCTGTTTTTGGGAACTTTTAAAGCAGTGTCTTGGTCCCCACTTCCAGTTGAGATTAGAGATGAACCTGCATCTCAGGTCTCCCTGATTAATATCTGGAGAGTGGTGACCTGAACTGAGCAAATTCTGGTGACCAGAGTCTCCCAGCTTTGCACATTTTTCACAGGAAACTGACAAGACTGGGAAGGGCTGAAGAGTGTGTGAAATCCTTATCTCACCAAACCTTAAATGTGAAAAAGTGTAGTTACTCACCTGTAACAGGTGTTCTCCAGGGACAGCAGGAACCAGTCCTCACTTATGGCTGATGTCGGCACCGACAGAGCCCACGCGGAGCAATTCCCCAGCTTTCAAAGAAAGCCTTTGGGATTGCTGCCACACATGCATGGTCCTCTTCCCGCCCAAAGGTGCCATCTTGCTCAGTCAAGTCCCTTAGCTCGAGCCCTACCAAGCAGATGGCAAGGGAAGGATAAAAAAAATCCAGCAACTCATCAGGGGAGATGGGAGGGTAGTGAGGACCAATTCCTGCTGTCCCTGGAGAATACCTGTTACAGGTGAGTAACTACGCTTTCTCCAGGAACAAGCAGGAAGTCAGTCTTCACTTACGGGACTCCTCAGCTACAGGCTACCGAACCTGTAACCAAAAAATGCCTCTGCGAAGTCGTGAGCAGAAGCCGATGCCCAAAGGAGCCAGAGTCCTCGGAGCCCCAGGACGAAACCCTCAGTAGCTGTCGAGAAGGATCAGAGGGCCGGAGTTGCTTATACCCCAAACAGATTAGAGTACAGCCTGGCCGAAAGTGCTGTCCCGGCGAGACACCCTCTCCAGGCAATAGTGCGAAGTGAAAGTGTTCACTGAAGACCAGGTCGCAGCCCGATAGGTGTCTGTCAGAGGCACTGAGCGCAGCGAAGCTACCGAAGCCGCTTTGGCTCGGACGCCGTGTGTGGTGACCCACTGATCCAGCGGGGTGCCCACCTTTGCGTGAGCGAAAGCGATGCAGTCCGCCCCCCCAGATGGAGAGCGTGCGTTTTGTGACTGCCTGCCCCAGTTGATTGGGATCGTAGGACACGAAGAGCCGGCCAGACTTGCAATGAGGCCGGGTGCGCTGCAAGTAGAAGGCAAGAGCCCTCTTGCAGTCGAGTGTATGCAAAACTGCCGATGCCTGGTCGGCCTGGGATCTCAGGAAGACACTGGTAAGACTATCTCTTGATTGAGATGGAAATCTGAGACAACCTTTGGCAGGAAATTGTGGTGGGTATGGAGGACCACTCTGTTCCCATAGAACCTGGTGTAAGGGGCATCAGACATGAGAGCCTGGAATTCACCGACTTGGCTGGCCGAGGTCAGAGCCACCAGGAAGACCACCTTCCAGGATAGGTGCCAAAGCGATGATGTCGCCATCGGGTCGAAGAGTGAATGTGTAAAGCTGCATGAGCACTACATTCATGTCTCACTCCACCGGATGGGAGGTCTGGAAAGCAAGTGAACCCACTTGAAGCAGGAGACCAAGGGCTGCTCCGAGAAGGATTTACCCTCAATGGGGAGGTGATTCGCTAAGATAGTGCTCACGTGTACCCTGGCCGAGTTTGACTTAAGCCCTTCCTTCAAGGAGGTGAAGGAGGTACTGGGAGGACCCATCGGGTAGAACAAGAGAATGGGTCGATCTGGAGCCCGGAGCACCAGACTGAGAAGCGCTGCCACTTGGAGTAGGTTCGTCTCGTTGAGTTTTTCCTTGGGGCGAGTAGGACCTCCTCCAGGAGGTCCAGAAGGGCTAAGGATACCCGTTCAGTTGCCAGGCCGTGAGGGACAACGAGGCCAGGTTCGGGTGGAACACTCACCCCTCCTCCTGCATTAGCAGGTCCGGGGCACAGCCCAGGGGAACTGGGGGCTCGGACGAGAGCCGGAGCGGGAACCATGGCTGTCAAGGCCACGAGGGAGCGATAAGGATCACTGACACTTGCTCCTGCTGAACCTTGTGGAGGGCATCCTCGCGATGAGCGGAGTGGGAGGGAACACGTAAAGAAGGCTGGAGGTCCAACTCAAGAGGAACACTTCCGGGGCCTCCCTGCTCGGGTGTGGAGGAAGCGGGGAAGCTGTGTGTTCGTCGGGCTGGCAAACAGGTCCATGGTCGGAGTCCCCCACCAATGGAACAAAAGGCCAGCCACCTCTGGGTCCAGCTGCCACTCGTGAGGGCGAAGGATTCTGCTGAATTTGTCCGCGAGGACATTCTCGTGGCACAGAAGGTAGACTGCTCATAGGGTCATCCCCCGATGAAAGGCAAAAGAGCAGAGGAGGACTGCCTCCCAGCAGAGGCGGCGGGAGCCTGTAACCCCTCCTTGTTGATGTAAAACATTACTACTTGGTTGTTGGGCTGCACGAGTACCAACTTCCCTCTCAGATGGTTCTCGAAGGCCTTCAGGGCCCATCGGACCGCCCGAAGCTCGAGCAAGTTTATTTGCTGTTGGGACTCTTCAGGTGATCACCAGCCCTGAGTGCATAGGGCACCGCATTGGGCTTCGCACTCCAGCAGGGAAGCATCAGTCATCAGGACAAGCTCGTGCTGTGGGGTATGGAAGAGCAGCCCTTGGAGGAGGTTGCGGTGGTCCTGCCAACAGTCCAGGGACCTGCAAAGGTTGTGGGAGAGCCAAATAGGGTCTCTGAGGTAACCCGAGGCTGGGCTCCACTGACTACTGAGGCACCACTGGGCCGTCCGCATGTGCATGTGGGCATGGGGGACCACATGGACGGTGGAGGCCATGTGTCCCAGGAGACATAGCACAGTCCACGCCGTGACCCGAGCGCTGTTCTGGATTGAGCCAGGGCTTGGAGGCAGGCTGAGCAGTCTGCCGGCAAGAAGGCGATTGCCCGCTGAGTGTCAAGATGTGCGCCGATAAACTTCAAGGCCTGCACCGGTTCGAGGTGGGACTTGGGGTAGATGACCAGGAACCCTAGGCATTCAAGGAGGATCATGCGCAATGCCGCTGATTGAACTTCTCCGGCCGAGGGCCCCGTGAGGAGCCAGTTGTTGAGGTAAGGGAAAACAGGTAGGCCCTGCCATATGAGGAAGGAGGCAGCAGCAGAGAGGCACTTTGTGAAGACCAGTGGAGCAGACGTGAGTCCGAAGGGGAGCACCCTGTATTATTAGTGTTCCACTTGCACCCTGAAGCACAGATATTGCCTGTGCTGGGGGTGAATCAAGATGTGGGCGTAAGCATCCCTGAGATCCAAGGAGCATAGCCAATTGCCCTGCTGGAGGAAGGGCAGCAGGATGCCAAGCAATAGCATTTTGAACTTCTCCCGCACCAAGAACTTGTTTAACTTTGAGGTCAAGGATGGGCTGCAGACCTCCCATTTTTTTGGGACAAGGAAGTACCGGGAATAGAAACCGACCTCTGAGGTGCGTTAGTACCCTCTCGACCGCCCACTGGGCGAGAAGGTTGTCCAGCTCCCGCTGTAGATAGGTCTGGTGCATGGGGAGTCGAGAAGGCTCTGCTGGGGAGAAGGGAGGGGAAAGCCTGTCCAGGTGGAGGAGATACCCGTCTCGGATCACTTGGAGGACCCAGGTGTCCAATGTGAGCAACACCCGAGGGGCAAAAAGGGACAGGCGCCCCCCACCCCCCACCGGCTGCAAAGCTGCTGGAGGGCAAAGGGCTACGCTGCTGGCATCAAAAACCCTGAGCAGGTTGAGGTGGCGCCAGGGTTTGGGCCTTGGGCCCTTTAGGCTTGCGGTGGCTGTGGGGTGCCTTTTCCTGCGTCGCTGTGGCCAGCACAGGAGTGGATGGGGTAGGTAACCCTGGTAAGGTAGGCCCTTCCTCGGGAAGAACGGCTTCTTAGCTGGTTGTTTCTTCCGAGGGAGGGAGGTGGTCTTGCGCGAGAGGCAGGTTCAGGTTACGAACTCCATTTCTATCTCGGCAGCCTTATTCTCCATAGGCTTACCGAAAAGCTGATCGCCAAGGCAGGGGACATCCAGGAGATTTTCCTGGACCCACTGCTCCAAGTCCGAGGACTGGAGCCATGCCTGGTGTTGGGCCCCGATGCCGGCAGCCTCCACACAGGCCGAGGATTCAAATCCATTGTAGGTGGCACGGGAGAGGTATTTCGAGCACTCCACGATGGACCTCAGGAGAGTCTGGAACCTAAGGAGGGGTTAGCCCACGAGGCCCGCAGAGAAAATCCCGAGCTCCTTGGCAAGGTCACCTAGGAACATGCCCATGTACAGTTGGTAAGCCTGAATACGGCATGTGAGTATGGACCCCTGGTAAACCTTGCATCCCAAGGCATAGAGGGATTTCGACTCCCTACCCGGCATAACCGAAGAGTGCGACTTTGGGCTCTTTTGCTTCCGCATCGCCGATTCCACCAACCATGGAGGTGTGGGGAAGCTGGGTCTTCCTAAACCCGGGGCTGCACTGGACCCTGTACATCGCATCGAGGCGCTTACTCACAATGGGCACCGAGGCAGGTGTCTCCCGCATGCAGAGCAGCAGCCTGGACAGAATGGAAGGAACTGGGACACTGAAAGACTCCAGAGGCACTGCAAAATATCAAGCTCTTCAGCTCGAGGCTCCTCCTCGGCCTGGGTAGCCACGTTGAGGGCCCGCGCCATATCCTGCACAAACACCAAGAAGGAGTCGTCTTCGGACAGCGAACACCTCTGAAAGGCGGGCAGGGACAGGTCTGAAGGGAGATCCCTGTGGGCGTGGGTCTCTGGGGAAGTATTCTCATCTGACTCCCAACCCGAGAGATCTAAGGAGGAATCAGACTTGGGCTGGTCGCCCCGTCCGGAGGCTGAGGCCCATTTGGACCCGGAGGCCCTGGAGAATCTCGCCCCGAGGAATGGGAAGGCGAGCGAGACCTGTGCTGAGGACCCTCACGAGACTCACGGCTCTCAGGGGTTTCCAGGGCAGGTTTTGGAGTCCCGAGGGAACCTCGGTCTCTAGATACGAGCAAGCCATGCTGGGTGTGAGCGCCTGCTGGGCAGCTAAGAAGGCAGAAACGCTGTGCTCCAGTGCCAGCATACGGGACTCACAAGCAGGCGTGGGGTCCTGCGACACAGACACCAGGGTCACCAGATCAGGCATTGAGGAAGAGACCGGGTGCCATTGCCAGAGGCCTCTGTATCCGTATGAGGTACCTTACAAGGCTGCTCCTTGTCAGACTCTCGGGAACGCCAAGGGGGGCTGAGCGGCCGAGCGCGGAAGCACTCGCACTTGTCCAGAGCCCCTGACAGCAACTTTGAGGTCATCTTCTTCTTACGCTGCTCCACTTCAGGGGACCCCTGGTCAGAGTGCCGCCTTGAGCGTGGGGCCGAGGTGGGGGATCCCACCCGCAGAGAGACGACCGAGGGCGGCACCAAGGATTCTAAGGTGGCCTTATTGAAAATTTCATCAGACTTCTGCTTACGACTTAGCAGGGCTTTAGAGGACATTTTCTTACAAAGCGAGCAGAGCTCCAGATCATGGTCGGCCCCGAGGCACCACAGACAGCAGTCATGGGTGTCCATAAGCAACATGTTCTTGGAGCACCTGTCACGTTTTTTAAAACCAGTGGCCATCAGGGCAAAGAGGGCCCCCGCGAGGTCAAAGACCCTCATGGCCAACGATTGGGAGGAAAAAAGGGCACAAAGTCCACAAAAGGGAAAAAATGCTACAAAAAACCATCCCCTTTGCTCAAAAAGAAGCAGGGGAGGGACAGGTAGAGGACCGGTGCAACCAGAAATATAGCAGGCCAGCAGCCAAAAAAGAAACGCTTTTTCTGAGGGACAAGGACATGCGTCTGAAGGGCTCTGCAGAAAAAGGGAGACTGAGCAACACATGGCACCCTTGGGCAGGAAGAGGACCACGCATGTGTGGCAGCAATCCCAAAGGCTCTCTTTGAAAGCTAGGGAATTGCTCCGCGTGGGCTCCGTCAGTGCCAACGTCACCCATAGGTGAGAACTGATTTCTGCTGTCCCTGGAGAAGCAGTGTTCCTCTCTGCAGGCAATTACTGCTTCTACTATGAAAGATAGTCTAGCAATACATCATAAACTGGAAACGTATGAGAATGTTCTTAAGGCAAAAAATATTTGATTTCTGAATTTTCCTGTTTGTCATTTGCTATCTCCTGAGATCCTGTTACCTAAATACTTTAAAGAGGTTTTGGCATTACCTAATTGTTAATTTATGGCATTTTCTAAATTATTTTACTTATCTGGTAGGATAGTTACTGATGAATTCTCCAGGGGCTTTAATTTATTGCAGCCTCAGCCTGATTTAAACTTAACTCCATTTTAGAGGACTCACAAGATAATATTCCTACCAGAGCCACTTTGGCTGTTACGTTTCTTTTGAACCACAAGATTGCAGTATTTAAAAATTACTTTAAAAATAAAGCTGTATTATTTTGTGGAGCTAGGATTCAAGGGCCCTATTTTGGAAAGCATAGTTACTCACCTGTAACAGGTGATCTCCGGGAACAGCAGGAATTTAGTCTTCACATATGGGTATCGTCAGTACCGACGGAGCCTGCGCGGGAATGCTCCCCAGCGTCCAATTAGAAAGCTTTTGTGAGCATCCCACAGCGCCTGCGTGCTGCCTTCCCGCCTTTCCCAACTGCCTCTCTCCAGTTGAGTTTTAAAGCTGAGAGAGAGAGAGGGGGGAGAGAAAGAGAGAGAGAGATACAACTCCTATGGGAGGTGGGTGGGTTGTGAAGACTAAATTCCTGCTGTTCCTGGAGATCACCTGTTACAAGTGAGTAACTATGCTATCTCCAGGAACAAGTAGGAATGTAGTCATCACATATGGGCACTCCCTAGCTTTAGATGCCAGGGAGAAACCCCAGAAGTTGTGTGCCCTGTGAAAGGGCTCCACTTCCTCCCATGGATCTCTGGCATCCACCCAGGGATGGTGGGTAGGAGTTGATTAGGTATGGAACAGGTGTTGGACAACAGCCTGACCAAACAAGGCATCCCGGCGGGAGTCCTTGTCCAAACAGTAATGGACTGTGAAGGTATGAACCGAGACCCAGGTAGCTGCTCGACAGATGTCGTTGATAGACACAAAGTGTAGATGAGCCATTGAAGCTGCCATGGCTCTCACATTGTGAGCTGTGACATGGCCCTACAGAGGAAGATTATTACTCTGATAGGCAAAGGAAATACACTGAGACAGTGTTCTCTTGGAGACTGGAAGTCCCAAATGAGAAGGATCAAAAGCAACAAAGAGCTGAGAGGACTTTCTATGTTGCTGTGTCCTATGCAAGTAAAAAGCTAAAGCTCTTTTACAGTCCAAAGTATGAAGATTCCTTTCTGCATTCGATGCATGAGGCCTTGGAAAGAACACAGGTAGGTAGACCGCTTGGTTTAGATGAAAAGGCGAGACAACCTTTGGCATAAAGTGTGGATGAGTCCTAAGGACTACCTTGTCATGATGGAACCTTGTATAAAGGTGGATCAGCCACCAGTGCTTGCAACTCACTGATGCGACGTGCTGATGTGATTGCGATGAGAAAGATAACCTTCCAAGAAAGGAATTTCAAGGAGGTAGTAGCTAAGGATTCAAAAGGTGGCTTCATGAGCTGACCAAGAACCAAGTTTAAGTCCCATGCCACAGGTGGTGGCCTAATGGGAGGCTTAGTTAGCAGAAGGCCTCTCATAAATCTTGCTATAAGAGGATGGGAGGAAATAGGTTGTCCATTTAGGGGCTTGAAGGAAGCTGCAATGGCACTCAAATGGACCCTCACTGAGTTAGTCTTAAGTCCTGTGCATTGGATAAATGAAGGAGATACTCCAGTAGTGATTCCAGAGGTACCGCACGGGGGTTAAGACCCTTCTGCGAACACCATATGGTAAATCTTTTCCACTTGTAAGCATAAGAGCGTCTTGTGGAAGGCTTCCTGGAAGCATAAAGGATATCCTTTACCTGCTGAGGGAGATTAAGATCATGGAGATCCAGGCCTTCAGCAACCAAGCCCTGAGATGCAGAGAATGGGGATTGGGATGCCATAACATTCCATCCTCCTGAGATAGGAGATCTGGAGCAGACCCTAACTCCAGGGAGGGAGCTTGAGAGAGATGTAGAAGCAGAGGGTACCACACTTGCCGTGGCCAATGTGGAGCTATGAGGATCATATGGCCTCTATCTCTCTGAAGCTTGAACAGGGTTTTGGGAATCAGGGGAATGGGTGGAAAGGCATACAGGAAGTCTTGACCCCAGTAAAGGAGGAAAGCATCCCTGGCCTGAGCCCCCTGAACCGGAATTCTGGAACAGAACCGGGGAAAGTTTGGCATTCCACGGACTTGCAAAGAGATCTATGTCCGGGGTTCCCCAAATTTGAAAAATCTTGGCCACCTGATCTGCATGCAGAGACCACTCATGTGGAAGCAGAACTCGACTGAGTCTGTCCACCCAAGAGTTTTGTATGCCTGGAAGATACACTGCCAGGAGATGAATCCTGGAAACATCCTGGGCATGCTTGACCAATGTGAGAAAGTCCGGCCTTCTATCCTCGGAAAGAAGAGGGCTCAAAACCTCTAAATCTCCTGTGACTTCCTTCAGGAACATTCCCATATATAAAATATAGGAACTGATCCTGGCAGAAAGCATGGAAGCTTGGAAGATACGACGTCCAAAAGCATCCAAAGTTCTGCACTCACGTCCTGGAGGATTAGAGGCATGTCTCTTTGCACTCCTGATCCTTCTCATAGCTGATTCCACTACAATAGAGTGGTGAGGAAGCTGAGTTTTCTGGAAACCAGGACAAGGAGGGACTCGATACATAGTATCCAGTCTATGAGAGTGAGGAGAGGTGGTAAGAGGCGTCTCCCACATTCTTAGCATGAGATCATGCAAGATCTCATGGACGGGTAGAGTAGCTGCCTCCTTAGGAGCTTTGGGATATTGTAAAATTTCCAACTCCTTTGCTCTGGGCTCTGTTTCAGGAGCCACAGTAATGGACAGACCTTGAGCCACCTCCCTGATGAAATCCTGAAAGGAAATGTCTTCTGGAGGAGACATCCTGCGTTTAGGGGAGGAAGGCTCCTCTGGGAGAAGTATTCCCACATCGACAGAACTGTCAGAATCCTCTGATTCCTCTGAGAACTCGAAGTACCTTCTGTCCGGATGCTCTTGAAGAGCCCGATACCCGTACCGACCGAAGTCAGTACCGGGGGGAATCAGTACCGGTGTATCGGTACCGGAAGGCATCGCATGACTGAGTGCCGGCAATGCGGACACCGAAGTCGATGTCGATGCTATCGGTATCAGTATAGACACCGGTGCCGGAGTCGATGCCGGTACCTGTTGAACTGTTTGACGCGGTTCAGAGGGTGTCGATGCCGCAAGGAGAGCCGCCAGACTGCGTTCAATAGCCAGGAACCTCTGGTCTATCGACGCTGCTGATGCCTGGGTATCGGTACCAGAGAAAACAGCCGGTACCCCAGAGCATTGTAAATATGGTCTTTATACAGAGTGTAAATAAACTAATCATATGAAATACACTCCACCAGCTCACCAATTGCAGTTATCGTAATGAACTACTCATATCAAGCTTTCATGTAAACTGTAGATAACTTCATACTGCCTCCTGCGTTCCCCGAAGGTCTCAGACTTAAAAACAATGAGCGTAATTACTAAGCTCATATGTTATAATAGCATCAATGACCTTCTTTTAATCACCAATTGAGGGACTGCTAAGGCTTCTACTAATTAAAACGTAAAAAATTTGCTTATCTGTATCTTGTAGTTTTTTCATGAACTCGTCCCCTGTGTTATGATCTTTCAAAGTTACTTCATTTATTCTGAAAGAAGCCCAACGCCGTCATGAAGCCCTGCTCCCGCGTTGCACAAATTGTTTTCTTCAGGGGTTAACGCTTGTAATTTGGGACTAATTGTTATTCATGCTGATAAGCTGTATCTTTCCATTCTTAGTGAAAAAGGTTATCTAGAGCAAATATACAAGTAAACATATTTTAATAATCCGTGATATGACACTCCAACAGTGCTGCCTAACTCTATTTTTCAACTATATCCCAAAACACTAACCTCTTAATACTGTTAACTACTAACAGAGTGCTGCCCACGTTCCATGGTTGAAAAACAATTCCTCTCCTTCGGAATCAAACAGCTAGAAACACCACGCATGCGGACTTGTGCAAGGTCGCCTCCTTTATACCTTGTATGGAGCCCTCCAATCTTCACAGCCTACGTCATAATAAACTCCTCCATCCAAAACTGCTGAGAGGACATTCCCAAAACGACAAGTCAGCTGCAACTCATTGCTGTCGGTCTGGTCAGTATGCCCAATCGGGCCGTTTAATTCAATGGCCTTAGCCAAAAAAATAGCTCGTTATAAAAAACATCTCATATGGCCTCAAACCCCAGAGCATGGCACCAGTAGTTCTGCTGAGGTCGAGGCCTCGAGAACGTCCTGGAGCCCCGATAATGCTTTGGAAGCCGAAGCCTCCCGCCGGGGCAGTTTTGCTGGTGCAGAATCCTCAAGGGCAACGCCAGAGGCATCTCGATGCTTAGAGGGAGATCTAACCTTTGAGGACCGGCTAGACTTATGTTTAGTTACCTGAGATTCACGGGAGGAAGACGAAGCCCTGGAAGACGTCAATGCCACCGAGGCTACATCAGAGGGAAACAGGGTACTGAGCTTGGCAGCTCGGTTCTGTCGATCTCTCTTGGACATCATGGCACAGGCCATACATTCCATGATGGAGTGGTCAGGACCTAAACATTTAAGACACCACTCATGGGTGTCAGTGACGGAGATGGTACCGCCACACTTGGTGCACTTTTTAAAACCCGAAGCGGGTTTTTCCATTGTGGAAAAAATTTTGGGCCTAAGGCCCAAAATGGCACGTGCACCTGGAAAAAGTGGGAAAAATACTAAGTATATATATATATTTTTTTTTTTTTTTATTTTATTTTATTTTTTTAAGAAAAGAAAGAAAGAAGAAAGAACCGGGGGTACCGGTAAAGCATCGAGGAAGGCAGACGCGACCACAAAAAAGAAGGGCAATAAGGAAAATTTTCTGCGGTGACAGGAACACGACCTGCTGGCTCCGCGGAAAACAAAGAACTGGAGAGAGGCAGTTGGGAAAGGAGGGAAGGCAGCATGCAGGCGCTGTGGGATGCTCCCAAAAGCTTTCTAATTGGATGCTGGGGAGCGTTCCCGCGCAGGCTCCGTCGGTACCGACGATACCCATATGTGAAGACCACATTCCTGCTTGTTCCTGGAGATAGACATTTACACAGTTTACAGCCCAGTAAATCGTGTAAATGCCTTAAATGGGGATATTCAACAGCATGTACATGGTTAGTGCCGCTGAATATCCCCTATGCGCCCCGATGCTATCCAGTTAGCATCGAGGCGTGTTGATGGCGTTCCAGGGCAGAGCAGAGGCAGAGACTGCAATTAATCAGGTTGCAGCAATCTGGGGCTAAAACTAGGCCAGCTTTTCGATCACCTTGTTTTAGCCAGGGATCACTAATCTGGTACTGCTGCAATATCACCACGACCCGGTTAGGCTCTGCAGCTGTTTCCCGTTTGCCACAGCATTGAATATCCAGGGTTTCTGGTCAGCGGGCAGGGGCTATGCACCATAACAGCACATAGCCTGCCCAGATGAATATCAGACCCCAAGTGTTTCCTGACGTCTTTGGGTGCTGGCTCTTGGGGCATCTTTTATTGTGAGATACACTTGTAAGTGCTTGGTTACACTTCAAGGGTCTAGATTTATTTTCACAGACTCTCTGCAATTAGAGGCTTTTCTTACTGCAGAGAGAAGGGGGTTGTTGAGTGAAGTTGTAGGTGGGATTAATTAATGGCTGTAATATTAGAGGTTTGTACTCCTTGTTTTTCCTTTAGGATTATTTAACATTTATTCCTCCTCAAGATGTGGGCTTATTGATGTGCATTTTTTCTTGTATCTTATTGTATTTGTACTAATGCTAATTTTTGGTCTTCTTTCCTATAATACTTGCTTTGCAAGTATTTGTTGAAACTTTATAAATAAAGTTTTAAGGTCTAGGAGCACTGTCAATGGAGGTTCAATATATCAAACATACATATAATTTTAAACAGTTACAGATTTTAAATTGGCATAACCCAAAACTCCTTTCCCTAAGAGACAATGTTCCAGCACATAAACAGAATGGAAGTCCTCTCTTCACACTCCTTCCTCAACTCTTGTATTTATCTTTCATGGAACATAACGGACAGCTAGATAGCATGGTTTGCCGTTCACCCTGCCTACTGTAAAACGCCACACTAGATGTGAGTAAATATGGCTCACAGGCCAAAACCATCCATGGAATGTCTTTCTTCCAGCCTCTGGTGAAACTCCATGCATTTTGAGATATGGAGGCACATACCCATTTCACAGTTGCTCCGCTCCTCCTTCCTGCTGACCCCAAGGTCTTTGTGAACAGCCAGCCTACCTACTTTAAAATCAACTATGATGAGAAAAATTATGAGCAGCCGATTACAGTACATAATACAACCACTCGTGAGAGGGAAGTTAACAGCCTCTTTTGTGCAGTCCACCTCAAGTACAACATACAGTATATCCCGTTTTCATAGCTGTGGCCCTAAACAGAAGCTCAGGCTGCAACCTCAAAATATCAAGGACTACTGTGTTTATAACCAGGAGATGGCCAGAGAATCCTAGCCACCAGGCTAAGTAAGAGAAAACCAAACCAGGCATGAGGTGCAGGGAGTTTTCCCACAGAAGGAATAGGGTAGGAAAATGTGTGGAGAGAAAGTGGAGGGAATGTAGGGAAACATTTTATTTAATCCGCGAGACGGCGCAATAAGGCTATCTCCTCCTCAACTGGAGTTCTGAGGGTGATTCCTAAACACCCCCCCTCCCCCCCAGATATCAGTCATTTGTGTTACCACTGTCTAAACCTTTGTTCATCCCTGTCCCAAAACATTTTTAATCTTCAGCATTACTTTCATGGCCTAAGGCTCCTTTCTCTAGGAACAAGCAGGAAGTCAATCTTCACATATGGGTGACATTGGTGCTGACAGAGCCTGCACGGATCCAATCCCCAGCTTTCAAAGAAAGCCTTTGGGAGCTACACCGCACACGTGTAGTCACCTTTCCACCTAAAAGGTGCCATCTTACCTCAGTCTTTTTTCCACAGAGCCCTGCAGCCATGCATATAGTTGATTGTTTCCACTATTAGACCCCTGTCCTGCTTTTTGGATAAAGACGCTACGCAGCGAATTTAGCCCGTTCATAGCCAGAATCATGGATCTGTCATTCTCAACAGGCTCATTCCCGCGAAGCCTCAAAACACACATCTATCAGACCACTGCTGAAAAATAACAAACTAGACCCCCAGAAGGATGACTCATACAGGCCTATATCAAGCATGCCACTACTCGCCAAGATAATTGAAAAATAAGCCCAACGCCAAATACAATACCACATCGAGACCGCTGCTCCGCTGGACCCCTGCCAACATGGATTCACGGATTCTCACGGTGTTGAAACACTCCTCACCACCCTCTTCGATAACGTAATCGCTGGAATCAACAACACCCGGCAAGGGTTTGCCCTCATCTTTATGGATATAGCCACTGCTTTCGACTCAGTAAGCCACGAGCTCCTCCTGGTACGGCTTAAGGAGAAGGGTATTCGTGACACAGCCCTAAGCTGGTGCAAATCATACCTGTCCGACAGATGGCAGCACGTAAGATCCGGTGCTACAACTTCAGAACCATTCCACCAGTGGCAGGGTGTACCGCTGGGATCCTCCCTCTCCGCCTTGATGTTCAACAAATACATGCAGCCCATCTGCACCCTCATCCGATCTTTCAATGTCGACTGCTTGATATATGCCGATGATGTGCTGCTCTACATGCCATTCTCAGCCGACCAGCCGGACCTCTCCCCACTGACAAACTGTTTCAATGCCGTATCAAACTGGCTCCAGACTCAACACCTTTGAATACAGCACAAGACGACAGAAGTCCTCTTCATCACGAGGAACCAAAGCTTCACCCCTCCAGCCTCCTTAAAGGTCAAGGAGGCAGAACTAACTACCAAATCCACTACCTAGGAGTCACAATAGATCAATGCCTGGACATGAAGGCCCACATAAGCAACACAGTAAGAGCAGTTTACCACAAGATCCAGACACTCAAGCACCTGCGCTCCCTGCTTGAGCCTGATGACTTCTGGACAATCTTCCAAGCGTTGGTGATCCCGCATTTTGATTACACAAATGCAATTCTACAAGGGCTCCCACAATCCACCCTAAATCCACTCCAGCTAGCAATGAACACTGCGGCCAGAGTTCTACACGGTGCTTCCAGGAAGGATCATGTAACACCCATCCTGAGACATCTCCACTGGCTCCCCCCATCCACGGCAGACTCTCGTTTAAATCCCTACTACTGACTTTCAAGGCCATCAACAGGCTCTCCTTCACCTCCCTCATCGAGCTTATCCAGCCTACGCCCTCCAACAGATCCAGAAGATCTGCAGCAGTCAACACACTGGTAATCCCGAAGGAAATAACACAATGCACGCAGGCAACGACAAACAGGGCTTTTAGGTTCTATGCGCCCAGATGCTGGAATGCCCTCCCACCCAACATAAGGGCAATCCCCGACCTTGCCCAATTTAGAAAGGCATTGAAGCACCACCTCTTCCTCAAACACTATTCAGACGACAGCGCACAACCACCCCCCACCATCAGGCCCACCACACCAACACACAAAGCACGTGATGAGGCATCCACACCCATTGGCGCCAGCATAGACTATGCTTACTTGTAAATATAGCAGCTTGTATATACCCCTACCCTGGTATAAATGGCACCAGCCTTGATAATGCATACCTTGTAAATAGCAGCATCGACTATGCTTACTTGTAAATAGAAGCTTGCATACACCCCTACTCTGGTAGAAGCCGCGCCAGCCTTGATTATGCATACCTTGTAAACAGCAACATGTATATGCCCTCACACCCTGTAAAGATTATACATACTCTGTAAATAGTTACCCCAGAAATATCCAAGTTACAGTACCTGTTCTCTGTACATACAGAGCAGCTGTCTGCTCTGTATAAGTTACTGTTGTATGTAAACCGCACTGATACTAAACAGCACGGTATAGAAGAGACAGTAAATAAATAAATAGTTAGTATTTTCTTCTTTTTTTGTTGGTTTGATCACCTTACGGCCACGGCATCATGTTTTTCACTTGGGTACTTCTTTTCTTTTAGTTTTTTGGCCCACAGGTTGTTTGCTCACAGCCTAACTGGTCGAGACATCGTAGTTTAATCTCATGGGGCTCGTTTTTCCCGCTGTCTTTGACCAGCAGATTTAAGCAATGTGGCAAGTGCAACCACACTATGTCCTTCACTGACCGCCATAACACCTACATTAAATGCTTCGGGGTGGACCACGATGTGTCTTCCTGCCAGCTCTTCGGCTAAGACCGGGAAGGAACATGAAAGGCGGCAGGGGAGATGTTTGGCAAGTCTGCCTCAGGATCGGCATGGGGGGGGGGGAGAATCCGTGTCTTCGACACCACTATCGCACACTAGGGCTCAGTTGGAACCCCAGGAGCATTGGTCAGCAGAGTCGTCCTCAGAGGACTTTCCCCAAGCATCAAAGGCTTCATCAAAGCTGAAGTCGAGGTCCAACCTGGGCACGGGGGATAAGACCTCCAGGACACAGGCATGGAGTCCTTAACCTGACACCAGTGATGATGGCCAGGAGCACCCCTCGAAGGAGCCCTTGCAGAAGGTATTGTCTGTAGAGTCAGGGGATCGAGTTGGGTCCCCCGATGCCATCACTATCAGAGATTCCCTTGCCAGGGATCAGACGTCAACGAGTCCAGGACATGCCTCCGAGGAACCATCTGCTATCAACGCTTAGATAATGGCCCTTGAGCGCATCTTTATGGTGTTCATTAAGGCACAGCAGGGCCTGATTCCCGGTCACTCCAGGTCATCAGCGCCTACTACGGGGCCATCCTCTGCCAGGACCTCCCCGGAAGATGCTCTACACATCCTTGAGAGACTGGCTCGAACGGTGTAGATTCCATTGGTGACCGACTAGAGGCCCAATGCAGCATATTTAATGGCTGCATTGGAGCTCAGATGCCGGCTATCAATGCAGAGACGATCTGATGACCGTGGGGCACTCAACGACTCCTCTGGCTCTGCATCAGTGTGGGAGACGGAGAAGGAGTCTTGAAACCACTCTCCACTGGGACATCCTCTCAGACCTATCCATGCCACACCATTGATGGCAGTGACCTCTGGAGGATCTTGACTTCCTGGAGTTTGTGTGGGAGATGTCCCAGTCACTCACCTTCGTGATGGTGCCCAAGGATGAGCTGCATACCAAGGATCTCAAGATCCTCCAGTATGAGGTTCCTCTTCAGGAGGCACTAACGATGCCCATGCCCCCCATCCTCAAAACAGTGTTCAGGATGTGGGAGACACCAGTGATGGTGCAGATTGTGAATCACTGACTCTATTCACAGTATCAGGTCGGTCAGAGCCCCCAAACAGCACCCCAGCCAGAGTCGGGGGGGGGGGGCGTTTGACTCCTTGGGCATAGTCTCCCTCCCCCAGGAGATACAAAGCCCAAGGTTCACAGGAAGACAGCTAGTCCACTTCACACAACAGTGGCCAAGCATCACCATGCCTGGGTGCTACAGGTGGTCAGGGAAGGCTACCTCCTCCCTTTTTCCCCAGGGGGACTTGCCCATGGAGCCACCTTCCAGGAGAGGTATCTCAGGTGACAGGTGGCCATAGGCTCAAATGGCGGTCTGGAGAGCTGAGACAGCACCACATCGAGGTTGCATTCCAGTGCTGGAGGATGGAGGGAGGGGCCTTGACAACAGAAGGCCCCTGAGGAATCTGGAGACCAGGGGCAGGATCGAGAGAGGCTTCCCCTCTACAGGGTGGTGGTTCACAGCTATGGCGCTGAGATGGACACTGACTTAGATTTCAGGCTTGAATGCGAGAGATGCAAAAGGTACTGCAAAACAAGTTGTACCTGGCAGAAGAACAGATTCACGTTCCTGTTTGTGCACTAGATGGAGAACCTCCTACACTTGAAGGTGCAAGCCCTTCTAGAGGGCGGCTTCCTGGAGGCCAGGAGGACCTCCTCGATCTCCCTTGTGAGGTGAAAAGGGGCCAATGCTACCCGTTCAGCAGCCATGCTGTCAGTCCTCAGGTTGGGGAGCAGAAGGGAGCCCTCCTCCTGCAAAAGGAGACCTAGGGCCTGGCCCAGGGGTACTGGGGCTGTCACCGACACAGAGAGCAGCAGGGGAACCAGGATTGCCTGGGTCACCAGGATCAGAGGCATGCTTGCTCTGGATTTTGAACAGACACTTGGGTATGGGGGGGGGTCAGCGAGAATGCATAAAGCAGGCCCTGCAACCATGAGATCAGAAACACATCTGCTGCTGCCCTCCCACGGTGTGGTTGAGGGGGGCAGAACCGTAGAAGCCGAGCGTTGTCTGGAGAGGCGAACAGGTCCAGGCAGAGCCTGCCCCAGAGCCGGAAGAGCCTATGGGCCACCTCAGGGTCCAGGTGCCACTCATATGGTGGACGACTGTGCTGAGCCTGTCCGCCAGGGAGTTGTCCTAGCCCGGTAGGTACACAGCCCTTGGGTCATGGGGTTGTGCATCGCAAAGGAATGAAGTACTACGGCCTCCTGACAGAGGAAGTAGGAGCCCGTTCCGGCCTGTTTGTTCACATAGAACATGGCCACCTGGTTGTCTGTCTGAATGAGAATCGGAAGACCTCCGAGCAGGAGGCAGAAGGCCTGCAGGGCCAGAAAGATAGCTCGGAGCTCGAGGAGATTGATCTAAAGGAGAGATTCCTTGGTAGACCAGTGGCCCGGAATGCGCTGGCCCTTGCAATGCACACCCCAGCCTGCTAGGGAGGAATCCATAGCCAGAATCCTCTTGAGGTGCTGGTGCTTGGAAAGGCATCCCCGCCCTGAGGTGGTACAGGGACTTCCACCAGGTTAAGGAGGCTGCCAGCTGCTGGGTGACCCACACCTTGTCCTTCAGTCCACTTGTGGCCTGAGATTGGAGGCACCACTGGGCCGCTTGCATGTGTATATGGGCTAGGGGCATAACAAGCACTGTTGAGGCCATATGGCTCAGCAAGCGGAGGAGCTGATGGGCCGGCACCGACCTAGAGGCTTGCACCTCCCCGGCAGTGCTGCATCAGGTGGTAAGCCCCGTCTTCTAAGAGAAAGCCTTGGCCAGCAGTGTGTTCAGCTGGGCCCCTATAAATTCCAGGTTCTGCATCAGGGACAGCCTGGACTTGGGGTAGTTGATGATGAAGCCCAACTGATGAAGGGCATAAATGGTCAGCCTTGTGGTCCAGTCCACCTCCTCGGCAGTGCTGCCCCTGACGAAGACGTGAGCTCCTTGAAGGCACATGTGGTGTGGCTAGGCATTTTGTGAAGGCACTTGGAGAGGAGGCGAGCCCGAATGGGAGCACCCTGTACTGGAAGGGCAGACCTCCCACTACAAACCTCAGGTATCGCCTGTGGGAGGGATGAATCAGATGTGGGCATAAGTGTCCTTGAGATCCAAGAAGCAAAGCCAGTCTCCCTGGTGGAGGTAGGGCAGCAATGTTCTAAGGGAGAGCATCTTGAACTGATCCCTCACCAGGAACCTGTTGAGGTTGCATAGATCCAGGATAGGCCAGAGGCCTCCTGTTCTTTTGGGGACAAGGAAAGACCTTGAGTAGAAGCCCCTGCCCCAGAGGTGGTGGGGCACAGGTTCCACCACCTTGTTCCTGAGCAGGTTTGCAAGCTCTCTGACCAAGACCGGGACCAAGGACTTACCCAAGGCCACCGGCACTCAGTGCTTGTTTCGACACCCCAGACATCCCCTGAGGCCAGAGAGCCAGGTGTCGAGGCAGATGATGCTGGGAGTCCAGACATCATCGCCTGCTGCAAGTCCAGAATGGAGGAGAGACTGCTCCATGGTCACCATACGGGCCTTGAGACCCGATGGCTCAGCAGCCTGCGACAAAGGTATCGTGGGACTCGAGTACAGCGCCGGCACTCCATAGAGTGCATACACCAGGAGGACTATGAGTTCCCGAACACTGGCATGGTCACCACTGGCTGAGGTCTCCTGCCTCAAGAGTTTAGGAGGGTACTGCACAGAGTTGCTTGAGTCCCACCACGGGACCTTCCCAGGCTTCGTCGGCATCTTCTTAGGAGGGTCCGGCAACCTACCAGAGGAGCCACCGCTGCGGGACTCCGAGAACACCCAGACCTCCTTCAAGGAACCCTCCTTTGGACTGGGAGAGTGAGATGCCGGAGCAGAGTCTAGCTTGGGAAACAGCTTCTCCTGCAACTCCGAACATTTCCTGTTGGTCTTTGACATCATGGCCTGTCACTGATCACAGGAGGAGCTGTCGTGGTCTGGGTCCAGATAGTGGAGGCAGCAATCATGAGTATCAGTAACCGATATGGTTTGGCCACACTTTTTAAACCCACCGGGAGTCATGGTGGGAGAACACCCAGCCGGTGTCGAGGATCCCTGGTCTAAAAAAAAGGCACGAATGCCGGTCAAGGAAGAACCTTGACAAAAAAGGGGATCTCCCGAGGCCGAGAATGGCACAGAGGTGCCTGACTCAAGGCGGAGGAAGTACAGAGACTGAAAGAATTTGGAAGGGAAATAATCACCTTTTCTGGGAAGGATGAGGACCACATCCATTGGGATCCGCGGGAAAAAAAAAAGGAGACTTAACAAGATGGCACCCTTGGGCGGGAAGGGGACCACGCATGCGTGGTAGCATTCCCAAAGGCTTTCTTTGAAAGCTGGGGAAATGCTTCACGTGGGCTCTGTCAGCACAGACGTCATCCACGTGAGGACTTCCTTCCAGCTTTTTCCTGGAGAATAATGCAACTCCTTCCCTACAACCCGTGATGTCCAGGCTACTGGAGTGAGGATTGCATCTTCAATGTTGCTGCTGCACTGTCAGACTTCCAGGCAATCAGCACCCTCTGCTTCCTTTCAACTGTGGCTTTACAGGATTTTTCAGTAGCCTTTTACTTGGGAGTCCCATATGTGAGGACTGACTTCCTGCTTGTTCACAGAGAAAGCATACTCACCTTTAACAGGTGTTCTCCGGGGACAGTAGGAATCAGTCGTCACAACCATCCTGCCTCCCAGTGGAGTTTTTCTTTTTATGCTTGATTAAGCTATGTCATCATACTAACGTAAGATGGCACCTTTGGACAGGAAGGTGAACATGCATGCGTGGTGTAACTCCGAAAGGCTTTCTTTGAAAGCTGGGGATTGGATCCATGCGGGCTCCGTCGCACCATCACCCATATGTGAGGACCGATTCCTGCTGTCAACAGAGAAAGCGTAGTTACTCACTTGTAACAGGTATTCTCCAGGGACAGCAGGAATCAGTCCTCACATATGACTGACGTCATCACCGACAGAGCCCTTGCGGAAGCATCCCCTCAGCTTTCAAAGAAAGCCTTTGGGAGATGCCACCATGCATGCGTGATCCCCTTCCCATCCAAGGGTGCCATCTTGCTCAGTCAGATGACATAGCTAAAAGACATCACAAAAAAAAAAAAAAAAAAGATGGTAAAGGAGCAACTGCAAGGGGAGGAGGGAGGGTTGTGAAGACCGATTCCTGCTGTCCCCAGAGAACACCTGTTACAGGTGAGTAAAGCACAGTTACTTACCTGTAACAGGTGATCTCTGGGAACAGCAGGAATTAGTCCTCACATATGGGTACGTCAGTACCGACGGAGCCTGCGCGGGAATGCTCCCCAGCTTCCCAGAATGAAAGCTTTTGGGGCATCCCACAGCGCATGCACACTGCCTTCCCGCCTTTCCTACCAACTCTCCTCAGTTCAAGTTTAAAGCTGAGACAATAGAGAGAGAGAGAGTAAAGGAAAGACAAAGAGAGAGATACAACTCCTAGGGGAGGTGGGTGGGTTGTGAGGACTAATTCCTGCTGTTCCCAGAGATCACCTGTTACAGGTAAGTAACTGTGCTATCTCCAGAAACAAGCAGGAATAAGTCCTCACATATGGGGACTCCCTAGCTAAGATGCCTGGGAGATCCCCAAGGGTATGAGACCCTGAGGGGTTCCTCGTCTTCCTATGGATCTCAGGCATCCATTCAGGGAAGGAGGGCAGGAGTTGTTCAAGAATGGAACAGGTGTCTGAGGACAGCCTGACCAAACAAGGCATCCCGGCGGGAGTCCTTGTCCAAACAGTAATGGGCTGTGAAGGTATGAACAGAGGCCCAGGTGGCTGCTCAACAGATCTGATCGATGGACACAGAATGAAGATGAGCCATAGAGGTGGCCATGGCCCTCACATTGTGAGCTGTGACATGGCCCTCCAGAGAAAGATTCTTACTCTGGTAAGCAAAAGAAATACACTGAGCAATCCAATTGGACAGTGTTCTTTTGGAGACTGGAAGTCCTAAATGAGAAGGATCAAAAGCAACAAAAATCTGGGAAGACTTTCTATGTTGCTGTGTCCTGTGTAAGTAAAAAGCTAGAGCTCTTTTACAATCTAGAGTATGAAGGTTCCTCTCTGCAGTTGATGCATGAGGAGCTGGAAAAAAGACAGGTAAATATACCTCTTGATTAAGATGAAAAGGTGAGACCACTTTAGGCATAAAGTGAGGATTTGTCCTAAGGACTACCTTATCATGATGGAACCTTGAATAAGGTGGATTAGCCACTAAGGCCTGAAGTTCACTGATGCGGCGAGCAGAAGTGATTGCAATAAGGAAAATAACCTTCCAGGAAAGAAATTTCAAGGAGGTAGTGGCTAAGGGTTCAAAAGGTGGCTTCATAAGCTGACCAAGAACCAAATTTAAATCCCATGCCACCGGAGGAGGTCGAATGGGAGGTTTAGTTAAAGTTAGGCCTCTCATAAATCTTGCAATAAGAGGATGAGAGGAAACAGGTTGTCCATTGATAGGCTTAAGGGATGCTGCAATAGCACTTAAATGGACCCTTACTGAATTCGTCTTAAGGCCTGCATTGGAAAGATGCAGGAGATATTCTAATAGAGAATTCAGAGGAAGTGCCAGAGGGTCAAGACCCTTTTGAGCACACCAAATGGAAAATCTTTTCCATTTAAAGGCATAGGAACGCCTAGTGGAAGGTTTCCTGGAAGCATGAAGGATATCCTTCACTTGCTGCGAAAGATTGAAGTCTTGAAGGTCTAGGCCTTCAGTAACCAAGCTCTGAGGTGAAGGGACTTGGGGCTTGGATGCCACAAAGTCCCCTCCTCCTGAGACAGAAGGTCTGGAGCAGCTCCTAAGTCCAGGGAGGGGGCTTGGGAGAGATGCAGAAGTAGAGGGTACCACATTTGGCGTGGCCAGCGTGGAGCTATGAGGATCATAGATCCTTGATCCCTCTGAAGTTTGAACAGAGTCTTGGGAATCAAAGGAATGGGTGGAAAGGCATACAGGAAGTCCTGACCCCAATGAAGGAGGAAGGCATCCTTGGCCTGAACTCCCTGACACGGAATTCTGGAACAGAACCAGGGAAGTTTGGCATTCCACGGACTTGCAAATAGGTCTATGTCCGGGGTACCCCATTCCTGGAAGATTCTGAGTACCTGATCCATGTGCAGGGACCATTCGTGCGGAAGCAGAACTCGACTGAGTCTGTCTGCCCAAGAGTTTTGAATTCCTGGGAGGTATACTGCCAGGAGATGGATTTGATGCTCTCTGGCGAAGGCCCATAATCTTAGAGCTTCGTTGCAAAGCGACAGAGAGCCAGTTCCTCCTTGCTTGTTTATGTAAAACATGGCTACCTGATTGTCTGTTTGAATGAGGACTGTCTGGTAGCAGAGGAGGGTTATGAAAGACCTTGAGAGCTAGGTACACTGCTCGAAGTTCCAAGAGGTTGATATGAAGGGAGGTCTCCTGTGGGGACCAAGTGCCTCGGGTGGATAGGTCCTGTAGATGAGCTCCCCAACCTGTTTGGGAGGCATCTGTTGTGAGGATTGCTTGGGGCAACAAAGGTTGGAAGGGGGACCCCAGCAACAGATTTTGAGTGGACATCCACCATTGGAGAGACCAAAAGAGACGTTTGGAGTTTGCTATTTGGTCTGAAAGAGCTCCTGAAGCTTGAGTCCACTGGGTGGACAAAGTCCACTGAGCTGCTCTCATGTGTAGGCGAGCATAGGGCACCACATGTACTGTGGAAGCATTGTGGCCTAGTAGTTGTAGCATCTCCCGGGCAGTTAAGTGGTCCTTTGACTGAATCTGGGAGGCTAACTGCACTAGACGTTGGCAACGAGCCTGGGGAAGATAGGCTCTTGCAGTAGTGGTGTCCAACCAGGCCCCTATGAATTCTAGGGACTGAGTAGGGGTGAGCTGAGACTTTGGGAGGTTTACCACAAGTCCCAGATACTGCAGAATGCTCCTGGTGCTGTCCAGGGAAATTTGGGCTTCTGACTGGGATGGAGCTCGGATGAGCCAGTCGTCCAGATATGGGAAGACAAAGATTCCCAGAGTGCGCAGAAATGCAGCAACTATTGCCATGCATTTGGTGAACACTCTTGGAGCAGAGGCCAGACCGAAAGGAAGGACTCTGTATTGGTAATGTTTTCCCTGGAACAGAAAACGTAGGAATTTTCTGTGGGATGGATGGATGAGTATATGAGTGTACGCATCCTTGAGATCTAGAGAACAAAGCCAATCCTGACTCCGTAGGTATGGAAGGAGAGTGCCTAAAGAGAGCATCTTGAACATCTCCTTGTATAGAAATTTGTTCAATTCTCAGAGATCTAGAATGGGTCTGTATCCCCCTGTTTTCTTTGGAATGAGAAAGTAGGGGGAGTAAAACCCTGAACCCTGTTGAAGAAGAGGAACTTCTTCTATGGCTCTCTGGGCCAGAAGGGAGGTTACCTCCTGATCCAGAAGGTCGAGGAGAGATGTGAGAGAATTGAAATGTCTCACCATGGTGTAGGGAGGAAGGTCTGAGAAATGAAGTTTGTAGCCCTCTCTGATGGAGAGGGTCCACTGCTCTGATGTGATTTGCTCCCATCTGGGAGCAAAATGAGCTAACCTTCCTGGAATGGTGAGAGGTTCTGGCTGTTGTAGAGCCAGAAAGGTTAAGTTCTCTAGTATCAAGTCAAAACCCCTGAGGGGCTTGGGACTGCTGGGTTGCAGCAGCCTCTGCAGGTTTAGGCCTGGCCTGTTTAGGTTGCTGATGCTTAGTAGCAAAGCGACCTGTAGAAGACTGTTGACCAGAAGTGGAAGGAAATCTGCCCTTCTTGTAAAAAGACTTTTTAAAAGATTTTTTCTTGGCCGGAGTGGAGGTAGACTTAGAAAGTCTATCCCGAGCAGCATTTTCTGCATCCATTTGAGTGGCTTTAATTTGCCACTCCTTGCCAAATAGGTTTTTATTTATTTATTTAACAGTATTTCTAAACCACCTTATCATAATAATCAAGGTGGTATCACAGCAAACAATCTGGTAGTGTGAGTGTGTTATACATGCAGTGAGGGAGAAAATTTAGTTGGGTGCGTGTTGTGTTGTGTGCTAGATTAGTTTGAGTTATGTACAATGTGGGCTATATACAGTGGTGCTAAAAACATCTTATATACATACAGTGTTAGGCGGTGACGTGTGCTGATATACGGCTATTTAGACTATGTGATGTGTCCATAGTGTTCTATGAACAGCATGGTTTTCAGCTGTTTCCTAAAGTCCTTGAGGTCTGTAGTTGCCCTCAAATCGTCCGGTAGTTTGTTCCATATTGTTGGAGCAGCCATGGAGAGTGCTCGGTCTGTTGTGTCCTTGCGTGTGTGTTTGTATTCACTTGGGGTGCTGACTCGGTTGTGAGTTTGTTTTCTTCTTGGACGTGTACTGGTGTCTGGTTGTATGAGGGTGTGCAGGCTGTTGGCTGATGTGTGCTGTTTTATCTTGTATAGGTTTATGATAGTTTTGTATCTGATGCGTGCACTGATTGGAAGCCAGTGTAAGTCCTTTAAGGTGGGTGTGATGTGCTCCTGTCTTGCAGTTCCGGATATGATTCGTGCTGCGGTGTTTTGTGCCAGTTGGAGTGGTTTGATGGCTTGTTTCGGTAGACCAAGGTATATCGGATTGCAGAAGTCCAGTAGTGGGGTTATCAGAGCTTGACATACGGTACGGAAGTGTTCTGGGGCGAGGAGTGGTTTCAGTCTCCTGATGATTCGCATCTTGTAGTAGGCTTTTTGTATTGTTTTGCCTATGTGTGGCTTGAGATTGAGTTTATTGTCCAGCGTAACCCCGAGGTATCTCACTTCTGACCTTATTGGTATAGTAGTGTTTTGTATCTTTATATTCGGTGGGTGTATGAAGCTTTGGTTCCGAGTGATGATTAAAGCTTCAGTCTTGTTGTAGTTTATTGCGAGGTTGTTGTCCTGACACCAATTGGTCATTTGTGTAAGGCAGTCTGTTATCTTAGAGAAGTCCGGGTTGTCGATTGATATCGGGGTGTATATCATGATGTCGTCCGCATAGATTGTGTATTGAATGTTGTTCTCACCTGTATTGAATGTTTTCACCTGTACAGGGCAGATTTCCTAAACCATCTTGAACCCAGGGTTCTAGATCAGAAGCCTGGAGCCAAGCAATTCTACGAGCAGCTATAGCAATGCCTGAGGCTCTGCTGGCACCTTCAAAAGAATCAAAGGCTGCCCTGTTGGAAAACTTTGAAATGTCTTGAGTATGCTTAAGCCAAAGAAGGAATTCATCCCTTTTATCTTCTGGAATAAAAGGGAGAAAGTTGTGCAGCTTTTCTGCAACCTCCTTCAGAAACATACCCATATAAAGGCTGTATGAATTGATTCTGGCAATAAGCATGCTAGCTTGGAAGATCTTCCTACCAAAAGCATCCAAGGTCCTGCATTCTCTTCCTGGAGGAGTAGAAGAGTGTCTTTTGGTACTCTTTATCCTCTTCATAGCTGACTGCACCACAATGGAGTGGTGAGGAAGCTGAGTTTTTTGAAATCCAGGAGAAGGAGGGACACGGTACATAGTGTCCAATCTACGAGAATGAGGAGAAAGGGTGAGAGGAGTCTCCCACAAGTCAATCAAATGTTCTTGAAGAATTTCATGAATTGGCAAGGTGACTGCCTCTCTGGGAACCTTAGAGTATCCCAAAATATCTAATTTTTTTGCTCTAGGTTCTTTTTCAGAGGTTACTGAAATAGAGAGTCCTTTAGCTACTTCTATTATGAAGTCTTGAAAGGACAAATCCTCTGGAGGAGACATTCTCCTTTTTGGAGAAGGCGGCTCCTCAGGAAGGGTGACAGATACTGTAGGAGACTCATCCGATGACTCAGAATCATCAGAAGAATCGAAGTATCGTCTGCCCGATTCCAAAGATCGATAGGCGTATCGATCGGTACAGACATCGGGTGTTCCCGGTACCAGGTCGGTACCTAGAAAGAGCCCAGGACAGGGAGCCGGAATCGGCATCCTGGCCGATGTCAATACAGCCGGTACTGGTATCGAGGTTGGTGCCGGTACCGACAACATGGCTTGTTGCGGTACCGACAGCGTCACAGCCTTGATGAAAGCTAGTATGGCCTGCTGCATGGATTGCACAGTGTGATCCATGGACGCCACGACTGCCTGGATGTCGGTACCGGGAGATTGTGCCGGTACCCCAGAGCAGTCTAACAGGTGATCGGTCAAGGCCGTGCCATCGATGTCAACCTGTAACCCCACAGGAGGAGCTTTGGAAGCCGGAGCTTCCCGCCGGGGTTATTTGGCTGGGGCAGGATCCTCAAGGGCAAGCCCGGAGGCATCTCAATACTTAGAGGGAGATTTGCCCTTTGAGGACCTGCTAGAAGTATGTTTGGTTACCTGAGATCCATCAGGAGAGGAAGACCTGGAAGATGTCGATGCCACCGCCGGTGCATCCGTGGGAAACAGCACATGGAGCTTGGCTGCTCGGTTCTGTAACCCTCGTTTAGACATTAGAGAACAGGACTGGCAATCCGGGACGGAGTGTTCAGGCCCCAAACATTTAAGACACCATTCATGGGTGTCTGTCACAGAAATTGTACCGCTACACTTAGTGCATTTTTTGAAGCCAGAGGCTGGTTTTTCCATGAGGGAAAGTTTCTTGTGGGCCTGGAGGCCTAAGAAGAAAAATACACCAAGTGAGGAAAAGTATTATTTTTTTTTTTTCTTAGAAGAAAAGAAAAGAAAAGACCGGCGGTACCGGTCCGGCGTCGGGGAAGGCAGACACGCGACCAAAGAAATAGATTAAAATAAAGAACTTCTTCAGCGGTGACAGGAACACGACCTGCTGGCTCCGCGGAAAAGAAGAACTGAGGAGAGTTGGTAGGAAAGGCGGGAAAGCAGCGCGCATGCGCTGTGGGATGCCCCAAAAGCTTTCATTCTGGGAAGCTGGGGAGCATTCCTGCTCAGGCTCCATCGGTACCGATGTACCCGTATGTGAGGACTTATTCCTGCTTGTTCCTGGAGATCTACACTTTCTCCAGGAACAAGCAGGAAGTCATTCCTCACATATGGGACTCCCCAGCTACAGGCTACCGAAAGCCCATAGCAAAAAACAGGGCTCCCTCATGGGGAGCCACAAGCAGCAGCCATTGAGTCTATGCCTACAGACCATAGTAGGACCCCTGTGTCTGATGAACCAGCACTCTGGTAGCCTGAACACAGAAGGGTCGGAGAGTAGGAATTGTCTAAACCCCGAAAAGGTTACAGAGCACAGCCTGGCTGAAGGCACTGTCCCATCTAATAGCGTTATTAGAAAAGGTTCAGAGAAGAGCCACCAAAATGGTAAAGGGATGGAAGGATACTCCTATGAAGAAAGGCTAAAAAGGTTAGGGCTCTTTAACCTGGAAAAGAGACGGCTGAGGGGAGATATGATAGAAGTCTATAAATTAATGAACGGAATAGAATGGATAAACGTAGATCGATTGTTTACGTTATCAGAATATAGAAAGACTAGGAGACACCCTACAGGGTAAACTATTTAAGACTAATAAATTCCAGAGTTTGATTACACATTGAGTGAACAAATATTTTCTTTTGTTACCAGAGGATGTAGTAAAGACTGTTAGTGTAGCTGGGTTTAAAAAAGGTTTGGACAAGTTCCTGGAGGAAAGGTCCATAAACCATTATTATGAAGGGACCCAGGATATCAATGCTTGACCCAGTACAAGCACTGTGGAACCTGTGTCTTTTGGGGAAACTGCTAGGTACGTATGACCTAGATTGGTTACTGTTGGAAACAGGATACTGGGCTTGATGGACCTTGGTCTAACCCAGTATGGCATATCTTATGTTCTTATGACTCTCTTTCCAGGCAGTAATGGGCTGCGAAGGTATGGACCGAAGACCAGGTGGCGGCCTGGCAGATGTCCACTATCAGGACAGAGAACAAGTTTGCCACCGAGGCCCCAACACTGTGCGCTCTGACGTGGCCCCGACACTGTGCGCTCTGACGTGGCTCAAAAGCAAGGGCGATACAGTCTGCCACCCATGTTGACAACGTACACTTGGTCACCACCTCCCCCAGCCTGCTGGGGTCATAGGAGATTTATTTAATTTATTTTGAAACAATTTCTATACCGCAATTTCCAAGGATCAATTGCAGTTTACAGATAATGCACTCTTCAAAATTTTGTTAACAGCTGAATTTTCAAAGTACATGGAACAGAGAGAAACTATATACATGAGCTATGTTCACGCATTGCATGTTAGCATAGACAGAAACACAATTAAACTCATAACTATTTACAGTTCATTTGGAAAGTGGAGATTTTGGGTTAGTGGAGTTTGGGGAGGGGAGGGAGGAGAGAGTTAGAGTATTATTTTGCTCAAGAGTGCCAAAGTGGAGGGTAAATAGAACCTCAAAACCTTTCTGAAGGTCTGTAGGTCGTTTTGTTCTCCGAGGTGTTTAGGGAGAGTATTCCAGAGTTGAGGGGCCATGTGAGAGAAAGCTTTGTTACTAGTTATTTGTCTAGCTTTACTAAAATCACTTGGGATCATAAGTTTGTTTTTGTTTCCCTTGCGTTGGCTGCGTTTATTATTTTCTTTAGTGATACGTGTAGAAAGGTATGATGGGGAAATGTGGTTGATAAGTTTACATGTTGTGACAAGTATTTTATATTTTATGCAACTTTGTATTGGTAGCCAGTGGAGAGCGTGGAGTGTTGGTGTAATATGTTCAGTGGAGTTAGTGTTCAAGATTATTCTTGCTGCAACATTTTGAGATAGCTGGAGGCATTTTAAGTCCTGTTTTGTGATGCCTTGCAGGATAATATTTGCATAGTCAAGGTGTGGCATTACCACTGCTTGTATAACTGATCTAAGGTCATGAAGGTGAAGTAGAGGGCGGAGTTGTTTTAGGAGTTTGAGTTTATAGTATATCTTTTTGGTTGTTTGTGTAATAACTTTACAACCCATAAGTGAGCGGTCAATGATTACCCCTAGGTATTTAACTTCATTTTTAACTGATATGTTGATGTCATTGATTCTAATTGTTGAGGGAGGGGAGAAGTTCTGACTTCGTGTTACAAACATGGCATCAGTTTTTGTGAAATTGATGTAGAGGTTGTGATTCTCTAGCCAGTTTGTGATTTCTGAGAGGCAGTCAGCAAGTAGTTGGGTCAGTGGTTTTAAGGTGTCCCATGGAAAATAGATCATTATGTCAACCGCATAAATATGGTAATTTACACAGAACCTTTTAAATATGGAACATATCAGTTGGATATAAATGTTAAAGAGAAGGGCGGAGAGAGCTGAGCCTTGGGGGAGACCCTGTTCTTGTTTGTAGGTATCTGACGTTTGAGGTTCTATTCTAACTGCCTGAGTTCTATTAGCTAAGTAAGAGGTGAACCATTTTAGGACACCGTCTTTGATCCCTATCTGCTTAAGTCTGTTTATCATTCTTTGATGGTTTACACTGTCGAAAGCTGCAGTGATGTCAGAGATGAAAAGCTGAGGAACTTTGCGGTGGCCCTGAGTGCATTGGATAAAGAAGGACAAAGCCTTCTTATATTCCAAGGCGTGAAGGACCGTCTCCGCCCGACTGGAGTGAGGTCTTGGAAAGAAGAAAGGGAGCACCACTTCCTAGTTGAGATGGAAGGGCGACACTACCTTCGGCAGGAATTTGGGGTGCATGCAAAGCACCACTCTGTTCTTGTAGAACCTGGTATAAGGGCCACAAGGGCCTGAAGCTCGCTAACTCTGCGAGTGGAGATGAGCGCAACTAGGAAAACCACCTGTGAGGTAGCGAAGATGGCAGGTAGCCAGAGGCTCAAAGGGTGGGCACGTGAGCTGCCCCAGCACCACAGTTGAGGTCCCATTCAGTTGCCGGAGGGCGAACTGGGAGCTTCAATAGGAGCAGGCCCCGAAGGAAAAAGGTCACCAATGGTTGGACCGAAAAGGGTTTACCATCCACCAGATGGTGGTGTGCCACCAGGGCACTAAGGTGCATTTGGATGGAGTTAGACTTGAGTCCAGACAGAGAGGTGGAGAAGGTACTGTAACACCAGAGCCACCGGACAGGAAAAAAGGATCATCCCTGTCTTCGGCACACCATACAGAGAATCTGCACCATTTGAGGGCATAAGCCTTCCTAGCAGAGGCCTTGCGAGAGGCCAGTAGAATGTCCTCCACCTCAACTGAAAGATTGAAAGGGGCCAGTCACCCTTTCAGCAGCCATGCTATCAGCAACAGGGACCACAGGTTGGGGTGCATTAGAGAGCCCCCCCTCCTGAGATAGTTGTCCCGGGGCGGTCCCCAAGGGGATGGGGGCCTCCACCGTCAACTGTAGAAGCAGCGGGAACCACGGTTGCCTGGGCCACTGAGGAGCTATCAGGATGAGCGAGGCCCTGTCGCGGAGGATCCTGAACAAGGTCTTGGCGATCAGTGCCATCGAAGAGAAGGCATATATGAGGCCTTCTGACCATGAGACCAGGAATGCATCCGCTGCCACCCTGGAGGAGTGGACCTGCCGGGGAGCAGAAGCAGGCAACATAAAGTTGTACAGGCTGGCGAACAGGTCCATCACAGGTTCCCCCCAGAGCCAGAAAAGCCAACTGGCTACCCTGGGGTCCAGCTGCCACTCGTGCAGCCGGAGGATTCTGCTGTGTCTGTTGGCCCACAGGTTGTCCTAGCCTGGCAGGTACACTGCCCATAGGAGGATACCCTGTTGGATTGTGTACAAGCAGAGGACCAATGCCTCATGACAAAGGGCACGAGACCCTGCACCACCCTGTTTGTTCATGTAGAACACTGCCACCTGGTTGTCCATCTGGATCAGCACCAGCTGGTGACACAGGTGGTGACAGAAGACCTTCAAGGCTAGGTGTATGGCTCAGAGCTCCAGGAGGCTGATCTGTTGGGTGCTCTCATCCAATGACCAGTTGTCCTGAGTGCAGAGATCTCCACAGTGGGCTCCCCAGCCAAGCAGGGAGGTGTCCATGGTGAGGACCTTCGAGGGGCTTGGGGCCTGAAAAGGCATGCCCGCCTCGAGATGCTGGGGTGACTGCCACCAGGCCAGGGAGTCTGTCATTTGGTGGGTCACTGAAACTCTGTCTCTGAGGCGGCCAGTGGCCTGAAACCACTGGTCCCAAAAACACCTCTGCGCCACCCTCATATGGAGGTGAGCATCTGGGATAATGTGGACCGTGAAGGCCACGTGCCCAAGGAGATGTAGGAGAAGCCGGACAGGCACCGAGGGACAGTACTGTATGTCCCAAGCTGAGATGATCAGCATGGTCCCCTGGCAAGAAAGCCTTCAACTGGAGAATGTCGATCTTTGCCCCAATGAACTCCAAACAATGTGTTGGGAGGAGGTGAGACTTGGGGTAGTTTATGACAAAGCCCATGTGTTGCAGAATCTGGATCGTGCATGCAGTAGCCTGCTGCACCTCTGACGCTGTGCCTCCCTTTATGAGCCAGTCATCCAGGAAGGGAAAGAAAGATCCCCTGGATACAGAGGAAGGCAGCCATGATTCCCAGGCATTTTGTGAAGACTCTTGGGGCAGAGGCTAGGCTTAAGGGGAGCACCCTGTATTGAAAGTGCCTGCCCCACACAACAAACCACAGGTACTACCTGTGGTTGGGGTGGATGAGGATGTGGGTATAAGCATCCTTGAAGTCTAAGGAGCATAGCCATTCTCCCTGCTAGAGGTATGGCAGCAATGTTCCAAGGAAGAGCATCTTGAACATCTCCCTCACCAGAATTTGATGAGGTTGCGCAGATCGAGGATGGGCCTTAGGCCCCCTGTCCTCTTTAGCACAAAGTAGTACCTTGAATAGAATCCCCTGCCCTTGAGGTGGTGGGGCATAGATTCCACTGCCTTGTCCTCGAGAAGATTAGCCATCTCCTTCAGAAGGTGGTCCCGGTGGAGGGGAGACCTGAGGGGCTCTCCTGGGAAATAAGGGGGAGGTGTCAGTCAGGTGGAGGAGGCAAACCTCCCCAACTACCCTTCGTGCCCAGGCATCGGTGGTGATGGTCACCCACCTCTGGGCATAGAGGACCAGACATCCCCCTGTGGGCTGCTGATCTCCTTCAGGTAGAGGGGCTATGCTCAAGGAGTCAAAATCTCCCCCTTGGCTGGGCCAGAGCCTGGGGTTTGGAGCCTTCTGCTTATGTGGGCCATGCCCATGTCCCTTGGCCTGCTGACCCTGTTGGTGAGCTTGGGAGGCCTGATAAAGGTGGGTAGTTTCTATAAGCAGCTCCCTTCCTAGGGTAGAAGGGCTTTATACCCAAGCCCTTCGGTCGGGGGGTGGGGGGTAGCGGTCTTTTTTAAGAGAGCCTGGTCCTCGTCATGAACTCGGTCTCCAGCTTGGCAGCCTTGTCGGTCATGGGTTTGACCAAGAGGTTCTCTCCTTGGCAGAGGACATCAACCAATTTGTCCTGAACCCACTGCTCGAGTTTGGTCGACTGTAGCCAAGCTTGGCAGCATGCAGGGATGCCAGCCGTCGCTACTCAAGCTGCTGACTTGAATCCGTCATAGGCCACCTGAGACATGAACTTGAAGCAGTCACAAACTGCTTTGGCCAAGTTCTTCAACCGCTGCAAAGGTTCCTCAGAGAGACCAACCGAGAACCTGGCGAGTTCTTTCGCCAGGTCTCTCAGGTACATGCCCATGTACAGCTGGTAGGCCTGAATGCGGCAGATAAGCATTGAGCACTGGTAGCACTTTCTGCTGAGAGCATCCAAGGTGTGGACTTCCCTGCCGGGGGGCACAGAGGAGTGTCTTTTGGCTTTTCAGCTGACACATGGCCGATTCCACCACCATGGAGTAATGCAGCAGCTGCGACTTTTGGAAGTCCGGGCTCCGGCGAACTCGATACATCGAGTCAAGCCGTTTGCTCACCACCGGCACCAAAACTCCCACATTCAGAGCAGTTCCAGGGATGTGCACTGTGAGCGATTCCCACAGAGGGGCTTCGTACTGTAGGATTTCCAGCTCATTTCGCCAGAGGGTCCCTCCAACTCGGTAGGGAATGCCAGGGCCTTAGACATGTCCTTGACAAAAATCAAAGAAACCCATATCCTTGGGCGGGGACCACCATTGAGGCTCTGAGACAGGAGTCTCAAAAGGGATGTCACGGTGGCGATGGGTATCGGGGGACTCCTCGTCCTCAGTCTCCCACTCTGAGTAGTCCTCCGAGGACTCGTAAGAGGGCTGCTCTGTGGGCCTCGAGGCTCCCGATGCCCTGTGGCCGGTACCCGGCAAACTTGCCGGGGATGACCACGGTCCCATTGAGTGGGACTCAGAGCGCAACCTTGGCCAAGGATTGATTCAAGGTCGAAGGACCTCGAGGATCGGTTCGGCCTCCGGGGACATCTTGGACATCGAGGAGCCAGTGGTCAGGGCGGATGAATTGGTCATGCCAGACAACAGCGACCGCGTCTGGTCCATGAAGGCAGACAAACTGTGCTTCAGGGCCACCATTCTGGATTCTAGACCAGAAGGCTCTGTAGCCTTCAGTGCAGGCACTGAGGGATTCGGGCCGACGCCAGCTCCCCCGAGGGGGAATCCTCGACAAGGATAGTGTCTGGGGACAGAGGCCGGTTCACGGTCAGATCCTTCTGGGGGACCTTCGCAGGCCACTTTCTCCGATGCCTCAGACAAACATATCTGACTGCAGGACCAAGCCCAGGGAGCTCCCAGTCAGAACCATCTAAGGATGCCACCTTTGAGGATTTCTTCTTCTTCTTCATGGGTTCCCTTGAGGGAGACCCCCTTTCTGAGGACCCACGACAAGGCTTGGGCTTGGAAGGCTCTGCCCGAGATGTTGGGGTCTCAGAGGCATCGGGGAGTAGGGGGAGGGGGGAAAAACACACAAACCTATCGTGTTGCTGCTGGCGGCTCTTGAGGGCCTTGCTGGACATCCGCTTACAGAGACCGCAGGCTGACGGGTCATGGTCTGGCCCAAGGCAGCAGAGACAGCAGTCATGTGTGTTGGTCAAAGACATGATTTTAGAGCACTGATCACACTTCTTAAAGCCACTGGTAGCTATGGGAGAAAAAAGTACCCTTGCGAGGTCAAAGACTCTCTGGGCTGCCAGTGCGGGAAAGAAGGCGCCAAGATGTCAGAAAAGAATGAAAGACTAACAAAAAAAAAAAAAACCAACCACACACAACTGAACCTGACACCGAGGCACTGAGGTCGGCAAGTGGGAAGAGTACCAGTGCAATACTGGAAGGCAAGTATGAAACTCGGAGAGAGAAAAGTCAATTTTTTCTGGGGACAAGCCAGATGTCTGAAGGGCTCCGCAGAAAAAAAAAAAAAAATGAGACCGAGCAAGATGGCACCCTTGGGCGGGAAGGGGACCATGCATGCGTGGTGGTATCTCCCGAAGGCTTTCTTTGAAAGCTGGGGGGATGCTTCCGCAAGGGCTCTGTCGGTGCCAATGTCACCCATATGTGAGGACTGACTTCCTGCTTGTTCCCAGAGAACACCTGTTACAAGTAACTAACTATGCTTTATGCTTCTCCCATGATTTCTAGAATTCATTTTGTTCTATATCCTGTTGGGGGGGGGGGGGATCTGTTCAATGCATCCCTCGTCCCCTCAGTGAAGAAATACAGCTTTATTAGTCTATTCATTTGTAGTCTTTAATCATAACCTTTTTATTCCCACAGAAAAACACTTTCCTCATGTGCATAGGTTAAATGCCCTTGAAATGTATGAGTATTTCTGCCACCTTTCCCTTGTCTGGATTTTCAATGTCTACATCTCTCTGAAGATACTGGCTCCAAAATTAGAAAGAATGCATGTTGTCATCTGGTAATCCATTTTCAGCTTACTCCTGTATGGTGTTCCATTAATGCCTTATTTCCCCATTATGCAGTTCTATTTGGACTTTTAGCACCCCAAATTTATGACTCGCTGTTTTATTTGCCTTCTATCTTAGCTATCACACTCATGTTTTCTTGATACTGCGGTGCTCTTCAGAGTAACTTTGCACGTCCCTTTCACAGGTATCACAGTAATGCATGGAAAGCAGTACAGCCAGCAGCAGAAACACTCCAGCTAAATCTGCACCGATGGGACTAAAATTACAGTAGATTCCTGCAAATTACTACCAATCTTAGTGGGGTGGGGATGTACTGATCACTAGTCCCTACAAACATTGAGGAGATTATGGAACAGGCAGTCTTCCCCTCCCCCTGCCAGCCCACTCCCTCCCACATCCTCTAGGATAAGATTTAATTGCTGCACTATCAAGTCGAGCTTACACAACCAGCAGAGGTTAGTGATCTGTGCTGTAAAGAGAAGACCTCTAATTTGACTCCCATCTCATAACCCCTGACATCTAGGGAGCTCTTGCCTATGCACCAGGAAAGCATAGTTACTCACCTGTAACAGGTGATCTCCAGGAACAGCAGGAATTTAGTCTTCAAATATAGGGTATCGTCGGTACCGCCGGAGCCTGCGCAGGAACACTCCCCAGCGTCCAATAGGAAAGCTTTTGGGAGCATCCCACAGCACCTGCGTGCTGCCTTCCCACCTTTCCTCAACTGTCCCTCTCCAGTTGAGTTTAAAGCTGAGACAAAAGAGAGAGAGAGATACAACTCCTAGGGGAGGTGGCTGGGTTGTGAATTTAATTTAATTTAATTAACAGTTTCTTATATACCGCACCTTCCAGAGGTGCGGTTTACATGGAACAACAATGTAACAGGTCAACGTCTGTTAATACAGAGAACAATTTAAAACAACTTATATTACATTACATAGAACAGCCTTAAACCATAACATCTTAAATTACTTTACTTGAAACATTATGAACTGTTTACATGGAACAGAGAGAAAACTATATACAGCTGTGAGTGAAACATGTTTGAGTCGTAATATATAAGCATTTGGGTTTCAAATCTTATGTCAAGACCGAATTGACTTAAGAGGACTGGCCTTATATTATCCGTTTTCTAGTTGGGTAGGTGTTTGACAGAGGTGAACAGGTGTGTTTTGAGTTTTTTGCGGAATTCGATGATCTCTGAGAGAGATCTAATTTCGTCTGGAAGGGCATTCCATAGAATGGGGGCTGCATGTGAGAATGCTTTATTGTTTGTTGTCTTTCTGGCTTTTATAAATTCCTTTGGAGTCTTTAGTTTGTTAGTGTGATCTCTCCTGTGTTGAGATTTGGCAGGTTCTTTAGTGATTAGGTTGAATAGAGTAGGTGGAGCCATGTTGTTTAGAGTTTTGAATGTAGTTATTAGGGATTTATATATTATTCGGCTTTGTATCGGTAGCCAGTGTAAGTACGCCAGAATCGGTGTGATGTGTTGAAATAGGGGGACCTTCATAATGGTTCTAGTCGCAGCATTTTGTGCAATTTGGAGTCTTTTCAAGTTTTGTTTTGTTGTGCCTAGTAGTGTTAGATTTGCAAAGTCAAAATGGGGAGTAATTATGGCTTGTATTATGTGCTGGAAGTCCTGTAAGTGCATTAGTGGGCGAAGTTGCTTTAGGACTTTAAGTTTGAAGTATACTTTCTTCGTTGTGTTTCTTATATGTGTTTCCATGTTAAGGTGTGTCAAGTATTACACCTAGATATCGTACCTCATTTTTTAATTTGATTTCTTGGTTTTGTAGAGTAATGTGTGTGGGGGGTGAGTATGAGAGGTTTTTTGTTACAATAAGGGCTTCTGTTTTTGCATGATTGATGTAGAGGTTATTTTCATTTAGCCATGTAGAGAGTTCATTAAAACACTCTGTGAGCAATTGAAGTGGTATGTTGGGGATTGTAAATGGGATGTACATCATTATGTCGTCTGCATATAAGTGGTAATAAACCTTGAATTTTTTAAATATATTGCAGACATGCTTTATGTATATATTAAAAAGGAGTGCTGATAATGCCGATCCCTGAGGGAGACCTAGTTCCTGATTGTATGTCTCAGATGTCAGGTTACCAATTTTTACTATTGGTTAGATAAGAAGTAAACCAATTAAGAACTGTTGATTTTATTCCTATTTGATTGAGTTTGTTGAGCATTGAGGCATGGTTAACGCTGTCAAATGCTGCAGAGATGTCTATGAATAGGAGTAAAAATGCTTGCTTGGGATTGTCTATTCCTCTTACAAGGGTGTCAATGAGTACTGTTAAGAGTGTCTCAACACCATGGCGTGGGCGAAAACCATATTGTTGTTCATCGAGTGGGGCTGAGGTGTCAATGTATTCTTGGGTCTGAATTTGCACAACTTTCTCAATTAGTTTTGCCATGAAAGGAATACTTGATATGGGTCTATATGAATTAAGTAATGTTTTGTCAAGGGTGGCATTTTTAAGTATTGGGCGGATCTGAGCATGTTTTAGTGTTAAAGGTAGATATCCAGTTTTTAGTGATAAATTGATTATAGGTAGTATGAAGGAGGATAAAATTGGGAGGGAGTTCTTTATCCAGGATACTGGACATGGGTCTAGGTAGGATGTTGTTGTGTTGATATTTATTATGGTGTTCTTAAGTACGTCATTAGTTATGGGGTTGAACTCAGACCATTCATCTATATAATGGGTTTGATATGTGTGTATGATGTTAGGTAGAGGAGGATGGAGCTTAGTTTTATTTATGTAGTAATTAGCCAATGTTTGAGGTGAGATTTCTGTGATATCATTACTGGAGTTGTTAGTGTTGCTCGTTAGTTTTTGAACAATTGAGAATAATTCTCTTGGTCTGTTTAATGAGTTTGTAAGGATAGATGCGTGGTGATTTTTCTTGGCATTGTCTATTGCTTCCTTATACAATTTAAGTTGATTGTGGAATGTCTCACTATTAATGGAGTTTTTATGTTTCCGCCATATAACCTCAGCTTTTCTTAGCCCCTTTTTCAATTGTTTTAATGTGTTGTTAAACCAAGGGGCATTACCGACTCTTGTATGTGTGTTCTTTCTACTGAAATGGTTATTAGAGGCTGCATGATTGAGAGTTTTATGCCAGTTTGCTACAGCATCATCCAGATCAAGTGGCGATGGGGATAGATGAGGGATTATTAAATCCAAGAACTCTTCTTCATTAAATTTTCTGAATCTTGAGGTTGGGATATTTGTTGGTCTATTTTTATCTGTTGTGATGTTGATTGTAATGTTGAAGTTAATGAGATGATGGTCCGACCATGGAATTGGGGTGCATTTGAGTGTGGTAGGATTAAATGGTTTGTGGAGTACTTCGGGGAGGAGGACGAGGTCTAGTGTATTTCCTTTGTTATGTGTTTCAGTGTTAATTATTTGGTGATAATCCATATCTGTGAAGACTAAATTCCTGCTGTTCCTGGAAATCACCTGTTACAGGTGAGTAACTATGCTATCTCCAGGAACAAGCAGGAATGTAGTCTTCATATATGGGGACGCCCTAGCTGTAGATGCCAGGGAGAAGGCCCCAGAAGTTGTGTGCCCTTGTGAAAGGGCTCCACTTCCTCTCATGGATCTCTGGCATCCTACCAGGGATGGTGGGTAGGAGTTGATTAAGTATGGAACAGGTGTTGAAGAAGAGCCTGACCAAACAAGGCATCCCAGCGGGAGTCCTTGTCTAAGAAGTAATGGGCTGTGAAGGTATGAACCGAAGCCCAAGTAGCTGCTTGACAGATGTCGTCGATAGACACAGAGTGAAGATGAGCCATAGAGGCTGCCATAGCTCTCACATTGTGAGCTGTGACATGGCCTTCAAGAGGAAGGTTCTTACTCTCTTAGGCAAAATAAATACATTGTGCAATCCAGCTGGACAGTGTTCTTTTGGAGACTGGAAGTCCCAAATGACTAGGATGAAAAGCAACAAAGAGTTGAGAGGACTTTCTATGTTGCTGTGTCCTTTGCAAGTAAAAGGTCAAAGCCCTTTTACAGTCCAAAGTATGAAGAATTCTTTCTGCATTTGAGGCGTGAGGCCTTGGGAAGAATACAGGAAGGTAAACCGCTTGGTTTAAATGAAAAGGTGACACCACCTTTGGCATAAAGTGTGGATGAGTCCTAAGGACTACCTTATCATGATGGAACCTTGTATAAGAAGGATCAGCCACCAACGCTTGCAATTCACTGATGCGACGTGCTGATGTGATTGCAATAAGAAAGATGACCTTCCAGGAAAGGAATTTCAAAGAGGTAGTGGCTAATGGTTCAAAGGGCGGTTTCATGAGCTGCCCAAGAACCAGATTTAAGTCCCATGCCACCGGTGGTGGCTTAATGGGAGGCTTAATTAAAAGGCTGCCTCTCATAAATCTCACTATGAGAGGATGAGAGGAAATTGGTTGTCCATTTAGAGGCTTGAAAGAAGCTGCAATAGCACTCAAATGAACTCTCACTGAATTGGTCTTAAGCCCTGCATTTGATAAATGAAGGAGATACTCCAGTAATGATTCCAGAGGTATCGCAAGAGGGTTAAGACCCTTCTGCGAGCACCATATGGTAAACCTTTTCCACTTAAATGCATAAGAGCATCTTGTGGAAGGCTTCCTGGAAGAATAAAGGATATTCTTTACCTGCTGGGAAAGGTTAAGACCATGAAGTTCTAGGCTTTCAGCAACCAGGCCCTGAGATGCAGAGACTGGGGATTGGGATGCCACAGCATGCTGTCCTCTTGAGAAAGGAGATCTGGAGCAGATCCTAACTCTAGAAGCAGAGCTTGAAAGATATGTAGGAGCAGAGGGTACATTTGCCATGGCCAACGTGGAGCTATGAGAATCATATGACCTCTGTCTCTCTGAAGCTTGAACAGGATTTTGGGTTTAGGGGAATGGGTGGAAAGGCATACAGGAAGTCCTGACCCCAATGGAGGAGGAAAGCATCCCTGGCCTGACAACCCTGAGCCGGAATTCTGAAACAGAACCGGGGAAGTTTGGCATTCCACAGACTTGCAAAGAGGTCTATGTCCGGGGTTCCCCAAATTTGGCAACCTGGTCTGCATAGAGAGACCACTCGTGTGGAAGCAGAACTTGACCGAGTCTGTCTGCCCAAGAGTTTTGAATACCTGGAATATACACCGCAAGGAGATGAATCTGATGCTCTCTGGAGAGGGCCCATAGTCGCAAAGCTTCGTTGCAGAGCGACAGAGAGCCTGTTCCACCCTGCTTGTTCACATAGAACATGGCTACTTGATTGTCCGTTTGAACTAGGACTATCTTGTAGCTGAGCTGGGTGTGGAATACTCGAAGAGCAAGGAAGATTGCTCTGAGTTCCAAGAGATTGATGTGTAGATAGGCCTCCTGTGGAGTCCAGGTACCATGGGTAGAGAGGCCTTGCAGGTGGGCTCCCCAACCCACCTGTGAAGCATCTGTTGTTAGAGTGGCTTGGGGTGGGGGTTGCTGAAAAGGAGACCCCACCAGAAGGTTTTGGGGTGACTGCCACCATTGGAGGGACAAAATAAGGTGATTTGAGTTTGCTATTTTGTCTGACAAGCAACCCGACGCCTGAGTCCACTGAGTGGATAAAGTCCACTGGGATGCCCTCATATGGAGGCGAGCATAAGGAACCACATGCACGGTGGATGCCATGTGGCCTAACAACTAACATTTCCAGAGCAGTGAGGTGAGGTTTTAGCACTGCTTGGGAAGCTAATTGCATAATGCGAAGGCAGCAGGGCTGCGGAAGGAAGGCCCTTTTCTGTCTGGTATCTAGCAAAGCTCCTATAAACTCTAGGGACTGAGTGGGAGCAAAGTTGGATTTTGGGAAGTTTATGACAAGTCCCAAATACTGAAGGATGCGCATTGTGCGAGAGAGAGCAACCCTGGCCTCTGGCTCTGAAGGGGCTCGAAGGAGCTAGTCAAAGTAAGGGAAGACGAATATTCCCAGGGTGCGGAGAAATGCTGCCATCAAAGCCATGCATTTTGTGAACACCCTTGGTGCAGGGTCCAGGCCAAAAGGAAGAAACCTGTGTTGGTAGTGCTTCCCTTGAAACAGAAAGCGAAGGAACTTTCGGTGAGTTGGATGGATGAGAACATGAGTGTACGCATCCTTGAGATCTAGAGAACAAAGCCAATCCTGACTCTGAAGGTATGGCAGCAGAGTTCCTAAAGAGATCATTTTGAACTTCTCCTTGAACAGGAATTTGTTCAATTCTCCGAGATCTATTATAGGTCTGTGTCCTCCTGTTTTCTTTGGAATAAGGAAAAAAAGAGGGAGTAAAACCCTGTACCCTGTTGGGGAATGAGTACCTCTTCTATTGCCCCTTGAGCAAGGAGCACAGTGACCTCTTGAGCTAACTGGTTGCTGAGAAAGGTCTGAGAATTGAACTGTCTTACCATTGTAGGAGGGGGCATGCTGAGGAAATGAAGCTTGTACCTCTCTCATACAATAAGATAGAGTCCAATTTTCTGCCGTTATTTGACCCAATCTGGGGGCAAAATGACAACCTTCCTGGGATTATGGAAGGTTCTGGGCCGTTCAGGGCCAGGAAGAAAGTTCTCTAGATAGGAGTCAAAGCCCCTGTGGAGGCTGAGTCTGCTGAGCCGGTTGAGGATTAGCTGCTTTTGTATTTCTTTGCCTAGGTTGTTGCTGCTGTCCCTTTTGGGCAGACTGACCTAAACGATGTCCCTGCTGGGTATAGGAGGGATAAAACTTCTTCTTACTGAAGAATGGTTTCTTAGAGGATCTTTTTTCCTCGCAGGATCAGCTGTAGGTTTAGACAATCTATCCAAAGTGATATTGTCAGCATCTATCTCATTAGCTTTTTCCTGCCAATTCTTGCCAAAAAGAGATTCTCTCCTGTGCAAGGAATATTCCCTAGTTTGTCCTGTACCCAAATTTCCAAGTCAGATGCCTGGAGCCAGGCAATCCTACGTGCACCTATGGCAATGGCAGAGGTTCTGCTTATGCACTCAAAGCAGTCAAAGGCTGCACGATTCACAAACTTGGAAACATTCTGGGCATGTTTGACAAGGACGAGGTAATCTTGTCTCTTATCAGGAAGGAGAGGGCTCATAAGCTCTAAATCTCCTGTGACCTCTTTAAGGAACATTCCCATATACAAGATATAGGAACTGATCCTAGCAGAAAGCATGGAAGCCTGGAAGGTTCGACGTCCAAAGGCGTCAAGAGTCCTACACTCACGTCCTGGAGGATTAGATGCATGCCTCTTTGCACTCTTTATCCTTCTCATAGAAGATTCCACCACCATAGAATGGTGTGGTAATTGAGTCTTCTGAAACCCAGGACAAGAAGGAACTCGATACATGGTGTCGAGTCTTCGAGAGTGAGGAGATGTGGTTAGAGGCGTTTCCCACATCCTTAACATGAGATCATGTAAGATCTCATGAATAGGTAAGGTAGCTACCTCCTTGGGAGCTTTAGGATATTGTAGGATTTCTAATTCCTTTGCCCTAGGCTCTTTTTCAGGAGCCACTGTGATAGAAAGACCTCGGGCCACATCTCGGATAAAGTCCTTTCAGGACATATCCTCTGGTGGAGGCATCCTACGCTGAGGAGAAGAATCCTCAGGAAGAAGTACTCTGGTATTGGCAGAGCTTTCAGAGTCTTCAGACTCATCCAAGGATTCGAAGTATCTCCGATCCGGGTGATCGTGCAAGGCACGGTACCGATCAAAGTCGACATCGGAGTGGTCCGGTACTGACCTGTCGATACCAGATAGAGACGCATGACTCTGTCCCGGTAGAACACCTGCCGATGTCGATGCAGTCGGTGCCGGTACCGGTTGAGTTGTCTGAAGTGGTTTCAGGGGCATCAAGGTCATGAGAAGAGCCGCCATACTGCATTCAATAGCCAAGAATCTCTGGTCTATCGAAGCTGCCGATGCTTGGGTATCAGTGCTGGTTGAAGCAGCCGGCACCCCAGAGCATGACACCAGTAGCTCTGCCGAGGTTGAAGCCTCGAGAACATCCTGGAGCCCCATTAGTGCTTTGGAAGCCGAAGTCTCCCGCCAGTGAAAGTCCCTCAAGGGCAACGCCAGAGGCATCTCGATGTCTAGAAGGAGATCTACCCTTTGAGGACCGGTTAGACTTATGTTTAGTTTCCTGAGATCCTTGGGAGGAAGACAAAGCCCTGGAAGATGTCGATGCCACAAAGGCTGCATCTGAGGGAAAAATGGTGCTAAGTTTAGCAGCTCGGTTTTGCCGGCCCCTTTTCGACATCATCCCACAGGCAACACACTCTGAAAAATAGTGGTCAGGACCTAAACATTTGAGGCACCACTCATGGGTGTCAGTGACGGAGATGGTACCACCACACTTAGAACACTTTTTAAAACCCGAAGTGAATTTTTCAATTTTGAAAGAAAAAGTTGGGCCTAGTGCCCAAAATGAAGAGAAAATTACTGGAAAAGACTCCAGAAGAAAGTTTTTTGTGTTTTTTTTTAAGAAAAAAGAACGAACCACTCGCAGTACTGGTGTAGCGTCGAGGGAAGGCAGACATGACCACAAAAAAGAAGGGAATTTTTTTCTGCGGTGACAGGATGTGCGACCTGTCGGCTCCACGGAAATCGAAGAACTGGAGAGACACAGTTGGGGAAGGCAGCACGCAGGCACTGTGGGATGCTCCCAAAAGCGTTCCTATTGGACGCTGGGGAGCGTTCCCGTGCAGGCTCCGTCCGCACCGACGAAACCCTATATGTGAAGGCTACATTCCTGCTTGTTCCTGGAGATATAGCCATACAGCAGTGATGGCACCCTTACGGAGCTGCTTACATGAACAGTTCTCTACCAGCAAAGACCTGATGGGTAGCCAAAGACAAGTTCAGAAAACAACTCTTAACATTTAAGAGAGGCTTCTTCTCCCAGAGCACAGGAGGTCCACTGCTTAAGCTGCCCCATAGGAGAAAGGATAAAACAAGAAAAAACATGAAGGGAAACTACTGAAGAACTGCATGTGACAACTCCCTGAAGACTTCTGTGAATGGGAGAGGCTATGAAGAGAACACAAAGTAAACAGGAAAAAAATCTGGAATGTAAGATCATTTTTATTTATCAGCATCACTTTTCATCTCCATTTCTAGCTTCAGTTTAAAAACACAGTGCACAGCGAAAAAAAAAAGTTACAAGAGAATCATCGCAAGAAAAAAAATTATAATAAAACTACACAAAGCAACATTTGCGCATGAGCATTGATGGTTTTCAATGCCAGCAAAGCACCGCATGCCTCCCTCTCCCCATTAACACGTTTAGCCAGTCAAGAACTGGAATTCATTACATAATATATTTTTTTAAAAATACTTAATGGTGCACAATCATTAAATGCACACAAGAAAAAAAAAACAAACAAAAATAAAAACAAAACAGAAAAACAAGATATATTGAATTTACAAGCTACATACTTTTACTTCCTAAAGTTACTTTTTTCCTTCATTCTGTCCAGCATGGAAAATTAAAAGACAAAGACAGACCTCTCCCAAGGGGGCTCTGGCGATAGGCATTTAAAGTCGACGCCGGCGACCAAAGACAAATGAGAGAGCAGGTGGAGCCCCCCTAAACAAAGTATTTGTTAAAGCAGGGTTCCAGAGGTGAGGGAACACTGTATAAACAGCATAAAAAGCTTGCAACAAATTCTTCCGAATAAATTAATCATTCTGGATTTTCATATCACCTTCAAACAGGATCTAAAAGTGCTTTGGGGACTGAGCAATTACATTATCCTGATCACATCAGAGTAAACTGAAGCATGGTTCTGCACTTACTCTGCCCAGGCTCAAATGAGAGCTGGCAGGCAGAACCAGGATCTGATCCCAGTAGCTCCTAACTCTACATCTTAAGTGCAAAGCAGTAGATCACACCTCCCTCTTCTAGCATCTGCTGATGACCAGGCCTTGCCAGTATGATATACTATAGACTGCAGGCAGACCCATCACTGGGCTTTCTGGCTGGTGGTGGAGGAGCAGGACTGGCAGCAGGGGGGTGAAACCCCTTCAGATGACACCAACAGCTGGCCAATGTTCACCTCTCACGCTGCTACCACTTTCTATTGGCCATGTTAAGTGCTCAAAAGCAGGTACTATTGACGAAGTGGTGGCACAGAGCGCTGGCACCCTGACAAGTTATGTGGGTGCCCCCTCCCCCCCCACTCCATCAAAACCTCCCATTTTCAACAGGCTAATCACAGGTAAGAAATAAGTCACTTGCAGAGCAACATGTAGCACCATTTCTACAGCTTTTTATTTTCTATCCAATTATCACCCCGTCTGGAAGCACCTATCCACTTCCATCCTGTTCTACACAGCAGGTCTACATTCAAACCCATCCCACTGTCTTCCCATTTACAAGCAGAACAGAGGCATGTTAAACAGACTTTGCAGCAACTCTTGCTATTCTGAACTGGTACAAAGGATAATTTATTGCAAACCATGACACTTATGGTGAACCGTGTGAGAAAGTTACTCAGTGCATTTGGGAAATCTCATCAGAAAGCTGCAGCTCTGTGACCATCCCCTGCAACAACTGGCTTTCCTATAAGACCTTACCCTGTAGCACCTGGTCACATCAGCCGGAGGTAAAAATCTGCTGGCTCCAGGAACTCTATACTAGTGGGTCACCCGGAGAAAGCTCCCGAACATAAAAATGTGTGTTCATGGTTGAAGTACATGATCAAAAACCTGGTAGGAAGATCACTTTCATTGCTATAAGGGAGCAACATGATTTTTAAAAAAAATGTACCATTTTACTTTCCAAGATGAATGGTGAAATTTAAAATGACAAATTGATCACCCCACGGAAGAACAGTCCCTGCAGGGCCTGAATAGTATTTGACCACTGAAGGGCAACCACAGATACTCTTTAATGCTACATTTTTAAAGCAAGGAATCCGAGAGGCCAATGTTAAGTGCTAAAGTTGTCACTGCTGTACGGGCATAATACTGCAAATGCCTCAGAATTTCTCTAGTAAACAGTTTTTAAAAAATTCCTTTGTTAGATGTATGTTTGCTTGCTTGCTGTTTTTAGGGAAAGGAGGTAAGTTAATAGCATCAGCCTCCCAGGGATCCACCTGTCACAGAGAAGAGAGACAGGAACAGTCAAAGCTGTATAATTTTAAGCTGGAATCCAAACAGTCAACAGTCACTGGTCATGGAAGTGGGCGGGGGGGAGGGGGAGGCTGGCTCAGTGGTACCCTTAACACTATCAGAATTGATAAATTAAATATGCATCAAGAAGAGGTGAAGCAAGCAAAAAACAAAAACTGGAGCAGTGCCTGCTCTTTTCACATCTGCGAGTTTCACAGTAACACACTCAGGTTTTTAAAAGCCTTGTCTGCCAGACCTAAAGGAAGAAAATAAAAGTGGCAGAAATTGTTCTTAGATCCATTAAAAAAGGTGCAGTAAAAGCACTCAATTCATTTACCCACAGCAAGCACTCCTCCTATGACTTGGATGCAAGAGCCCATCAGCCTCACAGCATCTTAGAGGTAATAAATGATAGGATAAAGATGCACCCACTATTGGGGCCTTAATCAACATACAGATTGTGTATTCTGTCTGCAGTCAGGTTTCCTTACAGTTCATGAACAGACAAATCCAAACACTCTGCGCAGCCTCTACATGTGGGAAAAGACCACATTCGGACACTACTATAAATGAGTTTGACCATCCATCTTCGGTGGCTCCTCAATAACGGATGCCAGAACATTAAGGACTTGGCTGCAGTGTTAATCTGCAGCCTCAGCAGTGAAGGTGCTAATGAAACACTCTTCCAAGACCGTGGTGCACCCTCAAGAAATGTAAAATGCAGATGTTTTTGTATTGCACATACTGTTCCCCTCCTTTCCGTGACAATTATGCTTACAAATACTCCACCGCTCCTTTTTCAGGAATCACATATGCCATTTCTTCACTACAACTTCTGCTAGATAAAAGGGTCCATCTCCCCCTCTCTTTTTTACAGATAATGCACACACCTTTGTAAAGGACCAAAGTAGCCTACTTAGCAAAGAGAAAAATATATACCTTATATTTTTTCATATAAATTTGTACTACTAATATTCTCTTTAGCTTAAAATAGCCTCTATAGTACTTTCAGATAGTAATTCTATTCCAAATCAAAGATGTTGTGTTGTAAAACAAAATTTAAACAGGAATCTGCTATCTTTTATGGTTTCAACCTAAGGACGATAAAAGTCAGAGGGCATGAGCCTTCAAAACCACACATGGGGTAGGTCCCTTCTGCAGATGTCAACTTTAGCCTACAGCCCCTAACGGTGCTGTCCTCCACCCTAACATTCAATTGAGGAAGACAGAGTGGCTTACTACTGTCACCTACACATCAAGCCAATGACACATATTTAGCAGGGATGTGTATTTTTGTTAGTGCATGCTGTATCAGAACTAAAGTTAACTGTTTTGTTTAGGGCTTGATTTTATTTATTTATTTATTTTTTACAGGACACCATTTTTAACAGAGGCAACAAAGGATGCACTTTTATAAAATAGTCTCCCATATCCATCTCCAATAGCGCACAGATTTACATATGATCTGAAGGTGGTGTCAATGCCTGTCTCTCACCTACATGTGCGCACATGCTTGCACTGCAACCCCCAACCTCTGCTCCGCCCAAACTACACTCATGAGAACTCCCATTTTCAAATCACATAAAAGTTGATGTATCCTTTTCATCTGTGTACTTGTGTGTGCGTGTTGTCATGTAATTTTATAATAGCCCCTTCTGCACGTAAAACAGGCTTTACATGTGGAAAAAGTGCACACTAAAGGCAGTCCATTTTATAAAGCTATCAAAAAAAGTCCATATTAAGATGGAAAAAATTTGAACAAAAAAAAAAGTCCCATACAAATGGAAAAATGAATATAAAATTTTGGTTCTCTACACACCAGCTATTCAGAAGAACCTGCAACAGCTCGAAACCAAAATCAAAGTAGCCCTCTGACTTCACCTTCATGTCTGTGACAGCACCCAGTGTGCAAAAAGCAAAATCACGTATGTTCTGAAACATCCAGTCTCATCCAGAGAGCAGGAAGGCACTGCAGCACCCTTATCTATCTATTCTCTTGGAGAACAGCCAAGAAAGGTTTCCATTCACCAAAAGTAGTACTCAACAGCCCTACCAACTTAATTTTCCCACCAAGGGCGATCTCCAGAACCAAACTCACACACCTCAGGCTCCAACCCACAAGAAACCACTAGGGCGCTGAAGTAGGAGCTCAATTTGAGATTGCTAAGTAGGAGACTATATACTGTTCCTAGCTAGAAACATTCTTCCTTCTCCCCTTTGGGATATTTCATGTACTCTGAGTAGGCTGCCAGAGCATCCAGAGGCAGCTGCCAAGTGTATTTCTAAGCTGTTCAACAGTAAACTAAATTAGGATCACGTCTGGGTACAAAGAGACCATAACATATTCAAGTGATTCATCATCTGAGCTGAAGTCAGGGCTGGTCCTTCTACTGGGTATCCACCTAGAGTGGAACAGGAACAAGGGGGGCAGGAGGGAAATGGGTCAGGGAAATTCTGCAAGAAACACGTGGGGGGAGCATTACTTCCCCTCCCCCCTTCTCGATCTACCCCTCACTGCAACCATGTCCAATACTCCAGCCCCTCTTTTCCCTTTCCCCTCACCCCCCAAAGCATTACCGTCCCCCCCCCCCCTGAAGCATAATTTGCATGTACACCCTGCAATGTACTGCATACAGATTCCTACTTCTTTAAAAGGGGAACAGACAACAAGATACTGCAGTTGGCCCACTTTCTTACAAGAGGCCTGTCTTTCTGCAGCCAAACATGGCACATGCAAGTAGTAGGCTCAAATTCAGGTGGGCAATCTGCACTGCCTATGCATCTAGCTTTTTTGCTGTTTGTATAAAAGACTCAGGAAAACAGCTGAAGCCATAGAGGCACAAAAGGGATTCTAAAAAAGCAAGTAGATCATACAACAAAGGCCTCTGTTGGTCCATATAGCATAAGTTATGCTTTTGGAGGGTAATTTTATAAGGAGGTATCTACTTTTCTTAATAAAATATCAACGTGCGTGGCAGAAATTGTGCTTAGAGTTAAAGTGTGGACATCTAAAACTACCCTAAGGTCCGTTCCTATATTTTTCAAATATTGTGTGAATTATTGTATTTGATATAATCTACATGTGTATTTGCCCATGTGCACATTCACAAAGTATGCACTATCAAAGCCATGTGCATACTTTTACGCCGGGCACTATTTCAGAAGAGCCTACATATGCACAAACTAAAATAGCCCCATTTAGGCACCTACTTTCACGCTTGAAGCAGGCACCTCCTTATAAAATTACCCCCTTTATGCAAGACCAGTATGCAAACAAACCAAACCAATGATAAACAAAGAACTTGCTGGACTGACACAGGTCGACAAATAATGAAATCATCAGTCTTAATCAAAACTCAGACATGATTTCTTTCTTACTGAGCAGGTCATAACAGAAGAAAATCTGATCAGAACTCCAAGTGATGGGGGATATAGGGAACACAGCTACAGAAAGCTGGGGTGGAAGAGGAAAATACCAGGCAAGATGGAAGGAAGACAGAAAGGGGTGGGGGGGGGGGAGGGAAGCAGCCAGGAAAGATTACTCCCACAGACCACAGCAAAAGGGACAGAGTACAGAGAGACGACAGGTAAAGAAACTGTTCTCCATTTGAGAACTGGAAGAAATCAGGTTACCCCTACAGTTATTCCACTGGGATTTAAATCCAGGGGGCATGAATTATCAAATTCATAATATCGGACCCTTACTACACTTTTTTTAATCATACCTAGGATGTTACTGGAGCATTCAGCACTTCATGTGCACCTACTAAACCTGACCCCAAATCGTTATGCCCTAAGCAATAAATCTTGTGTTTGGTCTGCAAGCATTTGCCCAGAATAAGGCAGCAAATCAATTTCAACAAATCTGTGAGAGGCTTCCACTCTGCAGAATTTCTTTAAAAGTAGCTTTCCTCTTCCTGTCCAAGCGTGTGCTATAGTTTTCCCTCAGTAAACCACCACAAGTACATGGGCTTAATCTACTCCAATCTCATCCGAGGATAAGATACACAAGAACCTTTTGCTTTATTTACACTAGCCTAGCAGACTCGTGAATGTAAAAAACTTCAGATCAAACAGGAATGGTTTTACCGACTCAGAAATTATGGCACAACTCTTGCAAACAAAAAACTAGGCAAAATAGCCATTAGACAGACACAGGTACTACTGTGATTTGCTGTTTCATAAAGCAAGTTACTACTAACTACTACTAATCATTTATATAGCGCTACTTGCTCTTCATGTCTTAGCCTGATATACTTCATCTAGCCCGTTCAGCTAGCATGTGCCAGACAACTTGGCAGCCTCAGCATTCAGCAAGAAAGCTCCCAATTCCAGGAACTGCAGCACAACACATGCAGATCCTTTGCCTTCCAGACAGAAAATTCAGAACTTGTGCCCTTTTACTCCCCTCCCCTCTTATGTTTTTAAGTCACCCAGGAAGCCTATCAACTATAATAAAGAATATTGTCTCTTGTACACATTCCATTTGTTGCATCCGGCTGAGATCCAACTCGAAGCCCTACTGGTCTCTCTCTGACTTTCAACTTCCTGCAGCTAGCCAGAAAACCGAGAAATTTAAAAAAAAATACAGCGTTATCAATGTCATAGACATCAAAAGTAATTCCTCATCCTTTTTATTTTTTTTAAAACAAGAATCAGAACTTCCAGGATGAGGTGATGGTATTTAAATAGAACAGTTTACAACCGAAAAACCAGAACATGTAATGACACTGAGGCAAGACAGCCTCTGAAAAAGAAAGATGTGAAAATAAAGATGGCGAAAAATAGGTAGATCAACACATCAGTTCAATGAGATGAACAAGATGCTGAAAGTGACGGGCATATCTAGAAAAGTCTGGGTCAGGAGAAGTGGAAGGCAGTACAGATTATCCAAGAAGAAATTCTCTGATTTGAACAGATTTGCTCAGAAAGAATCAAAAAGGAGTATTGGTCCCGTTGAAGTGGAAAGTGATCGTCCAACTCGAGCACTAGAATGGATGAGAGGTGCAACCCTTATAAAAATGTGATTGCTGGATTATCACTTGTTCTGTCTCTAGACACCTGAGAAGTCCACATCATCACAGGGCTCAGGAGAAAACCCGCTACCACGTTTCACGTCATAAATGTGATATTTGTACAACAATCTCCTTGTTGCAAGTCAGACGGCATTGTCCATCGCTTCATACTTCTGTATTCTTTAGCAGTCTGCTTTTACTGAGCACCTTGTAGTCTAATGTCAGTGCTGCCTAGAAGAGGTTGCCAAGCCAATTCCACAAAATTCTAGAAACTGATCCGATGAGCATCAAGGAGGCAGACGTTCTCCCTGTCCTGTAGTGATACAGGAATCGCTGAACACCTTGCTTTAGGGGTATGCTATTTAGTTGACTAAATCACAACTGTCTGTCAAGATTAGCCATAAATGATCCCAAAAGACCTATGGCTCAAGGCTACACTGGTGCAATCATATGCCAACAAAAACCAAAGTGAGCTGGAAATCTGACAAATTCATGACCTTGAAATAGGAGACCATTATCAAACACAACACAGGAAGATACACAAGTCAGTGAAAATGTGATCTACAACAGCATACACTGAAATAGTAGAATTAACAAAAACCATAATCGGAAATCTTGAGTAGTCATCACCAAAAGTACAAGCATGCATGTACAGGGCTATAAAGGTCTCTGCTTCAACCAAAAATGAACTATGTATTCATCAAAACTGCACACCTACTATGCATGCAAATTGCATGTGCATGTACATGCCTACGAATTAACACATGCACAATTTGCCTGTATGCTTAGTTTTTATGCCTACAAAGCCCAACCAAGCCCAAATACTTAGATATCCATAAAAAAGTCACTTGCTACAGTATCCCAGATGTTGAGGGGGTGGCACAGTCTGAAGTGGTTCCAGTGTAGATGTTGGTACACTGCTGAACATACAAAGTATGACAAAAAAAGAAACGAGACTGTCCCATAAATGTTTTATTAAAAAAAATCTACAGAGAAGTTACACATTGTCCCCATTAAAATTAGCACCCCCCCCCCCCCCCCAGAGTTAATGCACTTCTGCATTTGCTTCTGCCATGTACAGCAGCACTCGGTAAAGTCCTCCTCCTTGAGGTCCCCCAGCTCCCTCGTCACAGTGGCCTTTATCTCTTCTACAGAGGCGAAATTAGTTCCTTTGAGCACAGTCTTCAGCCTGGGGAAGAGCAAGAAGTTGCACGGTGCAAGATTTGGTGAATAAGGAGGGTGGTCGAAAGCTGTGATCCGTTTGTTGACCAAGAACTGCCTCATACTGAGTGCGGTGTGTGCGGGCACGTTGTCGTGGTGGAGCAGCCACGACTTGTCTCACCACAGAGCCTGCCTGTTGCGCCGAACCCGGTCATGGAGGCGATTGAGGACCTGCTGGTAGAAGTGCTGGTTGACTACCTGATCCTCAGGCACAAACTCATGATGGACTCCTCCCTTCTGGTCGAAGAATGCAATCAGCGTGACCTTGATCCTTGATTCAGACATGCATGCCTTCTTGGGTCTGGGTGACAGTTGAGTCTTCCACTGCAGGCTCTGTCTCTTGCTTTCAGGGTCATACTAGAAGACCCAAGTCTCGTCTCCTGTGATGACTTGGCTAACTTAACCAGAAATTTCAAGTTGAATTTTTGCTCCATATTTCTGCCACCTCCAGTTGCGTGACAAAGCGATGGAGCAGTGTGCTACAAAATAAAAAAACCTGAAAAAGAAAAACAGAGATGAAAAATATTATAGCAGAATAGTGGCGAGATATTGCACAACACAGTGACATAAGCGGTTAGCCGATTGGCATTGAGTCATGGGCGTGGCTGCCACAGTCTCATTTCTTTTTTGTCACACCCCGTATACAGCAGTTTAAAATCATAGATTCAATATACTTAATTATGTTCAGCAACTAGACTCTCTCACAAACAACTTATTTTGTTTTCACTATGACAAGGTAACTGGCATGTTCTAAAACCAGCAGAACTAAAATATTTTCTTCCCGTAGAATAAAAGTATAATGAACAGTCAGCAGTCTAGGTTTTTCTTCCAAGTAGGACAAAATCTTGAAGGCTCTTCTAGAGGCAAAGTAGAAAGTGGAATGTAACAATTCATTGTCTGTAGACAGTGGTACACAAGGGCAAGTAATGTATCCATTTCAGAAGCCTGTTTTTAATCCGGGAAAGTGCCATCAGTTTAGGAAAGCACTGAATGTCTCATGATGCACAAGGTCTTCTGCTACCAAAGTGGACAAGAGCAGCATCAGGTGACAAAACAAAAAAATGTGGTCACCAAGTTTGTAAACTATTATGAAATCAGAAGTTCATAAATAAGTCAGGATATAAATCTTTGGGATTTCAGAGCAAAACAAAAGGTTGATGCAACTTTATAGACATATGTGAAAACCATGGCATAACTTCACTCAGGCAGCCCCTGTAGTGCAGGGGAAGGAGGTCCTCAAGAAGGAAGGGAGCTCACTTGCAGACTCTCCCAGATCTTAAGATGGATTCTTCCTGCTTTGGTGACCCTTAATTATACTTCTACCACTGCGTGAAAACATTCACAGCCTCATGAAACTGCATGTACCTCCTTTTCACACCGAGAATAAACATTGCTCCACATGAGATAACCCACAACTAGCAAAGGAAATGAGGATGTCAAGCTCAACACTGTTCATGTGAATAAGGATGGTACCCAAGCTAACAGGACTTGCATCCACAATCATGGCTGAAGGATAATGATAATTAAAAGTATGACGTGGTGGCTTGCACAATAGTTGCCTTAATTAGAACAAATGATTTAATAAACCTTTGGATTAGCTATGGATAAGGAGCTGATCTTGAAAACTTTTTTTTTTTTTTTTTGGTAAAAGCGCTTTCATTTCTTGGTGTTAAACTAGCTATATTTCATGACGTGTCAAGAGCAACTCAATAAAGTATAAAGTTTTCTTTTGTTGCGACCTAATGCAATTTGGTTACAGGCTCAATATTTTCTCCAGTTCCCATGTAAATGTCTTACCGAGTTTCAGGGTAACCATTTCGTTTTTTGGGAACTAGTGCATTTGAAAAGATTCTTAGACCGCAAGGCTGCTGTTTTAAGTTAGACTGGTCTGGATGTGCAGCAGATAATCACTGATTAGAATGCATGTGGCTTTACTTTGTTGCTAATCCTTATTAGATTGAGTAATTCTCATTTTCCTGTACTCGTTTTCCTCTTTTTTTGTGAACCAAGATGGACATCTCGCCTTTTCTGTTTAATGCTTTTTTTCCCCTCTTTTGGAATTTATTACTATAACGCACTCTCATGGAAGTATTTTGTAAACATTATTAGAAAATTAATACTAAAAGAGAATACAATGACTTGGAATGAGCCGGTGTCCCTTGAAAAACACTGTTGTGGACAAGCTTTGGTAGTAGAGCACTGGTGGGTGCAAAACCTTGAATGAAGGAAGGGAGAACAGTAGTTTATAATAAGAATTATCCTCTTCAATCAGCATCCCTTCTACAAAACTTTCAAAAGCAAAGCAATTTCCATTAGGTTTCAGCAAAATTGCGAGAATCTACAGTGAAATGGTGGATTAAGAACAAATTACCATACTTAGGAGCAGTTGTCTTTAAATCATGAAAAGACTTTCTATCAAAATTTATTTTTATTAGAACTATATCTTACAACATTGGACTGAGACGCTTCTTGCGAGGCTGCAATTTTTGCAGGACATGGGTTGATGCCATCTCTGAAGAAAATATGACACCCCCCACCCCCAGTTTGAATAAAACCACATTTACTGAAAGACAAGTTATCATCTAGAGCTTTGAGAACATCCTTAAGCACAGCATTATGTTCCAGATGGGAAGTCCCATAACATCAATCACTGAAATTCAGGGCAATGGGAACATGCTGGAGATAGTTAAGAGAAGGAAAAGAATGTCCACAATAGTTGCAGATGCTCCTGACAGCAGATGAAGCTGGAGATTTCTTCTGGATCTGATGGCCAAACGTATGTCAGCTTGGGAAGCACATGAGACAACAGAACACAGCGATGTATGATGAGGCCAAGTGCCATAAAGCACAAGTCACGTGGAAAAGTATCAGCAATGCTTCAACAGGTTGGAGTGGACTCAATACCATGTGCTTCTGTTTGTGAATTCCCAAGGCTCCTAATAAATCTGAAGGATTTCACTTAAATGTCTTCTCATTGCAACAAATTTTTCTTCTTGGATGCAATGCTGGATCCATATCAGCAAAAACTGCATGTATAAACTAGTTACACTCAACTTCATAAATTCAGTGGCAATTTGTTTGGCCAAGGAAATGTGAACTGTGCATATCTGACATTTATGCCAATGAAAAGTGTCTGGTCAAAGCTTCTTTAAATGTGGTAGAGGTAGCTCTCAGCATCTCAAAAATCGTCATATATGCCATAAACATGAATTCTGACATTATGTAGAAGAGCATTTCTTTTTTTTATCCTCTTTAACAGAGCTACCTTTAAAGGAAGTGTTCCAAGCATCTAATCCATTGAGTGCGGTAGGAAAGAGAACTTACACAATCAGTCAAAGGCTGAAACAGAAGCAACAAACTGTGCCATGTATGCTGTCAATCATCATCAAATGCCATTTTCCTCTTCAAGTCACACAGGAAGTTTCTCTCTCATGTACTGTACATCATTATATCTTAAACGCTTATATTGCCACAACAGCAGCATGATATCCACCTCCAGGTCCTGCTTCTCTCTCTGACCTTCAACCTCCAGTTGCTAGCTAACGTATTAAGAAATTAATGGCAGTGTCTTATCATATCAGAGACATCACCTATATCCGCCACAGCCCTTGACAGAATCATATGTGGTCTCTGCCACAACACCCCAAATGGCACTAGTGCTACACAAAAGAGCTCAGACCAGACCCCATTTACAGCACTGCTTTTGTCCATTTACTTACAACTCTACAGTGGCAACTATCAGAACTCAACCATCATGTCTCACACCGCTACACAATTAGGGACAGTCAGAGCATCTGCAGGGATTATCACACCTTCAAAAGCAAAGCTCCAACAACTGCAACTGGACAGCTGCAGAGTGTTCTTTACAAAACCTTAGTTTCTTATTTACTGCACTTCTCGATAGCAACTATGTCTCTCTGTATATCTGTCTGTCTCTAGCCTGTCATGATAGAAAACCACGTCAGTGACAACATTCAGGCTCCCAAAGAGGAGCACCTCTACTTTTCAATCCTTTCTGCTGTGCTAACTGGTTAGGATCTCTCTATTTAATATACTCTCTATTAGTGCCCAGGCTGAGTTCTTCGCATCAGGCTTCTGAATCACTGCTACTGCTGCTGGAGTCATGGTGAGCAGCACAGGAACTGCAAAAATTTTAAATGCGATCAAAAAAGTACACAAAAAAAAAAAATCAATACACCAAAATTGGAAAGTCATACAGTTTGTGAACACAGGAAACATCAATGTCTTGTTTTAAAATAGATAACACAAATTCCTACGGTGACAAACCATCCTCAGAAGCTCCTTTACAATGCCACAGTCCTGAACACCTTTGTGAGATCTTTGCCAAGTAAGCTTATTTATTTGCAAGCTTACTGCATTTCAGAATTTTAAAATTCTCTCCGTAGGAAAGCTTTAAACATTTATAAGAAAAGGTGCTTTCCTTTATTCAGCTCCAACATAAAATTCAGAACAAAGAAACTGACACAAGACATTAATTGCTAGCTATATGTCATTTTCTCTCGTTTGCTGATATAGAATGTACAGACCAAAAGACTAGTAACAAAACAGGCATGTACTTGCGCATCCTGGGCAGAACCTGTAGTTAATGTACCAACAAGCAAGAGCTCTGGGTTTTCTTCCCAATTGCTGGATGGGAACGCAAGCACCGACATTATGAAATGAACACACTCTTACAGCACCATCTAGTGATCAGAGTAAAAAAAACAGTAAGAGAGAGAGAACGAACACGAGAAAGAGAACAGGGTAGGGAAGCTTTTGGGGTCCTGAAGGCTAGACCAGGTGGGAGAGGGAGGTGCCAAGACGTCCACAAGCAGGGGTTAGTCCTCCCTTCTCCAAAGTACCAACCTGAAAATCAAGAGGAGTAGGAATACATGACAAGCGCTGCCAACAAGCTGGAGTTTGCCCACTTCTGTTCTACAACCCATTCAGCCCTTGAAGAGAAAGTAAAAAAAAAAAAAAAAAACCCGCTAAAGCTGCACATTATAGCTCCGAGAACCACACCGTCATGAGAATAAGTAGCTTTACTGGCATCTGCTGTACTTTCAAGGAAATTTTTTTTTTGTATTCCAAATTTCCCATTTCAAAAGGCGAGATAGAAGAACGTTAAGTGCATTTCTCTCCCATATCCTAGATCACGATCTTCCAAAACAACAAAGATATAAATCTATAAATAAAAACAAAGAAATTATAAAACTCACTTAAACCCGGGAACCACATCAGCTTGCTTATTTTAAAGCAGGTTCATATTTACAGTTCTTTCCTGAATCTTAAAAACAAAGTAATAAAAAGGCCATTTCCTGATAAGCCCATCCAGTCCTAGTTTTGCCCCATTTTATCAACTACAGACCTGTACTCTTGTCTTGCACAGAGATTTGGTTCCTTTACTTGTCCCCTGTTAAGCCGCCTCCCCCCCCCCCCCCCCCAAACACACACACACACACAATTAGATCTTCAGAATATCTACTATAGAATTTGCATGCAATAGAGCCAGTGTGTGTAAATATATGTATTTACTGGGGATATTCAGAAATCCCTAGCAGGCTACAGATACACTAGGACAGAAAACCTGGAAATTAAATCTGCACTAATGCTACTTGTCAACCCTAGGAATACCACAGTTGGTGCTCAATCTCCAGATTTTTAAAAATGACAACTCATCCTTAATCAGAGTAGCAGGAAGGCTCTGAAAACTAGTCTCAAAGGGCCACAGATAGCTCTGATTTTTCAGGATAAATCAGAATTGCAAATTAAGGTATCAGAAATGGTCAAGAATCTGAAACCTGGGTGAAAGAGGAAAAAAGATTAGCACTGACAGAACTGGAACGGAACTACTGCCAACCTCAGGATTAAAGAGGGCTGCAAACGAGAATAATGAATGTTCACTGTGGATATCTTAATAGCCAGGTCTGTTTGGAGGGCACCTCGTGGAATAGCAGCTGAAAAATTGCTAGATGAGACCGTGAACAAAACACACAGATATGCTCAGAACGGAATTTGTTAAAGCAATGCCCAACGCCTCATTTAAAAGAGCATTTCATAAGTTTAAAAAAGCAAGCAACACAGCTCATCAGCATTCCCTTACAAACAGAAAGGACACAACAATCCCATTGCAGGAAATATTCTTCCACCACATTGAGAGAGGGCTGCATTGCCCAGTTCAGCCCTCATTTCCAGGACCTTCACTATGAATAAGTGTCAAATATAGAACAGAAGCCAAGACTAGTCCTTTGTCACATCATTTGAATACAACTGAACTAATCTTTACATCACTGAACGTCCATATTTATTAAAAATATGTAGTCATACACATATGAGGAGACTACCGATTTAAGAAAGTACCAATACAGGTGGGGTTTTTTGCCAGAACACCCAGCAGCTATTGCAACAGAACATCTTTTTGACTGAGGAGATCTAACTAACCAAACTCTGCTTCACCTCTGAAGCTTTCTAAATTGGTGGTGATGTGTGGGGCAAAATATTGCTATGCCATAGATCTAGCACACCACCCCAGTTCCACTGTCCACAACAGCTTTAGTAAGGGCCTGAATAGCACTATGCTTACAGATGGTTTTTGACATTTTGTATCATTTGATTTCACAGTGTTTCACAGACCCTAACACAGTTGGATTAATTTTGAATCATGAGATGGTACACGTTTAAAAGTCTGTTACGGAAATAAATGATTTGAAAGTTTTATCAATCTGGACGTCATCATCCAAGACAACTGCCACTAAGGTGTCCTTGAGCAATTAAAGAGTTTATGATATCTCAAGTTACTAAAAACAAAAATGTCTACATATTCTTTTAAAAAGAAATTGTCATATACAGTAAATGCAATTATTCTGATCATTTTCAAACACTATAAATATTCAGAAGACATACCTGCACGCATTTGAAATGAAAACCAGGTTAATTTCCCTAGTGCAGTTGTCTTGACAAGCAAGCTTTTTTGTGGCGCTCAATATAAGGAGTCAAGAATCTCCAAAATAGTTTCCATCTTCAATAAGTGTTTTTAATTCTAATTTTTAACTTTTTTTTAAAACTATATTTCATTTTATCTTATTACTAATTAAAGCCAAGGGTACAATAATTGCATTTACTAAGTACAAAACTGCATGTTATAAAAATAACTAATTTTAGACTCCTGGAAATTTCATTTATCTGCACTTACTAAAGCTCTCAAAAACATCTCAATTTCATAAAAGCAACAAATGATACAGATAATAAAATTAAGCCTCAACATTGCACAAATGTTTACTCCACAACAGCATGTTTTTCAAGCTTAGTTCTGTTGCTGCTGTTCTCAGATACTGCAGTCAACTTAGCTAGTGGAACACAAAGCTGCGTATTAACCCTTCTCAATGCATACAAAAGGAATGAGGCCAATAGCAAAATGGAGGTGTCCAAAAGCATCCCACTTGTTAAGCGATACTATAGGCAAACCCAGATCACACTGGCTCCATTTTAAACACCGACATAAGGGAATCACATGGCGGAGAAGCACGCATCTGTTTCTGAGGCTTCTTAATTCTTATATAGTTGAGAACATAGAACATGCAGGATGGGATCAAGGCACATGTCTAGTTTGCCAACAGCCCAAATGTTTAGGAAGGGCCCTCTCAAATGTGCTAATTCATTGGCCCCCCCCAAGGATGTTTTGTTGTCCTGTAAAGTCATCTGCTGATAGAAAGAATAGGGGGGTTGGGGCAGAGGTGTCATCTTCGAACTGGCAGCAAGAGTTGGCTAGCACCATTTCTTACCTACGGCTTCCTCTGCAATTGGGAGCACATAGGGCTCCATTTGTGGGAGTTTAAAATGGATTCATATCACAATAAGGGCTGCAATATGCTTATAACCCTGTAAAGAGTTAATACTGCTCTGTGAATTGGACAGTAGGTGGTGACATTTTACTTACCAGTTAATGTTTCCTTGAGTCCTGCTAGACCAGTCCAGGCAAGTGTGTTGTGTTCCCCTATCAGCAGATTGATGGAGACAAAACAAACTAATGAAAAACACAGGTTTCAATGACATCACCCATATGCCTCTATTTGCCCCAGCCACCAGACGTTTCCTTAATATTCATCCAAAGGCATATGGGAGAAACATGGCAAACCTCACACAACTTCAATTGTGGGCAAGAATGTGTAATCAACAGTAGAGAACTATGTACAGGAAAGCATAAACAGAAGGCTGCCAATAGAAGATGAACCTGCAAAGCCAAATACAAGAATCATAGCAGACCAGGGAACCGGAGCAGAACAGAGCATATACAGTTTCAGGGGTGGGCCCTGGACTAGTCTAGCAGGACTCAAGGAAAGGACATTAACTAGTAAGTAAAATGTCACCTTTCATATCGTCCTGCTAGATGACTCAGGACAAGTGAGATGTACAGTTGTGGTCAACATTGACACCCTTGCAGTTCAACCCCTTAATTTCCAATATCTCCTTAAAAAAGTGGCCAGTGAAATGGCTTTGGACTATATATGCACTCATGTTTGATACATGAAAAACAAACAAAACAAGACAAATAAAGGAAATCGTAGGAAATAGTATAAAAACTGGGAAATTGCCAGCACATGATTACTGGTGTCCTTACAAACAATTCAAATCAGTTTGAACAGAAGAACCACATTTCCATTGCAATAAAATTAGACATACCTGTGATCAATTGTCAGTACTTACATGACATCAACCAACCTATGAACGATGGCTCTAATGTTTAAAATGGCCACATTCACTCCATGTTCCATTTTCACAATGCTGAATAAAAGAGCTGCCCGAGGCCATCAGAAAAGCCATTATCTCCAAACATCAAAAGGAGCACAAGGCCAACTCCAAAAACCTTGGGACTCCTGTATCTACAGTTCACAATGCTCATGGAATGTCAACAACCTCCCAGGACATGATGGGAAGAGGAAAATGAATTCAAGAATTATTTGAAGGTTAGTGCTAACTATTAGAAAAACACCACATACATCATCCAAAGAGCTTAAGGCTGACCTGGAGCAAATCTGGAGTGATTGTTTATTTATTTATTTGTTTATTTATTTAACATTTTTTTATATACCGCACTCTTCAACATCAGCGCGGTTCACAGGTAACACAAATGTCATGTCACGCAGTAAACAAAGAAGAACTTCATGGGCAAAGGAGGACCCTACTGCTCAAAAGACAGACATAAAAAGGCATGCCTGATTTTTGCCCAAACACACCTTGAGAAACCACAATCCTTCTGGGAAAATGTTCTGTGGACAGATGAAACAAAAAACTTGAGCTCTTTGGCAATGCAGACCAGTGATATATTTACAGGTGAAGAAATGAAGCTTATAAGGAAAAAAAAACACCCTTCCTACAGTTAAATATGGTGGAGGTTCCATAAAGTTGTGGAGCTGTTTTGCTGCCTCAGGAACTGGAGACCTGGAGCATATTAAAGGAATCATGAACTCTGAGGACTAAAAGCTAGGTCTGGGTCAAAGGTCTTGGGTCCTCTAGCAAGCCAATGTCTCAAAACATATATCCAAAAGTACACAAGAATGGTTAAAAAGGAACAAACACATTGTTTTAAACTGGCCATCAATGAGTCTTGATCAATACAATCAAGAAAGAGCTGAAATCTGCCATTGGTAAAAGGAATCCTGGAAACATTCATGTGCTGGAACAAATCGCAGTTGAAGAGTGGGAGAAACTACCAGCAGACAGATGTAAGAAACGTATAGATTGTTACAAGAAATGTTTGGAGGATGCCATCAATGCCAAGGGTCGAGCAACCAAATATTAGTGAGGGGTGCCATTAATCCTGTTCAGGTTATATTTTGGGTTTTTTTCTCAGAAATTACTATGTTTTAAGTTGCACAGACATCTTTTTTGTTGTTGCATACCTTTGAACATACTATTAAAATATTATGACCACATACAGTTGGAATATTTCCAATTATTTCTCAAGATATTGTACAAAACATAACATGCAAGGGTGCTAATGTTGACCACAACAGACCAGCTACAACTTTACTGGATAGGAAGAAGACACAGCAGCTCACAAAATCCTTGAGCCAAGGCCATGTCCACCGACGCATGGACATCTAAGCAGTAATGCTTGACAAAGGTGGAAAGTAATGCCCACATTGCTGCCTGACAAGTGTTTGCAGGGGCTACCAAGCTCCGCCCACAAGCAAGCTTTTGCTTGAGTAGAATAGGTGCACAAACCCTCCGGAACCAGCCAGTTCCACAACAGATATGCCGAGGCTATGGCCTCCTTAATCTAATGCCCCAAAAGAGACAGTTATCGTGTCACCCTTGCGTGAGTCAAACAGCACATAAAAATAGTTGGACTTACGGAATTCATAACCTCCAGGTACCAGAGAAGAACCCTCCGGACATCCACAAGACATAGATCCTTATCCTTCTTCCGACACTGCTCTTTAGAGGAGGAGGGCAGGTAGACCACCTGGTTCACATGAAAGGGAGAAGGCATCTCAGGCAAGAAGGAAGGCACAGGCTGAATGACAACTGCCAACTTTGAAAAGGCAGATAAGGATCTCGGCAAGAAAAAGAGCCCGAAGCTCAGAAATTCACCTTGTGGAAAAACAAACAATCATAATCAAGATGACCATCTTGGAGTGTCAAATCCTTTAAAGTAGCATGCTTCAACAGTTCAAAAGGTACCACTACCAGAGCCCTGAGCACCAGACACAGATCACAGAAAAGGAATCACAGACCAGAGGGGAGGACACAGATGCCAAACCCCCTGGAGAAAGCACAAGACATCTGGGAGCAAGGCTAGAGGACTTAACCACTGGACGTCGGAAACAGACCAAAAACTGCCACTTGAACTTTAAAAGCGCTAAGGCAGGGGTGGGCAATTCTGGCCCTCGTGCACCACAATCCAGCCTGGTTTTCATGATGTCCCTAATTATTCATTATTCAGGATAGCCTTTCTCCAGGCTATCCTGTAGACAAGCCAACAAAAATAGCACGTTGGCCACCAAAGCCAACTGCACCATCACTCAAAAAAGGCACCAGATCCATACATATGCTAGCTTGGTAAACCACCTCCAGGCTTCAAGCAGAGTAGCCCTTACGCGCTACCGTCTCCTACCAAGAACAGAGCCATAAGCAAGGAAGAAACTGGGTCCTCCAGGATGATTGGTCCCTGTGCAATAGGTTCCAGATGGAGACAACTGAAGAGGCGGCGTCTGCAGGAGCCACTTCAGGTCTCCAAATCATGCTCTCCTCAGCCAATCTGGTGCCACTAGAACAATCATGTCTGGGTGGCAGTCCATAAGTCAAATCACACTCAGCCAAGGACCACGGAAGGAAACCACGTACAGCAGGTACTGACTTGGCCATGACTGGGTCAGGATGACGACACCCTCTGACCCCATATCCGTGTGGTGACTGAAGAGGTGACCAGCTTTGGCACTGAAGTGAAATCACCATAAGATTCATTTCAGGGCAATCACAGCAGAGCAGAATCAACTGAAATGCCTCCTAACTCAACTCCCACTCTCCAGGATCCAGAGAGTGCTGGCTGAGGAAGTCCAACTCCACATTGTCCACCCTGGCAAGATGCTGAGCCAATAAGACTCAGATGTTCTTCCCTGCCCAGGCAAACAGGAGAGCCATCTCCAGAGCTACCCCAGCACTCCTCGTGCCACCTTGCCAATTTTACATAAGCCACCGCCGTGGCATTGTCTGAAAACACTCAAAATCGCCCAGCCCTCAATCAGGGACCGGAAACGCAGAAGTGCCAACTTGACTGCCCTTGCCTCGAGGCGGTTGACTGAGCACACTACTTCTCTGCTGTTCCAATGGCCCTGGGTCATATGGTCTTGGCAACAGGCTCCCCAGCCCAACAGACTTGCATCCATCAGGAGATCTACGTGAAATCATCCAGCAGCATGCCCTTCCTCAGATGGCAGAGCTGCTGCCACCACCACAGGCTGACCTCACCAATCAATGGGAGAAATAGCCTGCGCTTGAATTCCTGAGAACTCAGGGACCACTGAGTCAACAAGAACCACTGATGCAGTTCCATGTGAGCACATGACAATGCCATCATCTTTATGGTCGCTGCCATCAATCTGTGGAGCTGAAGATAATCCCAGACTCTGGGAGTTTGCTGCGCACAGAACAGTGTCAGGCAATCCAACAGTCTGTTGACTTTCTCTTCTGGCAGGAAACTGCCCACTCAAGTGTCAAAACATGCTCCCAGAAACTCCAGGGACTGGGAAGGCCACAGCTGGCTTGCTCCTGACTGAGCACCCAGCCAAGGCTAAGACCACCACCACTTGGGATGCCACCTGAGATCTTCTGAAAGGGAACAGGCCCAGTCCCAGGCCCAGAGCAGCCAGTTGTCCAGATAAGGGTGGACATAGATCACTTGGTGTCACAGCCACCACTATCATGACCTTTGAGCAGCAGACAGCCCAAAAGGAAGGGTGGTGAACTGACAGAGAGCGCTAAGCACAGCAACAAACATTTTGCTGATCCATCCAAATTGGGATAAGAAAATATGCCTTGGCCAGATCCAGAAAAAAAACAAGAACTCCCCTTGGTGCACTGTTTGAATCACCAAGGGCAAGATTTCTATCCAGAAGAACAGGATGTACAATTGCTTGTTGATCCCCCTTGAGGTCCAGAATGGGCCGGAAGGAACCATATTTTTTGGGTATCAATAAATAGATGGAGTATCTGTCCTTGCCCCGCTCGTCCGGTGGGAACAGCATCACCACCTTTAAGCCCAGTAACCTGTCCAAGGTGGGCAGCACAGCAGCACTTTTTATCACCGACCCATAAGGGGAGATGACAAAGGCATACGGAAATGGCTCTTTGCATTCTAGGGTATAGCCAAACTGAATGGTATCTAGCACCCAGCGATCCTTGGTAACCCAGGCCCATTCCTGAAAGAAAAGACAAAGCCTGCCTCTAACTAGAGGAACCAGGGTATGGGCTCTCAAACCTTCATTGCGCAGCCCAGGAGGGTCCTCCTCTGGAAAGGACAAAGTCCCTGGGTCCACACACTCCATGAAAAGACTGAGAACGAGAGTCCCGAGATCCCTGGGAATCAGATATGTGCACCCTCGTGAATGGATGGAGCTGACGAGAAGGGGCACCAGACCGCATCACAGGCCCCTTAGACCTGTCTTCTGGAAGATGGTAAGATTTTCTCTTGCCCAAGTCCTTCATCAGCTTCTCCAAACAGAAGCTTCCCCTGAAAAACCAGTTGGACCAACCGGGCTGCTGCCAAGTGCCAGAGCCAAATCCAATTGCATGACATCCTCCTCAGGGCACCATTCATAGCCACCAAACGTATCAGGTCCACCAACAAAAGCACAAAGCCACGTAAATTGAAACACCCAGTCTAGAAACGTGGCTTAGGAAAGACAACGCTTTTATTTGTAGTACAATAACCTGAGGAATTACGCCGGAACGACCCAACACAGGTCGTGTTTCGTATACCTTCTTCACGGGTAGCAGGGCATACTAGGGTCATAAATATATGAACAAAAATATTTAAAACTAATGCAAAAAACAACCACATAAACAATATAAAAACATTAAAAACATTAAGAAACAAGTGTGTGTAAACCCTATGAACAAATGATTAAAAATTTGTATTTTTGGGCTGCCCGGGAGACATCGGGAAAAATTTGAATTACTTGGCCACAGAATTTCTCATTCTTTTTGGGGAAATAGGCACGTAACACCTTTTCCTTATCCATCTCAGATAAAAATATTACCAACAATGTAGCTCTTGAGGAAATCTCTTCACTCTCAGATTCAATAAAACGTGAAATATCTAAAGAAGAGGAAACCACACGGTCAAACTGAAGACCAGCCTCTCCTACTTCCCCATCCGTATCTATCTTACCTTTAGGAACATAATAATTTTTGAAACATTAAAAGAATCAACTTCAGTAAACATCAGCACCTCCTTAAGATATTTATGAAAAAGTATCAAAGGCGACAAGTAATGCGTCTGAGGAAAATTTAACAAACGTAGATTTTTAGACCTAATAGAATTCTCCAAAAACTGCGTCCACGGGTTTTAGCCCTGGGGACATCCTTTTATCTTAAATTTCCGTACAAGTGCCACATTTATTTAGTTTCAGGGTAAAAGATATGTATTTTTTGAGGTGGATCATTTATTGACTTTTTTGGATAGTAAGAATTAGGGCTTTTCTTTTTTGGAAGAGTTTTCTTGACTCTTAGCTAGAATATGGAGTCTTATGTTCAATTCAGGGCCATTTAGGTTGCTTTAAATATTTAAGCCGCACCCCCCTCCTTGATGTGGTCTAGTTTTGATATATACCCTTGTGTGATATAGCGTAGTTACTCACCTGTAACAGGTGTTCTCCAGGAGCAGCAGGAATCAGTCCTCACTTATGGGTGACGTCGGCGCCGACGGAGCCCTCGCGGAGCAATTTTCCCCAGCTTTCAAAGAAAGCCTTTGGGAATTGCAGCGCGCATGCGCGGTCGTCTTCCCGCCCGAAGGTGCCATCTTAGCAAGTCAGATGACATAGCTAAAAAGACAGCATAAAAATTTGCAAAAAGAACATAAGCAGACGATTGCAACTCCTCGGGGAGGAGGGAGGGTAGTGAGGACTGATTCCTGCTGCTCCTGGAGAACACCTGTTACAGGTGAGTAACTACGCTTTCTCCAGGACCAAGCAGGAAGTCAGTCCTCACTTATGGGACTCCCAAGCTCAAGGCTACCGGAGACCCTAAGCACAAAAATGAGCTCCCTCTAGCTCAGCAGCACAGAAGGATAGAATCTTCGCTGAATTATCACCCACCGGTAGCCCACATCCGGGATGGAGGGTAGGAGTTGCTCAGACCTCAAAGAGATTACGGAGGACTGCCTGTCCGAAAGCACTGTCCCTACGGGACTCCCTCTCGAGACAGTAATGGACCGCAAAAGTCTGGCTTGAAGACCAAGTAGCGGCCCGGCAGATGTCTGCCAGCGGAACAGAGCGGAGGTAAGCCACTGACGTGGCCTTTGCCCGAACGCAATGAGCCGTGACTCGACTTTCTAAGGAGAGTCCGGCTGCCCCATAAGCCCAAGAGATACAGTCCGCAACCCAGATGGACAGAGTACGCTTGGAGACCGGGAGCCCCAATCTATTGGGGTCAAAAGACACAAAAAGCTGAGCAGCTTTACGGTGCTCCCGCGTACGGTCAAGGTAGAAGTTCAATGCCCTTCTACAGTCCAGGGTATGGAGGACCGTTTCAGCTCGGCTGGAGTGTGGTCTGGGAAAGAAGGTTGGAAGTACCACCTCCTGATTGATGTGAAAAGGGGAGACCACTTTAGGCAGAAATTTTGGGTGAGTCCGTAGGACTACCCTATTCTTGTAGAACCTAGTGTAAGGGGGATCAGACACGAGGGCCTGCAATTCACTTACGCGTCTAGCGGAAGTGAGGGCTATCAAGAACAGCGTTTTCCAAGACAGAAAACGGAGAGAACAGGTAGCCATAGGTTCAAAAGGCGACAGGTGATCCGCTGCAAAACCACATTCAGGTCCCAGTCAGGCGCTGGCGGGCGCAGAGGTGGTTTAAGTAGAAGGAGACCTCGGAGAAACCTCGCTACGAGAGGATCGTTTGAGAGAGGTCTGCCGTCCACCGGCACATGATGTGCTGAAAGAGCACTGAGGTGAACTTTGACGGAATTGGACTTAAGTCCCAGATTAGAGAGGTGCAGCAAGTACTGCAAGATCACCGACACCGGGCAGGAGAAGGGATCCTGAGACTGCTGGGTACACCAGACTGCAAAGCGACGCCATTTAAGGGCATAGCATTTGCGGGTAGAGGGCCGTCGCGAAGCCAAGACGACCTCCTCCACCTCCGCCGGCAGGAGAAGGGGAGCAAGGACTACCCTCTCAGCAGCCAGGCCATGAGGTTGAGAGACCTGAGGTTGGGGTGCAGAAGGGACCCCTGATCCTGAGTGAGGAGATCCGGTTGTACCCCCAGAGGGATTGGATCCTCCACCGCCAGTTGCAGCAGGAGCGGAAACCACGGCTGCCTGGGCCAGCGAGGGGCCACCAGGATCATGAAGGCTTTGTCTCGGAGAACCTTGAAAAGAGTCCGAGAGACCAGCGGGATGGGAGGGAAAGCGTACAGAAGGCTCCCCGACCACGAGATCAGAAAGGCGTCCGCCGCAACCCGAAGGGGGTGTGGCTGACGAGAGCAGAAGCGAGGAAGCTGCCGGTTGTGAGGACTGGCAAAGAGATCCACCGTGGGGAGACCCCACTTGAGGAAGAGCTTCTGAACTACCAAGGGATCCAGACGCCACTCGTGCGGCTGGAGGACCCTGCTGAGTTTGTCTGCAAGGCAATTTTCTTGGCCCGGGAGATAAACTGCCTTGAGGAGAATGCCGTGACTGACGGCCCAAGAGCAGAGCTTCTGTGCCTCCCGGCAGAGGAGGAAGGAGCCCGTGCCCCCCTGCTTGTTCACGTAGAACATGGCAACTTGATTGTCCGTCTGGACAAGGACGGACTGTTGGGAAGTCAGGTGGGAGAAGGCCTTGAGAGCTAGGCGGATCGCCCTGAGCTCCAGGAAGTTGATCTGCTGAGCAGACTCCCACGTGGTCCAGAGGCCCTGAGTACGTGCCTCTTGGCAATGTGCTCCCCAGCCCAGGAGGGATGCATCGGTGGTCAGCACCCGGGTCGGCTGAGGTGACTGGAAAGGCATTCCGAATATCAGGTTCGGCTGCCGGAGCCACCACCGGAGAGACGAGAGCAGCGGCTCGGAGACGCGCACTAGGTCTGCCAGGCCGCCTGTGGCTTGTCGCCACTGCTGGCGGAGACACCATTGAGCAGACCGCATATTCAGGCGGGCATTGGGGGTCACATGGACGGTGGAAGCCATATGGCCGAGCAGTCTCAGGAAGCGCCTGGCGGAGACCAGGGGCTGGCTGCGAAAGCGGTCGGCTAGGTCCATGAGCCGTTGAGCCCTGTCGAGCGGTAGGTACGCTCGTGCCCGAGGAGTGTGCAGCCTTGCGCCGATGAACTCGAGATCCTGTGAGGGGAGCAAAGTGGACTTTGCGAAGTTTATAACAAAGCCCAAGTGCTGCAGCAGAGTCACCGTGCGGCACGTGGCGTTGGTGACCTCCTGAGCGGACGCTGCTCTGATGAGCCAGTCGTCGAGGTACGGAAAGACATAGAGGCCGTGAAGCCGGAGATGGGCCGCCACGACCGCGAGACATTTTGTGAAGACTCGCGGTGCGGAGGATAGGCCAAAGGGCAGTACTCTGTACTGGTAATGATTTCCTGCCACCACAAACCTTAGGTATTGGCGGTGGCTTGGGTGGATGAGGATGTGCGTGTAGGCATCCTTTAGATCCAAGGAGCATAGCCAATCTCCCTGCTGGAGGTAGGGCAGAAGGATTCCAAGGGTAAGCATTTTGAACTTCTCCCGCACAAGGAACTTGTTGAGGTTGCGCAAGTCCAGGATGGGTCTGAGGCCCCCTGTTCTCTTTGGTATCAGAAAATACCTTGAATAAAAGCCTTGACCTCTCAGGTGGTGGGGCACCGGTTCCACCGCCTGTTCCTGCAGAAGACCTGCTAACTCCTGAAGGAGCAACTCCCTGTGCAGAGGGGGGCGCGAAGGTTCTCCCGGAAAATAGGAGGGAGGGACCTGATGGAAGTGGAGAAGGTAGCCTTCTCGCACGACCTGAAGTACCCAGGCATCCGCGGTGATGCTGGACCACCTGTGGGCGAAGTGAACCAGCCGGCCTCCGGTGCTGGGAGGGACCAGCGGGGGGGGGGAGGCTATGCTGAGCGAGTCAAAAACCCCCACCCTGCTGAGCAGGGGCTGGTGGTGCAGGCTTGGGGGCTTGCTGCCTACGGGACCCGTTACCCCGTCCCTTGGCCTGCTGGCCCTGTTGGGGAGCTGCAGGGGCCTGATAATGGGGGTACTGTTTGTAGGCAGCCGCCTTCCTCGGGTAAAAGGACTTTTTTTCCCCCGAGCCCTTCTTTTTCTGGGAAGGGGCGGAGGTCTTCCTAGAAAGCCTGGTCCTGGTGAGAGTCTCAGTCTCAATTTGTGCAGCCTTTTCCGCCATGGGCTTGCCAAAGAGGTTTTCGCCTCGGCAGGGGACATCGACCAACTTGTCCTGTACCCAGGGCTCAAGGTCCGACGACTGAAGCCAAGCCTGTCGGCGGGCACCGATGCCGGCTGCGGCCACTCTAGCCGAGGCCTCAAAGCCATCATAGGCTGCTCGGGACATGAACTTTGAGCATTCCCGAATGCCTGTGGACAAGGCTAGGAACCTCCGCAAGGGCTCCTCGGAGAGACCAGCGGAGAATCCGGCTAGCTCTTTAGCCAGATCCCGGAGATACATGCCCATGTAGAGCTGGTAAGTCTGGACACGACATGCGAGCATAGAGCCCTGGAAGCACTTCTTGCCAAGGCCATCCAGGTTACGGGCCTCCCTTCCAGGAGGCACCGAGGAGTGCATCTTCTGGCTCTTAAGACGATGCATGGCCGATTCCACTACCATGGAATGGTGTGGCAGCTGTGCCTTCTGAAAGCCAGGGCTCTTGCGGACCCGATAGATAGAATCGACCCGCTTGCTCAGGACCGGCGAGGAGGCCGGACTCTCCCACATGCGGAAGAGTAGTCGTTCCAGCATAGGAGGAACCGGCACAGTAAAGTGCTCCCTCGCGGGAGAGTCATACTGGAGGGCGTCGAGCTCTTCGGCTCGAGGCTCCTCCTCGGGATCCGCAGGGAAGGCCAAAGCCTTGGCCATATCCCTAACGAAGTCCGAGAACCGGGCATCCTCCGGGGGGGACTGCTTCCGAGGCTCGGACCCCGGTGAGTCCGATGGGACACACCGAGTCCGGAAAGAATCAGGTGACTCTTCCTCCTCAGACTCCCAGACCGACTCCGACGAGGACTCGGTGGGGTCGGCCCGGGCAGGGTGCGGCGCCAGCCGTCCCGACGTCGAGGGAGTCGGCGTCGGCGACCTCGGTCCCGAACGGGAGGCCGAGGGTGACCTCGACCGAGGATCGACTCGAGTTCTCATTGACTCGAGGATCGGCTCGGTCTCCGGGGTCGACTTGGACGTCGACGTCCCGGCGGTCGGGGCAGCGGCGCCAGCGAGGCCAGCGAGCAGTGCCCGCTGCTGGTCCATGAAGGCAGACAGTCTGCTCTCCAAGGCCGTCAACCTGAGTCCGAGCTCAGGTGACCCAGCAGCCCCGACTCGGGCCCCGACGGCGTCGGGCCCGACGTCGGCTGTCGCGGAGGCGAGTCCAGAAGGACCACAGGACTTACCCGGGCAGGCATCTCCGACTCCAGGCGAGGTCGCTTCGGGATGTGTTCCTTCTCCAAGGACCCGGGGCGGCTGTCGGGGCTATGCGACCTGGCCCTCGCGGAACCAGGAGCGTCCACCGACGCCGCCCTCGCGGGTTTTTCCTTCCGACGATGGTCCCCGGAGGGAGAACCCCGGTCGGAGGAGCTCCGGCGACGGTCCGAGCTGGAGCCCTTGGACACGGAGGCCTCCGACGAGGTCCGGGTACGGCTGGGGTCAGCGAAGATTCTCTCGCGCTGATGCCGCCGACTTCTCAACGCCTTCGAGGACAGTTTGCTGCAGGGCCCACAGATCAGTTCCTCATGATCCGGGCCCAAGCAGCGGAGGCAAAAGTCGTGTGTGTCGGTTAGTGACATATTTCGGTCACACCGACCACACCGCTTAAAGCCACTGGCAGCCATCGGGGGAAAAAGGGCCCCTGCGAGGTCAAAGGACCGGGCTGCCAGGGAAAACGAAAATGAAAGCTGACTAAGTCAGAAAAACCGAAAAAAACGCTAGAGGACTCGAGACCGGCGTCGCGAGTCCGGGCGGGAAAACGATCGGCGTCGAACCGAAAGAAAAAAAGTATAAAATAAAGAGGAAAATCAACTTTTTCGCGGGGACAAGACGGGGACGTCTGCAGGGCTCCGCGGAAAAAAGAAGACTGGCTAAGATGGCACCTTCGGGCGGGAAGACGACCGCGCATGCGCGCTGCAATTCCCAAAGGCTTTCTTTGAAAGCTGGGGAAAATTGCTCCGCGAGGGCTCCGTCGGCGCCGACGTCACCCATAAGTGAGGACTGACTTCCTGCTTGGTCCTGGAGAAAAGATGTGTATATTTCTTTTTGCTTGTCTTTCTCCTTATGGATGTATATAAATTTTATAAATAAATTTAAATTAAAAAAAAAATTGTATTTTTAATCATTTGTTCATATGGTTTACACGCACCTGTTTTATTGTTTTTAATTGTTTTATTTATATTGTTTACTAGCTGTACCCGGCCACGCGTTGCTCTGGCTGAGTCTGGTTAAATGGAACAGAAAGAAAAGAGAACGCACGTTTGTAATATGTTTAATTTCACAATGCTTGTGGGTATACAATGTTTTTCATTGTTCCATTGTCTGTGCAGATATAGAGATTGCTTGGTTTGCCAACTGTAGAACACGCAACATATAATCCGTGTGGAGATCTAAACCGCAGATTTGTAAAGATTGCAATCACCATCAACAAAGCTCAGGGCCAAACGCCAATCGAATTGGGAATTGCAATCTCTTAAATTGAAATGGCATATCCGTTGGAATAATAGGAAGGCGAGGAATGAGGACATCTTCACCTTTGAAAGGTCCTGTCAAGATTGTTGCTTGTATGACGTTGCTCAATGTTTTTACTGCAAGCCGCGTGCCGTTGCAAAGCTTTGGTTGGTTAATATTTCGCAATATGATAATTGGGACGCCGGCGGTATATCCGGCAAGCAAAGTTTCCAATGGTTCTGGCGGTTCTCCCAGTTGAGGCAGTTTAATTTTACCGTCGGCGCAAGACATGCCTTTCGTTTCTCCATTAAATTTCAGAGCCTTGCAATAAGGACATACTTCAGTCATAGTGCCGATGAGAACATGCCGGCTCAAACTATAATCATCAGCTGGGTTGTATCGGAATGCAAGGCGATTGTAATCGCGTGATTGCTGAGCACGGAATCGTGTTTGACGCTGATCCGCTGTTTCTCGTTGATGTCTTTCAGCCACTCTCAGTCTGTCGCGTTCTCTCTTTCTGTTGAGAACAAATCAGATCTGAAGCTGCAGAGCGCGATCTCAGTGCTCGCAACCGTGCATCCTGAAGTCTGGCTGCACGTCGCTCTGCTGCTTCCTCGGCACGTATTTGAGCCATTCTTTGTCTGTTTCGCTCGTTCGCTGATGCCCGTTCTTCCTCGGTTTGATTTGCAATTACTCGTCGCACTGCGTCCGCTCGGCGAGTACGATGACCTAAGTTTGATCTTCTGCAAGGCATTATTTGGATGAACTAAAGCAGCTCGATTGCACGTGCATCGAATAATATGTACTATAGTGTGTTTTTACGTCCAACAGATGGTGCTGTTTTTCCACAAAAAACATGTGTTTACCTGTCACAGGTGTGACATCTAAATAATAGGTTAAAAACGTGCGCGTATTGGAATGCAACGCTGTGTCAAACTTTCAAAGCAATCAGTGAAGAACTTTCGGAGATTTGAGGTTTTGAACGGACATTTACTTTTATTTATATAGATTATGTTTTTTAATTTATTATTTTTAATTATTTTTGTTCATATATTTATGACCCTAGTACGCCCTGCTACCCCTGAAGAAGGTATACAAAACACGACCTGTGTTGGGTCGTTCCGGCATAATTCCTCAGGTTATTGTACTACAAATAAAGAAAAAAAAAAGTTGTCTTTCCTAAGCCACGTTTCTAGACTGGGTGTTTCAATTTACGTGGCTTTGTGCTTTTGTTGGTGGACCAGTTAATATAAGCATGTTCTCTCCTGGGAAGGACATCCTTTGTCTAGGGCATCATCTCCAAAACTAACTTTTACCACAAGAATCAATCAGTAGAAGACACAGATGGAGTTTGGACTCAATGGGAGAATGTGGTTCTCATACAGAAGTTGGTAAAGGAAGAAATGCATGCAGCATATCTCCTTGAATGTTGCAAATCAAAGATAATCCCTAGAGGTCTGCGCATGAACAAAGCACCTGGATTATATTTCAATGAAGGTGGTTTTATCAAGTGTTGAAATGCCATCTTGAAGAAATGCTCTTTAGATTTAATGATATTGTTAATCACTACAGCAAATAACAAATCAGAAATACTGAAAAATGAGATAGATGAAAAATTGACGGCATTAAAAGGGTGTGACAACAACTTTGACAAAATACAAACAGATTATGAAAAATATTCAACATTTTAAAAAAAGAGATTAAGAATAAATAAGTCGATAAATTCAAAGGGGACAAAGATAATTATAGAATAGGGTACGTTTACCATTGGTGCAAAAAAGTAGAGAATGACAGGCTTTGGGTCAAAAAAAGACCCTCTATATTTGAACGAAAAGAAAGTACTATAGAAGATCAAAATATAGATAATCTCCCTGAACACAAAAAGAAGCGTAGCAGGAGTGAGTCGGCAGAAGGTGTAGATGCCTCTGCATCTTTATTTTCTACCCAGAGAGGCATAGACCTCAGAAGGATAAGGAGTATGTCAACCACCATAATAATGATTTTTTTTAATATGGACAAATTTTGGAAAGGGAGTGGTTGAGACGGGTCTCGGTCCCGTCCTCCGCCAGTAGAACAAGGGGTATTGCAACCCAGGGCATACAATCAATACTATCAACCCAGAGGTCGAGGACAAGGAAGGGGCAGTTGGAGGATAGAAAGGTCCCAAGAAAGGAGATATTAATAACATTGTGTGTTTCAATTCTTAATATTTCTAAATACACGTTAACACCTGATGAAGAATTTGAACAAAGGTTTGTCTTTTGTGCCCATGAAAAAACCTGACCTTTTTGAAATTAATATAGATCTATTTAAGTTTTTTCACAAGGTTCGCATCAGACAGTTCTTTAATAATCATGAAACCAGTCCTGGAGATGGATCAATCATTAGCAAAAAATCCACCTGGATTCCACCTCCACAGACAGATCCCCATATTGAAGCCTTTGAGCAGATAGTTTTACAGAAGGTTAAAAAAGCGACTAACATATAATAATCTTACTAAAGGAGAAAAAGAAGCAATTAAATCCCTGCAAAAGAATGACAATATTATTAAACCAGCAGATAAAGGAGGGGCGATAGTTGTCTTGGATAAGAAAATGTATATAGAAGGAACTGACAGACAATTAAAAGATCGGACTTTTTATCTTCGATTAGAAGGGGATCCTACTAAGGTTGAAAAGTAGGATAGATAATATAGTGCATACAGCTTTCGAAATTGGGTACATTACAAAGAAAGATTTTTTTTAACAGTCCCTGCACCAGTGATTCCCACGATTTACATTATCCCAAAAATTCATAAATCCTTGACAGCACCCCCAGGTAGGCCCATAGTTTCAGCAGTTGGATCCCTTCTTGAACCCATTTCCCAATGTTTGGATTTGTTACTACGGCCCTTTGTGTCAGCTATGTGGTCCTATGTAAGAGATTCATCTCATATCATTGAAATATTGCCCACTTTTCATGACTGAGTCTAATATGATTTTAGTTACTTTAGATGTGGAATCTCTGTACACGAATATTCCACAAGCTGAATCTCTGGATATTTTATAACAATACTTTCTTGCTAGAAAGGTACACAAACGTATCCCTGCAGAGTTTCTTCTTACTTTAGCACAAATAGCCTTATGCGAAAATTACTTTTGTTTTAGGGATCTATTTTTTAAAACAAATCAAGGATGTGGCCATGGGTTCATCAATGGCCCCTGTGTATTTATGTATTTCAAATCAAAGAAAATTGTTTAAAAGATCATGCGTTTAAAGACAATATAAAACGTTGGATTCGGTATATAGATGATATTCTGATCCTTTGGGAGGGGAGTGAAGAATCTTTCTGAATTTAACCAATAGATTAATAATTTGGATGTCATTCTGAGATTCCAAATCACATATGATTATCAACAGATCCCCTATCTAGATTTGTTAAGAAAGAAGTCAATAAGTTAGTTACGTCTTTATACAGGAAGCCTAAAGATCAAAGCCATCTCTTACATTTCAATGGTTTTCATAATCCAGCATTAAAGAAGAACCTACCCATTGGACATTTTTTAAGAGCTAAAAGGATCTGTACCAACATACAGGATTTTGAAACACAAGCGGAAGCAATGAAGACAAGATTTATAGCTAGACAGTATCCTTTACGCTATATCGATCAAGCATATAAGAGAGCCCAGGCATCCCCTTGCAAGAATCTTTTAAAGCCTCTCAAAAAAAAAAAAAAAAAAAAAGAAGAGGATGTGGGCATGGTATGCCCACTCCTATATTCTACACTCTCTCAGGATGTTATACAAAATTTAGCAAAAAGAATGGCACATCATACAGGCCATCCCCGGGTTTCAAGATACTGTATACCCTTAACCATAGCTCATAAGCATAATGTGAACTTGCGTAATTTACTTGTACCATCAGCACTTACAGAACGTACTTTTCTTTCCAAACACAAAAGACAATTTCAATGTGGCCAGTGTTTGGTTTGCCCTCATGTTTTGCCAGGCAGAAATACTTTTGTTCATCCCCTTATTAATATAAAGTTTTTTTATTAATGATTTCTCAAACTGCAAAAACTACCCATGTAATATATGTGATTCAATGTCCATGTAAAAAACTATGTGGGCAAAACCAATCGAAGTATTTGGGTTAGGATAGTTGAACACAGAAGTTGTATCAAGAGGGGTGCAACAGATAAACCCTTAGTAGCACACTGGCAAGAACAAGTACATAAAGTCACAGATTTAAAGTTTTTTGTTGTTAAAAAAGTGAAAAAGAACTAGAGAGGTGATAACAATAAGATTGGAACAAAAATACATTTTTATGATGGACTTTTTAGCACCAAATGTTTGAATTTACATAGTGACCTATCAGTATTTCTCTAGAGAGAGCTCTAAGTTTTTAATCTACATAGTCCCCATATATAATACTAAGGATAAATGGTTTGTTAGCATTTAGATAGGTCTCACCAGTATTTTTCTAAAATGAGGATACACATAGTCCCCTCAGATGCAGTCCTGAATAGAAGGGTCAGTAGTTTTTAATCATTTACATATTTAGCAATACTTCGATAGAACAATTCTTAATTTTATAGCAGAAAACAATAGTTAGTATCCATTGTGCATATAAAATCCCCGTCTCTCTCACTCACAATCAAATATACTGTTTCATCGTTGCACTGCAATTTTCGATTTTAGCCTTGCAGATGCTACAATTGTCAATCGTCCGCTGTTTAAGTTTGCCCCCCCCCCCCCCCCCCCCCTTTTTTTTTTTTTTTTTTTTTTTTTATTTACAGTGTAAGCGCTAGCGGCACTGTCAACATCTTTACAGATTAGAATACTCCGTATTAGTTGCCAGTTTTAGCAACAATAGACTGTTGCCGTTTTAAAGAATCATTATATGTGAGGAGATTATTATTTCCCCTCTGCTTCAGTGGAGTTGGTAGCAATGCCGGTTTAAATAAATCCCCAAGACTAGTTATATGTTATAGCAAGGTTTCTATACATATAACTTTTATATATTATCCTATGAGTATTACCAGCCCTAATCATGGCAAGATTTTTAATTTTTTAATTTTCTAATTCCATTTACTTACTATTTACATATGGGCACACAGCACAAATCCTATTAGAATTCTGTTTTAAGGATTTCTACAGCGATCATCCAATCAGATGTTGTTCACGTCATTTCCCGCGGTTTAGATCCTCCTTTTCTATAGAGCATGCGCTGACGTTTTTGTCAATGCTTTCTCACATGAGAACCCTTGAATCAGTTTGCTGCATCCTGTAATGGTAGACGAGTGCAGGTTGAAGAAATCTTTACAGGTTGGATTTTATTCTATTTAATTTTTTATGTATAGCGCAGAGGGTTTGATTTATTCAATCCGGGTTATTTAAAAAACTTAGACGGCACCACGGACACATTATAGATGCTGTTTCATAATTTATCAATACGACATCCAAAAGTTAAATAATTTTTTAATTGAAGATAAAAGCATAATTTTTTTTAGTAAGTGTAATCGCTGCAGCTCTTGATTTTTTAATAAGAACAATGAATTAAATGGTTTAAATGTTCTCTCTTCTGTGGTTAAAAAATTTTTGCTTCACAAAATGTTTGTCGGCATATCACATACACAGAGATAACCTTCTCGTTCTTAAGAATGAGTACCAGAAATAGATTGCATCGCATTTACATGGAATAGCTATATATATATTATATTATATAATCAGTTCTTTTCAGTATGTGTTTATATGCATATTCAAAAATAAGTCATTTCAGGGTAAGGAAGATAATTAAAAGATAAAAACCTATAACCTATTTTATACACAGTTCTAAGAGAATGATTTTGGCTCAAATTATGGTAGAATATTAAGGATTTTTATAATACCCTCTTATATCAGAATTGTATAGTTTAGCAAGTTTTATTTAAATTTTTTTATATTGCTTGACTTTATGGTTTTTAAAGTTAAGATAAGAATCAGTTGGACTTTATGGTCCAGACTTTTTTTTCCTAGATTTAGGCTTTTGTCGGCTTACTCCTGTTTGCTTTTTAGTTTGGTATCTTATCTTTTCTTCCACTTTCAGGACAAGAACTTCATATTTGGGATTTGCCTAGTTACTGAGGTACTAACCTACCTTAATTCCCATTTCATGTCACACCCTTATACAGATATTCATAATGTGTTAAAAACATAAATATAAAGTTTTATTTATATCAATATTGTTCTATCACCGTTTCCATTCTTATGTTCATTTTGATACATCAATGGGTTTTATCACTGTTTTATCAATGTTTTTGCTGTTTTGTTTATGTTGTTTGTGATTGGTTTTTAGTATTTACATTTCAATTATGGTTTTATTATAATCTTTTGTATTAGTTTTTATTAACTATATGATCATAGACTATGTATTTTTAATCATTTGTTCATATGGTTTACACGCACCTGTTTCTTATTGTTTAAAAGTTTTATTTATATTATGTTTTTATATTATTTATTATTGATTGCATTATTTTTAATTATTTTTGTTCATATATTTATGACCCTAGTATGCCCTACTACCCCTGAAGAAGGTATACGAAACACGGCCTGTGTCAGGTTGTTCTGGCGTAATTCCTCAGGTTATTGTACTACAAATAAAGAAAAAGCATTGCCTTTCCTAAACCATGTTTCTAGACTGGGTGCACCAAACATATGAGGCCATACATGGCATCAGAAACGAAGGCCATAGCAGACTCCAAAAGTGGAGTAGTATCATCCAACGGAAGAGACTGAATCTACTGGAGCAAGGCTCAAGAAGTCAGGCTATTATATATTGCCAGCTGCAGAATAGTCACTGCCACGTTGAACTGGCTCCTCAACAATGGCTCCACCTTACGGTCCAGAAAATCTTTTAAGGCCGATCCGCCTTCCACAGGAATAGTGGTTCATCTGGCAACCGCCGTGACCTGAACATCCACCTTAGTAATGCCAAACCACTCAATGCACTCCTCCTCTGGGAGAGTGGAGATCTTCTTAACCCTTTAGACAGGGAGTCAGGAGTGTCCCACTCCAACTAGATCATATCCTTGATCACATCCGGGAATGGGAAGACAGTAGTGAATGTTCACATCCCTTGAAGGAGCAAGTGTACCTTCAGCTCCTGCTCCATGCCAGAAGCATCCGTCAAGTTCAAGGCAGATGAAACCCTGGCAAATCAACACCACCAGCTCCTCCTCCTGGAATACAGGTGGATCACACAGGCCTCCTCACAATCTTCTGAAGGTGAGAGTACGTCTACATCCACGACAGAGCCCAGTACCGAGTCATTTGAATCCAAGTCATAGTCAAACTCTCGCCCAGCTCCCAGTTATTCCTCATCTGCAGGGGGCACCCCATGCCAGGATGCTTAGCCAAAGGCAATCGAACAAAGTTTCCACTCTCCATTTGCCCCGCACAAGCTTGCGCCGGGGGGGGGAGGTGACATCATCCAGAGGCCTCAGGATCTGAATATCCATGCCAGGACCAGGCCTGCGGCAAAAATGAATTCCAGGGAGGACAATCTGGAGTCCAGAAGTTCTCCTCTTGGAAATGACCCTCCAACACCAGGGGGCACAGCCACCACAGACCCCCTAGAGGATAAGCAGCTCACAGCATTGTTATGGGAACATCCAGCCAGCTAGATATCCTTACTCATAGCGCCACATCCATCACCTCCTGTCAAGAGGCAGGCAAGGCTAGACTAATTGCATCCCCCAGCTGAAAGAGGGGGAGCAGGCCCTCTTTCAGCTGGGGGGAACTCCAGGGGAAACTCAAACTGCCATGCCAGAAGAGTCCAGAATTCGGAGATGAGGCACCTCGCTTGCCACAGGTCAAACAATATTTCCTGGAAGAAGACAGAGCTAAAGCAAATATCACAACAGTGCATGCTAAGGCTGCAGCAGCAGCCCAGAGGCACATGTAAACTGTGCTTTCATAGCAGCATGTATCGACTGCACTTTTACTGCAATGCTCGTTACAGGTGCTAGGGTAGGAATGCATGTTGGAGCAGCTTGGGCATATCACACAGAGATTGCATGACTACCAGGCACACAATAAGAGAAAACTCTACTAATGCATGCAGAAGACAGCAGGAAATCACCACACTGTGCTAACACTCATCAGCAGTCTACCCGAATTGCATCCCACACAGATGGAATGGTGAGCCCCCAACAAGGACAATGATGAGGTCAAACCTAAGTACTCATCCCCTGAGAGCCTCAGGCAGAAGATCCATGCTGGGTTCAGTTGTACTTCCACAATACTGTTTCACTGTTTTATTCAGCACTGCACTCAAGGTGGCAGGCAAGCAGATCCACCTGAGAGTCTTCTGCAATCTTCAGGAGAGAGCGGGGGGGGGGGAAGCCAGAGGAGGAGGGAGGGGGCGTTGAGGTTGTGTGAAGCCACTGCACTCTTCCAAATCCTTCCAATTTGTGGCTGCTCAACAGGCTCTTATAAGAGCATGAAGCTGAACCAAATTTTCCCTCTTCCTATGCCTTCCAAAAAGACCTTAGTCTAACAGAGCCTCCCATGTCGCACTCATGTGAAAGTTACCCTCAAGGTGGACGTTCACAAGCATTAAATCAAGATTTTCCTCTCAATCCTCAGATTTTCTTCAGAGAGGAAAAAAATCCATCCATCATCTGCTGGAGACAAAGAAATACTGAGGAGACCTCTAGGGACTGAGGTGAATAGAAGCAATGGAGTGAGGTCACTGAAACCCTGAAGTTTTCATAGGTTCTTTATCTCCACCAATCTGCTGGGAGGGGAATACAATACACTTGTCAGGGCAATATGGAAGGGTATAATAGGTGGACTTTGAGTTCCCAAATTCTTTTCCTAACCCCACAGATTCCAGGTGATCTGCAGCACCTGAAACTGAACAACTGCAGTGCCATCAATAGCCCATGGCCCAGTGCCCATGTGAGCAAGAATTAGGGTGGCAGGAAAGGAACCTGATTTACTAAAGCACCCCCCTTGCCCATTTTGCCTCTCTGGGAGGGAGGTGGTTCATTAAATAATGTGGAAAATCAACTAACTAAACACTGCTAAAAACCATGACTTCCTCAAGCAGCAGCATTGGGAATCCCCAGGGGCTGTGCAACAAACTGGATACACACGTACACCTCAACCAGTACGCCCAGCAAAAAAACAGGGAACCAGTTTTCCTCCCAGGGGCAAGGAAACCTTTTTATGCAAGGACTGCTGACTTATTACAAGATGCAAGCTTTTTATTCTTTCAACCCAATGGAAGTTGGAAAGAATTAAATCATAAAGGGTCAAGAATGTCTGTTTGGGAGAAAAATAATGTTCTAAAAATTTAACAGAATAGGATGAAACTTGGCATGTGGGAAAAAAAGAATAAAATGTCAGTTCAAAAAATGGGTTAAAATCATGCCTGGGGCTCCTCCAGAGAAAGAGTCCCTAAAAGATGGCTCAATGCATTTCTATGGGAGGCGTTCCAGTTTCTGTAGCATAAAAACTTATACAGTGAAACACAGCAATTAAGGAATTCCTCCTTTCAAACTGCTTCTCTGTTCTCTACTGCTCCGACCAAACCATCCTTACCCCCTAAAACTATCCCTCTTGCAAATGCCCCAACCCCCAAAAAAAGGTACCTCCCCTGGAAACGACACACCACCACACAAAATACACCAGCTCCACCCCAAAAATACTCCCGCAACTGCTCCAAAACCTTGTAAACTGTCACACCCGAAAGCTATCCCTGCAACTGTATTCCCATTCTTCAAACTGCCTTACTCCCCACAAATACTCTTCCCTAAGCATTTATCCAACCACATTAACTGCCCATCTCCCAAAATATCTCCCTAACTGCCCCATCACAAAAATGACAACCTAACTGCCCCCATTCCCAATAAATACCCCTTCAATTGCCCAAAATTCCTCACCCCCAAATACTACCATCCTGAAAAATACCCCACCCCCAAAACTACCCAGCAATGGACACACCACCCCAGAAACTCCTCTGCAATGGCCCCCCCACCATGCAAGCTTTGCCCATTCCCAAAACTATTGCTATATAAAATTGTCCCACCCCTTCAAAATGCCCCCATTCCCCAAAATAACTCAACAAAACTAATTTTCACTGCCCAACTTGCCCCCCTCCCCTCCACAGGGATTACATATTATTTCCTAGCTATGATATGCTGCATTTTCAGTTAATCAGATGTATATTTCATTTTGTTGTTAATTCTACTGTGAAAATTAATGACTAAATCATGCAATTTTCTTATTGGTCACTGTGCGTACTGGCAAATATCTGTTATCATGGGCAGGGCAAGATTAAGAGGTCAAATTTCTTTTTGGGGGGAGGCTGTCAGATATGATCAGGACTCGGGATAGGATGACAAACTGTCTTGACTTTTACAGGATTCTAATGATTTTCACATTAACACCTGAATGCCATAAGGATGGCTAAAGGTGTCTGCATATTTTTCAGTTTAAAACCTCTCTGCAGTTCTCCATATGAGGGAGCTGCCCCTTCTGCTTCCACTTTAACTAGCAGCAGAAACTCTTGATAGGAACCAGCCAATGGAAGGCACTGGAGGCATGAATAATGGAAGGCAGCTGTAGTTACACACATCCTGTATAGGATGCAGCCAGCATGAAGGCTGTGGGGGAGGAGCATTGGAATCAGGGCCAGTTCAACCATTTGGAAACATAGAAACAACACGACAGAAAAAGACCACATGGCCTATCCAGTCTGTCCCTCCATAACAACTACAACAGTCCCCTTTTTACCTTTAGAGATCCTCTGTGTTGGTCCCATGCTTTTTTGAATTCAGTCACTGTCCTCATCTCTACCACCTCCACTGGGAGACTATTCCACGGATCCACTACTCTTTCCGTAAAGAAATATTTCTGCATATCACTCCTGAATTTATCTACCTTCACCCTCATCCCATGTCCCCTCGTAGCAGAACTTGCTTTCAATTGAAAGAGGCTCTCTCCCTGAACATTTATGCCACGGAGGTATTTAAACATCTCAATCATATCACCTCTAAGGTGTACATATTGAGATCCTTCAGTCTGTCCTCATATGCTTTATAATGAAGCCCACTAATCATTTTAGTAGCCACCCTCTGCACCGACTCCATCCTGTTCACATCCTTTTGAAGATGCGGTCTCCAGAATTGCACACTATACTCCAAATGAGGTCGCACCAAAGACTTATACAGAGGCATTATCACCTCCTTTTTTCTGCTAGCCGTTCCTCTCTGTATGCACCCAAGCATCCTTCTAGCTTTTGCAGTCGCCTTTTCTACCTGTTTAGCTACTTTAAGATCATCAGAGACAACCACACCTACCGTATTTTTCGCCATATAAGACGCACTTTTTCTTCCCCAAAACTGGGTGGGAAAAGTTGGTGCGTCTTATACGACGAATAGAGAGAATCCGCGAGGCGCGGCCACGGCCGTAGGAAAGGCCACAGCTTTGGCCTAGCTCCGGAGCGGTCGGCCATCTTAGTACACCCGGCGGTGCGCGCTGACGTCATCACCCCCTCTGCTCGTGGATCCTACCATAGCGCGGATCTACAACAACAGGTGAGGAGCGGGGCAATGCAATGTTACTGGCTATTACTACTAATGTGGGGGCAATGTTACTGGCTATTATTACTAATGTGGGGGCAATGTTGCACTGGAACAGTGATGGTGATGACGAGTGGGGGGCAATGGTGGACTTTACAGTGATGAGTGGGGGCAATGGTGGACATTACAGTGATGAGTGGGGGCAATGGTGGATGATGTATTAAACAAAAAGACAAAACGTACCGGTATGTTTGTCTTGTTGTTTTTTTTTTACTGATCCGAAAAAGATCCGATCCGTGACTCCTGATCCGTGGAACGATCCGAACCATGAGTTCTTTCATTTCTGGATTTCTTGCAGAAAATTACCGTTACCGTACCTCCTTTTCAAGATGTCTAAGCAGAAGAGACTGGCATATAAAGTTGCTTTCAAGCTGGAAGTAATCAAATTTGCTAAGGAGCATGGAAACAGAGCAGCGGAGAGACACTTCGGGCCACCTCCAACTGAGAAAATGATAAGAGAGTGGAGGAAACAGGAGGATCAGCTCCAAAAGTTGGATAAAAGCAAGCACACCTTACGTGGACCAACTGCAAAGTGGCCAGAATTAGAGGTAGAAGTGAAGGAGTGGATCACACGTCACCGGCAAAATGGACTTTCTGTCTCAACAAAAATGATAATCTATGAGGCCAAACGCATTGCTGTGGAGAAAGGCATTCAGGATTTCATCAGATCACCATCGTGGTGCTATAGATTTATGAAGAGATCTGGCCTTTCTATGCGCACCAAAACCAGAATTGCACAAAAAATGCCAAAGGAATACGAATCAAAGATTCTGTCTTTTCATAAGTTTGTTATTGATGCGAGGAAGAAGAATAACTTTGAAATTAGCCAGATTGGGAACATGGATGAAGTCCCGCTAACGTTTGATGTGCCATCTAACAGAACCGTAGATATCAAAGGAGCCAAAACCATAACCGTAAAAACCTCAGGGCATGAGAAAACCCACTACACGGTTGTGCTGTCCTGCTGTGCAGATGGTACCAAACTGCCTCCGATGTTGATCTTTAAAAGGAAAACATTCCCAAAAGAAACAATTCCACGGGGAGTCGTCATGCACGTTCATGATAAAGGGTGGATGGACGAAAATGGCATGAGGCTGTGGATTGACAAAGTGTGGTCCAAACGTCCTGGCGGGCTTCTGAAGAAATCTTCCTTGTTGGTGCTTGACCAGTTCAGAGCGCACTTTACGGAAACTACTAAAAAGAACTTTAAGGAAGTTAAGACCCAAATAGCTGTGATTCCTGGTGGTCTTACCAGCCAGCTGCAACCTCTGGACGTTTCCATTAACAAACTGTTCAAAGTTCTGATGCGAGAGGAGTGGAACACCTGGATGGCAGCTAGGAACCATGATCTGACGTCTACTGGGCGGATGAAGAGGCCCACTATTACACAAGTGTGTGAATGGGTTAAAAGGTCATGGGACTCCGTGAAGGAGGACATTGTTGTAAAATCATTCAAGAAGTGTGGCATTAGTAATGCCTTGGATGGAACAGAAGACAACGTCTTATTTGACACCAGTGAGGAAGAAAGTGATGACAATGACTGCGTGGATCTGTCCTTCCTCATTTCTGATAGCAGCGAAGAAGAAGAATTATTGGGGTTCGAATAAAAACATTACAGCCTTATTTTTGTTACTTTCACTGTTTACTGACTGTTAATGAGAGTAAAGATAGTTCTTAATATGTTACATGGTTGGCATAAAATTGTTCTTAAACTGCTGTTAACTTTATACAGTTGATATAAAATATTTTACTACAGTATTTGGTTCAGAATCTTTTTTTTCTAGATTTTCCTCCTTTAAAATTGGGTGCGTCTTATATTCCGGAGCGTCTTATATGGCGAAAAATACGGTAGGTCCCGCTCTTCTTTAGTGAACAAAAGTACTTCACCCCCTATACTATATTGCTCCCTTGGACCGCTGCAGCCCAAATGCATGACCTTACATTTTTTAACATTAAATCCCAGCTGCCAAATTCTAGACCATTCTTCAAGCTTAGCTAGATCCCTCATGTTATCTACCCCTTCCTGGGTATCCACTCTATTGCAGATTTTGGTATCACCCGCAAAGAGGCAAACCTTACCTGAAAGCCCTTCCGCTATATCACTAACAAAGATGTTAAAAAGAATCGGACCAAGGACAGATCCCTGGGGCACACCACTGATAACATCCTTCTCCTCAGAGTGAGCTCCATTTACTTGTACTCTTTGTTGCCTCCCACCCAACCAATTTCATTTGGCAAGACTAGGTGGATGCCTGGGGTAGCAGCTTGTGAGGGTTAGCAAAGAGCAGAAGCGTCAAAGAAAAACAATAGATCTTGACAGCCAGACTCAAAAGAGTCATCCATATACTTTTTTTTCTCTACCTGCAGGAATCATGGGCGCACACCTACATACAAAGCAAAGTTTAATATTTAAAAAGTATGATATCCAATTAAATATTTTTATAGGATGGCTGTAGGACAGGTGGTGCTGTGATGATCATGATTGTTGAGTTAAATTATCAAAATCTCAGAGGGAGGGAGTAAAGCTGAACGTTTGCCTAGGATGCCCGATGCCCTTCCACCAACCCCAACTGGAATGCTGCTATAGTCTGAGAAAGGGAGGTGATGAGCTGGGGAAAGTTTCAGTGCTCTACAAGTAAGCTTTCTGCATGTGGCAAGACATGGAAAATAAATTAAAGCCCTCTCCCCTAATGCATTTCTATGGCAAAATGTTCCAACAGCTGCAGCATGCAAACACTGCTTCACAGTAACATAGCAATCATAGAATTGCACCTTTCAACAGTTCTCCCCTCTCATGATCAGATGCCACACAGACACAAACATGCACATACAAATCCTTCCTAATCTCTCAACGATATGTCTTCACTCATTCTAATTGTCCTACTGTCCTATCCTTTAAATGACCTACTCCTGCTGGAATTCTGCAAACAAAAATAAAAAATAATTAAAAAAAAAAAAAAAAAAAAAGTGTCTCAAAAGGTCTTAATTCTGCAAAATTCTGCATGCTGTGTCAGAATAGCAAAGCATATTGTTTTTGAGTGATATTTTTCTTATTGTATTTTAAAATAAAGTATCACAAAAAAGTGCAAAATTTTGAATTATGTGGAGAATTCCAGCAGGAGTAGTTTGTTTTTATTTTTAATTGTTATCCGTAAAAAGGTACCTAATCAGGTATATACCAGTATAGCAAGTTTTTAATTAACACAATACAAACACACACATACAGACAAATGGATGTCTATGTACACATACATGCAAAGGGGTTGGAAGGAAGTCCATGAGCCATGCTTTCCCCACTTGTATCTGTATGTTGTTCAGCATCTGAAAACCCACTGGTACATAAACTTCCCCTATACCCTAAAGATCTGCAACAGAATACACCAAAATTAGAGAGGATTCAGATTAAAAACCCATTTTCACCTGCTATAAATAGGATTTTTGCAGTTGCTCATATAGAAATGCACCGTTTGAAAGACCACAGGAAAACATACCTATGAGCCAGCCAACCCCTCCTGTCTCCCTTCCTAAAAAGGCTAACCCTGGAAAGTGAGAGGTGGGTATGGGGTCACTTGACTTCTCGCTGGAGTCTTCCTTGACGATATAGCCATCTGCTAGCAGTTACATAAATGCTCAGAAGTACTGATTCTACAGTGGGAGCATGAACTTGGTGGCCACATACTTCACGTCCCTACCAAGAGCCCTGCTGAGGGAGAAAGTAGTATGGTACCTCTGGTAAATTACACTTGATTATATAGAACTTGAGAAGCCTTTGCCCATCTAACTACATGCAAGTCTGGTGTTACGTTTGCTGTAAGTTGTGTGTGTTCTGACTGAATCCAGTCTATTTTAACACGGGCCATGCCCACCTATTCAATTCCAGAACAGGTACAGTAGCACGGTGCCACCCACCAAAGCAGGACAGCAAGACTGCAGCAGCAGGATCCTATAACAAAACAAAAAACATTGCAGTGATAAACACAGCCTGCAGCCCCTCTTACATTTTCACCCCCCCCCCCCTTTTAAACTTGTACCGTTTGCTCCCCACCCCCCACCACACACACACACTTCTTTCACAGCAAATCACTCATCTAGGGTCAAAAAGAGGATTGGACAGATTTAGGCAAGGTAAAAATCAATCACAGGCTATTTAAGATAACCATGAGTTTCTTATAAACTTCCTCCAAGCATCAGCTACTTGCCCCTGTCAGGGGTAGGCTGCTGGATAAGCTAGAGCACTGATGCAATCCACAGTAGCAGTTCTTAGGGACTATAATCAGTCAAAATGAGGTACAAATGTGAACTTATTACTAGATTTTCATTTGCAGTTTACTATCCCATGGTCCACTTTGTTTTCAGGTTGAACCTATATGTGCCATTTCTCTCTCTCTCTCTCTCTCCCCAGAATACAGATGGTTTCTGCCACTCTCACAAGGGCTACAGTTTCAGGCTACTTGCAGAAGAAAAAAAGGGCACCCAAAAATCTACGTCGTCCATTCCAGTTTTACAAAAAGTGCCACCACATCTCAACTACTTTGCCAGGACATTAAGAAAAACAAACTACAGTGCTTGGCAACAAACATGAAGGTGTGTCGTACCAGCCTGTCTGCTACTGACTGTTTCAGCCTCAACTCCCTTTTAAAAGCATATTTTGTATTAGCTACCCTCATGGGTCCTGTAATATTTCTCACTGGTTTGCTTGGTCTGCGTTTTCCTTAATATATGTAATTTGTTTTTATGGATTACTGCATATTGTAAACAGCTTTGCTAATTTTACTCAAAGGCAGTTAAATAAAAATAAACCTTATAAAGCAGGGCTAAACCTGTGCTGGGAAATCCATCACCATCCCTTGCTAGATATTGGCAACAGCTGAGTGATGTTAAAGCTCTGCACTGCAGGATAGCAGACTTCAGGAAACTGACTAGAATGTTATGTAATTTTTTAAACCATGTACAAAACTGAGGGGTAAAGAAATTCTGAAAGTTATACTTTTGAATCTTTCTAAACACACTTACAAGCTCTGAGCTATCTGCAAAGGCTATGGGATCAAAATTCTCAACCTGCGTTGCTGCAAATGGTTTTATCAAAAACACTGGGAAGGAAAACCTCCTATGACACAGCTTTAAAACTTCTACACTCTGACAAGTTCAGGTTGTTGTTTTCTCTCTGGGGGCAAGTGAGGGGGAAGGAGCTGGACAATAGCATGTCACCACAGAAGACAGTTTTCACAGACCCAAAACTACAGAGCCCAGTGCAATCTGATTTCTCTGCCAATGCATGGCACTAAGAGAACATGACCAAGGTGAACAAAAGTATGGTCTTAGCATCACTCAGACATCCACAATGCTTTCCTTGCACCTCTGCTTTCCCTCTGTCCCGCAAAAGCAAGAATCTTTCCTTTGCTATAAACTGGAGATGCCCATGAAAGGCCAAAACAAGCAACAATGAAAATGAGCTTCCAATGCATTCATCAAGGAAAAAAAAAAAAAAAAAGCAACCCTCCCACCTCCTCCAACACCATATTTTTACAGAACGGTCTTATACAAAGGAACTCTGCTTGCACTTCAGTGAGCTCAGGTATGCAAGAAAAGTGAGTAGAAAGGGACCAACAGAAAGCTTCCTTCGCATTTCTGCAAAGAACAGCACTAGAGGCAAAACACTGAGGCCAGAAGTAAAGGGTCTGGATGCCACCATGGGATAGAAATGGTATTTTGAGCGCTGAACTTACACTATACTGCTTGAGGCACTTACGTACCCTTGCAGAAATGGAGTGGAGGAAGGGAGCAATGCATTTGCCTTATCTCAAGATAAGATGGCAGCGCAGACATCGTGGCATGCCAACTATGACACTTAAAATACCCCTTTCATTACTAAATAGTAGGGATGTGCCCAGACAAAAATATTTTGTTTTGTTTTTGGATTTCTTGGACTGCTTACTAATTTTGGGGCGTTTTTACGTTTCAGACATTCGTTTGAAAAAAAAATCATTTTTAATCACACATTACAATTTTTAGCATGCGCAAATCTATTCTATGTGCATTAAATCAGTAGATATGCGCCAAATGTTTAGAGAGATGCTAATAAACCAAATGAGTATTAAATGCACATGCCTACTATAAGTTAAAACGTGCGAGTCTGCCTTTGTGCCTCTGAGCAATGGCTTTCTAGTCATATCTGTTTAATTTGACAGTTTCAAAATAAAAAAAAAAACACCGAGACAAACACGTTTACTGACCGGTGAAAGCAACAAGAATCGACAAGCATCATCAAACCACCATCATTGTATCTGGGGGGGGGGGGGGGCACAATCCCATCATTCTACACCATATTCACTGCTTGGGAACAGAGTTTAAAAAAACAAAAAGATAAAAAAAAAGGTGCCTATAACCAGAAAACCAAGACGACAGCACCCAAGAGTCACAGACCAGCCATGCAAATGGATTTTTGCACCCAAGAGACAATTTTAAGGCATCCAGGGCCCATATTTTCTCTCTTCTAGTGAGTTTGCAGAATACTGCAGCAATTACATACTGTTCTGCCGAAGCAGAAAGGGTGCTAGGAAACCAGGAGACCATCTCCTGAAGAGCAGGTGCGTGTTCAACATCCCTGCTGGAAGCCAAACAGAAAAAACCCAAAGTTGGAAAGGACACAATCGGATCAAGCAATAGTATTCTTTTAGCACCACTGGTTTTCAGCCATGAAAGAACAACCTCGGACCCAGGAAGCATTTGATGGTGGAACACAGAAATCCCAAGAGACAGAAGAGCTCCCGTGATCAGCAAGGGAATGAGCGAGGGTGCTTTCTTGCTAGGAGTGTAAACAATGGCAGAATAAGCCTCAGCCAGACATTAATGTAATCGGCTCTTGGAGTAAAGGAAGAATTATAAAGCCAGAAGCAAGCAGGGGGAGGAGTGAGCCGGTTTTAATTAAGTGTTATCTCCCAATCATTTAGTCCTGCTTGCTGACAAGAACACAGCCAGCATAAATTCTCTTGCAAGCTTAGTTTTCAACTTCCTGGGTTTGAAACCTTTTTTGCAGCAGCTAGCACCATTGAACAAGCGTCACAGGAAAACACAAGCAGGGAGCAGGCCCACAGTTTGGGTGGAGACAAAAAAATAAAAATCCTATTGTGGTTACAGTACTGTCTGTTTCGGACCTTTGCCCTCTGACCCTTGCCTGACCCTTCTGCAGAGCACAGAAGAGATGAAGGATGCATTCAGTAGTGGTGTGCAGTCTGACCGAAGAATTGTGTGTTTAAGGCATTTGTGTTTGTGAAGGAAAATAAAAATAGGTCAAAGGACAAGGTCACTAGCTAGCACCATGCATGTACTAGGAAATATGGGCTTGGGGAGAGGGGGCAATTAGGATGCTGGTGCAACAACAGCTTTTCTGCACTGGGGGCTTGCTGCAACACTCCTCCCCATATACACATACACTCCCCTTCCATGTTCCTAATCTGACTGTAGTTTCTTCTTCAGAGATCCTCTGTACTTGGAAGGCTTACTGCAAAAGGAGAGAATAAACCGTGTCAAGGAGTCACTTGGGTCATATGTCACACAATGAAAAATGCAAAACAGCCGCAGGCTCCCCTGTTGTGTGCTAGCTCTCATTTCCTGCCTATTCTGCTCAGATTGGGGGGGGGGCAGCTCATGATCTAATGGCATCAATTCAGTGCACACCAAGGCTGTAGCTAGAAGAGCCCACTCCCAGTGAGCAGTGCTCCACACTGCATATGCAAAGTGATTCTGAAGCTGCACTCTAGGCAGACAGTACAGCTGCTGTAAACATTTTACATTGCAACACCTTCCACACAAGTGAAACTATGAGACATCATTTTCAGGTTTGCAGCTGTTTGAAACCAGCTACAACAGAATTTTAAGCCATTCTTTATCTTTCTCCTTCCTCAAAAATCCCCCGCCCCAGTCATAAGAGTGGTCTTGTTACTCACCATTAAATGGCAAACAAATACATGGTGCCCAAATGACAACTTTAACTCTAGGCGGCGCATGATCTGTGCACCCTGGCATGGTCTTTGACTGCAACTGCACCCATGTTAATTTGGTTTGGTCAGAGAGTTCCCATAACACCACTTTGCCCCTCCCCATATACTCCCTCCCGTAGTATAAATCAGATTGCTTATTTTGTGTTTTAAACAGATTTCAGTCTGGGAACTCACTTAGCAGTAAACCTGAAAATGAACGGCTTACAGCATGCCTTCCCCTAGTGCAGTGCCAAAGCCCTATTGCACCATAACGGGACACTCAGAGATGTTTCCCCGGGAAGGATACAAGACTACTCCTCCCACCCAACATTCCTCAGCCAAACGAAAGGATATGCAATGGGCACTTAGCACCAGTGAACTGCTGAAAACCCTCAAGCCCCTGGGGGGGAGGGGAAGAGGGAAGAGGGGAACGATGGCGGATGACCCCTTATTTGCTGGCAGTTGCCACTTTCTCGAAATCTTCAGCATTGCAGAACTCCTTGATGGTAACGGTCAGCAAGTTGCTGGTGACATCTGTGACCACCACATTGGAGCATGGTGACATATCTGGGCGCCAGTCTCCAGCCTCCTCAGCATCAGAGGGTGGGCTCTGGCCTCCAGCAGGTGGGGTCCGCTTGCTGGCAGCAGACTCCGGTGGGATGGACAGGTCAAGTGCCTCAGACTCACGCCAGTCAGGCACAGCAGGGCTGGGTGCCTCAGGCAACAGCTTGGGAGGTGGGTCATCAGGGTCATCTGAGCGAGGTGGCGAGGGGCAGTCAGATGCAGAGGAACTGGAGCTGTGGGCATAGGCACGGTTGGTGCCTGTGCTCAGGGCCAGGCCACAGGCAGAGCCCATGCCCTGTGAGCTCTCCTCTTCTCCCTGCCCTCGTTCCCCTTGTTGACCAATGAGGGTAGGCTTGTTATAGACAGGGAAGGAACCATATTTCATGTGTCGGATCTGGGTGCGCAGAATACTCTCACTGAACTTCTTGCTTTTGCCAATGACACGGTTGCGAGAGGGGATCTTTGGCCGGACCAGGGGCGATTTGCTACCCTTATCGATGACTTTTAGGTTTAGGATGATGCGGCCACGCTTCGGTTCCCGAGGTTTCACCTTGCGATTGAGGATTCGCACGGTCTCCGAGAAAGGCGAGACAGGGGGGCGTAGGCTGGTGCCACTCTGCCCAGACTGGGGGTCCACTGGACGGGGCAGAGGTCGTCTGGACATGCGATGACAACGACGAATGTCCTTCTTGAGGCGGTGAGCTGCAGCACTCGAATGCAGCTTTGGGGAAACACTTGACCCAGGCTTGACCGCAAAGTGCACATCTCCAATACGAAGTGCCTCTGCCTGGGCACGTGCCTATATGGGAAGAAGGCAGACAACCCAAAGGAAATTACTAGGAATAAGAGAGCAGGTTAAACAAACACTTAAAACCTTCCCTTGTGCCTCTTGTATGCAAATAAATTTATGCTTGTCTGAAATATATTTAGCTCACACCTTTTCACTGGTATCTCAAAGTCAGTTACATTCAGGCACAGCTTGTACCAGAGGCAATGGTGGGTGAAATGACTTGTCTAAGGTCACAAATAGTATCGGTACGATTTGAATCCTGGCTTCTCCAGTGCTCAGCCTGATGCTCTAACCAGTAGGTTACTCTCCCACTTTGACTTAGGGGAAAAAAAGGATTCTGTACAAGTCCCATCCTGCCCTATAAAAGATAGAGAAGGAAAAAACACCAGTCTCTGACTTTGCAACCACAGTAAAAGACCACCACTATACTTTTGTTACAGGGATGGAGCAGAATTGTGTCCATCTAGTGCTAGTGAGAGTGCCAGAGTGATATCACTGGAAAACTAGGTCCATACTTATCCAGAGCGGGCAGAGCATGGACCACAGCAATGCATGCTTAGCATGAACACAAAGGTCCCTGAAGGGAGCTCATGCTACACATCCATTCACCTCTGCTGCCCACCAGGCTATTAACTGGTACAAGCCTCTATTAATTATATATGGTATGGGGGGGGGAGGGAGGTTTTCCTATTTACCTTCAGAAGGAATGTTTTGGGTTTAGGGCCCCTCTTCTTTGGTCCATAGAGTTCCCGCTCCCTCTCCCTGAATAGGTAAGAACATAGAATTAAAACACTATTTTCCCAATGGTTAAAAATGTTACTGTTTTGCACATATCTACAACTATCACATCCTTCTGAGATTTTATTATATATATATATATATATAATAAAATCTCAGAAGGATGTGATAGTTGTAGATATGTGCAAAACAGTACATATATAACATATATACAATATATATAATATTTCAACATGGAGTCCATGAAACTGAAATGTCTACATACCACAAAGTGAAACTAGTAAGTTTAAAGTCCCCTATAGGTCTGAAATTTGGTTACAGCTGGGGGTTCTTGCTGCTGGGCCCACCTGTCCTGAGCCAGTAGTGGAAATGCAAAAATCTCAGCATGTCTGTCAACTAAATGCTCATGTTTGACTGTGCCACTAGTAGCTAACACAGTGATGCGCACATAGCTGAAATCAGATTGTGCAGCCAGCACAGACTAAGCTTTGACACAAGACAGGGGGTAATTGCTGTCAGCAGACAGACCATGGTTAGGACATGGTTAGGTGTTGTCTTCTCTTCTAACCTTTGACTGAAGGAGGGGACTAGCACAGCCCTAGAAATCTATCTGCATAGTAGACATGATTTTGAGGGGTGGGGAAAGGGAGGAGAAGCTGAGAGGGCAAAGCAAATAATCCCTACTGGGTACTAAGCAATGCATTAGAAGTACAAATCCAAAGCATCCAATTAACAATTTAGAGGCATGTTTACTAAGCTGAGCTAGCTCTTCGCGTGGACTATTTGTACTATAACTAGGCCCCTTACATAACATGAGGCCTAGTTACAAACAGTGCGTGCTAATCGTTAGCCCAGCTTAGTAAACATGCTCGTTATTGTCAAGCTCATTGCTTTCTAATTTTTTATGGGTTTTTTTCATGAATATCCTTGCTGTCCTTGGATCCTATGCAATTTGTGACATGTGCCACAACTGGTTTGCACTCACCATCACAAGTTACCCAATCAGATCCTATACCATATGAAAACATGCAATACATTCAAGGAGGATGGTAGGGACCTCTGCAGATCTGCTTTAAGAAAGTGTTCCATTTTAAAGGCCCTGTACAGCTGCTATTTGCCATGCAATGTTCCCTCTAATTTTCTGTAGGCTGTGTGCGCATAAAATATCAGCTGTGCAGCTTTTGAAGGAAGGTTAAATTTTTGTGCGCCACATAACGACACTTGGAGTTAAATACTTTAAAATTTGACTACACGTCAGAATACAGTATGTACACCACATTGTTTGCACTAGAAAATATTGTAGAACTTGTGAAAACCATAAATACACAACAACTTTTCAATTTTAAGAACGTCTGTGTTTTCTATCAGAATCAGAACCGTAATTTTTGTGCGCTCTATTGTAAAGTATGTGCGCTCACTCAGCGAGGTGTGTGCGCGCGCACACGCGCACAGCTTAGAGGGAACAGTGTTGCCATGGGTATGACTACACTATCACACAAACATGTGAGGTACGTTTTCCTTTTCAAATAGAACACTTAGGTAGGACAAGAAGCCTTGCTTAATACAACAGCCAGAGATGGATACAAATTGTGCCAGTTGCCAGAACCAGGTTGGGCCATCTACTTATATCATGCTGTCCCACTCAAGAACTAGGGAGCCTGCAAAAGTGCATTCATCTAAAAATAAAAAGGTGTCCCATATAGAACACAAGTATTCTGCAGTTTACACAGACTGCCACTAACTATGTTTGGTGTGGAAAGAGCACAGCTCCCCTGTAACAGGGGCCATGGGGCCTTAGGCTGGGGGAACTGCTTACTTTTGCTCAAAGGCAGCAATGAGTCTCGAATCCAGAATGTTCTCTTCAGGTTCCCAAGTGCTGTACCTGTCAGCAGAGGGGGAAGAGGAGGCAGCGAAAGGAGAAAAAATAAAAACCAAAATAAGACAAAGGGGAAAATAATAAAAATGTCAAGTTACCAAAGGGCAGAAACAAAATATTAAAACCCATATACATTAAACAGCTATATTCGCTGCAACAGAACAAGACATCTCCTTCCACCCCGCCAGACGAAAACCTATCTTTCTTTCCAATGAAACGCACTCACTTTATGGCCCAGCCTTTCCATTTCACCAGGTATTCGATGCGCCCCTGCAAAATGTAAAGGAAAAAAAAATAGAGTGAAATCCCAGCGCCATTGCAATGAAAGAGAAAAAGGCCGTGCACATATGAAGCTCCCCGGGTGGTTGTCATTGTTTTGTTTCATCCCCTTGCAGTCCTTTCAGCAGGGTTTGTCGGGGCAGGAAAGAGTGTAAGGTGCTCTCCGCTCCCACTCCTCAGAGGCCCTAATTTGGCCTCACCTTGCGAATCCGCCGTTTAATGATGGATTCGGCAGCGAACACTCGCTCTCCCACCGCAGACAGCTCCATCTTAACAGCGCCAGCTGCACGGACACAGCGGCAGCCCTCGCCGGCGCGCGCACACGTACGCTCGATCTCCAAACTCCGCGCGCACACGCGCCGCCACGTGACCCGCACCGTTACGAGGGGCTTCTTCCCCGTTCCCTGGGCTGGGCGGAAGGATCCCGAGAGGAGAGCGCGCGCGTGCGCGTTCCTCCTAAACAAGGGAGCGCGCCCTGCTCGCTAGGGAGAGAGGAGGCGTGTTAAGCGGTTTTCTTATATGCACAGAAAATGGGAAACATGCTTTTATCATATCTAACCCTAATAGTTGACAACTTTAACCTGCTTGGATCAATAATCAATAAAGAAATGACAAGCAATCAAGAAATTCGACAACACATTGGTAGAATGGCTAGGAAGAATCTAGATAAGATGCACAAGAGCTGAGGTGTTTCTTTCCATAAACAGAGTTGATTCGTCCAAGCCATGGTGTTTTCTATAAAATCATATACAGGGTGGCCCAATAAAAGTGAGAACATCTGAGGTCACGTGATGCGGTGAGGGCAGCGGTCGCATCTCGTGTGTGCTCCGGTGCCCCCGAATCGAACCGGCAAACAGCCTGCTTAGAGCTTGATATCCTGGAACTCCGATCCCCCTGCCTGCTACAGCGGCTTCTGGGACTGTGGGAAGATACCGGAGAGTGGAGAGAAGCATGGCGGCAGCGACCAAAACCGCTTGGAGAGAGCGTGAGCGAGTGGTCGGGAATGGCAAGATGGCGGATGCTGCTTCCCCGCCGAGCCCGGTGGCTTCACCTGTTTTTGTGGACGAAGTGTCGGCTGCAGTGGCGACAGCCCTGTCCTCCCAGTTTGCAGCATTGACTGAGAAAATTGATGGGCTGCAGACCTCGCTCGGGGGCATGGGAAACCGAATTCAAGAGGCGGAAGGCCGCATCGGGCACGTGGAAGACACCGTGGAAGCGCTGGTCACCCAGGTAGCTAGCCTGCAGACGCAGCTACAACTGCAGGCCTCAAAACTCGATGACCTCGAGAACCGCTCTCGTAGGAACAACCTGCGAATCATGGGTGTCCCTGAGTCGATCGGAGATAGAGACTTAAAAAGCTATTTGGAATCTTTATTGCTGCAGGTACTGGGGAGTGCAGAGCTGGGAGATAAGCTCTATATTGAACGTGCTCATCGGGTGGGCAGCAAGCAGGCCCAGGACCGCCGACCACGAATAGTACTGGTGAAACTTTTGCAGTTCCCTCAGAAGGAAGCAATTTTGCGGGCGGCCCCTAGCAAAGGAGAAATTGTGCATGAGACTGTTAAACTTCGGTTTGCCCAGGACTATTCTATTGCGCTTAGTCAGAAGCGCCGGGCATATGCTCCCTTATGTGAAAAATTGATTGGCGCCAAGATAAAGTTTGCTGTTCAATATCCGGCTAGACTCCATGTACTGCATAAAGGCACACGCCGTATCTTTGAGTCTGCGGTAGAGGCGGCTCCGTATGTTGCAACGCTAACCGGACAAGGGACGACGCCATCCTCGCCTTCTGGGGCCACCTGATTGTGTTGGACTTAACTTTTCTTCAGTTTGTTCATGCTTCCGAGTTTGGGGGATTTGACGTCCCAAATAGCCGTCGATTTTGAAGATGGCTGGGGCCCTGGCTTGGCCGGGTACCCTAGGGGGATGGGAGGGGGATGTTGATTGATTACTGCGCTTGCCCTTGGCCTTGCCGGGCTGGCGGATTTTGAGTGCTGGTTGGGGCCGTGGAATTTTTGTTTTCCCCTCGTGGGCGGCTGCCTCTCCCCCCCCCCCCATATTTGGAGCCACCCCTAAGGGGGCCCCGTGGTCTCGGGGGATGGGGATGTTGTCCACAGCTTGGGGAAGTCACCCCTTCCCGGGTTCAGCTGTGTTCGGGCGTCCTTCTCTTGCGTTTTTGGGGAAAAGAGCATTTTGCATATTGTGTGGTTTGAATGTTGTTGAATCGGGCCGTCAGGTAGTTTGGGGGGAATGCTTGAGGGGTGGGTTAGTTCTTGTTTCTTGTGGAGGGGCCGGGCTGGGTTTGGGTGGGGGAGGGTTGGGCTTAGTTTGACAAGGGGATTGGGTCTAGGGGTTTGGGGGCACTGGTCGCATCAAGCGGGACCTCAACAGGGTTAGGTAGAGGAGATGGGAGTATTTTCTCCCAGTTTGTGGAGGGGGGGGATGCGAGTAGGGGGGTTTGTTGGGGTAGGGGGTACGATAAGGGGTGGGGGGGCCATGGATCATTCATGAGGGACAGGCAGCTGGACGGGGATAGGGGGGTTGAGGGAGGTGGGAGCTTGCAACTGGGTAGGGGGAAAAGGGACACCGCACTTAGCCACATGACAACAGTGGGACTAGAAGCTGGGAGCAATTTTGGGTCTAGGGAGAGGCCTCAGGCTGGGGAGGTCGGTCCGTATGGGAAAGAGATGACCGTGAGACATACGACGGTTTCGCACTTCCCGGCCTGAAGGTCATTTCATGGAATGTGTGTGGGGTGGGTAATCCTATCAAGAGATATAAAGTGCTACAAGCCTTGGCTAGGCTAAACGCTGATGTTGCCATGCTACAAGAAACCCATCAGTCTGTGGAAGAACATGCTAAATTGCAGCGGGATTGGGTGGGCCAAGTTTGGGGCGTCCCAGCCGTAGGGAAAAAGGGTGGAGTGGTCATATTGATTCACAAACGGATCCGGTTTGACCGGGAACAGGAATTTATTGACCCGGATGGTCGTTATCTGCTGTTGTATGGGAACTTAGAGGGAAGACCTGTTATCTTGGGTAATATATATAGCCCGAACGTCTTAGACAGAGCGCTCTACGCGCGGTTGGCCTCCAGAATTGAGCAATGGCCGGATGTGCCGTTGATATTGGCCGGTGATTTGAATGGGGTGTTAGATGTTGCATTGGATACCACGGGAGGGGGAGGAGAGCGAACTCGGGCTCAGACTGCCAAGGTGTTACAAAGCTTGCGGAGACGGCTCGGGATGGTGGACCCCTGGTGTTTATTGCACCCGACCGAGAAAGATTTTACGCACCGGTCGAGGGCGTGTGGCTCTAGTGCCCGCATTGATTATATTTTAATTTCGGAAGTGCTGTTTGCGCAAGTGGGAGACACGCAAATTGGCCCCGCGGAGATATCAGACCATGCGCCTGTCTGGGTCGATTTCTCTTGGGGAGCAGAGGCCTCTCGGGATTTTGTTTGGCGGTTCCCCTTGGGACTCTACCGGGACGCTGACTTTCATAGATATCTCAAACATCGTTGGGAGGATTTTATGTTTCATAATGAACGGCATAAGGGGGACCCGGAGTTGATCTGGGAAACGGCCAAGGTAGTCCTACGTAGTGACATTATTGCATATACAGCGAGGAAACGTAAACTATTAGCGGCGCGGATCATCCAGCTGGAAAGACAGTCGGTTAAAGACAGGCGGCGGTATGCGAGCGACCCCACGGGGACCAATAAGAAGCGTCTGTGGGAGACAGAGACGTCTCTCAGTGAACTCCTTCACCAGAGAGCTAAAAAATCTTTTCTGTACTATCGATATCAATTATATCGCTTTGGGGACCGACCCAGGAAACATTTAACACGCTGTCTCCGTGGTAGCCGGGGTACTCGATCCATTGCGGCTCTTCGTGACGAGCAGGGGCGATTGCACAAGGATAGCCGAGCGATAGCCCGCGTATTCCGAGCATATTTTAAAAAGTTGTACGCGGGAAGGCAGGGAGATTGAGGGAGGATGTGGCCTAGTGGTTGGGGCAAGGTACCACAGGCCGGAAGGTCAGTGGTTCAAATCCCACTAGAGGACAGCAACCTTGGGCCGGAAGGACTGGGGTTTCTAGTCCCACAGGTGCTTCTTGTGGTCTTGGGCAAGCCACTTAACCCTCCATTGCCCATGTTCCCTGTAAGTATTAGTGTATGTGTCTCATATCCCCTCGTGTTAAATGTATCCCCCAACCGCTTTGACCCGGTGAAAAGCGGGATATAAATGCAGCTAAATAAATAAATATAAATAAATAAATTGGGCCAATATGACACGATATATTTGTGACGCAAACCTCTCCCGGCTGACGGCGGATCAGCAGGCCCAATTGGACGCCACAGTGGCGGGGGAGGAGGTGCAAAGGGTCATTGTGAAGGCCAGTGGGTGTCGTGCACCGGGCCCAGACGGCTTTGGGGCCGAATTTTATAAGCTCCTTGGGGATCAAGTGTCTCCTATTCTGGTTGCCATGTATCAAAGGCGGATAGACCAGGGGACGTTTAATTGGGGGTTGAATCATTTACATAGCACCCTGATACCTAAACCAGGGAAGGATCCTTTACAAGCTGCCTCCTATAGACCCATATCTCTCCTAAACTTTGATCTGAAGGTGCTGGCCAAGATTTTGGCGGATCGACTGGCCCCTATGTTAGGGGACCTGGTGCATGACTCACAGGTGGGGTTTGTGCGGGGGCGGTATGCGGTGCGTAATTTGAGGAAAATTTTGGCGTCGCTTGAGTGGGTTCGGGAGAGGGAGTTACAGTCATTGTTGATTAGTCTCGATGCTGAAAAAGCCTTCGACCAGGTCAACTGGGATTACTTAAAATACCTTTTGCCTCAGTATGGTATAGGAGCCGCTTTTTGCAGGATGGTGGCGCTGCTCTATGCTGGCCCTATGGCTGGGATCTTTTGCAACGGGGTGCTCTCGGACTCTTTCCAGTTAGAAAGAGGAACTCGTCAGGGATGTCCACTTTCTCCCCTGCTTTTTGTGTTGACTTTGGATCCCTTGGTGCGCCGAATTGAGGAATCGGTAAACATCAAGGGGATACGCATCGGGCCCTGTGGATTCAAGATGGCAGCTTTCGCAGACGATATGCTGGTACATCTTTTGGCTCCTCAACGTTCGTTGCCCCATTTACTTGACGAATTGGCTTTGTATGGTAGCTTTGCCGGGTTGTGTATTAATACCACCAAATCGGAAGCCCTGGATGTGGCGGGTACGCTTCGGGGAAACTGGCAGGGATCCTTCCCACTGAGATGGGCGGGTGCATCTTTCCTCTATTTAGGTATCTTGTTAACTAAAGATCCAGTTGCGCTGTATAGGAAAAATTTGGACCGAGTCTGTTCTAAATTGAGGTTGCAATTGCAGGCTTGGGCTCCTCTCTCCTTGTCTCTCTTGGGCAGAGTGGCAGCCCTGGGAATGGTGGTCTTTCCACGATTGCTCTACTGGATGCAAACTTTGCCGGTTTGGTTGCTGCGCCGGGACCTGATGTGTATAGAGCGGGAGATGCGTGTTTTTCTTTGGAAGGGTGCGAGGGCGCGTATTCCATTAAACCGGCTGAGAGGGAGATGGAAGTCGGGAGGAGTTGGGTTTCCTGATCTGTGGAAATATGCTTTGGCTTGTCAGTCTCGACATCTTGGGGATTGGTTGGGGGATACGGAGGTTTATACCCCCCGGGCGTTGGAAGAAGCATTTGTAGCTCCACATGCGCTGACCGCGGTTCTTCATCTGGACCGTTCACTTTTACCTAGCCAGATGGTGAACAGTATTTTGGTGGCGCCGCTTCGACGTACTTGGCAACAATTGAATAAATACTGGGGTACTTCACCGGTGGTTTCGAGTTGGCTACCCCTTCAGGGCAATGCTAGTTTCACCCCGGGAACGGACACTGCTCCCTACCGACAGTGGAGAACGCAGGGGATACGAAGTCTTGGGCAAGTGGTTACCCTAGAGGGGAGATGTAAGACCTTGGCCGTGCTTTGCAGAGAATATGGCTTACACTCGGGGCAGTCCTTTTTTGCGTATTTGCAACTCTCCCACTATGTTGGAGTTCTGTCACAACGAGAATTGATGGCTGAGCACTCGGCGCGGATATTTGAATTCTTTGCCCTGGGGGAGGAGGCACCCCCTACTATAGCAGAATTGAAATGCCGACTGGATCAATATGGTTCTCCCCCTGATTATTCGAGAGAGGAAAATGCGTGGGCGAGAGAGTTGAGCTGCGAGTTGACCCCGGGGTCGGTGGGTAGTGCCATGGGTCGGATTGGGAGTCTGACTGACGGGGCTCGGTGGCGGGAGGTGCAGTTCAAATGTATTATTCGGGCTCATTTTCCCCTGTGGCGAGCATTGTGCAGCCATCTTACTGATTATGGGGGTTGTCCGAAATGCTCCAGTTCCTTGGCAGACTTAGGTCACATATGGTGGGGCTGTGTGGAGGCGAATTGTGGCTTATTTAAGTGTATTGCTGCAGCAACCGATCTGTTGTACCGGGCCGTTAGTTGTGTTGGATCAGATGGGACCACTCCACCCGAAGGGTAGATGGGAGAAAATCTTAGTGCGGAAAGCCTGCTTGGTAGGGAAGGGGCCTATCCTTCATCGGTGGCGGGAACAACGGGCACCTTCATTTTGGGAATGGCGGAATAGTTTCCACCAACTCATGCTCTTGGAAAGGCGAGCGGCGAGTGGGAAGGCCCAGCGATGGGCCTCCTTTTTGTTGATTTGGATGCCCTACATTCAGAAGCTGGGGCCTAAAGCCCGAAGTGAGGTTTTAAAGGTGGGTTAGGATCTGGGGCTGTTGGGTAGGGGGACCCGATGGGAAGGCGGGCAGTGACCCATTCTATTCTATGCCTGACGGTCTGTTTGCTCCATGGAGAAGGTTATTGTCATGGTGGCTGGGGAGGGTGGGGGGAGGGGGAGTATGTAAATATTTCTTTATTAAGTACTGTGTCATGTATGATAATTGGCAGGTTCTGTAACCCCAGAGGTGGTGGATAAGGAACAACCCCACCTGGGGTGTTGTACGTGTAAAAAACTTGTCATGATGTGGGCACTGATAAAGTTGGTTTAAAGAAAAGAAATCCTGTTTCTTTTGAGGACCTAGGGGTGCAATTACCCCCAGGCACAGCTAGAGGGAGCAGGAACAAACATTCGGGAGTTAATGAGCCTAGGAACTCTGATGACTTGCAGCTGGAAGGGAATCAGGAAGTCATCCAAAACAGTTTGCTTTATAAGTCAGAGCAGAATGCTTCTAACAGAGTGAGAAGGAAGGCTGAGAGCCAAACAGAGAAGGCTGAGAGCCAAGAGGACAAGCCTGGGAGCTACCGAGGAGACAGGCCTGAGGGCTGTGAAGGAAGCAAGGCTGGGAGCCATCAAGAAAGGACTGAGAAGAACTTGAGGAGACACAGACTTCACAAGGTGGGGAGCCAGAAGGCCCAAACTGACCCTGTTGCACAAGGGGAGTTTGGTAGAGCTTGCCCTAAGGTGAGAGTGTCTGCCACGCCTAGTTCTTATACTCTGCCTGGATATAGAACAGAGAGACGGAAGCCAAGAACCAGGGAGAAGGGTTCTGAGAAGAGCTTACTGTCTCTGGAGGATTATAGCCAAGTTTTACCAGGTCAGAGAGAAAAGCACTTTTATAATCAACAGGAGTTTTTACCCAGAGTGAGAGGAGAATCCAGGAGTTTTACTCCACTGCCTAGAAGCACAGCTGTGTCCCACGCTGGCAGGCAGAAGTTCAGCTACCAAGGGAGAGGGGCTGGAAGAGAAAACATTGTGGATTTCAACTCAGCTAAACCAAGGTATGAGACGTTAACCATTGACTGTAATTATTGTGCTCCAAAAGGCTCTGCTAAAACAAGTGTTCCTTCTGTGAGAAAAAAGAAACCAGATTGGTTTAGTAAACTACCAGCAGCCTTGAGAATCCCTGGCTATGGGAAGCCAGACTCCAGAGTTTTAAATTACAAGGCTGAGATAGACAGGGACAGTGAATACTCCTCAACTGAGTACAGTGAAGGAGAGTCCATGGAAATAGATTATCCAAATACTGTTCCCTCACCTATGCCAGATCTCATGGAATGTGATTGGTGCACGGCCTCAGCTCCAGACTCTGCATGTTCCATATAACACAGAAGAATGACTGAAATGTAAATAATGTTTCTTGCACTGAATTCTACTATATGAAAGCCTGCCTTAACTGTGAAGCAACAGTTAAGCATTCATTATAAATATTGGTACCTTTTGACACAAAGGACTTTCTGTTTCTTAATTTATCTCTTATATTGGACCTTTGCATTAACCAGGGAATAAAAGCCTTTATTTCCCTCCACCTGGTCTCTTTAATCAATAACGTCGTGACATAATGGCGTAATCTTTATTGTCCGGGAACACCCCTGTGACAAACTGCAGACATGTTCTTCTTTGTGTTGCTTTTGTTTTATTACCGTGTTGAGTAAATAAACAGATTTTGAAAAAAAAAAAAAAGTGAGAACATCTCGTAGCATATAAGTTATTTAAAATTTCAAAAAGACAGATGTAAATGATTTGACAAATGAAAAAAAAAGATGGCGACCGGAAATTGTCGAAATAAAGACGTTATATACTGTAGCTAAAAAGGTAAATAAGTAAACTATTTAAGCTTTTAATTTACGAGATGTTCTCACTTTTTTTGGGCCACCCTGTAGATGTGAAAGTTGGACAGGGAAAAAGATAGGAAGAAAATCAATGTCTTTGAATTATGGTGCTGGCAAAGAATATTGGGTATACTGTGGGCTGCCCCAAGAATAAACCAGTCAGTAGTAGAGGAGATCAAAGCAAAGCTTTTTCTAGAAGCTCAGATGGCAAGACTTCAACTTTTATACTTTGGACACATCATGCAGAGAGATCATGCTTGGCAAGGTTGAAAGTCAATGCAAAAGAGGAAGGCCAGTAATGAGATGGATCCATACAATAACAGTAGCTATGGATACCACTCTATCAACAATGAGCCACCTGACTGAAGACTGAACAAAATTTAGGACAACTATCCAGAGGGTCCCCGTGAATCAACAGCATGTAACAACAACAAACAAATATGGTCCAAATTCTTGTAAGAAGAGTGAATGTGCCTTATATTTCATTAGGTTCCCTTTTTCGTAATAAAAAAAAAAGTTGCCATTATTTTAAACAGAAAAGTTCATCCATATCAAGTTGTCAAAGGGATTTTGTGATAGGTTCCTTGTTGCATCATGTCAAAATGTCCCAGCCAGCAGGTTTTAGTTTTTGGTTTATCCTGAAAGATCTTTGTGTAAACCTTCCCCTCTATCCCCTCCCCTCTCAAAAAACCTGAAAAATCTAAAACCGTGACTACTACCATTAAACACTTTTTATAGATTCTCTTCTGTGTGACTTCAGAATTATACAAGTATCACATATCTCCAGGCCTTCTTCCATCAAAAGACTAAACTGCATTATAGTCTGCTGAATCAGAAATTTTATCTGATGAGGTCATGAATCAGAATAGTAGGGAAGAAGTTCCCAAACCTTTTTGTTAGGTTGGCTCCCCCTTATTACCCTTCATCCCCACCACTCTTCCCAGACCCACTGCCCTCACCACAGTGCCAAGTTGTCACACACTAACCCTCTTTATCTCCCTTCCCTTCCCTTCTCCATCTCAATCTCTCTCCCTCCAGCCAGTCTCCACCAGTCTGTCTTATTCTCCTTCCAAACCAGTTCTCTCCAGTCTCTCTATTCTCTCAAGTCAATCCCCATCAGCCTCTTTTTTTTCTCTCTCTTTTCTGTGTCCTGTGGACATCCTGTAATGGCCCCACAGACTCCCAGGGGTCCATGGATTACAGGTTGGGACCTATTGTAGTAGAGCATGCTCAAACAAATGTTAAATTCTTTATTTATTCATTTTATTTAAAGACATTAATATCCAGCAATCACAAATCTAAGTAGGTAACAATTAAAACATACAAAATATTTGATAAATATATATCTTATATGTGATAAATACATAAAATATACATAAGGAAAGCAGAACAAATATTCACAATAACACCAACAATTTAAAAAAATATTAATTATACCAACTCAGAAAATACTTGAATAAAATAAACAATGATGCTAGAATCTGATAGATCAGGCATGTCCAACAGATAGATCGCGATCTACCTGTAGATCGCGGAGGGGTCAGAGGTAGATCGCCAACCCCACTTGGCTCCATCTCTCTAGCAGCTCGCCCCGTCGCTAGGAGAGAGCTCGTGCTGGCAGGTTGTCTGCCGAGGGCTTGCCGCCGCTGCTGATCCTTTGTCAGTCTTTTTTCCCTGCCTGCATGAATCTTGCCTGCAGGTGTATTGGGGGCGCTTGTTGTTTTCATGCCAATAGTTTGTGGGTACCCCAGGGGGCTGCCGCCTGCGCTCCACAGCAAGACGCCACAGGCCCGGTGTCATACCTGGTCTCCTGCCTCTCAGAATCACCCATTCCTGCCCACGCCCCAACACCCCTTAGAAGTGTGTTATATACCGGGTGATATCCATTCGCCCGGGCTTTACCTGAATACACTTACCGTATTAGTTGTGTCGTGTGCTGGTCGTTGGTCACTTTATAGTTCGCTTTCATTAAACATTTTCGGGCAGACACAACAAAGTGTCAAGAATTTGGTGATTTTGGTGGTCTTTTCCAATTTTGTTCTAACTTGCCTATGCCTTGCCTTCGAATTGGTTCAAACCACTGTGATTTTTGCTTGCCTCTGCAATTTTATTTTGCCTTGCCTTTGCGTTGATTCTACACTATGTGCAGAATTTATTAAATTGTGTGTGGTGGTATTTGAACTTGTTTGGCGGTATTTGATTTTATCTGGTTTGCTGGACAGGTGTTTGAGTTTGTTTGATTGTTTGGTGGTATTTGATTATTGGTGCCAGTATGATTTCTTATTTTTACTTTTAGAACTGCATGTGTGGTTTTGGCATCTCCAGTCCTTGTATTGCACATCATCCAGAGATCTTCATTTCCTGTTGATCTTTAATACTTTTGGACAGTGACAGTTGTGTTAGACCAGATTCAGCCAGTGTTTATACTAGCTTAGCAGATTTGGCCTTCTTACATCCAGCCACCCCAGTAAAATGAAGATGAGTGTTCCAAAGAAGAGCAAAACCTACCACTTTCATGATGAATGGGAAATGGACTACTTCTTCATCATGGTGAAAGACAAGTGTTGTTGTCTAATTTGTAACACCCCAGTATCCTTGCCCAAAAAGGATAATCTGGAATGTCATTATAAAGCTCTGCATAACAATAAGTTCGATGCTGATTTTCCACCCAAAAGTGAAATTCGTAAACTGAAGCTCAAAGAACTTAAATCGAATTTGGCTACTCAGCAGCAGTTGATGGCGAAGCCAAGGTCACATTCGGTCAATGCAACCATAGCATCCTTCAAGGTCAGCAACCTGATCGCAAAAAAATGCAAACCTTTCACTGAAGGGGAATTTGTAAAAGATTGTTTTCTTGAAGCAACTGACAATCTTTTTGAAGGATTTAAAAATAAGAAAGAGATCATAGCTGCTATTCAAGATGTACAATTGTTAAGAAACACTGTCGTGCGGCGAATAGAAAAGATGTGTGGAGACACAACTGAACAATTGTTGGAGGATGTTTCAAATTGTGTTGCTTTCTCACTCCAACTGCATGAATCTACAGACATAAGAGACATAGCCCAGTTGCTAGTCTTTAACCGGATGGTTTTTGAAGACTTCAGTGTTAAAGAAGAACTACTTGGAATGATTTCTTTAAAAGGGAGAACTACCGGTCAGGAAATATTCAGTTCTTTCCATTCTTTTATGACAAAATGTAATCTTCCATTGCATAGACTTGTTTCCATCACTACTGATGGAGCAAGAGCAATGACAGGTGAGGTTATTGGTTTCATAGCCCTCTGTAGACAGCATGACAACTTCCCAGATTTCCTTTCTTACCACTGCATCATTCACCAGCAAGTTTTGGCAAGCAAGAGACTCAATACAAAGACTGTCGTGGACATCACTTTCAAAATTGTAAATTCAATTCGTGGAAGATCACTTCAAAGACGGCTTTTCAATCTTACTCTTGATGAAGGGGCAGCAGAAATCATTTTGCACATAGATGTAAGGTGGCTAAGTAGGCACAAATTTCTGCAAAGATTTCGCGATTTGCAGAATGAAATAAGAAAGTTTTTGAAGGAGAGGGGAGATGACCAAGCAGAGTTGGAAGATGAGGAGTGGTTATGTGATCTGGCATTTCTCGCTGGCTTTACAGGCAAACTAAGTTATATGAACCTTGAACTACAAGGTAAAAACAAATGCATTGGCGAGATGATGAGTACAGTTTCATCCTACAAGAGCAAATTTGAGCTAATGATGACTGACCTTGCAAACAACTCTTTTGATCATTTTCCTAATACGCAGGACCATCTGGGACAATATCCAAATTTTGTTTTTCAGAACGAGAAGTATGTGACAGAAATCTGTTCTGTTATCCAGGAATTTGAAAATAGATTCTGTGACTTCAAAAAAATTGGAACAGTTGTGGAGTACTTGTCATACCCATTCAAAGTAGATGTGGACATTAAAGAAACTGCAGCTGCTATCAGTAAAAATTACTCATTGAACAAGCCATCTCTTGAAAACAAAATATTAACCCTTAAAAATGACATTTTTCTCAAGACCCGTGCTGAGCAAGAATCGTTTTGGAAGCTAGTGCCTAGAGACAAATTTCCCAACTTGAGAAGATGCAGTGAAGCTGTACATTTCTGTTTCAGTTCAACTTATTTGTGTGAATCTGCGTTTTCCCATCTGAAAATGACAGAGTACACAACGTTCCAACATGACAGATGAACATCTCCAGGATTCCCTGAGACTGGCCCTCATGCAATATTCACCTAACTTCAAAAAGCTGGTGGATGAAATGCAGGCTCAGACGTCTCACTAATGAGCAAGAGCGAAATATTAAAGATTGTGCAAGATCAGCCTGGATCAATACTTGACCTAAATTTAACACAAATTACTCAATAAAAGTAAAATAAAGTTATTAAGACAGTTAAAGAAAGTTATTACTCAATAAAACTTTAAGAAAAAATGTACTTTCCATTTCCCCTCACAGTTCTTACTGGATCTTCATCTCTCTGTTTTGTTTTTGCTTAATTTGCTTAACAGTTGATCACATCCAAGTAAATGACAGAAGGTTCATTAAAAATGGGGGGGGGGGGGGAGAGGGAATCATCCAACTTTATTGGGTTAAAATTTAATTTGAAACTAATTTGAAACTTAATTTTCATGGTGGTGGATCACCGGCACTTTTGGCCGGAAAAAGTAGATCACAACCTGTTCAAAGCTGGACATGCCTGTGATAGATCAATACATTCTGAACAAAATGATATGCTATTTTTATAACTTAACTGTTGGAAATAGGCTTTTAATCAAGCCAGAATACTTAAAAGCAATGAAACTGCTTGGTGGCTCCAAATGTTTGCACAACCACTGTAATTCCACCCCTTAGGAGCTGCAATAGAAAACATATGCGCTAGAGTTCTGCAACTGTAATGAGAACACTATCAATAAATGACCTTCTGCTGGCTAATTCCAGGTCAAAGGAGACACTAAAGGAATTCTAAAACTTGTAATCCATCTGTATAAAATACTGAATTTTCTGTAGAGAAAGGCATCTATATTTTCATAGCCCCTCTAAGGCTATGTTTGAAATCCTATAAAGAACTAATCTTTAATAACTTAAAGAAAGGTTGATCATTTTGATCCTGGGGAGTAAATGCAAACAGAGCTGCCATCCGATCCACTCTAGTAGGAGCATAACATTTTCAGTTGATCAAAAATGTGTGTAAAGGTAGATTCTAGCCTTGGATTGCATGGACACACAATGAAATTCTTTACGAATAACCTTTTAACTAAGGTCAAAGAGCAGGGTCTGAGCTGTAAGTTGAGATCAGTCCTTTCGTCGCCTTAAGGCTGAGACGGTGGAGTTACAGAATATCAGAGGGTTACCCCTGCCACTCAACCCCCACTATGGACACCATAATGTTATTTATGACCATTGCCAAAGCAGGAGGATTAAAGGTCCAGCTAAAAAAAGATTACAGACATGACTATGAAAATGATTTTCAAAAGACTGAACTAGCTAACTGGTAACATTACCTCGTTAGCTTACCGACTTAGCCACTAAAAAAAAAAATTGATCCACATTGGATCTCTAAGGGAAAAAGGGGCACCATAAAACTAAGTAGTTGGTATGGAAGGGCAGACTGGATAGGCCATATGGCCTGTCTTTCTTTCTTTATTTAACAGGTTTGTGGGGGGTTTTATACCAAGGCGGTTTACATAGAACAACAATAGTAAACTCATAGGAGTTGAAATGACATAGAACTCATGGGGATACAAACTTGGATTTAATAACTTGGGAGTGTACGGATTTCAGCAGTGTGTGAATGAGGCATGGTATATATAGCTATGTGATATCATTTGGTCTGAAGTGTTGAATGAATATATGTGTTTTTAAGATTTTCTTCATACCTTTTATAGACTCCGCAGATCTGATGAGTTCTGGTAGTGCATTCCAGATTGTTGGGGCAAAAAGAGGTGAAGGCTCTGTTATTTGTTTGCTGAGAGCTTCTGGTCTTGAGAGGGTGTATAACTAGCAGGTTCTTCACTGATCTTCTAGGTCTTGTTGAGAGTGTTCTTGTGATTAGATCTTCGAGGCATGGGGCTGAAGAGTTGTGAAGGATTTTGTAGATGGAGATTGCGACTTTGTATTTTGACCTTTGTGTGACTGGTAACCAATGAAGGCTCTTGAGCGTCGGTGTGATATGCTGTCTTCTTGATGTTCTTGTTCCTTATCGTTCCTCCAGCTTAGTCATAAGAACATAAGATATGCCATACTGGGTCAGACCAAGGTCCATCAAGCCCAGCATTCTGTTTCCAACAGTGGCCAATCTAGGTCATACGTACCTAGCAGTTTCCCCAAGGGACACAGGTTCCACAATGCTTGTACTGGTTCAAGCATTGATATCCTGGGTCCCTTCTTAATAATGGTTTATGGACCTTTCCTCCAGGAACTTGTCCAAACCTTTTTTAAACCCAGCTACACTAACAGCCTTTACTACATCCTCCGGTAACAAATTCCAGAGTTTGATTACACGTTGAGTGAAAAAATATTTTCTTTTATTAGTCTTAAATAGTTTACCCTGTAGCTTCATTGCATGTCCCCTAGTCTTTCCATATTCTGATAAGGTAAACAATCGATCTACGTTTACCCATTCCACTCCGTTCATTAATTTATAGACTTCTATCATATCTCCCCTCAGCCGTCTCTTCTCCAGGCTAAAGAGCCCCAACCTTTTTAGCCTTTCTTCATAGGAGTAGCCTTCCATCCCCTTTACCATTTTGGTGGCTCTTCTCTGAACCTTTTCTAAAATCGCTATATCCTTTTTAAGATACGGCGACCAGAATTGCACACAATATTCAAGGTGCGGTCTCACCATGGAACGATATAGAGGCATTATAATATCTTTTGTTTTATTTTCCATTCCTTTCCTTATCATACCTAGCATTCTATTTGCTCTCTTGGCCGCCGCTGCACACTGGGCCGAGGGTTTTAACAAGGTATCCACAATGACGCCTAAATCTTTTTCCTGGGTGGTGGTTCCTAATGTGGAACCTTGCATCGTGTAACCATAGTTTGGGTTGTTCTTCCCTAGGTGCATAACCTTGCACTTCTCCACATTAAATTTCATCTGCCATTCAGTCCTCCACATATGGGTTGTGCACCTCCTCCTGCAGCATGAAGACTGGACCAATAAAATTTCAGCATCACTGGAAACAGCATCCTGGTCATCTCATCCACCCCAGTGTGTCCAGTCTTCATGCAGCAGGAAGACGTTAGTGAGCCGGGCTGGGCTCACTAGTTGGTCAGTTAGGTCTTTAGGCTGTAGCTAACCTTTTTGTTGGTTGTTGTTTTTTAGCCCTATTAGGGCTTCTTTTGATTTGTAATAATTGGGGAGTTCCTGTTTCTTTAAATTTAAAGTTCTAATCGGCACTCTGTGGGGGGGGGGACCCGAGGGAGGTCTCTCTCCTGCCCTGCCTAAGCCGCTTAATTTACTTGCTCTGTCCTAGTTCTATTTAGGATCTCTGCCCCAGGGCTCTTCGGGGCAGAGCTCCGGCGGCGGCCATACAGCTGCACACCACCGGGAGAGGTAAGGAGTGCGCTGGGGAAGTGCCGGTGTGTTCGGGCGGCAGAGTGCAGTGCAAACGCGGGGTCTATAAGGATTCCTCACCTCTGCTCGTTCGGCGGTATTTTCTTTTTTATCTTCTTCGTGCTGCTCCCGAGTTACTCGGGCTGCGGGTGTGGGGGAGGCCGGCTGCGGCGTTTTTTTTCAGCCGGGCGGTCTTCCCGGTGCCAAGAAAAGCGCGCCAAAATTTCTGCTCGGCCGTGGCCATTTTGTGAGCCGCGGTTCATTCCGTGTGCGGCACACGCGGCTGGTTCTTTTCCCCGTAGACGGGCTCACCGCCCAAAAGTATTCCCCTTCGGCGATTTTGCTTAGTTTCTTTATTTCTTTATTCCTTTATTTTATTTTCCTCGGAGGTGGTTCCTCGGGGGGGGGGGGGGGGTCGTTGTTACTTCTCTGTCCTCCTTCTGGTGCAGAGGCCTGTCTTCCACTCCGCTGCTATTTTTATTATAAGCAGCATAGGGGCGAGCCATTCTTGGCACAGGCATAAGAAATTGCTATAAAAAAAAAAAAAAATTAAATAAAATAACGAGCAAGTACAGGTCTCCATTGCAGAGCAGAGCCACAGCGCACGGGTTCAGACACTGACCACGGGTGCAGGGATCAGGGGTTCAGTCACCCACAGTGCCCAAGGAAAACAGCTGGCTGAGGCATTCTAAGGCATTATCCTCTGCCTCCTGACAGCTGCCCACATCCCACTTTGCGTGCTGGTTCTTCTGGTACAGGGCCAGTTTTTCTTTCTGATTTCAGAGGTACCTTGATTACACTTGCGGATCTGCGAGGTACGGTTCCATGCCAGCGGGATCTCTCTGTGTTATTTGTGGGTCTCGGAGGGGAGCTGCTCCGGAGACAGGCGTCTGTCATCGCTGTGCCTCTGTGTCCCTCACTATGGAGCAGCGCCTGGAGAGTTCCTTGGCTGCTACATCTCAGCCAGGTTCCGATGCTGTGGAGTTGGAATCCCCCCTGGAGGGGCCATCGGGGGTGGCTTCTGCGATGCCTTTGGGCGCAGGGGAGCAGGCAGAGCTCGGAGGTGCTTTGCCATTGGAAGACTTTTCTCCCGATTTTCATTTTGCTCATGCATCAGGCGTTCTGTCGTAGGTGCCAGAGCATGGGCGTCGGTTCTCTTCCTGTTCCAGTGGCGGCCGCGCAGTCTTCTGCAATGGTAAGTGCGTCCTCCAGTTCCAAAGCGCCCAAACGTCAGCGTTTGCACGAACCCTTTCAGTCTGAAGCGGATTGGCCGGAGGGCGAAGATCCGGATTTGGACCTGGAAGCAGATGGGGAGGCCTTGGAGGAAGGCGAACTCCCGGAGCCAGAGGATCAGGCTAAGATTATTCATGTGTTTCGCCGGGAGGAGTTGCCCGCGCTCGTCGCTGAGGCGCTTCAAACTCTCGGCTTGGCCCCTGCGCCGCCGGCCGAGGACTCTGACGGTGCCGACCCATCATTCAAGCGGTGCGGCAAACTCAGGTGGTTTTTCCTATTCACAGGGTAATCGATCAGATGATTCAAGCAGAGTGGGATACCCCTGAATCTGGTCTCAAGGGGGTGAAAGTTATGCGCAAGCTGTATCCTATGGCGGACAAAGACCTCGAGCGGTTCTGCTCTCCGAAAGTAGATGCAGCGGTTTCGGCTGTGACTAAGAAGACCACGATCCCTGTGGAAGGTAGTGCGGCGTTGAGGGAGCCGCAGGACAGAAAAATGGATGGTCTCTTGAAACAATCCTTTGAGGCGGACGCGGTTGCGTTGCAGGCCTCCGTTTGTGGAGCATGGGTCGCTAGGGCCTGTCTTCGCTGGGTTCAGCAGCTTTGACAGGCGCCGGCCTTGGAAGCCGAAGACTTAAGTGAGCTCCAGCGCTTGGAATCCGGTTCGGCGTATTTGGCGGATGTACACTATGACCTTATCAGGGCACTATCCAATAGCATGGCTTCCTTGGTGGCGACGCGCAGAGCCCTTTGGTTAAAGAATTGGGCGGCGGATGGTTCTTCCAAATCCCGGCTAGGCAAGTTGCCTTTTAAGGGTAAGCTGTTGTTCGGTGAGGATCTTGACCGGTTGGTCAAGGATTTGGGGGAATCCAAGGGCGGTCGCCTGCCGGAGGATCGACCCAAGAGAGGGAAGTTCCTTTCTGCCCCTCGGGGTCAGTCTTGGGACTTTCGTAGGTTTCGCTCTCCCCGTTCTGGGGGGTTTCAGCGAGGTAGGCATGTCTCGAGGACTTCGAGCTTTCGAGGAGCCAGTAGAGGATTTGCAGCCGCTGCTCCTACAACCGCCCGCAAGTCCCAATGAAGGGCTGCGGGTCCAGGCGGAGATTCCAGCGATCGGAGGGCGTCTTCGACACTTTCTCTCTGCTTGGACCCAGATAACTTCCGATCAATGGGTCTTGGAGATCGTTCGGGACGGGTATGCCCTAGACTTGGCCAGACCCGTGCTCGATTCATTTGTGGCGTCTCCCTGCCGAGGAGCTCGGAAGACTGCTCAAGTCCGACAAACCCTCGATCGCCTGCTTCGGCTGGGAGCGGTGGTTCCCGTTCCTCCGGCGGAATATGGTCTCGGAAGGTATTCCATTTATTTCGTGGTGCCAAAGAAGGATGGGGCTCTTCGTCCCATTTAGATCTCAAAGGAGTGAATCGCTGCCTGCGGGTGCCGCACTTTCGGATGGAAACCCTACGCTCCGTGCTTGTTGCCGTCCGCAGGGGCGAGTTTCTCACCTCGCTCGACCTCACAGAGGCTTATCTCCATATTCCTATTCGAGAGGCACATCAGCGGTATCTCCAGTTCGCTCTGCCGTGGGGTCACTTCCAGTTCCAAGCTTTGCCCTTCGGCCTAGCAACCGCTCGAGTGTTCACCAAAATAATGGTGGTCGTGGCAGCAGCGTTGCGCAAGAAAGGGGTGCTGGTGCATCCCTATCTGGACGATTGGTTGATTCGAGGAAAATCTCGCTCGGAGAGCTTGTCGGCGACCGCGCAAGTCGTAGGCCTACTGCAGTCCCTCGGCTGGGTGGTCAACCCGCAGAAGAGCCAGTTGGTTCCGACGCAGTCTCTCGAGTATTTGGGGGTGCTCTTCGATACTCACAGGGGCTCCGTTTTTCTTCCCGACCGCAGGGTAGTGGGGCTTCGGACTCTCATACACCGGTTTCGGCAAGTCCCAGCTCCGTCGGCTTGGCACTACCTTCAGTTGCTGGGAACGATGGCGGCATCCTTGGAAGTAGTACCTTGGGCACGGTTTCACATGCGGTCGCTCCAGAGGGCCTTGCTACGTCGCTGGTCCAATCAGTCCGATTCCCTGAACAAACGTCTTCGCTGCCTGCCGGGAGTACGTCGGGACTTGAAATGGTGGCTTCGGCCGGCCTCGCTCCGCGCAGGGATGCCCTTGGAGCAGCCGGACTGGACCCCGCTGTTGACGGATGCTTGTCTGACGGGCTGGGGCGCACACTGCGGCGCTCAAGTGGCGCAGGGCCTCTGGTCTCCGGAGGAGAGCGGTTGGTCGATCAACCGCTTGGAGCTTCGGGCCATCCGGTTGGCGTTACAACACTTTGAGACCCAATTATCGCATCGAGCGGTGCGGGTTCTCTCCGACAACACTGCGACCGTGGCGTACATAAATCGGCAGGGCGGCACCGGCAGCTTGGGCATGGAAATGGAAGCCCGGACGTTGTTCGAATGGGTCGAGCCCAGGCTACAGTCCATATCGGCAGCGCACATTGCCGGGAAGGACAACGTGACGGCGGATTTTCTCAGCAGAGTTCAGGTGGACGCCGGCGAGTGGGAGCTCAATCCCAAAGTGTTCGAGCAGGTGGTTCTTTGTTGGGGTCAGCCGGTTATGGATCTGATGGCCACGTTCAGGTCTGCGAAGGTGGCTCGGTTCTTCAGTCGGCGGAGGGAGCCGATGTCAGAGGGCATCGATGCTCTCTTGCAGGACTGGCCCTCGAAGGGCCTTCTTTACGTCTTCCCACCGTGGCCGCTTCTCGGGCGCGTGATTCAGCGGATCGAGTCTCACCGGGGTCGAGTGCTGTTAATAGCGCCCGATTGGCCCCGTCATCCTTGGTATGCCGATCTGATGCGGTTGGTGGACGGATCCCCGTGGCGTCTCCCCCTGGCTCTGGATCTGTTGTGTCAGGGTCCTCTTCGCATGCCGCAGGTGAGGAGATTCTCTCTTACGGCCTGGCCATTGAAAGGGCGCGGCTAAGGAAGAAGGGTTATTCGAAAGCGGTCGTAGTGACTTTGCTTCAAGCACGCAAGAGGTCCACTTCGCTAGCTTATGTCCGCGTATGGCGTATTTTTGAGGATTGGTGTTCCAGGCGTCAGGTTCGAGCGGCTACGGCTTCTCTTCCGGTGCTGTTGGATTTTTTGCAAGACGTGTTTGCCAAAGGATTGGCCGCCAGTTCCTTACGGGTGCAGTTGGCGCTTTTCTGCTACAGAGGTAAAATTCAGGGCGTAGCGCTGGGTGCCCATGCTGATGTGGTACGCTTCTTGAGGGCCGTTTCTAGGCTGCGTCCGGCTCGCCGGATTTCTGTCCCTTCGTGGGATCTCAACTTAGTCTTGCATGCTCTCAGTGCGGCTCCCTTTGAGCCTCTCTCTCGGAGTTCGGTGAAGGATCTGATCCTTAAGACGATGTTCTTAGTGGCGATTTGCTCGGCTCGACGCATTTCGGAGCTTCAGGCTCTTTCTTGCAGGGAGCCCTTCCTTTCTTTCTCCGATCAGAAGGTGGTGTTCCGCCCAGTGCCTTCATTTTTGCCTAAGGTGTCTTCTCCCTTTCATTTGAATCAGGTGGTGTCGCTTCCAGTGTTTCCCGCGTCGGGGGAGCAGGGTTCCGATCGGGGTCTCAGTCGATTGGACCTTAAGAGAGTTTTGCGTCGCTATTTGAAAGTCACCAGCGCTGTCCGCAAATCGGATCGTTTGTTCTTTTTGGAGGGCCTCGGAAAGGTGAGGCGGCGGCAAAAGCTTCCATTGCTCGGTGGATTAAAGAAGCGATTGGCTCGGCCTATCTGTTGCACGGTCGGGTGCCGCCAGCCGGTCTGCGGGCTCACTCTACTAGGGCACAGGCGGCGTCTTGGGCGGAGTTTAGCTTGGTTTCGCCGGTGGAGATATGTAAGGCGGCCACGTGGTCTTCTCTGCACACTTTCAGTAAGCACTATCGTCTTGATGTTTTGGCGGCGGGCGATGCCGGGTTTGGTTCCGCGGTGTTGCGTGCCGGCTGGACTAATCCCGCCCGTTAGTCTGCTTTTGTTACATCCCATACGTGGAGGACTAAGCTGGAGGAACGATAAGGAAATAGTAATTACACTTACCTGGTAATTGTAGTTCCTTGAGAGACGACAGCTTAGTCCTCCTGCCCTCCCTCTGGTGTTTTTTGGCTCGGCACGCCTTTGGTTCAGATGTCGCTATTCACAGGTGAGTGTGTCCCTTGTTTCCTTTTCTTCTTTCTCTCGCTGCTTATGCTGCGGCAGGTGCGAGGCCTTCTCTTCGGGTCTGTTTCAATTGCCTACTATGTTTTAAAAAAAATAAAAATAAAAAAATAAAGGTGAAGGGTCATTATTCTGCTAATGATTTCTCTGCTTAAAGGTTAGCTATTTCTTGGAGTTTGCTTTGACAGTAGTTCACTGGGGTGGATGAGATGACCAGGATGCTGTTTCCAGTGATGCTGAAATTTGATTGGTCCAGTCTTCATGCTGCAGGAGGAGGTGCACAACCCATACGTGGAGGACTAAGCTGTCGTCTCTCAAGGAACTACAATTACCAGGTAAGTGTAATTACTATTTAAGAGTCTTTCAGCAGTGATTTGCACTAATTGAAGTGGGTATAATGATTTTTTGTGAGTACTTGGTATATGCCGTAGTCAAGGTGGGGAGTTATGATGGATTCAAAGACTGTTCTGTAGTCATTGTATTATAGTATGGGTAATAAGTGGAGTGATTTGAGCATCAGGTATGTAGTTTTTGCAGTCTTCTTGATATGGGCAAGCATGCTGAGGTTGTTGTCAAGGGTTATGCCGAGGTATTTGACTTTGCTTTTTATCGCGATTTCTGCATGCTTGAGAATGAGTTTCTCGGGTGGGTTGAAAGAAGGGTCTTTTGTGATTAGAAGTGCTTTGGTCTTGTGTTTATTCACTACTAGACCAAGCTCTGCCAGGAGGTCTGTAATGGTGGAGAAGCAACCTGAGATGATGAAGTCTGGGGCTAGGGTGTGGAAGGTCATGTAGAACATAATGTCATCTGCATAGAGATGGAAATTCACATTGAATTTTCTCAGTAAATTGTATATAGGCTGAATGTATATGTTAAATAGTAGAGCAGATAAAGCTGAGCCTTGGGGCATTCCTTGTTTTAGGGCGAAATACTTGGATTTGCAAGACCTGACTTTTACTTGAAGTTTTCTGTCTGTGGTTGGAGGTGAACCAGTCTAATGTATTTTTGTGGAGACCTATGTCTCTGAGTCTTGTAATTAGAGTGTTATGTGATAGGGCGTCAAATTTTTATTTTTTATTTTTTATTTAACACTTATTTATATACCGCATCTTCCAGCGATCAGTTGCGGTGTACATTTAACAACAATTAACAATGCAGAGCTTGTTTTACATAGAACAGTGTTAACTTTTTACAATGAACATCTTAACTGATGCAAATGCAGCACTGCTATCTAGAAATATCATTATAAATCCTTGGTGTGGCTTATATAAGAACATAAGATATGCCATACTGGGTCAGACCAAGGTCCATCAAGCCCAGTATCCTGTTTCCAACAGTGGCCAATCTAGGTCATACGTAACTAGCAGTATCCCCAAAAGACACAGGTTCCACAATGCTTGTATTGGGTCAAGCATTGATATCCTGGGTCCCTTTTTAATAATGGTTTATGGACCTTTCCTCCAGGAACATGTCCAAACCTTTTTTAAACCCAGCTACACTAACAGCTCTTACTACATCCTCCGGTAACAAATTCCAGAATTTGATTTCACGTTGAGTGAAAAAATATTTTCTCTTATTTGTCTTAAATAGTTTACCCTGTAGCTTCATTACATGTCCCCTAGTCTTTCTATATTCTGATAGCGTAAACAATCGATCTACGTTTACCCGTTCCACTCCATTCATTAATTTATAGACCTCTATCATATCTCCCCTCAGCCGTCTCTTTTCCAGGTTGAAGAGCCCTAACCTTTGTAGCCTCTCTTCATAGGAGTAGCCTTCCATCCCCTTTACCATTTTGGTGGCTCTCCTCTGTACCTTTTTCTAATAACGCTATATCCTTTTTAAGATACGGCGACCAGAATTGCACACAATATTCAAGGTGCGGTCGTACCATGGAACGATACAGAGGCATTATAATATCCTTTGTTTTATTTTCCATTCCTTTCCTTATGATACCTAGCATTCTATTTGCTTTCTTGGCTGCCGCTGTACACTGGGTGGAGGGTTTTAACATGTTATCCACGATGATTCCTAAAACTTTTTCCTGGGTGGTGGTTCCCAATGTGGAACCTTGCATCGTGTAACCATAGTGTGGGTTGTTCTTTCCTAGGTGCATAACTTTGCACTTGTCCACATTAAATTTCATCTGCCATTTGGATGCCCAGTCTTCCAATTTATCCAAATCCTCCTGCAGCTTTCCACAGTCCTCTTGGGTTTTAACAACTTTAAACAGTTTTGTATTGTCTGCAAATTTGATAACCTCACTAGTTGTTCCCTTTTCCAGGTCATTTATGAAATATGTCAAAAAGTAGCGGACCCAGTACAGATCTCTGGGGTACTCCACTAGTCACCTTTTTCCATTGGGAAAATTGGCCATTTAGCCCTACCCTCTGCTTTCTATCTTTTAACCAGTTCCCAATCCACCTCTGATTAATGTGTTGAATAGTGCTGTGAAGAGAGTAGCTACACCATGTTGAGTGCGGAAACCATGCTACTGGGGGTCAAGAGGAGCATTGGTGTCAACATGCTCTTGAAATTGATGCTATACTGTCTTTTCAATTATCTTGGCTAGGAAAGGTATGCTGGTGATTGGTCAATATGAGATGGGGTCAGTTTGGTCCATTGTGGTTTTTTTAGGATGGGTCTTATTGAAGCCTGCTTCAATGCCACTGGTAAGTATCATTGGGAGAGAGAAGTGTGGACTATCTTTTGAATAACTGAGGAGAATTCAGTCAGGAGGGAGTTTATCCATGCTGCTGGGCATGGGTCCAGGGGCGAGGTAGTTGTATTGATAGTTTTTATGATGTCTTTGATTTCTCTCTGTGTGATTAGTCTGAAGGGGTCCCAGATGTGTACTTGTGGTGGTTTATTTGATTTGTGGAGAGGTTCTTTGGTTATGGGAGGTGTTAAGGATTGCTTATTCGATAGGTAATTGGCTATGGTCTGCGGGTCCAACTGTTCATTTGAGTGCTTGATATGTGTGGATGTCAGGTCTCTGGTGAGGGTGGATACAATGGAGAATAATTCTCTTGGGTGGTTGAGAGATTTCATGATTATATTGAAGAAGTATTCTTTCTGCTTTTATTAATGAGCTTGCTGTATTCGATTTGTTTGGTGGCATACTGCTGTTTTATGGATGCATCTTGGGTTCTTTTCCATCTTCTCTCAATCTGTCGGAGCTCTCGTCTGATGGTTCTGAGTTTGGGGAGAACCAGGGCTGCTGGATTGTGTTGGATTGTTCTTGGGATGTCTTGGAGTAAAAGAGGTGACTTTGTTGATCACTATGTTCCAGGAGTTGATAAGGTAGTCTGTCTTGTAGGTCAGATTCTAGGAGCGGAGAGATGGAATCTAGAAAGAATTGCTTGTTAAATGTTTTGAAGCATCGTATTTGTGGCTGTTGCTTTGGGAGGCATGGTATCTATGTGTTTAGGAGTATAAGGAATATCATGCTGTGGTCTGACCATGGCACTGTGTCTATCTTGGTGTTTGAGGTCCACTGTGTGGAGATGTTTAGTTGCAAAGATAAGGTCTAGAGTTTCTTCTCTAGAATGAGCAGGCATGTAATTATTTGTTGAAGATGGAGGGCTTCCATCACGCTGATGAATGCATTTGCTTGCTTCGTGGTGGTGGATGGGAGGTTTAAGTCTCCAAGGAGGAAGAAGAGTTTGTTTGTTGCGTGAGTACATGCTTCTTCCAACAGGTCTGCAAGCTCATCTGTTTTGGTTGATGGTGCACGGTATGTTAAGCAGATAGTGTAGTCATTATTGGCGGTTGTGAGGAAGTCTAGTGTTTGCAGAGATTTGGAATTGATCGTGGTGAAATTTAGGTGCTCTTTTGCAAAAATTAGTACTCCACCACCTCTTCTTTCGTGTCTGGGGCAGTTGTAGAACTTATAGTGGGTGGAGGGTTTTAACATGTTATTCACAATGACGCCTACATCTTTTTCCTGGGTGGTGGTTCCTAATGTGGAACCTTGCATTGTGTAACTATAGTTTGGGTTGTTCTTCCCTAGGTGCATAACTTTGCACTTGTCCACATTAAATTTCATCTACCATTTTGATGCCCAGTCTTCCAATTTATCAAGATCCTCTTGCAATTTTCCACAATCCTCTTGGGCTTTAACAACTTTAAATAGTTTTGTGTCATCTGCAAATTTGATAACCTCACTCGTTATTCCACTTTCCAGGTCATTTATGAATATGTCAAAAAGCAGCAGACCCAGCAAAGATCCCTGGGGTACACCACTATTCACCTTTCTCCATTGCGAAAATTGGCCATTTAGCCCAACCCTCTGCTTTTTATCTTTTAACCAGTTCTTGATCCACAGTAGTACACTGCCTCCTATCCCATGACTCTTTAGTTTTGCCAAAAGTCTCTGATGAGGGACTTTGTTAAAGGCTTTCTGAAAGTCCAGATACACTATATCAACCGACTCACCTTTGTCCACCTGTTTATTCACACTTTCAAAAAAACATAACAGATTAGTAAGACAAGATCTTCCTTGTCTAAAGCCATGTTGGCTGTCTCCCATTAGACCATGACTATCTACATGCTGAGTAATTTTATTTTTTATGATGGTTTCTACCATTTTTCCCGGTACTGACGTGAGGCTCACCAGTATGTAGTTTCCCGGATCACCCCTGGAACCCTTTTTAAAAATTGGTGTTACATTGGCGATCCTCCAGTCTTCAGGTATTAGAGATGATTTTAATGATAGTTCACAGATTACTAATAGCAGGTCTGCAATCTCATATTTCAGTTCTTTCAACACCCTTGGGTGTATAACATCCGGCCCAGGTGATTTGCTACTCTTCAGTTTATCTAATAGTTGTAATACATCTTCCCGATGTATCGATATTTCCTTCAATTCTTCCGCACCTTTAAATACCACTTCAGTCATGGGTAACATCCCTACATCTTCCTCAGTAAAGACAGAAGCAAAGAATTCATTCAGTCTCTCCGCTATCGCCTTGTCGCCTCTTAGTGCCCCTTTAACTCCTCTATCATCTAATGGACCAACTGACTCTCTCACAGGTTTTTTGCTATGAATGTACTTGAAAAAGTCTTTATTTTGCGTTTTTGCTTCCGCAGCAAGCTTCTTCTCAAATTCTCCCTTTGCCTGCTTTATCAATGCCTTGCATTTGACCTGCCAGTTCTTGTGCTGTTTCCAGGTTTCGTCGTTTGGCTCTTTTTTCCATTTCCTGAAAGATGCTTTTTTGGCAACAGCCTCTCTGACTTCACCTTTAAACCATGCTGGCAGTTTTTTGGAATTCCTTCCACTTTTCTTAAAGCGTGGAATACAGCTGGTCTGGGCTTCCAAGATAGTATTTTTCAACAACACCCAAGCTTGATGTAAGTCTTTAACCTTTGCAACTGCTCCTTTTAGTTTTTTCTTAACCATTTTCCTCATTTTATCATACATTAACAGAATACCTCAGCTCGGTTACACATGCAGAACATAGACTGTCACCAACAAAGAACAAGGGATCACAATTTAGAAATAGGAAGCCAATAATTAAACTGGGAACCCCAAAAGCCAAACTTGGAATGTACAACAACACTGGGGAAATAAAACTATAAATTAATTTCCCCTTGTACTAAACAAAACGCAAAGACGTTAGTGATACACATTTCCCAGAGCTGACATATTCCAGTTAATAAATTCAAAATTAACTATTTTTCTACCTTTTGTTGTTTAGGAATTTTATTTTTCAGTTGCAATTGCTACAATACTTTCTTCTGGTTTCTTTGTGTTTTCTGCTAGCTGTCCATTTGTCCTTTCTTCTCGCTTCTAGATTTTTTCCATTCTCTCTCTATATCTGCTTTAACATACTGATCTTTCCCCTTTTGCTCTTTCCTCCATTTCTTTCTTTATTCCTTTATCATCCACTCAAATTTCACCCTTCCATCCTCAGTCCCCACTTACTCTCTCAATATATCGTAGATTTTTCTTCCTTCCCACACAAAATATATTTTCCCCTCTCCATCCTCATTCCCCCAGCCCCATCCCCTTCTAGTTCCAACCCCAGCCATCATCTGCTCCCTTCTAGTCCTGTTCTCCCATGCCCCCCCCATCAGCACATTTCCAATCCTAGCCCCCCATCAGCCATTTCCAGTTCTATTCCAGCCCCCATCAGCCCATTTTCAGTCTAAGCCCACCCCCATCAGCCCATTTCCATTCCTAGCCCCCTCATTGGCTATTTCCAGTCCTATCCTAAACCATCCCTCCCCCAAAGAGCCCCGCGCCTATCTAAGCAGCTTTCCAGGGAGCCGGGGAGGCTCACCTGAGGCCCCAGCTCACTTCTGCACAGCCGCCAGTGTGAAGAGCGGCGTTTTCCCTCACACTGGCAGCTGTGTTCTAGTGAAGTGTACTGAATGCCAGGAAAGGTTAAATGGCATTTCCCAGCACTTGCGCATTTCACAAGAACAAGCTGCCAGCATGAGGGAAAACGCCTCTCTTCACGCTGGCAGCTGTGCAGAGGTGAGCCGGGGCCTCAGGTGGGCCTTCCTGGCTCCCTCTGAAGCCAGCATTTCAAAGAGCACCGTGTGAGAATGAAGTTCACCCGGGGCCCTGTGCGAACAACATGCTCACACAATGGATGGGCCAGCCCTGACCGTACCTCAACTTTGGCTGTCCTTGACAACCTGCTACCTATGTTCCTGTGCCCACTTAGCTGAGCGCCTTTGGCTTAAATCACATACCTTTCCGAATACCTACATTTCAAATTCATGCTAACCACTTTTTGGTCAGCCATAGCACTCGCCAAGTAAGAGTACTATATCTGACTAACTCTCTTGCCTCTGACCCTCGCCGTCTCTTTGCTGTGCTTAACTCTTTCAAGAACTCCTCCTCCACCAATCCCTCCTTCACTTTCTGCCCAGACCTTCGCTGACTATTTCTATGATAAAGTCCAAAAGATTAGCCTTCAGTTCTCCATAGGTTCACCTTCACCTCCCCCTCTTCAATCCCAAATCCTTCTGTCACCCTTTCTTCCTTTTCTGAAATCACTGAGGAGGAAACTGCAAAACTTCTCTCCTCCAAATTGACTACCTGCTCCTCTGATCCTATTCCCACCAGTCTACTAAGCTCTCTCTCTTCCTCCATCATGTCTTCCGTCTGTCATATTCTTAATCTATTGCTTTCCACTGCAACTGTTTCTGTGGCCTTCAAGCATGCTCTGGTCACACCTCTCCTCAAAAAAGTGCTCACTAGACCCTACCTGTCCTTCCAGATATCGGCATCTCTCTCTCCTCCCCTTTGCTTCAAAACTACTTGAATGAGCAGTTCACCGTCATTGTCTTCACTTTCTTTCCTCTCAAGCCCTTCTGGATCCATTGCAGTCTGGCTTTCGTCCTCTACATTCCAAAGAAACGTCTCTTTCCAAAGTCTCCAGTGATTTGTTCCTCACCAGATCCAAGATCCTCTATTCGACCTTCATCCTTCTTGATCTTTCTGCTGCCTTTGGCACTGTTGAGCAGGACCGTACCCAAGCCCTGTGCGAGCGGTGCAGCCGCAAAGGGCACAAAGACTTAAAGGGCACATTTCGGCTCTCTGCCGTTGCCTGCCGCCGCCACTTTTTGGGCGGCAGGCAGCAGCAGAGAGACGAAATGCGCCCCTTAAGTCTTCGCGCCGGCACACTAAGCAGGTCTGGTCTCTCCAGGAGGAACCAGACCTGCTTAGCGTGCCGGCGACTTGCAGATCGGGCGTGCGCCCCCCTCCTGCACCCCCATAAAGTGTCTAAATGTAGGTGTTGGGGGGGCGCATGCCCGATGTGCAAGTCGCACAGAGCGCATTTCATTCTTGGTACAGCCCTGCTGTTGAGTAAAATCTGTTAGTGTAGCTGGGTTTAAAAAAGGTTTGGACAAGTTCCTGGAGGAAAGGTCCATAAACCATTATTAAAAGGGACACAGGATATCACTGCTTGACCCAATATAAGCATTGAGAAACCTGTGTCTTTTGGGGAAACTGCTAGGTACTTATGACCACTGTTGGAAACAGGATACTGGGCTTGATGGATCTTGGTCTGACCCAGTATGGCATATCTTATGTTCTTATGATCACCACCTTCTCCTCGATACCCCGTCCTCGTATAAAGAGATGACTGAGAGGAGATATGATAGAGGTCTATAAAATGAATGGAGTGGAATGGATAAATGTAGATCGGTTGTTTACTCCTTCAGAAAGTAGATAGACTAGGGGACACAAAATGAAACTACAATGTAGCACATTTAAGACTAATCGGAAAAAATATTTTTTTTCATTCAATGAGTAATCAAACTCTGGAATTCGTTACTGGAGATGTAGTCTAGCTGGATTTAAAATAGGGTTGGACAAGTTTTGTGGAGGAAAATTCCATAAGCCATTATTAAAGAGGACTAGCAAAATCTGCTGCTTACCCTTGGGATAAGCAGTATGGAATCTGTATACCTTTCTGGGAACCTGACAGATACTTGTGACCTCGAATGGCCATAACTGGAAACAGGATACTGGACTTGATGTACACTTGGTCTAACCCAGTATGGCATATCTTATGTTCTTATGCTTGGATAAATAATAAATTAAGAAATGACAAGCAGTCAAGAAATCTGACGGTGCATTGCTCTTGGTAGAACAGCCATTAAGGACCTAGACAAGATTCTCAAATGCAGAGATGTATTTCTACATACAAAGATTTGATTTGTTCAAGCTATGTTATTTTCAATAACGTCATATGGATGTGAAAGTTGGACAGCAAAGAAGAAATACAGGAGGAAAATCAATGCCTTTGAATTAAAGTACTGGCGCAGAATAATGTGTATATTATGGACTGCCCAAAGAACAAATCAGTCAGTACTGAGGGAGAAGGGAGGAGTGGCCTAGTGGTTGAGCAACTTACCTCAGGCTGGAGGTTCAATTCCCACTCAGGGACAGCAACCTCAGGCTGGAGGGGCTCCTTGTGGCCTTGGACAAGCCACTTAACTTTTCATTGCCTCAGGTACGCATAGATTATGAGCCCCTCGGGGACAAAGGAACATATACAACACCTGATTGTAAACGGCTTAGATTGCATTATCACAGATGAGCAGTATATAAGTGCTTCAAATCAAGTAATAGAGAAGATCAAACCTAAACTTTCTAATTCTTTTTAACATTTTTGTTATGGGCAACGTTTGCCTCTTTGCAGATGATACCGAAATCTGCAATATAGTAGACACCCAGGATGGAGAAGATGACATGAAGAGGGATCTAGCTAAGCTTGAAGAATGGTTGAGAATTTGGCATCTGAGATTTAACGCTAAAAAATGCAGGGTCATGCATTTGGGCTGCAAAAATCCAAGGTTGCAGTACAGTGTAGGGAGTAAAGTACTTCTGTCCATGAAAGAAAAGCACGACCTGGTATGATTGTCTCTGATTATCTTAAAGTGGCTAAACAGGTAAAAAAGGTGACAGCAAAAGCCAGAAGGATGCTTGGGTTCATAGGGAGAGGAAAGGCCAGCAGGAAGAATGAGGTGATAGTGCCTCTGTATAAGTCTTTGGTGAGACCTCATTCTGGAGACCACACCTTCAAAAGGTGGATGGAGTCAGTGCAGAGGGTGGCTACCAAAATGGTCATAGACTTTGATAAGGCATACGGGGACAGACTTAAAGATCTCAAATGTATACTTTGTGGGAAAGGCAGGAGAGAGGAGATATGAGAGAGACATTTAAATACCTTCATGGCATAAATACACAGGAGGAGAGTCTCTTTCAATTGAAAGAAAGCTCTGCAATGAGGGGGATAGGATGAAGGTGAAAGGGGATAAATTCTGGTGTAATATGCATACATATTTCTTTACGGAAAGAGTGGTAGATGCATGGAATAGTCTCCCAGTGGAGGTAGTACAGACCAGGAAAGTATCTGAATTCAAGAATGCATGGGATAAACACCAAAGATCTCTGAAAGAAAAACAGTAACTGTTAAATTGGTAGTTGGTATAGAAGGGCAGACTGGATAGGCCATATGGTCTTTTTCTGCGATCAGGTATCTATGTTAAGCTCAAATGACAAGACTTTGAATTTCGTACTTTGTTCACATCATGCTTTGCAAGGTTGAAGATCAATACAAAAGAGGAAGGACAGCAATACAATAGATCAGGGGTCTCAAACTCAAATTGCTTTGAGGGCCAAATGAGGACTTGTAAAGTAACCCGGGGGCCGCATAAGACGCGGGGCCTCATTTGCATAAGGGGCCTCATTTGCATAAATATTTGCATAATGTTACCATGCACTAACTTTTAGTAAACATGCCTCTTTAATGAGTATGGATAAAGAAAGACTAAAAGATTTAGAAACAAGAAGACAATAATTAAACTGGGAACCCCAAAAGCCAAACTTGGAATGTACAACAACACTGTAGAAATAAAACTATAAATTAATTTCCTCTTGTACTAAACAAAGCGCAAACATTAATGATGCACATTTCCCAGAGCTGACATATTCCAGTTAATAAATTCAAAATAAAGAGAGATTTTTTCTACCTTTTGTGCATTTTTTTCAGTTGCAATTGTTCCAGCCACTTTCTTCTGGTTTCTTCATGTCTTCTGCTAACTCTCCATCGTCTGCTGTCCATTTGCCCTTTCTTCTCTCCTAGTTTTTTTTCCATTCTCTCTACATCTGCTTTAACATACTAATCTTTCTCCTTTTTCTCTTTCCTCATTCCTATTTCATCCACTCAAATTTTACCCCTCCATCCTCAATCCCCACTTACTCTCCCAATACCTGGCCAATTGTAGATTTGTCTTCTCTCCCAGACAAAATATTTTTCCCCTCTCCATTTCACTTTCCCAGCTCCATCCCATTCTAATCCTCCCCAACATCAGCTCCCTTCTAGTTCCAGCCCCACCCAGCATCCGCTCCCTTCTAGTCCCCCCATTAGTCCATTTCCAGTCCTATCCTAGCCTCACCATCAGCCCATTTCCAATCCTAGCCCCCCATCAGCCCATTTCCAATCCTAGCTCCCTCCCCTCACAGCCCATTTCCATTCCAAGCCCCCTCCCCATCAGCCATTTGCAGTTCAAGCCCCCCTTCCACTCAGCCCATTTCCAGTCCTAGCAACCCCCCCCAGCCCATTACCAGTCCTAGACCCCCCATAGCCCATTACCAGTCCTAACCTCCCCATAGCGCACTTCCAGTTTTACCCCCCATCACCCCATTTTCAGTCTTACCCCCCCCATAGCCCATTACCAGTCATAACCCCCCCTGCCAATAGCCCACTTCCAGCCCTAACCCCCATTACCCCATTTCAGTCAGCCCTTCCATAGCTCATTACCAGTCCTAACTCCCCCCATCAGCCCACCTCCAGTCCTTCCTAACCCCCACCTGCCCATTTCCAGTCCTAGCCCCCACCATAGCCCATCTCCAGTCATACCCCCCCCCCCGCCAATTGCCCATCTCCATTATTAACCCCCCCTGCCATTAGCCCATCTCCCTTCATAACCCCCCCCCTTCCATTATCCCTTTTCCAGTCATACCCCCCCCCCCCCCGCCAATAGCCCATTTCCAGTCATACCCCCCCCCTCCCTGCCAATAGCCCATTTCCAGTCATACACCCCCCCCCCCCCAGGTAAATTAAAAAAAAACCTGGCTTCTGCTGCTCAAGCAGCAAAATCAGCTGTCCTGCGGCCCCTTCCCCTGTGCCCGGAGATCCGAGTCTGCTCTATCAGCGGCGTGCTTTTCAAGCCGCGAGGAGAGTATTCCCCTCTCGCGCGGCTTGAAACCGCGCGAGAGGGGAATACTCTCTTCGCGGCTTGAAAAGCACGCCGCTGATAGAGCAGACTCGGATCTCCGGGCACAGGGGAAGGGGCCGCAGGACAGCTGATTTTGCTGCTTGAGCAGCAGAAGTCAGGTTTTTTTTAAAAATTTGACAATTGATTCTGCCGCTGCCACGGCGGCAACGGCAGAAGCCAGGGTTTTGCGGTTTTTTTGTTTTCCTCCGTCGCGGGCCGCACAAAGTTGTCTCGCGGGCTGCGTGTTTGAGACCCCTGCAATAGATCGATACAACAGCAGCAGCTATGGATACCACTCTATCAACAATTAGCTGCCTGACTGAAGACCAAATACAATTTAGGACAACGATCCAGAGGGTTGCCATGAGTCAACTTTGACTCAATGGCATTTGACAACATAAATGCAGAGCTACTTCTCTATTGTTTGGTGTGCCCACTCTCAGATTGTGGCTAGAGCATCTCTGGCCAGCCATTCTGAACTTGACCCCTCCTCTATGCTTATCCCCCCACTTCCCTCTCATAGCAAAGATGCTACACAAGTTCTGACAGAGGCCCAACAAAATGATTTTCATAGTGACTTACTGGCCTCATCAGAACTGGTTCCTTCACAGAGGACTCAGTTCTGCCTCCATGAAGGGTTCAACAATTTCCATCAGTTCACTCAGACTAAGGGTCGCCTTCTTCATCCCAACTTTAAATTAACGCTTATGGTGTGGAATTTTCCATTCTTGGACTCCCAAAGCCTGTTCAAGATATATCAGTCGTTGCAAAAACCATCTACTAAGCATATACAGACCTCTTAGTGGAAGAGGTTTTCCATCTGGTGTTTCACAGAATGACTATGCTGCTGTTGTCGTCTTTGACCTCATTCCAATAGCTAAGCAGAATTTGTAAATTGGCCAGCATCCTGCATCCAGTTCTGTTATGAACATCTAGTATTCCTCTAACCAGTAAGGTGAAATTGCATCAAATCAGAGCCACTGCTACTACACTGGCCTTCCTTTAGTCTGATTCACTGGATTCTATATGTAAAGTAACAATTGATCCTTGCTTTATACCTTCACTTCACACTACAGCTTGAACTAGTCCACAATCAGTACATTCAATTAAGTTGTGTTGGCCAATCTGTCTTTTAACACTGCAGCTTTTGTCTTCTTGATGATCAGACTGCTCTTGAACAATAGACAGTTTATGTCAAATATCTAGGTGTGGCTCTCGACCAGAAACTGAATTTCCAAACCCATATTAAGAAAACTGCAGTGACTTACCAAAGAATAAAGATCCTTCACAACCTCCGTCCATTACTGGACCATAACCTGTTCCGAACTGTTTGCCAGACGATCATCACTCCTATATCAGATTACTGTAACTCTATACGTCAAAGTCTTCCAAAATGTACACTCCTCTCACTTCAAATACCTCAAAACGCTGCAGCCCCCATGATCAAACAGACTTCTAGGCAAGAGCACATCACCCCGGTTCTAAAAGAACTACACTGGCTGCCCATCCAAGCACGCGTAAAATACAAATCAATTATAAAAACCTTCAAGAGTATACACAACATAACTGCTGGCTGCTTACAGTCCCTCATATACACATCTTCAGACAACAGACCAAGAAGGGATCAAACCACAAACCTATTTAAAGTCCCCAGACATAAAACATCCAGCATGCAAGAAACATGCCAACACACCTTTTCCATCTACGGATCTACCTTATGGAATGCCATCCAAAGCGAATTGAGAGCTACAACAGACCTGAAGGAATTCAGAAAGAATCTTAAAACATACATCTTCTAAGAATACTGTGGTACAAACTGTTAAATTCCTCCCCTCATAACTAAATGACCAAATACACTCAGAACCTGCAGCAGGTGTTGATAAGGCAGGCAAAGAGAGAATTTGAGAAGAAGCTTGCTGTGGAAGCAAAAACGCGTAATAAAGACTTTTTGAAGTACATTCATAGCAAAAGACCTGTGAGAGAATCAGTTGGACAATTAGATGGTAGAGGGGTAAAAGGGGCACTAAATGGGGACAAGGCCATAGCAGAGAGACTGAATGAATTCTTTGCTTCAGTCTTTACTGAGGAAGATGTAGGGATGTTATCCATGAAGTGGTATTTAAAGGCGATACTGCGGAAGAATTGAAAGAAATATCGATACACTGGGAAGCTGTATTACAACTATTTGATAAACTGAAGAGTAGCAAATCACCTGGACCAGATGGTATAAATCCAAGGGTGTTGAAAGAACTGAAATATGAGATTGCAGACCTGCTATTAGTAATCTGCGAACTATCATTAAAATCATCTGTAATATCTGAAGACTGGAAGATGGCCAATGTAACACCAATTTTTAAAAAGGGTACCAGGGGTGATCCAGAAAACTACAGACCGGTGAGCCTGATGTCAGTACCAGGAAAAATGGTAGAAACCATCATAAAGAACAAAATTACTGAACATGTAGATAGTCATGGTTTAATTGGAGACAGCCAACATGGCTTTAGACAAGGAAGATCTTGTCTTACTACTCTGTTTTTTTTGAAAGTGTGAATAAACAGGTAGACAAAGGTGAGTCAGTTGATATAGTGTATCTGGACTTTCAGAAGGCCTTTGACAAGGTCCCTCATCAGAGACTTTTGGAGAAACTAAAAAGTCATGGGATAGGAGGCAGTGTACTATTGTGGATCAGGAGCTGGTTAAAAGATAGAAAGCAGAGGGTAGGGCTAAATGGCCAATTTTCCCAATGCAGAAATGTGAATAGTGGAGTACTCCAGGGACCTGTGCTTTTTAACATATTCATAAATGACCTGGAAATGGGAATAACAAGTGAGGTTATCAAATTTGCAGATGACACAAAATTATTCAAAGTTGTTAAGACCCATGAAAATTGTGGAAAATTGCAAGAGGATCTTGATGAATTGGAAGACTGGGCATCCAAATGGCAGATGAAATTTAATGTGGACAAGTGCAAAGTTATACACCTAGGAAAGAACAACCCAAACTATGGTTACACAATGCAAGGTTCCACATTAGGAACCACCACCCAGGAAAAAGATTTAGGCATCATCATGGATAACATGTTAAAATCCTCTGCCCAGTGTGCAGTGGCAGCCAAGAGAGCAAATAGAATGCTAGGTATCATAAGGAAAGGAATGGAGAATAAAACAGGATATTATAATGCCTCTGTATCGTTTCATGGTGTGACCGCACCTTGAATATTGTGTGCAATTCTGGTCACCGTATCTTAAAAAGGATATAGCGTTATTAGAAAAGGTACAGAGAAGAGTCACCAAAATGGTAAAGGGGATGGAAGGATACCCCTATGAAGAGAGGCTAAAAAGATTAGGGCTCTTCAACCTTGAAAAGAGACGGCTGAGGGAGATATGATAGAGGTCTATAAATTAATGAATGGAGTGGAACAGGTAAATGTAGATCAATTGTTTACGCCATTAAAATATAGAAAGACTAGGGGGCATGCAATGAAGCTACAGGGTAACCTATTTAATAAGAGAAAATATTTATTCACTCAACATGTAATCAAACTCTGGAATTCATTACTAGAGGTAGTAAAAGCTCTTAGTGTAGCTGGGTTTAAAAAAGGTTTAGACAAGTTCCTGGAGGAAAGGTCCATAAACTATTATTAAAATGGACCCAGAATATCCACTGCTTGCCCCAATACAAGCATTGTGGAACCTGTGTCTTTTGGGGAAACTGCTAAGTACTTGTGACCTAGATTGGCCATTGTTGGAAACAGGATACTGGGCTTGATGGACCTTGGTCTGACCCAGTATGGCATATCTTATGTTCTTATGACCCAATGTTGTTCAAACTGTAAATAGTTAAATGTATTCAAACTAACCCTACCCCGTTCCCTAACTAACCACTGTTCTTATGTAATTAGTGCACATATTCCACTTACTGTTCGATGTAACTTATGTTCAGTTGTGTTCAATGTAAACTGCCTTGATATTTCTGAAAGGTGGCATATAAGAAATGTTAAATAAATAAGATGAGCAGCCCCGAGCTTGGGAATCACCCATTTGTGTGCCTATGTTTCTTTCCTGTAACAAATCTTTTCCTTAGACTGCAGAAGTGATCAGGCACAGAATCTCTCTCGCCTCCTAATGTGTATGGAAGTTGCTAGGTGTACTGGGCTCAAATGAGGTATTAACTGCCAAAGTTACTTACACTTTATATCTAAGACAAAAACAATAAGTAAAATCAATAAGGCCATAATTTGCATTAAGAAACTATCAATGGATATTATGGAGATAAATCAGATCCAGTACTGTGTAGCAAAAATTGCTAAGACAATTCTACCAAAAAGGACACAGGACAATTCTACCAAAAATAACACAAAACGTCCCGCTCCAGCTCTGCCCAATTGGAGCAGTATGCTCCTGTTTTAAAGAGAGCGCCATCGGGCGCAGCATCAGAAGCCCCCCACCGACCCAGCAGCAGCTCTCCCGGAGGGGATTGAGCCAGCGATCCGGACTTCCCGCTCCAGCTCCGCCCAATCGGGGCAGTCCGCTCCTGTTTTAAAGAGCGCCATCGGGCCTGCGCCTGAGGGCCTCGCCAGAGGGCCCTTTGGCGTGGCCCTTAGGTGGGGCCCTCAAAGAAGAAAACTCCCGCCGAGAACCAACAGAATCCACGCCTGCATGCAGAACGAGCATCAGGGACACAGATCAACGTAGTCCAAGTTTTCCACCAGCTCCAGACATAGCCAAAGCTGCAACAGAACACAACCTCCGTCAGCAAAGTAGGTACTATAGAACACCATATGGAACACACTAAGCCAGGCACCACCCTTACCTAGGGAGCTTACCCAGAACATAGTTGTTTCGACCATGCATAACAGCCATATATGTTTACACAAGTAATGCTGTTACATGCCTATGTTACCGGTCTATGACGCTGTTCCTGTAGGTTTTAAGTCTGTCAGTGCTACTGTGCCACTTAGCAGCTACGTAACAGCCTATAAGATACTGTACCTGCCATACTACTGTTGTTTGCCTGTAAGTTACTGTGCCTGCTATAATACTGTTGTCTGCCTGTAAGGATATGGTGCTTTAAGGAGCAGCACAATGGTGTCACCCTCTGGGATTCTAGAGGCTATTACTTAGGGTAACTAAATACTCGCATAACAGCCTGAAAGAGAGCAGCGCCTCCGCCTACCCTCTGGCCAACCTAGAAGAGTCCCTTGACCACGCACAACAGGATAGCTACCACAATGGCCCCATCCCTCACTGCTATAGTTAGCTGCCACCTCCTCCTTGGATGGCTCAGTAACACATTGGCCCTAACACCTACCCACAACCACATAACAATACTACAAAGACACAAGAGGAGATGGTCCAGTACCTCTCATCACAGGTCAATGGAAGCTACCCATACGTCCCACCAGCACCTACTACACATCGCACTTCAACACACCAAAAAAGCCAAGCCGAAGGAAAGCCCACAGCCCCAAAACCTAAAATGTGCCCTCATAAATGCACGCTCAATCCACAGGAAATGGCCGGTGATCTCTGACCTGATACCCCTCTATGACCTCGACATACTCCTGATCACAGAGACATGGCTATCCAGTGACGACGCAGTACTCCTCAACCACCTCTTACCCACCAACTTCTCAACACACAGCTGCCATAGAGACAGCAAAAGGGGTGGAAGAGTGCTCATCCTCTCCAAAACTGACCTCCAATTCCGCCTGATCAACGCAACCAGCACACTGAATCTCGATACAGTTACCATAGCCAACAAATACTGCTCCATCAACCTAATGTACAGAGCACCATCAACCTCCCCTGATGACCTCTCAACAATAATCAACCTTGCCTGCAATGCCTTGGACCCTCGTACCCCAACCTGGCTACTAGGTGACTTCAATCTACCAACCCTGCAGGACACACAAGCCGTAGCCTTCCTCGAAGCCCTCAAGGAACTAGGTTTCCAGCAACTAATCAATGAACCCACTCATGTAAAAGGAAACATATTGGACCTGATATTCGCCCCACAAACAGCCTCTGAAAATGCTCATGTCCCTATGCCGTCCTTCAGCGTGGTACCATGGTCCGACCACAAACTAATCAACTTCCAGATACCAGTATCGGACCACCACCAGAAGTACTCCAGATGTCCGAGTAGCACTACCAGGACACCATCATGGAGTTTCCGACCTTTCAACAAGGAAACTATCCTGACCCAATCCCGCTCAATCCTTGCCCTGACAACACCTAACCTCGACGAGCTGATCTCCAGCTGGAATAACAGCCTCAGTACCATTGCACAATGCCCTCCATCAAACAAGCCTCCAAGGAAATGAGCCACTGCATCCTGGTACTCCACTGAGTTAAGAACATCTCTCCTCTGCCTAAGGAAGCTCGAAAGATGCTGGCGGCGTTCACGCTCCTCGGCAGACCAGAAAGCATATAATCTTCACCTGGCAAAACACCATGAGGCAATCGCAGGGAAAATAAGGAAATTCCACACCGATACTCTAAAACGCTCACTAAGCAAACCACATGACTTATTCAACCTTGTCAAGAACCTAACAAAAGAACCGGGACCGGAACAAACAAGTATGATTCACCCTCAAGAATTTGCAGATTTCCTGCTAGCAAAATTATGCCAGACCAACAAGTCCTCAGTACCCACCACTGCCCAAGAACCAACATACACATCACCACTGACCACCTTCTCCACCCCGTCCAAGAAGCACATCGAAGACACAATCGCCTCGATCAACACCTCCACGGCACAGACGGACCCCTGTCCTGCCTTCTGGATTAAAGAGCTACATAGCGAATTCAGCCCGTTCATAGCCAGACTCGTGGACCTGTCTTTCACAACTGGCTTATTCCCCCAAAGCCTCAAACACACATCCATCAGGCCATTGCTGAAAAATAACAAGCTCGACCCCCAGAAGGTTGAATCGTACAGACCTATATCGAGCATACCACTACTAGCCAAAATAATTGAAAAATAAGCCCAACACCAGATACAACGTCACATTGACGACACTGCCCCGCTGGACCCCTGCCAACATGGATTCAGGGAATCCTGTGGTGTGGAAACCCTAGTCACTACCCTCTTCAGCAACATAATTACCGGAATCGATAACACCCGCCAAGGGTTTGTCCTCGTCTTCTTGGATATAGCCGCCGCATTCGACTCGGTAAGCCATGAGATCCTCCTGAAGCGGCTTGAAGAGAAAGGTATCTGTGACACAGCTCTAAACTGGTGCAAATCATACCTGTCTGACAGATGGCAGCACATTCGCACGGAAACCTCAACATCGGAATCTTTCCACCAGAAGCAGGGCGTCCTACAGGGTTCCTCCCTCTCCGCCCTGATGTGCAACCTTTACATGCAGCCAATCTGTAACCTCATCCGATCTTTCAAGGTTAACTGCCTGATATATGCTGACAATGTACTACTCTACATGCCCTTCTTGACCGACCATCCAGACTTTTCCCCACTGACAGACTGCTTCGACGCAGTGGCCAACTGGCTCCAGACCCAAAACCTCCGAATACAGCACATGAAAACAGAGGAACCAAGAATTCATCCCTCCAGCCTGCCTAAAAGTCAAGGAAGCGAAGCTACAAACCAAGCCCACAATCTGATACCTTGGGGTCACCTTAGACCAACGCTTAGACATGAAAGCGCACATTAGCAACATGGTAAAAGCAGTCTACCATAAGATCCAGACTCTCAGACACTTACGCTCCTTGATAGAACCAGACGACTTCCGGACAATCTATCAAGCGCTGATCATCCCACATTTCGATTACGCCAATGTGATCCTACAAGGGCTTCCACGAGCCATGCTGTGTCCACTCCAGCTAGCAATGAATACCGCAGCCAGAGTGCTATATGGCGCCTCCAGGCGTGACCATGTGACACCCATCTTGAAACAGCTCCATTGGCTCCCTATTCACAGCAGACTCACCTTCAAGACCCTACTGCTGGCCATCAATGGGCTCTTCTCTGCCTCACTCATGGAGCTTACCCACATGACTCCCCCCAACAGGGCCAGAAGATCTGCAGCAATAAACACACTTAATACCTAAAACAGTAACCCAATGCACCCAGGCAAAAGTAAACAGGGCATTTAAATTCTGCGCACCCAGATGCTGGAATGCCCTACCACCTGACATCCGGGCAATCCCTGACCTAACACAATTCAGGAAGGCTTTAAAACACCACCTTTTCCTCAAACACTACCTAGACGTAGGTGTTCCAACAACCATCTCACCTACACCAACTCACCATCATTAATCTACGATAGGACCTGATATGAAGCCTATATGTAAATAGTTACCCCAGTTTATCCAAGTTTTAAGCACCTGTTTATTGTAAATACGGAACAGTCCCCTGCACCGTATAAGTTTTCTGTTTCATGTAAACCACACTGATGTCGAATAGCGCAGTATAAAAATAGACTGTAAATAAATAAATAAAATAAACAGGGTCAGAAGAAAACAAAGATGACAACTCCTCCTTGGAAAACTGTATTGAAGAAAAAATAAAATCACTGTGTGCTGAGGTATCCCTGATAGACAGGCACAGTATCCTTGAAGGATCAAGATCTCCAAAGTTAATGAGAAAGCCAAAGCATCAAAATGAAACATGCTGTATTAATAAAAGACCTTAAATTCATATGTTCCAATAATTAAATTGAAAATAACAGAAGCACAAAAATTGTGGAGATGTCAAGAAAACAAAAAAGATACCAAAAAGCATAGTTACTCACCTGTTGCAGGTGTTCTTTGGGAACAGCAGGAAACAGTCCTCACATATGGGTGATGTCACCAACAGAGCCAATGCAGGAACACTCCCCAGCTTCCAGACTAGATGGGCCTTGTGGTCTTTTTCTGTCATCATGTTTCTATGTTTCTATGTTTCCAAAGGAAGCTTTTGGGAGGCCAATCATGCATGCGTGCCCATCTTCCTGCCTTAAGGAGCCATCTTACCTCAGTATGATGACATAGCTTAATCAAGCCAAAAAAGAAAATAACTCCACGGGGAGGAGGAGGGAAGGTAGTGAAAACTGATTCCTGCTGTTCCCGGAGAACACCTGCTACAGGTGAGTAACTACGCTTTCTCCGGGACCAAGCAAGAAGCCAGTCCTCACATATCGGACCCCAGCTACAGGCTACCGAAAAAACCTGTAAACGGGCATCTAGAACAAAGAAATGAGAAAAAAACAGTATGAGTAATCACTGAAAGGTTCCAAGAGTCAGTGTCCAGCATGGACATCATCAGTAGGTTGACTCTACAGTAGCCTGATGGCCAGAAGGGCCGGTGGGAAGGAGTTGCCTTAATCCCTAAACAGGTGCTAGAGTACAGCTTGGCTAAAGTTACTGTCATATCGGAAATCTCCATCCAAACAGTAATGGGATGTGAAAGTGTGGACCAAAGACCACCTAGAAGCCCTACAGATCTCCACCGTGGAGACAAAGAGTAGTTACTCACCTGTAACAGGTATTCTCCAGGAGCAGCAGGAATCAGTCCTCACTTATGGGTGTCATCGACGCCGATGAAGCCCCAGCGGAGCATTTCCCCAGCTTTCCATGAAAGCCTTTGGGAATGCTGGCACGCATGCGCGGTTCCCTTCCCGCCTAAAGGTGCCATCTTACCTCAGTCAAATGACATAGCTAAGAACAGCACACAAAAATGTAAAAATTAAACTATGTACAACTGCAACTCCAAGGGGAGGAGGGAGGGTAGTGAGGACTGATTCCTGCTGCTCCTGGAGAACACCTGTTACAGGTGAGTAACTACTCTTTCTCCAGGACCAAGCAGAAAGTCAGTCCTCACATATGGGTGACTCCCTAGCTCTGGGCTACCAGGAACCCAGGCTGAACAAGAGAACTCCCTCTAGTCTCAGCAACACAGTAAAGGCCTTGCAAGGACACACCCTCCACAGGTAGCCCAACCAGAGGGCAGGAGTTGCCTAGACCTCAAAGAGATTCCGGAGTACTGCTTGGCCAAAAGCACTGTCCCTATGGGACTCCCTCTCCAGACAGTAGTGGGCTGCAAAAGTCTGGCTTGAAGACCAGGTAGCAGCCCTGCAGATGTCTTGCAATGGAACAGAGCGGAGGTGAGCCACTGATGCAGCCATTGCCCTCACACGGTGGGCCGTGACCCTACCCTGCAAAGGAAGGTCAGCCGCCTTGTAAGCCCAGGTGATACAGTCAGCCACCCAGATGGACAAGGTACGCTTGGACACAGGCCTCCCCAAGTTATTGGGGTCAAAAGAAACGAAGAGCTGAGAAGCCTTCCTGTGACCTTGCGTACATTCAAGGTAGAAGGATAAGGCCCTCCTACAATCCAAGGTATGGAGAACTGTTTCAGCCCGACTTGCATGAGGCCTAGGGAAGAAAGTAGGAAGAACCACCTCCTGGTTGAGGTGGAAAGAGGAGACAACCTTAGGAAGGAACTTAGGGTGAGTCCTAAGGACCACCCTGTTTTTATAGAACCTGGTGTAAGGTCTATCACAGACCAAGGCCTGAAGCTCACTCACTCTCCTAGCCGAAGTAAGGGCTATCAGAAAGAGTCTTCCAGGAAAGGAAGCGTAGAGGGCAAGTAGCCATAGGCTCAAAAGGTGGGCGAGTCAGTTGCTGCAAAACCACATTAAGCTCCCACTCAGGAGCAGGAGAACGTATGAGAGGTTTGAGCAGAAGCAAGCCTCTGAGAAACCTAGACACCAAAGGGTGCACAGACAAGGAATGGCCTTCAACTAGGGAGTGGTGAGCTGCTAAAGCAGAGAGGTGGACCCAAACAGAGTTGGACTTGAGACCCTGAGTGGACAAGTGCAGCAGGTACTGAAGCACTACTGACACAGTACAGGAGAAAGGATCCTCAGCACGCAGCTGACACCCCACAGAGAACCTTTTCCACTTGAGAACATAGGTCTTCCTAGTGGATTGTTTCCTGGAGGCTAGGAGAACTTCCTCAACCTCGGGTGGCAGGCCCCAGGGAGCCAACACTACCCTTGCAGCCTCCATGCCATCAGATTGAGAGCTTTGAGATTGGGATGCAGCAAGGAGCCCTGATTCTGAGAGAGAAGGTCGGGTTGCAATCCCAGAGGCAGAGGCAGATCCACTGCCAGTTGAAGCAGGAGGGGGAACCAAGGCTGCCTTGGCCACCTGGGAGCTACCAGGAGGACTGAGGCCCTGTCTCAGAGAATCTTGAACAGTGTTCGGGCCACCAGAGGGGTGGGAGGAAACGCATAGAGTAGGTCCTGAGTCCAGGGAATCAGAAAAGCATCTGCTGCTACTTTCAGAGGATGCGGTTGCCTGGAGCAGAACCTTGGCAGCTGGTTGTTCAGTGGACTGGCAAACAGGTCTATGGAGGGAAAGGCATCTCAAGCATCTCAAGAAAATCGTTTGAACCACTAAAGGATGTAGCTGCCACTCGTGTGGTTGCAGAATCCTGCTCAATCTGTCCGCCAGGGAATTCTCCTGGCCTGGAAGATAGACTGCTTTGAGGAGCATGTTGTGTTTCAGGGCAAAGGAACAGAGGTCCTGGGCCTCCTGGCAAAGGAGCTGGGAACCAGTTCCGCCCTGTTTGTTGACATAGAACATGGCTACCTGGTTGTCTGTCTGGATCAAGACAGACTGTTGTGCCAGGGAAGCAGTAAAGGCCTTGAGGGCCAAGCGGATAGCTCTGAGTTCCAGAAGATTGATCTGCCGGGACGCCTCTCAAGGAGACCACAGGCCCTGGGTGCACTTGTCTAGGCAATGTGCTCCCCAACCCTGTAGAGAGGCATCGGTGGTTAGGACCACTGTATGAGGTGGGATCTGAAAGGGCACCCCTACCAGCAGATTGGGGGGGTGTAACCACCAGTTGAGGGAGGCCAGGAAACGGTGGGACACTCTGATCCTGTCTTTGAGACTGCCTGAGGCTTGTGACCACTGAGTTCGAAGGCACCACTGGGCAGGTCTCATATTGAGCCTGGCATTGGGGGTCACCTGTACCGTCGACGCCATGTGGCACAGAAGCCTGAGACAGAGTCTGGCGGAGACCAGGGACCTGTGCAGAAACGTGCTGGCGAGGTCCATGAGCCTTTGTGCTCGGTCCACTGGTAAGAATGCTCTTGCCAGCTGAGAATCCAACTTTGCTCCTATGAACTCCAAGTTCTGGGAGGGGAGCAAAGTGGACTTTGCGAAGTTTATGACAAAACCCACCTTTTGGAGCAGTTCTATGGTCCTGTTGGTGGCCTGTTGAACTTCTAGGGAAGTCTGGCCCCTGATGAGCCAGTCTAGGTAAGGAAACACAAAGATGCCCTGATTTCTCAGGTAGGCTGCCACCACTGCCAGGCACTTGGTAAACACCCTGGGAGCGGAGGTCAGTCCAAAAGGTAGTACCCTGTACTGATAATGGTTTCCTCCCACAATGAACCTGAGGTATTTTCTGTGGTCTGGATGAATAAGGATGTGAGTGTAAGCATCCTTTAGATCTAAAGAGCAAAGCCAATCTCCCTGCTGGAGGTAGGGCAGAAGTGTTCCAAGAGTAAGCATCTTGAACTTCTCTTTCACTAGAAACTTGTTTAGGTTTCTGAGATCCAAAATGGGTCGAAGACCACTGGTTCTTTTTGGCACCAGGAAATACCTGGAGTAAAACCCGTGTCCTTGGAAGTGGGGAGGCACAGGCTCCACCGCCTTGTCCAGCAACAGACCTTGTAGCTCCTGGAGGAGAAGGGCTGTATGCAGGGGAGGCCGGAAAGGTTCCCCTGGGAAGTGTGGCGGAGGCAGCTGGTGAAAATGCATAGCCTTGATGGACTATGTCCAGCACCCAACTGTCCTGGGTTATCAAGGGCCACTTGTGGGCGAACAAGGCTAGGCGGCCTCCTGTGCAGGGCTGGGTCTGCAAGGGAGGTAAGGCTATACTCAAGGAGTCAAAAACCCCCACCCTGCTGAGTGGGAGCAGGGGCTGCAGGCTTGGGGGTCCTCTGCCTACGGGGCCCATTACCCTGGCCCTTGGCTTGCTGACCCTGGGGGGCAGCTTGGGCAGCCGGATATTGTGGGTACTGTTTGTAGGCAGTGCCCTTCCTCGGGTAAAAGGACTTTTTACACGAGCCCTTCTTCTTATGAGAAGGGGCAGAGGTCTTCCTCAATAGCCTTGTCCTCGTGAGGTGCTCTGTCTCGAGCTGAGCGGCCTTCTCGGCCACAGGCTTTCCAAAAAGGTTTTCACCTCAGCAAGGGACATCGACCAACTTTGTCCTGAACCCATGGCTCGAGGTCCGATGACTGCAGCCATGCCTGGCGTCAGGCCGCGATGCTGGCTGCCGCTACTCGGGCCGAAGCCTCGAAGCCATCGTAGGCAGCGCGGGACATGAACTTAGAGCATTCCCGGATCTTCGAAGACAAGGACTTAAAACTCTGCAAGGGTTCCCCGGAGAGACCAGCAGAGAATCCGGCCAACTCCTTGGCCAGGTCTCGTAAATACATGCCCATGTACAGCTGGTAAGTCTGGACACGGCAAGCAAGCATCAAGCCCTGAAAGCACTTTCTACCGACGCCATCAAGGCTTCGGGCTTCCCTTCCAGGAGGCACCATGGAGTGCATCTTCTGACTCTTCAGACGATGCATGGCCGATTCCACAACCATGGAATGGTGTGGTAGCTGTGCTTTCTGGAAGCCAGGACTCTTTCGGAGCCGATAGATGGAATCGACTCGCTTGCTCAAAACCGGCGCCGAGGCCGGTGCCTCCCACATCCGGAAGAGGAGGGCCTTGGAAGACATTTTTCCACATGGCCCGCACGTTTTAAAATCGTGGTCCGGGCCAAGGCACCGAAGGCAGCAGTCGTGTGTGTCGGTGAGAGACATTATCTTTTTACACCGATCACACTTTTTAAAACCAATGGAAGCCATCGGGGAGAAAAGGGTCCCCGTGAGGTCAAAGGACCGGCCTTCCAGGGAAAAAAAAAAAAGATTTAGCGCGAGCGCCTAGCCACTAAGGGCAAAAACCGAAAAAGGAAAAAAGGGATTCGATACCGGTGTACCGAACCCGGCGGGGGGGGAAACCGACGTCGAATCCGAGGAAAAAAGCGAAATAACGCCAAGAAAAAACGTCTCTTTTCCGGGAAGAAAAGGACGCACGTCCGATGGGCTTCACGGAAAAAAAGAGACTGAAGTAAGATGGCACCTTTAGGCGGGAAGGGAACCGCGCATGCGTGCCAGCATTCCCAAAGGCTTTCATGGAAAGCTGGGGAAATGCTCCGCTGGGGCTTCATCGGCGTCGATGACACCCATAAGTGAGGACTGACTTCCTGCTTGGTCCTGGAGAATGCAAATTTGCCACGGAAGCAGCCATCTCTTGGACATTGCAAGCCGGGTCACGGCATTCCAAACTCCAGACCAGCCCGAGAATAAGCAAAGAAGATGCAGTCTGTAACCCAGAGTGAAAGGGTATGCTTCAAGACCACCATGCCCAGCCTATTGGGGTCAAAAGAGACAAAAAGCTGGGAGGAATGGCAATGAGCTTTCGTATGTTCGAGGTAAAACGCCAGCACTCTCTTACAATCCAATGTGTGTAAAGCAGCCTCAGCCCTGTTGGCGTGAAGTCTGGGGAAAAAAAGGCGGGCAGTACCACCGACTGATTAAGATGAAAAGCAGATACTACCTTAGGCAGGAACTTAGGGTGAGTCAAATGGACCACCCTGTTATGATGGAATCTGATATATGGCGGGTGCACTTCTAGCACTTCTAACTCACTTGCTCTGCATGCAGAGGTGATTGCCACCAAGAAAATTACTTTCCAGGTGAGGAACTTAAGTGAGCAGTCGCTCAGCGGCTCAAAGGGGGAAGTGAGAAGCTGCCCCAAAGCTATGTTAAGGTCCTACACCACCAGTGGTGGCTTAAATGGGGGACGCAAAAGCAATAGACTTCTCATGAAGCAGCCAATGAGAGGATGAGCAGAGATGGGTTTACCAGATGAGCCATGGTAGTAGGCCGCAACTGCACTCATATACTCACCATACAGAAAAAGGGATCAAGTGCTGTTCCTGCACACCAGATAGAGTACCTGCGCCATTTAAACGTGTTTGAGAATCATGTAGAGTGTGAGGCGAGATGTACATTCTCCACTGCCTCCGGCAGATGAAGGTCCACGAGAGCTAGGGATCGGACATTGGGGTGAAGAAGGGATCCCCCATCCTGAGAGACCAGATCCGGAGCTCAGTTGGAGTTGGAGAGGCTGCCTCTAGGACAGCCAAAAGAGAAGAGGAAACCAGAGCTGCCAGGGTCAGTGTGGTGCTATGAGGATCATAGTGGCTCTATCCGCCTGAAGCTTGAACAGTTTTGGGCACTAGAGGAATTAGAGGGTAGGCATACAGAAGGTGCTCAGTCCAGTCCAGGAGAAAAGCATCGGAAGCTGTCCAATTGTTGCATGGTACTCTGGAACAAAACCGCGGCAGCTGGGCATTATGCAGGGTCAGAAAGAGATCTATCGACAGTGTGCCCCACATCCAGAAGATGTGGTTCACAACTTGTTTGTTGAGGGTCCACTCATGTGGCTGAAGGACTCTGCTGAGACGACCTGTTAGAACATTGTGTTCCCCGGATAGATACACTGCTCCTGAGGAGCATGCTGTGAGAGATTGCGAACGTCCAGCGGCACACTGCCTCCTAACAGAGGAGGTACGAACCCATGATCCCTGCTTGTTGATGTAGAACATGGCCATCTGATTGTTTGGATTAGGACCACATGGTTGGCCAGCTGCTGCTGAAAAGCACAGAGCACGTTGGCAATGACCCGGAGTTCATGGAAGTTGATCTGGTGTAGGGTCTCCTGAGTTGTCCACAGACTCCGCATACAGAGGCCGTCAAGATGAGCTTCCCAGCCTATCTTTGAGGCATCTGTTAGAATGCACTGATGTGGAAGAACCTGAAAAGGGTGCGCTGCAACCAGGTTTAGAAACTGTAGCCATCAGCAGAGGGACTCCTTGAACGGAGGAGTAACCACCACATTGTCCCTGATTGTGGTCTGATGCCACTGCGTGGAAAGTGTCCACTGTGACTGACGCATCTGGAACCGCACAAACAGAGTGACATGGATCGTGGAGGCCATGTGGCCAAGGAGGTGTAGCAGCTGTCAATCCGTTAAGATCCAGTTGTTCTGTATATTGTGCGTCAGGGCAACTAAGTGCTGGACCCGGTCTGACAGCAGATAGGCTCGAGCTAGAGTAGTATCTAGGACAGCCCCAATAAACTCTAGGCGCTGAGAGGGTTGCAGATGATCACAAAGCCCAGATGTTTCAGCACCTGTATAATGAGACTTGCAGAGTGCCGGACCTTGTCTGGCGTCTCACCTCTTATCAGTCATCCAAGTAAGGGAAAACAAAGACCCCTCAAGTCTGGAGAAAGGCAGCGACAGCCGCTAGACACTTTGTAAAGACTCATGGGGTAGAGGCTAGGCCAAAGGGCAGCACCTGGTACTGATAGTGCTCTCCACTGAGGATGAAGCAGAGATATTGCTCATGAAGCGGGCGAATGGGAATATAAGCATAGGCATCTTTGAGGTCCAAGGAACACAGCCAGTCTTCCCAGGGAGACTATTTTGAACTTCTCCCTCATCAGGAACTGATTGAGGTTACGAAGATCCAGTATGGGCCGAAAACTGCCAGTTTTCTTTGGAACAAGAAAGTAACAGGAGTAGAACCCCCTTCCAGCCTGAGAGGGAGAGACTAGCTTGATGGCTTGGTCTTTCAAGTGAGTCTGGACCTCTAGTTGGAGGAATCCTCAGTGGTGAGGATCAAGGGGGTACTTCTCTGGAAAGAACATGGCAGGAAGTTGATTGAAACACAACAGGTACCCGTCCCAGATGATTTTGAGGGTCCAGGCGTCTGTTGTGATGACTGATCCATTTTGCCCACAGGTGGCCAATCTTCCTCCTACCTGAGTGAGAACCTTGCTTAGGACAGGAGGCAGAGCCATACTCCTGAGGAAGGAGTCAAAAGCCTCTCTCAGGCTGCAGTTGTGGAGCTGGCTAGTGCTTTGGCCAATGCTGCTGTCACTGGCCTTGTCCTTTCTGTTGTTGCCCCTGCTGTGGGCCTTGATAGGACTGATACTAGTGGTAGCTGCCATAAAACGTTTTCTACTTGGGATAGAAGGATTTCTTACCTAAAGACGTTTTCCTAGAAGGATCCAATGTTTTTCTGGAGAGTCCGTTTATAGTTAACTGTTCCCTCTCCAGATCTCCAGCCTTGTCCTCCATGGGCTTGCTGAAGAGATTCTTGCCCCGGCAGGGGACATCTGCTAGTTTGTCTTGCACCCATTGCTCTAAATCAGAGGCTTGCAGCCAAGCCAGGCAGTGGGCTCTGATGTCCATGCGGCCAACCAGGCAATTGATTCAAACGTATCGTATGCTGCCCTAGTCATATACTCAGAACATTCCTTAGCCTTGGAGACAAGGCCAAGAAATGCTCGAGGTGCTCTTCTGTCAGAACAGTGAAGAAATCCACTGGATCCCCTGCAATGTCTCGAAGGTACATGCCCATATAGAGCTGGTAGGCCTGTATACAGGCCACCAGCATCGACCCCTGATAACACTTCCTCCCAAAGCTATTAAGTGTCCAAACATCTTGGCCGGGAAGCATTCAGGAGTGAGTCTTGGAGCTCTTAATCCTCCTCATAGCCAACTCCAGAACCATGGAGTTGTATGGGAGCTGCAGCTTCTCAAAGCCACGGCTCTTGTGGACTCGATACATGGAAATCAAGGCATCGGCTCACTGGGGGCACCATGAGGGGGAATATCCCAAATGCGGAAGAGCAACCTTTCGAGGATGCGATGGACAGGCACCATGATGGTCTCCTTGGGAGGGGAAGGGTATTGGAGGATCTCCAACTCCTCCACCCTGTGATCCTCCTCAGCCTCAATGGTAAAGGGCAAAGCCTTGCCATGTCCCACATGAACTCGTGGAAGGACATGTCCTCCAGTGGAAGCTTCTGGCATTCGAATGGAGGCGAGAAATCTGAGGGTATGTCCCTATGTTGCTTGGTCACCGGGGACTCCTCCTCAGTCTTTCAGCCATTGGACTCTGAGGAAGTTGAAGTATTGACATTTTATTTATTTATTTGATTTTATATACTGTGCTATTTAGAATTCAGTGCGGTTTACAGAGAAGAAGAATGGAAATTACATAGAACAAGATTGGAGAACGACAACAAATTACATTGAATAGCTTTAAATAACAACAACAACAACGGGGGTCTGGTGATGTCACTGAAGCAAATGGCAGCTTAAGTTTTTCTCTCCGGTGCTCCGAGGAGACAAAAAGCCCCTAAAAGTGCCTGGTAGGGCTGGAAAACTATCAAAAAGTGCAGCAGAAGGCGCGGAAGGAGTGGGGAAAGAATGTCTACAAAAATTAAGGTACCAGAGGCAAAAGAAAAGGCGTGCACTTCTCAATGGCTGATGGGCAAAGACAGATTGCATGGAGGTTCCTTGTGGAGGCCAACGTCAGAGGAATCAGGAAAGGAAACTTTAAGTGAGTTAGAGCAAGGAAACAAAGCAAACTCAGCACACTCACTTTTGTAATGTGAACTCCCGAGGGGTTTTGAAGAGCTTGCTGCAGAGTTCCGATCTATGCGGGAGGAGGTGACATCTACGATTGCAGAGCACCATGGGGATATTAAAGAACTAGGCTATTGGGTGGAGGAGGTAAAAACCAAAATGGAGGACCATGCTGAAACTTTGGCAGACATGCAGTGCACAGTTGACAGACAACGTTCTCAGGTGTTGGACCTCACCTATAAGATAGATGACATAGAAAATCGGGCCTACAGAAATAATGTGCGCTTCAGAGGCTGCAGGTAGGGCAGAGAACTTGGTGGAGGTGGTGCGAGCAGTGGCTAACGCCCTTTTAATGACAGAGGAGTTCTCGTCCTGAGGGACTAATATGGAGATTGAGAGGTTGCATCAGGCGATCGGTGAGCCCCCCAATAACCAGTCACATGATGTTATTGCTCACTTTCTGCCCTATACAGATGAAGAATTGTTGATGCAGAGAGGCCGGGAAAGGAAAACTGTCCAATACCAAGATGCAACTGTCTACCTCTATCAGGACATAAGAACATTAGAACATAAGATATGCCATACTGGGTCAGACCAAGGTCCATCAAGCCCAGTATCCTGTTTCCAACAGTGGCCAATCTAGGTCATAAGTACCTAGCAGTTTCCCCAAAAGACACAGGTTCCACAATGCTTGTACTGGGTCAAGCATTGATATCCTGGGTCCCTTCTTAATAATGGTTTATGGACCTTGCCTCCAGGAACTTGTCCAAACCTTTTATAAACCCAGCTACACTAACAGCCTTTACTACATCCTCCGGTAACAAATTCCAGAGTTTGATTACACGTTGAGTGAAAAAATATTTTCTTTTATTAGTCTTAAATAGTTTACCCTGTAACTTCATCGCATGTCCCCTGGTCTTTCTATATTCTGAAAACGTAAACAATCGATCTACGTTTACCCGTTCCACTCCGTTAATTTATAGACTTCTATCATATCTCCCTTCAGCCGTCTCTTTTCCAGGTTAAAGAGCCCTAACCTTTTTAGCCTTTCTTCATAGGAGTATCCTTCCATCCCCTTTATCATTTTGGTGGCTCTTCTCTGTACCTTTTCCAATAATGCTATATCCTTTTTAAGATACGGTGACCAGAATTGCACACAATATTCAAGGTGCGGTCTCACCATGAAACGATATAGAGGCATTATAATATCCTTTGTTTTATTTTCCATTCCTTTCCTTATGATACCTAGCATTCTATTTGCTCTCTTGGCTGCCGCTGCACACTGTGCCGAGGGTTTTAACATGTTATCCACAATGACGCCTAAATCTTTTTCCTGGGTGGTGGTTCCTAATGTGGAACCTTGCATCCTGTAACCATAGTTTGGGTTGTTCTTCCCTAGGTGCATAACTTTGTACTTGTCCACATTAAATTTCATCTGACATTTTGATGCCCAGTCTTCCAATTTATCAAGATCCTCTTGCAATTTTGCACAATCCTCTTGGGTTTTAACAACTTTAAATAGTTTTGTGTCATCTGCAAATTTGATAACCTCACTCTTTATTCCACTTTCCAGATCATTTATGAATATGTCAAAAAGCAGCGGACCCAGCACAGATCCCTGGGGTACACCACTATTCACCTTTCTCCATTGGGAAAATTGGCCATTTAGCCCTACCTTCTGCTTTCTATCTTTTAACCAGTTCCTGATCCACAATAATACACTGCCTCCTATCCCATGACTCTTTAGTTTTGCTAAATGTCTCTGAGGGACCATGTCAAAGGCTTTCTGAAAGTCCAGATACACTATATCAACCGACTCACCTTTGTCCACCTGTTTATTCACACCTTCAAAAAAACATAACAGATAAGTAAGACAAGATCTTCCTTGTCTAAAGCCATGTTGGCTGTCTCCCATTAGGCCATGACTATCTACATGCTGAGTAATTTTATTCTTTATGATGGTTTCTACCATTTTTCCTGGTACTGACGTCAGGCTCACCGGTCTGTAGTTTCCCCGATCACCCCTGGAACCCTTTTTAAAAATTGGTGTTACATTGGCGATCCTCCAATCTTCAGGTATTACAGATGATTTTAATGAAAATTCACAGATTACTAATAGCAGGTCTGCAATCTCATATTTCAGTTCTTTCAACACCCTTGGATTTATACCATCTGGCCCAGGTGATTTGCTACTCTTCAGTTTATCTAATAGTTGTAATACATCTTCCCGATGTATCGATATTTCCTTCAATTCTTCTGCACCTTTAAACACCACTTCAGTCATGGGTAACATCCCTACATCTTCCTCAGTAAAGACCGAAGAAAAGAATTCATTCAGTCTCTCCGCTATCTCCTTGTCGCCTCTTAGTGCCCCTTTAACCCTCTATCAGCTAATGGACCAACTGACTCTCACAGGTTTTTTGCTATGAATGTACTTGAAAAAGTCTTTATTTTGCGTTTTTGCTTCCGCAGCAAGCTTCTTCTCAAATTCTCCCTTTGCTGCCTTATCAATGCCTTGCATTTGACTTACCAGTGCTTGTGCTGTTTCCAGGTTTTGTCGTTTGGCTCTTTTTTCCATTTCCTGAAAGATGCCTTTTTGGCAACAACAGCCTCTCTAACTTCACCTTTAAACCATGCTGGCAGTTTTTTGGACTTCCTTCCACTTTTTTCTTAAAGTGTGGAATACAGCTGGTCTAGGCTTCCAAGATAGTATTCTTCAACAACACCCAAGCTTGATGTAAGTCTTTAACCTTTGCAAATGCTCCTTTTAGTTTTTTCTTAACTATTTTCCTCATTTTATCATATTCTCCCTTTCGAAAATTAAAAGGTAGTACTGTGGATTTCCTTACTATCCCTCCTCCACTAATTAAATCAAATGCGATCATGTTATGATCACTATTGCCAAGTGGCCCCAACACCCTTATCTCTTGCACAAGATCTGGTATTCCACTAAGGACTAGGTCCAAAATGGCTTCTCCTCTGGTTGGCTCATGAACCAGCTGCTCCAAGAAGCAGTTATTTATTTCATCTAGAAACTTAATCTCCCTAGCATGTCCTGCCGTGACACTGACTCAGTCAATAGTGGAGTAATTTAAATCACACATTATACTGTGCTGTAACTTTTGTTAGCTTCCCTGATTTCTTTGAGCACTTCATCATCCATTTGTTCATTCTGGCCAAGTGGTCGATAGTACACCCCCACTATCGCCTTCCCCTATTTACATGGAATTTCAATCCATAGAGATTCTACAGCAAATTTGGTATCCTGCATAACTTTAATCCTTTGACTCAGTGCCCTGTCTAACATAGAGTCCAACCCCTCCACCAGTTTGATCAGCTCTATCATTATGATATAATTTGTACCCAGGTATCACAGTATCCCACTGGTTGTCCTCCTTCCACCATGTCTCTGAAAACCGGTGTGACGGCGGAGAGGGAGCTGATGCAGGGAAGGCAGGCTTTGCTGGGCAGGGGGGGCCCCGCGGGACGCTCGATTCTGCTGTGGCGGCCGCGGCAGCCGACAGCTTTTTTTAAAAAATTTACTTTTAAATCAGAATGTTCTTTGCGCAGGGCCCCCTGAAATGCGGGGCCCTGTGCAAAAAACATTCTCGCTCAATGGACGGGCTGGCCCTGCTTCAGGTATGCTCTAGAACCCCGGCTCCTCTCTCCCCTAGGTCTTCTGCTTTCTGATTTAAACCCTGGGACCTGGCCACACCCTTCCCAGGCATTTTCTAGCCTAGTTTCTTAAAGGGGCAGGTGTTTGGGCTCCTACAGGGAAAATGCCTCCCCGGTTCTGAACTTGGCTGGGAAGTGTCTCTGTGTGGGATGGGGAGTTTCTCTACCACAGGCTCTTAATTCCAAGAAGTTGATCTAGAGGAGAGTTTCCAGGAAGAACCAATCACCCTGAGTGTAAAACCCATTGAGATGAGCTCCCCAACTCAGTTTAGATGAGTAAATTATTGGAAGTGCTGCTGAAAGAGAAAATAGTGAGGTTTCTGGAGTCCAACGGATTACTGGATCTGAGGCAGCATGAATTCACCAGAGACAGGTCTTGTCAGACAAATCTGATTGATTTCTTTGACTGGATGACCAGGGAGTTGGACCAAGGGAGAGCCCTAGATGTGGTGTATTTAGATTTCAATAAAGCCTTTGACACCGTTCCGCACAGGCAACTTATAAACAAACTGAGCACCCTAGGGATGGATCCTAAAGTTATTGCTTGGGTTAGAAACTGGTTGAGTGGGAGGCGACAAAGGGTACAGCTAAATGGAGCTCACTCTGAGGAGGAGGAGGTAACCAGTGATGTGCTGCAGGGATGTTTCCTTGGTCCGATTCTTTTTAACACCTTTGTTAGTGATAATGTGGAAGGGCTGTTGGGTAAGTTTTGCCTCTTTGTGGATGATACCAAAACCTGCAATAGAGTGGACATCCAGGAAGGTGTAGATAATGAGGAGAGATCTAGCTAAGCTTGAAGAATGATCTAGAATTTGTCAGCTGAGATTTAATGTTAAAAAATGCAAGGTCATGCATTTGGGCTGCAGCAATCCAAGGGAGTGATATAGTATAGGGGGTGAAGTACTTCTGTTCACAAAAGAAGAGCAGGATCTAGGTGTGATTGTGTCTGATTTTATTTATTTTATTTATTTAACAGTATTTCTAAACCGCCTTATCTTAATAATCAAGGTGGTATCACAGCAAACAATCTGGTAAAGTGAGTGTGTTATACATGCAGTGAGGGTGAAATTTAGTTGTGTGTGTTGTAATGTGTGCTAGATTGGTTTGAGCTATATACAAGGTGGACTATATACAGTGGTGCTAAAAACATTTTCCATACATACATTGTTTAGGCGGTATCCTGTTCTGTTATACATTCTCTGAGGTTATGTGATGTGTCCATAGTGTTCTATGAACAGCATTTATTTATTTTATTTTACAGTTTTTATATACCGCGCTCTTTGGTATCAGCGCGGTTTACAGATAACAAATTTTCGCATTAGAACAATCCTTTGCTTACATTATAACAGGGTCAGTAACTTGGAGATAACATGGGAAACTATGTACAAACTATATACAGAAAGATATATTACCTCTGGAAATTTACAGTTCAAGTTGGGATCATAAATTTGGGTGTGCAGGGAGTCTAGTTCGTGTTCTGTTATGACTATGTTGTTGGAATGTCAGAGGCTGTGTGAGTGATTTGCGAGATGGGGGGAGGAGGTGTAGAGTTAGGGCCTAAAAGGTGATGACAGAATAGGTAGTGTTTAAGGACCTTTCTAAATTGAGAGAGGTCTTTTATTGATCGGATATGAGGAGGGAGATTGTTCCAGCAAGTTGGAGCGAATAAGGTAAAGGCCCTGTCTCTGGTTGCTTGGTTGCATTTAGTGTACTCCTTTGGTACTACAAGGGTATTCGCGGCTGCGGATCTTCTCAGTCTGTTCGTGGGGGTGTTGATGATAAGTGAGGAGAGGGAAGGTGGGGCTATTTGATTAATTGCTTTAAAGGACAGCAGAAGTGCTTTGTAAGTTATCCTGGCTTGTAGGGGTAGCCAGTGAAGCTCTGTTAGTATGGGGGTGATGTGGTCTCTACTGGAGGTACCGCAGAGGATGCGGGCTGCTGAGTTCATCGCCAATTGGAGTGGGTTGAGGGTGCTCTTGGGTAGACCATGCAGGATGACGTTAGCGTAGTCAAAATGTGGTGTTACAAGGGCTTGGAAGATTGTTCTGAAGTCATTAGGGGCGAGTAGAGGTCTTAAGGGTTTCAGCGTTCTTAATTTGTAGTAAATGGATTTGACGGTCTGCTTTATGTGATCTTTGAAGGTCAGTTCTTGATCGATGGTGACTCCCAGGTAGCGAATCGATGATTTACATGGTAGTTCCGCATCTCTCACCTTCAATGTTGCGGGGGGGAAAATTTCTTATTCCTGGTTACGAATAGGACTTCCGTTTTCTTGAAGTTTATTCGCAGGTTCTGGGTTAGGAGCCAGTCTGTAATCGCATTGAAGCAAGCGATTATTGGGGAGAAGTCAGGGGCATTGATTTTTATTGGAGTGAATATCAGTACGTCATCTGCATAGATCAAGCTGGAGGCGTTAAATGTTTTGATGATTTCACAGATTGGTTGCATGTATATGTTAAATAGAAGAGCTGATAATGAGGATCCTTGGGGTACACCCTGTTGCTGGAAAGGATCAGAAGTTGAGGATCCTATCCGCACCTGTTGCCAGCGGTTAGTTAGGTAGGATCTACACCATTCCCAAGCTGATCCCTGGACTCCCTTTTCTTGAAGCCGGTGAAGAAGTTGTACATGGTTAACCGAGTCGAAAGCTGCCGAGATGTCGAGGAAGATGAGGATGAACCCATTTTCAATTTTGTCAATCCCTCTGTTTTCTAAAGTCTTTGAGGTCTGTAGTTGCCCTCAAATCGTCCGGTAGTTTGTTCCATATTGTTGGAGCAGCCATGGAGAGTGCTCTGTCTGTTGTGTCCTTGCGTGTGTGTTTGTATTCACTTGGGGTGCTGACTCGGTTGTGTGTTTGTTTTTCTTCTAGGACGTGTGCTGGTGTCTGGTTGTATGATCTTAAAGTAGCTAAACAGGTAGAAAAGGTGATGGTGAAAGCTAGAAGGATGCTTGGGTGCATAGGGAGAGGAATGGACAACAGAAGAAAGGAGGTGATGATGCCTCTGTATACGTCTTTGGTGTGACCTCATTTGGAGTATTGTGTGCAATTCTGGAGGCTGCACCTTCAAAAGGATATAAACAAGTTGGAGTCGATATAGAGAGTGGCTACTAAAATGGTTAGTGGTCTTCTTTATAAAGCATATGAGGAGAGACTTAAGGATCTTAATACGTATACTTTAGAGGAAAGGTGGGAAAGAGGTGATATGATTGACATGTTTAAATACCTCCATGGCATAAATGCACAGGAAGAGAGTCTCTTTCGATTGAAAGCAAGCTCTGCTATGAGGGGACATAGGATGAGGGTGAAAGGGGATAGACTCAGGAGTAATATGCAGAAATATTTCTTTATGGAAAGAGTGGTAGATGCATGGAATAGTCTTCCAGTGGAGGTGGTAGAGATGAGGACAGTATCTGAATTTAAAAAAGCATGGGACAAACACAGAGGATCTCTAAAGGGAAAAAGGGGACCGTTGTAGTGGTTGATATGGAAGGGCAGATTAGATGGGCGACGTGGTCTTTTTCTGCCGTCATGCTTCTATGCTTCTATCTGTCATCAAAATCTTTTGAGGTGGAGCAATTTGGAAGGGGAGACTGAAGAAAACTCTGTGATCTGACCACAATACCATGGCTCTTTAGGTCTCTGGTCCTCAAGCAGTGAGAAACAGAGTAATACAGAACACAATCACACACACACAAGTGTTACTTTCTTTGAGCTCAGAGGGAAGACAATAAACGGGTCTATGAACATGCATAATGCCACGCTTATTGAATTCAAATTCCTCCTCCTAAAAAGCTCCTTTTATTAGCGAAAAAGAGGAAGTAACAGTCATTTATTATAACCATGAAATAACGCAAGGTGTCACCAAAGTTCTTTTTACAGAGTAAGATCTGATTACAGTGTATTAGATGAAATTTATAATTGCAAAGTTGCAAAAATTATGTTGTGTCAGCAGTGACTGTACAATGAACTATGGTTGCACAGTTCATAGCCTATGTTCTTTATGCTTGCGTTAACACTGTTCCATCTATTTTAAAGACGGTTACACAGAACTCATGATCATGACATCCTATTCTATTTAAGAGGAAGTAGGTGAAAAGTCAAACTTCTGAGCACATTTTAGAAATCTGCATCAAGAAATTCATCTATCTTTAATTATATATTGGGGATTCTGGTATCCTTTATCTGTCCATGTCTACAGAGACTTTTGAGCAAATTGTGGTAGATTGTCCACCATTGCAATGATTGAATAAGTGGATTCATGACATATACATAGGATCCTTTATCGTCCTATGGCCTGGGTCCACTGAGTTCTCGGAGTTCACTTAGCTTGTCTCATGAAGATGTGCCAAGGGTGTTACATGCACAGTACAGGCCATGTGACATAGTATAGTTAATATCTTGCAAATTGTGACCTGCTGACTCAATTGAGTCTCCTGCACTAGCGCTGTCAATCTGTGAAGTCTGTCACATGGGAGGAAGGCTCTCGCCTGAGTCATGCTGAGCAGGGCTCCAATGAATTCCAATTGTTGGGAGGGCTGCAGATAGGATTTTGGATAATGTATGATGAACCCTAGTAGTTCCAGCACCCGGATGATCAATCATGTTGTTTCTCATACTCCTTCCTGTGTGGTCAACCATGTTGATTCTCAAACTCCTTCTTGATCAGCCAATCATCCAAGTAGGAAAAGACAAACACTCCCAGCGTCCGGAGGTAAGCTGCTACTATGGCAAGGCATTTTGTGAAGACATGGGTGGTTGAGGCTAGACCAAAGGACAATACCTGGATACTGGAAGTGCTGCCCCCCTAGGATGAATCTGAGATACTTCTTGTGAGTAGGATGTATCTGTATGTGGGTATACACATCCTTTAGATCCAGGGAGCATGGCCAATCTCCTTTTTGAGATAAGGGAGTAGAGTGCCCAGAGAAATCATTCTAAACATTTCTTTCACGAGGTACCTGTTCAGATCTCTGAGGTCTAGGATAGGATGGTATCCCCCCATTTTTTGATGATCAGAAAATAACTGGAATAAAATACTCACCTTCTTTGCTCTGGTGGTACAAACTCGATCACAAGATCTGCTTTCTCTCTGAAGCACTTTCTGATGCAGGTCAATGGCATGAGCCCTTGGGGGGCAATTTGGAGGCAGGCCGAATAAATGTAATTTGTAACCGATCTGGACAATTTGCAAAACCCAACTGTCTGAGGTTACCTTTGGGCAAAAAGAGTGAACTTTCCCCCAACAGGAGAGTTTTCCATTGTGATTACCTGTACAATGGCTATGCTCTGAAGGAACCAGCGAAAACCCTGCCCCAGGCTTTGGCTAAGGTACAGGCTAGGGCTTCTGAGGCTTCTCAAGCCATGCTTGTGGATGAGAAGTCTGTTTCGGGCCCAGGAAAGTAACTACGCTTATGAGAGTAATAGGTCTTTTTTAGGGAGCCACCATGGTACCTCCTGCAGTAGGAGGCTGGCTCGGATATGTGCCTTGAGAGATTTTGAAGGGTTACATGCTGCTTTTCAATGAAGCCAGCCTTCTCTTTGACCTGTTCTCCAAAGAGATTCTCTCCATGACACAGCAGGTCAGCAAGCTTATCCTGCACTGATTGTTCTAGGTCTGAGGACTGGAGCCAGGCTCCAGGCACCATTACCCATGGCAGAAGCTCATGATGCTGTTTCAAAGATATCATAAGTCGCACAGACCATAAACTTCGAGCAATCCTTACAGTGACCCACTAGGGAACAATACTGCTCCAGTTTCTCTGGAGAGAAATACTGGGGCAGATCAGCTAGGTCACACATGATGTTCTTCAGAAACATGCCCATATAGAGCTGGTAAGAGGCCATGGGGGCCATAAGCATGAAACTCTGAAAAATCTCCCACAAGAGTCCAATGCCTGAGCTTCCCTCCCTGGGAGCACCAAGGAGTGAACTTTTGGATTTCTTAAGGGTAGATTCAACCACCAAGGAATGGTGAGGAAACTGGGGCTTCTCGAATCCCAGAGCCTTTTGAACTCTATACATGGAATCAAGCCTATACATTCTCATCTGCACTCTCTGAAGAATGCAGTTCACGGGCACTGTCACCGCTTCCTTAGGAGCTGAAAATGATCTCCAGTTATTCTGTCAAGGGTTCAGCCTCAGTCTCTAATGAAAATGGTACAGCCTTGGCCATATTCCTGACAAAATCTTGGAAGGTCATATCCTCAGGAGGGGACTTGCGCCACTCATGAGGAGGAGAAGGGTCAGATGGAAGCTCCAGAGACCTGTCTTCCAACAAGCCCTTGGATTCGACATCTGTAACCCAGCCTTCTGAGTCAGACTCAGATAGGAAGTCAAAGTACTTCTGAGTCTCTGCCTGGATCTCTCTTCTGATACTTTAGGATCAGGAGCAATAATGCACTGATGCTCTTTTAGATTTCGAAGGGGCATTGGACTCTGAAATACTAGAGTGAAATCAGTCGAGCAAACTCTGGTATCAAGGCCGTTTGATTCCCCAGTGTCGATGCCTCTCCCACAGGCAACCCGTGTGTCCTGAGGATTGGTTGGACGGGTGCTGATATCGAAGCAGCCAACATCAAGGCACTGACATGATGCATGGCCAACAGCATTGTGATCTGTTCTTTGAGAGTCTTCGGAAGACGCTTCTCCATTGCTGATGACTCTAAAGGCTGCGAGGCCTCAACAATTTCAGTCGATGTTCCTGGCATCTGTAAGAGGGTATGAACAGTTTGGTCTCAGCATTCAGAAGGCTGTCACTGCCCCTCCAATGTCTTGGAGGATGAGCTTTTTTCCCTTTGGAGCAGCTTAGAGTGGTGCTCTTGTGGACCCTCATAACTTTTGATGCCGTGCCTCAAGGGGCTTTGATGCCAATGCACTGGAGTCTTCACTCAGTGTTTGGCACAATCACCCTGCGGCACCAATGAAGGTTAAGTCGAATCCTTCCTCATCTTCAGGTGAAGATCAATCAATGGCTGATTTTCTGGAGCAGTATGGGTGCCTGGCTCCGAATGGGCTTGAAAACTCCTCGATGTCGATGCACTGCCAGTGTCCAATGCAGCCTTTGATGCCATTGAGACCGGTACTGCCAATTCCAATGTCGATGGATCAAACTTATGAGTGCCAAAAAGTGATTTGCATTGCTTCTCTTGATCTTTGTCATCTGTAAACACAAATTACAAGAAGAGGGCTGATGATCGGGTCCCAAGTACTGAAGGCATCAGCTATGGATATCCATGGTGGATATAGTCCTTGACCACCGGCAGGTTTTGGGACATATCAACTGGAAAAACAGCTGCAGCTAAATCAAACGACTTGATTGTGAAAATTAGAAGGAACCCACAACCAGAGCACTGGCCCCTAAGAGGGCAGAGGTGCCATAGAAAACAAAGGAAACTTTAATCAACCAAAAAATATTAAACAAAGAAAGAAAAGTAGAAAATGAGATGAGCAGGCAAGAAAATGCCAAAAAATTACCACTGAAGGCGTCAGAGTCCCCGATGAGGGGAAAAATTACCGACTGAAGTAGAGAATCTTGAAGACACATCCGTTGAGCTCTATGGAAAAATGAAGACTACTCTAAAATGGTGCCACTTTGGCAGGCAGGTAGATGGCATGCATGTACAGAGGAAGTTCCCAAAAGTTTCAATTAGTAGTTGGGGACGTTCCTGTGTGGGCTTGTGAGATGATGTTACCCCTATGTGAGGACTTAGTTCCTACTTGTCCATAGAGAATGGACAATTTGTTGTTACTGATGTAACTAATCACTTCACTTTCCCGGAGTGCTGCTTATGCACCTACCTGTTCTTGACTGGCTGACCACTTTGGTCAGTGGCGGGGACAGGGGCAGGCAGCTAGTCGCAGACTGACAGAAGCAGAGCATCATCAGCAGTGCAGCTTAACAGGTAAGCCAGCAAGGCACTGGCTTGGGGAGCACTTGAAGTCTGCCTTATTGACTCATCCCTTTGAGGCAAATTTAAACAGCCATGCAGGGGCGACGGAACAGCCATATAATTGGAGGGGCCCGAGCTCCACCCCGACTCTGACCCAATCTCTGCCTCTAGTCCCCATGGCCTTCCCCTCCTGTTCTGCCCATGGGGATCTGATTTACTGCAGGCAGAAGAGAAACAGGATCATGGCAAAGACTCCTGTCTACCCTGATCTCCCACGAGTAGACAGAGTCTTTGCCATGATAGCGGCCATTCCTTTCTCTTAAGATTGCAGAAGATTGAATCCCCATGGTCATACAAACTGCCTGGAGACTGCAATTGTGGCCTTCCCCTCCTGTTCTGTCTGCGGGGATCTGATCTCCAGCAAACAGACAGGAGTCTCTTCCAAAATCGCAGCTGCTTTCTTTTCTTCTGCCTGCGGGAGATGGGATCCCCGCAGATAGAACAGGAGCCGCCTCCATGCAGTTTGCTAGCATGTGGCAGGCAACATTTTGCTGGGGCCAGCACCCATGTAGCCCACCTTGTTCCAATGCCTATGCAGCCATGGGTGTAATTTTCTTTGCTCCTGCAGCTGTGCTGCCATCCAAGTTGTTGATACTGTGGTGTTCCCTAAAGGCAATAGCAAGAATTTTCTGTTTCTTGCGAAAAACTGGAAATGCTTGTGTTTACCTTTTAAAAAAGTCATGGTTCTGACAGCCTTGAAGGCAGCACAGCTGCAGGTGAAAAGAAAACTGCTCCCACATTTTTTAAATCTGCTGGGAGAAGAGAGGAGAGGAGGTAACTAAGTTGGGAGTGGAGGCCGATTGGGACTGTGGCTGATGGTGGTGTTGGGGGGGGGGAATGGAAGGGAGCTAACACCTGAGGATACTACTGAGACTGAAAGGGTGCTGGACAGTTGAGGGAGGGTTGGGGATGGGGCTGGAAGAGAGCTAACACTGGGGGAAGGGAGCTTGGAATGTAAAGAGATGACACTGGAAGGGGTAACTGGGACTGGAAGGGGGTTGATTGGGAGGTTACAGGAACTGGAAAGAGGCTAATACTGAGAGGGTACAGGGATTGGAAAGGGGCTGTCACTGGGGGGGGGGGTACAGGGACTGGAGGAGTGATGACACTTGGGGGGTACTGGGATTAGAAGGGGCTGAGGGTGGGGGGTACAGGAAATGGACTGATGCAGGGGAGAACTGGAAAGGGACTGGGACTGGAAGAGAACTGATGCTGGGGCTGGGGGGCTGATGCTGGTAGATCCTGTGGTCAGGGTGGTGAAAAGTCAAAAACTGGGAAAGTGAAAAGGAAGAGAGGCAGATATTGTGTGTTTGGAATGGAGGGAAGAAACAAGATCACATATGGGGGTAGATTGAGAGGGCAGGGTACAAGAATGGATTCTGGGATAGGGAAGATAAAAGGTAGGGTAAATGTATATTGGAAAAGGAAGTAGATGGGTGAGTGCTGTAAAGGGAATTTGGAGGCAGGAGGGCAGATACTGGGGGCATGGGGATGCAAGATAGAAGGGACTCGGATTAGGTGGAGACTCTAAAACTGGGTGAGAGAACAGAGGAAGACAAACTAAGATTAGCCAGGTACTGAGCGTGTAAGTGGAGACTGAGGAACTGCGTGAGGGGGGAGAGTGTGGACTAAAATTGACCAGAGATTAGGAGGATGATGGGGACTAGGTATTGGGAATGAATTAGGCTGTGAGACTGAATGCAGAAATATGGGTAGAGGAGACGGTCTGAAAGACCTGGAGGGTTAGAGGAGAGGTTGAGAGGCAGAAAAGGGCCAAGGGTATGGAATGGTAAGAGACAAAGGAAGGGGATAGGTCTTTGAAGGTGAGAGAGGATAGAAATGGAGGAGGTGTTAAGGGTAAATGGAAGCCTAGATAGGGAGTAAGATGTAAGAAAGGGATTGGAGATGGAGAGGGGATGAGTGATAGGGAAGGAGCTGGAGCTACAGAAGAATTCAGGAAGGAACACTAAGCTTAAAGAAAAAGTCAGTTATATTGGAGGGGTGCACAGCAGCAGCAGTAGGCTGGCTGAGAGACCAGGTTAAGGCCCAGAGTTGCTACTACTTGCACACTATGCTCCGTAGCACTGAGACTGCAGTTGAGCAGGCATCATAAACTCTTCCTACAGGGAGGTATTAGATTTGATACGAGAGTGGAAAGGGGAGATGCTTGACTGAGAGAGAGAAGAAGGCAAAGGTGAAAGGGGCATGCTGTACAGAGGGGAGAAGGGGAAAGAGGGCAATGCTGGATTGAGGGGAAGAGAGGAAGAAGGGGAAAAGGGGAGATGATGAGCTTCAGGGGAAAATGGGAGGTTGCTGAACATGATGGGAGAAGCCATGGAGGTGGGTTGGGAAGGAGATAAGTGAGAAGATATTGGAAATAAGGGGGCAGTAGGAGACTAGGTGATAATAACAGACAAGAAAGGGATTGAAGAGAATGACTGCCAGGGAAGATGCTGGGGCTGATGAGGAAATGAGAGAGGGATGATTACTGAGAAGGAAGTTATTAGAGGAGAGGAAGTGGAGGAGAAGGAAGGATGGGTGAAATATAGAAAGGAATGGTGCTGGAGGAGTGAGATGGGAAAGGGAGGGCTAGGGAGAGAGTAAGAGTGGGGAAGATAGGCTGGAAGGAGATCAGTGAAATAGATAGAAAGCTGAAAGGTAAAAAAAAAGGGAGATCGAGTACTGGTGGTGAGAAGGAGGGTAGTTTGCGTGATTAAGCAGAAAAGAAACAAGTGGAGGAAAGAAATGAAAGGAAAACATCACTGTCTATGTCAGATGTAAGGGAAAAATGGAAAAAACTGAAGAGAGAGGAGAATGGCAAATGGATAGCACACCCTCAAAATTAGGGGAAAAGAAAGCAGAAAAAGAGACTAGTATCAATACAGTTGAAAAAATAAAATGTTCAGACAACAAAGGTAGAAAATACTTTATTTTGAATTAATTGAAAATGTGCATCTCTGACGTCTTTGTATTTTGCTCAGTATACAAGTATTTCTGTTTGTTTCTTCAGTGTTGCATTGCATGCAGAGTCGGACTTCATGGGGTTTTCATTTAAATTTTTGTTTACATATTTCTATTTCTAATTTGTGGTCCCTTGCTCTGTATTTGCTGAAGAGCTGTCTGTTTTACGTGTATAACTGAGGTGTGATGTTCGGCTAGCGTTGCTTTCTGTGCAGAGATCTGAAACAATCTTACTTGTTCAGTTCTCCCAATAGGAGGTGTCTTGCTGTCCTGGAGCCCAATATGATATTTGTAGTGCTGTCTTGATATAGGTAGGGTTGATACTGTGGGAGTTCTGGTAGTGCAGATTGGCTATAGGCTCTGAATAAGCATGGTTTTATAGCACTTCCTAATATATTGTACCAGGCAGTTGTCATTGGAGAGAAGTTGTGTAGAAATCTTGTAGCCTTTCTGTAACCTCACTACATTTGTAAATGGTGTTCAAGCACTTATTTTTGGAACAAAAAAGAGAAGCACATGAAGGGCTTCATTGGAATCCACAGGGGTGGGGGACAGTACAGTAATGATTGCACAGGGAAGCAAAAAAGGTAGCACCGGCCCTGCATGAAGAGCTGGTAAAACATTGAGCAGAGATTAGCATAGTGTTTAGAAAGAACTTCCTCCAAAAAGAGTTCTTGGGGGTACCAAAGAGTGAGAATAGGAATCTTAGTCCTTTTGAGGGTGGATTTGACGACCACGGAATGGTGCAGCAGCTGAAGCTTCTCAAATCCAGGAGCCTTTTGAACTCTATACTGTACATTAAATCTTGCTGAATGGAGATACAGAGAGAGGGGTCTCTCACATTCTCACTGCAACCTCTGAAGGATTCAATGCACAGGTGCAGTCAGACTCCTTAGGGGCAATGGAATACTGGAGGATATCCAACTCTTCAGCCAGGGCAGGACTTCTCCTTGGTCTCTAATGGACATGGAATGAACTTGGTCTAACAAAATCATGAAAAGTAAGCTCCTCCAATGGGATTTGCGATGCTTATGAAGAGGAGTGGGATCCAAGGGCAGTTATGAGACCTCTCCTCCAAAAGTATTCAGACTCAAACTCAGGTTGCTAGAAGCACTTAGAATCTGACTCAGGTAAGTATTCAAATCATGTCTGAGTCTCTGCCTGGGTTGACCTCTATCTCCGAGGGGAGGCATATATCCCCCAGGAGCATCAATTGATCAATGATGTCCAATGCCTCAGGGATTGACCACCTCCCAATGCACTGGCAAGTGAAATTAGCTGGGTAGGAAAATCCAAGTTGTATCTCCCGTTCAATGTAAGTGCTCAACAGTTCTCCTGTTCCGCACAAAACTGTTATCTGTAAACCGCACTGATTTTAAAGAGCGCGGTATATAAAAGCAATAAAATAAATAAATACATAAATAGAAGCCAATGTCAAGGCTCCTCTAGGTCTCAAAGACAAATCCTCTCCTGCAGGCATAGCCAGAGTCTTGAGGATGGGCTTGATGCACTTTTATGCTATCACTGATGTTGTCAAAGCTGCAGCCTGAAAAACTGAATAATATTTTTATCCTTTGTTCAAACCCCTTTATGAGTCACTCCTCAAGGTTTGCCATAGATAAAGGTGTAAGGCCTGCGACAGAATCAGCCAATGTCTCCAGAATCTGATGGGGAAGATTGGCTGACTGGTCTCAGCTTTCTGGAGGCTGGTGTAGTCCTTCGGATACCAAGGGCTGCTTTGAGGGTTAGGCATCATCCAATACCTAAGTACTCAGGTCATCACGCTCCAATAGATCTCGATGCTGAGGCATCAAAACCTCTGTCCAATGTTCATCATCTCTATTCCTTGATGTCTTTGAGGACAAGAATGAATCCTTCCTCTTCCTCAGAGTGGTGAGTCTGAGAGCCCCTTGATGTCCATACACCAGCAGCATCCGATGCCATGGAGACCAATGCCAAAGACAATGGATCAGTCTTCTCAACACCAAAAATGCATTTGTGCTGCTTCTCATGACCCTGAAGTTGTCTCTTTGCCATCTGTGAACAGAAACACAAAGAAAAGACTTATGTTTGGGCCCTAGCACTTCAAGTACCATCAGTAAGGGTCTATTACAGAAATGAGCCTGAGGCATCTGGCACACTTTTTGAAATTGCTGACTAATTTCAGGGACATTATGGCCAGAAAAATAGCCACTGCAAAATCAAAGAAGTCAATTTTAAAGAAAGAAAATTATATCCTAACCCCCAAAAAATGCTGGAGGCCTAATATGGCCTGAGCGGATTCGCGGAAAAAGAAGGAAACTTTAAACTCCCAAAAAACCTAAGGTACTAAAAAGGGAAAACTAGGGATTAAGAATAATGGCAGCAGGCCAAGAACTTATAAAAAATAATTCGCAAGCAAGCAAAACTGCAAGAAGAAGAAGAAATGAGAAGAGCATTGGATAGGTCTATGGGGCTATGCAGAAAAACAGACTGAGGAGATGAGGAAGCAGCAGCAGCAGCAGGTGGGAAGGCATGTGCATGTATGAATGATCCATTCTAAAAGCTTCTAGAGGAGCTGAGAATGTTCGCTTGTGGGGATCCATCGGTGACATTACCCATATATGAGGGCAGTATCCTGCTTTTCCATGGAGACATGAAGCAACAAAATTTTCAACAATGGGAAATAAAAAGTATTGCTCCAGAAACTATATGTGGATGAAACCAGGACATATGAATGGTTAAGTGTTGAACTAGGGGAAGTCCAAGATGGCGGCTGTGAGCTGATGACTTACTTCTTCTCTATGGGTAAATGCAAGGCTAAAACCCAGGCTGCTCCTTCAAAGCTTGGGTGTTTATTCCTGCAGCTGGCACTATTCCTCATTTTGTCCAACACCTAAGGATGCAAAGTTCTTCCTCCAGAGCTCAGCCTTATGAGGACAGGCTCGAAGCCGGGTGCTCTGAGCCCCCCTCCAGCTCTGAAACATTTCTAAGTCCAGTCTCAGGTTCCTCCAATGTAGCCACCGGCTCCATTTGCTCTTTCTGGCCAGCCAGTGCAGCTGATATCCGATGCTATGTTCGGCTTATCGACTTGAGGGGCACCATCAGAGATATGGAAGGAGCTGTCAGAAAATCTCTTGGTGGTTCAGGGCAGAGTCGAGCTCAGCTTCAGCAGCAATTGGAGATACTGAGGACTAATTCTCCTTCAGTTTCCAAAGTCAGATGGAGACTTTCTCTGCTCCACTCCGCTTTTCTCTGAAGTGTCCAGATACCTTTTCCTTAGAACAAATTTGGAAGGCTACTGCGGATCTGGGCCAAGTGTTGGTGCCTACCCTAAATTTGTGAATAATAAGATTTCCGATACAGAGACTGCTTCTTAAAGTGGAAGAAGAGTCTTAGGAATTAAAAATTAAAGTTCCTTTCAATGAGTAAAAGATTCTTAAGATTCAAGCTAATGAGGGACTTTTGATTAAAGATAATCTTGCCTTACAAGTAAAGTTGAGGCTTTGGAGAATATCGCTAGGCAAGTTAACCTGAGGATAATTAACTTTCTAAAGTTACCTCTTTCTTCTCCTTACGATATCTTTAATTAGTACTTGACTGCTTAAGATTTTACTTGACTCTGTACCTCCTATTTTTGAAATATAGTATTTACCTGTTGGGAAAGCATAGTTACTCACCTGTAACAGGTGATCTCCGGGAACAGCAGGAATTTAGTCCTCACATATGGGTATCGTCGGTACCGACGGAGCCTGCGCGGGAACACTCCCCAGCGTCCAATTAGAAAGCTTTTGGGAGCATCCCACAGCGCCTGCATGCTGCATTCCCGCTTTTCCCAACTGCCTCTCTCCAGTTGAGTTTTAAAGCTGAGACAAAGAGAGAGAGAGGGAAAGGGAAAGAGATAGAGTATCATCTAGAAGTAAGGAGATCCTGGATTCTCTACAGGGAGAACTATTCAGGCAATTGGTAACAGACCCCACACGTGAAGGGGCCATACTGGACTTGGTACTTACCAATGGTGAAAGTGTTTCTGATGTTGTAGTGGGAGATCATTTTGCATCCAGTGATCACCAGATGGTGTGGTTCAGTATTAGGACTAGGGCTGTTAGAATCCATTCCAAGGTGAGGATCTTAGACTTTAGGAAGACTAACTTTGCGAAGATGGGCCAATACCTCAGGGAGTCGTTAGTGGGATGGGAACAGCTGGGGGATGTAGAAAAACAGTGGGAAAAACTGAAAGGGGGTATTTTAAAGGCAACCAACCTTTTTGTTAAAATGGTAAATAAAGGCAAAAGGAACAGGAGACCGATATGGTTTTCGAAGGAAGTAGCTGAAAAAGTGAAGAAAAAGAGGGAGACCTTCATGAAATACAAGAGATCACAGAGAGAGGAAGACAGGCATCTGTATTTGGAAAAACTTAGAGAAGCTAGCAAAGTAGTTAAGAAGGCAAAGATTCAAAAGGAGGAGGAAACAGCCAATGCAATAAAATGGGGGGATAAGACATTTTTCAGATATATTAGTGAGAAGAGGAAGGGCAAATGTGGTATTGTCGGACTCAAGGGTGCAGGGGGGGAATATGTAGAAGCTGATAAGGATAAAGCGGAATTGCTTAACAAATATTTTTGTTCTGTGTTCACAGATGAAGAACCAGGAGCAGGACCTCAGAAAACACCCACAAATAAGAACAGAAGCGAGGGACATCTTGAACAATTTTCAGAAGACTGTGTTCGTGAGAAACTAGCTCAACTTAAAGTAGACAAAGCGATGGGACCGGATGGGATACACCCTAGAATACTGAGGGAACTTGGGGACGTTCTAGCAACTCCACTGACTGACCTTTTCAATGCCTCGTTGGAGTCGGGAGTGGTGCCAAAGGACTGGAGAGAGGCTCATGTGGTGCCTTTACACAAAAGCGGAAGTAAGGATGTGGTTGAAAACTACAGGCCGGTTAGTTTAACTTTGGTGGTGAGTAAATTATTGGAAACGCTGCTGAAAGAGAAAATAGTGAGGTTTCTGGAGTCCAGAGGGTTACAGGATCCGAGGCAGCATGGATTCACCAGAGGCAGGTCTTGTCAGACAAATCTGATTGATTTCTTTGACTGGGTGACCAGGGAGTTGGACCGAGGGAGAGCTCTAGATGTGGTGTATTTAGATTTCAGTAAAGCCTTTGACACTGTTCCTCACAGGCGACTTATAAACAAACTGAGCACCCTAGAGATGGACCCTAAAGTTACTGCTTGGGTTAGAAATTGGTTGGGTGGGAGGCGACAAAGAGTACAAGTAAATGGAGCTCACTCTGAGGAGAAGGATGTTACCAGTGGTGTGACCCAGGGATCTGTCCTTGGTCCGATTCTTTTTAACATCTTTGTTAGTGATATAGCGGAAGGGCTGTCGGGTAAGGTTTGCCTCTTTGCAGATGATACCAAAATCTGCAATAGAGTAGACACCCAGGAAGGTGTAGATAACATGAGGAGGGATCTAGCTAAGCTTGAAGAATGGTCTAGAATTTGGCAGCTGGGATTTAATGTTAAAAAATGTAAGGTCATGCATTTGGGCTGCAGCAATCCAAGGGAGCAATACAGTATAGGAGGTGAAGTACTTTTGTCCACTAAAGAAGAGCGGGACCTAGGCATGGTTGTGTCTGATGATCTTAAAGTAGCTAAACAGGTAGAAAAGGCGACGGCAAAAGCTAGAAGGATGCTTGGGTGCATACAGAGAGGAATGGCTAGCAGAAAAAAGGAGGTGATAATGCCTCTGTATAAGTCTTTGGTGCGACCTGATTTGGAGTATGGTGTGCAATTCTGGAGACCGCACCTTCAAAAGGATGTGAACAGGATGGAGTCGGTGCAGAGGGTTGCTACTAAAATGATTAGTGGGCTTCATTATAAAGCATATGAGGACAGACTTCAGGATCTTAATATGTACACCTTAGAGGAAAGGCGGGATAGAGGTGATATGATTGAGATGTTTAAATACCTCCGTGGCATAAATGTTCAGGGAGAGAGCCTCTTTCAATTGAAAGCAAGTTCTGCTACAAGGGGACATGGGATGAGGGTGAAGGGAGATAGATTCAGGAGTGATATGCGGAAATATTTCTTTACGGAAAGAGTAGTGGATCCATGGAATAGTCTCCCAGTGGAGATGAGGACAGTAACTGAATTCAAAAAAGCATGGGACCAACACAGAGGATCTCTAAAGGTAAAAAGTGGACTGTTGTAGTTGTTATGGAAGGACAGACTAGATAGGCCATGTGGTCTTTTTCTGTCATCATGTTTCTATGTTTCTATACAACTCCTAGGGGAGGTGGGTGGGTTGTGAGGACTAAATTCCTGCTGTTCCCGGAGATCACCTGTTACAGGTGAGTAACTATGCTATCTCCAGGAACAAGCAGGAATGTAGTCATCACATATGGGGACTCCCTAGCTTTAGATGCCAGGGAGAGACCCCAGAAGTTGTGCGTCCCTGAGAAGGGTTCCACTTCCCCCCATGGATCTCTGGCATCCTACCAGGGATGGTGGGTAGGTGTTGATTAGGTATGGAACAGGTGTTGGAGAACAGCCTGACCAAACAAGGCATCCCGGCAGGAGTCCTTGTCCAAGAAGTAATAGGCTGTGAAGGTATGAACCGAGGCCCAGGTGGCTGCTCGACAGATATCGTCAATAGACACAGAGTGCAGATGAGCCATTGAAGCTGCCATAAACTAATAACCACAAAAACCCAATATAGTGAATAAAAATATATAGTAAAAAGCAAGATTCACCATAAAACCCGTCCCCGAAATTTAAATATTTTTTGTTGAAGCGCACCGTAGGAAGAATGGAACTGTGATCCATCCATGCCAAGCGGTAAGCTGCTTTTATTCAAAGAGGTTCTCCACCACACAAATCTTTAAAAACGTAACTTAACTGAACTGGAAGTGTCCATATTCCACCAGGATAGTCTCACACCGTTGCCAAAGAAGAGTATTTGCACGACGTGCACATTTCGGGATAACCCCTGTATCAAGTGCCTTGGTCGCGTTCACCAGCAACTATGGTCGAAAAAACGCCGTCACCGCGGCTCAGGACTTAGTAGTCAGTTCAGTTAAGTTACGTTTTTAAAGATTTGTGTGGTGGAGAACCTCTTTGAATAAAAGCAGCTTACCGCTTGGCGTGGGTGGATCACAGTTCCATTCCTCCTATGGTGCGCTTCGACAAAAAATATTTAAATTTCGGGGACGGGTTTTATGGTGAATCTTGCTTTTTACTATTGAAGCTGCCATGGCTCTCATATATTGTGAGCTGTGACATGGCCCTCCAGAGGAAGATTCTTACTCTGATAGGCAAAGGAAATACACTGAGCAATCCAGTTAGATAGTGTTCTCTTGGAGACTGGCAGTCCCAAATGAGAAGGATCAAAAGCAACAAAGAGTTGAGAGGACTTTCTATGTTGCTGTGTTCTTTGTAAGTAAAAGGCGAAAGCTCTTTTACAGTCCAAAGTATGAAGGTTCCTTTCTGCATTTGATGCATGAGGCCTTGGAAAGAACACAGGTAGGTAGACCGCTTGGTTTAGATGAAAAGGCGAGACCACCTTTGGCATAAAGTGTGGATGAGTCCTAAGGACTACCTTGTCATGAAGGAATCTTGTATAAGGTGGATCAGCTACTAGCGCTTGCAACTCACTGATGTGACGTGCTGATGTGATTGCAATGAGAAAGATAACCTTCCAAGAAAGGAATTTCAAGGAGGTAGTAGCTAAGGGTTCAAAAGGTGGCTTCATGAGATGCCCAAGAACCAAATTTAAGTCCCATGCCACAGGTGGTGGCTTAATGGGAGGCTTAGTTGGCAGAAGGCCTCTCATAAATCTTGCTATAAGAGGATGGGAGGAAATAGGTTGTCCATTTAGGGGCTTGAAGGAAGCTGCAATAGCACTCAAATGGACCCTCACTGAGTTAGTCTTAAGTCCTGCATTGGATAAAGGAAGGAGATATTCCAGTAATGATTCCAGAGGTATGGCAATGGGGTTAAGACCCTTCTGCGAACACCATATGGTAAACCTTTTCCACTTGAAAGCATAAGAGCGTCTTGTGGAAGGCTTCCTGGAAGCATAAAGGATATCCTTTATTTGCTGAGGGAGGTTAAGATCATGGAGATCTAGGCCTTCAGCAACCAAGCCCTGATATGCAGAGACTGGGGATTGGGATACCATAACATTCCGTCGTCCTGAGATAGGAGATCTGGAGCAGACCCTAACTCCAGGGAGGGAGCTTGAGAGAGATGTAGAAGCAGAGGGTACCACACCTGTCGTGGCCAATGTGGAGCTATGAGAATCATACGGCCTCTGTCTCTCTGAAGCTTGAACAGGGTTTTGGGAATTAGGGGAATGGGTGGAAAGGCATACAGGAAGTCTTGACCCCAGTAAAGGAGGAAAGCATCCCTGGTTGAGCACCCTGAGCTGGGGTTCTGGAACAGAACCGGGAAAGTTTTGGCATTCCACGGACTTGCAAAGAGGTCTATGTCCGGGGTTCCCCAAATTTTAAAAATCTTAGCTACCTGGTCCGCATGCAGAGACCACTCGTGTGGAAGCAGAACTCGACTGAGTCTGTCTACCTAAGAGTTTTGTATGCCTGGAAGATACACTGCCAGGAGATGAATCTGATGCTCTTTGGCGAGGGCCCATAGTCGCAAAGCTTCTTTGCAAAGCGACAGAGAGCCTGTTCCCCCCTGCTTGTTCACGTAGAACATGGCTACTTGATTGTCCGTATGAATGAAGACTGTCTTGTAGCTGAGCAGGGTGTGAAACACTTGAAGAGCAAGCAAGATTGCTCTGAGCTCCAAGAGATTGATATGTAGATGAGTCTCCTGTGGAGACCAGGTGCCTTGGGTGGAGAGGTCTTGCAGATGAGCTCCCCAACCCATCGGAGAAGCATCTGTTGTGAGAGTTGCCTAGGGTAAGGGCTGTTGAAAAGGGGACCCCAGCAACAGGTTTTGAGTGGACTTCCACCACTGGAAGGACAAAATAAGACGACTTTTGTTTGCTATTTTGTCTGACAAGCATCCTGATGCCTGGGTCCATTGAGTGGATAAAGTCCACTGGGCTGCCCTCATATGGAGGCGAGCATAGGGAACCACATGCATGGTAGATACCATGTGGCCTAGTAGTTGTAGCACTTCTCGGGCAGTGAGATGAGGCTTTAGCACTGCTTGAGAAGCTAAGTGCACCATGCAAAGGCAACGGGCCTGGGGAAGATAGGCCCTTGCCTTTCTGGTATCCAGCAAAGCTCCTATGAACTCCAAAGACTGAGTGGGAGTTAGACTGGATTTTGGGATGTTTATTACCAGACCCAAATACTGAAGGATACGCATTGTGCAGGATAGAGAAGTCCTGGCCTCTGATTCTGTTGGGGCTCGAATGAGCCAGTCGTCTAATTAGGGGAAGACGAATATCCCTAGAATGCAGAGAAATGCTGCTACCACAGCCATGCATTTCGTGAACACCCTTGGTGCTGAGGCCAGGCCAAAAGGAAGCACCCTGTATTGGTAGTGCTTTCCTTGAAAAAGGAACCGAAGGAATCTTCTGTGTGTTGGATGGATGAGAACATGGGTGTACGCATCCTTGAGATCTAGAGAACAAAGCCAATCCTGACTCTGAAGGTATGGCAGCAGAGTTCCCAGAGAAATCATCTTGAATTTCTCTTTGACAAAGAATTTGTTCAATTCTCTGAGGTCCAAGATAGGTCTGTATCCCCCTGTTTTCTTTGGGATAAGGAAATAGGGGGAGTAAAACCCTGTACCCTGCTGATGGATGGGTACTTCTTCTATTGCCCCTTGGGCAAGAAGCATAGTGACCTCCTGACCTAACAGGGTGATGAGAGAGGTCGGAGAATTGAACTGCCTTATCATTGTGGGAGGGGGCATGCTGGAAAAATGAAGCTTGTACCCCTTTTTTATGATGGAGAGTGTCCAATGCTCTGCTGTTATCTGCCCCCATCTGGGGGCAAAGTGACACAACTTTCCTGGAATAGTGGAAGGCTCTGGTCCAATGAGAGCCAGGGATGCTAAGTTCTCTAGCTGAAAGTCAAAGGCCTTGTGGAGGCTGAGACTGCTGGGATGGCTGAGGCTTAGCAGTCTTTGCTTTTCTTTGTTTGGGTGGTTGCTGACCTTTCCGGACAAGCTGACCTGCAGAACGTCCCTGCTGAGAATAAGCAGGATAAAATCTTTTCTTTTTAGAAAAGAATGGTTTCTTGAAAGATTTCTTTCTTGCAGGATCAGCTGTGGACTTGGATAATCTATCCAAGGTGGAGTTGTCAGCATCCAACTCATTGGCCTTTTCCTGCCAATCTTTACCAAACAGGTTCTTACCAGTACAAGGAATATTTCCTAGTTTGTCTTGTACCCAGAGCTCCAGATCAGATGCCTGGAGCCAAGCAATTCTATGTGCACCTATGGCAATGGCAGAGGTTCTGCTTATGCACTCAAAACAGTCAAAAGCTGCACGGTTGACAAATTTAGAAACATCTTGGGCATGTTTGACCAATGTGAGAAAATCCTGCCTTCTATCCTCAGGAAGAAGAGGACTCAAAGCCTCTAAATCACCTGTGACTTCCTTCAGGAACATTCCCATATATAGACTATAGGAACTGATCCCTGGCAGAAAGCATGGAAGCTTGGAAGACACGATGTCCAAAAGCATCCAAAGTTCTGCCCTCACGTCATGGAGGATTAGAGGCATACCTCTTTGCACTCTTGATCCTTCTCATAGTTGATTCCACTACAATAGAGTGGTGAGGAAGCTGAGTTTTCTGGAAACCAGGACAAGGAGGGACTCGATACAGAATATCCAGTCTACGAGAGGGAGGAGAGGTGGGAAGAGGTGTCTCCCACATTCTTAACATGAGATCATGCAAGATCTCATGGATGGGCAAGGTAGCTGCCTCATTAGGAGTTTTAGGATATTGTAAAATTTCCAACTCCTTTGCTCTGGGTTCTGTTTCAGGGGCCACAGTAATGGACAAACTCTGAGCCACCTCCCTGATTTTGTAAATCAAATTACTGACCTATGTGTAAAAATAAAAAAAACAAACAAAAAAACCCCTAGCATTGAAGATAAACATATATCGTGAAGGAAGCATTGTTTAATAGTGCCGCTCATAAGCGCGCCATGAGTGAAAAGGACCTAATTCGTATCAACACAGTATGGGGGAACCTGAAAGTGTAGCCATTTTGCGAGACTATGGGGTATGTTTACTAAACCTTCTTAATGTGCGCCCGGCGTTAGTGTGCAGGATGCCATATAAGGAGTGTGCGTTTCAGTCTAAAGTAGCAAAACGGGATTAGCGCGCGATAACGCGCGCTGCTGCGCACATTATCGGGCAAAGCGCCGCTAAGCGCATTACCGCGCGGTAATCTTAAGTAGGCGCACAGACATCCAAACATAGAAACAGAAGTGTAGCACAATGGTTAATACATTGACTGATGATACAGGGGTCATGAGTTCAATCCCCCAGCATGCCTAATGCATAAGGCTGGCTGAGGCATCAGCTTTGACATGTAAGTATTGTTTCCTGAGGCATTTTATTTGTATTTTAATTATTGCTGCCAGCAAACACACCCTCACGTGCTGTAACCTAAGGTGCCCTATAAGGCACTCCATAGGGCACAATATAAAGTGCACTGTCCGCCACGGCACCCTATAATGTCTCCTATAGGGCACCCTATAAGGCGCTCCATAGGACACCTTACAAGGCACCTTATACGGACTGTAACCATAAGGTGCCTCAGAAGGCGCTTTATAGGGTGCCCTATAAGGCGCCTTATAGGGCGCCTTCTGAGGCACCTTATGGTTACAGTACCCTGAGGGTGTTTTGCTGGCAGCACTAATGTACATTAAAAATAGACAATGCTTTGGACAGCCCTATCAAATAACCCCACTGTGGGTTTGAACCCATGACCTCTGGCTCCACAAGCAGTGAAGTAACCAGTGGGCTACAGCTCCATAGCTGCTAGCAAACCCCTGGCTGGCTGCAGAAGGACTGCACGTCACCACACAAACAGTCTGCTCTGGTCACCAGGATAGTGTTAACCCACCCATACCCATGATGCACTGCATATGCAAATCAGCAGTCTACAGATGATCACAAGATGGGGTATGTGCCCCCACAGCACCTCGGCCTGGTAGGGGGAACAGACCGTGTGTGGTACTGGCACAGAGTAGCTACACACCGTCACATTGTGCAGGTACTGTACTCACCCTGAGGGTGAGGTGGGGCGCCCAGCACCAGGTCCACAGCAGAAATAGGCCATGCTGCAGGACCTCAGCAGTGGTAATGTGTGAGATAGGTAGTGTCTGCAGACACACCTTGGATACATCTGTATGTCTCAGTCAAGGTTTAGCCCTTATGGACCCATAGGAGGATTATGTACCACCCCTTCCCCCCCGGGGCTGAGGGTAGTAAACAGGGTCTCCCACCAACAGATCCACATTCTACCTCCCTGCAATGGTGGCAGTAGAGGGGACCATCAACCCCAGTCCTGCTGGGGAACAGACACTCTACAGGGCAGTCAATGCAGCTCTGTACACACCCATAAAGCAATAGCAGACAGACATTAGGCCTGGCTATGCTAAGCTGCACCCCATCACTATCTGATATTCTCCTTCAGCAAGCCTTCAGCCGCTTCACCCTGCAAGGTGTTCCAGCAAGACACATACCAGCTGCAGACAGTCTGCTAGTTAGTCCATAGTGCATGTTCCTGGTGGACATGCATGCACCCAGAACTGGGATGTCAGCATACACACCAAGCAGATAAGTCAGTGACTGGGCCCCAAAAGGGAACCCATAAATATCACATGAAAGAAATACTACATACCACTATGGGGGAACCTAGCCATGCCGTGGTCACTGCTCAGTCAGGGTGAGAGTGATCTCCCAGCAGAACATGCTGTGGCCACCCTGTCTGTGCAGGTGGTGGCCAGGCACTACAATGTCCCAGCCATTGCCCTATGCCCTGTGCAGATGCATCCTGGCCAGGCCACCCTGTCCGGGCTATACCCATGGTACCTTGCTCCTCATTATGCACATTGGCAGGCCAATACTGGCAACAGTGCTGGCAGTGTGGGCTGTGGAGGGTGTTTGCAGCCACCACACACTGGATAGACAGACACACACTCCCGCACCTATGCCAGCCTTGTGTTACTATAAAGGTGTTTGGCAGCCCTGGCCACCACACCAGTCCTAGGCACAGTGCAGGCATGGATATGGTACGCAATACTGTTGGGGGTCACTCCCCAGGGTGGTAAACACTGTCAGACACCAGACCTGAAGCACACTCCACAGACATCAGAAAGGTTGCTATGATGGAGCTCAATCAGCAAACCGTGCTTAACGTAGGAATTACTATCTGCCAGTAATCATAGCTACCTTTTGATAGCTATGTACCGTATTCCCAGATTTAGGGTGGCATTGCTACGGTATGCAAGTGCTAGTATTGGGAGATGCACGCGGGCTCAATGTCCTGCCTCTCCAGGAGGCATTGGCTAATGGAGCCTGTGGGTGTGTCTGCCCCTGTTGGCTGCTGCTTTACGGCAGAGGTTCCCAACTCCAGTCCTGGTGTGCCAAACACTGTTCGGGTTTTCATGCTGTCCCTCATAAATATGCATGAGATACATCTGCATACCATGGGGGCGGTGCATAGATATGCAGCACAGGCATCTTTATTAGAGGCAGCATGGAACCTGAATGGTGTTTGGCCCTCCAGGACTGCATTTGGGAGACTCTGCTCTAGGTAATGCGCCTGTCTATGGTGTCTGTGCTCTGTAGGGTAAAATGTAGGTGTTTTGGACATGTTTACGTCATTTGCAATAAAGGTTCTGTCTGTATTAGCACGTTTTAGTAGTGGGTAAAAAATGGGGGCTGGGTTGGCAGGAACCACAGCTGGGACATAAACCTGTGACCTTCTGCTCCTGAACACACTGGCTGTGTGCACTGCACCACCGTGTTGCCATAGAGACAGTACATTCCCTGGGGATACCATGACTGTTCATCAGACGGGGCCTGTCTGTTGCAGTGCATGGCACCCACCTACACAGGGCTAGGCCATGGTCTGCTCTGGGCAGCTGCCACTGCCCCCTCCACCACCAGTGCCCCTCTGCCACCCTGCTGACATGCCCTTCTGCTGGTGGTGCTGGTGGAGTGCAGTCTCAGGCCATCCAGTGTGCGGGTAGGCGGCTACCTATGGTGCAGGTTCTGGGGTAGGGGTGCCTGCATAGGTGTCCAAGCTTCCCCCCAGCACCGCCTGCCACTGTTCTGTGCCCTTGGGGGTCCCTACTGGGTACTATCCCCTGTGACACTGTGGGAAGCACACTTGTGCCCATGCTGGGCCCTCATCAGTTGCTGTCTGGCTGCTCTACTGTTTCAGCATTCCTATGGGCCACCTAGGCATCACCCTAGTCCGCACTGTGGCCCAGCTGCAGTACAGCATGTGCCGTCTGCAGCCCTTTCCCAGCATCTGTCCAGTTGCCCATTCCGCCGTGCCCGCCCTGCTGTTGTGGAACATGTGCATCCCATAGGAACCTGTCCAATGGAGAGGGAAACCCTGATGAGCGCATTTGCACTGTGGGATCATTCACCTTGTATGGGGACGGAACGTAGACCCTTCCAAAATTCATATTTTTTTTGGAGCTTTCTCGGGAGTGCTTTTTGATGTTTCCCATTAATATCACTATTGCCCAGCTTGGTTATGTTTTTTTTATGTTTTGTTGGGGTCATTTTCAATGTTTCTTTGCACTTTTGTTCCTTGCACATATATCACACTTATCACTTTTTTGTAGGTTTCCCTGGTTTTGCTGAACATTGCTGACAGAAATGGTTTCTCTGCCCTTTAAATCAGCTCTAACGCCAGGGTTTCACTGGCGTTAGTTTTGAGCCTCGGATTTCACATCATTAGTGTGCGGGGAGCCTCCCCTCCCACTCTCCACCCATTGACGCCTTCTCTCCACCCCTGGGGAGCCTTCCTCCACCCTCTGGGAGCCTTTCCCCGCCTTCAGCGCTCATTTGCGCCGCTGCGTGTGTTAACGCGCGCTAAGGTACCTGAGCGCCTGATAAAGCGCCATTAACATGCGTTAAGGCACCTTAACGCGCGGTAATGTCACAGAGCGCACATTAGGAAGGTTTAGTAAACATACCCCTATGTGTCTTTAACGGACATGAGTCTATTGTAGATATTACCATGTATCCTAAATTTAAGGCACAAAGTGAGATAATGAGAACAAGAAATATAAAACATGTGATATTTTTAAAAAATGTATCCAGTAATTTCTTAATCTTGTATATTAGTGTGTGGGATACTGAGGAGGACGCGGGCAGGGTCCCGGAGGACGCCGGGACCGGCGGTACAGCCCAGTGCGGGTCCCTGCCCGCAAAAGAGATGGGGGAGGGGGGGGAGAGAGGCCAAGGGGCCGATGTAAGGCCGGCGTGCTTTTAATTGATTGGCTCGGCTGCGGGGACGTGCGCGGGCGGGCCGATCAAATTAAGGGAACGGCCATGTGCTGCGACGGCGAGGATGCTCGCTGAGCACATGGTCGTGGGAGCGGAAGGTGGACGGTGTGCGGACGGAGTGGGTCTGTTTGGGCTCGATTCAGACCCTCGGAAGTCATAGCAGCGGCGGTGAGGCGGGAGCAGTGGACGTCTGCCAGAGGCTCTGTGGCAGTGTTTTGGAGGCAGCGTTTGCAGGCAAGGGTATTAAATTGCTGGGGAGACGGTTGGGGTGTTGGAAAAGAGGAGGCTCTTAAAGGGGTTAAGTCAAAAATAAAGAAATAAATAATTAAAATAACATAAAGAAAAGGTAAGAAAGATATTATAAGGGATACGGTAGTTGATAGTAGATTAACCACAAAAAATAAAAAATAAAAAAGAAAGGAATAAAGGGGTTTTAGGCCTTAGGATGCCAGGTGGGAAAAAGAAAATGAATAAGGGGCCTGTGAGGGACAATGGTAAGGCGGGGAAGAGTTCCAGGAGCTGGAGGGGTAAAGTAGGGGGCAGGGGGCGGCATGAGGGCCCTGGGGAGAAGAGCCGCCAACGCGGGCCAGTGGGGCAGGAACTGTGGGGTCCATAGTGAGGGGGTGAGGAGGGCCTGCAAGGGTGGGGAGGGGAGCTGGGAGGCAGGGGGGGGCCATCGGCTAGGGGTCCTGCAACAGCGAGGGGGGGTAGGGCCGTGGTTGGCATGGGGGGGCAGCACAGTGTGGCTGGGGGACCGGGAGTGGGACAAGACGGGGGACAGGAGATCAGGGGGCTGGATCCTGGAGAAGGGGCAGGTCGAGGTAGATGGGGGGCATGGGCGGGGGCTGACTGGCCCGGGTATGGGGTTCCGGTTGGGGTGGCGGGGGGCAACAGGTTTGCGATGGGTTCCGGGGGGTCGGGAGCCACGGGGCAGCAAGTTTGGGAGCAATGGATGGGGGGTGGGCAAGGCCCTTCGAGGGCGGATTGGTCAGGGGCCTGGCAGGCAGCTTGGCCTGCAGTTGTTCCCCCGGCGGTTTTACCTTTTTTGTCTCCACAGGTGTCTCTCCGAGTGGCGCCGGGAGTGGGGCCAGGAGGAATGCAGCAAAGCAGCGCATCGAGTAGCGAGCCGCATGTGTCGGATGCCATCGGCGGTCACCTGGAGGGGACGTGGAATCGAGGAAGGGGAGAGATGCAGGCAGTCGACAGCAGGACGTCAGCGGAGCAGCAGCGGGTATCGCAAGAGCTGTCGGAGGCGCCAGGATCCGGTGAGTTGTATAGGGCACAGGCCGGAGAGGGGGATGAGGGGGGATCAGGAGGGGCGGTCTAGAAAGGCCTCTAAGAAGAGGAAACACACCTGCAGGTGGCGGCGCAGGTCCGATTCATCCTCGTAGGCTTCTTCTAGCTCGTTCACGAGTTCATCAGGAGGAGAAGAGAGTAGAGCAGAGTCGCGTGTTTCGGGGGTAGGGGCCGCTGCCGTGACAGTTTTGTCGGAGCTATGGGAAGGTGTGCCTAAAAAACTGAGGCGGAGAATAAGAAAGAGAAGGTACATTGACATTTTCAGGTTATTGGAGGGTCGTAAGCGTTCAGGTGAGAGTAGGAAAAAACGGAAAGAGGATGAGAAAGCCGGGAGAGTCAGGAAGGTGGCGAGGACAGTGGTGAATTGGGTAAGGGCTTTTTTACGATTGGCGAGTGTATGGGGGCATCGCTATCCGGAACAGTATGGGATGTTGTTATCATACGTGGACTTGATTCTAGAGGCGTCGCAGCTACATGATGGCTGGTCATGGCTTAATTATGATGAGAAGTTCCGGGATAAAATGGAGAACAAGTTGTTGTCCTGGAGTAGCTAGGACATCAACTTGTGGCTCACACAAATGTCGGCAAGGTCAAATGCAGTGGGGGGTGGGGCCAAAGCTAGCGTGGGAGCTAGTCCTGTAGGGACTCGTTCCTTTCGTGCAGGAGGGGTTGGAGTGCAGGGCAAGCAAGGGGTTGGATTGGGGGGCGACGTGTGTTGGAGATTTAACAAGTCCTCCTGCCCATTCCCGGATTGTAAGTTCTGGCATAGCTGTTCGAGCTGTGGTGGGGGACACTCAGCTGCAAAGTGCCTTAAAAAAGGGGCAGCTGAGAGCGCATTGCCAACCCCCAAATAAGAGTGCGCTCATCAGCTTAGCTCCCTCGCCCATTCGGGTCGGGGTGTTAAGCGATTGGTTGCACAATTACCCTAGGAAGAAGGATAAGGAGTTTTTGCTTAAGGGGTTTCGGGAGGGGTTCTTGATTCCAGTTCAGGGTGGGGTTGTGGCGGAGGCTGCGAAGAATGCTGCATCGGTTCGTAGATTCGAAGCGGTCGTGAGGGAAAAATTAGTTGGAGAGTTGGAATTGGGCAGGATAGCTGGTCCGTTTTCCGAGCCCCCATTTTGGGATTTTGTGGTGTCTCCGTTGGGGATAATTCCAAAGAAGGAGACGGGTAAGTTTCGATTGATACATAACCTGTCTTATCCGGAGGGCTTGTCAGTTAATGATCACATTCCGCGGGAGTGCTACACGGTGCGTTATTCTTCGTTCGACAAGGCTGTGGTGCTGGTGAAGAACGCGGGACAAGGGGCGCTGATGGCAAAAGTGGACATTGAGTCGGCATTTCGTTTGTTACCAGTACACCCATCCGCCTTTCATTTGCTAGGTTTCCAGGTGGCTGGAGAGTATTATTTTGATAAATGCATGCCCATGGACTGTGCAGTAGCGTGTTCATGCTTTGAGAAGTTTAGTACCTTTTTGCATTGGGTAGTCGTGCAGCGGGTGGGATGTGCGGATGTGGTGCATTACCTGGATGATTTCTTGTTTGTGGGGGCGGCTCAGACTTCACAATGTACGGCATTGTTGGAGGGCTTTGTGAAGATGGCTAGGGAACTGGGGGTGCCATTAGCCGAAGGGAAAATGGAAGGTCCTTCGACTCGGATCACTTTTCTTGGCATCAAATTGGACTCGGTAGGAATGGTGGCGCGCCTGCCATTTGAGAAGGTGGTAAAGTTGAAGGTCTTGGTAGCAAATGCGTTAGGGTCAGCGAAGCTCACACTCAGGGAAATGCAGGTGCTCATAGGATCCCTGAACTTTGCGTGTAGAGTAATACCAATGGGGCGAGTATTCCTGCGATGGTTGGCGATGGCAACTGCAGGTGTAGCTAAGCCTCATCATCGTATTAGAATTACTAGTAGCATGCGGGACGATTTGCGGGTATGGGATACGTTCTTGTCTGATTTTAATGGGACGGCTGTGTTGGTAGCAGAAGAGTGTTCGAGCGAGGAGTTACAGCTTTACACGGACGCGGCAGGAGGCGTAGGATTGGGAATTTATTTTGGGGGGGGCATGGTGTGCCGACAGATGGCCAGAGGCATGGAGGGATGCGGGGCTCCTAAAGAATATCACGTTTTTGGAGCTCTTTCCCATGTTGGTGATGTTGGAGTTGTGGCCAGGTAAGTTGTGCAATAAGAAAGTGGTTTGGTGGTGCGACAATGAAGCAGTAGTGAGTGTAGTGAATAATTATATGCCTCGCTGTGCCCAAGTGGCAGCTTTGAGGAAGGTAGTTTTAGTCTGTTTGCGCCTGAATGTGGCGTTGAGGGCGCGGCACATCCCGGCTCTCAATAACAGTGTCGCTGATGCTCTTTCACGTTTGCAGTGGGATCGTTTCCGGAAGCTGGCGCCAGAGGCGGATGCGGAAGGTTCGAGGGTCCCCTGGAACTTATGGAGCTGTGGCCCGCAGAGATGAAAGAGATGCTGAGGAGTTCAGTGGCGGAGAGAACATGGGATTCCTATTGCAGAGGCTGTGGCAGAGTTGTGGAATTCTTAAAGGGGCAAGGATGGGGAGGGGGGGGTGGTGCCAGACCAAATGCTAGGGAAGTACATAGTGTCATAAGGTAACGCTGTCAGAACCCATGGAACTAGGGAACTCTGAACAGAACATAGCTGAAACTGACAGCTCAGGCTCACACGTGGAAAAAGGTTGCCATAAGCAACGGATACAAACAGAGTCACGAGGTGTAAGGGAACGCCCAAACCCAAGCTTAGCTCAAAGCTCATTAGGAAAGGAGGGGCAGCTGCGTAGGGGTGGAGCCCAAACTAACACCAGGACAAACTCATTTAAAAGTCACTTACCTGAGGGTAGAGGAGAGAGGAGGAAGACGCGAGAGGAAGGAGCTGGGAGAGCTGCCAGGAGTGAAAGCAGAACCAGTAGGACTGCAAGGACGGAGACAGAGAGATTGCCAGGGGCATACGAGGCTGGTGATTTTGAGGGAGTCTCTTTTGAGGAGCAGTGCACAGGCGACCAATTTCCCCAAGAACCTTGCTATGAAGTAAGCAGAGGTGGCAGTCCAGTGTCCAAGTCCAGGAGATACAAATTACCCAGCACCAGGTATTCAGCAGGGGATAGTTTTTACCCTGATGAAAGTTTTATACCTGGAAGGATGTCAGCAGAGAAAAACCGGGGAAAGTGTTTTTACTAACAGAGCTTTGCTCAGCCGAGAGACCAGGAAGTGGGAGTGCCAGAAGGTAGGCGTATTAACCAAAGTAGAAGAGGTTTAAGATACCCAGAAAGACCTTGCACTTACCAAGAACTGTGTAGCTCTCAGGAGCCTGATTACATTGAATATGGTAATCACCCACTGCCCTCTAGTTTAGTGGAGGAGGGGAATGCTCTGATTCACCGGCAAGAACGTTGCAAGTACAACGGGAGTTTGATTCCAGGAGAAGTTCATTCTAATTGTGAAGACATGCAGTTTGAGCCATATGAAGAATCTTTAGAGGGTAGTGATATGAACTGTGCATACACTGTGGCTGATTGCATATCCGCTCTTCGGTAGAGAGCAGTAAGAACTGTTTACAAAAGAAAATAGGAAGCAAAGTGTTTGCAAGGTGAAAGGACTGTTTTCTTTTTCCCTTCTGTTTTGTTGCCAATGCTGAAGTAAGCCAATTTTTGTTTGAATACTTCTTTAATTTTGTTACCAGACGATTGGTCTGTATTCCTTTTGTTTCCAATGTTATGAATCCTAGCCCGGACGGGGAATAAAGCCTGTATATAACCTTACACTTGGTCTGCAACTACACTTTTTGGCTGGTGTTTAGAAACTACAGGTCCCAGAAGGCCTTTCAAAAGCCTTCCAAGAATATTCTACAGCCATTAGAATACTGCCCCACTGAAATACCCAAGCCTTTCGGCCTCTGGGGACGTTGGTGTGTGACAATAGTTAGTGCGAAGTTGCGGGGCACATCGCGGTCAGCGGTGCGGGGACACTTGGCGGGCTTTACCTTTTTCGCGAAGGCGGCTGGCTGGCCCTCAGGGGCGACGGATTTTTAGTGCGGAAATTGATGCAGGGTTGGGGTAGAGCGAAACCGTCTACTCTGGATTCGCAGCGACCTTTAACTTATGATTTGTTGTGTCGTCTTTGTGAGGTATTGCCTGCAGTGGCAGCGTCAGGTTATGAAGCCAGCTTATTCAAGGCAATATTTTGCCTGGCTTTTTTTGGGACTTTCTGTGTGGGGGAATTAGCGGCGGATACTAGAAGGAAGGGTTTGGGGAATAGCCTGTTGAGAAAGCATGTGCGAGTCGAAGTGGATCAACTAAGGGTCTTCTTGGAGAGATCTAAAATGGACCAGCAAGGCCGGGGTACATGGGTGGTCCTGCAAGCTATTGAGGGGAGCGCGTGTCCGGTAGCGGCGGTGCGATCGTTCTTGGCGGGGTGCCCTCAGGCCGAAGGAGGGTTTTTTGTTCATGCAAACGCGCGAGTGGTCACAAGATACCAGGTGACCTCCGTGTTGCGTTTAGGATTGCAGCACATGGGGGAGGATGCTAGCCAATTTGCGGCACATTCTTTTCGTATTGGGGCAGCGACTAGCGCAGCAGGTGCTGGGCTGTCAGTCCGACAGATACAAGCGATCGGTAGGTGGCGTTCTGGGGCATTTCGGACCTATGTCCGGTTGTGAGAAGGGTTAGTGTAAACTTTTCAGTAACATGTGTTTTCTTTTGCAGATGGGGGCAGAAATGTGCGGGGATGTTGGATGTTGGGGCATTCATTCGTGTATTGGGCTGGCCGACATGTGGAAACAAGGCCTATCGGGCTGAACTTAGGATTGGAGTCCGTGGTGGTGACGATTTCATGGCTGGGCGAGAGGGGGCTGAGATGGACGCAGCTGATGCCCTTGCTTCGTCACCATGCCCGTTGGAGGACGCCGCCGAGTTTTCTACTGCTGCACTTAGGAGACAACGATCTGGCATCGTGGACCTGCAAACAGTTGATCAATGCAGCAAAGAGGGACTTCTCGGAAATATTGGCAATGTTTGCAGGGGTGGTGCTGATATGGTCAGATGTCATCCCGAGACCGGCGTGCTGGGGGAAGAGGCGCTGGTCTCGGGGGTTGACAAAGATCAACAGGCAAATTGGGAGATGGGTGGTGGAACATGGGGGTTTGCAAGTGCAGCATGAGTTGGTGGATGTTGCCTGTGCGGGTTTGTACAGGAATGATGGGGTACACTTGACCCCGGTGGGGTTGGACCTGCTTCTGAATGACTGGCAGGAAGCATTGGAGCATGTAGTGAAGGGCAGCAGGGGCAGGTCGCAGCTTGAGCTCAGGTAAAGTGGGGGCGGCAAGTCACAAGGTTGTGTCTTTGCTGGTGGCGAGATCCCGGAGGTTTCCGGGGTCCGGAGCCATAGGCTACTTGGGTAGGGGCAGGGTGCCCGCGACCCGGAGAACCCTGAGCTGACTTTTGCTAGTGATATGGTGAAGTCGAGCAGGGGTGGTAGTAATTGGACCGGTGGGGGACCGGGCCAGGAGCGGAAGCGAGGTCACCTTGCTAATAGTACGGCGGGTGAGGTATCGCTCCGCTGGGGGCGAGGGGGGGGTTGTTGATTAAATCGTGTTCATGTTTATAAAGTTGAACTGTTTTGGGCAATAAAGCTGCGACCTGTTGTTTCTCCAAGCTGGTGTCTGTGAAGTTTGTGGGTAAATATAATTCTGGGGGAGGGGTGAATAAAGGGAGGGAGAGCGCCGGGTACGGATCCCCGGTTATTCATGTCCTCACGATGCAAGGTTAGAGATTGGGTTGATTAAGGCTTGCAGTGAGACAGAAATAAGAACTGCTAAACTGATGCCATTACAATGCAGAATATACTATTTAAGCATCTTGGTATATTTCTAACAAATGGAAAAATGTTATATAGAGTGAGTTTGAATCTGCTGGAACAACTACAATATGCTGAGAAGTTGGCTTGAAATACGTGGATGAATGTTAAGCCTAAAATGTCTGAAAACCGTGTGCAATATCATCCTGTTTTTACAAATATATCAATATCGATAGATTAAATAACTCACTTCTGAAAGTGTATGTAAATATCTCAAAAAAGCTAGCGATAATGCTAGAAATAAACACTCTTTGTTGCAGAAGCAGTGTTTTATAGGGCTTCTCAAAGCGTGCCAAAAGTTAGAGTTTGTGGGCGGAGCTAAGTCACGTCGACTCAGTGCAGAGAAAACTTGTGGTTAGGACTGCCTTATGAAATAATGTCTAAGTGAAACATATTTTTTGAGACCAAGGTGTAAACCGAAGGAACCAATCTCTTGAAAAAACTAGTTTCAAGTAGGAGTTAAACTGATTATTTAAGATGTATCCATGTATATTCTGACTCATTTATAAACTTGGGCATAAACACACAAAGGGACTTTAGTTGAGTAAGATGAGTAATTGACGGTAATTGTGAATACATGTCCAAGCTTACCGAGGGTGGGTTTGAATGATCATCTGTAAAGATAATTATGGTGAAAATCGTAAATGAAGTATCCATCTGAGGAGATGTTCCTTATGTGAAACTAATAAACAAGCATGATCTATCTATTGGTTATAAGAACACAGAGAAATCTATCTCTTGATTCAAGCCTTATGGTTCTAGACTGTTGAATTCATAAATATATCGTTGTTCTAATTTAAGTAAAATTTCATCAACGTCACCTCCCCTCCAATGTGGTGTCACTGTCTTCAAGACTAGATATTTTAAATCACTGATCAAATGTCCTGTTTGTATCCAATGTATAACTAAAGGTTTGTCAAGAACTTTTCTTTGAATGCAATTTCTGTGTTCGATAATCCGAGTGAGAACCTGTCTTTTGGTTTTTCCAATATAGACTAGATTACATGGGCATAATATTAAGTAGATTACATTCTCTGTCTTACAATTAGAATAGTTTTGTAGATATATCTTCTGACTTGATGTTGGATGTATAAAACTATCTTTCACGGAAATGGTGTGGGGGCACACTGAGCAATTTCCACACTTGAAATGACCTTTAATTTTTGACTGAGGTTTGTATTGTGTAAGGGATGATGGAACTAGAATATTTGCAAGATTCGGATTACGTTTATATGCTACCATGAATTGTTTAGAAGCGAGTGATGGTAATGTTGTCAAAAGGTACCACTCTTGTTTGTGGTGCTGCACCCTATCTAGGTGGCTGCCTATAAAGAGCACTGCGTGCCAACTGTTCTTGTTAAACTGACTTTTTACCAGAGCAAATGCTGCTGGGAATTTTTAGTTGTGGTTAATAAGCAGTCCGAGTAGATTTGGGCAATTCACAGGAAATTTATTAATTTTCTTTTGTATCATCAGACTTTAGCAAAGTAAATCTTCTTTAGAACATGAACAAGGTATAACAGAAACAATAATGAACTCAAGTAGCTTTCTTCAGCATACAGGACTAATGCTTCAAACAGTGTTAAGCAAAACACATTTGTAATCCTTTCCTTTTGCTTTCAGCATTCAAAAACCTCAGAGCATTTATCACAGTTCTGAATTTTCTCTTTGGCTAGCAATTCAGCTTTTCCCCTTATGAAACATAAGCTGTTGAGCAATCCATTAGAGACTCTGTATCCTGCTCCAATCCAGTTAACTCTATCTCCATGTCTTCAGTTTCACCCTGAAACAGCTCTGGGTCTTTATTTGCACCATCAGGTTTCAATCGTTGCATTAACTTAAACATTTCATCCCAGGGATTCCCTTTTCTCCCTTCAGGCTTCCTATATGAGCTGCACGGCTTTGTATTTCTGGGCAAGACACGCACAGGTTTCGGCTGTCTTCCCTGGCTTCTAGGAACAGACTTTCTCTCAAGCTTCCAGAAGGATAAATCTCTCCTTCTGAATTCTCAGCAGCCTCACTGCTATCTGAGCTGTATTCTACAATTCTCCCAGAGTTTGGGTTCCTACCTTCACAAGGGCTTGCAAACTCTGTACAGCTGTCTCTGGTAGAAGAGCTGCTGTTAGAATCCCTTCTGTGCCGAAGCTCAGACTTTGCCATTCTCCAGAGCCTCTGGTCAGACTACTCAGTCTTTCTCTCCTAGACTGTCCAATCTGCCGGGACTCTCTTGGCTTTGGCTTCTTGCCTCTCTGCCGTGACTCCCGTGTCTGCCTTGTCTAAGACTCCTGTCTTGACTCTGCTCCTTCTGTTCCTTCCTCTGCTTCTCTCTCTCTCTCTGCCTTTGATCCTGAGAGCTTAAATGTTTTAGTGTGAGACCCGTTTCCTTGCCCCATCCCCCCAGGTGTTTCTCATTTGCACTCTGTGTTGCCATGGAGGCAGGGTGTGGTCTGTACTCAGCACTCTCAATCATGTGGCTTTGCTCTCTAGGTGCTGATTTAAATGAATGCCTGCCTGAGCCATGCTTTAGCTCAGAAGAAAGTTTTAAAACCAGCCCTTTTTCTATGCTTGTCAGAAGCCTCATTACCACATGTTTTAAAATATTTACAATTTCTTTTGAGTGGTTTGAAAAAGTAAGAGCACAGACAATCTTGTCTGTGTGTGGGCAGTTTTTATTTCGTAGAAGTGATGTACGTTCTGTAGTGCAAGCTTTTAAATAAGCTTCTTTTATGCATTTCTGTGGATAGCCACATTGTCTAAATCTTTGATGCATATCTACTGCGTGATGCTCAAAGTCTGTTTCTGTAGTGCACAATCTTTTTATTCTCAGGAATTGGCTAATAGGGAGGTTATTTTTAAGGGATGTATTGTGAAAGCTGTCATATTTTAATAGCGTAGTTCTGTCTGTTGGTTTACGGTAGAGATCTGTAACGGAACCTTTTTTGTCTTTTTTTATCATGATGTCTAAGTATTCAATGCGTTCTGAACTAAACAGTCCTTCAAATTGTAAGTTCGAATCTAGGGATTGAGCCAAATGAAAAAGGCTTGTAGTGAAGATTCTGTTCCGTCCCATATCATTAATACATCATCTATGTATCATTTACAGAGGAGGATGTGTGGTTTGAAAGGATGGAAACTTAAGTGTTTCTCAAAATTAGCTACATAGAGGTTGGCGATATCAGGCACCATAGACGACCCCATGGCGATCCCCTTAATTTGTTTATAGAAAATTCCTTTGAAGCTGAAATAGTTTTCTGTCATGGCTAATGATGCTAATTGTGTCAAAAAGAAGGTAGGTATATGTATTGGTTTAGATCTTTGTATTAAAGCGTTAGCAAGAACTTCAAAAGCCGCCTGCTGGGGGATGTTAGTATACAGGGAATTGATGTCAAGGGTGACCAATAGAGCTTTGTCATGGTATCCTTGAAAATCCTGTAAGATATTGATGATATGGGTTGCATCTCACACATATGATTCTATTTTTGTGACGAAGGGTCTTAAAAAGATATCTAAAAACTTTGACAGGCTCAAATAGAGATCCTATTGAAGATACAATTGGGCGCCCTGGAGGGTCTTGAAGAGATTTGTGTATCTTAGGAACCATGTATATGGTTGGAATAATTGGATGAGGAACGGTAAGAAAAGAAATTTCTTTTGATGTCAGATAGCCAGCCTCTTTTCCTAATATATAACAAAGCATCTACCTTCTGTTGCAGAGCTGCAGTAGGATCGTTGTAGATTTTTAAGTAGAACTCCGTGTTGTTCAATTGGTGTAACACTTCATTAATGTAGGACACCCTGTCTTGTATCACAAATGCACCGCCTTTGTCTGCAGGTTTAATTATGATTGTATTGTTAGTTTGTAAACCTTTCAATGCAGATTTTTGCGGCCCAGTAAGATTGTAAAAAACATGATTTTTGGTTTTTTGTTGATATAGCTTTTCTACTTTGGAGAGAACAACGTTCTCATATGCCGTTATCATGGCATTAGTGCTGGAAGGTGGTATCCATGTAGAAGGCTTCCTTACCACTGACTGATCAGTGGTATCAGAATCAATTTTATCGAAATAGTCTATAATTTTTAATTTTTGAAAAAATTTGAAAAGTTCTACGTGAGTTGAAAATTTATCGTGTTTCTTTGTTGGCACAAAGGAAAGACCTTTTTCTAAAACTTGGAGTTCCACATCTGATAGCTGATGACTAGAAAGGTTAATAATTCCACTTAAAGGTCCCAATCTAGTTGTCTCTTGGATGGTGGGCCCTGTCTGTAATCTTCTGGTCTTGTAATCTTCTGGTCTAGTCTCCGCTTGGTCCTGGGTTCATTTCACAGAGACAGTAAGGTAAGCATCACAAATAAGATAACCAAACAGGTGTGTCTTGGAAACAGGTCTTTATGTAGAAATAGGCTTATTACATAGTGAAGTGAGAGAGAATAGTCTATATGAAAGACTCTGTGTGTGCATGTGTGTGTGAGAGAGAGAGGTAAGAACATGTGGGTCAGAGCCTCATGGCATGGTGTGTCTGATGAAAATAGGAAGAGAGAGAGGGGGAGGGGTGAATTGATTATCAGAGCCTCCTGTCCTTCATGTCCGATGAATAGTGGAAGAGAGAGAGCAAGAGGAAGTGTTTCTGTCCTTTATAGTGAATTTTCTCTAGCACCTCCCTTTGAGGTCTGCTATCCTTGATTTAGCAAGGAGGGGCTGCAGACCCATCTCAACAGGCCCTGAGACTGACATCAACAGGGGGTCAGAGTTAATCTCATCTTGTAAACTACTCTCATTAACTTTGGAGACTGATATCACCAGAGTAACAAAGCTGCATGAAATCCAAGGTCTGGGGAAAAAGCCATGACTCCTATGCCATGTATTCTGATATCTCCAACACCTTTTTTATTTTTCTTTATTATTTGTGCCTGGAAATGGTGGAAGCAAACCTGTGGTACCTGTCCCAGCTGCCATTACATGATAGTAGGCAGCTTGTCTAATACCTCCTGTATTAAATACCTTGCTATGTCTAGCAGATCCCCTGTCCTGCACAGTACTGTCTCTAGTGTTCTAGAGATAAACAAGTCCCCTTATGAGTCCAAACCTCGTGTCTTAGGTAGGGCAGCCACTACTGGGGGGGGGGGGGGGGGAACCCAATATGCAACCGCAGTGCCCGTATTAGAGAGAGAACAGTGCATAAGGGCTGCAGGAATTTCTGAGGAGGTTAAAGCCAAAAGGTACCAGGATGCTATGAGTGAGGATAGGAAGCAATACTAGACTGCAGCTGACTCTGGTATTCAGTGTAATAGGAAATGCCAAATTTGCCAAATTAGCAGACCAAATGAGCCTGGATGTAGGGGTAGATGCTAGAGAAATTCAGTGTAACTACCTTAAAATGTTGTTGTTCTGTAGGACATGCGCTGCAAGGATATGTACATTTGTTTCATTTTACAACACAGGAAAATTATGATAATGCATAGCAATATTTGTACAGCAGTTAAAATAATAATAGGGTGCATAAAAACATTAAAGACATGATCAGCAGTAGGTGAGTAACCAAATATCAATTCCCACACAGACACATGAGCATCTTGTAGCAAGTGTCCAACAACTTGTTGAATGTGTCCATTCTCATAAGCGATGGTGTGATTCACTTCAGTGGATGTTTTAAGGTGATCAATATAGGCATGGAGTTCTGTAAAGTTGAGCAGTTTATGTAGTGTCTCTTCTCCCATGCCAAGTGGTAATGGATGCACAGCATATGAGATAAAGTCTGGAATGTCCATAGAGTCATTGGTAACCAGCGGTGTGGAATAAGTTGTCACATTAATGGTGAGGGAGACCAGTGGTGTATGACTGCACCAGGTATTGTTTGGTAAATAGTTTGAACTGTACAACAAAGTGTTCTTGGGAAGGCGAATGTCATGCATTCTGGGAGCAAACGAAAAAGAAACATTCTGGGGGAAAGAACAGATGAAAACAAAAGTGTCCAGCTCCAAGGTAATACAAACTGTGTGAGGTAGTCAGGGAATATGAGAGCTTAACAGTCAGGGAGCAAGAGGAGGAATTGTTCCAGCAGGAGGTGTCAGCCTCTTTAAACTGGTGAGGTTGACACTTGAACTGAAATGTAGTCTGCTCACACAAACTGGGGTCCATCGGCTTGAATGAAGTCCAGGTGTCGTCCAGTGGCTGCACCCATGGGAGATGGTCCACAGGATACATAAGCATATTATCAAACTGCACCCCAATATTAACAATAGGATAAATAACTGTGTGTTGTCCTGACCATGGGATCAAAGTACAGATAGAGCAGCCTTGTGGTGAACAAATGGGAACACTAACTGTCCACCAATCAAGGTGAGCTATAGCAAATTCAGGTATTTTGGTACTAGCCATATGGATGAGAGATGGTGGCTAGTGTCCTAACTTAGCAGTGATCAGAATTTCCTTTAGTATAGTAATAAGCTCGATCTGTATTTGATCACCGGCAAGAGCCCAGGAAATATTCTTTCCCAATCTATATTCTGCATGTGCTAAGGTAACAATTTTTTGTTCTATAATGGGAGATATAAGAGCAAAGGTATCTACAACTACATTGGACAGTTTCGAGGAAGCTTCATTAATATGTTGTGAGGTAAAACCATCAGCAGCATGCTGAGCAGTGGATCCCATTTTATTACGGAGCACCTCTATATCAATTATATTAAGGGCACCCAGTGCAGTCCCTGTGCCACCTAAAATTTTATCAATTAATTCACGCTTGTGTCGAAATTGCTTGGCTCGGGGTGTTACTGACTGCATATCAAACCAAGTATTGAGCATTTGTATGTGGTTGGCAACAAACTGAGCAATTTGGATATTTGTGAGTAACTAGAAACAATTTGGGAAATAGATGCCAAGTAAAAAAATGGTATTCCACATCATATAAAACATCGTGTGGTGCATCATATTTAATCTGAAAGGGATGTCCTTCCTGAAATGGGTGGATATCAGAAAGGTAGAGTACAGGAGGAGCAGAAGTGGTGGGAGGGGTGGGATGAGGGGTGGTAGGTAAACAAGATACATCCAAAAGGAATGAAGTCTCAGTGATGTGCTGTTGATCACTCACAACCCATGTATAAGTTATTTTCCAGGTACCTCTGTCCTGACAGGAGATATTGTACAAAATCAAAGCAGGAGGACCTAGAAAGTAATGTTCTGGAGGTGCCCTCAATTCTTGTGTCCTTTCTAGAGAAGTGGAAACTGGTGGCTCCCATTGTACTTGTGTGATGTTTAATGAATAGAACACTGGCTTGTCCTGTACGGAACAGAAACTCAGGATGACCAGATCCTTTCCTTCCGGGAAAGGTGGGGGTATTTCTTGATAGCGATATGCCCCACCTGTGGAGTTAGCCCAGCCAATCGTGCATATTCAGATGATAGTTCCTGTAATGAGACTGGGGTAGACGAGAGCAGATACCAGAACAACAGGAAACCGAGACATAATAAAAGCTAACTTGATTTAGTGGATCATCACACCCTACTCTTCCGTCTTCAGGAAGCCGGTCTATCTGGTATGGTTCTTCGTTGGTTTCACTCCTTCCTATCCTGTCGTTCTTTCTCTGTCATCTCTGCCTCTTCCTCCTCTGCCCCTACTCCTCTTTCCTGTGGTGTTCCCCAAGGGTCCGTTCTTGCCCCACTCCTCTTCAATATTTTCTTAGCCCCTCTTGCCCTTCTAGTCCAACAGTTCAGCATCTCTGCATATTATTACGCAGATGACATCATTCTTCTCCACCACACTGACCCGTTCTCTCCTGATATCACCCCTCTTAACCTCTGTCTCACTGCTGTGGTTTCCTGGTTTTCTTCTAATTTCCTGCATATTAATCCAGCAAAATCTTATGCAATCTGGTTCACCTTTGGCAGCCCTTCCCCTACCTGTGCTCCTTCTCTATCTTCCCAGCCTATCCCCTAGTCTCATCACTCCTCTACTTAGGCGTTATTCTTGACTCCAACCTTACTTTCAAAGACCATATCTCCTCGATTGTACAGCGCTCCTTTTTTTCTCTTCGCCAACTCAGGGCAGTCGCCCCTTTCTCTCTACTTCTGCCCTCACCACTCTCCTGCTTACCCTTGTGCTGTCTCGTCTCGATTATTGTAATGTCTCTTTTGCCGGCCTAGCCCAGTCCCAATTGTCCCGTCTCCAGCGTGTCCAAAATGCCGCCATCCGCTTGTTGACCCATGCATCACGTTTCGATCACGTTACTCCCCTTCTCTACCAGCACCACTGGTTACCTATCTCCTTCCGCATTCGGTATAAACTCCTAATCCTTGCATTCAAAGTTATCCATACTGGCACTCCCCTCCTACCTGGTGAATCAGATCCAATTTTGTACCTCTTACCGTCTCCTCCGTTCCATACACATAAATCGCATGGTCCTCCCTTCCCCCGCACATGCTCGTCTAGAACAAACCCGTTCCTCTGCTTTCTACTTCCTGGCTCCAAGTCTCTGGAACTCCCTCCCCCCCCTCCCTCCGTGCTGAAGACTCATACCCCTCATTTAAAACCCAGCTCAAAACTCACCTTTTCTGCCTTGCGTTTGATCCTCCTCCCTAGCCTACCCTCCCCCCCTCCTTTCCTCCATGTGTCTCATGAATGTCTGCTCCCCTTTCCCTCTCTTCCTTGATAGTATGCTTGTATGCTCTCTCCTGACTTAAACTACCACTCTGTTCTCAGCTTTTCTTTTCTTTCTCTCCTCACCTTTTTCTCACAATTTATGGCGTTCTTATTCCTTTTCCTTTTCTACAGCCGAGTGCTTGTTTTAATTAACTTGCCTGATTTTATCTATTGTAAACCGCTCAGATGCCTACGGTATTGAGCGGTATAACAAGTTTTAATAAACATAAACAACTTGTTTCACTCTACTAGGGAGTAAACTAATGCTCCCCACTTAACAACAAAAAATAATAATAATTTTTACTCCTTATTTACATAACTATTAAACACATGTCCATTATATAGGACACATCAACTATACAGCAGAAGTAAATAGTTACCGTCCTCAAGCGACTTTTGTTCAGAAAGCAGCTGTCCGTGCTGTCTTCAGAAAGCAGCTGTCCATGCTGTCTTCAGGTGGTAACTGAAAACAAAGACTGATAAAACACGTGTTACCCATATAGTTTCAACTGGGTGATGTGTTTCCAATACTGCTGGTTGTCAGGCATTAGGACTTGGTATAGGCTTGGGCCTAAGGTATCAGTAACTAAGTATGGTCCTTCCCACTTTGCAGTTCCAAAGGGGAGGTTTGGTCTAGGTCTCAGAATCATCACTTTACTCCCAACCTTGAGGGGCCTTAAATCAGAACCTTTTGCATGTACCTCCTGCAAATAATCTCTAGCTTTTTCTGTGTTAGCTAGCACAGTGGTCTGAATTTCTTTTAGATGTACTTGCAGGGATTTCATCCACTCATTGGTGAGAATTACGGTCTGGTCCTCTGGAAGAAAAGGACTCAGCATATTTTCCCACCGTTGCATTTGCCTTCCCATTAAGGCTTCATAGGGTGCAAAACCTGTGGATTTACAGACATTAGCTCTGATACGCATAAGGACTAAAGGGAGCACCAGATCCCAATTTTTCCCGGTCAGATTAAGCATAGGGCTGAGGTGGGCCTTAATTGTTTGATTCATTCTTTCTACCTGCCCTGCTGCCTGTGGATGGTACAGAATGTGGAGTTATTGTTCTATGCCTAGAAAATCAAACAATTCCTTGATGAGCTGAGAAACAAATGCAGGACCATTATCAGAATCAATAGTCTTGGGAATGCCCCAGCGTGTAAAAAATTGCATAGTTAGGATTTCTGCAGTGGTTTGAGCAGTTTGATCTGGGACAGGGAATGCTTCTACCCAATGAGAAAAGGAATCAACAACAGTGAGTAAAAATCTATTTTTCCTAGCTGTTAATGGGAGAGGGCCCACATGATCTATTTGCAATCTCTCAAATGGGCCACGAGGAGGTGCTCTCATTAACTGTCCCCTTCTCTTTTTAGGTTGCCTCCCAAAAGAAGCACAGATTACACAGGAGGAAACATGATCCTGTATATCATGTTTCATTTCTGGCCACCATACCAACCTATTGAGGATAGTCTGCATTTCTTCTGCTTTAGGGTGTCCCATAGGACCTGCACCATGAACCCAATGCATCCATTCTTTACCTCGAGCTCTAGGGATAGCTATAACCAAGCCTTCCTCTCTTTTTGCACATAGAATGTCTTTCTCTATAGCGAGTGTGAGAAAGGGTGTGTGTGCTGATATAGGTTATCTAGGGTGTCCTGCACAAGCTTCCTCAAATTGGAAAGCTCAGGGTCCTTTGTCTGCAGTGCTACAAAGTAATCTGGTGGTATTATCTGATCGTAATCTGTGGAACGTGTAGCAATAGCAACCATGCGTGTCTGCTCATACCAGGGCCATATGAGGCCTACATGGCATGCTTCCTTGGCTAGTGAGTCTGCTAATGTGTTTCCTTTCACTAAAGGGCCTTTCTTCCTATGTGCCTTCACTTTAACTAAATGTACTCTCTGAAACTTCTCACTCAGTTCTTGTGCCATAGTCCACAGTGATGAATTTTTTCACTGTGGACCCATCTGTAGATTTAAATTTATTTGCCAGCCACCAGGGTAACAGGGCAATGGCACTTTTAAAGACATAATCGGAATCTAAAATGATTTGTATTTCTGGGTGTGAATCCTGATATTGTTGCATACAAGCTACAAGAGCAGCCAGCTCACAGTACTGTGCTGACACTGACCCACAGGAATACTGTCTCTGCAGTACCACTTGGTTATTTGGGTCCAATTGTACAATTGCAAAACCTGCTAGTCGCCTGCCTCCTTCACATTGGCTACTACCATCAATATATACTGTAGGAAGAAAAGGTGAAATTTTGTCTAGTCCCAGTTCCCTAAAGATCATGTGATTGGGGGCACTGGGTGAGGACTGACAGTCATGAGGTTGCCCCTCCAACAAGATTCCAGCCACTTGCACGTTAGGTTCTTTCAACAATTCAAACTTTACATTCTGTGCTTGCAACATGAGAGTCCACTGGACTATTCTCTCAGTCCTAATCTTGCTACATGCTAACTTTCCCTCTACAATGAATTTGAGGGGTGTGTGATGGCTGCATATGTATGTAGTTTGAGCACCAAAGATGTATGTAAATTTCTGCATAGCAGCATAGGAAGCCAGTACATGTTTTTCACAGTTTCCCATTTTGAGTTCAGGAGAAGTGAGAACTCTGGAACAGAAGGCAATAGGGCGATCTACTCCTCCTAGGCGTTGTGTTAAAGCTGCACCTACACTGTTCTCTCCAACTACAGGGTACAGGAAAAAATGTTGTGTGTGATCTGGGTGTGCCAGAACAGGAGCAGAAGTCAGAATGTGCTTTAATTTAGTTACAGCTTCTGTATGTTCTTCCTCCCAAACATAACTTTTACTTTTTAGCAGGGAGTAAAGTAGAGCTGCCACTTCAGCATAATTGTGCATGAAGTCACGACAGAAACCAGTGAGCCCTAGAAATGACTGGAGTGATTTCTGATCTGTAGGAAGTGGAAGTTTCTGTATCAGCTCTATGCTCTGAGAATCTACAGATTTACCATCCTGGCCAATAGTAACCCCTAAAAAGGAAACCTGTGATTTGCACAGTTGAGCCTTGGCAGGATTAACTTTAAGACCAGCTTGTAAGAGGGCTTTTAAAACTTCTCTTACATGATTCCAGTGTACGGCTTCATTCTCAGACTGAATCAGAATGTCATCTACATACTGAATTATATTATCTCTGCAAGACAATAGTGATAGGGCTTCCTGCATGTATTTATAGAATATTGAGGGGGAATTCTTATATCCCTGTGGGAGCACAGTCCATGCATATTGTTTATTCAGCCACTGAAAGGCTGTTTTGAACTGGCATTCAAGGGCCAGGGGCAGACTCCAAAACCCATTGGATATGTCTAAAACAGAGAAAAATTTACATTTGGGGTTCAGTTTAGAGATCATTTCAGGGTATGAGGCTACCATGGGCACTACAGATTTTGAAACTTGATTCAGGGCACGGAAGTCCATAGTGAGCCTGAAGGAACCTCCCGGTTTAACTATCAGCCAGGCTGGTGAATTGCATGTGGAAGAAATAGGTCTAATCAAACCCCTCTCCTCCAGTATCTTCACAATTTTAGTCACTGGTTCTATAGCCTGATGAGGTACTGGGTATTGTTTCTGTGGTGGAGGATCCTTGCCTTCCAACAGTATTTCTGTGTGCATTTTCCCACAATCTAACTTGTCTTGAGCCCAGACTGGAATATCAGCCACCTCTGAGGGAATTACACACAGATCATACTGCTGAGCTGCCTTGGTGCACTGAGTTGCTAACTGCATGGGAATGACTTCATGCACTAAAGTTTTAGAAGCACTTGAAGTTCCTGAATACTGCCACAATTTAAGATTAGCCATATCCACCACCAAATTTAACTGGTTGAGAACATCAATTCCAATTATTTCTTTTGGTGTGTTCACTATAGTGGAGGCAGTGGTTTCCAACATTTCCTTATTTAGTTCACTTGCACAGGGATACCCCATTTAACTGGGATAGCCACACATTTGGAAGCTGTGTCATTAATTCCTTGAATTTCATAAATTTCCATATTTTTCTGATCTGCAGTGGGAGAAGCTCTGTTAGTAAAACTAATTCCAGCCCCTGTGTCAATCAAAGCTAGTTTATCCTGACCCCCTACTCTACTGATAACATTGGGGCGTCCACAAGAGTCCAGTATCAAGGATGTTACAAGCCTTAAACTTTATTCTGGGCCTGTGTCTGTTTCATCATCCAGAGGCTCTGGAATTGAGTCCTCTGCTGAGAGAACGGAGGCAGGCTGGGCTATGAAGGCCTGAGACATTTTGATATCTGAACTCAAGAGGTCAGGACATCCCTATGCACTAGCCTTGTGTTTGTCCTGAGCTGCTTGTAAATCCTGTTTTAATTTATCTAGTTCTACTTGCAGTATGTGTTTGTCCTGTTCCCATTTAATTTTCTCCTTTTCTAATCCATCTCTCTGTGCTTTGAGCTCTTGAAAGGGGATGTAACCTGAGGAATTTCTAAAAGTATCTCTGCTTTGTCCTCTCCAAGGTGTCTGTCCCCTGTATCCTTTGTCTGTGTTTTTGTGTGTTGGGAGGATCCCTCAGCTTGCCACTTCCGTGCTTCTGATACTGTTATGACCTGCGAGGGCTGGGTCTTCCAAACAGACCCAATTCTGAGCATTAAAGTATCAAAAGGGGTTGCTTTAGGGTCTTCGGAAAATAACAGAAAGTGTTTTGTAATCTCAGGGGATAGCAATTCTAATAAAAATGTCTTATGCATGCTCTCCCCATAATCTTCTGCATTGGGCCAGGACTCCTGCTCATTAAGAACTGCTTTTAAAATCCAGGCTCTATATGCAAACTCTTCCAGTGTATCATTTGGTAGAGGTGAAATAATTTTAAATACTTGCATTGGGGAACAGTGAAATAGTTTCTCAATGCCCCTTTTAACCAACTGGTATGGGTGAGTGAGAGAGCCAACTTTATAATAGTGTGGCCCCAGAGCCAGATGCATAAGTCTATCAAAGTCTGATTGTTTTCTTCTGTATTTCCCTAGACCCCAGTGAATCAGAATATCAGTCGCCCATTTACACCAGTCATTAACATTAAAAGGCATAGGGCCAATTTTCTCAACTATTCTTTCCATGTCTCTGTCTTTTAAATTGTCCTGTAGCATCACTTTAACTGGTGCTCTGAGTTCAGTACTGGGTGCCATGTCTAAGTCATCTGAATTATCCTCCTGACACAGATCCTGATTATTGCTCTGTTCTGACTGAGATAAACTGTCAGTCCTAAGTCCAGCTATGCATACTTTAGTATTCTTTTGTTTCTCAATAGCTTGTATGCATGGCTGATAGGGTGTGTCATAGGCATATCATACACAATATCATTACTGATGACAGGCCTGACCTCCTGTGCATCACAGAAACTTGGCTCTCAAACACAGATGCAGCTATACTAAACCAAATCAACAAGCCAGGCTACATGTTATTCAACTGTCCACGCACACACAAAAAGGGAGGGGGAGTCCTAATCATGGCAAAGGCCTCCCTTGGGTTAACAATCACTTCAATAGTTGCCACACAGGAAATCGATATCCTCCGAGTGGAGAATCGAACCTTGTCAATATGCCTATTGTATAGACCTCCATCAATGCACCACGAAGCCCTCGCTGACGCATTGGGAACCCTCTTCTCCACTGCAACTAAGAAATACCAGATAATTCTGGGAGATTTCAATCTCAACTCCATTCCACACAATCAGGCAACCTCCTTCCTAGAAGCCATGGACCAGCTCGGATATAATCAACTAATTCAAGAGGAGACCCACAACAAAGGAAATACTTTAGGCCTGATATTCCTCCCTAAAAACTCTCAGCATCGAGAATTTAAACAACCTGAAATCCTTATTACACAGGTCCCATGGTCTGATCACCATCAAATTCAGATTACCATATATCTATCCTCTGAAACATACAAGTTAGATTCCCACACACCTAATCAACAAAGGAGAAAATTCCAACAGCTAAACAAGGAGACCCTAATAAGCTCTCTTGAGGAACACATAACCCTTGACAACACCAACATTGAAGACCTCACTCACCAATGGTTCTCTACAATCGAAACCACCTCTAAACCAACATGGAAGTCAATAGCCAGACCAATGAAAACAAAAACAGAACCTTGGTATACTCCACTGCTACACAAGATGAAAAAGGAGTTAAGAAAATTGGAAAGAAGATGGAGACAGACCAAAGATGACCTTCGCAAGATGGAATACCTAGAGCTCCTAGCCAAATATAAAAATGAGACCAGCAAGGCCAAGAAAGCGCATCACACCAAGATACTCAATAAGGCCATTAACAGACCCAGAGAGTTGTTTGAGCTAGTCAAGTCACTCACAAAGCCACTGGCTGAACCTAACTGCAATGGGAAAATAAAGGCCCAGGTCCTGGCCGATCACTATGCTAGCAAACTCAATCCAACGAACCATCCCCTCCAAACTCAGAATATGATTGATATAGTCCCAAAGCAGCCGGACAGTCAGAAGACAAGCTTTCAACCCAATGAAGGATGGTCTTCGTTCCATACTATTAACGAAAAACTAATCTTAAATACGATCTCAAACCTTCATACAACGACTTCTCTCCTAGATCCATGTCCAGCAGAATGGATCAAATCAACTAAAAACGAAATTTTGCATCTGATAACACACATAGTCAATCAATCCCTGCAGCAAGGTATCATGCCTGCTCAACTTAAAAGATTGCTAATTAGACCTATATTAAAAAATAAAGCTCTTAACGAAGAAGACCCTACCTCATACCGGCCGATTTCAAGCATATCCTTTCTTGCAAAGATTATCGAGAAGGTAACGCAGCAACAACTGCAAGACCACCTAGATGAGCACAAAATACTTGACGAGCATCAATATGGTTTTAGACCCCACCATGGTGTTGAAACCCTACTTATAGCCCTCTTAGACAACCTCATCAAGGGGCTGGAAAACAAAAACAAGATGTTCATACTAATATTCATAGATATATCTGCGGCGTTCGACACAGTACATCATCAAATACTCTTGCGCAGACTAGAATCAATAGGTATAACAGGCACACCCATAAAGTGGTTTGAGTCATACCTAACAAATAGAATGCAACAGGTTCGCTTCAATAACGAGCAAGCAAAACCCTTCCCCCAAACCCAAGGGATACCACAGGGCTCAGCCATCTCATCCCTGTTGTTTAACGTCTATATCCAGCCAGTATGTGCAATTTTCCAGAAGCATAGTATCAGTTACCACCTATATGCAGATGACATCATGTTGTACACACAACTTGATATAAACAACCCCAATCTCAACCAATTAGAAGAATGCCTACACGATCTGCAAAACTGGCTCCAATGCAACAATATGTCTATAAATCACAAAAAAACTGAAGTGATGTTCATATCAGGAAAACAAGATTTCAAACCTCCTGCATCTATCACCCTGAATGGAAACACCTTTCTCTCTAAAAATGAGATCAAATACCTAGGGGTACTAATCGATGCTAACCTAAAGATGGACAAACACCTCCGGATAACTAACAGAGCAATTTTTCACAAACTGAGAGTTCTGCAACCCATACATCATTGACCACTTGGACTTTAGAACAGTAGCACAGGCACCCATCATTCCTCGCCTGGATTACTGTAACGCTATCCTGCAAGGTCTACCGAAAAAAAACACTAAACATCCTACAAATGGCGCAAAATGTAGCAGCCAGAATTATCATGAATAAGAGTTTCTTAGACCACATCATTCCAGTTCTTATAGAGCTCCACTGGCTCCCCATACCTGCAAGGATAATCTACAAAATGCTGGTATCTACATTTAAAATTATCCACAAAATATCTCCCTCCTTTCTCGATAACCTTATCACCACTCAGCCTGCCAACAGATGCCGACGAACTGCTAACCTGAACACACTCTGCGTACCCAGCAGTTTAAGGTCAGTAAAAGAACGGACCAGCAACCAGGCATTCACCTACTCAGCACCCATGCTCTGGAACCAGATGCCACATGAACTACGTCAGATCAAGGACTTACAGGCCTTCAGAAAAGAGCTTAAAACACACCTATTCCAAATACACTACGGCATCACATAGACGGTTCCAACTATCCCCTCCCATGCTGCACACCTTCCTCAAAAGCCTAAGCCTCATATGAACCTAATGCTCATATGATGTCCACTTCCATGATGTTCAAAATGTCGATATGTTTATAAATTCTCCTATCATGCCTTTATATATTGCGACTCTGTTGTATATTTACTCTGGTGTTCAAACTGTAATTTATGCCAATGATATATATAACTGTAATTGTGCAGTTGTTAATCACCCCCCCCCCCTTATCTTGTCCCCCCCCCCTTGTCTTGTACAATAATTTGTAATCCATACTGGTGTTTAAACAGTAATTTATTTGCCAATCAATTGTATAACTGTAATCTTCTCGTTGTTTATCCTTCCACTGTCTGTTCCCCTCTCCCTGTCTTGTACAACGATGGACCGCTTCTGATCACTGGAAGGAGCGGTGTATAAATGTATGCCAAATAAATAAATAAGGGGCTGAAGGAGAAGTGGGCGTATATTTATTCTTTTGTCTTTCAGAGGCCAATTGATCCTTAACGTGCCTCAATTCAAGTTTAAGTGCTTCTAATTGCTCACTAACAGTTATAAAAGAATTTGTGGCTTGGATCACGAGTCCTTTGCATAGAGATGCAAATTTGTGCCTCCTCAAGGTCTTTGGTCAATTGGGTACAATGAGAAGTCAGTTCAGTATTGTTCTGTTTCATGCTAATGAGCTCCCTGCACATGCCTTGGATAAAGAGGCATTTTCTTTTATTTGTTTTCTTTTTGAATTCTTGATCATGGTTTAACATTTGTCTTTGAATATTATACCATGATGACTCAGGGAATTCACCTTCAAAGGGACCCCCCTTTCCTCTTACAGTATGTCATAGGTGTCAAACCTGTCCTGGAGGGCCACAATCCTGCCAGGTTTTGGGATAGCCCTAATGAATATGCATGGGATATATATGCATTAGAGATAGCCTGCCAACCTGACTGGTTTGTGGCCCTCCAGGGCTGGATTTGGAGACCCCTGCTTTACACCTCTGTCATTTAAGATTGTGAGTGGGCAAGGTGCAGATGTCCAAGACATCAAAAAGGTTAGATAGAATTTGTCACATTCCTCCTCACTTCTCACCACCACCAAAATATTGTCCATTAGACATCTTTTTGGTGGTGGTGAGAATCGAGGATGAATGTGACACATTCTAGCTACCCTTTTGATGTCTAGGACATCTGTACCTTGCCCACTCACCATCTTAAATGACAGAGGTGTAAAGCAGTGGTCTCCAAATCCAGTCCTGGAGGGCCACAAACCAGTCAGGTTGGCAGGCTATCTCTAATGCATATATATATCATGCATATTCATTAGGGCTATCCCAAAACCTGGCAGGATTGTGGCCCTCCAGGACAGGTTTGACACCTATGCAGTATGTCATTACTATTTGTTTCAGTTCTTTAAAATCAAAGGCTTCCATATTTGAGACTGCAGAAAGGCTGTAGTTGGACTATCTGAAATGTGTAACCTTAGAAGGAGGAAAGCTCACTTTTATGAAGAGATGAGACTTAGAATTATAGTTGGAATGGCATAAATTTTATGGGTGTTCAGTAGGGTGGTCCACTGCCATAGGGGAAAAAATAAAAGTAGGAATTTCTTTGCTCCCTGGCCTGATTCTGGTTCCATTTATGTAGAAAACAATGTGTGCAAAGTTTGAAGCCAATCAAATAATATTTAGGGGTGGCTCAAGGTCCCTATCTATCAGGCCCCTGGATCCCCTCCAGGGTTCGTCAGACCATTGGGTATTATCCGCTCATAGATGGGGGTATCATGCTTGCCAAGCACTCAATGTGGTCCAGATGCTAGTAAGGACTTTGACGATGTGGGGAACATCTTACGGTGTTGCGAGACAACACCCAGAAGGAACTGGAGTTGCTCTTCTTTTGTGGTGTGTCGGCCGTTGAACTCCTCAATGAGTTTGACCTCTCGCTCAGCCACATCGCTGATCACTGGAAGATTTTTACTTTCTTCAGACCGTCTTTGAATGATGCATTCTCTTCCCAGTCTTCTGGGTCTGCATTAAGAAAATCACTGTTGATGTCGAGGTGTTTCAGGAAACGGATTGACTTGCGAGTTGCAAAAGATTCAAGTGGTGGAATCATGGAACTTTTCAATTCGACCCGCTTTAGGGGATCTTCGTCTTTGTCATCATCCTCATCGCTTTCATCTGATTCTGCCGGGATCATGGCCGACACTATGGCCCGCTTTGTCGGTGCTGAAACAGCTTCATCGAACAGTGACAGTGCCACAAGCTCCTCTGACACATACCACAGATGCTGTTGCAGTTTGTCTCTGGCCGCTCTTCCAACACGGTCATTGTGGTAAGAGTGTAGTTTCTTCAGCATCTCCAAATCTGTTCGAGGAGCAACTGCGGCATCAGGGGCAGAAAACCAGGCTTCCACATGAATCAGGATGGAGAAAATGCTCACATCACGAACACAGGACTCCTCCCGTTGCGTAAGATCTTTGGGTTGTCCTCGGAACATCCAAATCTTGAGACAGTACAAGACTTTTGCCATCCATCTGGCATGATGGAAAGCTCCGGGTTTCTTGAAATTGAAACTAGGAAGATTCCCTCCAAGGCAGACAATCGTTAACTCCAAGAATTCCAGGTAATCATCTCGGTGATTGCCCTGTGCCAACTTGGATTCCGCAAACTTCATGATGCGATCCCTGTCAGGTTGCAGCACCTCCAAGTCTTTTCCAGTTTGATAGTTGGACTTGTCAAGGGAGCCCCAATTCTTTTGGAACCGGCAAAAGAGTTGGACATTGGGACCCGATGAAGCTCCAGAGCATGTAGAGAATACTGCACCAAGAATTATTTTGTAAATGTGATGGCGGCATGCCAAATGAAGGACTGTGCGACGGAGTCTCTGTTCTAGAAGAATGCACGCTCCTGATTGACGTCCCGTGTTCGATGCAGTTGTATCAAAGCAGAAGCCTGCAACCTTTTCATCCAAACACCATTCCTGTAACAGTTCATAAACTGCTGCAGCTTGATTCTCGCCCGTTCCTGATGTCAGTTTTGGTACACCAAGAAGTTGTGTTTCTCCAGTGGAGACAGCCGTTATCAAAACTGGAAGGCGGTCAATGGATGTGGTTGAACAGAGGAGAGATGGCAATAACTTGCTATCCCAATGCACAATGCATGTTTTGCCTTCGGCTTTGAATGCGTTGTGCAGGTCCGTCCATTGTTGCTGACGGTGCTTTTCTCTATGGCGCTTGACGCTGGAGCAGCTGATATTGAGCTCCCCAGGATAATGTCCCAGACTTCTGGCGGTTTCAGCTACCACAAACAGAGCATTGCGATCCGTTGTCCCTGTCCGATCCAGGGCTGCTGTAAGCTCTGGGGTCCAGACATTGTTAGGTCAAAACTGCTTCGTTTGTGGAGTTGCTTTCTTCTGTCCGTTATCTGAATCCGCAGATGTCGACGAGTCTTCACCTGACTCTGCTGAGGAAGAAGATCCTTCCAGCTGAACTTGGCTTGTAGTTGCCTCAGCTTCGGCAACATGTTTTTGTCTGCGCCTTTTCAGTTCTTCTCGCTGTTGCGATCTTGCTTCCGTGTTGGCCAGTTTCTTGTCCATCGCGCACATTGAGCCGCGGCGCCCTGGTTCTCGTTGCGCTATTAAGAATTCTTTGTCTTCTTGAATATGAATTAAAGACATTGCATTGGCATGCGCCACATCAAATAGGTTTTTCATTGCAACTTGGAATTCTTTTTCATTTGCCTCTTGTTTCCCTCCTCTCCCTTTGTTTTTCTTCAAAAGTTTCCACTGATTGAACAATTTTTTTTACTTTTTCTTGAATTTTGTCATTTCTTTGAACAGGAAGCCTGGCCTTTTCCCAGTAAGCTTCTACTTCACTTGTTACAATAGATGCACTTTCACTAACACCTTTGTTTAATGTCATATGGTGATGTAAAAATACACTTAACACTTGCTTCTTGCTGGGGAGCTTGGCCCCCAGAATTGTGGTGGACATTTCTTCAATGAGATAAAAACCACGTTTTTTCGCCATCTGAAAAGAATAAAGATACAAAGATAATAGTACAATGTCTTTGCCACCTCTCAGAGATGAGATTAGTTCAAATATGACGCAATCAAATGTAATCAGCGTGGAACTGAGTGGATGATACAAGATGATGCAACATTTTGTTATCTGCTCCCAGGGGGAAATCTCAAGACTTGTTGAGCCACCCCTAAATATTATTTGATTGGCTTCAAACTTTGTACACAGTGTTTTCTACCTAAATGGAACCAGAATCAGGCCAGGGAGCAAAGGAATTCAGGAATTCATTTTTATGGACCACCCTAGTGTTCAGTAAAGAATACTGGCATAAAGACCACGCCTTAAAATTCTACCTGAATAAAAAGTGCTTACCACCTTTTAACAGGGTGGAAGTTTAGGGTGAGATTATAGTAAGAAGGTTGTTAGGAGATTAACAGAATTGTCAGATACTGTATCCGTTGCAGCAAGCTGACAGGAGAATGAGAAATAAAAGGCAAAAGGGACAGGAGGTAATAGCTTTATCAGGAAAGATGTATATTGTATTCAATGAGGGACTGTTTACCTGTGTACCACTTCCAAACTAAATCTGGACTATCTCTCTGTCTTTTCTTAGCAGCTCAAATACTAGAGAAAAATCTGTAGCAAGCCTCTACATAAAAATAAGACAATTGCAAGCCACCCTATATAATTTCCCTAGGTGTAGGTAATAATTAAAATTCAGGATTATTACAGAGCCTTTTGACAATAAAAATCTTACCTTGTCTAACCCACAACACAAATGGTCACAAGGGCTTTTGATTTTCCTGTCGCACCCTGTCTGAAATCCACTTTACTGTATCAAACAAAATTATTACTTACCCAACTGAAGATCTGTTGTGAAGTCTGAGAGAGCCCCCATAAAATGTAATCTTCTGGTCTTGTAATCTTCTGGTCTAGTCTCCGCTTGGTCCTGGGTTCATTTCACAGAGACAGTAAGATAAGCATCACAAATAAGATAACCAAACAGGTGTGGCTTGGAAACAGGTCTTTATGTAGAAATAGGCTTATTACATAGTGAAGTGAGAGAGAATAGTCTATATGAAAGACTGTGTGTGCATGTGTGTGTGAGAGAGGTAAGAACATGTGGGTCAGAGCTTCATGGCAAGGTGTTCCAATGAAAATAGGAAGAGTGGGGGAGGGGTGAAGAGAATTGATTATCAGAGCCTCCTGTCCTTCATGTCCGATGAATAGTGGAAGAGAGAGAGAGAGGGGAGGGGAGGGGTGAAGAGAATTGATTATCAGAGCCTCCTGTCCTTCATGTCCGATGAATAGTGGAAGAGAGCAAGAGGAAGTGTTTCTGTCCTTTATAGTGAATTTTCTCTAGCACCTCCCTTTGAGGTCTGCTATTGTTTCTAGCAAGGAGAGGCTGCAGACCAATCTTCTCTAGCACCTCCCTTTGAGGTCTGCTATTCTTGATTTAGCAAGGAGGGGCTGCAGACCCATCTCAACAGGCCCTGAGACTGACATCAACAGGGGGTTAGAGCTAATCTCATCTTGTAAACTACTCTCATTAACTTTGGAGACTGATATCACCAGAGTAACAAAGCTGCATGAAATCCAAGGTCTGGGGAAAAAGCCATGACTCCTATGCCATGTATGCTGACACTGTCCTCTTCCCCTCCCCTGTTGTGGGAAATTCGATCACTGATGATCCCTGGGTTTGAACTGTCGATTTACTGGTGATTTTTGTGGAAATTGAAAGGTGCCGCGACCACCTCCTTTCCAGAGGGCATCCATTCGAAAATCCCGTGTTGGACTGCGTTGTTGACGGGGGGGGGGGGGGGGGGAGGAAGAGGAACAGTGAGCCAGATGGTTCAAACTGTCCATTGGATTGATGTTGACTTCTTTTATGACTCCTTTCTTGTTCTGAAATGGGAGAAGGAGATCTGTACCTAGATTTTTGATTATTACTCAAATTGTTTCTGGATTGCTGTCTTGGGGACCAAAGGGGCCTCCTATATGATGTGCTTCTATGTCTGTCTTTGAATTCGGACAAGCCATACGTCCAATAATAAACTGTATTGAGCTTATAATCTTCCTCATTCCTTTTAAATTTTTTAATCTTTGATTGTTTATATTCTATTGTGTTCTTATCAAAACTTTTTTCTCAACTTCATATTGTGTATCTTGTCTTTTAAGTATTTCTATTTTTGAATCCATTTGAGGTTTTAAAACCTCTGCCCTGCGTTTTGAGGTGTTGATCAATAAGATCATTAGATCCAAAGAACATTTGTTTAAAATTTTTATCCAGTTAGACTTGAAGGTTTCATCATCTTTGACCATTCCAGGAGCTTTTTGCATTCTGAGTCCCCTCAGAATAATCTTCTTCCGGCAATATTCTAATAATGAAGCTGCATGTAGTTCTTCTCTTATATGACGCTGCGTCATTCAGACCAAATCTCCCCATTCTTCTTCTAGATTTGTTTAAACGGTATACTGTAGCTGTCTAAACATGTCTAAAATCCATAATTCTCTTTATTTATCAGTAGTATAAACTTGGTACATAAGTGCACATAATTAAGAATCTATTTGACACAGTTTCTAAATGATTTTATGTGTTTTATTTCCCCTTTAACGATCCCTTTCAAAAAGACTTTAGAACACCTAGCATTTTTTATGTTTGAAAGTTAGTCATAACAATTTCCAACTTGAGTAATGCAACAGTGTATCCTCTTTTGATTATTTAGGGTTCTCTGGTATAACACAGTTTTTGTTGTTATTCTACAACCAGAGTTACATATAAAAGTTCTCTCTTACGTGAAATCCATCACAGGGTGCTTCAGTGAGTAATAATTAGTTGCTCAAACTCATTTTAAAGCAATTTCATTATAATAGCATTTGTAAAATTGACATGTTCCCTCCCTTTTTGGTGCTTTTATTTTATCCTTTGTTCTCAACTAGTAGCATTCACATGTTAGCCTCTGCCCAGTCATTTTGTCTTTTTTGCACATTTATGTAGTCACATATGTGTTTTTTAACATATTTATTTATGTACATAAGGTTTTTGTGTTTTAATAATTTATGATGTTTTTTTAATAACATGATATTTATGTGTTGATTTTATTTTATTTTACTGCACAAGCTGCATACCCCCTGAAGAAGGCGTTGCCGAAATGCGTTGGGGTTTATCTAATAAAGGATCCTGTGACATCACACGTCTCTTGCTCCTTGTGTCCTACAGAGAGTCAGTTGGACCATTAGATGATAGAGGGGTAAAAGGGGCACTAAGAGGGGACAAAGCCATAGCGAAAAGACTGAATGAATTATTTGCTTTGGTCTTTACTGAGGAAGATGTAAGGATGTTACCCATTTATTTTATTTATTTATTTAACAGGTTTTATATACCGCTTTATCATTTCAATCAAAGCGGTTTACATTGAAACTTAAACTTAGTAATGTACATTAAACAGGGACATTGATAACTTGGATTTTTTCTGAGGCAATGGAGGGTTAAGTGACTTGCCCAAGGCCACAAGGAGTGCTAGTAGGAATCGAACCCTGGTCTCTGGGTTCCCAAGTCAGTGTTCTTAACCATTAGGCTACTCCTCCACTCCATGACTGAAATGGTATTTAAAGGTGATGCCACAGAAGAATTGAAAGAAATATTGATACACCGGGAAGATGTATGTTTATGTTTATTTAAACATTTGATATACCGCTTCTTACAACTATTTGATAAACTGAAAAGTAGCAAATCACCAGGACTGGATGATATACATCCAAGGGTGTTGAAAGAACTGAATTATGAGATTGCAGGCCTACTATTAGTAATCTGTAAACTATCATTAAAATCATCTGTAATACCTGAAGACTGGAGGATGGCTAATGAAACACCAATTTTTAAAAAGGGTTCCAGGGGTGATCCGGGAAATAGACCGGTGAGCCTGCCGTCAGTACCAGGAAAAATGGTAGAAACCATTATAAAGAACAAAATTACTAAACATGTAGATAATCATGGCTTAATGGGAGACAGTGAACATGGCTTTAGCCAAAGAAGGTCTTGTCTTACTAATCTGTTATGCTTTTTTGAAGGTGTGAAAAAACAGGTAGACAAAGGTGAGTTGGTTGATATAGTATATTTGGATTTTCAGAAAGCCTTTCACAAGGTCCGTCATGAGAGACTTTTGGCGAAATTTAAAAGCTATTGGATAGGAGGCAGTGTACTATTGTGGATCAGGAACTGGTTAAAAGATAGAAAGTAGAGGGTAGGGCTAAATGGCCAATTTTCCCAATGGAGAAAAGTGAATAGTGGAGTACCCCAGGGATCTGTGCTGAGACCGCTGCTTTTTAACATATTCATAAATGACCTGGACATGAGAATGAGTGAGGTAATTAAATTTGCCGATGACACAAAATTATTCAAAGTTGTTAAAACCCATGAGGATTGTGAAAAATTACAAGAGGACTTTGATAAATTGGAAGACGGCGCATCCAAATGGCAGATGAAATTCAATGTGGACACGTGCAAAGTTATGCACCTAGGAAAGAACAACCCGATCTATGGTTATATGGCGCAAGGTTCTAAATTAGGAACCATCACCCAGGAAAAAGATTTAGGCGTCATCGTGGATAACATGTTGAAACCCTCCGCCCAGTGTGTAGCGGTGGTCAAGAGAGCAAATAGAATGCTTGGTATCATAAGGAAAGGAATGGAGAATAAAACAAAGGATATTATAATGCCTCTGTATCATTCCATGGTGCGACTGCACCTTGAATATTATGTGCAGTTCTAGTCGCTGTATCTTAAAAAGGATATAGCGTTATTAGAAAAGGTACAGAGAAGAGCCACCAAAATGGTAAAGGGGATGGAAGGATACCCCTATGAAAAGAAGCTAAAAAGATTAGGGCTCTTCAACCTGGAAAAGAGACGGCTGAGGGGAGATATGATAGAGGTCTATAAATTAATGACTGGAGTAAAATGGGTAAACATAGATTGATTTTTTATGCCAACAAAATATAGAAAGTCTAGGGGACATGCAATGAAGCTACAGTGTAATCTATTTAAGACTAATAAGAGAAAATATTTTTTCACTCAACATGTAATTAAACTCTGGAATTCATTACCGGAGGATGTAGTAAAAGCTGTTAGTGTAGCCAGGTTTAAAAAGGTTTGGACAAGTTCCTGGAGGAAAGGTCCATAACCCATTATTAAAGGGAACCCACAATTTTTACTGCTTGCCCCAATACAAGCATTGTGGAACCAGTGTCTTTTAGGGTAACTGCTAGGTACTTGTGACCTACATTGGCCACTGTTGGAAACAGGATACTGGGCTTGATGGACCTTGGTCTGACCCAGTATGGCAGATCTTATGTTCTTATATGTATTTAGAGATGTTCTCTGCTTATTTCCCCTGCCCTCTTGCCTTTCCTGCTTATGTTATTTCCTGACCTCTCCAAAATTTGTCACATTCTCTCCTTTATGCTTTTCTACCTATCCTCCCTCTGCATACTCGTCTCTTATACTCTGCTGCCTTTCTTCCTCCTCTTACTTCCCTCCTCATGCCCTTACCCTCCCATTTTCATCCCTCTCTCCCAAGCTACTTCTAACTTTTTTTCATTGCATGGCTCTTTACATAGAGGCTGCAGCCGCAGCAGGCCTCCTCCTCCATTGTCATTGGGCTTGGGCATCTGCAACACACTTCACCAGTCTGTGCTATGGACAGAGCCCATGGTAGAAGAATGAAGGTATGTGTGTTGTGGAGAGCTGAAACCCTGTGGCACTGGAGGAGATGGCTTGCTGTGGTTCCAGCCACAGCAAAGACTGGTAAAGTGTGCTGTAGGAACCCAAGTCCCATGACAGTGGAGGAGGATACTCTTTCTTTGGAAGATTATGTCTTCTAGTGCTGCAGTTTTGGCTTTCCATGGTACCAACTGCACTGCTCTTCCTCCTGTTCGGCATAGCACATATTTTTGTACATATGCAAACCTGTTTATGGAGAGATGGATAGACAGATCAACCCTCTCCAACAGTGCTGTTGCTCAGCAAATCACACCTAAAAAATAAAAAAAGCAGAAATGAAATAACAAAATGAAAATAGTTTATATGTATAACCCTAGGTCCTGGCAAATGCCTGTGCTTTGCCAGATCAGATTAATTTAAAATACATTGATGCTGCTATTGGTGACTGGAACTAAGCAGCGAGTCTTGTTTCTTGGTGCCATTAGATTGCCTCTGCTTTTCTTTGGCACCTTCAATTTTCTTTGTCAACCACTTCAGCACTCTTAGTTGGTCTTCTCTTGCCAGTGTTGACTGCATTTCCCTTAATGCTGTCTATGGAGGTCCTCTTCTTAGCATTCTTGGTTATCAGGGTTGTAGAGGGGCCCTTCACTTATTGCTATGATGGAGGTATTTTCAACTCTCTGCAGGGGGACTTGAAATGCTAGAGATATTTTGTCCTCGCCTCAGTTAGACTTGAAAGGCCACTGTATGAAGGAAGGTAGTCTATTTTTTCTTATGAGGGAAACTTTATACAGGACTTACCAGAATCCTTGGAAGTCAACAATGCAATCTTACTCAGTCCCAGGTACTTGCTGGATGCTGCTGATTTAGTCCTGCCAGACTTTGACTGTTGAGGTGATGAATCAAATTTTGACATTGAAGACAGAAATTATTTTGTTCCAACACTCTGCTGCTCCTCATTCTGAGACATCTGAGCACATGTCAAGCAAAATGGGTCAAAATATACACAAACCCGGCCACTTAATCAGCAGGCTCACCCCTACTGTCTTTTTTGATATTTGATAACGCTCTACATTACAGAAATTATCAGGATTTTCTATGTTGGTATTTGGTTGGGAAATCATGGGAGGGATATGGCGGGGGAGGAGTAAGGGGGAGAAAATGGTGGATTGGGAGGGGTAGTAGTAGATCTGAAAAGTATGTCTGAGGGTGATAGTTCTGTTGGGCACAAAGTGCATATGAACAACTGTGGGTAAGGGTTTTTATCTTCACTGCATATCAGAGGTTCTCAAACCAGTACTCGGGATACACCTAGCCCATCAGGTTTTCAGGATAACTACAATGAATATGCATAGATAGATAACTTCAATGGAGGTAATGTATACAAATTTATCATATATATTCATTGTGGCTATCCTGAAAACTTGACTGGGTTGAGAGTGCTTGAAGACATTCTTTTGGGACACATTCTTGATATTATTGTGTCTTGATGCTTTGGGGGATTATTGTGTCACGAGGAGAAGTACGTATGTTCTTTTTTCATTTGTACTTCTAAAGGGAGGGGATGTGGTAGGGGAAAGAGGTGAGATGGTGCTTCTTCAAAAAATGGTATTCTCTTGGTATTGCTTGGTGCGTGTAAAGAACCACATTGCTGCAGTGTTGTTCTGATTTGTTTGAGAATAAAAAGACTGAATCTAGGAGCATTTACAGTATTGCAATTGCCAGATGTACATGCGAAAGAGGCCAAGATGGGGTTTTAGTTTTTAAAACAGCAAGTCAGTACCCACATCTCAGTTAAGATGATATTTTGCTCTGGGAACTTTATTTTATTTGTTTCTTCTGTACCGCCCCTTCCAGAGATCAGGGGCGGTTTACAATTAACAGAATGTAAACAGAACAATTCACATGGAACAGTAGTTTAACCCCTTTCCAGGCTGAGCCCAAAACTCTTGGGATCCAAAATTCTGACTAAATATTCCTATCAAATGGTATATAATACAAGACCATAGCAGAAGGAAAATCACTATTAGAACATATTGAATAAGACGGGTACAATTTTCCTGAAATATGCAAAAATTAACCAGGCTGCAGAATGTGGATTAAAAATTTAAAGTAGGCCTTGAAAGGGTTAACTATTTACAGGAACATATCTTACAAATCAAATTTTGTAAAACTTAGTAGAGCTTGTTAGATCCACTATTTACTATTTACATAGGTGCAAAGTGTATTCTGTAGTTTTATGAGGTATGCAAAGGAACCTTAGTTTTTAAAGGTACATAGTCCACTGTGGGCGTTTAGAAGAGAAAGAGGGGTAGTGAGTGTGTGGGGGGGGGGGGTTTAGTTGGTTGTTCCTTGAGTGTGTTGTATGTCATCTGTGTGTGTGTGTGGGGGGGGGGGGATTACAATTGGGTTTCCAAAATGTTCGGTGAATAGGAACGTTTTGAGTCCCTTTCTAAATAACTATAAGTCTTTGATCATGCAAATTGGTAGTGGCAGATCATTCCAGAGGCTTGGTGCGGTGAATGAGAAGGCTCTAGAGCTTGTGTTGTGTTTTGTCCTGCAAATGGCTTTGGGTATTACAAGGGAGTGGTTTGCGTTTAGTCTGCGTGTTCTGGATTCTGGTGGTGTGTGTAGGAGGGTGGTGAGGTAGGAGGGGGAAATGTTATTAAGTAATTTGAATGTTGTTATAAGTATCTTGTATTTTATCCAGCTCTGTACTGGGAGCCAGTGTAGGTCTTATAGGATAGGGGTTATATGGTCGGTAAGGCAGGCTTTGGAAACAACTCTGGCAGTGATGTTTTGGGCCCTCTGTAGTGTTTATGTTTTTGAGTGGGAGTCCATGTAGTAGATTATTACAATAGTCGAAGTGAGGGGTAATTAGTGTGTGGACTACTGACTTAAAGTCATAGGTGTCCAAGAGGGGTCTTAGATGCTGCACAGTTTTCAGTTTAAAGAAGATGGTTTTTACTGTTTGTTTTATATGGGGGAGCATGCTGAGGGTGTGATCTAATATTATCCCAAGGTGTTTTACTTCTTGTTTAACAGGGATGACTATATTGTTGATCGGGATGGTTTTAGAGTGGACAGCATCTTGGTTCCTCGATACAAACATGGCTTCAGTTTTTTTGAAATTGATATTAAGGTGATTGGTCTTTAACCAGGATTCAGTTTCTCGTATGCATTCTGACAGGTTGTGGTAGGAGGAGTTGTTTGTGTCTATGGGGAGGGACAGCATAATGTCGTCGGCATAAATGTAATGATCAATGTTGAATTTCCTGAAAATGTCTGTAATGGGTTTCAAATATAAGTTAAAAAGTAAGACTGAGAGAGCCGAGCCGAGCCAATCCTTGTGGTATCCCTTGATCTTGGGGGAATGTGTATCTGAAATTTCTTGGCCCATTTGGACACGCAGCATACGATTTGATATGTATGACTTAAACCAATGAAGGACAGTATCTCCTATGCCTAGTTGTGTCAATTTCCCGATTAGTGTGTTATGATTGATATTGTTGAATGCTGACGCTATATCTGTAAAGAGGAGAATGAATCCTCGCCTATGGTCATCTGTACCTCTGATGAGGTGGTCCATTAGTGTTACCAGTAAGGTTTCGACTCCATGACAGGGATGAAAACCAAATTGGTGAGAGTCCAAGGGGGCATAGAGGTCAATGTAATCTTGGAGTTGCAATTGGATGATTTTTTCTATTAGTTTGGCAACAAATGGTATGCTATTGGTCTGTATGAGCTTGGTTCTTTGGGATCCAGTGTGTTGTTCTTCAGTATGGGGCGGATGGAAGTAAGTTTAAGGGCATTAGGCATGAAGCCTTGCGAGAGGGAGTGGTTGACTATGTGTAGGAGTTGTTGGGCCGGTTCCGTTTTGGTGGACTTGATCCAGGACACAGGGCAGGGATCTAGGGGGGAGGTTGTGGTGTTGATCACGGTTATAATCTTGAGAAAGTGTTTTGATCAATTAAATGGAAATTATCCCATTTGTTGGGGTTTGTTGAGCATGGATGTGTAGGGGTGAAGGAGTTGCAGGACTTATTTTTTAGCTTATCTGCAAAATGGGCGGCTAGTATTTGCATGTTTATTATACCAGGTTGCGATTCTTCTTTACATGTTCTTGTTAGGGATAGCAATTGTGAATAGTTCCCTGGGTCGATTAATAGACTGATTTATGATCTTTGTGTGATAGTCTCTTTTAGATTTGTTAATTGCATCCTTGTATGTGTTGAGAAGGTTGAGGTACTGTGATTTATTTTTATGTGTTTTGGTCAGTCTCCATCTTTTTTCTTGTTTTCTCAGTTGTCTTTTTAGTGTCACCCACCTACATACCCCCCCAAAGGCAAAGGACCTGGGGGTTTCAGTGAGGCCTCTTCTTAGGTAGCAGGGACAAGTAGTGCCCCCTGGGAGTTGAAGTCCCACTAGCTATTCAATAAAAAGAGTGTAGTCGTGGACGAGTAGCTAGGCTGATAAAGAGGTATTTTATTTCCCTTCCCGGGAGAACTTCTGCAGTCAGGAATCACAAAGGAAAATAAACCATGCTTCTGGCATAACACAAAATGGAACTACAAAAATTACACAGGAAAGCGTAGTTACTCACCTGTAACAGGTGTTCTCCAGGAGCAGCAGGAATCAGTCCTCACTTATGGGTGACGTCGGCGCCGACGGAGCCCTCGCGGAGCAATTTTCCCCAGCTTTCAAAGAAAGCCTTTGGGAATTGCAGCGCGCATGCGCGGTAGTCTTCCCGCCCGAAGGTGCCATCTTAGCCAGTCAGATGACATAGCTAAAAAAGACAGCATAAAAATTTGCAAAAAGAACATAAGCAGACGATTGCAACTCCAAGGGGAGGAGGGAGGGTAGTGAGGACTGATTCCTGCTGCTCCTGGAGAACACCTGTTACAGGTGAGTAACTACGCTTTCTCCAGGACCAAGCAGGAAGTCAGTCCTCACTTATGGGACTCCCAAGCTCAAGGCTACCGGAGACCCTAAGCACAAAAATGAGCTCCCTCTAGCTCAGCAGCACAGAAGGAAAGAATCTTCGCTGAATTATCACCCACCGGTAGCCCACATCCGGGATGGAGGGTAGGAGTTGCTCAGACCTCAAAGAGATTACGGAGGACTGCCTGTCCGAAAGCACTGTCCCTACGGGACTCCCTCTCGAGACAGTAATGGACCGCAAAAGTCTGGCTCGAAGACCAAGTAGCGGCCCGGCAGATGTCTGCCAGCGGAACAGAGCGGAGGTAAGCCACTGACGTGGCCTTTGCCCGAACGCAATGAGCCGTGACTCGACTTTCTAAGGCGAGTCCGGCTGCCCCATAAGCCCAAGAGATACAGTCCGCAACCCAGATGGACAGAGTACGCTTGGAGACCGGGAGCCCCAATTTATTGGGGTCAAAGGACACAAAAAGCTGCGCAGCTTTACGGTGCTCCCGCGTACGGTCAAGGTAGAAGTTCAACGCCCTTCTACAGTCCAGGGTATGGAGGACCGTCTCAGCTCGGCTGGAGTGTGGTCTGGGAAAGAAGGTTGGAAGTACCACCTCCTGATTCAAGTGAAAAGGGGAGACCACTTTAGGCAGAAACTTTGGGTGAGTCCGTAGGACTACCCTATTCTTGTAGAACCGAGTGTAGGGGGGATCAGACACGAGGGCCTGTAATTCACTTACGCGCCTAGCGGAAGTGAGGGCTATCAAGAACAGCGTTTTCCAAGACAGAAAACGGAGAGAGCAGGTAGCCATAGGTTCAAAAGGCGGACAGGTGATCCGCTGTAAAACCACATTCAGGTCCCAGTCAGGCGCTGGCGGGCGCAGAGGTGGTTTAAGTAGTAGGAGACCTCGGAGAAACCTCGCTACGAGAGGGTCGTTGGAGAGAGGTCTGCCGTCCACCGGCACATGATGTGCGGAAAGAGCACTGAGGTGAACTTTGACGGAGTTGGACTTAAGTCCCAGATTAGAGAGGTGTAGCAAGTACTGTAAGATCACCGACACCGGGCAGGAGAAGGGATCCTGAGACTGTTGGGTACACCAGACTGCAAAGCGACGCCATTTAAGGGCGTAGCATTTGCGGGTAGAAGGCCGTCGCGAAGCCAAGACGACCTCCTCCACCTCTGCCGGCAAGAGGAGAGGAGCAAGGACTACCCTCTCAGCAGCCAGGCCATGAGGTTGAGAGACCTGAGGTTGGGGTGCAGTAGGGACCCCTGATCCTGGGTGAGGAGATCCGGTTGCACCCCCAGAGGGATTGGATCCTCCACCGCCAGTTGCAGCAAGAGCGGAAACCACGGCTGCCTGGGCCAGCGAGGGGCCACCAGGATCATGAAAGCTTTGTCTCGGAGAACCTTGAAAAGGGTCCGAGAGACTAACGGGATGGGAGGGAAAGCGTACAGAAGGCTCCCCGACCATGAGATCAGAAAGGTGTCCGCCGCCACCCGAAGGGGGTGAGGCTGACGAGAGCAGAAGCGAGGAAGCTGCCGGTTGTGAGGACTGGCAAAGAGATCCACTGTGGGGAGGCCCCACCTGAGGAAGAGCTTCTGAACAATCAAGGGGTCCAGACGCCACTCGTGCGGCTGGAGGACCCTGCTGAGTTTGTCCGCCAGGCAATTTTCTTGGCCCGGGAGATAAACTGCCTTGAGGAGAATGCCGTGACTGACGGCCCAAGAGCAGAGCTTCTGTGCCTCCCGGCAGAGGAGGAAGGAGCCCGTGCCCCCCTGCTTGTTCACGTAGAACATGGCAACTTGATTGTCCGTCTGGACAAGGACGGACTGTTGGGAGGTCAGGTGGGAGAAGGCCTTGAGAGCTAGGCGGATCGCCCTGAGCTCCAGGAAGTTGATCTGCTGAGCAGACTCCCACTTGGTCCAGAGGCCTTGAGTACGTGCCTCTTGGCAATGGGCTCCCCAGCCCAGGAGGGATGCATCGGTGGTCAGCACCCGGGTCGGCTGAGGTGACTGGAAAGGCATTCCCAATACCAGGTTCGGCTGCCGGAGCCACCACCGGATAGACGAGACCAGCGGCTCGGAGACGCGCACCAGGTCTGCTAGGCCGCCCGTGGCCTGTCGCCACTGCTGGCGGAGACACCACTGAGCAGGCCGCATATTCAGGCGGGCATTGGGGGTCACATGGACGGTGGAAGCCATATGGCCGAGCAGTCTCAGGAAGCGCCTGGCGGAGACCAGGGGCTGGCTGCGAAAGCGGTCGGCTAGGTCCATGAGCCGCTGAGCCCTGTCGAGCGGTAGGTACGCTCGCGCCTGAGGGGTGTGCAGCCTTGCGCCGATGAACTCGAGATCCTGTGAGGGGAGCAAAGTGGACTTTGCGAAGTTGATGACAAAGCCCAAGTGCTGCAGCAGAGTCACCGTGCGGCACGTGGCGGTGGTGACCTCCTGAGCGGACGCTGCTCTGATGAGCCAGTCGTCGAGGTACGGAAAAACATAGAGGCCGTGAAGCCGGAGATGGGTCGCCACGACCGCGAGACATTTTGTGAAGACCCGCGGTGCGGAGGACAGGCCGAAGGGCAGTACTCTGTACTGGTAATGATTTCCTGCCACCACAAACCTTAGGTATTGGCGGTGGCTTGGGTGGATGAGGATGTGCGTGTAAGCATCCTTTAGATCCAAGGAGCATAGCCAATCTCCCTGCTGGAGGTAGGGCAGAAGGATTCCAAGGGTAAGCATTTTGAACTTCTCCCGCACAAGGAACTTGTTGAGGTTGCGCAAGTCCAGGATGGGTCGGAGGCCTCCTGTTCTCTTTGGTATCAGAAAATACCTTGAATAGAAGCCCTGACCTCTCAGGTGGTGTGGCACCGGTTCCACCGCCCGATCCTGCAGAAGACCTGCTAACTCCTGAAGGAGCAACTCCCTGTGCAGAGGGGGGCGCGGAGGCTCTCCCGGAAAATAGGAGGGAGGGACCTGATGGAAGTGGAGAAGGTAGCCCTCTCGCACGACCTGAAGCACCCAGGCATCTGCGGTGATGCTGGACCACCTGTCGGCGAAGTGAACCAGCCGGCCTCCGGTGCTGGGGGGAACCAGCGGGGGGGGAGAGGCTATGCTGAGCGAGTCAAAAACCCCCACCCTGCTGAGCAGGGGCTGGTGGCGCAGGCTTGGGGGCTTGCTGCCTACGGGACCCGTTACCCCGTCCCTTGGCCTGCTGGCCCTGTTGGGGAGCTGCAGGGGCCTGATAATGGGGGTATTGTTTGTAGGCAGCCGCCTTCCTCGGGTAAAAGGTCTTTTTTCCCGAGCCCTTCTTTTTCTGGGAAGGGGCGGAGGTCTTCCTAGAAAGCCTGGTCCTGGTGAGAGTCTCAGTCTCAATTTGTGCAGCCTTTTCCGCCATGGGCTTGCCAAAGAGGTTTTCGCCTCGGCAGGGGACATCGACCAACTTGTCCTGTACCCAGGGCTCAAGGTCGGATGACTGAAGCCAAGCCTGTCGGCGGGCACCGATGCCGGCTGCGGCTACTCGAGCCGAGGCTTCAAAGCCATCATAGGCTGCCCGGGACATGAACTTTGAGCATTCCCGAATACCTGTGGACAAGGCTAGGAACCTCCGCAAGGGTTCCTCGGACAAACCAGCGGAGAAGCCGGCTAGCTCTTTAGCCAGATCCCTGAGATACATGCCCATGTAGAGCTGGTAAGTCTGGACACGACAGGCGAGCATAGAGCCCTGGAAGCACTTCTTGCCAAGGCCATCCAGGTTACGGGCCTCCCTTCCAGGAGGCACCGAGGAGTGCATCTTCTGGCTCTTAAGACGATGCATGGCCGATTCCACTACCATGGAATGGTGTGGCAACTGCGCCTTTTGAAAGCCAGGGCTCTTGCGGACTCGATAGATAGAATCGACCCGCTTGCTCAGGACCGGCGAGGAGGCCGGACTCTCCCACATGCGGAAGAGCAGTCGTTCCAGCATAGGAGGAACCGGCACAGTAAAGTGCTCCCTCGCGGGAGAGTCATACTGGAGGGCGTCGAGCTCTTCGGCTCGAGGCTCCTCCTCGGGGTCCGCAGGGAAGGCCAAAGCCTTGGCCATATCCCTAACGAAATCCGAGAACCGGGCATCCTCCGGGGGGGACTGCTTCCGAGGCTCGGACTCCGGAGAGTCCGATGGGACACACCGAGTCCGGAAAGAATCAGGTGACTCTTCTTCCTCCGACTCCCAGACCGACTCCGACGAGGACTCGGTGGGGTCGGCTCGGGCAGGGTGCGGCGCCAGCCGCCCCGACGCCGAGGGAGTCGGCGTCGGCGACCTCGGTCCCGAACGGGAGGCCGAGGGCGACCTCGACCGAGGATCGACTCGAGTTCTCATCGACTCGAGGATCGGCTCGGTCTCCGGGGTCGACTTGGACGTCGACGTCCCGGCGGTCGGGGCAGCGACGCCAGCGAAGCCAGCGAGCAGTGCCCGCTGCTGGTCCATGAAGGCAGACAATCTGCTCTCCAAGGCCGTCAACCTGAGTCCGAGCTCAGGCGACCCAGCAGCCCCCGACTCGGGCCCCGACGGCGTCGGGCCCGACGTCGGCTGACGCGGAGGCGAGTCCAGAAGGACAACAGGACTTACCCGGGCAGGCATCTCCGACTCCAGGCGAGGTCGCTTCGGGAGGTGATCCTTCTCCAAGGACCCGGGGCGGCTGTCGGGGCTATGCGACCTGGCCCTCGCGGAGCCAGGAGCGTCCACCGACGCCGCCCTCGCGGGTTTTTCCTTCCGTCGATGGTCCCCGGAGGGAGAACCCCGGTCGGAGAAGCTCCGTCGACGGTCCGAACTGGAGCCTTTCGACAGTGAGGCCTCCGACGAGGTCCGGGTACGGCTGGGGTCAGCGAAGATTCTTTCGCGCTGATGCCGCCGACTTCTCAACGCCTTCGAGGACAGTTTGCTGCAGGGCCCACAGATCAGTTCCTCGTGATCTGGGCCCAGGCAGCGGAGGCAAAGGTCGTGTGAGTCGGTGAGTGACATATTTCGGTCACACCGACCACACCGCTTAAAGCCACTGGCAGCCATCGGGGGAAAAAGGGCCCCTGCGAGGTCAAAGGACCGGGCTGCCAGGGAAAAACGAAAACTGACTAAGTCAGAAAAACCGAAAAACCGTTAGAGGACTCGAGACCGGCGTCGCGAGTCCGGGCGGGAAAACGACCGGCGTCGAACCGAAAGAAAAAAGGATAAATACAGAGGAAAATCAACTTTTTCGCGGGGACAAGACGGGGACGTCTGTAGGGCTCCGCGGAAAAAAGAAGACTGGCTAAGATGGCACCTTCGGGCGGGAAGACTACCGCGCATGCGCGCTGCAATTCCCAAAGGCTTTCTTTGAAAGCTGGGGAAAATTGCTCCGCGAGGGCTCCGTCGGCGCCGACGTCACCCATAAGTGAGGACTGACTTCCTGCTTGGTCCTGGAGAATGCTTCTTTTCAGCTTAAGACAAAACAAAAAGTGCAAAACAAGCCTTGTACCTTACAACAGTTGTGGATTGAAATCTGTTCCTTTAAACAGATTTCCCTTCTGCACGCTTCAGCAGAAAGAGGTCACATTATCCGCAAATACAAGTGTACAATCCATCTGGAAATCCTCTGAGTTTTCCACACAGTAATCACAGTCCATGGCCTCATGAGCTTCCCTGCAATTCTCTTCTGTGGGATTGGAACTTACACCAGTATTCAAAAATCCCTCCTCTCTCTGGCAAGGGCTTCTCTCTTCCTCACTAGTAAAGTGGAATGGAAAGTTACCATGCAGTGTAGACTTTCCCTCTAGAGGGCCATACACTTCAGGACAAGCGTATGTAAAATCCTGCTTTTCAAGTGCCCCTCTACTCCAGGGAATTGGCCTTTCTTCAGGCTGGCCTCTGCCGGAACCTTTGTAGCTGGGAAGCTGAAAATAGCCTTTCTCCCTTGAAAGCTTTTCACTTCCCCTTACAGGACGTGTTTCTTTGAGCCTGGAAATCTCCTTTGGACCAGAGCTTCTATTCCCCAGGTACCTGCTCTCATGGAAGTTCCCTCTCACAGCTTCTCTCCGTTTGCTGGTAGGAATCCCTCTGTGTCCCCAACGACCATACTCTGGTTCAATGCAGCCGAACTTCTCTGGCACTAACCTCAGGTATTCCCCCTCTTGGGCAAACTCCTCTGAGACGCTGCTGGACTCCCCGTCTGAAGTTCTCAGGTATGTGTCCTGGTTAGCGTTCCTGTTAGCTCTCCCGTGTGTTCTGCTCTCCCCTTTTCCGTGTGTTCTGCTCTTTCTCAAGACTGACTCATTTTTAAGTGCGTCACTCTTTGAGTTTCTCATAAGCTCAAGTCTCTGCAGCTGTTCCTGATCCTCTAATGAGCTATGAGGTAATGCTTTGCTGGGGCATTTACCTACACCCGGTGCTAGTGTTTTTGTTGGTTGCCTATAGCAACCCCTAGCCATGTGCTTTGAGCTGCCCATTTTAAAACTGCTCTGCCCATTTTCTTCTGTTTCCATAGGCACTATTTGCCTTACACCATGACATTAGTTAAGTGAGTTCCTGTGTGAACCACTTTTCAGATCTCTTTAGAAGTTTTTTTAGGGGTGCCTATAGTGGGGGAGGCTGCCTTTTGAAAGACTTGTTCCACCTATCTATGGATGTGTTGATGTTCTTGACAGAGCTGAACTACCATTACATGCAATGCTGGTTTTGTTTTGTACCCCTTTTGGCTATCTGCCACGCTGGGATGACAGGTATATGCTGTTCCATACCTAAACCAAAACTCATGGACCCTCTTTCCTATCTTTACACCTAGCTTCTGTATCTGTTCAAGCATGCTGAATTATGTTAGTTTTGATTACTACCACTTCTGGCAGTAGGCTATTCCTGGTATTACCAGAGTCTCAGCAATATATAGTACTTCTTGGAAGATTTCCTCCCTCTAGTAGCATAGCTAGTATTGAATGAGGCTGCAAAGAGCCAGGGGCCATCTGCCAGTGGGTGAAGTGTGTGATTTAGTACTAGTAGGCCACTGCTCTCATTCACCTTCCTCTATACAGCATCAGTATGCTAGTCTCCACAGCTGCCTCCTCCCTCAGCAACTGTACTTCCACTTTGGTGCAGAAAAGATGATCTGAGCAGGAGGAGAAGGGGGCTCAGAGTCACCACACCCTGCACTGTTGCTAATTGCCACAGAAACAATTTCAATCCCAAAAATTACCATATAGACCAAATAGTTTAACACAATAAACATAAATCATAAAAATATTAAGCATATAGTTACTCACCTGTAACAGCAGGAATCAGTCTTCACATATGGGTGACATCGGCACTGACAGAGCCTGCACGGGTATGCGCCCCAGAGTCCAATAGGAAAGCCTTTAGGAGGACTCCACTGCACCTGTGTGCCTGCCTTCCTAACTTCTCTACTGTGTAGCTGAGAGAAAGAGAAAAATAAATCAACCCTACAACTCATAGGGCTGGTTATGAAGACTGATTCCTGTTGTTCCCAGAGATCACCTGTTACAGGTGAGCAACAACACTATCTCCAGGAACAAGCAGCAATGCAGTCTTCACATATGAGACTCACTAGCTCCCAGAGTAGCATGGGGGGGGGGGGGGGGAGGAGGAGGAGGAGAGAGCAGTGTGATCCCTGAGGCTAAATGTTAGAACCAAAGAGTGTGGACATGATGTGGCCCGTTGGACTCAATTCCATGAGGCTGTACCACCTCTGATGATAGTATGGTCTCTTGTAGAAGTCTGGGACAGAGGGTAGGCGTTGAGCTTAGGTCCCAAAAGTGCTCGAGCACAGCTTAGCCAAAGACAGTGTCCCAACAGGAGTCCCTGTCCAGACAATAACGTGCAGCAAAAGTATGAAAGTAAGACCAGGTTGCTGCCAGACAACTCTCCTCTGTGGATGCTGAACAGAGAATGGCTACAACAGTTGCCATAGCCCACAAGTTATGAGCAATGACATGACCTTGCAAAGAGAGTCTTGCTTGCATTTAAGCAAATGAAATGCAATCTGCTATCCATCTGGACAGTGTTTGTTTTGTTACCAGTAACCCAAGGTAACTGGGATCAACAGAAACAAATAATTGAGAGGATTTTCTGTGAACCTTAGTTCTATCCAAGCAGTAAGCTAGCGCTCACTTGCAGTCTAAGGTGTGTAGCACTGCTTCAGCCTGAGACACGTGTAGTATAGGGAAGAAAATCGAGATGATTACTGACTAGTTTAGATGTAAGGAGGAGACTACTTTTGGAAGGAAATGCGGATGGGTACAGAGAACCACCCTGTCATGGTGGAACTGGGTATATGGCAGATCTGCCACCAGAGCCTGCAGTGAGCTAACGTGAGGGCAATGAGGCAGAGTACCTTCCAAGATAGCTACCACTTCACTGAGGTTGCTAAAGGCTTAAAAGGAGGCTTTAGAAGTTGAGAGAGAACCACATTGAGGTCCCAGGCCACCGGAGGCAGCTTAATGGGTGGCTTGGACAGTAGGAGACCCCGCATGAAGCATGCTACTGTCCACCAAATGGTTTGTGAGAGACCGCAATGCCACTAAGATGAACTCTTACTGAGTTAGTCTTAAGAACTGCCAAGGACAAGTGGAGGAGATATTATAGAAGGGACTCTATTGAGCAAGCAAAGGAATCAATGCTCTTTGGTGAGAACCAGAGGGCAAACTTTGGCCACTTGAAGACATAAGATCACCTGGCGGACTCCTTACATGATGCAAAGAAGATAGCTTTGACCTCCTGTGGCAGGTTGAGGTCAGTGAGCACTATCCCTTCAGCAGCCATACTGTGAGGAGAAGGGAGTGAAGAATGTGGAGGAGGAGCATCTCTTGGTCCTGGGATAGGTGTCCAGGCACACATCCGAGTCTGAGAGGTTGAGTCTGAACAAGAAGAAGAAGCAGAGGAAACCACAGTTAACGGGGCCAAAAAGGGGCTATGAGTCCTTGTCCGCTTGTAGCTTGAACAGCATTTTGGGTATCGAGGGGATGGGAGGAAATGCATAGAGCAGACCCTGCCCCAATAGAGAAGGAAGGCATCCAGGGCCTGTCGCTTCAGAGATGGAAGCCTGGAGCAGAAGAGTGGAAACTGTGTGTTCTGCGGAGTGGCAAAAAGATCTAGGAGTGGGGTTCCCCACATTCAGAAGATCCAAGCAGCTGTTTCCTGCTGTAAGGTCCACTGTGTGGAAAGAGGATACGGCTTAGCCTGTCCAGAAAGACATTGAGTTTTTTTGGGAGGTACACCACTCTGAGGTGAGTGCGGTGTGTGATGGCAAAGAACCACAGGTGAAGCGCTTCCTCGCATAGGAGATAGGATCCTGTCTCCCCTTGTTTGTTCACATAGAACATGGCAACCTGGTTGTTTGTGTTGACTAATACCTGTTGCCAGAAAGTTGGGGTTGAAAAAACCGAAGGGCATTTGTTAGTGCCCGTAGTTCTATGAGGTTGATCTGCAGAACAGATTCCTGTTGTGTCCACAGTCCCTATGTGGTTAGGTCATTCAGATGCGCTCCCCAACCCCGCTTGGAGGCATCTGTCATCAGGGTGATCCACCACGAAGGTTCTGTGAGGAACACCACTACTGAAGAGACTTAGTTAGTTGAGGGGTGATGTGAATCTGGTCTCCGAGACACCCCTCTGCTTGCTTCGTTAGCAAAGACAGAGTCTATTAGGCTTGTCATATGTGTAATCGAGCATAGAGGACAACATGGACCGTGGAGGCCATGTGTCCCAACAGACAAAGCATCTCTTGAGCTGTTACGTGGCTTTGCTGCTGCATTACTTTCACCAGCTTAACCCTTTGAAGGCCTACTTTAAATTTTTAATCCACATTCTGCAGCCGGGTTAATTTTTGCATATTTCAGGAAAATTGTACCCGTCTTAGTCAATATGTTCTAATAGTGATTTTCCTTCTACTATGGTCATGTATTATATACCATTTGAAAGGAATATTTAGTCAGAATTTTGGATCCCGAGAGTTTTGGGCTCACCCTGGAAAGGGGCAGCCGGGAACATCAATCTTGAGGAAGAAAAGCTCCGGTCTGTTAAGCGTCTAAGAATGCGCCGATGAACTCCAGTCATTGCGTTGGAGCGAGATGAGACTTTGGGAAGTTTAGAACAAATCTCAGATATTTGAGCACTGTGATGGTGCAATGAAGGGAGAATTTTACCTCCTGCTGGGCGTCTCCCCTGATTAGTCAGTCATTTAAGTAAGGGAAGACGAAGACCCCCGAAGTGTAGAGATAGGCAGCGACTACTGCCATGTATTTTGTGAAGGCTTGCAGTGCAGAGGTTAAGCCAAAGGACAGCACCCATTATTGGTAGTTTCTCTGAAACATGAAACACAGATACGGTCTGTGCTGAGGATGGATCAGTAAATGCGTGCACGCCTCCTTTAGGCCTAGAGAACATAACCAATCGTGCCTCTGGATGTATGGGAGAAGAGTTCCCAGGGACATCATTTTGAATTTTTCTCAGACCAGGAACTTGTTAGGTTTCTAAGATCCAAGATGGGCCTGAATCCACCTGCTTTTTTTTTTAAAATGAGAAAATATGTAGAGTAGAAGCCCATCCCTTCTTGAGAAAGAGGAACTCTTTCTATGGCACCCTGGGACAACAGGATGGACACCTCTTCTCTTAAGAGAGTGCTTTGGAGGGGATGGGTGGGATAGTCCCCTGTGAGGCAGATACCTGCTTTGGACAATGTTGAGAGTCCACTGTTCCGAAGCTATGAGGTGCTACCTGTGGGTATAGGAATAGAGTCTGCCTGTAATGTGGAGGGGGGCTGGGAACCCTCCAGAGGCAGAGTGACAAATGCTTTCTAGGAAGGAGTCAAAAAAACAGGCACAGGTTGTGCCTGAGCTGCTGGATGAGGCATGGGAGTCTTGGGCTTTTTGGGTTGGCGAGGGCCCCATTGTCGCTGTTGAGGATGCTGAGGCTGATAGTGGGTAGGAAGGATATCTCTTCTTCTTAGAATATAAAGGTTTCTTGGGAAGAGCCTTCCTTTTGGAGGAGCCAGCCATTTTCCTGGAACGGCGTTTGAGGGTGAGATCATTTGTCTCAATCTCTCTGGCTTTTTCTCTCCAACCTTTGCCAAAAAGGCTTTCTTGAGTACATAGGATATTGGCAAGCATGTCCTGGACCCACTATTCAAGATCTGATGCCCGTTACCAGGCAATCCTGTGAGCCCCAATGCAGACTGTTAAAGCTCTGCTTGTTGACTCAAAGGCATCAAAAGTGGCCCTGGTAATAAATTTTGAAGTATTTTGGCCTTGCTTGATGAGTGTCTGAAATGCACTCTGTTTATCAACAGGAAGCATGGGGGCAAACGTCTCTAGATCCCTAGTGGCATCCTTGAGAAACATACCTGTGATAGCAGGGGTGTCAAACTCCAGTCCTGGAGGGCCACAAACCAGTCAGGTTTTCAGGGTATCCCTAATGAATATGCATGAGATATATTTGCATACAATGGGGGCAGTGCATGCAAATATATCTCATGCATATGGGAGGAGTGGAGGAGTGGCCTAGTGGTTGGGGCAAGGTACTTCAGGCCAGAAGATCAGGGGTTCAAATCCCACTAGAGGACAGCAACCTTGGGCCGGAAGGACTGGGGTTTCTAGTCCCACAGGTGCTCCTTGTGGTCTTGGGCAAGCCACTTAACCCTCCATAGCCGATGTTCCCTGTAAAATAGTTATCTCCAAGTTATAATGCCCTGTTCAATGTAAACCACACTGATGTAGAATAGCATGGTATATAAAAGAAAATAAATACATTAGGGATAACCTGACTGGTTTGTGGCACTCCAGGACTGGAGTTTGATACCCTTGCTATATAGCATGTAGGATTTAGTCCTGGAGGCCAACATGCATGCCTGAAAGCATCGATGCCCAAAGACATCAAGTATCCTCGAGTCTCTACCCGGAAGCATGGCTGAGTGTTTTTTTAAACTCTTTATTACAGCAAATCGCTGATTCTACCACCACTGAGTGGTGGGAGAGTTGAAGCATCTGGAAGCCTGGGCACTCTGGAACTCAGTACATGGTACAGAGCATCTTGCTGACAGGTGGAACTATGAAAGAAGCCTCCCACATGAGGAGCATAAGATGTGATGCACCAGTAAAGTAGCCACTTTCTTGGGTGTGGGAGGGTATTGGAGTATCTCCGATTCCTCAGCCTTCTGTTCTTTCTCTGAGGCTACTGTGATGGCCAGTCTTGCTGCCTTGTCACAAATGAAGTCCTGGAAAGACAAATCTTCTGGTGGGGACCTGCGCTGCTACCGGTGGAGGGGAAGGGTCTGGAGTAATGTCTGGAAGTTCCTGGAAATCCAGTGATCCCTCATCAGAAGAACTGGAATCAGAGTCTGACAAAACGTCGAAGTATCGGCAGTCTTGTTTTTGACCTCGATGCTTCATTGATGTCGAGGGTTGATGCCGATACTGATGCTCAGAGGAATCGGGAGCCATGGCAGTTTTAGCCTCTTGGGTACTGGGGTATCCGTTGTTTCCAATGGAGGCATTGGCCTCGGGAGTTCCAACGATGCAGGTTTGAGGGCCGGTATCAGGGCCAATACTGTTTGCTGTAGGCAGGGTGCTGAAGCTTGCACTGCTGAAGCTATCTATACTGTCTTTAACTGAGGCTGCCAGGAGTGCAGCCAAACTCCTCTCGAGAGCTAGCATGCGTTGGTTCAGGGAGCTGGCCGACGTCTGGGTGGAATCACCAACAGGGCATTGAGCCACTGTCCCAGAGCATGGAAGTAGATTCCTCGGGAGCATCCTGGAGCCTCTCCTGTGCTTTCAAGGACAGGTCCTCCCGCTGGGGCTGCTTGGCTGGCCGGTCTGCATTGACAGCACCCCTAGGGGAGTCTTGATGCTTATGCTGGGACTGTCCTCTAATCTCTGTATCGGTCTTCAATGCCAATGACTTCTTAGAAATCAAATTTATGTTTGGACTTGAAAGAGACCCGAGATCTATGAGAGGAAGCCAATTTTCTCGATGATGTGGAAGCCACTGAAATAGAGTCCGGGGTGACCAGCAATCCATACTGTTTGGCTCTATTCTTTAGGCCTCTCTCTGTCATGTGTTAACACAAAGAACAAAAGTTTGGTAAATGGACAGGGCCAAAACATTTTAGAAACCAGTCATGTTTATCTGAGACCGATATGGTACTGGAACATTTGGTACATTTTTTTAAAACCAGCAGTTGGTTTTTCCATATTTAAACGTGTTCTTCAGAACTGAAGAGGAAATGGAGGCCTAAAGGCCTAGTTAGTGGTGAAACCCACAGGTAAAGAAAGAGAACATTTTTTAACTAAAATAGAAAAATGTATCGGGGCTGGTATCAAACTGACAGAATCAGCATTGACGGAAAGGCAGAGGACGGTATTTCACCAAAAGAGAAACATTTTTCGGCAGTGACAGGATTGTACAATCTGCTGGCTTCACGGAAAACAAAGAACTGAGGAGTTGGGAAGGCGAGCACGCAGGCACAATGGAGTGCTCCCAAAGGCTTTCCTATTGGATGCTGGGGAACGTTCCCGCGTGGGCTCCTTCGGTACTGACGTTCCTGCTTGTTCCTAGAGATATAATCATACAAATGTTATAAAAAGCTCAACATGTTTCGTCATGAAGCACTGCTGCTCCTACCTTCCTTGGGTCAAACATCTCATGCTGGAAGCAGGGGGATAGGGTAGCTCAGGAGCAAAGAAGGGGGGTGTACTAAAAAATGAAAGGAAAGTGAGAGAGAGAGGGGGAAGATGTGGAAGACTTGGAGGATAGAAAGGAGAGGAGGGGAAAGATGGGGAGTGAAGGGGAAAATGGATGGAAGACTAGATGGAGGAGGAGACAGACATGAAGGAGGGATTGGTAATAAGAGGGAAGGGGAAGGAAGTAAAGATGGATAAGGTAAGAGGAAAAGGGATGAAGGAGGGAAGGACAGATGAGAAGAGATGGAGTGAGGAGAAAAGATGGGGGGAATGGAGAAGAGGAAGGGAAAGTAGAGAGGTGATAAGAAGGGATGGGGTGGTAGAGTTTAAAAAAACAAAAGTACAAACAGGACTGGATAAGAACTCAAGAACTAGGTAAATGTGTAGTGGGGTATGAATAGGGGTTGTTAAAATGGCTGGAGGAGTGCAAGACAGTGAAGAGGGGTTCTGACAAAAGAAAGAGACAGTGAACTGTGGAGGGGATGAAAGTGGAAATAAGGGAACTGGAGAGGAAGTGAAAGTCATAGGAAGCTTGATAGGGGATAAGAAACAGAAGAAAGGTGGTGAGTTGCAGGGAAGGAGTTGGTGCTGCTGAGTAGATGAAAAAAAACTTAGAGCTGGGGAAGGTAAAGTACAAAGGGTGAGCATAAGAGACTAGGGAGTGAACGAGAGGAACAGAAGGGAACATGGAAGGGATGGGAAGAAAGTAAAAGGGGGAGATGGAAAGCTGGTAGGTAGATGAGAAGAGAGAGATTGAAGACTAAAAGGCGAAAAAAGTGAAATCTAGCCATGAGTGGATAGAGAAACAGAGAAAAGAAATGAAGATAAAATGACAAAAGAGGAAGGTCAATAACAGAGGCAATAAAAGGTTAAGAAGATAGGAGAAAAAAATTGTAAATGGAAAGGAGACCCTGGAAAAAGACTAACAAACCACTTCCTGTTTTATACTGTATGTTCCATCATGTTTAAATTGCACCACAGTGAAGGGATATAATGAAAAATCCACAAGGATGAAGGCAAACTTAACATATGGTGCAAGTTCATTTATGAGGCTTTCCAGTAGGTGACAGATATGCAACAGCTCTACTGTATAGAGTAGTCACTCACCTGTAACAGGTGTTCTCCAGGAGCAGCAGGAATCAGTCCTCACTTATGGGTGACATCTACGTTGATGGAGCCCCTGTGCGGAGCAATTCCCCAGCTTTCTAAGAAAGCCTTTGGGAATACTGCATGCATGCGCGGTCCCTTTCCCGCCTAAAGGTGCCATCTTGCTCAGTCCAATGACATAGCTAAAAGACAGCACACAAAAATGTAAAAATAAACTATGTACAACTGCAACTCCCAGGGGAGGAGGGAGGGTTGTGAGAACTGATTCCTGCTGCTCCTGGAGAACACCTGTTACAGGTGAGTAACTACTCTTTCTCCAGGACCAAGCAGGAAGTCAGTCCTCACTTATGGGACTCCCCAGCTTCAGGCTACCGGGGACCCAGAGCTGAAAAATGAGCTCCCTCTAGCCGCAGCATCAGAGAAAGGATTTCACTGAAAACATACCCCCACCGGTAGCCCAACCAGAGGGCTGGAGGGTAGGAGTTGCTAAACCTCAAAGAGATTCCGGAGCACTGCCTGACCGAAAGCACTGTCCCTAAGGGACTCCCTCTCCAGGCAGTAATGGGCCGCAAAGGTCTGGCTTGAGGACCAAGTTGCAGCCCTACAGATGTCTGCCAACGGTACAGAGCGGAGATGAGCTACTGGAGGCAGCCATTGCCCTGACACGGTGGGCCGTGACCCGACCCTGCAGGGGAAGGTCAGCTGCCCTATAAGCCCAGGTGATACAGTCAGCCACCCAGATGGACAAGGTACGCTTGGAGACAGGTAACCCCAAGTTATTAGGGTCAAAAGATACGAAGAGCTGAGTAGCCCTCCTATGCCCCTGCGTACACTCAATGTAGAAGGATAAGGCCCTCCTACAGTCCAAGGTATGCAGGACTGTCTCAGCCCGGCTGACATGGGGCCTAGGGAAGAACGTTGGAAGAACCACCTCCTGGCTGAGATGGAAAGAGGAGACAACCTTTGGGAGGAACTTAGGATGAGTCCGAAGGACTACCCTGTTCCTATAGAAGCGAGTGTAAGGCCTGTCACAGACCAGGGCTTGAAGCTCACTCACTCGCCTGGCCGAGGTCAGGGCCACAAGGAATAGAGCCTTCCAAGATAGGAAGCGGAGAGGACATGTAGCCATCGGCTCAAAAGGTGGGCGAGTCAGTTGCTGCAAGACCACATTCAACTCCCACTCAGGGGCCGGTGGACGGAGAGGAGGCTTGAGCAAGAGCAAGCCTCTGAGAAACCTGGACACCAAGGGGTGAACCGACAGAGTGTCCCTCCACCAGTGAGCGGTGAGCTGCTAGAGCAGAGAGGTGGACCCGAACCGAATTGGACTTAAAGCCTTGATTGGACAAGTGCAGTAGATACTGAAGCACTACTGGTACAGTGCAGACGAAAGGATCCTCCTTGCGCTGCTGACACCACATGGAAAACCTTCTCCACTTCAGGGCATAGGTTTTCCTGGTGGATTGCTTTCTAGAGCCCAAGACCACCTATTCCATTTCCCTGGGCAGGCCCCAGGGAGCCAACACTACCCTTGCAGCCTCCAGGCCATCAAATGGAGAGATTTGAGATTGGGATGCAGAAGGGAACCCTGATCCTGAGAGAGAAGATCAGGCTGCAACCCCAGAGGTAGTGATGCGTCCACGGCTAGCTGGAGCAGAAGTGGAAACCAGGGCTGCCTCGGCCACCTAGGAGCTATCAGAAGTACCGAGGCCTTGTCCCTTAGAATCCTGAACAAGGTTCGGGCCACCAGAGGCATGGGAGGAAACGCATACAGGAGGCCCTGGGACCAAGAAATCAGGAAGGCATCGGCTGCTAACCTCAGGGGATGTGGTTGCCTGGAACAGAACCTGGGCAGCTGCCGGTTCAGGGGACTGGCAAAGAGATCTATGGATGGAAGTCCCCATCTCAGGAAAATTTTCTGAACCACCAAGGGGTGTAGTTGTCACTCGTGGGGTTGCAGAATCCTGCTCAACCTGTCTGCCCGTAAGTTTTCCTGGCCAGGGAGATAAACAGCTTTGAGAAACATGTTGTGTTTGAGAGCAAAAGAGCACAGGGCCTGTGCCTCTCGACACAGGAGCCTGGACCCCGTGCCTCCCTGCTTGTTCACATAGAACATGGCCACTTGATTGTCCGTCTGTACCAGAACAGACTGGCGAGCCAAGGTGTGAGAGAAGGTTTTGAGGGCTAAGCGAATAGCCCGGAGTTCCAGGACGTTGATTTGCTGTGTGGCCTCCCATGGAGACCACAGGCCCTGGGTGCACCTGTCCAAGCAATGTGCACCCCAGCCCTGCAAGGAGGCATCGGTGGTCAACACCACCGTGGAAACAGGCACCTGAAAAGGCACCCCCTGTAATAAGTTGGGGGGGGGGTGTAGCCACCACTGCAGGGAGTCCAGGAATGGTTTGGACACCCGTACTTTGTCTGTGAGGCTTCCTGTGGCTTGTTTCCACTGAGTTCGGAGACACCATTGTGCCGGTCTCATGTGGAGGCGGGCATTGGGGGTCACATGCACTGTCGATGCCATGTGGCCTAGGAGCTTTCTGGGAGGGGAGTAAAGTGGACTTTGCGAAGTTTATGACAAACCCTAGGTGTTGAAGGAGGGAGACAGTTCTGAGGGTGGCTTGCCAGGCCTCCTGGGAAGTCTGACCCCTGATGAGCCAGTCGCCCAGGTAGGGGAAGACAAAAACACCCTGATTCCTTAAGTAGGCCACCACCACCGCCAGGCACTTTGTAAAGACCCTTGGTGCGCAGGTCAGGCCAAAGAGTAGTACCCTGTACTGGTAATGGTTTCCTCCCACCATGAACCTGAGGTACTTTCTGTGGTCTGGATGAATGAGGATGTGAGTGTACGCATCCTTTAGATCCAAGGAGCATAGCCAATCTTCCTGCTGGAGGTAGGGCAGAAGTGTTGCAAGAGTAAGCATCTTGAACCTTTCTTTCTCCAAGAACTTGTTGAGATTCCTGAGGTCGAGAATAGGCCTGAGGCCCCCGGTTCTCTTTGGTATGAGGAAGTACCTGGAGTAGAACCCGTGACCTTGCAGGTGGGGAGGTACCGGCTCCACCGCCTGGTCTAGAAGCAGACCTTGAAGTTCTTGAAGGAGGAGGTCTGTGTGCAGAGGAGGTCTTGGAGGCTCTCCTCGGAAGTAGGTTGGATGCAACTGCTGGAAGTGGAGCATATAGCCCTTGTGGACTATGCCCAATACCCAAGCATCTCCTGTAATGGGTGGCCACCTGTGGGCAAACAGGACTAGACGACCTCCTGTGCAGAGATGGGACAGCAGAGGTGGAAAGGCTATTCTGTGGGAGTCAAAAAACCCCTCCCTGCTGAGTGGGAGCAGGAGCCGAAGGCTTGGGGGCCTTCTGCCTACGGGGCCCATGTCCCTGCCCCTTGGCCTGCTGACCCTGCTGGGGAGGCCTGGTACTGAGGGAAAGGTTTGTAGGCAGCCGCCTTCCTTGGGTAAAAGGACTTCTTACCCAAGCCCTTCTTCCTCTGAGAAGGGGCAGAGGTTTTTCTGGACAGCCTTGTCCTAGTGAGGTGCTCGGTTTCGAGCTCCACATCCGGAAGAGGAGCCGTTCCAGCATCGGAGGAACAAGCACAGTAAAGGACTCCTTCGGAGGAGAGTCATACTGGAGGGCCTTGAGCTCTTCGGCTCCTCCTCGGGGTCCGCAGGAATCGCCAAAGCCTTGGCCATGTCCCTGATGAACTCCGAGAACCTGGTGTCCTCCGCAGGGGACCTACTCTGGGGCTCGGACTGCGGTGAGTATTGGGGGACTCCTCGTCCTCCGTCTCCCACGCGGACTCATCCGAAGAGGAGTCGGGGGGGCTCCGACCGCGCGGGCCTCGGTGGCACCCGCCCCGACATCGAAGGCACCGGCGTCGACGCCCTCGGTTCCGAGTGGGAGGTCGAGGGTGACAGTGACCGAGGACGACTTCGAACCTTCATGGTCTCGAGTATTGGCTCGGTCTCCGGGGTCGACTTAGACGTCGATGTCCTGGTGGTCCGGGCAGATGCACCAGTGAGGCTGGCCATCAGTACCCACTGCTGATCCATGAAGGCAGACAATCTGCACTCCAAGGCTGTCAGCCTGAGTCCAAGCTCAGGAGGCTCAGCAGCCACCGACTCGGGCCCCGGTGGCGCCGGGCCTGACGTTGGCTCCCTAGGAGGAGAGTCCATGAGGACAACAGGACTTACATGTCCGGCGGGCTCCGTCTCCACACGAGGTATTTTGGATGGCTTCTCCTGCTCCAAGGGCCCGGGAAGGCGGTCGGGGGTCCGAGACCTGGCCCTCGAGGAACCAGGGACCTCCTCCGATGCCACCCTCACGAGCCGTTTCTTCCTCTTACGTTCTCGATCAGGGGACCCCCTGTCCGAGGAACCCCGGCGATGCTTGGGGTCAGACTCCCGAGACGTCGAGGCCTCGGACGAGTTCCGGGCCCGGCCGGAGGCAGAGTCAGAAAAAAATCCGTTCTTTCTGATGCTGGCGGCTTCGTAGTGCCTTGGTGGACATTTTGCCACATGGGACACAGACCTTAGGATCATGATCCGGTCCGAGGCATCGAAGGCAGCAGTCGTGTGTGTCGGTGAGAAACATCAGTTTCTTGCGCCGATCACACTTTTTGAAACCACTGGAAGCCATTGGGGGAAAAAGGACCCCCGCGAGGTCAAAGGACCGGCCTTCCAGGGAAAAGACAAAAAGGGCACGAGCGCCAGCCACGAAGGGCAAAAACTGAAAAATAGAAGACGGGCTTGATACCGGTGTACCGAACCCGGCGGGAAGGGGAACCGGCATCGAACCGGAGAAAAAACACGATGAAATTACAAGAAAAAACGTCAATTTTTCCAGGTGACACGGACAGACGTCCGGTGGGCTCCATGGTAAAAGAAAGACTGAGCAAGATGGCACCTTTAGGCGGGAAAGGGACCACACATGTGTGCAGTATTCCCAAAGGCTTTCTTAGAAAGCTGGGGAATTGCTCCGCACGGGGGCTCCATCAACATCGATGTCACCCATAAGTGAGGACTGACTTCCTGCTTGGTCCTGGAGAATACCAGCTTCCCCAGATATCCAATGTGGTGGTCCGGTCCTTCATGGTACCTGCTATCTGTGGATCTCCTTTCTATCTGTATTTTTAATTTAAACAGTTTTGTTAGCCATTGGCCAAAGGTCAGTATATCACATGCGATTAAACATAAGCATAAATTGAAAGAGAGACGGGACTGCCCAGATTAGAAAAAATATCCAAAAATAGGGAAAAAACCATTCATATTCAGTTTTTAATGTCAACTTTGAGAAGGTGTATTATACGTTTTTATTTTGATCAGTACAGGAGATGCATTTTAGTTTTTCTTTTCTCCAGCTTTAGATTGCATACAGGGTTAGGCTTCTCAGGGTTTCCATTTCACTTTTCATCTGCATGTTTGTATTTCTTTTTTTTTTTTTTTAAATTTATTTATTTATTGAAATTTTTAACAAAACCAGCAAGAAATTACAACATTCCTTACAGAGAAAACAGAGTATATATGAATATCATTCAGAAAAGAACACATAGGAAAACAACAAGAAATATGCTCCATTATAATCCAGATTAAGGAGGGGGGAAGAAAGAAAACATCTAACCAAAGCAGAGACTTTGGAAAAGTACAATTTAGAAAATTCCAAAGATATCAGTAACTGCGGGAGACCCAGGATACTTTTAACCATAAACGAGGATATACACGATGTTACAAATTACTCAGGTGCAATTATAGGCATATTATTAACAGGAAGTCTGGCATTAATGAAAACATTCAAATCGCTTGGATCAGAGAAAACATATTTAAGATCTTCAATAATAACCAAGCACCTGCATGAAAATCTAAGGAAGAAAGATCCGCCAATTTTCAAAACCCCCTCCTTATATAGCAAAAATTGCTTTCTCCTCCTCTGAGTTTCCTTAACCAAGTCAGGAAACATTGATATTTTACAGCCCAAAAAAGTTTGCAATCTTTTTTTAAAGAAAACCTTGAGAAGCCAATCTTTATCTGTTACAAGAGCACATTGAACCATTAAGGTCGAAGGAGTAGGTACAGAACATTCACCCCCAGAGTCTGCGAGCAGGCCAGACACATCCAGAACGTTAAAGTTCACTGTAGACACTGCCACAGGGGCCTCAGAACTCTTCTTTCCTCGAGGTAGATAATAAACCTTGCTTAAGGGTGGAATTAATTCAGCTGGAATTTTCAAAATCTCCAACATAACGCTTAAACATGTCAACAGCTGCAACACCAGGGAGACGTGGGAAATTCAAGACTCGAAGATTTACTGCCCTGGAAGCGTTTTCCAACACTTCCAGTTTATATCTTAAAATCCCATTTTCTTTAGTTAATGCAGCATGCATGTCTGTAACATTCTCCAGCTGAGACCCAAAATTTTTGCTCTGTTCCTTTGTGTATGCATAGACATTGCCATCTCAATATTTTCAGCATTTTTCTGGATGTTAGCACAATTCTCCTGGATCCGGGATGCAACTAGTGTAGATTGTGAATACAGCGTAGTAGAGAGAACAGAGATCGCCTCCCAAATAGACTCTAAAGTAAATACCTTAGGACGAACCAAAGGAGGGAAATCCAACACCAAAGGAGTTGAGACCAATTGAGGGAAGGAACTCCCCAACAAAGAAGGTTGCACCGGAGTTGTCCCAGCCAGAGAGTCACCCAAAGCCTCCCTGAGACTATCGGGGGTCAGAGAGACCGATCGCTTAACCAACACCCTCTCTGCAGTCGGCGCCACCACTTGGGAGGTAGTCGACGCTGTAGACCGATCCAAAGCAGCTGGGCGTGGCGGGGGAGTCCTCGATGCAGGAGAGAGAGATGTTTCCACATCCGACGGAGACGCCTGTGTCTCTGCATTAGGCGTTACCAAGCCAGCTCAAATCTCCTGGATTCTATCCTCGGGTAATGTAACAAAACGGTCCATAGGACCAGAAGTGGATACCGGGGCAGCAGAGGGAACAGCCCGCGGTTTCCCCTTTCTCTTAGGCATTGAAGCAGTCAGAAACACACCGCAGCCATCTTGAAAGAAACTCCTCCCCCCAGATCTCATGTTTGTATTTCTAATTTTCTGTCTCTTATTCTGTATTAGGCAAGGGTCAGTCTATACTCTATAAGTGTGTGACAGAGGGATCTTACTTATGTGTAATTTCTTTAGCAGTCTGGCTTGTAATGTGCTTTTTCTAATAGGGGCTATATTAGTGTTATGGGACCTGTAGGAATATTTGCATTGCTACCTTATCATTGGTAGGATTGTTGCTACTTGAATCCTGATAGTGTGAAAGGATGGCAGTTTTTCAACAGTTGTGTGATCAAACTGTATATTTCACAGAGTTCCCTAAATGAACATAAGCTAACAGAACCATTACATGGTACAAAGATAAATACAAGCAGCACAGGGCACTGCATTAAGGTATTATCAACCAAACAAAAAAGTGCTGCAGCATATAAACAAGGAGGAAAGAAGACCTTAGAGATAGTTTTGAGCTACAGATCTCAATCATGGGTTCCAACACCTTCAACAAAAGCTTTATTTTCTTATTTTCATAGTCATACTTGTGCAAATAACATTCAAAAGATTAACAGGCCATATCTTCTTTCGTCTAACAATCACCAAAAGCCCAACAGAGGCTCCAGTTTTGTCACCAGGCTACTTCAGGGGACAGCAATTTCAAAAACAAACAAAAAAATGTGATTAGAACACAATCTACAAAGATTCTGATTTCCCCAGGATCCATATCACAACTAAAACTTTTAAACAGAATATTGGGTGCTAGGAAATACAGATAGTACAAGATGCTGGATGGAGGGAAGGAGTACATGCTGCTGTGATTGTTTTTTAGGCACATTCTACTAAGGTGAAAGTGCCTATAGTTGATGGGTTCAATGGCAGGGAAAGCATAGTTACTCATCTGTAACAGGTGTTCTCCAGGGACAGCAGGAATCAGTCCTCACATATTGGTGACATCAGCACCAAATGAGGACGCGGAGCATTTCCTCAGCTTTCAAAGAAAGCCTTTGAGACATGTTACCATACATGTGTGGTCCCCTTCCCGCCCAATGGTGCCATCTTGCTCAATCAGATGACATAGCTAGGACAGCAGTAAAAACTAAAACAAGGTAGGGAGGCAACTCCCAGGTGAGGAGGGAGGGTTGTGAGGACTGATTCCTGCTGTCTCTAGAGAATATATGTTACAGGTAAGTAACTACGCTTTCTCCAGAAACAAGCAGGAAGTCAGTCCTCGAATATGGGACTCCCTAGCTCCAGGCTGTCGAGGACAGAACCATAACAGCACCAGCGGCAAGCAATCGGGTAGCAGTGAGTTGCAGAAGGTGAGTCCCCACAGAGACTTTGCAAGACCCTAGTGTTCAGTAGCCCGAACATAGAAGGGTTGGAGGGCAGGAGTTGCCTACACCCTGAGAATATTATTGAGTACTGCCTGGACAAAGGCACTGTCACTGCGGGACTTGCTCTCCAGACAGTAGTGAGCTGCAAATGTATGAATTGAAGACCATGTGGCGGCCTTGCAGATTTCCGCCACTGGCACACTGATGTGGCCATCACCCTCACATGATACGCTGTGATCCGGTGCTCGAGGGAGAGGTCAGCTCGCTCATAGGCGAGGGCAATACAGTCTGCCAACCAAGTGGACAGAGTTCGCTTAGTCATGGGAAGCCTCAGTCCGCTGGGATCATAAGACTTGAAAAGCTGAGGAGCTTTTCGATGGGCCTGAGTCCGCTGTAAATAGAAGGACAGGGCCCATTTGCAATCTAGTGTATGAAGTACTAGTTCCTCTTTGCCGGCGTGAGGCCATGGGAAGGTGGGGGGAGGACTACCTCTTGGTTGAGGTAGAAAGGAGACACCACCTTAGGGAGGAATTTGTGGTGTGTGCGGAGCACTACCCTGTTCTTGTAGAATCTTGTATATGATGGATCCACCACCAGGGCCTGGAGTTCACTCACTCTTTGAGTGGACGTGAGGGCCACCAGAAAAGCCACTTTCCATGACAGGTACCACAGGTGGCAAGTGGCCAGGGGCTCGACTAGTGGTTTAGTGAGCTGAGAAAGCACCACGTTGAGGTTCCGCTCTGCCACTGGAGGGTGGAGAGGGAGCTTGGATAACAGGAGGCCCAGGAGAAACATGGAGACCAGGGGCTTGCTTGAGAGGGGTTTTCCCTCGACAAGGTGGTGGTGAGTGGCTATACCACTCAGATGTACCCTCACCGAGTTATCTTACTGCAGTACTAGTTGCACCTGGCAGGAGAAGGGATTCTCCTCCTTTTCCACACATCAGATGGAGAACCTTCTCCACTTAAAGGCATAAACCCATCTGGTGGAGGGTTTTTGGGAGGCCAGTAGGATCTCCTCGACTTCTCGTGGGAGACTGAAAGGGGTCAACGCTACCCTTTCAGCAGCTATGCTGTTAGCATTAGCGACCCCAGATTGGGGTGCAGGAGAGAGCCCTCTGTCCGGGGCTCAGCCCAGAGGGACTGGGAGCGTCACCGACATGGAAAGCAGCAGAGGGAACCAAGGTTGCCTGGGCCACCTGAGGGCAATCAGTATAACTGATGCCTTTCGCTCTGAACCTTGAATAGGGTTCCTGTGACCTAGGGGGGAGGGATCGGTGGGAACGCATAGAGTAGGCCCTTGGATCACGAGATCAGGACGGCATCTACTGCCACTCTCTCTGGGTGCGGCTGATAGGAGCAGAAGCGGGTAACTTCATGTGGTCTGGAGAGGCAAATAGGTCCATTACGGGCCTGCCCCAGAGGTGGAAGAGCTGCTTCGTTACCCTGGGGTTTAAGCGCCACTCATGTGGGTGAAGGATTCTGCTCAGCCTGTTCGCTAGGCAGTTGTCCTGGCCCAGGAGGTATACCACTCGCAGAAGTATGTTGTTGCATGCTGAGGAAGAGAGGATGGCCACCGCCTCCTGGCAGAGGGAGTACGAACCAGTGCCCCCCTGCTTGTTATTATAAAACATGGCAACCTGGTTGTCTGTCTAGATCAGTACAGACTGGTGTCACAGGCAATGGCACAATGCTCGTAGGGCCAAGAAGATTAACCTGAGCACCAGGAGATTGATCTGTTGGAGCGACTCCTCCTGAGACCAGTTGCCCTGTGTGCAGCGGTCTCCACAATGTGCCCCCAACCCAGGAAGGAGGCATCTGTGGTCAGGGTCCTCTGCAGCGTGGGTGCCTGGAAGGGCATTCCTGCCTGGAGGTGGCACAGATTTTGCCACCAGTTGAGGGACTCTGCCAGTTGGCGGGTAACCCTAACCTTGACCCTGTCCCGTAGCCTAAGCCGACTGAGCATAGGCACCACTGGGCTGTCCGCATGTGTAAGCAGGCTGAAGGTGTAACGTGGACGTTTGAGGCCATATGGTCCAGTAGGCGGAGGAGATGAGCCGGCAATGACCGGCGGTATACCTCTCCTGCCAGTTGCCTGAGAGAGGACGGCCTTGACCTGTAACATGTTCAACTGGGCACCTATGAACTCCAGACTTTTGGCTGGAGAGAGATGGGATTTGGGGTAGTTGATGATGAACACCAGGTGCTGCAAAAAAAGGGTTGCACGCTCTGTGGCCTGACTGACCTCAGAGGCTGTACCGCCCCTGATGAGCTAGTAGGGGAAGACAAAAGCCCCTTGTAGGCACAGGTAGGAGGCTACCACCGTCAGGTAGTTGGTAAAAGCCCTTGGTGAAGAGGCCAGGCCAAAGGGTAGCACCTTATACTGGTAGTGCCCTCCTCCCACCATGAACCTGCCTGTGGGAGGGGTGGATCAGGATGTGCGTGTATGCATCCTTTAGGTCCAAGGTGCACAGCCAATCATCTCCCTGTGGAGGTAAGGCAGCAGTGTTCCAAGGTCCACCAACGGAACAGCAAACTGCCACGGGAAAGGCAAGCACAGAAACCAGTACAAAGGCATGGCAGAAAGGGTAAAAAAAGCCTAAGTGTATTTTAAGGCCGAAGATGTTTTCTTATACATTAATATATTTTGGTTGGATAATACTTTTACTTTTTATAGGTAACAAATATGTTTTTGGACCACGGTTGAATTTTTTGGCAATATAAAGTACAATCGTTGCACAACCCTTAGTTTTATAACTTTCTTACTTGCACATGCATTTTATGGATTATACTTTTTATTTCCTAGGATCTATGGTCCTTTCTTGGATCCTATCAGTGAAAGGGTTTGTTCAGTCAATATACGGTTTAGTGGTAGGTTTTCTACTTTTTCTACTTTAATGATTAATACCATGCTGTTCTTAAATTGCCACATAACGGGTTTCCACTGTTTTCCCTCCAGCTCCTTTTTTGTTCTGTAGTCTCCTCAAGTTACATGACATATAAAAGGTTCTTAAGGTAAATTTTTAGGCATATTTTAGGCACACTTTTTTCTTCTATCTGTTTAGGTTGGTTATCAATATGCTTAATGTACCATACACTAGTTTTTATAGTTTTAGTGTACATAGTTTTAACATATTGTTTTATTAGTTCTCTCCTGTTTCTCTTCCTTTTTTCTTTTTATTTTTTTAATTAGTAGTTATTTCTTTCATTTTGTTGCTTTTACGTTATTTATCATGGGAGTGTTATATTATTTTGTAATGGGTTTATTTATTGAATGGTCTTTTATGTTTACATGCAGCTTGGTGTACATTGTTGCTGTTCCATTTTTACTTACATTTTATTAGTTTTCATTGTTTTATATATGATGTTTTCTTGTATAAATGTAATGCTTCATCGTCATGTTAGTTGTTTTAATAGCACTATTAGCTTCCTCATTTTCCTCCCTGTCCTTTTCTTTCCCCTCCCCTTCCCCCTCCCCCACCCCTCCCTCCCCCCTCCTTTCCCCTTCTTTCCCTCCCCTTGTATTTTTCTTTTAGATGTTCCTAAGTAATACAGATAAGTTCTTTTTATTTTATTTATTTATTGTATGTTTTTATCCATTTGATTATTTATTTAATTGTTTATCTTATGGTTTTGATTTTATTTATGTATTTATCTATAGTGGAGCCATATATCCCTGAAGAAGTTTCTTACGAAACACGGCCAGTGTCGGGTTTGGCACCTTTCACCCCCTGGAATAATAAAGGCTTTTTTTACCCTTTCTGCCACACCTTTGTACTGGTTTCTGTGCTAGCAGTGTTCCAAGGGACAGCATCTTGAACTTCTCCCTTACCAGAAACTTGTTTAAGTTTCTCAAGTCTAGTATGGGCCTGAGGCCCCCCTCTTTGGGACAAGGAAATATTTGGAGTAGAAGCCTTTTCCCCATAGATGTTTGGGTAGAAGCTCTACTGCGTTGTCTCTGAGCAGACCTGCGAGCTCTGAGAGCAGAAGGGTCTGGTGAAGGAGAGGTCGCACTGGCTCTCCTGGAAAGAACCTGGGTGGTACCTGTTGTACAAGGAGAAGGTATCCCTCCCTTACCACCTGCAGTTCCCACTGGTCTGAGGTGAAACCAGCCCACCCATGGGCAAAGAGTGCCAGGCTGTGGGCTGGTGAAGGTCTCCCGGAGAAGGGGAGGCCCTGCTCCGGGAGGCAAAAGCTCCCCCTGGGCTGGGTGGGAGCTGGGACTTCCGTGCTCCATGGCTTTGTCTTTTAGGGTGAGAACCCTGTTGCTGGCCCAAGAAGGGCTGGTAGTAATGACTCTGATGAAAGGGACCCTTTTCCTTCAGGAACAGTGTTCCCCAATGGTTTCTTACGGGGGAAGGATGAAATCTTTTTGGAGAGCCTCTGTCGAGTCACCACGTCGGCCTCTATCTCGACCGCCTTGTCGGCCATAGGCTTGCCAAACAGTTTCTCCCCAGTACAGGGGATGTTGAGCTGCTTGTCTTGGACCCATTACTCGAGGTCCTCAGACTGCAGCCAGGCTTGGCACCAGACACCGATGCCCATTGCTGCTACCCGAGCTACTGAATCAAAACCATCATAGGTTACCCGGGAAAGGAACTTAGAGCAGTCCTTGATACCGGAGTTCAGGGATTGGAACTGTTGGAGGGGTTGCCCCGGTAAGCTCTGCTGAAAACCTGGACAATTCCTGGGTTAGTGTCCTGAGGTACATGTCTATGTATATCTCATAGGCCTGTATCTGACACTCCAGCATCGAGTCCTGGTAGCACTTGCGCCCAAGGGCATCGAGGGCTCTAGCATCCCTACCAGGGAGAACAGAAGAATGGGTCTTCTGGCTCTTAAGTTTTTGCATGTGAAGTTGGGGTTTGTGGAACACCAGCCGTTTCCTGATGTGGTACATGGCGTTGAGATGCCGGCTGACCATTGGTACCGATGCTGGGGTCTCCCACATTCTCAACAGGCGCCACTCGAGAATTGGCTGCACCGGAACTGTGAGAGTTTCCTTGGGTGAAGACTCCAGTTCTTCAGTGCGTGGATCCTCCTCTGCTTCGGTTTGCACTGAGAAGGCTCAGGCCATATCCTTGACAATGTCATGGAAGGCCACATCCTCCGGAGGAGAATGGCGCTGAGGCCCCAGGGGAGAGGGGTCCCAAGGGGATATCTTGGTGCTGTCTGGTTTCCAGGGATGCCTCGTCATCTATCATCCACCCTGAGTCGATGGGTGATGACTAATCCGAGGCCCTGTGACTCCTTGCCTCAAGGCCCTTGCCAAGGGGCCGGGGGCCTCCGGAGGACCTGGGATCTTAGTCACGGAAAATTGCCGGGGAGGATCGGATTCCCGAGGAACAGAACTGGGACCTTGACTGGCATTCAAGGCTTACCCATGGCTGGTGGCGCTCGGAGCTCGATTCGACGACTGGGGACTTCCCTGCAGTCAGGGGGCAGGTCATCGGGGCAGATGATGATGATGATGATGATGATGATGATGAACCAGTCATCATGGCGTGCTACAGGGCCAGGATAGCAGTGATGTTCTGCTCCAGGGCCAACATTCTGGTTTCCAAGGCAAAAGGCTCCACAGCTTTCAGTGCGGGCACAGAGGATGTCAGGCCCAGTGCTGGCACTCTCGCGAGTGCATCTTCAATAAGGACTGCGGTCTTGAAGAACCTTGCATGGTCTCTGCCAGCCAAGGAATCCTTTTTGAGGACTTTGGTAGGGCGCTTCAAGGAGCCGCCCAAGTCACTCCGAGCAGTTTATCGGGTTTTATGGTGTAACCTCGACGGACTTAGAGGATTTTTTCTTCTTTCTCTCGAGGTCCGGGGTTTTCTCTGAGGAGCCACCATCATGAGACTCCAAGGAGGCTCAGCCTGATCGGAAATGCTGGGTTTGGAACTCAGCGTCGGGGAAAGTGGTGCAGAGTCGAACCTTGGGAACATTTTCTCCTACAACTCTGGCTCTTTTTATTGGTCTTAGGTGTCATGGCCTGGCGCAGGTCACAGATGCTGCCATGGTCCGGTTTCAGGCAGAATAGGCAGCAGTTAAGGGTGTCGGTTAGTGACATGGTTTGACTGCAGCAGGGAGGCATGGTGGGAATGACCCATGGGCAAAAAAAGGCACGAATGCCAGTCGAGTCAAGCCTTGATCGAAAAAAGGGAAAAGAGCCGAGAAAGAGTAGTTACTCACCTGTAACAGGTGTTCTCCAGGAGCAGCAGGAATCAGTCCTCACTTATGGGTGACATCGGCGCCGATGGAGCCCCATTGCGGAGCATTTCCCCAGCTTTCTATGAAAGCCTTTGGGAATACTACACGCATGCGCGGTCCCCTTCCCGCCTAAAGGTGCTATCTTGCTCAGTCAAATGACATAGTTCATTTTTACATTTTTGTGTGCTGTTTTTTTAGCTATGTACAACTGCAACTCCCAGGGGAGGAGGGAGGGTTGTGAGGACTGATTCCTGCTGCTCCTGGAGAACACCTGTTACAGATGAGTAACTACTCTTTCTCCAGGACCAAGCTGGAAGTCAGTCCTCACTTATGGGACTCCCCAGCTTCAGGCTACCGGGGACCAGAGCTGAAAAATGAGCTCCCTCTAGCCTCAGCATCAGAGAAAGGATTTCACTGAAAACATACCCCCACCGGTAGCCCAACCAGAGGGCTGGAGGGTAGGAGTTGCCTAAACCTCAAAGAGATTCCGGAGCACCGCCTGACCGAAAGCACTGTCCCTGCGGGACTCCCTCTCCAGGCAGTAATGGGCCGCAAAAGTCTGGCTTGAGGACCAAGTTGCAGCCCTGCAGATGTCTGCCAACAGTACAGAGTGGAGATGAGCTACTGAGGCAGCCATTGCCGTGACCTGACCCTGCAAAGGAAGGTCAGCTGCCCTGTAAGCCCAGGTGATACAGTCAGCCACCCAGATGGACAAGGTACGCTTGGACACAGGCACCCCCAATTTATTGGGGTCAAAAGATATGAAGAGCTGAGTAGCCCTCCTATGCCCCTGCATACGCTGAAGGTAGAAGGATAAGGCCCTCCTAGAGTCCAGGGTATGCAGGACTGTCTCAGCCCGGCTGGCATAGGGCCTAGGGAAGAATGTTGGAAGAACCACCTCCTGGTTGAGATGGAAAGAGGAGACAACCTTGGGGAGGAACTTAGGATGAGTCCTCAGGACTACCCTGTTCCTATAGAAGCGAGTGTATGGCCTGTCACAGACTAGGGCTTGAAGTTCACTCACTCGCCTGGCCGAGGTCAAGGCCACTAAGAATAGAGTCTTCCAGGATAGGAAGTGTAGAGGACATGTAGCCATTGGTTCAAAAGGTGAGCGAGTAAGTTGCTGCAAGACCACATTCAACTCCCACTCAGGGGCCGGTGGACGGAGAGGAGGCTTGAGCAATAGTAAGCCTCTGAGAAATCTGGACACCAAGGAGTGAACTGACAAAGAGTGTCCCTCCACCAGAGAGTGGTGAGCTGCCAGAGCAGAGAGGTGGACCCGAACAGAATTGGACTTAAGGCCCTGATTGGACAAGTGCAGTAGGTACTGGAGCACTACTGGCACAGTGCAGGTGAAAGGATCTTCCTTGTGTTGCTGACACCACAAGGAGAACCTCCTCCACTTTAGGGCATAGGTTTTCCTAGTGGATTGCTTTCTAGAGGCCAAGACCATCTCTTCCACTTCCTGAGGTAGGCCCCAGGGAGCCAAGACTACCCTTGCAGCCTCCATGCCATCAGATGGAGAGATTTGAGATTGGGATACAGAAGAGAACCCTGATCCTGAGAGAGAAGGTCGGGTTGGAATCCCAGAGGCATGGGTGTCTCCACTGCCAGTTGAAGTAGCAGGGGGAACCAGGGCTGCCTCGGCCACCTGGGAGCAACCAGAAGTACTGAGGCCTTGTCCCTGAGAATCTTGAACAAGGTTCGGGCCACCAGAGGCTTGGGAGGAAACGCATAGAGCAGGCCCTGGGACCAAGAAATCAGGAAGGCATCCGCCGCCACCCTCAGGGGGTGCGGTTGCCTGGAACAAAACCTGGGCAGTTGGTGATTCAGGGGACTGGCAAAGAGATCCATGGAAGGAAGTCCCCATTTCAGGAAAATCTGTTGAACCACCAAAGGGTGCAGCTGCCATTCGTGGGGCTGCAGAATTCTGCTTAAGCGGTCTGCCAGAAAGTTCTCCTGGCCAGGAAGATAAACAGCCCTCAGCAACATCTGGTGCCTGAGTGCAAAAGAGCAAAGGGCCTGTGCTTCCAGGCATAGAGGCCTGGACCCAGTGCCGCCCTGTTTGTTCACAAAGAACATGGCCACTTGGTTGTCTGTCTGAACTAGAACAGACTGGTGGGCCAAGGTGTGAGAAAAAGCCTTGAGGGCTAAGCGAATAGCCCGCAGCTCCAGTAGGTTGATCTGTTGTGTGGCTTCCCATGGGGACCAGAGGCCTTGGGTGCAACTCGCTTGACAGTGTGCACCCCAGCCCTGTAAAGAGGCATCGGTTTCAACACCACCGTGGGGGCAGGCACCTGAAAAGGCACCCACTGCAGCAAGTTGGGCGGGTGTAGCCACCACTGAAAAGACTTCAGGAGAGGTTTTGATACCCTTACTTTGTCTGCTAGGCTTCCTGTGGCCTGCTTCCATTGAGTTCTGAGGCACCACTGTGCAGGCCTCATGTGGAGGCGGGCATTGGGGGTCACATGCAGAGTCAATGCCATGTGTCCCAGGAGCTGCAGACAGACCCTGGCAGGAACCGATGGCAGACTGAGAAACTGGGATGCCAACTCCATGAGCCTTTGAGCTCGGTCCTCTAGCAAGTAAGCCCTTGCTTGCAGAGAGTCCAGCCGTGCTCCTATGAACTCGAGGTTCTGGGAGCGGAGCAAAGTAGACTTTGCGAAGTTTATGACAAAGCCTAGGTCTTGAAGGAGTGTGACAGTCCTGAAGGTGGCCTGCCTGGCCTCCTGGTAGGTTTGGCCCCAGATGAGCCAGTCGTCCAGATGGAGGAAGACAAATATCCCTTGAGTCCTCAAGTAAGCTGCCACCACAGCTAGGCACTTTGTAAAGACCCGTGGGGCGGACGTTAGGCCAAAAGGCAGTACCCTGTACTGGTAATGGTTTCCTCCCACCACGAACCTGAGGTACTTTCTGTGGTCTGGATGAATGAGGATGTGAGTGTACGCATCCTTTAGATCTAAGGAGCATAGCCAATCTCCCTGCTGGAGGTAGGGCAGAAGTGTTCCAAGAGTAAGCATCTTGAACTTCTCTTTCTCCAAGAACTTGTTGAGGTTTCTGAGGTCTAGGATAGGCCTTAGGCCTCCTGTCCTCTTTGGCACCAGAAAATACCTGGAGTAGAACCCGTGCCCCTGTAGGCGAGGAGGTACCGGCTCCACCGCCTTGTCCAGAAGCAGACCCTGAAGTTCTTGGAGGAGGAGGAGGGTGGTGTGCAGGAGAGGCCTCAGAGGTTCTCCTGGAAAATAGACAGGAGGTAGTTGTTGGAAATGAAGCATACAGCCTCGGTGAATGATGCTTAAAACCCAAGCATCCCCTGTAATGGGTGGCCGCCGGTGGGCAGAGCGACCTCCTGTGCCGGGATGGGACAGCAGGGACAGAGAGGCTATGCCTTGGGAGTCAAAAACCCCCTCCCTTCTGGGTAGGAGCAGGAGCCCGATGCTTGGGGGTCTTCTGCCTACGGGGCCCATGTCCCTGCCCCTTGGCCTGCTGCCCCTGAGGGGGAGCTGGGGAGGCCTGGTATTGAGGGAAAGGTTTGTAGTCAGACACCTTTCTCGGGTAGAAGGACTTTTTACCCGAGCCCTTCTTTTTGTGAGAAGGGGCAGAAGTCTTTCTGGACAGCCTAGTCCTGGTCAGGTGCTCTGTCTCGAGCTCAGCAGCCTTCTCGGCCATGAGTTTGCCAAAAAGGTTCTCACCTCGGCAAGGGACATCGACCAACTTGTCCTGAACCCAAGGCTCGAGGTCCGATGACTGCAGCCATGCCTGGTGTCGGGCTGCGATGCCGGCGGCCGCCACACGAGCCGAAGCCTCGAAGCCATTGTAGGCCGCTCGGGACATGAATTTGGAACAGTCCCGAATCCCTGAAGACAAAGACTGGAACCTCTGCAAAGGCTCCCCGGAGAGACCAGCAGAGAACCCGGCAAGCTCCTTTGCCAGGTCTTGGAGAAACATGCCCATGTACAACTGGTATGACTGGACACAGCAAGCAAGCATCGAGCCCTGGAAGCACTTTCTGTCGAAAGCATCCAGGTTCCGGGCCTCCCTACCGGGGGGCACTGCGGAGTGCATCTTCTGGCTCTTCAGTCAATGCATGGCCGATTCCACCACCATGGAATGGTGCGGCAGCTGCGCCTTTTGGAAGCCAGGGCTCTTACGGAGTCAATAAATGAAATCGACTCGCTTACTCAAGACCAGCGCCGAGGCCGGTGCCTACCACATCCGGAAGAGGAGCCATTCCAGCATCAGAGGAACCGGCACAGTAAAGGCCTCCTTCGGAGGAGAGTCATACTGGAGGGCCTCGAGCTCCTCGGCTCGAGGCTCCTCCTCGGGGTCGGCGGGAATCGCTAAGGCCTTGGCCATGTCCCGCACGAACTCCGAGAACCGGGTGTACTCTGGAGGGGACCTACTCCGGGGCTCGGACTGCGGTGAGTCTCCCAGGCTGACTCATCGGAAGAGGAGTCGAGGGGCTCCAACCGCGTGGGTCGAGGTGGCACCCGCCCCGACGCCCTCGGTTCCGAGCGGGAGGTTGAGGGAGATCTTGACCGAGAACGACCTCGAGCCTTCATGGTCTCGAGTATCGGCTCGGTCTCCGGGGTCGACTTCGACGTCCCGGTGGTTGGGGCAGATGCACCAGCGAGGCTGGCCATCAGTACCCGCTGCAGCTCCATGAAGGCAGACAATCTGCACTCCAAGGCTGTCAGCCTGAGTCCAAGCTCAGGAGACTCAGCAGCTACCGACTTGGGCCCCGGCAGCGGCTCCCTTGGAGGAGAGTCCACGAGGACTACAGGACTTACGTGTCCGACGGTCTCCGGCTCTACACGAGGTACTTTGGACGGCTTCGCCTGCTCCAAAGGCCCGGGACGGCGGTCGGGGGTCTTAGACCTGGCCCTCGAGGAACCAGGGACCTCTTCCGACGCCGCCCTTGTGAGCCGTTTCTTCCTCTTGCGTTCCCGGTCTGGGGACCCCCTGTCCGAGGAACCCCGGCGATGCTCGGGATCAGATTACCGAGACGTCAAGGCCTCAGACGAGGTCCAGGCCCGGCTGGAGGCAGAATCCGAAAAAATCCTTTCCTTCTGGTGCTGACGGCTTCGAAGTGCCTTGGTGGACATTTTACCACATGGGTCACAGATCGTGGGGTCATGATCTGGGACAAGGCACCGAAGGCAGCAGTCGTGTGTGTCGATGAGAGACATTAGTTTCTTGCACCGATCACACTTCTTGAAACCACTGGAAGCCATCGGGGAAAAAAGGGCTCCCGCGAGGTCAAAAGACCGGCCTTCCAGGGAAAACAGAAAAAGGGCGCGAACGCCAGCCACAAAGGGCAAAAACCAAAAATTAGAGAACAGGCTTGATACCGGTGTACCGAACCCGGCGGGAAGGGGAACCGGCGTTGAACTCGAAGAAATCTTCAAAAAAAGTCAACTTTTCCCGGGTGACTAGGACGAATGTCCGAAGGGCTCCACAGAAAAAGAGAGACTGAGCAAGATGGCACCTTTAGGCGGGAAGGGGACCGCGCATGCGTGTAGTATTCCCAAAGGCTTTCATAGAAAGCTGGGGAAATGCTCCGCACGAGGGCTCCATCGGCGCCGATGTCACCCATAAGTGACGACTGACTTCCTGCTTGGTCCTGGAGAACAGTGCTGGATCAAGGCGGGAAGAGGAACCGGTATGCAAACAGGGAAAAGCTAACTGTTAAGGATATAGCAAGGATTTTTTCTGGGGAAACAGGACAGACATCTGTTGGGCTCCGTGGAAAAAAGGAGACTGAGCAAGATGGCACCCTTGGGCGGGAAGGGGACCACGCATGTATGGTAGCATGTTCCAAAGGCTTTCTTTGAAAGCTGAGGAAATGCTCCACGTGTGCTCCGTTGGCGCCATCACTCATATGTGAGGACCGACTTCCTGCTTGTTCTGGAGAAATTGTCTATCATTAAATATGTTTGTTTGTCCATGCATATGCATGCAAACAGTCATATAGAGCCAATGCCACAGTTCAACAACTTCCTTCACTGTTATGGGCTCTCTGAATGTTGAGCCACAAAGGGCAGAAAGTTCGCACTGATTTCATGATTTGAGAGATCAGTCCAAACTTCCTGCCCCGTGTGGCTCCACCATTCAGAGAGCTGATAGTGGTACAGGAAGCCTAAACCAGGCATTCTTGAGGAGCTGCAGCAAGAATGGGTAAGTGAAAGAAGGATTATGGGGGGGGGGCATGAGAGAGAGTGAAGCCTTGGGAGTCAGGGTTATGAGTGAGAGAGTGACACTGGGTAAAACCGGGGGGGAGGGGCTTAAAGAGAGAGAGAATGATTGGGGGAAGGCTGTGTTGGAGGGGGAAGGAGGGGACCAGAGAGACTGCAAGAATCCTGGGAAGGAGGTCATGAGAGAGAGATAGGAACAGATTGGAGGAAGCCCTGGGAGGTGGGTTATGACAGAAAATAAGAAACAGACTGGAGGAAGCCTGGGATGGGTGGTCATGAGAGACATGCTCACAGCCCCTGAAACACATTCATGCAGCCACCGACACACCCCATGACTGACACACACACAGAGCTCTAACATTCCCCATGAATGACACACAATGCACAAAGCCCTCAACACTCCCAATGACACACACATATGCGCAAAATTGATACTCCCCATGACATACGCTGATATACAAAGCCCTTGGCACTCCCCATGACAAATGCATGCCTGCATCCATCTATGAAGCCACTGACATACTCTTTAACGTGCACGCACGCTCCTTTCAACACTCCCCATGACCCACAGACAGATCCATACATCCGACACTCCCAATGACACACTCATTGAGCCCCTGATGCTGCCCGATACTTCCTATGAGACACATATGAACACCCCACATTCCTGATTCTGAAAATTTGGAAAATGCACCACTGTTTTACACTGCTAGTGTACACTGTTAAACTTTGGTTTTTTTGTAAACATTTTGTGGTGTCTTTAAGATGAAGAAATTAGACCTTACCTGCTAATTGATGTTCCGTGAGTTACTCTAGTCCAGTCCTGGCACCTGTGAGTATTCACACCCCACTAGCAGCTTGGAGACTGAGCATGTCATGACTTTCATGATATCCACCTAGATAGGCATCTGGTTCCTCCCACCAGCCCCGAGTATCCTATTACAAAGTAGACTCACAGAAACAACCATAACAAGTATTTTAATAAACCAATTAGTACCCCTCCCCCCCTTCCAGGGAAGGAAAGGCAACCATGCTCACCTGTCACGGATGGAAAGAGAGCCTCTGGAGAGCAGTCACCTCCTCCCCTGACACCTTTTCCACTCTTCAGGAGGGAAAAGAAACTTGACCCTCTTTTCCGCTGACTGTGTTCTACCTTTTCTTTTTTAAACTTCTGTTGCACCTGTCTCTCCCTATCCCCCAGTCACTTGTGAACTAGGATAAACTTCTTGCATGCAGGGAGCCATGTGCTAAGAGTATCAGTTATCAGGGAGGGATTCAGGACTGGACTGGAGTAACTCAAGAAACATCAATTAGCAGGTAAGGTCTAATTTCTTCTTCCATATCATTCCTCCAGTTCAGTCCCGGCACCTGTGGGATGTACCATAGCAGTACTACTCTCAGGAGGGACCAACTAACCCGGCTTGCAATACCGCAGAGCCAAAACATGCCGCCTCTGAAGCCTACACATTCAAACAATAATGCTTCACAAAGGAAGTCAAGGAGGACCAGGTTGCTGCTCTACAGATATCTACTGGCAGCACCAAACTAAACTCCGCCCATGACACGGAGTTTAGTTTGGAACCGGCTTACACCTCAACATGTAAGCTGAGGAGATGGCCTCCCTGATCCATCTAGATATTGACGCTTTGGATGCCGCCTCTCCCTTACGCGGTCCTCCAAACAGCACATAAAGATGCTCCAATCTACGGAAAGAGCCTGTGCTCTTTAGGTATCTCCGTAACGTGCAATGCACATCGCAGGAGTGAATCAGACATTGTCCCCTCAGTCCCTGAGAAGACCGGGAGGGACACCATTGGATTCAGGTGGAAAACTGATAGCACTTTCGGCAAGAAGGAAGTGACAGGCCATAGGACCACCTTATCCCTCATCATCACCAGATATGGCTCCCTGCAGGATAAAGCCTGGAGCTCCGAAATCCTCCTGGCTGAACAAATGGCCCAAGAACACAGTCTTCAACATGAAGTCCTTCAGCGTACATTCTGCCAAAGGCTCAAAGGACTGCTCCATCAAGACGGACAACACCAGATTTAGGTCCCATGGCAGAATGACTGATTTTACCTGCTTCACTGCTCTGAGAAAATGAACCACATCCAGGTGCAAAGCCAAGGGCACCCCTCTAATTCTGCATCGATAGCAGGAAAGAGCTGCCATCTGCACACTTAAGGAGCTGCAGGCCAACCCTTTGTCCATGCCAGCCTGCAGAAATGCCAGAATCTATGGCACCAAGCACCTCATGGCGGAACAACCCTGTTTCTCAAACCAGTCCGAACACTCTCCATACCCAAATATACACCAGCGAAGTAGACAGTCTGCGGGCCTTTAGAAAGGTAGCTATCACCGCAGGCGCATAGCCTCTCTCTCAAATGTGCCCTCTCAAGAGCCAGGCTGTAAGAGAGAACCGATTCACCTGTGGCATTTGAATGGGGCCCTGGGCCAGCAGATCCGCCCAAGCCGGGAGACATCACTGCCTGTCAGCTGTCATTCATACCAGATCCGAGTACTACAGCTGCCTCGGCCAATCGAGGGTGATCAAGAACACCAGCCCCGAATGTGCCTTTATCTGCCATACTACCTGGCTGATGAGGTACCAGGGAGGAAAGACATACAGAAGCCCTTCTGAGGGCCATGGCTGGACCAATGCATCGAGCCCTTCTGACATGCGCTTTCTCCTTCTACTGTAAAACTGAGTCGAAGGTTTCCATCAGGTCCATGAATGGCTGCCACCAACGGTTCACCAACTGTGTGAAGACGCTCTGATTGAGCGTCCTCTCCGCTGGGTTGATCTGCACTCTGCTGAGATAGTCTGCCACTACGTTCTCTCGACCTGCATATGCGCTGCCAACAAGTTGCTCTCCACCCATTCCAGCCATGTTCCAGCCTCCTTTTCTAGTTGTGCACTGCTTGTACCATCCTGCCGGTTGATGCATGCAACAGTTGTGGCGTTGTCCGAGAACACTCTCAAGGCCTTCCCCACAAAAGGTTCTGAAAGCCTTACAGGGCCAAAATAATTGCTCTCAATTCCAGGCAATTGATGGGTCACTTCGTCTCCTGCTCCAACTAAAGTCCCTGCGCAATCTGAGCCTCACAATGCACCCCTCCATCTGACCAGGCTGGCATCCTTGTGAGCTTCACCCAATGAGGTGCTACTAGGGGCAAGCCTTTCAGGAACGTGTTGAGTTTTAGTCACCAATGGAGTGCTTGCCGCACTTCCTCCATGCAAGGCAGCTGATGTGAGAGGGGGTGGACCTGTGACGACCGTCTGCACAAGAGGGCCCGTTGCAGTAGTCACATGAGTGCTTGTGCCCAGGGGACCAGGTCGATCGATGCTGCCATTGAGCCTAACATTTGTAAAGAATGCCACGCAGTTGGTCTCTGCATTTATAGAAACTGTTGGATTTTCTGCTGCAGCTTGCGCACTCTTGCTACAGACAGCGACACTTGTCCTACGTCTGTCTGAAACAGGGCGCTGAGATATATCAAGTCCTGTGATGGTTTGATCTGACTTTTGGCAAAATGGACCACCCATCCAATGTCCTGGAGGAACACAAGCCAATTGTTGAGGTGTGGGTGGACCAGAATGCCTTCCTGCCGAAGCACCGTTGCTACCACCACCATGACCCTGGTAAAGGTCTGAGGCGCAGTCGTCAGTCTGAATGGCAGCGCCCGAAACTGAAAGTGCCCCATCAGCACCGTGAACCTGCAAAACCACTGGCACTCGTCCCACACCAGAATGTGGAGTGAGGCCTTGGAAAAAAGGTGGGAAACACCACTTCCTGGTTGGGGCAGAAGAAAGATACCACCTTTGTGAGGTAATTTGGGGTGTGCGTGAAGCACGACCCTGTTCCTGTAGAAGCTGATATACAGCACCTCCGCTAATAGGGCTTGGAGCTCGCTGACCCTACGAACGGAGGTGAGCGCTACCAGGAACACAACCTTTCATGAAAGGTATTGCAGATAGCAGGTAGCCAGAGGCTCAAAGGGCAGGTGAATGAGCTGCACCAGTACCACGCTGAGATCCCACTTGGTTGCCGGCGGGCAGACGGGAGGTTTGGACAGTAGAAGACCCCTCAAGAAGCAGGTCACCAGCGGCTGAACTGAGAGGGGTTTGCCTTCCACCGGGTGGTGATGCGCCGCCCGGGTGCTGAGGTGCACTCTGACGGAGTTCGATTTGAGCCTGGATTGTGAGATGGAGGAGATACTGCAACATTAGCTGCACTGGCAGGAGAAGGGCTTCACTACTTGCTCCGTGCACCAAAGCGAGAATCTGCGTCATTTGAAAGCATACACTTTCTTGGTGGAGGCTTTGTGGGAGGCCAGCAAAATCTCCCCCCAAAAGGTTGAAAGGGGATAGGGTCACCCTTTCAGCAGCCATGCAGTCAGTGACAGGGACCCCAGGTTGGGGTGCAGGAGAGAGTCCACCTCCTGAGACAGGAGCCCTGGGGAGTTCCCCAGTGGAATGAGAGTTTCCACTGCCAGTCTGAGGAGCTGTGGGAACCACGGCTGCCTGGGCCACTGAGAGACCACCAAGATCAGAGAGGCCCTGTCGTGGAGGGCCTTGAACAGTGTTTTGGCAATTAGCAGCTTGGGTGGGAAGGTGTACACGAGACCTTCCGACCACAGGATGAGGAACGCTTCTGCCACCACCTGTGAGGGACAACAGATGGTTGTCCGGGCTGGCAAAAAGGTCCACCCATGGTGTCCCCTAGAGGTGGAAGAGATGATTGGCCACTCTGGGGTCCTGTTCAATCTGTCTGCAAGAGAGTTGTCCTGGCCTGGAAGGTATACTGCCTGTAGGAGTATGCTCTGCTGGACTGCGTAGAAGCAGAGCGCAATCACCTTGCAGCAAAGGATGCAAGACCCTGTGCCCCCCTGGTTGTCCATTTGGATCAGCACTGGCTGGTGCTGCAGGCGGTGGCAGAACGCTTGGAGGACTACATTTATGGCCGAAGCTTGAGGAGGTTGATCTGCTGGTTGCTCTCATCCCGCAACCAGCTGCCCTGGGTGCAGAGTTCTTCTCAGTGGACTCCCCATCCGGGAAGGGAGGCGTCTCTTGTGAGGACTCTTTGGGGGCTTGGGATTTGGAAGGGCATCCCAGCTTTGAGGTGATGGGAGTTTTGCCACCAGGTCAGAGATTCCGCCAACTGGTGGGTCACTGAAATTGTCTTGGAGATGGCCCATGGCCTGTGTCCGCTGATCTCGCAGGCACTGCTGTGCAGCCCTCATGTGCAGTCGGGCATCTGGGGTGACATGGACTGTGGAGGCCATGTGCCCGAGAAGGCACAGCAGGAGCTGAGCGGACACCGAGGGACTGTGTTGAACGTCTGCGGCTAGTGCCCTTAGATGGTTGGCTTGGTCCGAAGGGAGAAAGGCCTTCGCTTGGAGGGTGTTTAGTCTTGCCCCTATGAATTCCAGACATTGGGTTGGGAGGAAGTGGGACTTCATGTAGTTTATTGCAAACCCCAGGTGCTGCAGAACTTGGATGGTACATGCGGCGGTCTGCTGCACCTCTGCCACCGTGCTTCCATTTATGAGCCAATAGTCCAGGTATGGGAAGAAAAATACCCTCTGGAGACAGAGGAAGGCAGCCACAACTGCCAAGCACTTGGTGAAGATCCTTGGGGCAGAGGCCAAGCTGAAGGGTAGAACCCTATACTAGTAGTGTTTGCCCTCCACCATGAACCGCAGGTACTGCCTGTGGTTGGGGTGAATGAGAACGTGGGTAAAAGCATCCTTCAGATTCAAGGAGCATAGCCAATCTCCCTGCTGGAGGTAAGGCAGCAATGTTCCACGGGAGAGCATCTTTAACTTCTCCCTCACCAGGAACTTATTCAGGTTGCGCAGGTCCAGGATGGGCCTTAGGCCCCCTGTTCTTTTTGGTAAGAGGAAGTATCTGGAGTAGAACCCTTTGTCCCTGAAGTGGTGGGGTAATGGTTCTACTGCTTTGTCCTTGAGAAGACCTGCAAGTTTCTTCAGTAGAAGGTCCCAGTGAAGGGGAGACCTGGGGGGCTCTCTCGGGAAGAAAGGAGGTGTCAGCCAGACAGAGGAGGTAGCCCTCCTTGACCACCATCGATGGCAATGGCTAGTCATCTTTGGACATAATGGATGAGACCATCCCTAGTAGGCTGCTGACCTCCTTGGGATGGAGAGGCTGTGCCCAAGGAGTCAAAAGCTCTCCCCTGGCTGGGTTGGAGCTAATGCCTGTGCCTTTGAGCCTTCTGCTTATGAGGGCCTTGCCCATGTCCCTTTGCCTGCTGACCCTGCTGGGGAGCCGGGGAGGCCTGAAAATGTGGGCAGTTTCTGTAAGTAGCACCTTTTCTCGGGTAGAATGGCTTTGTACCTGAGCCCTTCCATCGAGGAGGGGCAGCGGTCTTTATAGAGAGCCTAGTCCTCGTCATGAACTCAGATTCCAGCTTGGCAGCCTTTTCGGTCATGGGTTTGCCAAAGAGGTTTTCTCCTTGGCATGGGGCACCAACCAATTTGTCCTGAACCCACTGTTTAAGGTCGGACGACTGTAGCCAGGCCTGGCATCAGGCACCGATGCCTGTGACCGCTACTCGAGCTGCCGACTCAAAGCCGTCATAGGCTGCTCGAGACAAACTTAGAGCACTCACGGACAGCTGTGGCCAGGATTTTGAACAGCTGCAGGGGTTGCTGGGAGACATCAGCCAAAAACCTGGCAAGCTCCTTCGCTAGGTTTCAGGTATATGCCCATGTACAGCTAGTAGGCCTGAATCCGGCCAATGAGCATCGAGCCTTGGTAGCACTTTCTGCTGAGGGCATCCAGGGTGCGGGCCTCCTTACCGGGGGCACCGAGGAGTGCATCTTTTGGCTCTTCAGCCGACGCATGGCAGATTCCACCACCATGGAGTTGTGCAGCAGCTGTGCCTTCTGAAAGCCTGGGCTCCGGCGGACTCAGTACATCGAGTCGAGCCGCTTGCTCACCACCGGCACAGATGCCAGTGTCTCCCACATACGGAGCATTAACATTCCAGGATTGGTGGGATGGGCACCGTAAGTGATTCCCTCGGAGGGGCCTCGTATTGGAGGATTTCTAGCTCCTCTGTTCAAGGGTCCTCCTCCAACTCCGTAGGGAATGCCAGGGCCTTGGACATGTCCCTCATGAAGCTGAGGAAAGCCATGTCCTCAGATGGGCACCGATGCCGGGGCTCTGATGGAGGGGAGTCCAAGAGGACGTTGTGAGGCGATGGGTGTCCGGTGACTCCTCATTCCCGACCTCTCACTCGTAATAATCCATTGAAGACTCGAGGGAAGGGTGGCTCGTGGGCTCTAGGCCTGAGCCCTGCCCACGTCCCTTGGAGGCCCCGCGGCTGGCACCAGGTGCACTATCTAGGGAAGACCTCTGTCCCGTGGAACGGGAATCAGATTGAGACCTCAGCCAAGGATCAACTTGGGGCTGAATGGCCTCAAGGATCGGTTTGGCCTCCGGGGACGTCTTTGATGTTGGCGACAGCCTGGAGATCTGGGTGGAGGAACCGATGGTGCCAGACAACAGCGCCCACTGCTGGTCCATGAAGGCAGAAAGATTGCACTCCAGGGTTACCCATTCTGGATTCGAGCCCAGAAGGCTCTGCAGCCAACGATGTGGGCGCCGAGGAACTCGGGACAGATGCTGATTCCCCCAAGGGGGAGTCCTCGACAAGGATAGGTTCTGGTAACTGAGGCCAGTCCGAAGTCAAGTCCTTGCAAGGGACCTTGGTAGGCAGCTCCTTCTCTGATCCCTCGGATGAGCGTCTAGGACTGCGGGACCTGGGTCGGAGCTTACCCGACCTGTCAGAGCCATCCAGGGATGTCGCCTTTGAGGTTTTCTTTTTCTTTTTATATTCCCTCGAGGGAGACCCCTTTCTGAAGAGCTGAAGTGTTGTTTGAGATCCGTGAGGCTGCCCTGAGATTCCGCTAGTCCAGAGGAGGCCTTGGCCTTTGGAGGTACCAGGGACTCTGGAAAAATCTTATCGTATTGCTGCTGGCAGCTCTTGCGGGTCTTGGTGGATATCTTTTTACAGAGGCCTGCAGAGTCATGGTACGGCCCCAGGCAACGAAGGCAGCAGTTGTGTGTGTCAGTAAGGGACATGATCTTAGAACACCGATCACACTTCTTGAACCCACTGGTAGCCATGGGGGAAAAAATAATCCCGGCGAGGTCAAAGAGCCGTGGTGCTGCCAAGTAGGTAAAGGGGTGCGAAGGTGCCAAAAGGAAAAAAAGGGGAAAAGAAAAAGGAACCGAGGCTCAATGCCAAAGGCAACAAGTTTGGATGGTGGGAAGAGCATCTGTGCACAACCGGAGAGAGTATAAAACTCAGGTCGAGAAAAATCAGCTTTTTCTGGGGGAAACCAGACAGATGTCTGAAGAGCTCCGTGGAATAAAGGAGACTGAGCAAGATGGCATCCTTGGGCAGGAAGGGTACCACAAATACATGGTGGCATCTCCCAAAGGCTTTCTTTGAAAGCTGGGGGGATGCTTCTGTGAGGGCTCTGTCAGTGCCGACGTCACCCATATGTGAGGACTGACCTTCTGCTTGTTCCCGGAGAAAGGCTCCACATACCGATGTCTGTAATGACAACACATTAATGTGAAACGCCTGCTTCAGGAGCGTTTCCAATTTGCGGTCCTGCACATCCTTGAGGGCCGAGCTACCCTCCATGGGGATTGTGGTCTTCTTTGTTACTGCCAATATTGCCACATCCATCTTTGGAGTGCAGAAAATTTTTCTGATCGATCAGGCAGAGGGTAGAGACGAGCCATCGTCCGAGTACCCCTGAGTATCCCTTTGGGGATGTTCCATTCATCCTGCATCATACACTGAACGACAATGTAACAGGAACACTTTCTGAGATGATCTAACTGCCTGGAAAAGCAGAGGTTCTTCTTCCTCTGGTGCCTCCATACGGACATTCAACACCTTAGAGGAATGTGCTATCAAGGCCGCCAATTACTCTCTGTGGAAAACCCAGATGATGTGAGAATCCTTTTACTGGGGGATCTCTCCTCCTTTCAACTCCAAGTCCGGAGCCTCTTACTCTTCTGGATCCTCTGCCACCACCGAAGTCTCCTCCTAGAGGACTTCCTTTATCTGTCACTTGCTGGGATCTGGCTCACTCTCTTCCCCACCTAGCGACATTGCCCTATCGAAAGACTGCTTTGTTCCATTTCGTGGTGCTGTCGGTTCCTCCCCTGCTCTCTGCTTCAGACAAAAGGTTTTGTGAAGCAACAGCACAAATTCTGGTGAAAACCTCCCGAAGGGCTAACCCCTTGAGCCTCCTTGGCAGCATTGACCTTAGAGACCCTTCTTAGCTTTGCCCTTCTGGCCTTTGGCAGTGGGAGGCTCCCCTCCCTCCACATTTACTGATGTTCTTGTCAGCATTACCTCGCTGAGGAGGGCCCAGAGACTTCACGGTCCCTCATGCCACTTGGAGACTGCTCTGGCCTGTTCTTCTGCAGGCCAGCCTCCACCGACTGGGATTCTGCCTCACACCCACGGCAGAACCCATCTGTGGACACAGAACCCCTGCACAACCGGCATGTTATGCAGGTCTGCTTTGCAGGTATGCTGTAGCCTTGTTGTTTTGCCTGTCCTTTTTTTTTTTGCTTAAATTTCTACTAAATGCTTGTCCTCTGGTCCCCCAAAACAATAAAATGTGAAGGAGATCTACTGGCATTCTCTAAGACCCCCCCCCCCACCCCCCACCTTTTATTTCCTGCAGCTCTGGCCCTTCTCTGCAAGTTCCCGTGCTTACTTAAAATGGCCGCTGTGACCACGCGGCTCCCTCAGACTGCCAGTAGTTTCACCTGCCCCTCTGCGTTGCTGTTCGTCTTGCTCTTTTTCCCACTGGCATTGGAGCAGCTGCCCCGACGATCAGCCACCCTCTGGCTTCGGCGTCGGGAAGAAAGGGAACTGGCCTCCCGCGCCATGACGACTCCTCACCTTTTTAGTCCTGTGGATCCAGGCTCATTGTGCACGCGTCTCTCACCTGCAGTAAGCTGTGATCTGTGCTCTGGTCTCTGCCAGCGGTCTTAACCACTCTGCCTCACTCCGGCCCAAAAACGCCCCCACAGGGGAGTCTTCCGACATCCAGAGGATCACGAAATTGCCTGCTGTCTTTTTTTCTTTGATTTAAATTTAACACCAGCAAGGCACCTCAGTCAGTGCTCTCTTGGTGATCAACTAAATGTGGCTGATCCAAATTAATCTGCTCTTTTAAATTTGCCTGTGTCAATTTGAACCCCAATCATTCCTTCAGTGAGTCCTAGCAAGGAGATTCACGTCTCTCTAGCTGTTTGAAGACTGAAATACTGGGGGCTGGTGGGAGAAGCCAGCTGCCTATCTAGGTGGATGTCATGAAAGTCATGATATACTCAGTCTCCAAGCTGCTGGTTGGGCGTGAATACCCACAGGTGCCGGGACTGGATTGGAGGAACGATATGGAAATGATTTTATGTGTTTTTTAAAATTCTGTGCATCGTCTTGGAAGTTGGGAAGGTGATTAACAAACAAATATAAATAAGTAAATTCATGTTGTCAAGATGGACTATTGACTTGAGCAGCTGTACATCAGTCTCCACGGGTATTTTTGCAGTGGGGACACATTCAATCTTAACTACATCATTGCTTCCTTTAACTTTGTATCATGATGCCTCTCCTTTGATTTCTTTCAATGGAAACTACTAACATTTTATTGAAGTCCATTAGATATTTATTTAACAGGGTTTTTTATACTGCTTTATCATTTCAGTCAAAGCGGTTTACATTGTAACTTAAGGGAATATATTTTGCATTATTTAAGCCTCTCTGTATAGGACCTGAATTCCAGGTCTATACCATTTTGGTAGTGTTCTCCTTTCACTGACTTTATGATGTGGCCTCCAAAACTGAACTGTATTAAGCAGTAGCTGGGAGACATCCATTAATATACATCAGTGGTCTCTAACTCCAGTCCTAGAGGGCACCAAACCAGTTAGGTTTTCGGGATATCCCTAATGAATATGCATGAGATAAACATGAATAATTTGTAACCAAAAAGAAAGTGAAAGGTTTAGAAGCTGGAAGTCCAAACAAAATACATTTAAAAATAACAAATTGTAATTCTATAAAAAAAATAAATCACGACACATTTGTGGCACCTGTTGTGTATATTAGTAGCTGTGGCAAGTGTAGCAAAGGCTTACTGGCAGTTTAGGGAATCAGAAATGTATCAACAAATGAATGGGTGTCAACATCACAGAATGTTTTTTCATACCCGCATTCTCAGGTGGCAAATTCAAGAGATACAGGACAGAGTAGACAGGATGACACATCTCCCTTCTGACTCTTAGAGGCATGTTAACTTTACTTAAGGTACATTAACCTTTTAGTAAATAGGCATTAAGCATGCCACTGTCCATTCATTTCTATGGGCCATTGCAGCACTTAAAATGTGTTAACCTTTAGTAAACATGCCCCTTAGTAATAGTTTATCTTTAGGGACAGTGAATGGAAAGCACACTGTGGGGAGAAAGCGAGGTTACTTACCTGTAACAGGGGTTCTCCGTGGACAGCAGGATAAGTCAGCCACACCTGGTGACGTCATCCGACAGCACCATGGATGGAAATGCTCTCCAATAGCTCAGAAGAGTCAGAGACCCTTCTGAGCATGTGCCAGTCACCCCACAATAATGCCCACCCCCTTTCCACCTCAGTCTGTTCCCCAGCTGTGGGCAGATTTGTCTTAGAGGAGGATCATCTCAACAGACAGGTTCATCCTATAGGGGAGGTGGGTGGGTTTGTGTGGCTGACTTATCCTGCTGTCCACGGAGAACCCCTGTTACAGGTAAGTAACCTCACATTCTCCATGGACAAGCAGGATGAGGCAGCCACACCTGGTGACTCCCCAGCTGAGGGCTGTGACAGATTTTTTTTCTTCACAGCTCATGTGGTGCTGTGGGTAGGATGAAGCTGTTAAGTGGACCAGCTACCTGGTGTGGACATCCGTGTTAGCCCTCCTTGGGCTCGACCAGAGTGAGCCAGTGAGCAGTGGAAGGACAGCCATGACTCTGTGAGAGGCTGGCATGTCTTTTTGAGGGAGTGATATGGCAGAGGATGGATGCCAGAAAAGACCATGCTGAGAAGCTCTTGAAGTACTGTGTAGGGTCAGTAGCAGTGTTGGTCCTGACTGCATTCCCAGACCTGCTAATGGCTGTATTCCAAGGTCTGCAGGAGGTAGCCTATTGTGGATAACATGGCTACTGTGCTCCAGACACTGGAGCGACCACTTCTAGGGTGCTGGAAGCATGCAAGTGGCTTGTGTTTTTTTTTTTTAATAATCCCAGATGGCTAGTCATAGTGTGGGACCCCTTGATGGTGTTGTGGATTGTGTGTCCTCCTGAGGTCAGGCAGATGCATTCTGCACCAGACCGGTTGGAACCACTGGCCACTGAATTCCCCAGTATGTGGCTCCCTGACGCCAGGCACTTGTGCCACCTGCAACTATCTCCTGCATCTTGGCCTAGTCCTCTTTTACAGGTAGATTTGTGGTGGTCCATTGGTAGGAGTCCCAGAGTGATGCAGTGTCGTGCTCCCAAGGGAACCATGCCTCAGCATCTCCCCTTGGGGATTTACCCCATTTGGTAGGGTCAATCTCAGCAGTGAACTGTGTTGTCCTTTGCCTATGGTGAGGGTCCAGATGGCAAGTGGTGGTAGCTAGTGTATAGGACTGCCTCCACAATCATCTTTCCTTTTTATTGTATGTATTTTTTATTTTTATTTTTTGTTTGTGCCTTCAAGTCAGTGTTGACTCATAGCAACCCAGCTACCTCTGGGTTTCTTGGCAGTGATTGCCAGCCTTTTCTTCCGAGGCAATGGAGTGTAAAGTGACTTGCCACTCGGAATCGAACCCTTGATCTTCTGGGTACAAGGAAATTGCTCTAACCACTAGGCCAGTGATGGCTAACCTTTTTGAGCCCGAGTGCCCAAACTGCCGCACAAAACCAAAGAATTTCCTCAAAGTGCCAGCAGGTCAATTAAACCTTAACAACAAGATTTTAGTATCTAAAAACTCTTTATAAAGTTGCCTGAACTATGTAACATCATTTGTAAAGGTTGGAATCTTTGTATTGTCAGAGAATCAATTTGATTCACAATCCTTGGTTTTCATTTCAATTTATTGGCAATTTATAATGTTTTAATGATTTCATTCAATTTAATGAATTTAGGAAGAATTTGATTCAGTTACACAATATATTTTAAATGTATTATTCACATAACATGTCAAATGTATCCTGAGTAAAAAAAAGATAAACTTCTTAAAACTGTTAACTGTGTCAGGACTCGGTGTGTATTCCCAAAGAATCTATACATGAAAAAAATTAATGTGATGTTTGTTGTTGCATGCATGCTGATAACTTGTCAAAGAGATATCTTTCTACCTTTTGTGCATTTTTTTTCAGTTGCAATTGCTCCAGCCACTTTCTTTCTTCTGGTTTCTTCATGTTTTCTGCTAACTCTCCATCATCTGCTGTCCATTTGTCCTTTCTTCTCTCTTCTAGTTTTTTTTCCATTCTCTCTCTCTACATCCGCTTTAACATACTAATCTTTCTCCTTTTGCTCTTTCCTCATTCCTATTTCATCCACTCAAATTTTACCCCTCCATCCTCAATCCCCACTTACTCTCCCAATACCCGGCCAATTGTAGATTTTTTATCCCTCCCACACAAAATATTTTTCCCCTCTCCATTTTACTCTCCCAGCCCCATCCCATTCTAATCCTCCCCCAACATCAGCTCCCTTCTAGTTCCAGCCTCACCCAGCATCCATTCCCTTCTAGTCCCTGCATCAGCCCATTTCCAGTCCTAGCCCCCCATCAGCCCATTTCCAGTCCTAGCAACCCCCCAACCCAATACCAGTCCTAGCCCCCCCCATCAACCCACTTCCAGTCCTAACCCCATCAACCCATTTCCAGTCATCCCCCCATAGCCCATTGCCAGTCCTAACCCCCCCATCAGCCCACAGCCCATTACCAGTCCTAACCCCATCAGCCCACCTCAAGTCCTAACCCCTCCCTATCAGCCCATTTCCTGTCCTAGCCCCCCCTATAGCCCATTATCAGTCCTAACCCCCCCATAGCCCATTACCAGACAGCCCCCATCAGCCAACAGCCCATTACCAGTCTTAACCCCCCCATAGCCCATTACCAGTTCTAACCCCCCCAACAGCCCACAGCCCATTACCAGTCTTAACCCCCCCATAGCCCATTACCAGTTCTAACCCCCCAACAGCCCACAGCCCATTACCAGTCCTAACCCCATCAACCCACCTCAAGTCCTAACCCCTCCCCATCAGCCCATTTCCTGTCCTAGCCACCCCATAGCCCATCAGCAATAACCCCCCACAGCCCCTCCATAGCCCATCAGCACTAACCCCCCCCAGCCCCTCCATAGCCCATCATCACTCCTAACCCCCCCCAGCCCCCCATAGCCCATCAGCACTCCTAACCCCCCCAGCCCATCAGCACTCCTAACCCCCCCAGCGCCCATCAGCACTCCTAACCCCCCCAGCCCCCCCATAGCCCATCAGCACTCCTAACCCCCCCAGCCCATCAGCACTCCTAACCCCCCCCAGCCCATCAGCACTCCTAACCCCTCAGCCCAGCCCAGCCCAGCCGAGGGAATTTTTTTTTTTTAAAAGCTGTCTTCTCCCGCTGCCGGGGCCGCCGTGGCAGAATCGAGTGTGCCGCGGGGCCCCCCCTGCCCAGCACAGCCTGCCCTCCCCCTCTATCCGCTCTCTCATCGCAGCTCACAGTGACACGCGCCGGCTTTCAGAGCGCGAAGGGATTAGTTTCCCTTTCGCGGCTCTGTTAAGCCTGCGGGGGCTTAACAGAGCAGCGAGGGAGAAACTCTTCCCTCGCTCTCTGAAAGCCGGCGCGTGTCACTGTGAGCTGCGACGAGAGAGCGGATAGAGGGGGAGGGCAGGCTGTGCTGGGCAGGGGGGGCCCCGCGGCACACTCGATTCTGCCGCGGCGGCCCCGGCAGCGGGAGAAGACAGCTTTTTTTTTTTTTTTTAAATTTTACTTGTGGACCTTCCCGCGTGCCAGCTGCAAGACCTTCGTGTGCCACAGGTTCACCATCGCTGCACTAGGCTAATCCTCCACTCTGTATGTATGTATGTATTTACTTATTATTATATATTTCGTAGTTACTCACCTGTAACAGATGTTCTCCAGGAGCAGCAGGAATCAGTCCTCACATATGGGTGTCATCGGCGCCGATGAAGCCCCAGCGGAGCATTTCCCCAGCTTTCCATGAAAGCCTTTGGGAATGCTGGCACGCATGCGCGGTTCCCTTCCCGCCTAAAGGTGTCATCTTACCTCAGTCACATGACATAGCTAAGAACAGCACACAAAAATGTAAAACAAACTATGTACAACTGCAACTCCAAGGGGAGGAGGGAGGGTTGTGAGGACTGATTCCTGCTGCTCCTGGAGAACACCTGTTACAGGTGAGTAACTACTCTTTCTCCAGGACCAAGCAGGAAGTCAGTCCTCACATATGGGTGACTCCCTAGCTCTGGGCTACCAGGAACCCAGGCTGAACAAGAGAACTCCCTCTAGTCACAGCATCAAAGAAAGGCTTTTCAAGGACACAACCTCCACCGGTCGCCCAACAGAGGGCAGGAGTTGCCTAAACCTCAAAGAGATTCCGGAGTACTGCTTGGCCAAAATCACTGTCCCTACGGGACTCCCTCTCCAGGCAGTAATGGGCCACAAATGTCTGGCTTGAAGACCAAGTTGCAGCCCTGCAGATGTCTACCAAGGGCACAGAGCGGAGATAAGCCACTGAGGCAGCCATTGCCCTGACACTATGGGCCGTGACCCTACCCTGCAAAGGAAGGTCAGCTGCCTTGTAAGCCCAGGTGATACAGTCAGCCACCCAGATGGACAAGGTACGCTTGGACACAGCCAACCCCAACTTATAGGGGACAAAGGAGACGAAGAGCTGAGTAGCCCTTCTATGTCCCTGCGTACGGTCAAGGTAGAAGGATAAGGCCCTCCTACAGTCCAGGGTATGCAGGACTGCTTCAGCCTGGCTAGCATGAGGCCTAGGGAAGAATGTTGGAAGAACCACCTCCTGGTTGAGGTGGAAAGAGGAGACAACTTTAGGGAGGAACTTTGGATGAGTCCTAAGGACTACCCTGTTCCTATAAATCCTGGTGTAAGGTCTATCACAGACCAGGGCCTGAAGCTCACTCACTCGTCTAGCCGAGGTGAGGGCTATCAGGAAGAGAGTCTTCCAGGAAAGGAAGCGTAGAGGGCAAGTAGCCATCGGCTCAAAGGGTGGGCGAGTCAGTTGCTGCAAGACCACATTCAGCTCCCACTCAGGAGCAGGAGGACGGATGGGAGGCTTGAGCAAAAGCAAGCCCCTGAGAAAGCGGGACACCAAGGAGTGACCTGACAGAGAATGTCCCTCCACCAGTGAGTGGTGAGCTGCTAAAGCTGAGAGGTGGACCCGAACAGAATTGGACTTAAGTCCCTGATTTGATAAGTGCAGTAAGTACTGAAGCACTACTGGCACAGTACAGGAGAAAGGATCCTCTGTACGAAGCTGACACCACACAGAAAACCTCTTCCATTTGAGGGCATAGGTTTTCCTAGTGGACTGTTTCCTAGAGTCTAGGACAACCTCCTCAACTTTCTGAGGCAGGCCCCAGGGAGCCAAAACTACCCTTGCAGCCTCCAGGCCATCAAATTGAGAGCTTTGAGATTGGGGTGCAGAAGGGAACCCTGCTCCTGTGAAAGAAGGTCGGGTTGCAACCCCAGAGGTAGTGGGGAATCCACTGCCAGTTGAAGCAGAAGTGGAAACCAAGGCTGCCTCGGCCACCTGGGAGCTACCAGCAGGACCGAGGCCTTGTCCTGAAGAGTCTTAAAAGGAGTTCGGGCCACCAAGGGCGTGGGAGGAAACGCATACAGGAGGTCCTGAGACCAGGACATCAGAAAAGCATCTGGTGCTATCCTCAGAGGATGCGGTTGCCTGGAGCAGAACTTGGGCAGTTGCTTGTTCAGCGGACTGGCAAAGAGATCTATCCAAGGGAGACCCCACTTCAGAAAGATCTTCTGAACGACCAAGGGATGCAGCTGCCACTCGTGGGGCTGCAGAATTCTGCTCAACCGGTTGGCCAGGCAGTTCTCCTGGCCTGGAAAGTACACTGCCTTGAGAAGCCATGTTGTGCTTTAGGGCAAAGGAACAAAGGCCTTGAGTCTCCTGACAAAGGAGCTGTGACCCAGTCCCTCCCTGTTTGTTCACATAAAACATGGCTACCTGGTTGTCTGTTTGAATCAAGACTGAGCAGTGAGCTAGGGCAGGAGAAAAAGCCTTGAGAGCTAAGCGGATAGCTCGAAGTTCTAGGAGATTGATCTGTTGGGCTGCCTCCCAGGAAGACCAGAGGCCTTGAGTGCACTTGTCCAGACAATGAGCACCCCAGCCCTGCAGAGAGGCGTCGGTGGTGAGGACCACCGAGTATTCTGGCAGTTGGAAGGGCATCCCCTTCAGCAGATTGGGTGGATGTAGCCACCAGCTGAGGGAGGTCAAAAGGGGTTTGGACACCCTTATCCTGTCTCGTAGGCGGCCTCTGGCCTGAGACCACTGAGTCCGAAGGCACCACTGTGCAGGCCTCTTATGGAGCCTGGCATTGGGAGTCACATGCACTGTCAAAGCCATGTGGCCCAGAAGCCTGAGGCAGAGTCTGGCGGAGACCAGGGACCTGTTTAGAAACTGTTTGGCCACGTCCATCTGTCTTTGAGCCCTGTCTTCTGGCAAGAATGCCTTTGCCAGTTGAGAATCCAACCTTGCCCCTATGAACTCCAAGTTCTGGGAGGGGAGCAAAGTGGACTTTGCGAAGTTTATGACAAAGCCCACGTTTTGAAGCAGAGCAATGGTTCTGAGGGTGGCTTGTCTGGCCTCCAGGGACATCTGACCCCTGATGAGCCAGTCGTCCAGATAGGGAAAGACAAAGATGCCTTGATTTCTCAGGTAGGCCGCAACCACTGCCAGGCACTTGGTAAAGACCCTGGGAGCGGAGGTCAGGCTAAAAGGTAGTACTCTGTACTGATAATGGTTTCCTCCCACAATGAACCTGAGGTACTTTCTTTCTGTGGTCTGGATGAATGAGGATGTGAGTGTACGCATCCTTTAGATCTAAGGAGCATAGCCAATCTCCCTGCTGGAGGTAGGGCAGAAGTGTTCCAAGAGTAAGCATCTTGAACCTTTCTTTCTCTAGGAACTTGTTGAGGTTCCTGAGGTCCAGAATGGGTCGAAGGCCACCGGTCCTTTTGGTTACCAGGAAATACCCGGAGTAGAATCCGTGACCTTGCAAGTGGGGAGGCACAGGCTCCACCGCCCTGTCCACCAACAGACCTTGGAGCTCTCGAAGGAGAAGGTCTGTGTGCAGGGGAGGCCTCAAGGGCTCCCCTGGGAAGTAAGGAGGAGGCAGTTGATGAAAATGCAGAGCATAGCCCTTTTGGACTATGTCCAGCACCCAACTGTCGGTGGTAATGAGAGGCCACTGGTGGGCAAAGAGTACAAGGCGACCACCTGTGCAGGGCAGCGGCCATATCCCGGACGAACTCCGAGAACCTAGTGTCCTCCGGAGGGGATCTACTCCGGGGCTCAGACTGCGGTGAGTCTGACGGGACGCACCGAGTCTTAAAAGTATCGGGAGACTCCTCGTCCTCCGTCTCCCAGGCGAACTCATCCAAGGAGGAGTCGGGGTCCGACCACGCGGGGCCCCGAGGCACCCGCCCCGACGCCGGGGGCACCGGTGTCGACACCCTCGGTCCTGAATGGGAGGTCGAGGGAGACCTCGACCGAGGACGACTTCGAGCCACGAGGGTCTCGAGTATTGGCTCGGTCTCCGGGGTTGACTTCGAAGTCGACGTCCCGGTGGTCGGGGCAGATGCACCAGACAGGCTGGCCATCAGTGCCCACTGCTGCTCCATGAAGGCAGACAATCTGCACTCCAAGGCTGTCATCCTGAGACTCAGCTCGGGAGACGCAGCAGCCACCGACTCGGGCCCCGGCGGCGGCTCTCTGGGAGGAGAGTCCACGAGGACTACGGGGCTTACGTGTCCAGCAGACTCCGGCTCCATGCGAGGAACTTTGGCAGGCTTCTCTTCGTCCACGGGCCCGGGACGGCGGTCGGGGGTCTTAGACCTGGCCCTCGAGGGACCAGGGACCTCCTCCGACGCCGCCCTCGCGAGCCGCTTCTTCCTCTTACGTTCCCGATCGGGGGACCCCCTGTCCGAGGAGCTTCGATGGCGCTCGGGATCGGAATCCCGAGATGTCAAGGCCTCAAACGAGGTCCGGGCCCGGCCAGAGGCAGAGTCCGAGAAAAACCTCTCCTTCTGATGCTGTCGACTTTTAAGTGCCTTGGAAGACATCTTCCCACATGGCACACACGACTTGGGGTCGTGGTCAGGGCCGAGGCACCGAAGGCAGCAGTCGTGTGTGTCGGTGAGAGACATAAGTTTCTTACACCGATCACACTTTTTGAAACCACTGGAAGCCATCGGGGAAAAAAGAGCCCCTGCGAGGTCAAAAGACCGGCCTTCCAGGGAAAAATGAAAAAAGGGGCGCGAACGCCAGCCACGAAGCCGAAAAAGAAATAAGCGGGCTCGATACCGGTGTACCGAACCCGGCGGGAGGGGAACCGGCGTCGAACCGGAGAAAAAATAACGAAAAATCGCCAAAGAAAAAATTACTTTTATCCGGGAGAACAGGACATACATCCGGTGGGCTTCTCGGGGAAAAAAAGAGACTGAGATAAGATGGCACCTTTAGGCGGGAAGGGAACCACGCATGCGTGCCAGCATTCCCAAAGGCTTTCATGGAAAGCTGGGGAAATGCTCCGCTGGGGCTTCATCGGCGCCGATGACACCCATATGTGAGGACTGACGTCCTGCTTGGTCCTGGAGAAATATATATATATATATATTTTTTTTTTACTACTATGCAGACGAATGGTTGAATTCCCAGGAATTCAGGTTAGGACAAAACCGAAGTGGAGGAACCAACCCATGTGCCCCTCAGTTGCTGCCTTAGGCCACAATAGTCCTCTGTCGAACAGACAGAGGGCCTGGTGAGGGGTGGGAAACCTCCACCACTTCTGTTGTCTGGCAGAGCCCCATCAGTCGTCATCTGTAGCTGTAATTGGTATGGGGAATGAGTGCCCATCCCAGAAGAATATCTATGAATCTCTATCATTGCAAATAGGAGTGTTTCCACGTCAGTAGGTGTTAAGGAGAGCCTGCCTTTAACCAGAGCTTATCCTACTGCCCCTGGCACTGGCTATCTTTGTCACATTCCTGGCTACGCTGGTGTGTGCCATTTTGTTGTGGTAATCCTGTGGGCCCGATCTTGGGCCAAGCTCCTGGAGCCTGATGAGGCACTATGCTGCTGTGGCCAGGTCATGGTTCTATGCAGTATGTTGCATGAGTACCCATGCTGGATTAGATCACTCTAGAGCTACCTCATCCCTGCCATTCCAGGTGGAATAAGGGATTGGTTTCACTGTGCTGGTGGTATGGAAGATGAGCCCGGTTGAATATTCTTTGCTTCCTTGTTTTATGCATTTGATGTTGCACTCCCTGGGGCTCAGGGAGCCAGCAGGGACTCAAGGGGGAATGCCAGCACCTGGTGGACATGTGTGATGGAGGAGGCACATTTAGAGTGATAAGCCCTCTGGGGAGGTGCAGTAGGAGAACCAGATACTCTGATCACAGCCATCAGGAGTATTCCCAAGTAAGTGCGGTGGCAAGCGGAAGGCTCCTTAAGACAGCCGGAACAGTTGGGCTGTGGGTTCATTTGGAAACCCTTGACCGTGGGCTTGCTTCATTGTGTTCTATCGTTTGGGGGGGGGGGTGCGGTGGTATGAGGCATGGTTGCCTCAGTCATTCTGGACTGTGCTCCTGGAGGCTGCCATAGCCTTGAGTTGCCGGGACGAGGACAAGCCAAGCTGCCTACGGTCGCTTGCCACTCTATTCCTAGTACTGGGCAGGCGACTAGAATCACCGCATCCCTGCCCCTCAGGTGCAAATCCAGCCATGCTGGGCCTAGAATTGCTTGGGCTAGAATTGCTGAGTGAGGAGCCAAGGCAGGTTGCAGCTCCAAACAGATTGCTCTATTAGGTCCCATCAGGGTGTTTGTAGGCACTGATGGTGAAGGGAGCAGTAGAACGATTTTGGATCTGGCTTCAAAGGTACTTGGGTGCACTGCTCTAATCCATTGAGTTACTTCTACCCCGACTGATTTCCAGTGAAAGAATGGTTTCCAGGGATTCAGAATCAGTGATCCTACCACTGCACCACAGAGCTTACTTGCTATGGTGTCCCCTTATGCAGGATTGATGGCATAGGCAGGGCAGATGCTTTGGTACCACCTCCGGTGCTGTGCCCTGGGGTTGGATCTCGATAGAGAGTTCAAGTGACGTTTCCACCTGGGTTGGTGTGATTGGACTGTATCTCTCGGCATGCTTTGTTAGAGGTGGTCCCCCTTGGGCATGGCAGCAATGTGACAGTGGGTACCCGAAGCAGATTTCCGGGCTTTCTTCCGAGGCAAGAAGTGCCGTGGGGGTAGAGCCTGGATCTCTTAGGCATTAGGCGGTTGATCTAATACAAGGTTACTCATTCACACAGTGCACACATCTCCCGGGCTAAGACAAGAGACTGGTCTGAAGACCAGTACCTATTGGTGAGGAGGCAGGAGTTATGGCAGTCAAGGTATGCAGGCACTGGTCCAGTTGAGGAGTGATGCAGGGGTAACACATTGGATTTCTGGGCACACTATGAATCTGGGTTGCTCTCTGGGTGAGCAGCAGAGCATGCCAGTCGCTCTGTTGGTTCAGAGGAGGTATGATAGAGGAGTAAGGTCTAGCACAGAGGGAGGACAGTGTGCCAGTATCTCTGCAGGGGCATTCACCTTGTTTTGCTACACTGTTTGAGGACTGTGCAGTGACTATAAGGGCCCTCAGCGCTGATGGGAAGTGGTGCACCATGGGTGGATTTGGACAGACCTTCGATAGAGTTCCTGTTCAAGCTATATCCAGCAATGGGGTCACCGAGAGCTGGAAAGCGACTCTGAGGTAGTGCTGTGAACCTGCACTAGAGTCCCTGCTGTTCTGGACATCTACCAGAGAAGAGCAGGGTTGGTACTTTGCCCTTGGGAACATAGAATATGTGAATAGGTGACCTAGGAATGCTGAAGGGCAGCAGGGAGGGTTGAAAACCCCAGGTCCTGCAGCCCCCTTATTTCCCTGAGACACCCCCCCTCTAGAAAGGGGAGGGAGGTTGGAGCAGCACTTTGGTATACAAACCCCGAAGCTCTGGTTCCAGGTCGCTGCCTTCATTACCCATCTTTATAGCTTTGGGCGGCACGCGGGTGGGGAATGCAGCATGAGAGATCTCCCCTTGGGGGTTGTAATGCATGCGGGGGGGGGGGGGGGAAGAGAGGCTTGGAGCCCTGTGGCACTTACTGTATGGGGCAGTAGCATCTCAATATGTTCACCATCATATACCCAAGGGTTAGTGCTGACTTCCAGGCGACCTTGCAGTTCCTGTGCCTTTGACCAGAAGTGATTGCCCCAGTCTTTCTTAGGAGGCTGACTTGATCAGTTGCCAGGGGAACCAGGCCTAACTGGTATGGATCCCCCTGCTGCCATAACTGTGGAGTACATACTGCCTTGAGAGTTGAGGAACCATAGGGCCGTTCTTAGCCCACTGTTTGGGGGAGGCAACATGAGGTCTGTGGAAGCTATGCCCCAGAGGCCCTCAGCACCATGCCACTTTTTTTTTTTTTTGTGGTAGGAAATAAACCTTGGCTCCAACCAGGGGGCTGTCCACCTTGGTTCAGGACTCCCTGTTATACTGTTTTCTCATAAGCCTCTAAGGTCTTTGGTACAGACCCCACAGTTTGTGGCGGTTAGTGACTCCTCAGTCTTTGGGCTTCGAGACACATGATCTGCCACGATGTTAACATGGCTCCTATGTTCCTGGAGGGCAGAAGAGTGATATTTTGGCTGTCATGTGAGGCAACGGGAGAGAACACAGAGCGTGAAGCTGCAGTGTCAGCCGGGTGTTCCGCTCCATGCCCCCGGATGTGCTGACCTTCAGTGCAGCATCTTGAGTAGGCAGTGAGTGCACTGAAGCGTGATCTTGCTACTGGCACAGGCCAGCCTGGTACCCTGCGCAATGACCTGCCGAAGAAAAGGGGAGGAGCCATCTGCCCACGCCAACGGAGTCTGTCAGGTGGCAAGGCAGAGGTCCTCCCTCGTGATGCACAGATGGGGGTTCCCTGTTGCCATGGCATCATCCGATGGCAGCAGGAAGAGGGGAGGGCAAGCGGTGGGCGAAGATTTCAGCGCCAAGTTGTTTGGAGCCGAGCAGTGAGAGTTTCAGCGCCATCTTGTTCTGCTGCCATAGGGGGCGCTAGGGGTTTGATGTGAGGCTCTGAACAGCACACTTCACCTATAACCGGGCCAGGGATGGAGGCCTTGTTGCAGCACATCCTGTGCCACGGCTGTTAGGTTACAGTCCCCTGTTCTTTCTGTAGGGATCCATCCCCATGTTCCATCGGCGTCCGTATGTCATCGGTGACCCAGTTTCTGCTGGATATTTTTTACCAGGAGCAGAGCACATGGCCAGACGGCTGAGGGAGGGTAGTCATCTTCTGCTGAGGTTTCCCCTCCACTCCCTCTAGCTACTGAGATCGGGTGGATGCCCGATGAGTCCAGAAGCCTCTATTCTTGAAGGGTATGTTAGCCCATTCACTCGGAAGGGCAAAGCATGGAGAAGCATGGCCGGAGGGCAGGGAGCTCAGTGGGAAGGTTCTGCCGCTGTGGTCCACATGATGGCGTGCACTGGTTGCAGCGAAGGAGGAAATCTCACCAGAGGACCCTCTGTTGATCCTGTGAAGAGACATTAAGATTAAAGGATCTTTACTTTAAAGAGATATGAAAGAAAACATGGAGAGCAAGAGAGCCGTCCGCATGACCGGACAGAAAAGAACAGACTAAGGTGGAAAGGGGGTGGGCACTATTGTGGGGTGGCTGGCACATGCTCAGAAGGGTCTCTAACACTTCTGAGCTATTGGCGAGCATTTCCATCCATGGCGCCGTCAGATGACGTCACCAGGTGTGGCTGACTCATCCTGCTTGTCCATGGAGAAAGGGCTGTATGTATATATGCTGTACTGATGTCCATTCTCTTCCTCTTCTTTGTATAAATGGAAGACTGTTTTCCAGGGCCCTCAATCAAGCACATTTCACCATATTCAGTTTACACTATTTTTCCTCCATGGATAAAACACAAGCACACTAACTGCAATATTTTAGATGCAATCATTTTATTTATTGTACTTATAATTTGCCACATATTCCACTAAAATCATCTAAATAAATAGATAGTCTACATTTTACTATAGCAATACAAAAATAAACCCTGGGTTTCCTCCAATAACAATTCTTTCGTCTTCAATGACACAATCTAAAAAAAAAACCTGATTTCTTCACTTCCCATCTCCACATTCATTACATTCAGATTGTCTGTACAAAAATTAAACACTCTTTTTCTGTGCAAAGCTTTCATGTGCAAAGACTAGTTGGCTAAAAATATAACTGTACAAAACCCACACATATGCAGACATGCTCACTCGCAGTCAGAACAATGCATCAGATACTACTAAGAAGAGTTGTAACTGAGAGCACTCAGATTGAGGTCACCATGGACATTTTTTTTGATGAGGCAGTAGAGTAAAGCTTTTACAGTAAGTAGGAAAAGCATGCAGGGCATTGCTCATGGAATTCTATCCAACCCTGGGGAGGGGAGGGGGTAATGTGTGAATGCATGTGCAGGCATAAACCCATGTTATCTGTACTCTGTGTGCATCTGTTTTGTGTGAGTGTATGTGTATATCTCTGTAAATGTATCTATTTTGTTTGTGTATGTTTTTGGGCTGGTGTATGTATATGTCATTGCATATGTGTGCAGTTGTACTTGTGTTGGTTCTTTGTGTGTCTGTGATCAGGTGAAGAAAAAAGAGGAGGGGGCTATTTGGAAGGTGCAATTCCAAATAGCTATGTTACTGTTAAAGTATTAGTATGCTGCAGCTTTTCTAACTCCTACCATATGTAGAAAGTTCAATTGAACAGTACTGAAACTCCCCCAACTTATTTCATACCTTCCTGTGACTAGATCAGCATTTCAGTGCTCAACCCCCACTACCTTCATATTGCCTTGCTCCTACCTAGTACATGTAACTAGAACTGCCTTCCACTATTCCCATCTCCACTGCCTTCCCAATGGCTGGATCCTATCCATAGCTCTGTAGCTAGTTCACTGTATACAGGCAGGCCAGGTGTAAATTCTGTGTTTCACTTGAGGCTTTTTCTCCAGATAGGTTAGTTTTGCAGATACCATAACAGTCGCGAACCTCACTTCTAAGCCAGGGTATGTGGAGTAAGTTTGTATGCTGCAGAAGCTGAATCTCCTTCTCCCATAGAAATGCATTAAGCCATTTTTTGGGGAAGGGGGGGAGGAGCGAAGATTTCTCTAGAATCCCTGGTCTGATCTGGCTCATTTTCAAACATGATGTGTCTTTTCATACGATTTTCCATCATGCCAAGTTTCATTGCATTCTGTTTAATTTTTGGAGAGTTATTTTGCCCCCAGACAGATATTTCTCAACCCCTTTGGTATAAGTTTTCAACTTCTATTGGGTTGGAAACAACAAAGATAGGACATAGGCCCTATGGATAAAATGTATATGTGTGTCAAAAATCAAATCATTACTAATAAAGCATAAAATCATTTTAAGCTCAAATTGTGTGTTAGTGGCGTCTTCAGCTGTCCTGAATGAACCTACTCTTGGCTTATCTCTGAAGCTAAGCAGGGTCAGGCCCAGGGCCAGCCAGTCTACTAGGCAAACTATGTGGTCACCTAGGACGGCAGACTCTGATGGGCAGAATGGCGATCCCTGCTACTCTTCAGCACCATGGTGGGCTTTAAAACATCCATGTACGTGCATGAAGTAATAGTCTGTCACTCCTGCTCCTCCAAAGGAAAGTTGCATCTGAAGGGGCCAGGAGTGACAGATCATAAATGCGCGTGGGTACTTTAAAACCTGCCACAGTGCTGAAGCAGTGGTTGTGCTGCTGCTTCAGGCAAGCCCCACTGTGCTGCCTCCCCCACCTCCCGAGATGAGAAGATCGATGTGGGGGAAGGGCACCTGCTTGGGATGGCAGAAACCCTTGGGCTGGCCCTGGTCGGACCTGGCTAGTACTTGGATGGGTGACCACCTTGGAATGGCAATCTACTTCCAATTACACCTCACCAAGAAAATCCAGGGGCAAGGTCACCAAGAGCCAAAACTGACTCAAAGTCACACGTTGCCCAGGGTCCAAGGCAGCATGGGTTTACTACAGCCAAGTCCTGTCAGACAAATCTGATTGATTTCTCTGACTGGGTGACCAGAGAGTTGGACTGAGGGAGAGCCTTAGATGTGGTGTAAGAGTAGTTACTCACCTGTAACAGGTGTTCTCCAGGAGCAGCAGAAATCAGTCCTCACATATGGGTGACGTCGGCGCCAACGGAGCCCTTGTGCGGAGCATTTCCCCAGCTTTCAAAGAAAGCCTTTGGGAATGCAGAGCGCATGCGTGGTCCCCTTCCCACCCAAGGGTGCCATCTTGCTCAGTCTGATGACACAGCTAAAAGATAGCAAAAAATCAAAATGAAAGATATGACTGCAACTCCAGGGGAGGAGGGAGGGTCGTGAGGACTGATTCCTGCTGTTCCTGAGAACATCTGTTACAGGTGAGTAACTACTCTTTCTCCAGGACCAAGCAGGAAGTCAGTCCTCACATATGGGACTCCCAAGCTCTAGGCTACCGGGAACCCTAAGCTGAAAAAATGGCTCCCTCTCATGAGCCTCAGCATTCATGATAAGAATATCCTCTGAGAATGCCCCGTACGGTAGCGCAACACAAGGGCCGGAGGGTAGGAGTTGCCTAAACCTCAAAGAGATTATGGAGTACCGCCTGTCCGAAAGCACTGTCCCTCCGCGACTCTCTCTCCAGGCAGTAATGGGCTGCGAAAGTCTGGCTTGAAGACCAAGTTGCGGCCCGGCAGATGTCTGCCAACGGAACAGAGCGGAGATGAGCTAGTGACGCGGCTTTCGCTCTGACACGGTGGGCCGTGACTAGACCCTGCAAGGAGAGGTCGGCTGCCTTATACGCCCAGGCGATACAATCTCCTACTCAAGTGGAGAATGTACGCTTGGAGACAGGTAACCCCATCTTATTAGGGTCAAAGGAGACGAAGAGCTGAGTAGCTCTTCGATGCCCCCCTGCACTTTCTATGTAAAAAGACAACGCCCTCTTACAGTCCAGGGGTATGCAAGACTGTTTCAGCCCGGCTGGCATGCGGCCTGGGAAAAAAGGTCAGAAGAACCACTTCCTGGTTGAGGTGGAAAGAGGAGACCACTTTTGGAAGGAACTTGGGTTGGGACCATACACATGGTTCTATAGGACCACCCTGTTCCTATAGAACTATGTGTATGGTCTATCAGAAACCAGAGCTTGTAGTTCACTCACACGTCTGGCTGAGATAAGAGCCACCAGGAAGAGCGCTTTCCAAAAGAGGAAGCGCAAATGGCAAGTAGCCATCGGCTCAAACAGTGGGCGAGTAAGTTGCTGCAAGACCATGTTCAAATCCCACTCAGTCGCCGGTGGACGAACCGGAGGCTTGAGAAGAAGCAGACCTCTGAGAAATCGGGACACCAAGGGGTGAACCGACAGAGACTGCCCTTCCACCGGTGAGTGGTGCGCTGACAAAGCACTGAGGTGGACCCGTACAGAGTTAGACTTAAGGCCTAGGTCAGAAAGGTGAAGTAGATACTGCAGTACTACTGGCACAAGGCAAGAGAAAGGGTCTTCATTGCGCTGAGCACACCATATCGTAAACCTACGCCACTTGAGGGCATAGGATTTTCTGGTGGACTGTCTCCTAGAGGCCAATACCACCTCCTCAACCTCTTTAGGTAGGAGTAAGGGAGCAAGAACTACCCTTTCAGCAGCCAGGCCATCAAATTGAGGGACCTGAGATTGGGGTGCAGAAGGGAACCCTGCTCTTGAGACAGGAGATCGTGTTGCAACCTCAGAGGGAACGGAGTTTCCACTGCCAACTGCAGCAGAAGTGGAAACCACGGCTGCCTCGGCCATCTAGGGGCTACCAGAATCACCGAGGGCTTGTCCCTGAGAATCTTGAACAGAGTTCGGGCCACCAGGGGCATGGGAGGAAACGCATATAGGAGGCCCGTAGACCAAGAGATCAGAAAAGCATCTGCTGCCATTCTCAAGGGATACGGCTGCCTGGAGCAAAATCTGGGCAGCTGACAGTTTTGTGGACTTGCAAAGAGATCGATGGATGGAAGTCCCCAGCGGATGAAGATCTGCTGGACCACCAATGGATTCAACTGCCATTCGTGAGGCTGGAGAATCCTGCTTAGCTTGTCTGCTAGGAAGTTCTCCTGACCAGGTAGATAAACTGCTTTGAGAAACATGCCTTGTTTGACTGCAAAGGAGCAAAGGGCCAGTACCTACTGACATAGGAGTCTGGACTCTGTTCCCCCTTGTTTGTTCACATAGAACATTGCAACCTAGGACAGACTGGTGAGAGAGGGCAAGAGAAAATGTTTGCAGAGCTAAGCAGATTGCTCGCAGCTCCAAAAGATTGATTTGCTGCGTGGCCTCTCGAGGAGACCACAGGCTTTGAGTGCACGTGCCCTGGCAATGTGCACCCCAGCCCTTTAAGGAAGCATCGGTCGTCAGCACCCTTGTGTGTGCTGGAGCCTGAAAAGATACCCCCCTGAGAAGGTTTGGGAGATGTAGCCACCACTGTAAGGAGTCCAAAAGTGGTTTGGACACCTTTACTCTGTCTCGGAGGTCGCCTGTGGCCTGCGTCCAGTGATCTCTGAGGCACCATTGAGCAGCCCGTATGTGCAGATGGGCATTCAGAGTCACATGTACTGTGGATGCCATGTGGCCCAGGAGCCGCAGGTAGTGCCTGGCGGAGACAGCGTAGTTACTCACCTGTAACAGGTGTTCTCCAGGAGCAGCAGGAATCAGTCCTCACATATGGATGACGTTGGTGCCGACAGAGCCCTCATGCAGAGCATTTCCCCAGCTTTCAAAGAAAGCCTTTGGGAATGCAACGCGCATGCGCGGTCCCCTTCCTGCCCAAGGGTGCCATCTTGCTCAGTCTGATGACATAGCTAAGACAGCAAAAAACAAAAATGAAATATATGACTGCAACTCCAAGGGGAGGAGGGAGGGTTGTGAGGACTGATTCCTGCTGCTCCTGGAGAACACCTGTTACAGGTGAGTGAGTACGCTTTCTCCAGGACCAAGCAGTAAGTCAGTCCTCACATATGGGACTCCCCAGCTTAAGGCTACCGGGGACCCAAAGCTGAAAAATGAGCTCCTTCTAGAGCCCCAGCATGTGCGGAAAGAATCTTCTCTGATATCGACCCCGTACGGTGGCCCAATACCAGGGCCGGAGAGTAGGAGTTGCCTATACCTCAAAGAGATTCCGGAGTACCGCTTGTCCGAAAGCACTGTCCCTGCGGGACTCCCTCTCGAGGCAGTAGTGGGCCACAAAAGTCTGGCTTGAAGACCAAGTAGCGGCCCAGCAGATGTCTGTCAACGGAACAGAGCGGAGATGAGCCACTGACGCAGCCTTCGCCCTGACACGATGGGCCGTGACTCGACCCTGCAAGGAGAGGCCGGCTGCTCTATATGCCCAGGCGATACAGTCCGCCACCCAGATGGACAAGGTACCCTTAGAGACAGGCAACCCCAGCTTATTAGGGTCAAAAGAGACGAAGAGCTGTACAGCCCTTCGGTGTCCCTGCGTACGGTCAAGGTAGAAGGACAACACCCTCCTACAGTCCAGGGTATGCAAGACCATCTCAGCCCGGCTGGCATGCGGCCTGGGAAAGAAAGTTGGAAGAACCACCTCCTGATTGAGATGGAAGGAGGAGACAATCTTCGGAAAGAACTTAGGGTGAGTCCGCAAGACTACTCTGTTTCTATAGAACCTAGTGTACAGTGCATCCGACACCAGGGCTTGAAGCTCGCTCACTCGCCTTGCTGAGGTAAGAGCCACCAAAAACAACGCTTTCCAGGAGAGAAAGCGCAAAAAGCAAGTAGCCATAGGCTCAAAAGGTGGGCAAGTAAGCTGTTGCAAGACTACATTCAAATCCCACTCAGGGGCAGGTGGACGAACCGGAGGCTTAAGCAAAAGCAGGCCTCTGAGGAAGCGAGTCACCAAAGGGTGGCTTGAGAGAGACTGGCCCTCCACCGGTGAGTGGTGCGCTGAGAGAGCACTGAAATGGACCTTAACAGAGTTCGATTTAAGGCCCAGGTTGGACAGGAGTAGCCTAGTGGTTGGGGCAAGGTACTTCAGGCCGGAAGGTCGGGGGTTCAAATCCCACTAGAGGACAGCAACCTTGGGCCGGAAGGACTGGGGTTTCTAGTCCCACAGATGCTCCTTGTGGTCTTGGGCAAGCCACTTAACCCTCCATTGCCCATGTTCCCTGTAAATATTAGTGTATGTGTCTCATATCCCCGCGTGTTAAATGTATCCCCCAATTGTATTGTGACCGCTTTGATTGAAGGATAAGGCGGTATACAAAACTGTCTAAATAAATAAAATATTGCAGCACTACTGGTACCATGCATGAGAAAAGATCCTCCTGGTGTTGAGCGCACCAGGTGGAGAACCTACGCCACTTGAAGGCATAAGACCTTCGGGTGGACTGCCTCCTAGAGGCCAAGACCACATCCTCCATTTCCCTAGGTAGCAGTAAAGGTGCTAAAACTACCCCCTCAGCAGCCAGGCCATCAGAAGGAGGGACTGGAGGTTGGGGTGTAAGAGAGATCCCTGCTCCTGAGACAAGAGATCTGGTTGCATCCCCAGAGGAAGAGGAGTGTCCACCGCCAGTTGCAAAAGAAGTGGAAACCACGGTTGCCTTGGCCACCTGGGAGCCACCAGGATCACTGAGGCCTTGTCCCGGATCACTTTGAACAGTGTCTTGGGCACTAGAGGCATGGGAGGAAATGCATATAGGAGGCCTGTAGACCACGGAATGAGACACGCATCCGCTGCTACTCTGAGAGGATGCGGTTGTCTGGAGCAGAACCTGGGCAGTTGGCGGTTTAGTGGACTGGCAAAGAGATCTATGTTTGGAAGACCCCATCTTCGGAAGATTTGCTGAACCACCAGAGGATTCAACTGCCATTTGTGGGTCTGTAGGATCCTGCTCAATCTGTCTGCTAGGCAATTCTCCTGTCCAGGGAGATAGACTGTTTTGAGAAGTATGCCATGATTGACTGCCCAGGTGCACAGGTCCTGTGCTTCTTGACAGAGAAGGCAGGACCCTGTGCCCCCTGTTTGTTCACTTAGAACATAGCAACTTGATTGTCCGTCTGAACTAAGACGGACTGGTGAGAGAGGACATGAGAGAAAGTCCGTAGGGTTAAGCGGATAGCTCTCAGCTCCAAGAGACTGATCTGTTGTGCGGCCTCCCATGGAGACCACAGGCCCTGAGTGCATGCTCCCTGGTAATGTGCACCCTAACCCTGAAGAGAAGCATCGGTCGTGAGCGCTTGGGAGTGTGGAGTTGCCTGAAAAGGCACTCCTTGCACCAGATTCGGAAGATGAAGCCAGCACTGCAGAGAAGATGCTTTCAGCTGGGACACCCTCACCTTGTCCGGCAGGTTGCCTGTGGCCTGTAGCCACTGAGTCTGGAGGCCCCACTGAGCTGGCCTCATGTGCAGACGGGCATTTGGAGTGACATGGACCGTGGATGCCATGTGGACTAAGAGCCTCAGGAATTGTCTGGCGGAGACCAGAGAATTGCTGCGGAATTGTCTGGCCAAATCCATCAGTCTGTGGGCCCTGTCCACAGGCAAAAAAGTCTTTGCCAGAAGGGTGTCCAGTCTTTCTCCTATGAACTCCAGGCTCTGTGAGGGACGCAAAGTGGACTTTGCAAAGTTTATGACAAACCCCAGATGCTGAAGAGAGATAGTGCGGAGGGTGGCTTGACTGGTCTCCTGTGGAGACTGACCCCTGATGAGCCAGTCGTCCAGGTATGGAAAGACGAAGATCCCTTGAACCCTGAGGTAGGCCTCCACCACTGCCAGGCACTTGGTGAAAACCCTGGGGGCGGAGGTTAGGCCAAAAGGGAGTACCCTGTACTGAAAATGGTTTCCTCCCACCACAAATCTGAGATATTGTCTGTGGTCTGGATGAATAAGGATGTGAGTATAAGCATCCTGTGGCAAAGTCAACTATCATGAGAGTGGGGGAGGTGAGAAGCGTAACGAATTCACCCTAGTTAAGGGTCCCCTTCTAGGACTGCAGGGAGAGAAAGCCACAGCCAGGTTTCAAAGACAGAAAAACCTCAGCTGGAACAAGTTTCACACAGTGACTGATAAAGTAAGAAAGAGGGATTGCAAGCACGAGGACCAAAACCCTTACTTTAACAAGTGCACTGATTATTCTAATACCAGAAGGCAGGGGGATTACCAATACCTGGGAAAGAAAGAGGTGGGGTTAGAATCCTGGAGGTATAAGCCTGTGTTAGATTATGCAGAGAGGGGGAGATGAGAAGGAGAGCAGCCGGGAGAGCAGCTGAGACAGAGGCTGAGAGAAGGAGCTGATTCTTGGAGAAGAGCTGAGCTACCCAGAGCTGACAGAGCTGAATTCCCTGCAACAGGTTGGCAACAGAGGTGGGGACCAGGAAGTGGAGAAGCTTTCAGACGACCAGAAAGATTATCAGCTGAGCAGTCTGACCAGGTCGGTGAGTCAGAACCCATGCAGTTGGGAGAACCAGTGTCAGAGTTGGGGGAAGAAGACTGCTTTATGGATTGCTCTCTATGCCAAGCTCTAGACAGGAGGTCTTGAGGAAAAGCTAGCCCTGAAAGTAGTAATTCTCCTTGGAAGTGAACCATATGGCACAAGCAGTGTGTAGGTAAATTCCTGTCTGTTTTTAAAGGGAAATTTACTGCAACTAAGCCTGATCAGGAAGCTCTGATTCATGCTTGTTTGTCACCTGTGTTTGAACTGTGCAACGGCAAGAAAAGCCAAGTTAGCTGCTATAAGAGTTTTTGCTTGCTCCTCTCCTATATGAAAAGCCTGCTAAGAGTTTTGATAACAGCTTGGAATGTTTGTTTTGTTCTAAGTTTGGTTTCACGTAGAAATGCAGCCTAGAGAGGTTTTTTGAGGCTGGCAGAAACCAAACTGCTGTAGAAGAATTAAGCTTGAATTTTTCTTTATGCTCTGATTAACAAGGACTAAAAAGGAAAGTGGCAGCCTAGTTTTTGAGGCAATTGCTTCTGCAAGTAAGAGGACTTTAAAAAGCCATTTCTAAGTTCTTTTGGTTTGTTTTGCCATTATTTGCTGTACCTTAAGCAAATCCTACAGTTATAATCCTGTAAATGATACCGTGAACCTGCTGTGTTTTATGTTATGGAAATAAACTTTCTGTTACAAGCCTTACCCTCGGTTACCTCAACTACAAACCTTCTACTTAAAGCACCAACATATTTTAGCAGTACTACACTTCCCAGAAGCCAACACGAAGAAATAGGCTGCTAAGAGCTGATAGAAGAAGGAATCCTCAACCACCACGCCCCTCGACCACTAAAGGCAAGTGGCTTCGGGCGTTGTGCTTGTGACAATCCTTTAGGTCTAAGGAACATAGCCAATCTCCCTGCTGGAGGTAGGGCTGCAGTATTCCAAGGGTAAGCATCTTGAACTTTTCCCTCTGCAGGAACTTGTTTAGATTTCACAAGTCTAGGATGGGCCTGAGGCCTCCTGTCCTTTTTGGTACCAGGAAGTACCTGGAGTAGAAGCCGTGACCTCTTAGGTATTGGGGCACCGGTTCCACCGCTTGTTCCTTTAGAAGACTTGCTAACTCCTGCAGGAGTAGGTTCCTGTGCAGAGGGAGTCTTGGAGGCTCCCCTGTAAAGTAGGAGGGGGTACCTGGTGGAAGTGGAGCAGATAGCCCCTCTGGACTATGTTTAGCACCCAGGTATCCCTTGTTACGGCTGACCACCTGTGGGCGTACAGGGTCAACTGGCCTCCTGTGCTGAGAGGGGCCAGCTGAGGAGGAGAGGCTATGCCACTGGAGTCAAAACCCCGCTTCCTGCTGTGCAGGAGCCAGAGCTGGTGGCTTGGGGGTTTTCTGCCTATAGGGCCCATATCCCTGCCCCTTGGCCTGCTGACCCTGTTGGGGAGCTGTGGAGGCCTGGTACTGAGGGTAAGTTTTGTAGGCAGATGACTTCCTCGGGTAAAAGGACTTTTTTCCCGAGCCCTTCTTCTTTTGAGAAGGGGCAGAGGTCTTCCTGGACAGCCTTGTCCTGGTAAGAGTCTCGGACTCGAGTTCTGCAGCCTTTTCAGCCATGTGCTTGCCAAAGAGGTTTTCACCTCAGCAGGGGACATCGACCAACTTGTCCTGCGACATGGCTCGAGGTCCGATGACTGTAGCCAGGCCTGATGGCGTGCACCGATGCCGACCGCGGCTACTCAGGCCGAAGCCTCAAAGCCATCATAAGCTGCTCGAGACAAACTTCGAGCATTCTAGGATCCCAGTTGACAAGGCTGTGAACCTCTGCAAAGGTTCCTCGGAGAGACCAGCAGAGAAACCGACAATCTCCTTTGCCATATCTCGAAGGTACATGCCCATGTACAGCTGGTAGGACTGGACACAGCAAGCAAGCATAGAGCCCTGGAAGCACTTTCTACCAAGGGCATCCAGGTTCCGGGCCTCCCGGCCGGGAGGCACCAAGGAGTGCATCTTCTGATTCTTCAGCCGATGCATGGCCGATTCCACAACCATGGAAAGGTGCGGTAGCTGTGCCTTCTGGAACCCGGGACTCTTGTGGACTCGATAGATGGAATCGACCCGCTTGCTCAGAACCGGCGTCGAGGCTGGCGCCTCCCACATGCAGAAGAGCAACCGTTCCAGCATTGGAGGAACCGGTACAGTAAAGGCCTCCTTGGGAGGAGAGTCATACTGCAGGGCCTCAAGCTCCTCGGCTCGAGGCTCCTCCTCGGGGTCCGTGGAGAAGGCCAAGGCCTTGGCCATGTCCTGCATTTAGTCCAAGAACCGGGTGTCCTCTGGGGGGGACCGTCTCCTAGGCTCAGACTCTGATGAGTCCGAAGAGACACATCGGGTCCGAAAAGTGTCCGGGGACTCCTCGTCCTCCGTTTCCCAGTCCGACCCCCTCGGAGGAGGAATCGAGCGGCTCTGGTCGGGCAGGCACCTATGCCATCTGCCCCGACGCCGAAGGTACCGGCGTCGACGACCTCGGTCCCGAACGGGAGGCCGAGGGAGACCTTGGCCGAGGATCGACTTGAGAGCGCATGGCCTTGAGGATCAGTTTGGCCTCTGGGGTCGACTTGGACGTCGATGTCCCGGTGGTCAGGGCAGATGCACCGGTGAGACCGGCGATCAGTGCCCGCTGCTGTTCCATGAAGGCAGCCAAGCTGCTTTCCAAGGCCGTCAACCTGAGTCTGAGCTCAGGAGACTCAGCAGCCGACTTGGGCCCCGACGGCATCGGGCCCGATGTTGACTCCCCCGGAGGAGAGTCCACGAGGACTATAACACTCACGTGACTCGGGGACTCCGTCTCCACACAAGGTTGATTAGCAGGCCTCTCTGACTCCGAAGACCCGGGGCGGCATTCGGGGCTATGCGACCTGGCCCTCGAGGAGCCAAGTGCGTCCACCGACGCCACCCTCGCGGGTTTCTTCTTCCTGCGGTGCTCCCGCAAGGGAGACCCCCTCTCAGAGGAACCCCGGCGATGTTCGGGACCAGAGTCCCGAGACGTCGAGGCCTCTGACGAAGTCAGGGCCCGGCCGGACGCGGAGTCAGAGAAGATTCTTTCCTTCTGATGCTGATGGCTCCTCAGCGCCTTCGAGGACATTTTCCCACACAGACCACAATTCATCGGGTCATGATCGGGTCCGAGGCAGTGGAGGCAGCAGTCATGTGTGTCGGTGAGAGACATCAGTTTCTTACACCGATCACACTTTTTAAACCCGCTGGCAGCCATCGGGGGGAAAAAGGGCCCCTGCAAGGTCAAAAGATAGGGCTGCCAGTGAAAAACTAGAAAAATGGCGCGAACGCTAGTCACAAAGGACAAAAAACGAAAAATGAAGTCCGGGCTCGATACCGGTGTACCGGGCCCAGGCGGGAAAGGGAAACTGGCGTCGAACCGAAGAAAAACACAGATCCACACAGAAAATCAACTTTTTTCTCGGGTGAAAACGAAACACGTCCGTCGGGCTCCGTGGAAAAAAGAAGACTGAGCAAGATGGCACCCTTGGGCAGGAAGGGGACCGCGCATGCACGCTGCATTCCCAAAGGCTTTCTTTGAAAGCTGGGGAAATGCTCCGCACGAGGGCTCCGTCGGCGCCGACGTCACCCATATGTGAGGACTGACTTCCTGCTTGGTCCTGGAGAAATGAGAATTGCTTGGGAACTGGTTGGCCAAGTCTTTCAGTCTGTGGGACCTGTCTTCGGGCAAGTAAGCTCTTGCCTGAAGGGTGTCCAATCTTGCCCCTATAAACTCTAGGTTCTGAGATGGGAGCAAAGTGGACTTTGCGTAGTTTATGACAAAGCCCAGATGCTGAAGAAGAGAGACAGTGCGAAGAGTGGCTTGTCGGGCCTCCTGCACAGACTGGCCCCTGATAAGCCAGTCATCCAGGTATGGGAAGACAAAAATTCCCTGATTCCTGAGATAAGCCGCAAGAGTAGAGGATGAACACTGGTGCTTTATTGAATCCCCAACGCGTTTCGGCAGATGCCTTCTTCGGGGGGTGGAATACTTTAACATACAAAACAAAACACATTAAAAACATAATAAAACAAAAGATAAATTAAATCTGGCATATGATTAAAAAATAAAGCATATGATTAAAAAATAAAACAAACAAACAAACAAAAAACCCCCCCAAAAAAACCCCCGACATCGGTTCTCCCGGAGGAGAGTCCACGAGGACAACAGAACTTACATGACTCGGGGACTCCGGCTCCATACGAGGTAGTTTGGACAGCCTCTCCGACTCCGAGAGCCCGCGGCGCCACCCTCATGAGCTTCTTCTTCCTTTTGTGCTCCCGGGTGGGAGACCCCCTTTCAGAGGAACCATGATGGCTCTAGGGGGCAGACTCCCTAGATGTCGAGGCCTCTGACAAAGTCTGGGCCCGGCCAGACGCGGACTCTGAGAAAATTCTTTCACGTTGATGCTGACGGCTCTGAAGTGCCTTCGACGACATTTTGCCGTACGGACCACAGACCAGCAGGTCATGGTCGGGCCCGAGGCATTGGATGCAGCAGTCATGTGTGTCGGTGAGAGACATCAGTTTCTTGCACCGATCACATTTTTTGAACCCGTTGGCAGCCATCGGGGGGAAAAGGGCTCCTGCAAGGTCAAAAGACCGGGCTGCCAGTGAAAATAACAAAAAAAGGCGTGAACGCTAGTCACGAAGGGCAAAAACCGAAAAAAGAAATTCCGGATTCGATACCGGTGTACCGAGCCCAGGCGGGAAGGGGAACCGGCGTTGAACCGGATAAGAAATGCGAAAATCGCAGAAAAAAAATCTACTTTTCCCGGGTGACACGAACTCACGTCCGTTGGGCTCCACGGAAAAAGAAAGACTGAGCAAGATGGCACCTTTGGGCGGGAAGGGGACCGCACATGCGCGCTGCATTCCCAAAGGTTTTCTTTGAAAGCTGGGGAAATGCTCCGTACGAGGGCTCCATCGGCGCCAACGTCACCCATATGTGAGAACTGACTTCCTGCTTGGTCCTGGAGAACTTAGATTTCAGTAAAGCCTTTGACACCGTTCGACACAGGCGACTTATAAATAAATTGAGCACCCCAGGGATGGAGCCTAAAGTGACTGACTGGGTTAGAAACTGGTTGAGTGGGAGGTGACAAAGGGTACTGGTAAATGGTGCTCACTCTGAGGAGAAGGATGTTACCAGTGGTATGCCGCAGGGATCTGTCCTTTGTCGGATTCTTTTTAATATTTTTTGTTAGTGATATTGCGGAAGGGCTGTTGTGTAAGGTTTGCCTCTTTGCGGAGAATACCAAAATCTACAATACAGTAGACACTCAAAAAGGAGTAGATAGCATGAGAAGAGATCTAGCTAAGCTTGAAGAATTGTTGAGAATTTGACAGCTGAGTTTTAATGTTAAAAAATGCAGGGTCATGCATTTGGGCTGCAAAAATCCAAGATGTGGTATAGTGTAAAGGAGTAAAGTACTTCTGTCCACGAAAGAAGAGTAGGACCTGGGCCTGATTGTTTCTGATGATCTCAAGTAGCTAAACAGGCAAAAAAGTGATGGCGAAAGTCAGAAGGCTGCTTGGATGCATAGGGAGAGGAATGGCCAGCAGAAAAAAAAAGGAGGTGGTAGTGTCTCCGTATAAGTCTTTGGCGAGATCTCATTTGAAGTATTGGGTGCAGTTCTGGAAACCACACCTTCAAAAGGATATAAACAGGAAGGATTCGGTGCAGAGGATGGCTACCAAAATGGTCAGTGGTCTTTGTTATAAACCATATGGGGACAGATTTAAAGATCTCAGTATGTATACTTAGAAGAAAGGTGGTATAGAGGAGATATGATAGAGACATTGAAGTACTTTTGTGGCATAAATGCACAGGAGGAGAGCCTCTTTCAATTAAAAATAAGTTCTGCAACGAGGGGACATAGGATGAAGGTGAAAGGGGATAGACTCAGGAGTAATATGTGGAAATATTTCTTTATGGAAAGAGTGGTAGATGCGTGGAATAGACTCCCAGTGGAGGTAGTAGAGACGAGGACAGTATCTGAATTCAAGAAAGCATGGGACAAACACAGATCTCTAAAGGAAAAAAAGGGACTATAGTAATTGACATGGAAGGGCAGACTAGATAGGCCACATGGTCTTTTTCTGCCATCATGTTTCTATTGCATTGTTTGTGTCTTAGTGAAAATAAGTAGATTAGCACTAGCATTCATCTTTCACATGTAACCTAAATGGTAAAGTTAAATAAAGTAAATAAATAACAATGCAAGAAAAAATATTGCATAATCTGCTTTCATTTTTTTTCTTCAACATATGGGCCAAATGAAGCAGGAATCCCCTATGCTTAAGAGAATATGGACTTCCCCCTCAAAGGTACATTTAACACTACCCTTAGGCATTTTAGCCAAATGTGAGTCATACTGAAAGATGAAATATGCTTAGTTTAGTTCGATAAAACCCATAGATTTCCCCCTATTCAAAGATTTGGGTGGGAGGATTGAAGGTGATGGAAAAATCAGATGGATATTTACTGTAGTTCCCACAGAAATCTTAAGTGGATTTTGCCAGCATGTTATTGCTTCTCTTTAAAAAGGTTCATGAATAAATTTGATAAACCCACTGATTTTGCTTTGCATACCAATCGGTTCACTCATATGTTAAAGTTCACACATCCTTTGCTACCCTACACCCTAAGAACTTGAGTTGCCCAACTTTTTATTTTGCTCAACCATACAATTTAAGGAATCTTTTGATAAATAGACTGAAACTGATACAGTCAGAACTTAGTTTACTAAACTTTATTCCCACTCCATGTCTATGGGGAAAAGGTTGAGGGAATCAGATCTTTGGAACATTATTTGGTTTTCCTATTCAACCCCCGGTTTTCCCCTGGGCTGGAAAGAGTTCGCCAGCAGCATCTCCAGCCCAAAGAGTAGAAGCCCTAAACCAGGAATCAAACTAATTTAATTTCATTTATGGGACTTATAATCCACCTTTATCGTTATTGAACTAAACAAAGTAGAGTCGCATAATACAAAAGAACTTTGTCCATTTCTCTGACTGGTAGCATTCTACTACTACTACTATTGAGCACTTATAAAGCACCACGCACGCAGCGCTGCACAGCTACCACATGAGGCAGCTAACATACAGAGACATTCTGAGTTCTACTTAGCTAATATTATTTATAGACTTATTCTCTATGAATTTGTCTAAACTTCTTTTAAATCCAGCTAAGTTAGATGCCTTTACCACATCCTCTGCTAACAAATTCCACAGCTTGATAGTTTTAGTGAAATAATATTTTCTCCAATTTGTTTTAAATTTGCTACCTGTTAGTTTCATAAAACGCCCCTTAGCCTTGATACAGTTGGACAAGAAGGCAGGCAGAAGCCAAATGAAAGACAGATAAGGGTACAGAGAAGAGCGACAAAAATGGTAAAGGGGGTGGAAGGATATTCCTACAAGGAAAGGGTTAAAAGGTTAGGGCTCTTCAGTTTAGAAAAGAGACGGCTGAAGGGAGATAGTATAGAGGTCTTTAAAATATTGAATGGAGTAAAATGGGTAAATGTATATAGGCTGTTTACTCCTTCAAAAAGTAGAAAGACCAGGGAACATGCAATGAAGCTACAATGTAGCATCTGAAAACTAATCAGAGAAAATATTTTTTTCACTCAACACGTAACCAAACTCTGGAATTTGTTACCAGAGAACGTAGTAAAAACTGTTAGCGTAGCTGGATTTAAAAGAGGTTTGGACAAGTTCCTGGAGGAAAAGTCCATAAACTACTATTAAAGAGGACTGGGGAAACCCACTGCTTACCCACTGGACAAGCAGCATGGAATCTGGAAACCTTTTGGGAACCTGACAGGTACTTGTGACCTGGATTGGCCAGTGTTGGAAACAGGATACTGGCCTTGATGGATCTTTATCTAACTCAGTATGGCATATCTTATGTTCTTAAAACTAAGGCTCATTTGCAGTCCAACATATGCAGCACAGTTTCCCTTTTGTGAGCATGAGGTTTTGGGAAAAATGTTGGAAGGATGATTGACTATTAAGATGGAAATCTGTTACCACTTTCAGAAGAAATTTTGGACGAGTACGGAGGACCACTCTATTATGATAAAATTTTCCTGAAGCCTGCTCACCCTGCATGCTGAAGTGACCACCATCAGAAATAGTACCTTCCAGGTGAAAAATCTCAGAGGACAAGCACTGAGTGACTGAAAAGGAGTTTTCATCTGCTGCGCAAGAACCACTGCGGGTGGCTTATAGAGAGGTTTTAGCAGCAGCAAGCCTTGCTGTACATAGATGGGTTTACCCTCTACACCTCAGTGATATGCTCCAATTGCACTGAGGTGAACCCTTACTGAGTTGGACTGGAGTCCAGACTCAGAGAGGTGCAGAAGATATGCAAGCAGGGTGTGAATGGGACAAGTGAAGGGATCTAGGGAACGTTCCTCACACCAGAGAGCAAATCCCTTCCATTTGTATGAATAGTACTCTCACTGAGGCGCTCCTGAAGGCCTAATGGACATTGTCCACTCTGTCTGTTACCAAAGTCAGCCTCTCAAAATCCAAGCTGTGAGAGCTAGGGACTTGATGTTGGGGTCCAACACTGTTCTGTTCTCTTGCGATATCAGATCCAGTGAGTGGCCCAGTAGAATTGGTTCCTGACTGGAGAGTTCCAGAAGGAGAGGGAACCATGGTTGTGTAAGCTAATAAGGAACAATGAGAATCATCATGCCTCTGTCAGTTTTGGGCTTCAGGAGGGTCTTTTCAATGAGAGATATTAGAGGATACGCATACAGAAGACCCTTCCCCCAACGGAGGAGGAAAGCATTAGAGGCTAGTTTGCTGTGTGACCCCACTGAAGCAGAACTGATCTATCTGGGAATTCTGAGGAGTCACGAACAGATCTATGGAGGGGGTGCCCCACTCCCGAAAGATGCGACATGCGACCTCCCTATCTAGGGTTCATTTGGAGACTGAAGGATTCTACTCAGCCTGTCTGCCGGAGTGATTTGTTCACCTGTTAGGTAAGTGGCCCTTAAGTTCATCCCATGGGAGACAGCAAATTTCCACAACTTGACCATTTCCCAACACAGGAGGTATGAGCTTGTTCCTCCTTGCTTGATGCTGTACATGGCTACTTGACTGTCTGTTTGAATGAGGATAATTTGACTGGACAACCATTTGCATTTGCTATGGCTCACTGTTCCAAGAAGCTGATCTGATGGAGCCTTTCCTGGAGGGATTAAGTACCTTGGGTGTTGAACCCATCAAAATGAGTTCCCCAACCCAACTTGGATGCATCTGTTGTCAACAATTTTTGGGGTAGAGCAATTTGAAAGGGAAGACCTTGGCCAGATTGAATGGAACATTCCACCAATTCAGAGACTGAATGAGAGGATCGGTGACCAACAGATGGTCTCTGAGAAGTCCCGAAGCCTGTGACCACTGGGTTCTCAGTGTCCACTGAGCCTGTCTCATATGGAGATGTGCCAAGGGTGTTACATGTACTGTTGAGGCCATGTAGCCTAGTAATGTCAACATCTTGCGATCTGTCACCTGCTGATTCAATTGAATCTCCTGCACTATGGCTATTAGCCTGGAGAGTCTGATATGCGGAAGGAAGGCTCTCGCTTGAGTTGTGTTGAGCATGGCTCCTATGAATTCCAATCATTGGGGTGGGCTAAAGGTGGGACAAACCCTAGTAGTTCCAGCACTTGAATGGTCAGCCATGTTGACTTGCATACTCCTTTCTGATTAGAACTGTTTATCAACAAATTGTCTAAGGTAGAGGAAGACATACACTCCCAGTCTGCGCAGGAACACTACTACCATGGCAAGGCATTTGGTGAATACCTGAGGTGCTGACACGAGGCCTAAAGGCAAAATGCAATACCAGAAATGCTGCTGCCCTACCACAAATGAGATACTTCCTATAAATGTGATATACCTGTATGTGGGTATACGAATCCTTGAGATCCAGAGAACATAGCTAATCTCCTTTTTAAAGATAAGGAAGCAGGGTGCCCAGAGAATTCACTCTGAACATTTTGCTGACCAGATATTTGTTCCGAACTCTTAGGTCTAGGATGGGACGGAATCTCTCTGTCTTTTCGGTGATAAGGAAATACCTGAATAAAATCCTTGCCTTCTTTACTTTGCTGGCACGAGCTCGATTGCTAGATCTTTGAAGGAGGGCGGTGACTTCTCACTGAAATGGTTCCCGATGGTGAGGGTCTAAGGACTTAACCCTCAGAGAAGAATTTGGAGGCAGATCGAATAAATGCAATTTGTAACCACTTTGGATAATTTGTAAGATCGAAGAGTCCGAGTTTATAAGGGGCCACATCTTTAGGCAAAATGAGTGAGCATCCCTCTGATAGGAGAATCCTCTGCTACAGTTCCAGGCAGAATAGCTATACTCTTCAGTACTAGACAAACCCCACCTCTGGAACAAACTGGGCCTTCTGAGGCTTCTGTTTCTTTACTTGGGCTCAAGGAGCATGCTTTGACTGGTAATAGTGAGAACCAGGAAAATACCTACACCTACAAAAGTAATAAGTCCTTTTCTGGTTGACACTGAAACCTCCTGCAGTAGGAGGCCAGCTTAGTCATGAGCCATGAGAAATTGCGAAGGGTGACATGCTATTTTTCAATGAAGCCAGCCTTCTTTTCAAGCAAGAGATTCTCTCCATGGTACTGTACATCAGCAAGCTTGTCCTGCACAGATTATTCAAGGTCTGAGGCTTGGAGCCAGGTGAGTCTCTGGGTGCCAATACCCATTGCAGAAGCTCTTGATACCATTTTGAAGATATCATATATCGTTCAGACCATGAACTTCGAACAGTTCCTGCAATGTCTCACTAGGAACGATACTGTTCCACTCTTTCTGGAGGAAGAGATTGAGATAGATCATCTCAGTCACTCATGATGTCCTTCAAAAACATGTCCATGTAAAGCTAAGAGGCCATATGGGCTGCAGGCATGGTACTCTGGAAAACCCTTCTCCCAAAAGAGTCTAATGTCCAAGCCTCCTCCCTGGGGGCACTGAGTAGTGCATCTTTGAACTTTTAGATCTCTTTAGGGTGGATTTACCACCAAGCAATGGTGAGGAAGCTGGGGCTTCTCAAACCTGGGAGTCTTCTGAACTCTGTACATACAGTCAAGCTTTCTACTGACTGAAAATACAGAGAGGGGAGTTCTCACACATTCTCATCTATACTTTCTGAAGGATGCAGTGTATGGGCACTGTCACTGCTTCTTTAGGAGCAGAGGAGTACTGAAGGTTCTTCGATTCTTCTGCCTTATTTATTTATTTGAAACGATTTCTAAACCGCAATTTCCGAGAATCAAACGTGGTTTACAATAAACAACATTTGTGAAGAGTGCATGAACAATTGCAGTCTTTAAGTACATGGAACAGAGGAGAACTATGTACAGGCTTACATGTGTTACATGCTTAACAGTGACAGCAACAAACAAAACAATTACAGTATAACTATTTACAATTCATCTGTGGATAGCCGCCAAAGAAAATGATATGGCCTTAGCCATATCCTGTACAAAATTCTGGAAAGTGATATCCTCTGGAGATGATTTACACTTCTCATGAGGTGGAGAAGGATCAGATAGAAGTTATGGGGACTTGCCCTCTGACATGCCCTCAGATTTGTCATCTATGACCCAGCCTTCTGATTCTGACTCACAGGAAATCAAAATATCACTGTCTCAGCCTGGACAACTCTCCTGCCCTTTGGGATTGGTAGCTCCTTTAGGAACATCCATTTATTTATTTCAAAGACTTTTATACCAACTTATCCGGCAACCAAGGTGGTTTACAAAGAACAGAACTTGAAAGTTGAAAGTTATATTTAACATGGTAAAACTTTGTACAACAGAACAGTATATATGTACAAATAGTAGTAAAGCAACAGAGTTAACTATTTACAATATGAGTGGTTAAGGAAGTATAGTAGGTTGGTAGCAAATGTGATGGTCTTTTACTGGTGTCCATCGATTACAGAGTAGCTGGGCCGTTACAATGCAAGTAATTTGAGTCATCAAGAGTATTTACAATGCGGTTTTTAATGGAGATAATGTTGGCAAGTGAGTAATAATGAGTGAAGTTACCCATAGTGTTCTGTAAATAGCAGTGTTTTTATTCTTTTTCTGAATTCCATAAGGTCTTTTATTTCTCTTATCGTTGGGGCGGGGGGGGGAGGGAGTGAATTCCATAAAATTGGTGCATAATATGAAAATGCTCTGTTGCTCGTTGTTTTTCAGAGGTCCGCTGGCGTGGAGAGGGAGTTTTGTGTACATTCCCTTCTCTGTCTGGTGTCTGGGGTTTTAGATATTAGGGTGGTGAGATAATATGGTGATAGGTTATGGATCAGTTTAAATATGATGACTAGGTTCTTGTATTTGCTTCTACTGGCAATAGGGAGCCAGTGCAGTCTGTGTAGAATCAGGGTGATGTGTTCCAATCTAGATGCTTGCATTATTACACGAGCTGCTGTATTTTGTGACAGTTGCAGGTGTGCTAGTGTTTGCTTAGGGAGACCTTGTAATATGCTATTACAATAAACAAGCCCCTAAGTGTGGGTTGTTCATTGTTTGTATGACTATTCTGAAGTGTGGTGGTTCTAATAGGGGCCTTAGTCTTTGGAGTATCTTTAATTTTCTATAGATGGCTTGAGTGGATTTATTTATATGTGTAGCAGGTGAGGGATTTATCTAGGATGATTCCTAGATATTTTACCTCATCCTTCACTGCAACTGCTATTTCTCCAAGTTGTATATGTGATGGGGGGTTGGATTCCTTGTCCCTAGTGATGATGATTGCTTCAGTTTTATTGAGGTTTACCTTCAGATTGTTTGATAAGAGCCATTGAGAAGCTTCATGGTAGCATGTGATGTTTCGTTCTAAGTTAACTTTTGTGGTGGTGATTGGGAGGTACATCATTATATCATCTGCGCAAATGTGGTAGTTAACTTTATGCTTTTGAAAGATGTTGTAGATTGGTTGGAGGTATGTTAAATAAAAGGGCAGATAATTCAGATCCTTAAGGGATTCCTTGGTTTTGACTAAATGGTTTTGGCCAATTTTTATCTGTTGCGTGCGGTCCTTTAATATGATATGAACCAGCTGAGGGCCGTACCACAAATACCAATTTGGTGCAATCTTTTTAAGAGTATACTGTGGCTAATTGAATCAAATGCTGATGCAATATTGAGGAATATCATTATGAATGCATTCCTAGGTGTTTCTACATCTTTAACAAGGGTACTGAAGAGAGCTATAATGAGGGTTTCTAACCGTGATGTATTCTTAACCTGTATTGTTGTGGGTCAAGAGGGGTATTGGAGCTGGTTCTGAACTATTTTTTATTACTTATTTTTATTTATTTATGTATTTATTTAGCTAGGTTTCTATACCGCAAATCTGTTTACATGGAACAAAATGCCAACAGTGGCTTTACATAAAACTTGCATATAACAAAGGTTAACAGTAGTATTACAGGAAACTGTAAACATTGGAACAAACGTATGAGATAACAATGATAAGACATGGATTACTTACAATGCTAGGAATAATTATCTTTGCCATGTATGGTAGGCTTGATATTGGACAATAGGAGCTGAGTTGGAGCTTGTCTAATGTGTTTGATTTTAGGATTGGGCATATGGAAGCCTTTTTCAATGATTTTGGAATGTACCCCTGGGTTAGGGAAAGGTTTACTATCTTTTGTATTGTTGGGGGTCAATGCATTATGTGTCATCTTCACCTAGCTGACAAGGCATGGGTCTCCTGGAGCTGTGATTGTGTTTATCTGCTAGGTACGTATGACCTAGATTGGCCACTGTTGGAAACAGGATACTGGGCTTGATGTACCTTGGTCTGACCCACTATGGCATATCTTATGTTCTTATCATTGTAATTATTTTATCTAGGTGTTCCAGGGTGACTGTTGTGAGGGAGTGCAATGTTGGAGTGTTGGGGACTGTTTCAGATTTGAATATTGGGGGTCATAGATCTTGCATTTTGCATCCAGTGATCACCAGATCGTGTGGTTCAGTATTAGGACTAGGGCTGATAGAATCCATTCAAAAGCGAGGGTCTTAGACTTTAGGAAAACTAACTTTGCCAAGATGGGCCAATACCTCAGGGAGTCGTTAGCAGCATGGGATCAGCTGGGGGATGTAGAAAAATAGTGGGCAAAACTGAAAGGGGATATTTTAAGGGCAACCAACCTTTTTGTTAAAATGGTAAATAAAGGTAAAAGGAAAAGGAGACCTCTATGGTTTTCGAAAGAAGTAGCTGAAAAGGTGAAGAAAAAGAGGGAGGCCTTCATGAAATACAAGAGATCACAGAGAGAGGAAGACGGGCATCTATATTTGGAAAACTAAGAGAAGCTAGCAAAGTAGTCAGGAAAGCAAAGATTCAAAAAGAGGAGAAAATAACCAATGCAATAAAATGGGGGGATAAGACATTTTTCAGATATGGTAATGAGAAGAGCAAGGGCAAAAGTGGTATTGTCAGACTTAAGGGTGAAGGGGAGGAATATGTAGAAGCTGATGAGGATAAAGCGGCTGTTCTGTGGTGTTCACAGATGAAGAATCAGGAGCAGGACCTCAGAAAACACCCACAAACAGGAACAAAAGCGAGGGGCATCTTGAAGAATTTTCAATAGACTGTGTTCGTGAGAAACTAGCTAAATTTAAAGTAGACAAAGCAATGGGACTGGATGGGATACACCCTAGAATACTGAGGGAACTTGGGGATGTTCTAGCAGCTCCACTGACTGACCTTTTCTATGCCTCATTGGAGTTGGGTGTGGTGCCAAAGGAATGGAGAGAGGCTCATGTAGTCCGTTTACACAAAAGCGGAAGTAAGGATGTGGTTGAAAACTACAGGCTGGTTAGTTTAACTTCGGTGGTAAGTAAATTATTGGAAACGCTGCAGAAAGAGAAAATAGTGAGGTTTCTGGAGTCCAGCAGATTACAGGATTCAAGGCAGCATGGATTCACCAGGGGCAGGTCTCATCAGACAAATCTGATTGATTTCTTTGATTGGGTGACCAGGGAGTTGGACCGAGGGAGAGCCCTAGATGTGGTGTACTTAGATTTCAGCAAAGCCTTTGACACTGTTCCTCACAGGCAACTTATAAACAAAGCACCCTAGGGATGGATCCTAAAGTTACTGCTTGGGTTAGAAACTGGTTGAGTGGGAGGCAACAAAGGGAACAGGTAAATGGAGCTCACTCTGAGGAGAAGGAAGTTACCAGTGGTGTGCCCCAGGGATCTGTCCTTGGTCCGATTCTTTTTAACATTTTTGTTAGTGATATAGTGGAAGGGCTGTTGGGTAAGATTTGCCTCTTTGCAGATGATACCAAAATCTGCAATAGAGGACACCCAGGAAGGTATAGATAACATGAGGAGAAATCTAGCCAAGCTTGAAGAATGGTCTAGAATTTGGCAGCTGGGATTTAATGTTAAAAAATGCAAGGTCATACATTTGGGCTGCAGCAATCCAAGGGAGCAATATAGTATAGGGGGTGAAGTACTTTTGTCCACTAAAGAAGAGCAGGACCTCAGTGTGGTTGTGTCTGATGATCTTAAAGAAGCTAAACAGGTAGAAAAGGCGACAGCAAAAGCTATAAGGATGCTTGGGTGCATAGGGAGAGGAATGGCTAGCAGAAAAAAAGGAGGTGATAGGTCATTTTTCTGTTTCTATGTTTCTAATATTTGCTAGTGAGGTAGCTTTGGCCCAAAGTTTGTGCACCAACATGGCCTCGTGCAGGTAGCTATGCTTTTTGGCAGCAAAAAGATGTGCAGTCTGAGACCCAGATAGGTATGACGTGTCTGGAAAAACTAACCCTACCCTGGAAGGATGAAAAAATATGAATAGTTGAAATATTCTGCAGAGGCCAATCCAGGTCACAAATACCTGTCAGGTCCCCAAAGGTTACACAGAGTCTATGCTGCTTATCCCAAGGGTAAGCAGTGGAATTCTCCAGTCCACTTTAACAATGGTTTATGGATTTTTCCTCCAGGAACTTGTTCAAATTTCTTTTAAATCCAGCTACACTAACATCCTCCGGCAACAAATTCCAGAGTTTGATTACATGCTGGGTAAAAATATTTTCTCCGATTAGTCTTTAATGTGCTATATTGTAGCTTGATTGCACGTCCCCTAGTCTTTCTACTTTTTGAAGGAGGAAACAACCAATCTACATTTACCCATTCCATTCATTGTTTTATAGACCTCTGCCATATCACCCCTCAGTGGTCTCTTCTAAGCTGAATAGTTCTTGCCTTTTCTTGTAGGGGGTATCCTTCCATCCACTTTATTATTTTGGTCGCTCTTCTGTACCTTTTCTAATTCTGCTGTATCCTTTTTTAGATATGGAGACCAGAACTGCACACAATATTCAAGGTGCGGTCTCACCTCAGAACTATACAGAGATATTATAATATCCTTGATTTTATTCTCCATTCCTTTCCTTATGATTCCTAGCATTCTATTTGCTTTCTTGACCGCCGCGGCACACTGAGCAGAGATTCAATGTATTATCCACAATGGCGCTTAGATCCTTTTCCTGGGTGGCAATTCCTAATGTGGAACCTTGCATCATGTAACTAAAATTTGGGCTATTCTTCTCCAAGTGCATAATTTTGCACTTGTCCATATTAAATTTCATCTGCCATTTGGATAGGAGCTCGAAAGTCCTTTCAAGAATCTTGAGACTAAAGAATGGGAGGTGGGAGGATTGTGAGGACTTATTCCTGCTGTCCATGGAGAACATAAGTCCTTCTGGAGTCCAAAAGGATGCCGGTCTACCAATTGGCAGGTTGTGCAGAGATATCAACAGCCTCTCAACCTCCACACCATGTGGGTCAAGGATCAGATGTCAGGGTGAAACATCATCCCAACTTCCTGTAAATTTGAACTGGCGTGTGGCCCAATTGGATTGATCCATGAGTAGAGAAGGATAGAAGGGGGCGATGAGAACCCGTGCTTTAGTCTGTTTTGAGCTTTTGGAGGGTCTTTGCAATGGCAGGGATTGGATAAAAGGGTACAGACAATCTCCCTCCCACACCCTCCAGGTGGGAGGAAAGCATCCAAGGCCAGTCTGCTGCCTGATCCTACCCCAGAATAGAACTGATCTTGCATACTGCCATGTGGCAAACAGAATTATTGAGGAGGTGCTCCACTCCTTGAAGATGGGAGATGTAAGCTCCACTCGTGACGATGGAGGATTTGGCTCATTCTATCTACCCGAACAACCTGTTCGCCTGGATAACACAGGAGGTTTGAGTCTGTTTGACCCCTTCTGTTAAGATAGAACATTGCAACTTGACAGACAGTCCCAATCAAGACAACTTGGAAGGCCTCTAGAATGTGCTCACAGCTCTTATTTCCAAGAAGATGACCTATGATTTAGCCAGCGCTTTGGGTGAGAAGCACACCGAAATGAGCTCCCACCCACAATTTGGAGGCATTTGACGTCGAACATCCTGAAGAGGAACAGAATGGAAGGAGAGAACCCTGAGCACATTGTGGTGGATGTTCCACTAAATATCCCCATGATCGGATGAGAGCATTGGAGAGTGCAAGGCAATGCCATATGTGCCTTCACAATGATGCAGACTCCTGGCAACCCAGCAGCTCCTGCGTTTTCCTGGCAGTGTGACCGGAAGTAGATTGCCAGGTCTTTCATCCGAGGCAATGGAGGATTAAGTGACCTACTCCGGCCACAATGAGTATCACAAGGAATAGACACTTGGTCTTTTGGTTACCAAGCCAGTACTCCAACCACTTGGCTACCCCTCCACTAACAGGCCTGAGTCGACTTATCCCATTGATCCTTTGGAGTCCACTGAGCCTGCCTCAAATGGAAGCGTGTCAAGAGTGTGAGGTGTATGGTAGAGGACATGCAGCCTAGTAGAGAACATCTGGCCAACTGTTGCCTGCTGACTCAATTGAATCCTCCGTAGAGTTGCAATAGTCTGCTTGGTCAGTCATGCGGAAGGAAGACTCATGCCCGAGTCATGTCAAGCAAGGCTCCCCTGAATACCTATGAGAATGAAGATGGGACATGGTTGAAGATGATTCCTGAGTCCTTTTAGGAGTGGCATTCTCTGTTAGGCAATCGTTCAGACATGGGAAGACAAACAGTCCTGGCATCCGGAGGCATGCAGGTTCTCCAGTGAGGCAGTTAGCCAAGTGCTGACTAGGCCAAAAGATAACATTCCAGCTGGAAGTGCTGCCCCCTCCCCAGGGTGAACTAAGACAGTTTCAGTGAGCGGGATGTATCTGTATGTGGGCAAGCGTATCCCTCAAATCTAGGAAGCTCAGCCAATTTCCCCTCTGAAGAGGATGATGATGCCCCTTTGGGCAATTAGTTAGGAGACCCAAAAGGTAGTTTGTAACTTCTTTGGTCTATCCACAGAGGTAGAGAGGGGCCATCCTTAGGCCAAAAGGAGTGAGCCCTCTGCCGATTGGAGGGTGTTCGCACTGTGGTACTGTAGCACGGCTATGTTCCGAAAGAACTAGTACAATCTCTGCCATCGCCTTGGAAGAAGAGCCGGTGGAACTCTGAGGCTTCTCCAATGTTGATGAACCAGTTCGGGGGTGGAGGGTTGAGATCTGGAAGGACCCACGCTCTTCTCCCCTTCAGCGATAGAAGACCGATTCTGTCGAACAGCTTGGAGAGTACGGAGTGTGGCCTGATGAAGGCAGTCCTATCTCCGGCCTGATCACCGAAGAAATCTTCTCTACAGTACTGCATGCCATCCAGTCTGCTCTATACCAATTGTGCCAGGTCTGAGGACCAAAACCAGGAGACTGTCTGGGCGGTAATATTTTTCCTGGGTCATCCAGTCCATGTGAGGACTGACTTCCTGCTTGGTCTCGGAGAATATAGTGTTTCAGACATTTCCTACTGGGAGTGATCTGAGATTAATGGGGAGATTTCTGTATAGCAGAGGCTCCTAAAAGGTTCTCTTTTCTTTTCCTTCTAGCTCTCCTCTAAGGAAGGTGGCTAGAACTAGAGAAGGGAGTTCCCCAGCCATCAAGGAGCTGGAGTGTTCAGAATTCTGAAAGGGGAAAAAAAACTAGGTGACCTGGTCTAAGACAGGAGTTAGTGCTATACTCATTCTGCACAGATTATCTTATTTAGTTTAAAAAGTGGATTGACTTGCCAATTCAGAATAATTGTCAATGGGGTTGGCACTGGAGTCCAAAAGGAACAGGCTAATCCAGTCCTGGTTTTACTATGTATGCATGCACTTGGACTGTAGTTCACTTTTCTTTTGTTAACTAACACCACTTATCTAATGTTAGTAAATTGTTTAATTTTGGAATAAGGTACTGATATGGATATTGGATTTCTTGTGTGGTGTCTGGGTCCTAACCCTGTGAGACCTATTGCTTTTCTATGCTGAAAGATGCCAGGGGATGCAGCAAACTAGCCTATAGCACTGAAATGCACCCTTTCATTGTAGCCCATGAGCATACCCTAAATTGTTTCTATTAATATAAATGTAAGGAAATAGAGGCATTGCAGTACTGAACACAAAGCACAAATGCAGAATGAACAGCTGAAGTGTGATCTCTGGGAAGTATTTTAAAAAATTGGGAGTATGATTGTACTGAAAATTATATATATCTTGTATTCCAAAAAGAGTATTAAACTATTAAAATATTATTAGGGTTAAAAGGCAGAGAAAGGAATAAAAGTCAAAGTAGTACACAAGAGATTCAGAAAACAGATAAGTTAATACTTCAAAAAATCTAGCTTGTACTGTTGTTTTAAAGCAGTAATTCAGAAGAAATGGGGAAAAATCAAGATTTAAAACCAAAGAGAGCCAAAGTTGACATGGTGGAGGAAAATCAATGGTGATACACCTTTAAAGTTTGTGTCCTGCAGACATTAGTCAACAGGTACTGTGGTAAGGAGAGCTGTATAGAAGGGATGGAATGGGAAGAAAGTGAGACCTATGCCTTTAAAAGCAGGGATCAACAGAGTTCCCATAGTAACCACAAGCCTCTGAGGCAGACTACAGCTAGTACTAAGCCCCGCCCACTTAATGACGTTAGAGCTAGGTTGAGCCCTAACAGCTCTCACGTGTGCAGGGAGAAAGGCGTGGTGCCTAAGAAGCACCAGTTTAAAACTGCTTCAGTGTTTGATAGAAGGGGGGAAGGTAAGAAGCAAAGCAGGCAGCAGCAGACACGGCAGAACTTGCAGGAAAGCACGCAGCAAGAGAGTCCGGAGCAGCTGGGAGCTGAGCAGCAGAGAGCCCTGGAATCAAGGCAGAAACATGTCTCAAGGTACCTCAGAGAAAGAAAGCTGGAGGAGTCAATTCCCAGGTGGGGAAACAGCTCGGGAAGCCAGTTGAGCCCTGGAGGTAGAGAGAATAAGTTGCCTGAAGTTCCTAGCAAAGCTGTTTCTGAAGAAGTGGTTAGAGAGCTAAGAAAAAGTGCCAGACGCTGTGTTAGCCAAAAGGCTGTAAAGCAAGCTTCAGACAGAAATAATAAGTGTGCCAGTGACTGCTGTGACTCAGCAGTGAGAGATATTGAAAGGCTGATAAGGGAGAGAGAAACTCCGTCTTTAAAGCCTGTGGCTACAGATCAGAGGGAACGCTTGCTGCTAAAGCTGGATGAGCTGCTGCAGGGTGTAAATCATAAATCCTATGATACCCGTCCACAGGAAGATAGCTCTAGTGAGTCTACTCATGAAATGGAAATAGAATTGTGTGAAAGCCCATGTGAAAGTGATACTGAAGAAATGCAATGCTCTTATTGCAAGGCAAACAAACTTGAACATGTGCTAAGCTCAAGCCCATGTGAAGGAGTGGTTTGTTTAAAGCAATTATAAGCTTGTTTCTATACTGTGTGAAAGAAAAGAAACTTGCTGGAAGGTTAAAGACAGTTATAACCTCTTTTCTATGGAAGCTGTGAAAGAAAATAAACTTGTTGAAAGTTTAAGTTACTTTGATATGGTCAACAGCCTTAGCTTTAGAAGGTAGTTACCAGAAAGAAGCTAAGAGTTGACAATGTGAAGGAGAAATTCCTGTCTGTTTGAGTTAAGCCTGTTGGAGTTTATTTATCCTTTGCCTTTGGGAGAAATTATCCTTACCTGTGTTTAGTGCAACGAATTTGATGCGAGGGGGAAACCCTGAAAAATAAATGTCTCTGTTTTTGCCAAACAAACCGTGTGGTCACACTGCTTGCTCAAAAGAATAGCTGAAACTACATATCCCAGCAGTCCATGCTGGCAGCCATATTGGGGACAGTATTCAGAAAGGCAATTAAGGCGAGCCCTCTTGCTCATCGGCCACCGGCCCGGGCAGGAGGACGCGACAGTACCTTCCGAATATTGTTAGGGCAAAAAAGTTCTGACAGGCTTTGAAACTATAGCCAGCTGTGCTCAGAGGATGGAGCTCTGTCTCCGAGTTTCTGTGTGGCTGTATTAAGCTGATATCAAGAAAACAGATAGGTTGTGTCCACCCAAGTTCATACCTGCACCCATATCCTTCAGGATCTAGACTGGTCCTCAGGGATTTAAAAGCAGTTTCTGGGAACAAGACATTAACTGAAGTATTATGACCCAGTCCTCTCCATTTCATCTATCACTCCAATGAGGATATTTCCCAAGTCCCAGGAACTGCACTGCAGGCCACACAGATACCAATTAGACCAAACATGGGAACTACTGTCCAGATCCAGGAGGAGAAAAACTCAAACACCTTCCTCTTCCACTTAACCAGAGCTTAGACAACCTAGCTGAGACACCAAGTAGCATATCTTCTCATGGATATCTTTGGGTTGTGTTATGCGTGAATGAATCCTGCATTTAACCTACAGGTTGTGAGCAAGTAACCTTTGGCTAGCAACCTGACAACTGTGGATTTAGCAGTAAAGTCAGGTAAGGCCATAGATTTCTTTTATTCGTCTATAAAGAAAATTCTCATTGTCTGCCAGAACAGACATAGTAGAGTGCCCTCAAGGATCTTCTGTCCTGGGATCTGTGTTATTCCATACTTTGAATACCATGTGCAGTTCTGGTCACCCAATCTCAAAAAGGGTATAACAGAACTAGAAAAGGTTCAGAGAAGAGCAACAAAAATGACAAAGGGGATGAAGGAAGGCTAAACAGTAGGGCTCTTCAGCTTGGAAAAGAGACTACTAATAGGATATACCAGAAGTTTATGAAATATGCCAGAAGTTTACGAAATCATGAGTGGGGTGGAATGGTTAATAACCTTTTAAAACATTAAAAGAAGAGGTCCTTTCAACACAGAAATAATTTTTCCACACAGCACTAACTTATCTATGATATCTCTTGCTGGAAGACATAGTCAAGATAACTAGCACAGCGAGGTTCAAGAGGTCTGGTCAAATTCTGAAAGGAAAAGTCCATTAAAAATTAGTTGGGAAGATTTGGAAAAGCCATCACTCTATGAAGACAGATCCATGTTTTGTGATCTGCTGGGTATTTGTGACCCAGCCACGGTCAGAGACAGGATATCAGGCTCAACAGATCTTGGTCAGACTCAGCATAGTTTGCTTATATAAATAAAGTTGCTTGACTGTTATGGGGGTTCTCCACAGACAGCAGCGACATGCAGCCACATCTGCTTGTAACGTTGTGCATGGAGCCTTTGTGTGCAGAGCCGTTCTTTACCCAATAGAAGTCTTTTAAGACATCAGAGTGCCTCTGTGGGACTATTCCACCGTCGCCAGCTCGCCCTCTGTAGTTTCAAATCTGTTCATAGCATGGGCGCAATATCAAAGAAGTTGTGTTGTCTCGTGTCATTAGTATTATCTTCTGCATCTCTTATACTTTTTCCTTTTTTTTGTGGAGTTGGTGGGAAGGAGAGTGTGGCTTCATATCACTGTTGTCTACCGAGAACCCCCGTTAAAGGTAAGCAACTTTGTTTTCTCCATAGACAGATACCTCCATGTAGCCACATTTGCTGGTGAATCCAGAATTTGGACTGTGTTCCTTTTTTGGGGGTGGGGTGGAGCTTTAAATGGCTTGGAGGTATGTTTGAATGGTGGCTTTCAGGGTAGAGACAGAATATTTAATTGGCAAACAAATTCCTAAGGACTGCCTGGCTGAAAGCAGTATCTTGATAAGCCTAGTCCAGACAGTAATGCTTTGTGAATGTGTGGATGGATTTTCAAGTGACATCCTTAAATTTTCTGTAAGGGATAACTCTTAAATTTGATGCTGAAGTAACCTTTGTTTTGAGCTAATGGGTCTCCAGTGTTCTTGGGGGTTGTATATTTTTTTGTAAATAGCAGCAATTTATACAATTAGAAACACAGATTGATGAAGTCTTCTTAGAGGCAGGCTTGCCAGGATCACTTGGATTATAAATGACAAAGTTGTGATGTTTTTCTTATGTCCTTTGTTGCTTGGAGGTAATAAAAGAGAGCATGTCTACAGTCTAATGTATGTAGTGCAGATTCTGAACTTTTGGAAATTGCTCCAGGAAAAAATGTTGGTAAGACAGTAGATTGATTGATATGAAATTCTGAGACTATTTTGGGAAGGAATTTGGAGTGTGTTTGAAAAACTGAGTATAGAGAGGACAATGCACCAGCGCTTAGTTTGCTAATCCTTCGTGCAGATATGATGGCGACTAGGAAAATAGTTTTCCATGGAGGTATTTTAATGAGGCTATGAGTGAAGGAGTGGCTTAATTGTTAGAGCACTGGTTTGGTAACCAAGAAACCAGGATTCAATTCCCACTAGCATTCCTTGTGGCCTTGGGCAAGTCACTTAACCCTCCATTGCCTCGGAAGAAAAGCCTGGCAATCTACTTCCAGTTACACTGCCAAGAAAACACAGGAGCTCTTGGATCACCAGGAGTCAGCACCAACTTAAAGGCACACCAATTTAAAGGCAAACTTGCAGGCCTAAAGGTTCAAAAGAGCTGTCCATATGCTGAGTGAGAACAAAATTTAAATCCTGAACAGGTGACAGGGGCTTAGTGGGTGGTGTGGTATTCATGAGGCCTCTCATGAATCTAGAAACTAACAGATGGGAGGATAGAGGCTTGCCCTCCATTTGGTGATGATAGGCGATGATCGCCCCTAGATGAATTTGTATTGATGCTGCTTTTAGAACAGAGTCAATGAGATGGAACAGATAAGACAGGATGACTTGTTGGACAAGAAAAAGGGTCCCATTTCGGGGTGGCAGCCTATTCCTCAAACCTTTTCTATTTATTTTGATCTGCATGTTGATGGCCGCCTAGAGGCCATTTTGATATTCTTTAAGTTTGAGGATATTTGGAGACTATCTAGAAGTTGCCATTCAATTTCCATGCTGTAAGAGAAAGGCTAAGAAGACTCAAGTGGGTAAGACCCTCCTGTTAGCTCAGGAGAGTGAAGTTGTGACCCAGGGGTATGGGCAGCTCCAAGCATAGGAGACAGGTCTGAAAAACTAGAACTGTCGTGGCCATCAAGGGGCAACGAGGATCATTTGTGATTTGTCCCTATGGATCTTGGCAATACTCTTTAGATGAGTGAAAATGGAGGGAAGGCACAGTGAAAATCTGTGTTCCAAGGAAGTACCAAGGCATTCTGTGCTATTCTTTGTCTACCTTGGCAAATGGAACTGTATGCATTTGGAATTGTGTTCTGTTGCAACTAAGACTATGTCTGGGGATCCCCATCTTTATAGTTTAAATATTTTATTGAAAACTTTTAAATTTTTATACACAAATGTTTTTTCAAAGACAAAAGAAGCAGATTTTAAAAAATAACAAATAAAAGTAAAATGCAAAGCAAGAAAAAACAATTATTAAAGCCCACTTAAACTAAGCTGTTCAGAAAACAAACAGCTAATTTCAATCATTTTTCAAACATTTTTCCCCACAAGGAAGCTCTCTAATTGCATGGGTTCATAAATATAATGTGACCCCTGATGCAGCACTAAATATTTACAAGAGGAACAAGAAAGAAGGTGGTCCTTAGAGCCATAACTCGACTTTAGGATAATAAAGGCCTTCCTTCTTGAGTGGCTCTACAAACATCAGGAAAAATGTTAATGGTTTGTTCACAGAAAAGAACTGTGCATATTTAGCACTGTATTTTGTTGCAAAAAGGTCTATGTCCAGGGCTCTCCATCTTTGAAAGAGAAAGACTTCCTTATTGAGAGATCACTCATGTAGATCTAGCTGTCGACTTAGGGAGTCTGCTAGTTATTTTGACTGGGAAAATAGACCTCTTGCAGGGTTTGTCTGAAGGGAACATGCCAGATGCCATATTTTTGTCACCTCTAGGCATAAAGAAAGGGATCCCGATCCTCCACCTCCCCCTTCTTTGTTGAGGTAAAACATTGCTACTTTGTTGTCTGTTCTGACAATGACTACCTGCTTTTGTAGCCATGGTTTGAAGGCACTGATGGCACTGTAGCCAGCTCATAGCTCCTTTAGATTGATGTGTTGTGTACATTCGCAATTGTTCCAGCAGCCTTGTGTGCTGACATGTGGAAGATGTGCTCCCCAACCAATGATGAAGGCATCTGTGGTGAGGATGGTAGTTGGTGGTGTTATGAATGGTGTCCAATGAGGAGGTTGTTGGGATACATACACCACTTTATGGTGCATGACTGACTGAGTTATGGGAATCTTGTTTTCTTATTACTGACATTAGCCAGTCGTCCAGGTGGATAATAATGGCCTCCCTTGTGTAGCTGAGCTACTACTGCAAGGCTTTTTGTGAAGACTCTGGAAGCTGACGACAGGCTGAAAGGAAGTACTTTGTACTCTAAAGGAAAAAAGTGGACTATTGTAGTAGTGGATATGGAAGGGCAGACTAGATAGAAACATGACGGCAGAAAAAGACCACATGGCCTATGTATTGAAAATGTTGATTGTGGAATGTGAAGCATAGATATTTCCTGTGACTTTTATGAATGGATGTGTGAGAATAAGCATTATTCACATCCAGGGAGGCTAACCAGTCATTGCAATCTATTAAAGGGAGTATTGTTGCTAGGGAGTTAATTTTGAACTTTTCTCGATATACATGTAGATTTAAGTTGTGGAGATCAAGTATTGGTCTCAGACTGTCTGTTCTCCAGGGGATGAGAAAAGACCTTGAATAGAATCCTTGACCTCTTAGTGACTGGATCTCTTGTTGATGGATCTTCTAGTAGTTGTGGGAAATCCTGATTGAAGCAGGAGAATGTGGGGGGAAGGGAATGTAGCCATGGTTGATTTATACAGAAGCTTGAAGAGGTTTCTAGTGTTGCAAAAAGTGTTTTTTTTACTGCTGAGCTCTTATGGTTGATCTGGGATACAGTCTCTCTCACTTTTGATCAGAATAGGCTATTTCCCAGAGAGGGAGCATAAGATATCTTCCTGTGGAGAGATCTGTAAGGAGGTAAACTTAATTTTTTTTTGTTTTTACGGAAAGGGTGGTGGATGCCTCGAATGTCCTCCCAAAGGAGGTGGTGGGAGCAAAAACAGTGAAGGAATTCAAAAAGACAATGGATAGACAAAGAGGATAACTACATACTAAGAGGATGAAATCAAAGCAAATGTAAATATTTTCATAAATAGAGGGGTAACCTGTCTGGAGTGGAAGACATAACCTTAAGCAAAGGCACAGAGTGGCAGGTGCATCCCTACAACTCTAGCCACCTTACTGGGCAGACTAGATGAACTATATTGGTCTTTATTTGCCATCATTTACTATGTTACTAAGTTTTTTCAGTCCTGAAACTTTAAGCCAGGCTGTTCCTCGAGGAACTATGGCTTAAACTCCTGCTCCAGATGTGGAATTATAGGTATTATGAGGGCTGGCCCTCCTGGGGGGGGGGGGGTGGGGGGGAAGGGAGGCTCCTATTCATGCTGCTACTGCCCCTCTCCAGGTCCTGCAGTGGCAGCAATGAACCTCAAACCATGATTCAGAGCTTACCTGCACATGACAGCACTGCGTCACTGTTTCCTTTGCTTTGTATCTTCCGCTTCTGCCTCTCTTTGGCGCAGGCTTCTGGTTTGCATAAACCGTTACGTCTGAACCAGAGGGGGGCAGAATTGGAAGCTACAAAGCAAAAGAAATGATGCAGTACTGGCATGTGCAGATAAGCACTGTGTTGCGGTTTGGGGGATAGTGGCAGGATGGAGGGCCTGTCTAGGGCGCCTCCAGTTCTTGCACCGACCTTGGGTGTTATAAGAGGAACAAATAAGATGACAGGTGGATTCTTGTAGACTGACATGTAGTGACTCTTGCTGGTTATCTAGCAGATTTAGCAGCTCATGATGGCAGTGTAGGATATGAAGCTGGTGAGCTATAGTCTTCATAGTTAACATGGCATTCTGGTAAATCTTTTTTCCCCATGTTGTCTAATATTTTGTGATCCTTACCAGGAAGGATGTGAGGCAAGGGTTTAGCAAATTTGTTATGTTTAATGGCTGCTTCTAAGACCACTGACTGATGGGGAAGATGTGTACATTCATATCCTGCTGCAGGAAGGACTTTGTATTGCCATTCTAGTCTTCTTGAGGTGGACTGGACAGAAGACAGCAGATATTGTAAAATTTGGTGTACTGGTTATCACTTCTTTGGGTGCAACCTGCAGGATGGATTGAAAATCCCTTTTACTCACTGGGGTTAAACTTGTAGATAGAGCCAAAGCTCTGGAGATGTTTTGTAGGAATTTTGGATAAGACTATTCCTCATTAGAGGTATCTTGGGAGTTTTTCCTCAGGTTGTTATAGTATTCGGGCATCATTGTCATGAAGCTTCTACCAATGCTGTGAACAGGCTATCTTCCTGGGGAAGCTATACCCTTAGGTTTGGGGTATAGCTGGTTTCTGGAGACCAATCTGTGTCTGGATGGACTGACTGTTGTGAAGAATGGACAGGGTGCTGAAAAGGAAGGAGCTCCGGTGATTGGACGGGGGAGGGGGGATTGCCGTAGGGATTGTCAGGGTGGTCCAAGGCAGCACTTTGGAGAATAGCAGTGATGTCCCCTTTACAGATTTTGATAAAATCTGAAAGACAGCGTCATGTGAAATACAGACTAGATTTTCTGGCAGAGATATTTTGTTCTGGCATGTTGGAAGGTCCAGTGACATCTGATTGACACTGGGAGATAGAAGGAAGTTAGGGGGATGTATCAGAGATCCTTGACATCCGATCCATGACATCCTTTTAGTACTCAGCTTGTGGAGAGAAGACTAAGTGGCTCTTCTTTTGTTTATACTTTAAGAAGGGTGCCTCTGAACTTGGTTTCAGTTTGGCAGACTGTATGGGTGCTGTCCTGTGCTTAGATTTACTCTTAGCTAAGGTGGAGGGAGTTCTCTTTTCATGAGCAGTGAGCTGTGTTGAAGGTGCTGATGTCAGAAAGGAAGCTGCTCCTGACAGCATGGCAATTACAGTTAGAACCTTTTTCTCCACTGCTGGAACCTGTACTGGGACAGGTGGGGTTTGAACAACTGTCATCGATGCTAAAGAGATCTTTGACATGACTGTGGTGCCGTGGGAGCTGGTGGCACCATGAAAGATGTTGGAAAGGAAGCTTTTTACTTTGATCAATACTGGTGACTCTGTTTTTCTGAAAACTGTGAGGCAAAATGTGAGTGGAGGAGGCCCTGTCTAAAGAGCACTGCACACAGAAAAGACTGAGGCTGCAGAGGGCAGGCTGGTGATGGCAGAAATAGTCATACAAAGGTGCTCTGAAGTTGTAAAGACATTTAGTGGCTAAAGGAGGGCTCCGCACACACAGTTCCGTGCATGTCACCAGCAAGTGTGGCTGCATAGAGCTGTGTCTATGGAGAATTTTGTCTTGGAATAAAAGGAGATAATGCACTTGTATAGATTGCTAGTGAGGCCTCACTTAGAACACTGTGTTCAGTTCTGGAGGCTGTATCTCAAAAAAAAGGACAGATAGGATAGATGTGATGAGGACCTACATATGTATACACTTGAAAAGAGAAGATAAAGACTTAATACCTGAAAGGAATTACAAATGTACAAGAAAGCATAGTTGCTCACCTGTAACAGGCATTCTCCGTAAACAGCAGGGGTATGCAGTCACACTCAATAGAAAGATCCCCGGACTGAGCCTTGAGCGGATCTCCCACAGCTCAGAGAAGCTTTGTTGCTTCAGTGAGCATGCGTGCCTGCTTCCCGCCTATCTGTGCTGGGAGAATCAGTTTGTACCAGAACAGAGAAGAAACAGAAAAATTATGAGAAGAGGCATCACAGAAGTGTCAAACAGATGACGCAAGTCTGTTTGCTGGTGTTGACTCTTACGTTTTCTTTTATTTTTTTTGCAGGGAAGGCAGGGGGGAGTGTGTGATTGCATATTCCTGCTGTCTACAGAGAGCCCCCGTTAAAGGTAAGCAACTACGCTTTCTCCGAAGACAAGCAGGGGGATGCAGTCACATTCAATGTTGAGTTCACAGCTAGGGGCTGCCTCGGCATGTAACTTTGGTTGTCTGAGACGTCTGTGTAATCAGGGTGGCCCCAAATGCAGCACGAGTGATGAAGAAGAATCAGATAGCAAATAGATTCCGGAGGATAGCCTAGCCAAAGGCAAAGTCCGTCGTGGATGAATGAACCAAATCTGTAGTGCTTGGCGAAGGTGCGGATGGAGACAGAAGCCAGATTGGGAATGGAGGTGGCCATGGCCCTGACCTTGAGAGGAGTAACACATGTTGAGAAAGGGAGAGCTGCTTGCTCAAAGCAGAAGGCAATTCAGTCCACAATCCACAAGGAAATGGTTAGCTTCACTGCCGGTTGTCCAAGATTATTGGAATTGAAGGTCCGAACAACTTAACCTGTGGAGAGGCTCCGAATAATGCAGATAGTAGAGAAGAGCCCTTCTGCAGTCCAAGGTATGCAGTTTCTCCTACGGAGAGCCAACAGGGGCATTTGGAAAGACGGCTGGGAGCACTATGGGCTGGTTGATGTGAATTTTAGAGACTACTTTTGAGAGAAATTTAGGATGGGTCCAGAGGATGACTTTGTCAGGGAAAAATTGTGTATACGGGGGATAATGCACCAGTGCTTGAATTTCCCTCAGATGTCTGGTCAAAGTGAAGGCGACGAGGATGACTGTTTTCCAGATGAGAAGTCTGAGTGAAGAGGACAAGAGAGGCTCAAATGGCAGTTGCATCAGATGAGACAAAACAACATTAAGGTCCCAGGAGGGAGGATTGGTGTTTATGAGACCCCTCATGAATCGGGAAATCACCAGATGGACTGAAATGGGCTTGCCATCGACAGGGTCGTGCGAAGCAGCAATAGCTGAAAGATGAAAACATACTTAATTTGTCTGTAGGACTGAGTGGGACAGGTGAAGGATATAAGACAAAAGCTGCCCATTTGATGCGGCTCAGTGAGCAAAACGGGCCCACTTGCGGTGATATGAACACGGCGTAGAGAGTCTTTGAGAAGCAGGGAGAACAGAGAGGACATCCTGTGGCAATGAAAAAATCAACATTTGGTATCCTGAAACCACCATGCCGTGAGGGATAAGGACTGAAGGCTGGGATGCATAAGGCAGTCAGAAGGCCTGGTTGAGTCCCCAGAGGTAACAGAGAATCCTGCAACAGCATTAGCAGATGGGGAAACCAAATCTGGCCGGGCCATTGAGGTGCTATCAGAATGGTCGATGCTTTGTCTTGCTTGATCTTGGGCAGGACCCATGTCATGAGTGGGAATGGAGGAAAGGCACAGTCCAGTGCAAAGGCATTGAGCACTTGTCTCTGGAGGCATGGCCAAACTGAACAGAAGACAGGACATTTGGCGCTGTATATCTCTGGTTCCCCCCCAAAGAGCAAAGATATTCCAAATTACAACAGGATCGAGGAACCATTTGTGCGGGTCCAGCTGGCAGCTCAACTTGTTGACTAGCTGGTTGTGAGCCCCTGGAAGATAGGCTGCTCACAGCGTGGTGTCTAAGGAAAGGGCAAACGTCCAGAGTCTGGTTTCCTCACAACAGAGATGAAGAGAACCTGTATCATCCTGCTTGTTGATGTAGAACATGGAAACCTGGTTGTCGGTGAGTACCAGAACAATCCTGTGATGCACCCAATCTGTGAAAAAATTTGAGGGCATAGCAGACCGCTCAAAGTTTGAGCACACTGCTATGCAAAACCTATTCCTGGGGGATCATGTGCCCTGAGTGGAAAGACTGAGTACAGGGGCCCCACAGCCGTATGTGGATTCATCGGTGGCGAGGATGTGATGTAGCGGCATCTGGAAGGTTGGCCACCATTTAATGCTGTCAAGGACTGCGCGTCGAGGGCCTTTGAGGGAAATTCTGGCCCGGAGGGGATGGGAGCATTGACACTAGTTGAATCTGAAGTGCCATTGTAGAGGGTGCATGTGCAGCTGGGCGAGTGGCACTACATATATAAATGCCGCCATGTGCCCCAGGAGACAAGGGAGCAGGCGGGCCAGTGCTAATTGGCCATGGCAAGGGTGCTGCTGAAGAGCTGCAAGGCTTGAACCCTCTGACTGGGAAGGAAGGCTTTGGCTTGCAGTATGTTTAAATGCGCCCCAATGAAATTCAGACTTTGCTGAGGGACGGACTTGGATTCCTCAGCACTGAGGACGAAGTTGAGGGTCTGCAGAGTGATAGCAGTGTTCCACACAGTTAGGGCTACTATGTCTTGGGAGGTGCCCAAGATCAGCCAATCGTCTAGGTATGGGTAAATGCAGTGGCCCTGATGTGGAAGGTGGGCTGCGACGACTATGAGACAGTGAAATGCGAGGGGTGGAAGAGAGACTGAAAGGAAGAACTTTGTACTGATAGCGGTAGTTGAGGAAGGTGAACCGAAGGAACTTCCAGTGGAGGGGGTGAATGGTGATATGTATGTAGGCATCCTTGAGGTCTAGCGAGGCGAGCCAATCGCGAAGACTGAGCAGAGGAAGGATTGTGCCCAACAAGTGCATTTTGAACTTTTCCTGCTTGATGAAAAGACTGAGGTGATGGAGGTCGAATGCGCAATCGGACTTCTTGGGGCTCAAGAAAAGCCAGCAGTAAAGTCCCTGACCCCTCTCGGGAAGCGCAACAAGCTCGATGTCATTGTAGAGGAGCTGAGCTATCTCCATTGCTAGATGGGGCACATGTTGCTCCGGGGAACAGTCAGTCGGGACTGGGCATCAAGGAGGCGGTGTCACATTGAAGTAAAGCTTGTACCCTGACTGAACAATGGAGAGAACCCAGCAGTCCGTGGTGATGGACTGCCAGGCCTCTGCAAAGTGCTGGATACAACCCCACACTGGCAGATAGTCAAAAGCTGGGGTAGGGTTTGGGAACGATGGTTTGCAGGAGTGCCTGGGTTTTCCTCTCTCGTGAGCTACCCCACTGGGGACATGCCTGATATGGCTGGCCCTGAGTCCGAGGAGGCGGCTGCCACACATAGGGCTGGTAGAGCAGTCGTGGGTAAAATTGTTGAACGTAACTGTAGTGGAAAGGACGGGGATAAGATGACAGAGAGGAGTGGTGGGTGGAGGAAACAGTCTTTGCTGGCTGAGCTGAAAGTTCTCGGACCTTGGTGGAATGGTCTTTGACCTCTGCGACCACCTCTTGACCCTTGGACACAGAGACAGTCCCCTTGGCAGGGGGTGTCAGCTAAGAAGTCATGAAGGTCTTCCCGTAGACCAGAAACACGAAGCCAGCCAATGTGTCTGACTGATACAGATGTAGCCATGGACCAGGCCACAGAGTCATAGATGTCGTACGTGGCAAGAATATGGTAGAGGGATTCATGCAAATCCACAGCTAAAGAAGCTGGATCTGCTGAGGAAGGGTTATCCAGCTGCAGTAGAAGGTCATGATGATAGTGCAACATGTGTAGCTGATGAGCCAGTATGCGCATAGCAAAGAGTACTGCTGCTCTTTCCCTGGAGGAGCATGGGATGGCAGTTTAGTGCCCTTGAATTTTTTTAAGGACTGCCTCAGATACGACTGACTGATGGGGAAGCTGAGGATGAATGGAATCTCGGAGCTGGCAGGATTTTGTATTTTAAGTCAATGTGACGGGACACAGCACTGCCTGAAGATGGGGTCTTCCAGATGGAAGATTATAGGTCCTGAAGGATCTGAGGCATAGGAAAAGCAGGAACCTCCTTGGAAGTACTGCAAGCTTTTAAAATGGAGTGAAAATCCCGCTTGTTAGTTGGAGACTGCGAGTCACTGAGGGTCAGTGCACAAGAGTTTCTGGAGGAATTCTGGATAGGAAAGATCATCGGACGGATTGTCCTGGAGGTCCTGCTCCGAAGAAATGGGACATGGTTCCCAAGGATAGGATGGGAGTGAACGAATGTCCTTGTCGAGGGGCAAAAGCTTCCGCCATTCAATGTGGAGGAGATCCTGAGACCTCCTGTGTGGAGGGCAGACAGAGATCTGAAGGAGCGCTAGGTCATGCAGCAGCACCCAAGGGGAGACCTGTAAGAGCACAAAACCTCTGGAGAAGAGAGAGGAGGGAAGATTGAGAATCTTATGGTGCCTCCGGAGTAGGACTGTCAGGCATGGAGAGCAGGGATGCATGCTTTGCATGGTGCTTACCTGACTGCGCTGGCGGAGGGAGCTGATGTTTATGCTTAGCTTTAGTCTTTTTACTTGACAGAGGCATGTTCCCCAGAGTAGCCTAGAAGGAAGTCAACATACTTGGAGTCAGTTCAGGAGGGGGAAGGGTACTACCCAATGGCAGGAGTAGTTAAGGGGGAGCCCAGACCCCGCAGCTGAGCCTGGAGATGATAATACCAGTGCTGCAGCTGCTTTTAAAGCCACTCCCCAAGCTTGTGCTTGGCCCAGTAGGAGGGGAGGGGGAGATGAGGAAGAGTCTGACATGAGAGCTGGCCCCGCAGAGGCAGTAACACTGAGCAAGGCCTGGATCTAGTAAAGTGAAGAAACAGTTTCTTGTCATTTAAAATATCAACATTTTTCTTTCAGTGAACAAAGCTTGAGCGCAGCCCAGGTTATAAAAGGACTTTGCCATCGTTGAGTAATAAAGTGAAGACAGACCCTGTTTAACTTCTGTCGACATCGGTGAAGTACAGGCAGAAACGTTCTTTTTTTTTCTGCCCAATGGCTCAAAATTAACAAGGCTGAAAGAAAAAGGCAGTGGAAACACCCCAGTGAAAGGACCAAGCAATAGAATTGATAAAACCCCCCCAAAAAAGGTGAAAAATACAGGCAAAAGTGAAGAGGAAGGGAGACCCAGGCAGGTTTCTGTGTGGTAAAGAAAAAAAACAAACAAACTGATTCTCTCAGCACAGACAGGCAGGAAGCAGGCACACATGCTCAGTGAAGTAACAAAGCTTTTCTGAGCTGTGGGAGATCCACTCATGGCTCAGGCTGGGGACTTCACCATTGAGTGTGATTGCACTGTCTCCGGATAAAGTAACTCTCCAGTGGAAAGGTATAATTAGGGATCAAGATATGAAGTTCTAAGGGGACAAACTGAACGTCCGGAAATATTTTTTTCAGGGAAATGATTATGGATACCTGACGTGCATGCCTAAAAAAGGTGCTGGAGAAACTGAAAAAATTGCAAGATAAATATAGAAGATACCTAGTGTCAAGAAGATGGAAATAAAATGCTGGGGTGATTTAAAGAAACTTTTCTGTTTGGGGATTTTCTGCAGAGCACCAGTTACAATTCTAAAGACCTTGTTAGACAAACTGAATGGGTCAATCTGGTATTTTTCTGTTGTCATTTACTATGGGGGTTATTCCGAACCATGAATAGCGGGGATGGATGTCCCAACGGGAAGTCCAACCCTGCTATTTATGTGGCTGCAGGCCCCCAAATAACTTCCCCACCGGTTGTGCGGGGAAGTTAGTCAGGGGCGGGAAGTGGCAGCCCGGTGCGGAGGGTGGGCGGGCAGTGGGCGGTCGCTGGCCCTGGACATACAGGGCCGATTCTAATGTTGGCCTTGTATGTCCAGGGCCGGCAAATTAGCTGGGAAGGTTATTTCACCCCCGGGGTGGAATAACCTCCCTGGACTTTCCCCCCCCCCCCGATTTAGGGCACGGAAGTGGCTGGGGGGGGGTGGGGAGACAAAGTTAATCCCTGCAGCCCGACCCTTGCCTTAGGAGGCCGGATCGGTGGTCGGACTGCGGGGATTTAACTTTTTGGGGCAGCGGCCAGCATAGCAGCTTTTAAATGGAGCCACGGAGCCATGGCAATGGGACACCATGGCGCTGTGGTTCCATTTAAAAGCCCTGGGTGAGTTAGCCAGGCTAGCGCTGTACATGCAGGCCGGGACTGAATCGCAGTCCCAGCCTGCACGTATAGTGCTGTTCGCGATTCTGATCCCATGGGGCTGGACATGACCTGTGGGATCAGAATTGTGATCTCCTTTGTACGTCCGGGTCAGCCCGGATGTACAAAGGAGATCTACGTCGTGACTAGAATCGGGCACTATGTTATTATTACATCTAGGTTTAAAATTTTAAAAAAGTTGCATGGAAATCCATCTAAAATGTGCACTCAGGTTTTTATTTACAAAACTCCCCACCTCACATACGCAGCTGTAATCCTAGGTGTATTTAAGGCCAGATTAAGGGTCGGCAATATTCAGACAACCTTTTTAAGCAAGTAGATTGGTACATATTCACATAAAATGGCTTTTTAAAAAATTGCCCTTTCCATATTTAACATATTTTCAAACACTTTTTTGCCTAACACTTTTAATATCTAATATTAGGGCAGTGTAGCGGTTTGGTTTTCTGTTAGATGTTCAGATGTAATTTTTAAAATCGTAAGCATCTAGGAGGTGGGTGCTTTGGCCGACTACTGTGGATTATAATTTTTTTTTACATTTCAGCCAACAATTTACACATATTTATATGTCTTTCAGCTATTCTAGTTTTTGACATTTTGATTTGTAAACATGAATAGAATTCCTCAGGTATTTTAATGCTCAGACATCCACTGTGATCATTTGATATTATAAGAAGCGTTTAGCATAATTTTGTTTTCTTTTATTTAATATTTGTTTTGTGATGTTAGAATACTAAACATGGCACCCATGTTCCTAGTACCATACAAACAATATGGATCCAGGCACTTAGGGCTTAATTTCTGGGGAGGGGGGAACGGGGACGGCTTGGAATGCAGTTCCACCACTTTTTGGACTCAAAGCAGCAGGGATATTCTGCTCCAACCCCTCTTTTTCTGGTAACCGTAGAGAAGAGTTGAGTGAGCTTGGAGAAGAGCAGTCACTCTACTCCCTTTTCTAGCCCCTCTTTTCCTGTTACTCCTTTCTCTGCCCACAGATCCTCCCCCTCTTCCTGCTCCAAAGTTCCACTTCTTTTTTAGTCTACAAATTAATCCCCACAGGTACTGGTCCTTCTTTATGGTGCAAACCACAAATTTACACTTTCCAAGTGCCTGCAATTTATAATTTTCTAAAAAATTATTAAGGGGTATGTTTACTAAACCGTCTTAATGTTACCGGTGTTAGTTGCAGTCTTACTGTGACGAATGCCATATAAGGTAGTGGGTGTTCCGGTCTTAAGGTAGCATTTCGGGTTATCGCGCGATAAAGTCCGTTATCACGCGATAGAGGGAGCCGTGGCACGTTAACGCGCGTTAGCCTTAATTAGGCGCGGTGACCTTGAAACACAGCAAAAGAGGTGTAGCATAATGGTTAATACATTGACTGATGAAACAGGGGTCATGAGTTTGATCCCCCTAGTGGGCTTAATGAGTAAGGCTGGCTGAGGCATTACCCTTTACTTTAAATCAGTGCTGTCTGATGCATTTTCTTTTTTAATTTAAATTAGTGCTGCCAGCAAACACACCCTCACAGTGCCATAACCTAAGGTGCCGCATAAGACGCCCTATAAGGCACTCCAGAGGGCACATTATAAAGTGCACTGTCCACCAAGGCACCTTATAAGGTTCCCTATAGGGCGCCTTATGAGGCACCTTAAGGTTACAGCATTGTGAGGGTGTTTTTGCTGGCAGCACTAATTTAAATTAAAAAAGGAAATGCCTCAGACAGCCCTATCAAATAACACCACTGTGGGATCAAATCCATGACCTCTGCCTCTATAGTCAGTGAAGTAACCAGTGGGCTACATCTCTATAGCTACTAACAAACTCCTGGCTGGCTACAGAAGGACTGCAGGTCACCACACAAACTGTCTGCTGTGGTTACCAGGATAGGGTTAACCCACCCGTACCCATGATGCACTGCACATGCAGATCAGCAGTCTATCGATGATCACAAGATGGTGTATGCACTCCCACAGCACCTTGGCCTGGTAAGGGGAACGGACCATGTGTGTTACTGGCACAGAGTAGCTACAGACCGACACATTGTGGGGGTACTGTGCTCACCCTGAGGGTAAGGTGGGGCACCCAGCACCAGGTCTGCAGCATCTGGCTTAGCTGAGATAGGCTATGCTGCAGGCCGCCATCAGTGCCAATGTGTGATAGATAGTCCTTGCAGACACACCTAGGATACACCTGTGTCCATCCGTATTTCCCAGTCACGTCTAACCCTTGTGGACTATAATGCACCCAGAATAGTGCATATTCTGTGTGGGTGCCATGGTCACATGATTTAAGTGAAGGGGGGTGTTTGGACCCATAGGCGGATTATGTAGCACCACCCAACCCGCCCTCTGTGGCTCAGGGTGGGGGACAGGATCACCCACCAACAGATCCACATTCTACACCCCTGCAATGGTGACAGTACAGGGGACCATCAACCCCAGTCCTGCTGGGGAACAGGCACCCTACAGGGCAGTCAATGCAGATCTGTACGCATCCATAAGGCAATGGCAGACAGACAGTAGGCCTGGAAATGCTCAGCTGCTCCCCACCACTATCTGACATTCTCCAGCAGCGAGCACAGTGAGTCTCCAGCCGCTGCACCCTGCAAGGTGTTCCAGCCATACACATACTAACTGCAAACAGTCTGCTAATTAGTCCATAGTGCATGTTCCTGGAGGAGATGTGTGCACCCAAAACTGGGAAGTGAGCACACACACCAAGCAGATAAGTCAGTGATTGGGCCCCAAAAAAGAGAACCCATATATATCACTTGAGAGAAATACTATATAGCACTATGGGGGAACCTAGCCATGCCGTGGTCACTGCTCAGTCAGGGTGAGAGTGACCTCCCAGCAGGACATGCTGTGGCCACCCTGTCCGTGCAGGTGGTGGCCGGGCACTACAATGTCCCAGCCATTGCCCTATGCAGATGCATCCTGCCCAGGCCACCCTGTCCGGGCCATACCCACAGTACCTTGCTCCTCATTATGCACATTGGCAGGCTAACACTGGAAACAGTGCAAGCAGTGTGGGCTGAGTAAGATGTAGGTAGGCACAACACACTGGATAGACAGACACACACTCCCACACCTATGCCAGCACTGTGTAAATATAGAGGCTTTTGGCAACCCTGGCCACCACACCAGTCCTGGGCACAGTGCAGGCATGGTTATGGTATGCAATACTATTGGGGTCACTCCCCGGGGTGGTAAACACTGTCAGAAACCAAAAACTGAAACACACTCCACAGATATCAGAAAGGTTGCTATGATGCAGCTCTAACAGCAAATTGTGCTTAACTTAGGAACGGTTATCTGCCATTAATCATAGCAACCTTTTGATAAGTGTGTAACATATTCCCAAGTTTAGGGCGGCACTGCTAAGGTATGCGAGTGCTAGTATTGGGAGATGATGCTGCGCGCAGGGCCCAACAGCCTGACTCTCCATGAGGCTTTGGATAGTGGAGCCTGTGGGTGTGGGTGTTTATGCCCCTGTTGGCCGCTGCTCTAGGGCAGAGGTTTCCAACTCTGGTCCTGGTGGGCCAAACACTGTTCAGGTTTTCATGCTGTCCCTAATGAATATGCATGAGATACATTTGCATACAATGGGGGCGGCACATACTAATGCAGCACAGGCATATTTATTAGGGACAGCATGAAACCTGAATGGTGTTTGGCCCTCCAGGACTGCAGTTGGGAAACTCTGCTCTAGGGATTGCACATGTTTATGGTGTCTGTGCTCTGTAGGGTAAAATATAGGCGTTTCAGGCATGTTTATTTTATCTGCAATAAAGGTTCCGTCTTTATTACCACGGTTTAGTACTGGGTAAAATATGGGGAAAGGGTTGGCAGGAGCCACAGCTGGGACTTGAACTTGTGATCTTCTGCTCCTGAACACACTAGCTGTGTGTACTGCACCACACTGTTGCCACATAGACAGTTCATTCCCTGGGGATATAAGAACATAATATATGCCATACTGGGTCAGACCAAGGTCCATCAAGCTCAGTATCCTGTTTCCAACAGTGGCCAATCTAGGTCATATGTACCTAGCAGTTTCCCCAAAAGACACAGGTTCCGCAATGCTTGTACTGGGTCAAGCATTGATATCCTGGGTCCCTTCTTAATAATGGTTTATGGACCTTTCCTCCAGGAACCTGTCCAAACCTTTTTTAAACCCAGCTACACTAACAGCCTTTACTACATCCTCCGGTAATAAATTCCAAAGTTTGATTACACGTTGTGAAAAAATATTTTCTTTTATTAGTCTTAAATAGTTTACCCTGTAGCTTCATTGCATGTCCCCTAGACTTTATAGACTTCTATCATATCTCCCCTCAGCCGTCTCTTTTCCAGGTTAAAGAGCCCTAACCTTTTTAGCCTTTCTTCATAGGAGTATCCTTCCATCCCCTTTACCATTTTGGTGGCTCTTCTCTGAACCTTTTCTAGTAACTCTATATCCTTTTTAAGATACGGCGACCAGAATTGCACACAATATTCAAGGTGCGGTTTCACCATGGAACGATATAGAGGCATTATAATATCTTTTGTTTTATTTTCCATTCCTTTCCTTATGATACCTAGCATTCTATTTGCTCTCTTGGCTGCCGCTGCACACTGGGCCGAGGGTTTTAACATGTTATCCTCAATGACGCCTAAATCTTTTTCCTGGGTGGTGGTTCCTAATGTGGAACCTTGCATTGTGTAACCATAGTTTGGGTTGTTCTTCCCTAGGTGCATACTTTGCACTTGTCCACATAAAATTTCATCTTCCATTTTGATGCCCAGTCTTCTAATTTATTAAGATCCTCTTGCAATTTTCCACAATCCTCTTGGGTTTTAACAACTTTAAATAGTTTTGTGTCATCTGCAAATTTGATAACCTCTCTCGTTATTCCACTGTCCAGGTCATTTATGAATATGTCAAAAAGTTGCGGACCCAGCACAGATCCCTGGGGTACACCACTATTCACTTTTCTCCATTGGGAAAATTGGCCATTTAACCCTACCCTCTGCTTTCTATCTTTTAACCAGTTCTTGATCCACAGTAGTACACTGCCTCCTATCCCATGACTCTTTAGTTTTGCCAAACGTCTCTGATGAGGGACCTTGTCAAAGGCTTTCTGAAAGTCCAGATACACTATATCAACCGACTCACCTTTGTCCACTTGTTTATTCACACCTTCAAAAAACATAACAGATTAGTAAGACAAGATCTTCCTTGTCTAAAGCCATGTTGGCTGTCTCCCATTAGGCCATGACTATCTACATGCTGAGTAATTTTATTCTTTATGATGGTTTCTACCATTTTTCTCGGTACTGACATCAAGCTCACCGGTCTGTAGTTTCCCGGATCACCCCTGGAACCCTTTTTTAAAAATTGGTGTTACATTGGCGATCTTCCAGTCTTCAGGTATTAGAGATGATTTTAATGATAGTTCACAGATTACTAATAGCAGGTCTGCAATCCATATTTCAGTTCTTTCAACACCCTTGGATGTATACCATCTAGCCCAGGTGATTTGCTACTCTTCAGTTTATCTAATAGTTGTAATACATCTTCCCGATGTATCGATATTTCCTTCAATTCTTCCGCACCTTTAAATACCACTTCAGTCATGGGTAACATCTACATCTTCCTCAGTAAAGACCGAAGCAAAGAATTCATTCAGTCTCTCCGCTATCGCCTTGTCGCCTCTTAGTGCCCCTTTAACTCCTCTATCATCTAATGGACTCTCTCACAGGTTTTTTGCTACGAATGTACTTGAAAAAATCTTTATTTTGCGTTTTTGCTTCCACAGCAAGCTTCTTCTCAAATTCTCCCTTTGCCTGCTTTATCAATGCCTTGCATTTGACTTGCCAGTGCTTGTGCTGTTTCCAGGTTTCGTCATTTGGCTCTTTTTTCCATTTCCTGACTGTTCGTCAGACAGACCCTGTCTGTTGCATTGCACGGCACCCACCTAAACGGGGCTAGGCCATGGTCTGCTGTGGGCAGATGCCACTGCCCCTCCGCCACCAGCACCCCTCTGCCACCATGCCATTATGCCGGTGGTGCGCAGTCCCAGGCAATCCAGTATGCTGGTAGGCAGCTGCCTATGGTGTGGGTTCTCAGGTAGGGGTGCCTACATGGACATGCACGCTCCCCCCCCCCCCCTCACCGCCTGCCAATGTTATGTGCCCTTGGGGGTACCTGCTGGGTAATCTCCCCTGTGACACTGTGGGACACACACTCGTGCCCATGTTGGACCCTCGTCAGTTGCTGTCTTGCTGCTTTACAGTTTCGGCATTCCTATGTGCCACCTAGGCATTTGCCTAGCCCGCACTGTGCTCCAGCTGGACCACAGCATGTGCCGCCTACAGTCCCCTGTATCCCATTTACAGCATCAGTACAGTTGCCGTTTCCTACGTGCCCACTCTGCTGTTGCTGCACATGTGCACGCCATAACAAACCTGCCCAATCTAAACGACAGAAACCCTGATCAGCGCTATTTCAATGTGGGATCATTCACTTTGTAGGGGGACAGAGCATAGACCCTTCCAAACATGATATCTTAATTTATACGCTTTGTCAGTAGTATTGCTTTATGTTTATCATTAATATCACTATTGGCCAGCTTGGTTATTGGGATTTTAGAAGTGGTTCTGGTCCTTTTATATATTTATTTGCCTTTTTGGTCCCTGCACATGTATCACAACTATCACTTTTCTGAGTTTCCCTGCCTTTGCTGCACATTGCTGACTGAAATGGTTTCTCTTTCCTGCAAATGTGCCTTAATGTGAGGGTTTCACTGGCGTTAGTGTTCAGACCCGGATTTCACAGCATTAGTGTGCCTGGAGGCTCTCCCCTCCCACTCTCCGCCCATTGACCCCTTCTCTCCGCCCTCTGGGAAGCCTTACTCCACCCTTCAGACCAGAATTTCACAGCATTAGTGTGCCTTAACACTGCCGCGACATTATCGCGCGATAATACCACCGCTGCGACGTTAAGACGGTTTAGTAAACATACCCCTAAATTTTGTTCTCTCTCCATATCTACATATATTTTTCAGCCAAGTTAGGACTTATACAAAATACTTCACTATTTAATTATTATGGCTTGCAGCATTTTCTATGCAAATACAAATTAATAGTAGTTGAATTATAGCTTTTCTTTCTCTTAATTTCTTTATATTTTAATAACTTTGTATCTTGAATTATCTAGTAATGCACCATAAAGCTTCCTAAAAAATAAAATCTTAAGGAGGGCGGTGTTTGGGATTACATCTTGTTTAAGCACATACATTTATGCTAATTACTGTTGATTAACAAAATATAATATTTTTAAAAAGGGAGGAGTGGTCTAGTGGTTAAGACAAGGTACTTCAGGCCGGAGGGCCAGGGGTTCAAGTCCCACCTGGGGACAGCAATCTCAGGCCGGAGGGACTGGGATTTCTAGTCCTATAGGCACTCCTTGTGGTCTTGGGCAAGCCACTTAACCCTCCATTGCCCATGTTCCCTGTAAGTATTAGCGTATGTGTCTCATATCCCCTCATGTTAAATGTATCTCCCAATTGACCGCTTTGACCCGGTGAAAAGCGGGATATAAATACAGCTAAATAATAATAATAAAATAAAGGGCATGAACACACAAGTTCATTCAAGTGTACACTGAAAACAAGTAATGAAAACCCTTTAGTTCATCTGCCCCTAAATGAGGTATCTTCACCACCAAGCCTTGTTGCAATTTAGCTTCTATTGCTGTTTTTACAGCGGAAGAAAGGACATTTTTGCTAGTGGAAAAAATAAAGCAATTTCCCGAAGTGTGTTTTCATTGCTGATTTTTCTGCTAGCAACTTTTAGCTTTTATATTGGTCAGAAGCTGCCTGCTATTTAGCTGTGCTGCTTTATAAAGCAGTAAATAAATAAATAAATAATGCAGTCTGGAGGCATTCTAACATCACAGACATCTTGAAGATGATTGCCTCTTAGCAATGTATTTTTCCTATAAAAAAAAGTTGCTGGTTATTCATGTCCAGGCCTCTTTCATTAATACATAAGGACCACGGGTCAATTTTAAAAAGCAATGAAAAAGGTGTCGTTACTGCATACCATCGCATACCCCTTCAGGAAAAAAAAAGCCCCACCTCTTAGGAACATGGAAAATGCTATTAAAAACGGAATCCCTTTTGTCCACTCGGCCTTTGTCAATTCATTCTGAATGAGGTGAAAATGCACATCAAAACAGGTATATACACCTAAGCAAGAGCTTACAGCAACATTTCCCTTAATCCAGTTTGAAGTCAGTCCTGGTTCCTTAGACTGTAAGCATGTACGTGCTGATAAGCAGTAAATTAACAATGCCATCAAATTTATAATGAAAAAGGTAAATAAGATTTTAAAATACTATTACTGAAGTGAAATCAAATGGATGCTAGCAGTCTTCTTAGGTTTGGTGGACTGTAAAATAAAGGTGCATTTTAAAAACATGGAAAATCCCTTTTAACTTGACTGTTCAATTTTGTTGCTACTGGCTTTCACTACACACCTAATTACAGCCTTCATCAAAAGCTGTTCTTTAATTCATATCTCAGAGTCCCACTATTCATATCTCAGAGTCTCATTATTTCCTATTAGAAAAAGTAGTACTGCAAGTTCTAGAAGGTATTGCTACATTGCACTTAGGATAATAGAAAAACTATAAATTCCAAAAACTAAGCAATGCGCAAGCTTGGAAATATGCAGATAACAAATCCTATTATTCATTTCTAAAAAGAAAGTCCAGAAACAGGAATTAAGCAACAGTACAAAATCCAGAATGCAATGCTGTAAGGGGTAGAAAATCAGGACTAGATTTGAATCTTTTAGGGGAACTCGAGTATGGTGCCTCATTAGAAGTCTCTGGATACATCAGGACTTTGGCCAAAACTCCCTAATGTCGTGTACAAAGATTCCAGCAAATGTCTTGACAGTAACAAGCCCTTCTCCATCCTCCAGTTTTTGAGCAAGATCACAACTAACCTTTGCATTTGAAGCATGTTAACAAGTATCAGAAACAGTGGCACATTTTTAAAGCAGGAAGCATGCAAATACAAAAACCATCCACAATGACTGGATGGATAAATGAACAGTGCATTGTGTCATATTAAAAATATATATATTTTTTTAAATCACATACAACTAATATGACAGTTTCCACATAGGCGCTTCCCTTCGGTGGAAGAACTGTGTCTAGGAAACTGGAAGTCCATTTTTAATGTCAATATATCCCTGTATTCAAGATCTGTATCACCTGTTTGTTTTCATGCCTGCCTTTCTGGCACTACAATGCATCACTCTCCTCACCTCCTCCTAAAAATATCTTGATTGGGTGAGTGTTCTATAGCAGAAGGTGACCATGTTAAAGGCAGGAAATTTGGATTTTATTTCTTTAGGGTGGCTGGTCAAAGACCTTTTTGGATGCCAGAGGGGAGGAAAATAAAAGGGAAAATATTTTCAAATTTTCGTAATCAAAGGTGTGTGACCATTTGGTTATTCGAGGTAGTCGAGCATAAACATATTCCCATGGCCTTTCTAGCAAACCATCTAGCCAGTTGGCTTATTCATGGAGGGAAGAAATCTAAGATAACAGTAATTCTGAGGGAGACGATGTGATTTTACTGCTACAATGGAACATGGATACTAATAAGAACAATACCCAGTGTATGGAAAGCATTGTCAACATTAGGTTGAAAGGGAGTTAGGAGACCTGCATGGAATCGTAGCCTATTTCCTTGGCAACAACTACCCTCCTTTTCAACAACTTACAGAAAGGGTATATTATACCAATCTGTAGGTGCTGCATTTCATGTTGTCACATGGTGGATGAAAGGGAAAATTCTGAAACAAGGATGGCCGTATCTATTCCCTTTGCAGCACAAGATTCTTCAAACCAGAGGGAAAACACAAGCTGCACAGCACACAGATATCACTCCACTGGTCCAAAAATACTTATTAATGTTCAATTACAAACGTTTATTTGCTTATATGCTGTAGTTGTTACAATGTCTTTGTTGCAGGGCCTGCCAGGTGCTCCCTGAAGACACACTGTCTAAAATCTACATTGATGTTTGCAGCATAACCCTATGTTGATCAAGGAAGCAGAGACAGGCCCTGGGACAAAGAGATGCTGTAGTAACAAATTAATTTGCTTATATATTGTAAAGTATTTATTTAAAATGCTGAACCAAAAGACTGGTATCTCTGTAGCAGGAGCAGAATATATGCTCTGCATGGTTTTAAGAAAAGCGGGTTATTGGTATTGATCAGATGGCACTTGCTGGCTTTTGTCATGGATTTCTACAGTATCAACTGATATCTCATACCATAGAACAGATGCAACTGGTGTGGCAGAATATCTGCTCAGCTTCCTCCAGCCCTCACATTCAATGCAGCAACTCTTACGCAGTGACACACTTGTGTTCTAGCTTGAATTTGTCTATAATGTTATCAAAATTCTTCAGTTAAAACAGGTTTTGAAAATACAAGATTTTATATAAACAACCAATGCTAGCAGGAAAGGACCTTTTAGTCCATCCAGTCTTCCCATTTATACTTGTCTACTGGCTCTTATAAATTTTATTTGATTTGTGATCTTCTCCCTCCCCCATCAGAGCTCCCTTCATGTTTATCCCATGCATGTTTGAATTGAGCCACTGTTTTGGCTCTTATAACCTCCACTGGAAGCCTGCTCGATGTGTGCAATAGCCTCGTAGTTAAAGTATTTCTATACATTTCTTTTGAGCCTCTTTCTCCTCATATTGACAAGTTAATCCACTTCTCTTCAGTTTTTTGGTTTAAGAAAAATACTAATTTGAAAATAAACAAAAAAAAAGAGGTCTGTTAAATTTACTAACCAGAATTAAGTGCTTAGCACAGGCCTTCCATACCAACTGCTACAGTCCCTATTTTTCCTTTAGAGATCTTCTGTGTTTGTCCCATGCCGACTTGAATTCAGGTACTGTCCTTGTCTCTGCTATATCCTCTGGGAGGCTATTTCATGCATCTACCAGTCTCTCCGTAAAGAAATATTTCTGCATATTACTCTTGAATCTATCCTCTTTCACCTTCATCTTATGTCCCCTCGTTGCAGAGTTTTCTTTCAATTGAAAGAGGCTCTCCTCCTGTGCAGTTTTGCCATGGAGGTATTTAAACTTCTCTATCATAGATCTTTAAGTCTTTCCCCATATGCCTTATGAAGAAGCCCACTGACCATTTTGGTAGTCACCCTCTGCACAGACTCCATCCTGTTTATAATCTTTCAAAGGTATGGTCTCCAGAATTGCATGCAGTACTCTCCAAAGGAGGCCTCAAAGACTTAATAGAGGTACTATCACCTCCTTTTCCTATTGGCCATTACTCTCTCTATCCACCCAAGCATCCTTCTAGATTTGGCCGTTGCCTTTTCTACCTGTTTAGCCACCTTAAGATCATAATGAGATCTCTTATACTTGGGAAACAGAAGACTAAGTAGATTTTGTTCATATTTACAGAAGTATCAATTTCTGCATCATGATCAAGGACATTTTTTTAATTTAAAGGAACTGTGTTGTTTTAAATCTGATTTTGTGAGACTGCAAAAACAAAAGCAAGTAAGAACTAGCCTAAATAAAGGTCAAGTAAAAAAAACAAATCGTATATCGAGTCTATTTTTCTGAATTGCAATCTTGTAACCAAAAGATACATTTGAATTTGATGAAAGATATACGGACCTAGCAGGCTGTTAATCCTATGACATAGTTCCAAGCACATGCCTCGTTCTACCCAGTGGAATAGGAGTTTCACCAGAGGAGGCATGCTCACGCTTCAGAGGTGGGGGTCAAGAATAGTGGTTATTAGTGCAAGGTTGACATCAGTTGCTACAGTCAACTCTCAAAGATTTAATCTCAAAGAATAAATTCTTTTCAGCTCTCAACTAGCAAGGAAATCTGAAGTCATCCAGGGAATCATCCTGGAGAAGTGTTGATAACCAAAGTTTTGTTGTGAAAGCAGCAAGGCAGGAGTGAAACAGCACTGTAAATACTGCCTTCCTCTAGATCACTATAAAAAATAATTTGCACAGTACATAGGCACTCTACAAAAGGTTGAACCTCATAGACCAATGTCTTCCTTCAGTCAGACTATGAGAATTCCTTGCTGCTTAATCTGCAGTTCATCTGTTCTTTTACACACTGTGAAAGGATATCGGCCAATCAGATTCTTTCATCACACTGTGCACAAGGCCATGCCAATTACCATAAATAGTGTGTACTTAATTTCAGAAGTTTTAGGCTTCTTTTCTATTTCTGATCAGCAAAATGTACGATGCTGAAGGAGACCCCGATATGCTTATTTGCTTAAGTATCAGGTGAACTCAGCTTTGTGGCAGCACTTGTAAACAGTATAATATAACCTGTAAATGCTTGAAGTTTCATTTTAAAAGGAGAATTCTTGCCAAGGAAAACAGGAAGAAACTGTTCCCCCTCTTCTGAATAACCAAACTTTCAACAGAACTGCAAACATGTAACAAAATAATTAATTTTCAGCTTATCCCAAAACTGAATTTGCTGGAAGATGACCAAGAGAAAAAATAAATGTCTGCCCTTTTCTCATTCTTCCACCCCTTAAATTTTAAGGAAAAAATGTCTCTCTTCTTCAATTTTTAAAACTTTTCTGTGTGTGATTTTAAAATTCCATGCTCCGGTCTCGAAAGAAACCTTCAGCTGCCAGGGCTTCCTTGAATGTTACCGTAATAGAATTTGCTGTGATGTCAGTGACTGTGACCTCACTGGGTGGAAGAGCTGGCTGCCAAGAGGAGCTGTCTGCCATTTCTACAGCATCTACATAACACAAAAGATATAAAGAGACAAACAGAAATGTGTAAGAATAGACCAAGTAGGTATTATTTACGTTCGGGAACTGATGCTGGGAGTGAACTCTGATAATTTACACAGAAACTTTCAGGTAAGTGGAATCTAAAATTCAAACCAGAGGGAAAACAGAACGTGTGTTCTCTGTGGTCAGTAGGATAAGTCCTCACATATGGGTGACATCACCAACAGATCCCTCGTGTGGGAAGCTCTCTCAGCTCCTTTTAGAAGGGTTCTACCGCACTTTTGCATGTCTCCCCAACTGCCACAGCCACACTATTTACCTCAGTCTGGTAAACAGATAAAGCACAGTTACTTACCTGTAACAGGTGATCTCTGGGAACAGCAGGAATTAGTCTTCACATATGGGTACGTCGGTACCGACGGAGCCTGCACGGGGATGCTGCCCAGCTTCCAATCAGAAAGCTTTTGGCAGCCTCCCTCGCGCCTGCGCGCTGAGTTCCCGCCCTCTCCAGAGCCTCTCTTCAGTTAAGTTTCAAAGCTGAGACAAAGGCGAGGAGAGAAAGGAGAAGAAGATAAGAGATGCAACTCCCAGGGGAGGTGGGAGGGTTGTGAAGACTAATTCCTGCTGTTCCCAGAGAACACCTGTTACAGGTAAGTAACTGTGCTATCTCCAGGAACAAGCAGGAATGAGTCTTCACATATGGGGACTCCCTAGCTGGAGATGCCAGGGGGAGATCCCATAAAAATGCAGCAGCCTGGACCAGGGGTGCATTTTGTTTCCAGAAATCCCTGGCATCCAATGTGGGATGGAGGGTAGGAGTTGACAATAAAGGAGCTGTGAGGAAGAACAGCATAGCCAAGGACTAGAGGGCCGTATAGTTTGTAGGAGTCCTTGGTGTATATGAGGAGTCACATGAACACATGTAACGTACCATTAGATAGGTCACTTACCTACTGCACTGTGGGAAGTAGAACGCCTGATGTAGTCTGCTGGAGAAGCAGTGGCAGAATCTTGAAGGGACCTCCCAGCAGTGAGGATGAAGGTCCAGACCTGGAAGTAGTAGACGATCCAGGTGTCAACTGGGTAGGATGGGACGTCATGTCTTCAATGGAAAGCTTTATGAGAAAAAGCTGAAAAACTCCTTTAGTCATAATGTTATTAACAGGGAGGACTAAGGAAAAAGACTGACGGAGTTGTAGAACTAGCCCAGTCCTGACGGGGAGAGGGAAAGTGGAAAAAATCCCTATTCCCAAGGAGAAGAGTTGTGTACTCAAAGATAAAGATGTACACCGTTTTTCCTAACTGGCGAGAGATAGGAAAAAATATTGAAGCTTGATGCTTCAAGGGTTTAAGAAAAAATAGAGAAGTTAGCACCACAATGGTTAGTAGTGTCTAACAGTTTCTGCATGGTAATATGGTATGCGAAATAGGGCGATGGACTGTCTAAATCCTCTAGGAGGTAACATTTAGTATAGACAGTAAGGGTGAGAGTATAGAGATATGAACCCTTAAGAAACCGCCCAAGAGACACATATATATATAGATGTTTATATATATATGTGGGGGGATCTAAACCTGAATCGATATGTCCAGATGCATAAATCGGGACATGGGTGGAGAGATATATCAAAATATATATATATATATATATATATATATATATATAATATAGATATCTTTGTGGGGCATGGAATTGCACCACCAGAGAAATGATATAGGTATGTAGACATATATAGAGATGCTACATACAAGATGACAGGTTAAAGAACATGTCTAGCACCCAGCCCCATGATTGTACATGGGAAATAAACAAGAAAAAGATTCTGTATACTACCAGAGGGTGAAGCCACTTGGGATATGTAGAGAGAATCTATTTCTATGAATTGAGGGATGCAGGAAGGCAATCCAACAAAACAACCGTGATGATTGCGTGAGAACAGATTATAAGATGAATCTGTAAGGAACAAGGCGGGAGTTCCACCGAACACTGACATGGCAGAGGTGCAAAATGCAGGGGAAGATACCAGAGGGACCCATTAGAGGGACCCCGATGTAGCATGCATGAATGTCAGCCTTGGATCTGCACGCAGAAGAATATATCTCGTGCTAACACCCCAGGTTAAAGGGTGTGGAGAACCTTCACAGGCATGGGAAGGGTGAACAAGCTTTTTCCTACTAATAGCGAAGCTTCAGAGACAAGGTCAATGCTCTATAGCAGGCCCTCATAGTAGAAAGCTGCTCTGAAGATTATAGAGAGCATTGTGCAGGAGAGATAAACTGACTGAAGTCAGGTTTGTTACCATATCCTAGGAGAGGAGATGGATAGAATAATGTGAGAAAGCCTAAGGGAGTAGGAGGATCCAAGGTAGCTAACGAATAGCTTGGAAACACTACCAAGGCTAGGCAGAAATTGAACAAAAGACTGGAACTTGGCAAAAGTACCAGTAATACAATCACTGTAACTCCTGCAGGCACAGCAGCTGACAGAAACAGCAGAAAGATTGCCGTGTGCCCCATAAGGAAAAAACAGATAAAGAGGGAGGAGATATAACTTCTCCCTGTCTGTGGAATAAGCTTGGTAAAAACTATTTAGTATGGTACCCCTCCGTTAGGGAAAAAACCCCATTGGAGAGGGTAGAGCACGTAATTAGAGGGTGACATACCCATAGGGTAAGTCAACAGAAGGAAGAATGTTCAGTTGGGACAAAACCATCATTGGATAGGTGCAACTGCTCTTCTAGAGAATAAGAAGAGGAGAAGTTAGCAGTCCCTGAACATAAAATGTTTCACAAGGTAGTACACTGAAAAGAAACACAGTGTATAAACTTCTAATGAATTAGAAGGAAAGTATAGAGTATAAGTCCCAGCTCCTATGGTTGCTGGGAATGCTGAGACTGGTTAGAGCTGGAGGAGTTCAGACTAGGCTGAGGTGTCTCCTGTTTAGGTACAGCCGAATGATGGGCAGGAGAGGAATGAAACTTTCTTTTCTTAGGGAAAGAAGGTTTGGTAGGACATTTCCTACCTCTCGAAGAAGGAGGTGGCTTAGAAAGGTCCTTAGTGGAAGGAGAGTCAGTGAAGCATTAAGCAACCTGACTTAAAGCCTCCTTATTGAAGAGACCCTCTCCTGTACAAGGAGAATGAGCCAGTATAGTTTGTGCCCATCTACTCAAGTCTGAAGCTTCAAGCCAGGCTCTGCGACGTGCTGCTATGGCAATAGCAGAGGATCTGCTAACAGACTCAAAAGAGTCTATAGAAGCACGAGACAGGAACCAAGATATATTCCGGCTGTGATTGATGAGTAAGGAATAATCAGTAGCCTTGGGCTCTGGTAAAAAAGGGGTCAAAAGAGGCAATTTCTCTGTGACTTCCTGGAGTGTTAGACTCATGTGAAAAATATATGAGAGAACTCTGGAGGCCAACATAGAGTTTTGGAAGGCCTGACGACCAAAAGCATCGAGTGTTCTTGAAGAACGACCCGGTGGATTAGAAGAATGCTACTTCTTGCTCTTAACTTTTCTCAGAGCCGATTCCACTACAAGGGAACGATAAGAAAGTTGAGGCTTCTGGAACCCTGGAGAGGGTGGCACCCGGTACCGAACCTCAATGTTTGTAGAAACTGGAGGAAGTCGTAAGGGTGATTTCCAGACCCTGAGAAGGAGATCCTGCAGAGCAGGATGTAAGGGAAATTGTATATTTTCCATCTGTGCCTGTGAGCCCTGAGTAGGACCACCACCAGGGATAGATATATTGAGAAAGGTTGCCATGTCCCGGAGAAAAGCCTGAAAAGACTGATCTCCTATGGGAACCATCCCTGGCCCGGCTAAAGAAAAAGCCGGAGCTCCAGAGGAGGTACAGGGGACTACACCAATGCCAGGTATCGGTTCTAAAGTAGGCATGGGTGCCAGAAGAGGCATCGATACTGATACAGGAGTAGCAGATGAAGCAGCCATCGGGAACTGCTGCAGTGGTAGCGAGATCATGAGAGAGTTATGACTATGATCTTTGAAACTGCCGATCTGGAATAGACCTGAGTCGGTTCCAGGGCACGTCGGTACGGAGTCATCGAGACTAGATATGGACTTAAGACTCGGCATCGAAGTAAGTGATACTATCGATGGGTGCCGCGAAGGCGCCGACGCCAATGGCAGTATCGGCAATGCCGATACCCCTAAGGCAGACTGGGTCACATCGACTGATACCGACGGTACCGAGGATACCCGATGAGCACCTTTTTCAAAGGGAAAGGTGGTCCACCTCGATGCCGATGCCAGGGTATCGGAACCGATCGACGCCGGTACCGGCCCGGAGCATGGCTGAGGTTGAAGGAAGTCAATGCGGTGCGGATCGATCGGGCCCGAAGGTACCGAAGATGCCCGATGACAATCCTTGGTGAAGAGTAGGCTACTCGACACCGGTGCCGATGCCGGAGGCTCGGTACCGCTCGAAGCGGATACCACCTCCGCGCATGGCTCAGGTATGTTCTGTGAGGGGTGAGCCCCAGGAACAACCTGAAACCCCTTTAACGCTTTGGAGCCCATAGACTCCCGCAGGGGTAATGCCAATGGATTCTTGAGGGTAAGGCCGGAGCCGTCACCATGCTGGGCATGGGACATACCACTCAAACATTGACTAGTCTTAACAGACTGTTTTTGGGTTACCTGATGCTGTGAAGTAGAGAAACCTGGTACCCTTACTGCCGAGGAAAAAACGGTATCGAGGGAAATTCTAAAATTTGAAGGTTTCTTCACAGAAATATCCCCCGACTTGCCAGGGGCAAAAGGGTCAGGACCTACACAGTTGAGACACCAAGCATTGGTATCTAAAAAGAAACAGGTGTTTCCACACCGAATGCACTTCTTAGGAAAAGAAGGCTCCATAATGAAAAGGCCTGATAGGCCCAACAAGTTAAGGCAAAAACTGAAGAAAAAGTTTCTCAGAATTAAGTCAAAAATCCACCAGCGATACCGGTGGGAACGGGAAATACAGCCGCGACCACAAGAAAACAAAAAACTAAAGTATTAAAGTAAGTAAATAAGTAAGTTTCTGCGGTGACAGGAGGACGTCCTGCCGGCTCCGCGGAAAAACGAAAACTGAAGAGAGGCTCTGGAGAGGGCGGCAACTCAGCGCGCAGGCGCGAGGGAGGCTGCCAAAAGCTTTCTGATTGGAAGCTGGGCAGCATCCCCGTGCAGGCTCCGTCGGTACCGACGTACCCATATGTGAAGACTCATTCCTGCTTGTTCCTGGAGATAACCTGAATAAACTCCCAGGGGAGGCGGGAGGGTTGTGAGGTCTTATCCTGCTGTCCACAGAGAACTTCTGCTACAGGTGTTCTCCGTGGACAAGCAGGATAAGTGCTCATATATGGGATTCCCTAGCTACTGGTTGCCTTGCAACAAAAAAAAGGAGTAGAGTGTTGCAACCTGCAGACACCAGGAAACAACAGAATGAGATCAAAGACTGCAGTGGTAATGAAGACAACAATGATTTTTTTTTTTGCTTCTGCCTTTTTTGTTTTAAAGGTTATATTGTAATGTGTGAAGGCAATGCAGCACAAAACAGACAGGAATTGGGCCTAGGAAGTTGGATTCTAGTCCCCCAATTCTGAAGTATTGTTTGGCTAAATCTGCTGTTGTATTAGGAATTTCCATCCAAACAGTAAAGCAATATAGCACAGTTACTTACCTGTAACAGGTGATCTCTGGGAACAGCAGGAATAAGTCTTCACATATGGGTATCGTCGGTACCGACGGAGCCTGCGCGGGAACGCTCCCCAGCGTCCTATTAGAAAGCTTTTGGGAGCATCCCACAGCGCCTGCGCGCTGCCTTCCCGCCTTTCCTAACTGCCTCTCTCCAGTTCGGTTTTAAAGCTGAGACAAAGAAAGAGAGAGAGGAAAGGAAAGATAGATAGAGAGATACAACTCCTAGGGGAGGTGGGTGGGTTGTGAAGACTTATTCCTGCTGTTCCCAGAGATCACCTGTTACAGGTAAGTAACTGTGCTATCTCCAGGAACAAGCAGGAATGAGTCTTCACATATGGGGACTCCCCAGCTAGAGATGCCTGGGAGATCACCCAGATTGTGAGTCCCTGGGAAGGGCTCCACCTGCACCCATGAATCTCAGGCATCCAGTCAGGGATGGAGGGTAGGAGTTGATTAGGTATGGAACAGGTGTTTGAGAACAGCCTGACCAAACAAGGCATCCCGGCGGGAGTCCTTGTCCAAGCAGTAATGGGCTGTAAAGGTATGAACCGATGCCCAGGTGGCTGCTCGACAGATCTGGTCGATGGACACAGAGTTAAGATGAGCCATAGAGGCTGCCATGGCCCTCACATTGTGAGCTGTGACATGGCCCTCCAGAGAAAGATTCTTGCTCTGGTAGGCGAAGGAAATACACTGAGTAATCCAATTAGATAGAGTTCTCTTGGAGACTGGAAGTCCTAAATGAGAAGGATCAAAAGCAACAAAAAGTTGAGAGGACTTTCTATGTTGCTGTGTCCTGTGTAAGTAGAAAGCAAGTGCTCTTTTACAATCCAGGGTATGAAGATTCCTCTCTGCACTTGATGCATGAGGTCCTGGAAAAAAAAACAGGTAAAAAGACCTCCTGGTTCAGATGAAAAGGTGAGACCACTTTAGGCATAAAGTGTGGATTAGTTCTGAGGACTACCTTGTCATGTTGGAACCTTGTATAAGGAGGATTAGCCACTAAAGCTTGCAACTCACTGATACGGCGAGCTGAGGTGACTGCAATGAGAAAAATAACCTTCCAGGAAAGGAATTTTAAGGAGGTAGTGGCTAAGGGTTCAAAGGGTGGCTTCATAAGCTGGCCAAGAACCAGATTCAAATCCCAGGCCACTGGAGGTGGTCTAATGGGAGGTTTAGTCAAAAGAAGGCCTCTCATGAATCTTGCTATAAGAGGATGAGAGGAAATAGGTTGTCCATTGAGAGGCTTAAGGAATGATGCAATAGCACTCAAATAGACTCTGACTGAATTTGTTTTAAGGCCTGCATGGGATAAATGCAGCAAATAGTCTAGTAAAGAATTCAAAGGTATTGCAAGAGGGTTGAGACCCTTCTCTGCACACCAAATGGAAAACCTTTTCCATTTAAAAGCATATGAACGTCTGGTGGAAGGCTTTCTGGAAGTATGAAGGATATCCTTCACTTGCTGAGAAAGTTGTAAATCTTGAAGGTCTAGGCCTGCAGCAACCAGGCCCTGAGATGAAGAGGCTGAGGATTTGGGTGCCACAAGGTTCCCTCCTCCTGGGAGAGGAGATCTGTAGCAGACCCCAGGTCTATGGAGGGAGCATGAGAGAGATGCAGAAGTAGAGGGTACCACACTTGGCGTGGCCAAAGTGGTGCTATGAGGATCATAGTCCCTTTGTCCCTCTGAAGCTTGAACAGAGTCTTGGGAATTAGGGGAATAGGTGGAAAGGCATAGAGGAAGTCTTGCCCCCAATGAAGGAGGAAGGCATCCCTGGCCTGAATTCCTTGACAGGAATCCTGGAACAGAACCGGGGAAGTTTGGCATTCCACGGACTTGCAAACAGGTCTATGTCTGGGGTACCCCAAATACGAAAAATTCTGGCTATCTGGTCCCCATGGAGGGACCATTCGTGCGGAAGCAGAACTCGAATGAGTCTGTCTGCCCAAGAGTTTTGAACTCCTGGAAGATATACTGCCATGAGATGAATTTGATGCTCTCTGGCGAAGGCCCACAATCTCAGAGCTTCGTTGCAAAGCGACAGAGAGCCAGTTCCTCCCTGCTTGTTCACATAGAACATAGCTACCTGGTTGTCCGTGTGGATGAGGACTGTCTTGTAGCTGAGCAGGGTGTGGAAGACTCTGAGAGCCAGAAAGATTGCTCTGAGCTCTGAGAGGTTGATATGAAGATATGTCTCCTGTGGAGACCAGATGCCCTGGGTCGAGAGATCTTGTAGATGAGCCCCCCAACCCTTTGGAGAGGCATCTGTTGTAAGGGTTGCTTGGGGTAACACCTGTTGAAAGGGGGACCCCAGCAACAGATTTTGAGTGGACTTCCACCAGTGGAGGGACGAAAATAGGCGACTGGAGGTTGCTATTTTGTCTGACAGGCAACCTGAGGCCTGGGTCCATTGGGTGGATAGGATCCACTGAGCTGCTCTCATGTGAAGGCGAGCATAGGGAACCACATGCACCGTGGATGCCATGTGGCCTAAAAGTTGCAACATCTCTCGAGCAGTTAAATGGGATTTTAACTGAATCTGGGAGGCTAACTGCACCAAGCGTAGGCAACGGGCCTGGGGGAGATAGGCCCTTGCAATTGTGGTTTCCAGTAAGGCCCCTATGAACTCTAGAATGTAAACCGCACTGATGCAGAATAGCGTGGTATATAAGAGAATTAAAATAAATAAATAAATAAATAGAGACTGAGTAGGGGTAAGATGGGATTTTGGAATGTTGATTACCAGTCCCAGATACTGAAGAACACGCCTGGTGTAGGCTAGAGAAGTCTGGGCCTCTGACTGGGATGGAGCTCGGATGAGCCAGTCATCCAGATATGGGAATACGAATATTCCTAGAGTGCGTAGGAATGCAGCTACTACTGCCATGCATTTTGTGAACACTCTTGGAGCAGAGGCCAGACCGAAAGGAAACACTTTGTATTGGTAGTGCTTTCCTTGGTATAGGAAGCGAAGGAATCTTCTGTGTGTTGGATGGATGAGAACATGCGTGTACGCATCCTTGAGATCTAGAGAACAAAGCCAGTCCTGACTGGAGGTATGGAAGGATAGTTCCGAGAGAAGTCATCTTGAATTTCTCCTTGCATAGAAACTTGTTCAATTCTCTGAGATCTAATATGGGTCTGTAGCCCCCTATTTTCTTTGGAATGAGAAAATAGGGGGAGTAGAACCCTGAGCCCTGTTGAAGAAGGGGTACTTCTTCTATTGCCCCTTGGGCAAGAAGGGTGGCAATCTCCTGACCTAGAAGGTTGAGGAGAGATGTTGGAGAATTGAACTGTTTCACCATGGTGTGAGGAGGAAGGTTTAAAAAATGAAGTTTGTACCCTTCCCTTATGATGGAGAGGGTCCACTGCTCTGCTGTGATTTGTTCCCATCTGGGAGCAAAGTGAGCTAACCTTAATGGGATGGTGAGGGGCTCTGGATGTTCTAGAGCCAGAAAGGCTAAGTTCTCTAGTGGAAAGTCAAAGGCCCTGAGGAGGCTGAGGCTGTTGGGCCGTAGCAGTCCTCGCAGCCTGGTGTTTGGCCTGTTTTGGTTGTTGCTGTCTCTTTGTAGCAAAACGACCTTGAGAAGAGGTCTGACCATAAGAAGAAAATTTCCCTTTCTTTGGGAAAGATCCCTTTTTGAACAACCTCTTTTTGAAAGGAGCGGTAGTAGACTTTGAAAGTCTATCTAAAGCAGAATTTTCAGCATCCATCTGGTTGACCTTGGCTTGCCAATCTTTGCCAAACAGGTTTTCGCCTGTACAGGGAAGGTTACCTAGACCATCCTGTACCCAGGATTCCAAATCAGAGGCTTGTAACCAAGCAACTCTGCGTGCACCTATGGCAATAGCCAAGGCTCTACTGGCCCCCTCAAAAGAGTCAAAGGCTGCACGGTTGGAAAACTTGGATACATCCTGTGCCTGTTTAAGCCAGGTGATATATTCTTCCCTCTTATCTTCTGACATAAAAGGAGATAAGGTTTGCAGATGATCTGTAACTTCTTTTAGAAACATCCCCATATAGAGACTATAGGAGTTGATTCTGGCTACAAGCATACTGGCCTGGAAGATTTTCCTGCCAAAGGCATCTAGGGTTCTGCATTCTCTTCCTGGAGGAGCAGAGGAGTGCCTTTTTGTACTCTTAATCTTTTTCATAGCAGACTCTACCACAATGGAGTGGTGAGGAAGCTGAGTCTTATGAAACCCAGGACAAGGAGGAACACGATACATGGTGTCCAACCGTCTGGAATGAGGGGAGGTGGAAAGAGGAGTCTCCCATATGCCCAACATGTGTTCATAAAGAATCTCATGTATTGGAAAGGTGGCTGCCTCTTTAGGAGCCTTAGTATATTGTAGAATATCTAATTTTTTGGCTCTAGGTTCAGTCTCAGAGGTCACTGAGATGGACAGGCCTTTGGCCACCTCCCTAATAAAGTCCTGAAAAGACAAGTCTTCAGGAGGAGACATTCTCCTTTTTGGAGAAGAGGGTTCCTAAGGAAGGATCCCCGATGCTTCAATTGAGGCCTCTGAAGAATCAGAGTCTTCAGAAGAATCGAAGTATCGACTGTCTGGATGCTCTCGTAGAGCCCGATACCGTACCGGGAGGTATCGACATCGGAAGTAATCGGTACCGGGCCGGTACTGATAGGCATCACTGGATAGCGTACCGCTGCCGTCGATGCTGATGTCGATGCAAGCGGTACTAGTATCGGAACCGGAATCGGATCCTGTACCGGAATCGGTACGGGTACCGGCAACGGGGTTTGTTGCGGTACCGTAGGCGTTGCAGCTTGAATAAATGCCGTGATGGCACGCTGCATGGTCAGAATATTCTGATCCATCGACGCCACCAATGTCTGGATGTTGGTACCGGGAACCGCCAGTACCCCAGAACATTGTAACAGGTGATCGGTCGAGGCCGTGCCATCGATGTCAACCTGTGACCCCATAGATAATGCTTTGGAAGCCGGAGCCTCCTGCCGGGGTAATTTTGCCGGTGTGGATTCCTCAATAGTAAGCTCGGGTACATCTCGATACTTAAAGGGAGATGTACCCTTTGAGGACCGACTGGACTTGAGTTTTGTTACCTGAGATCCATGTGATGAAGAAGCAGCCCTGGAAGACGTCGATGCCACAGAAGCTGCATCGGAGGGAAACAGGACACTGAGCTTGGCTGACCGATTCTGTAACCCTCTCTTAGACATTATGGAACAGGACTCACAATCCGCAATGGAGTGGTCAGGACCTAAACATTTTAGACACCAGTCATGGGTGTCAGTGACAGAAATAGTGCTGCTGCACTTTGTGCATTTTTTAAACCCGGAGGTGGGTTTTTCCATGAGGGAAAAATATATCTGTAGGCCTAAGGCCCCAGAAGAAAAATGCACTGAAAAAAGTAGAATTTTTTTTTTTTTAAAGAAAGAAAAAAGGACCGGAGTACCGGTGCGGAATCGAGAAGGCAGACACGCGACTAAAGAAAAATAAAAGAAAATAAGAAATTCTTCAGCGGTGACAGAAAACACAACCTGCTGGCTCCGCGAAAAAGAAGAACTGGAGAGAGGCAGTTAGGAAAGGCAGGAAGGCAGCGCGCAGGCGCTGTGGGATGCTCCCAAAAGCTTTCTAATAGGACGGTGGGGAGCGTTCCCACGCAGGCTCCGTCGGTACCGACGATACCCATATGTGAAGACTCATTCCTGCTTGTTCCTGGAGATAAATGGTTACAGCCTTGCAAATCTCTTCCAAGTGGGTCACCAATGCAGCCATGGCTTTGACACTGTGAGCCATGACATGACCCTCAAGACTCAAGCCTGCCTGGACATAAGCAAAAGAGATGGAATCTGTGAGACAAACAGAGTTTGTTTGGAGATGGCAGCCCCTAACATAATTGGGTCAAATGAAACAAAAAGTTGGGTGAAATTTCTGTGGGTTTTGATCTGCTTCAAACAGAAGGCCAAGGATCTCTTAACAGTCCAACGTGTGTGTTCAGCACACTTTCCTCCCTTGTGAGCCAGGGGAGGCCCAAGGCGATATGTAGAGACTAACTGAGGGGCCTCATTTGCATAAATATTTGCATAATGTTAATGTGCCCTAACTTTTAGTAAACATGCCTCTTATGAGTGTCTGGATAAAGAAAGACTACCAGATTTCTTCATTATTATACTCCAGTGCCAAATGCCAGGCACATTAGAAAATACTATGAACACTGCCCATTTAGATCCCACAGCAAACCCGCCGTATAATAACAGCACTACCAGGACTCACAAAGTACCAAACCCTACCTATCAAAAGGCAACACTGCAAATATAAAACCAATACATCTCCTACCGGGGAAAGAGAACAAGTGGCATTGTCAAATATAAACTACATGAACAGAACACCTCAGCTCGGTTACACATGCAGAACATCACCAAACAAAGAACAAGGGATTACAATTTAGAAATAGGAAGACAATAATTAAACTGGGAACTCCAAAAGCCAAACTTGGAATGTACAACAATACTGAAGAAATAAAACTATAAATTAATTTCCTCTTGTACTAAACAAAATGCAAAGACGTTAGCAATGCACATTTCCCAGGGCTGACATATTCCAGTTAATAAATTCAAAATAAAAAAGTATTTTTCTACCTTTTGTTGTTTGGGCATTTTATTTTTCAGTTGTAATTGCTCCAATCACTTTCTTCTGTTTCTTCATGTCTTCTACTAACTCTCCATTGTCTGCTGTCCATTTATCCTTTCTTCTCTCTCCTAGTTTTTTCCATTCTCTCTCTATATCTGCTTTAACATACTGATCTTTCCCCTTTTGCTCTTTCCTCTATTTCTTTCTTTATTCTTTTTTCATCCACTCAAATTTCACCCTTCCATCCTCAATCCCCACTTACTCTCCCAATACCCTGCCAATTGTAGATTTCTCTTCCCTCCCACACAAAATATATTTTCCCTTCTCCATCCTCACTCCCCCAGTCCCATTCCCTTCCAGTCCTCCCCCAACATCAACTCCCTTCTAGTTCCAGACCCACCCAGCATCCACTCCCTTCTAGTCCCATTCTCCCATCCCCTTGGATCAGTCCATTTCCAGTCCTAGCCCCTCCCATCAGCCCATTTCCAATCCTAGCCCCCCCCCCATCAGCCCATTTCCAGTCCTATCCTGGTCCTCCATCAGCCCATTTCCATTTCTAGTCCAACCCCACATCAGCCATTTCAAATCCTAGCCCCCCCATCAGTCCATTTCCAATCCAATCCTAGCCCCCCTCCATCAGCCCATTTCCAGTCCAAGCTCCCCCCCCATTATTCCATTTCCAGTCCTAGCCCCCCCAACAGCCCATTTCCAGGCCTATCCTAGCCCCCCATCAGCCATTTCCAGTCCTATCCTAGCCCCCATCAGCCATTTCCAGTCCTACCCTAGCATCCCATCCACCCATTTCAAGTCCAGGTTTCCTCCCGATCAGCCCATTTCCAATCCTAGCCCCTCATCAGCCATTTTCAGTCCTATCATAGCCCACATCAGTCCATTTCCAGTCCCAGCCCCCACATTAGCCCATTTCCAGTCCTATCCTTGCCCCCATCCACCCATTACCAGTCCTAGCCCCCATCAGCCCATTTCCAGTCCTATCCTAGCCCTCCATCTGCCCATTTCAAGTCCAAGTTCCCCCCCAATCAGCCAATTTCCAATCCTAGCCCACCATCAATCATTTCCAGTCCTATCTTAGTCCATCAGCCCATTTCAGTCCCAGCCCCCCCAATCAGTCCATTTCCAGTCCTATCCTAGCTTCCATCAGCCCATTTCCAGTCTTAGCCCCCCCTAGCCCATTTCCAATCCTATCCTTGCCCCCCATCATCTCAGTTCCAGTCTAAGCCCCTTCATCAGCACATTTCTAGTCCTATCCTAGCCCTCCTCCAAAGAGTTCAGTGCCTCTCTGTGCGGCTTCAGAGGGAGCTTGGAAGACCTGAAGCCCTGGCTCATCTCTGCACAGCGCTGGAGTGAAAATCAGCGTGTTTCTTCATTTTGGTAGCTGTATTTTCATGAAGCATGCTGAGGGCCGGGAAAGGTTAAAGGGCATTTCCTATTTCCCAGCCCTCAGTGCACTTCATGAGAATACAGCTGCCAGAGTGAAGAAACACACCATTCTTCACTCTGTTGCTGTGCAGAGGTGAGTGGGGGCTTCAGGTCTCCCAAGCTCCCTCTGAAGCCAGCCCTTTAAATGGAACACAAGTGCGGAATGAAGTTCACGTAGGGCCCTCTAAAGTGCAGGGCCCTGTGCGAACAACATTCTCACACAATGGATGGGCCGGCCCTGTTGGGAAAAAAGAAAAAAAAAAAAAAATCGGCAGCATGACCAATTAAGGTGGAAGTCTGACATTACCTTTGGACAGAACTTAATGCGTTCAGAAAGAGTGGATCAGCTACTACAGCCTGGAGCTAGCTAGGTTTGCATGCTCAATTTACCGCCACCAAACACAAGACCTTCCAGGTCAAAAACATCTGGGTGTAGGCATTTAGCTGCACAAAAGGAACTTTAATCAGCTTAGTTAAGACCACACTGAGATCCCAAGACACTGCAGGAAGCTTCAAAGAAGGCTTCACAAGAAGCAAGCCCCATATGAAATGAACAACTAAAGGCTATAAAGAGATGGGCTTACCTTCTATATGTTAGTGATAAGCACCAACTGTACTGAGGTGAACCCTTACAGAATTGGCTTTCAAACCAGATTCAGGCAAATGTAGAAGGTATTCAAACAGTTTTTCTGTGAGGTATGAGAAAGGATCTAAGGCCTTTCCCTCACACTGGTAGGTAGGGCAAACATCTTCCACTTGAAAGCTTATGACCTCCAGGTAGAGAATCTCTTTTGGAAGCCAAGACGACATAAGTAACAACTGGCAAGCTGAAGGAGGACAAATTCAACCTCTTAACATGCAAGCTCTGAGGGCTAAAGATTTTACATTGGTTTGCAGCATTGTTCCCTGATCTGGCGTAATAGAGTTGATGAATCACTCAGGTGAACCAAATCTTGGATGGAATGTTGAAGTGGGAGAGTGAACCACGGCTTCTGGGGTGAATAAGAAATGATGAGAATCCTTGTACCTTCGTCGTCCTTGAGTTTAAGAAGAGTTTTTCCAATCAGAGGGGTAGAAAGATAAGAGTGCATGTCCTCCCCTCCCACCCAATGAAGGAAGGCATCCGAGGCTAGGCTGCCATGTGTCCCCACCCTGGAGCAGAACTGAGGCAAGGGTTATCCTGAGAAGTGGTGACAAGATCTATCGAGAGGGTGCTCGTGAGGTTCAAGGACATGGCTCAATCAGTCCACCAGGAAGCTGTCCTTGCTAGGCAGGTATATGTCTCTGAGCTCCATCCCTTGAGAGATGGCAATGTCCCACATCTTGACTGTCTCTCAACACAAGAGATAGGAGCCTGTCACTTCATGCTTGTTGAGACAGAACACGTTACTTGATTGTCTGTTTGAAACATCACAATTTTATTAGCTAACCAATCTCTGAAAAACTTTAGAGCAATTGAGATTGCTCTCATTTCCAAGAAATTGATCTGATGGAGATTTTCTTGGGTGGACCATGTTCCCCGAGTGTGGAACCCATCTAAATGAGCTCTCCAACTCAGTGTTGATGCATCTGTTGCGAGTAACTTTTGGTAGAGAGGAATGTGGAAAGACAGACCTCTGGCCAGATTGGAATAATTCATCCATCAGGACAGAGAGTTCCAGAGGGGAGGAGTGACAGTTATGATGTTGTTGAGCCTGTTCCTGGCATGTGTCAACCGAATACTTGATGTCAACTGCGATTGTTTCATATGGAGATGTGCCAAGACAGTGACATGAACCAAGGCCATGTGGCCCAACATTCTCAATATGGCTTTTGCTGATGTCTGCTGACTCTTTTTTATATACTCCACTATTGCCACCAAGCGAGTGAGCCTGCCTTGTGGAAGAATGGCTTATGCCTGAGTCATGTCTAACAGAGCACCAATGAATTCCAATTGTTTTGATGGGCCAACTTAGATTTGGAATAACTGATGAAGAACCCTAGCAGCTCCAGCACCAGGATACGTATGGGTTTATTGAGCTCTTGAGCAGCCAATCATCTGAATAGGGAAACAAGTGCACTCCCAGTCTGTGTAGAAACACTTTGACAACTGCAAGGCATTTTCTGAAGATGCAGATGCATGACCAAAAGGTAGTATGTATTACTAGTAGTGATGTTTTCCCATGACAAATTGCAAATACTTCCTGTGACTAGGACGTATGTGTAAGCATCCTCTAGATCCAGAGGACACAGCCAATCCCCTTTTTGGAGAAAAGGTAGAAGGGTGCACAAAGCAATCATTCTGAACTTTTCTTTGACTAGAAATTTGTTCAGATTTCTCAGGTCTAGGATTGGATGGAATCCCCCTATTCTCTTGGGCATCAGAAAGTACCTTGAATTAAATCCCTGCCCTTTCTGCCTTGGTGGAATGGGTTCAATTGCATGAGCAGACTGAAGGGCACAGAGTTCCTGAAGAAGAACTTCCTGATGCTGAGAGGAAAAAGAATGGCCCCTCTGTGGACAATTTGGAGGGAATTTGAATAAATGTCTGCACCCTTCCTGCACTATTTTGAGAACCCAAGAGTCAGAAGTTAGAAAGGGCCACCTCTAAGCAAAGAGTGGAGTCTCCCAACAACTGGAAGGTTGTCTGAGTAAGGTACAGGGATACTGGCCATGGTATGTAGAAGTCCATCAAAACGCAGCCCCCGATTTTGGCTAGGATGCAGACTGGGACTTCTAGACCTTCTCTTGCCAAAAGGTTGGGAATGAGCAGGTTGCTTGGGCTGGGCAGAGAGGGAAGCATGAAAATACCTACGCCTATAAGAGTAATAGGATCTGCCCTGCTCCCTGCTGTGAAACTCCTAGATGAAGCAGAGACCAGGTCGGAAGTGCACCTAAAGATAGTTTTAAGCATGTCAGAGTGTTGCTTGATCATGGTAGCAGCTTCCTTCACCTTGTCTTTGAAGATATTTTTTCCATAGCATGGCATGTCAGCAAGTTGCTCCTGGACACGAAAATCTCCAAGAGCCAATACTCAGAGAAGGCTCTTGATGCCATTTCAAAAATATTGTCTCTCGTATGGACAATGTATTTTCCGCACTCCTTCCCTTGACTCATGAGAGGACAATACTGCTCAGCTTTTTCTTCACATTTGGGTCTACTTCGAGGATCAATACTGCAAACCCTCCATGCTCCTGGCATCGTGTTTCAACAAACCTTGGCATCAATGCAGCACAGCCGCCACCTGATGTTCAATGGCCTTAGTCTTTGATGCTGAAGACAATGAGGATGAATCCTTCCTCTTCTTTAGTGTTATATCAGTGGGCAACCGATGCTGAGGCAACCTAAAGGGGCTCAGCTTAGATTGAGTTTGAGGGCCCTTTGATACCGATGCTCCACCAGCATCTGATGCAGTTCCCAAGGCCATGGAGATTGATGCACTGATACCACAGTCAATGGACTGAACTACTCAGCACCAAAAATATGGAGAAATTTCACTTACCGTTAATTTCCTTTCCTGGAATCCTGCTAGACAGTCCAGACAAGCGGGTTTATCTCCCCCTACCAGCAGATGTTGCAGATGGATAAAAAAACCTCCAGAAGCCTGATTGGCTGGTAGGCATCTAGGCATACCCCTAGGGGTCCCCTTCAGTATACTCTGACAAAGCAAAATGGAAACCAAAGGATATGGCTGTCGCATCCCAACTATATACATGAAGGAAGTGTCCTTAAGAGGCAGTGGGGAATGCACTGCCTGAAACGTGAGCCTTGGCTCCCTCGCAAAGCCACTGCTGCAACTGAAACAGGGTGGGTCCTGGACTGGTCTAGCAGGATTCCAGAAAAGGAAATTAAAGGTAAGTGAAATTTCTCCTTCCAATTTCTCCTGCTAGACCAGTCAAGACAAGCGGAAAGTACCCAAGCTAACGGCCTTCAGGGTTGGAAGAAAGAGCCGCCGAAAGCATGCTGGCTCCAAACTGTGCCTCCTCTCGAGCTGACAGTGCCGGACAAACGTGGCCAGTGAAGACTAGGTTGCCGCCCGACAGATATCAAGAGGAGCGATCGTAGAGCGCTCAGCCCAAGAAGTCGCTTGGGCTCGGGCGGAGTGCACCCAGACACCTGAAGGCACCGGTCTACCCTGGATTATATAGGCTGCTTCAATAGTCTGATGGAGCCATCGAGCAATGGTGTATTTGGAGGCTGCGAGGACCCTCTGAGGGCCCGCGAAGAATACAAAAAAGGTGGTCAGACCCGTGGACCGGAATGGTCGTATATTTCGTGATCCTGTCACTAACACATCCACTTTCAGATATGCGAGCCATCATTCCATTACTCCCAGTGATCAGAGATAGAGTTGGCCCAGACGGCGCGCCGTAAGTAAGGAGGTATCTGGAGCCTCCCACTCCCGAGACACCATCTGCTGAAGTTCCGCCGAAAAAGGAAAAGCCTTGGAGGGCTTACATATGCCCTGTAAGATGGGGTCCGCCTGCGACTGTGCCTAGGACTATTGCAGTTTGGGAGAGTCAGTGAAGCGCAAGGCCTCCATGACCTGAGCAATTAGTGCGGGCAACTCATCCTTGCGGAATAGCCGGATATCCTGTGCATCTTCCTGGCCAGCTGCTGAGGCATCGGATGGAGAATATTCTCCATCCTTGCGATCTGAGGCCTCCAAGCTGTCGTCCTCTGAAGACATGTCCTCCTCCGTGGCCAGAGGCCATGCTTCTGTGCCCCACGATACTTCCTTGGGAGGACGGCTACCCTTTTTATTTATTTATTTATTTATTACAATCTTTTATATACCGCACTATTTGGTATCAGCGCGGTTCACATACAACAACATCAACAGAATAACAGGCTATTCCGTGTTTACAGCAAACAGGTATATAAACTTGGGTAACATAAGGTTAACTTATTACAAACATGATTATATAAAAGGTATCATGACAACACAAAAGTCCTAGTAATCTTACTGAGAAAGTGGGAGAGGCTATTTGAAGATAAGGTGTGTCTCTTATTTGGGGGGGCTTTTGCTGGGGGTAATGTTTGGTGGGTAGTATATGAAGAAAAGGTGATATTTAAGTGCTTTCCTAAATTAAGTCGGTAATGGCACGAACGCTTGGTGGTAAGGCGTTCCAGCATCTTAGGGCGTAGAATATAAAAGATCTGCTTGCCGTTATCTGGGTGTATTTTGTTACAGCCTTAGGAAGTGTTAGTGTGTTTATAGCCGTCGGTCTTCTGGATCTAGTCGATGGAGTTACATGGATGAGATTTGAGAGTGAGGAGGAAGAAAGTCCGTGGATGGCCTTAAAGGTCAGCAGTATGGTCTTGTAAGTGAGCCTACCATGTATGGGGAGCCAGTGGAGTTGTTTTAATATAGGAGTCACGTGCTCAAATCTGGCGACTTCCTGAAGGACCCTAGCTGCGGTGTTCATAGCAAGTTGTAGAGGGTTAATAGTGGATTGAGGAAGGCCTTGTAGGATAGCGTTAGCAAAGTCGAAATGTGGTAGAATTAACGCCTGGTATATTGTCCTGTAGTCTTCTGGATCAAGTAAGGAGCGAAGATGCCTGAGAGAACGAATCTTGAATAAAACTGCTCTTACTACATTCTCTATGTGCACTTTCATATCAAGATGTTGATCCAATGTGACCCCCAGATAACGAATTGTGGATTTTGTTTGCAGTTCTGCTTCTTTAACTCTTACATATGATGGTGGGGTGAAGTTGTGGTCCCTTGTAATGAATAGAACCTCTGTCTTCTTGTGTTGGATACGGAGGTTTTGGAATAGGAGCCATTCAGAAACTGCGTCAAAACATTCTATCAGAGGGGAGAGATTCAGAAGTTCTGTAGAGAACGGGGTGTAGAGCAGGATATCATCAGCGTATATCAGGCAGCTCACATTAAAAGATCTGATGAGATTACAGATAGGTTGTATGTATATGTTGAAAAAGAGTGATGATAGTGAGGAGCCTTGAGGGACTCCTTGAGTTTGGTGGAAAGGTTCGGACGTAGCTGATCCAGATTTCACACATTGCCATCTTTCGGCTAGGTATGATTTACACCATTTTAGCGCATTACCACAGATGCCCTTCTCTTCAAGCCGCCCCAGGAGAAGTTTGTGATTCACTGCGTCGAAAGCTGCGGCAATGTCAAGAAAGATGAGCGCGAACCCCTGCCGAATGTTATCAATACCTGAGATTATGTTGCTGAAAAGGGTAGTAAGGAGAGTTTCTACCCCATGATACTCCCTGAACCCATGTTGGCATTGGTCGAGTGGGGCTGCGGTGTCTATGTGATCTTGAACTTGTCTTTGTACCTCTTTCTCGATGATCTTGGCTAATAGAGGTATGTTTGCTATGGGTCTATACGAATCGACTTTCTGGGGGTTTAGTTTGGGATTTTTTAACAGGGGTCTGATGGAGGTATATTTGAGGTCTATGGGGAAAGTTCCAGTTGTGAAGGAGAGGTTCATAAGTCTTGTGATGAAAGGACTGACTTCTTTACGTAGCGCTTTTATCCAATAGGCTGGGCAGGGGTCGGATTGTGCAGTAGTGGTATTGATGGATGTAATAGAATCTTCAATGCATTTTCTTGTTGGTGTGGAGAACACCGAAAGGGGAAGTGTACAGGTGGACAGTTGTGGTGTAATTAATGAGATTGTATCTGTCTGGAGTAGTTTAGACTGAAGGAAGTCAGCGAATTCTTGAGGGTGAATCGCATTTTGTTGTTCTGGGGAGGGTTCTTTCGATAAAGTCTTAACTAAGTTGAACAGATCACGTGGCTTGTTCAGAGACCTTTTGAGTATGTCAGTGTGATGCTGTTTCATTTTCATCGTGATCATGTTTCTGTGGTTTTCTAAGTGGATTTTATAAGCTGTTTGATCCTTCATGGATTGGGATCGACGCCATCGTTTTTCCAGCTTCCATAACTGCACGAGCGAGGACCGCAGCTCTGGGGAGTACCATGAAGCAGACTTTCTTTTTCTTGGTACATTGTTTTGATTTTGATTAGGACGTTGAGCAATGGTGCTGAAGTTGTTATTCCAATTGGAGATCATATTATCAAGGTTGAGTGTTGTATTACTGAGGAATGAGGAGGCCTCTGATAGAATGTGTTTTCTGTTGAAAGGTCGGAAATTTCGTACTGATGTATGTGAGACATTGCTTGATTTGGAGTTATCTTTCACTTGTTTGCTTTGCATGGGTATCAAGAAATTGATGAGCTTGTGGTCTGACCAGGGTACGGAGGTAATAGATGTCACTAGATCGTGGTTTGGATCAAGAATTGTCAATGGGGCGAATACTAGGTCTAGAGTATTACCCTTTTGATGTGTGGATTCGTTGATAATCTGTTGGTATCCCAGATTCTTGAAAGCTTCCAGGAAGGCAGTGGCTTGACTTTGTTGTAGAGAGGGGAGGTTGAAATCTCCTAAGATCCAGCTAAGTGTGTTGGGATTGTGTTGGGACCCGAATCCCCTTGAGAACGTTTTCGGGAGGCCGAAGCAGAGGATACTCTGTTAGAAGAGAGATGCTCCGAGCCAACAACTGATGATTCAGAGCGCCAGAGAGACCAGGCCTGCTGAAAGAGGGCTAGGAACTGGGCATCTGAAGTCTGAGAAGTCTCAGGTGACATTAGGGACTGAGAGGAGGCAGGTGGAGGCTGTGGCAGAAGAAGTGGAGCATTTAGAAACTCTTCTGCAGGAGGTGTGGGTTGAGGGTCTGCCAGGGAAAGGGAAGCAGAGGATGAACTGTCTGTATGAGGGAGAGCAATAGAAGGTGCCTTGGAAGACTCTCCCGGGTGAGAGGAGCACGCTGAACATACCCTGTCTTTTAAATTCTTCTGTTTCTTATTGCACACGATGCATTGCTGTGAAGAAGAAGGCATGATGGAAGGAATGTTGCTGCCCCATCTGCCAGTCAAATCAACCCGAGGAGAGGAGCTGGATCCATTTAGATTCGAGGCAGAGACCCAGAGGACAGATCGGGTGCGTTTCCTGCTAGAAAATGGCTGACATGAACGGGCCCGCGTGATCTGAAGGAGCCGCAAAAATGACCACCACACTAAAAGCCTGCCAAACTAAGAACCCGGTCGCAGCGAAAAACAGCCAGGCCAACAAAGAAACGTGCTGGGAGGTGAGGAGGAAGGAATAAGAGGACAATCCAACAATGCGGGAGAGAGCAGGAGACCGGTAACCACGCGGGAGCGGTGACGGAGGGGGTGTACCTCACTGTGGCAGAGTTAAAGCAGGAGAAGCAGCAGAGCAGGGGAGCCAAGGCAGACTCCAGGACAGAGACAGCCGAGCAGGAAATTTAAATAAAACTACTGCAGAGTTCTGAAGGCTTCCCCTGCTACCAGCAGATCAGGCCCTCGTGGCCAGGAGCCGGAGTCCCCCCCCCCCCGTTGAAGGGAGATCAACTGATCCTCGTGATCAGGAGCTCACCCAGGAGTGGAAATATGTGGGCTGGGAAGTCCAGAGGGACACCTCTTGTGCGCTCTGGACACCTCCAGCAATGGAGACAAGAACAAAAGGAACACTAAAGTAACCTGAAGAGAAAATAAAAGAGCACCATCATCTGCTGGAGACAGAGAAAATACTGAAAGAGACCCTTAGGGGTATGCCTATATGCCTACCAGAGCCCAGCCAATCAGGCTTCTGGAGGTTTTTTTCTCTGTCTCCAACATCTGCTGGTAGGGGGAGATAAACCCGCTTGTCTGGATTGGTCTAGCACAGGGGTCGGCAACCCGCGGCTCCGGAGCCGCATGCGGCTCTTTCTCACCTTTGCTGCGGCTCCGGAGCACACTGCCCGCTTTAAACGTCGCGTTATGGGCTCCCTCCATGTCAGCTCCCTCCCTTCTTCTGCAGCCGCGGTTCCCTGTCTCTTAGGGAACCGCGGCTGTGCTTTTAAAATCATCTCGGAGCCCTTCCTGTCTTGACGGGCTCCGTGCAGCATTGTCCCGCCTCTAAAGGAAGTTTTGGAGGCGGGACAATGCTGCACGGAGCCCGTCAAGACAGGAAGGGCTCCGAGATGATTTTAAAAGCACAGCCGCGGTTCCGTAAGAGGCAGGGAGCCGCGGCTGCAGAAGAAGGGAGGGAGCTGACATGGAGGGAGGGAGCAGATATGAATGGATGGATGGAGGGGGGGGGCTGACATGGAGGGATGGAGGGGGCTGACATGGAGGGAGGGGGGCTGACATGAAGGGAGGGGGGCTGACATGAATGGATGGAGGGAGGGGGGCTGACATGGAGGGATGGGGCTGACATGGAGGGAGGGAGCAGATATGAATGGATGGAGGGAGGGGGGCTGACATGGAGGGATGGAGGGGGCTGACATGGAGGGAGGGGGGCTGACATGGATCGAGGGGGGCTGACATGGAGGGATGGAGGGGGCTGACATGGAGGGAGGGGGCAGATCTGGATGAGTGGTGGGAGGGGGGCTGACATGGAGGGATGGGGCTGACATGGAGGGATGGGGGCTGACATGGAGGGCGGAAGCAGATATGAATGGATGGAGGGCGGGGGGCTGACATGGAGGGATGGAGAGGGCTGACATGGAGGGAGGGGGGCTGACATGGAGGGATGGAGGGGGCTGACATGGAGGGAGGGAGCAGATATGAATGCATGGAGGGAGGGGGGCTGACATGGAGGGATGGAGAGGGCTGACATGGAGGGAGGGGGGCTGACATGGAGGGATGGATCGAGGGGGGCTGACATGGAGGGATGGAGGGGGCTGACATGGAGGGAGGGAGCAGATATGAATGGATGGAGGGAGGGGGCTGACAGGGAGGGTTGGGGGCTGACATGGAGGGAGGGAGCTGATATGAATGGATGGAGGGAGGGAGGGAGGGAGGGAGGGGGGCTGACATGGAGGGATGGAGGGGGCTGACATGGAGGGAGGGGGGCTGACATGGAGGGAGGGAGCAGATATGAATGGATGGAGGGAGGGGGCTGACATGGAGGGATGGAGGGTGCTGACATGGAGGGATGGGGGCTGACATGGAGGGAGGGAGCTGATATGGATGGAGGGATGGAGGGAGGGGGGCTGACATGGAGGGAGGGAGCTGATATGGATGGAGGGAGGGGGGCTGACATGGAGGGATGGAGGGGGCTGACATGGAGGGAGGGGGGCTGACATGGAGGGAGGGAGCTGATATGGATGGAGGGAGGGAGGGGGCTGACATGGAGGGATGGAGCACTGGTAATGGGGTTGAGGGGACGAGCACTGGAAATGAGCTGATTAGGGGAGGCTAGGACTGGTAATGAGCTGATGGGGGGTAGGACTGGTATTGGGCTGATTAGGGGAGGCTAGCACTGGTAATGGGGTTGAGGGGGGATTAGCACTGGAAGCGAGCTGATTGGGGGGCTTTGACTGGGCATGGGCTGATTGTGGGGAGGGGAGGATAGAGCTGCTGGCCCTGGAAGATAACTGGGGGCTAAGGCTACAAATGGGCTGATATGAGGGTATGGGAGAATGGAACTGGATCTGAGAGGGGCTGCCATGGTATTTGTACTAGAAGGGACTGGTCAGTGGGGAAGGAGGGGGACTGGAAGGAAATGGACACCAGTGGCAATCATGGGAATGCAAGTTGACATTGGAAGGTACTGGGAGTGAGGACTGGAAAGGGGCTGATATTGGGGAGGGTTACTGGGACTGGAAATAGGCTGATGGAAAGAAGTGAAGAAAACGAAAGAAGAGATAAGAACTGGCAGATGGACCATAGACCACAGAAAGAGAGCTAAGAGAAGACAGGAAAGCAGAAGCCTCAGATCGGGACCAGCATGATCAAAGAATAAATTGGTCAGACAACAAAGGTAGAAAAAATAATTTTATTTCATATTAGTGATTTGACTACAAAATCATCATAATTTTGAAATCAAATATTGTTACTTCTTGTTGTTATATTTTCTGGCGTATTTTTTTTGGTGTGCGAAGGAAGAGGGGTAGTCTTATACGGCGAGTATAGGCCAAACACCTATATTTTAACAGGAAAAGTAGGGGGTCGTATATAGCATTAAGGTAAGAAACAATATATGCAGTGTTAGATTTGTTTTAAATGTCGCAATGGTTTTGCGGCTCCCAGTTTTTTTTTCCCTTCGGAAACGGGTCCAAGTGGCTCTTTATGTCTTAAAGGTTGCAGATCCCTGGTCTAGCAGGATGAATTGGAAATTTGCATTGCTTTTCTCAACCCTGAAGCCCTCTTTATTACATATGTGAAAACAAAATTCAAGGTGGCTTATAGTCAGGTCCCAGGCACTGCAGGCACCATTTGTGGGTCTTTATGATTGACATGGTGTAGGGTTTCAGTACTTGTAGAGGTAGAGGTTAAGTATGATACATTTGGGATTTAGTATGATAGATTTGCTTTTAATTTTTAAGTGCTAAGGATTAATAATGTTCCTGATTCATAATCACTTACTGGCTGCCCTGAATCTCACAAAATAGTTAAAGCACAGTCATTCTGCTATAACATGTGAGCCAAGAATACAGGCCTTAGCAAGAAGAGATCCAGCACCGGAAAGAACCATATAAGGAGATATCATGAGCCTTGTGAGGTGCCAGTTTGGGCTGGAGAGTCTAGACTAGGACCTGCAAGGGGATATCAGATATAGGCCTGTAAGGTCTATGTGTCAAGAAATGCATACACAGGAAACCACAAAGCTACCAACATATATGCTGGGCCCGGCTCTGAAGAAAGCAGATTAGCTGGATCATGGTGAGTATGGGAAGAGGGGGGCCAGGGGGATTTTGCAACAGGAACTAAGGGGAGTAAAGGGTAATAATAGGAAATAAGGTAGGGGAGGGGGAGAGAACACAAAGGAATAGCTCTGGGGACTGGACTGTATGTAAAAATGCGGAAGAGAAAAAGGTATAAATTGTAATATGCTTTCTATATTCGAAGGGGGAGAGTTGCATTCTTGAGGTGCCTAGTGCCCGATAGAACTCTCTTCCCCACTTCGCTGCCTGTATTTGGTCATCAGTTATCTAATAAACAGAGACTCTGATTGCACCTGTACTGACTTTTCGGATCTGATCATTTCAGGTAATAATAATAATTAGGTGGTGGTCTATTTTTGTACGAAACAGGGCCGTACAAAATTTGTGCCGAAACCCGGGATTGGCCTACGGGTGGGTCTTTATGGCCAAGATATAAATTTAAAGATTTGGATTCCCCTCAAGAAAAAGAGGGAGGTACGTAAAGATTTGGATTCCCCTCAAAAGGTTGAGGGAGGTGTGTTCCCGGTGCTGAGTGAAGACCGGAGAAGAAGTGAGTGATTGATTCCCTAGGATGATGGCGGCCTGTAATGATGGCGTCGTGAGTATATTTTTAACCAAGCTTGGTATGTGTTGTTTAATTTTTGTTGTTGTTATGAAACAGTTATATGCATAAAGTGTAAGAATAATTTGCTGTTATAAACTGGGACTGAATGATAAGTGATTGAGACAGTACGTGTCGTCTGACACGAAGCGTGTGTGTGTTCTTGCTCACGGTTTCCATACCTCCGTGAGGAGATTGGCTGGGCTTGAACGAAGCGAATTCTTGTTTGAAAGGTGTCCTGGACATTTCGTGCACTTCCTTCCTCTGTAAATAAAGAGGGTGGGTATTGAGACCCTTAAATAAAAGGTTGCACGTAGGAATCATGTCTCTGTTTAGGAGAGAGAAAGATGACAATCAGGGAATAATGATAAATCAGGTTTCCCCAATGACTCCGGTCGAACGGATGATGAGAGATAATCCCTTATTAGGAAAGGAAATAGAGAAAGTTTTTGTCTATTTTCACCCCCACACAGTGAAAACAACAGGTTTACTGATTTATAGGCTGAGGGACAGTGAAGGAGAATAAAAGATTGTTCTAAAAGAAAACAATGGAAGAAATCTCCTTATCTGGGATCAGACCAGAGAGGGTGACAATTAGATCAATTGAAAGAATCAGTCTAGTTACATAACAATGTAAACAAGATACACATCAATTGTAATTATGGAGTTCTGAACTTTGAGGTTTATTCTTTGAACATTGCCAGTACCTGGCCAGTGCTTGGTTGTGTTTAATGAATAATTGCTCCTATATGTCGTCTGATGAAAGATAGCTAATTGCCTGCAGCAGGATAAGATGGTTGCCTGTTTTTAGCTAGAAAGAGGGAGGGGGACTGCTGGGGGATTTTCTTCTGGTGATGGACGCATTACCTAGAGGAAACTCTCGATTGAGCAGTCTTTCTTGTTTGTTTAAATAAAGGATTTATTCAGTGTGACAGGAGTTGAAGTTCAGAACTCGGTGAAGTATTTTTTCCTCTGTAATTAGCTTGCTAGCTTTCTAGGTACGGAAATGACACTGAAAAAAAAACTGTTTTTAGAAAAACTTAGGGACCTGATTCTGTTCTATGTGTGATAGTTATAATTGTTGTGAATGAATGGGAAGATCTTCCATGCTTTGATATATGATTATTGTTTTGTGGTATATTCTGGAAACAAAATTAGTAATAGAGGAACAATAACAGCTATGATATCTGCAGAGTGTGATTCAAAGTTACTTTGCTTTTGAAGCAAAAATTACCAGTGCAGCCGTTTCCCTTCTGGAAGTTCTGTATAACACTCACGCAATCAACGCTTTCTTAATTAGATTTTATGATCTCTGAAATTGAACTGCTTAGAATTCTTTGCTACTGGTGCAACAGAAGAAAACTGTTTCCTTTTTCCATTTGACCTTCAAAGTAGAGATTAAGATCCCTGCAGGATTATGTGGTATTCTGAGCAGATTGCAACTTGAGAATGATTTAAATCCTGAATGAATAAAATGTTAACCATGTTTGGATTTTGTTCTGATTGTATTAAGCAAAATTAAAAGTTAAACAGGGATTTTATATATTGTGGCAAGGTCGAGGTTAGCTGTAACTCTCAGTGATTGAAATAACTTAAAAAAGGGAAGTGTTTGCATTCTAGATGTCCACCAGTCTTTTCATGAAAAGAGTATCAGTTTCGCTTCCCCGAACTGTAAGAATTACTGTGTAAGTCTTTTGAATTTCAGTTCCAGGAGTTCTGTCTTTAGTTGCTGTTTAGAATGAGCACATATATCCATTCAAAACTACACCAATTAAGTTAGTGGGACTGAGACACTGTTTAACAATCTAAATTTATATTTTCTGCCTCCCATTTGTTTGACTTTTAACAATTGTTTTAGAAGCAGGATTAGCTGTTGTGTGCGAGCAGCAATCCCAGAAAGCAATCCAAGAAGAGGAAAGGGGAGGGGAAACAGCATTCTCTCTTTTGTTTGTACCTGTAGAATTTCAGGCAACTGAATTGGTGGAGCGAGTGACAGACATTCTGATAAGAAGTTATTTCAGATCTAATGCAGCACACCTGTGGACAACAGCGACCCCTACTGCAACTACATAATGCTGACTTTTGTGTGACCTTTTGAACTGGTTCAAGCTTGATTGAAATTTATATAGAATGGTATAATGGTATAAACAGTATGGTGTGTTCTCTCCTTCTGCTCTCTCTGAAGAATGGCAAGTGTTTGCTGCATTGTGTTTTAAATGCTGTCATGTATCAAAGTTTCACTGCTGTTGTACTTAATCCTTTTTATGCCTGGAAGCTAGTGTATCAGGCTGTATTTCTGCTCTTTTCTAAGCCATGCTTTAAGCTTACCTCTTTAGGGCTACTTTTGAATATGTGATCCAGCTCACCATTGTCACCGTTACTTCCCCCTTTGTTGCCCACTTGAATGATACTGACACTTGGACTCTTGAAGGTTTCTTCAACTGTCACCTCTGCTTGATCTACTTCCTTCCTGTATGAACTGTTGCTGACCAAGATAATTGCTGCCAAACCTGCTCCTTGGGACACCATCTGTTTCCTTCATCCTGATGGACAATTAGTTTTACTTCTGCGAGTTCACAGTACAACCCACATCTCCAAAGAGGTTCTCAATCACCCCCTGCCTTGAACTGAAATCGGGACAGTCTGTTGAACTTTTTGCTCCATTGCTATTACACGTAGGTTAGATGCTGGACTTCCTTGATATCTTTCTAGACCCCTGCCATAACTGCTGGACTTGGTATGGCTATCTGCCGTCTACAATGCTTACTGTATGTTTAAATGAAAGCTATTATTGATTCTATAACTAAGTTGTCAGAGTCCCTAGAGCAGAATACACAAATGACTCTGCAAAATAGACAAGCCCTAGATTTGCTCCTTGCTTCTGAATGAGGCCTTTTGTTCTTTTATTAATGCCACTATCTGTTGTATAGTCATAGCGAATCATTCAGTGTTTGTGCTTAATGCTATGGATAAAATGCGTCACTTGTCAGAACTACATATTGATGATTTTAAGGGTGGTTTCCAGATTGGAGATTGGTTTTCATCTCTCTCCTCCTGGTTCCACTCCCTTGGCTCTGGCTTGAAAGGTTTATTGATTTCTGCTGGCTTTATTTTAATCATTGCTTTACTCTTCTGTTGTTTGTTTCTATGTTTATATCCTGCTGTAAGAAAAATTGCACCAAAGTATCTACCTCTTTTTTTGCCTGTTCAGACTAGCCCTACTCTTGTCAATGTTTCTTATGCAGCCGTCCCCATGTCAGACTATTCAGACCTGGATTTCTCCCATTCCCCAGCCGAATAAAAAAAAAATAATAAATAAAAAATGGGGGAGTTGTAGGGTTTCAGTACTTGTAGAGGTAGAGGTTAAGTATGATACATTTGGGATTTAGTATGATAGATTTGCTTTTAATTTTTAAGTGCTAAGGATTAATAATGTTCCTGATTCATAATCACTTACTGGCTGCCCTGAATCTCACAAAATAGTTAAAGCACAGTCATTCTGCTATAACATGTGAGCCAAGAATACAGGCCTTAGCAAGAAGAGATCCAGCACCGGAAAGAACCATATAAGGAGATATCATGAGCCTTGTGAGGTGCCAGTTTGGGCTGGAGAGTCTAGACTAGGACCTGCAAGGGGATATCAGATATAGGCCTGTAAGGTCTATGTGTCAAGAAATGCATACACAGGAAACCACAAAGCTACCAACATATATGCTGGGCCCGGCTCTGAAGAAAGCAGATTAGCTGGATCATGGTGAGTATGGGAAGAGGGGGGCCAGGGGGATTTTGCAACAGGAACTAAGGGGAGTAAAGGGTAATAATAGGAAATAAGGTAGGGGAGGGGGAGAGAACACAAAGGAATAGCTCTGGGGACTGGACTGTATGTAAAAATGCGGAAGAGAAAAAGGTATAAATTGTAATATGCTTTCTATATTCGAAGGGGGAGAGTTGCATTCTTGAGGTGCCTAGTGCCCGATAGAACTCTCTTCCCCACTTCGCTGCCTGTATTTGGTCATCAGTTATCTAATAAACAGAGACTCTGATTGCACCTGTACTGACTTTTCGGATCTGATCATTTCAGGTAATAATAATAATTAGGTGGTGGTCTATTTTTGTACGAAACAGGGCCGTACAATGGTCCTGTTGAACTGGGTGCACTTTTTAAATTCACTGGTGGGTTTCTGGGACAAACTGTCCAGAAGAATAGCTGCTGCAAAATCAAACGACTCCATGTTGAAGGTACAAAAACAATTACAACATGGCTGTATCATCTGAGATCTAAATACAGTCTATAGCAGCGATGCATGAAAATAAAGGAAACCTAAAAATGTCTGAAAAAGCCAGCTAAAGAGAGTAGGCGGAAACCCTATTTGCAGCACACAATGGCAAGGCCAAGAAAAAAACTGACTGAAGCTTACAGCAAAAGAGAAAAAGTCGAAAATTGGTCCTGATGTGGAACAGCAATGAAACACATCTGTGTTGCTCTGCAGCAAAAGACTGAGGCAAGTGGCATGGTGACAGTAGGTGGGAAAGTGCACATATGCATTGTAGAACCCTTCTAAAAGCTTCTGGGAGATGAAAAAGGTTCCTGTGCGAGAGCTCTGTCAGTGACATTACCCACGCATGAGCGCTTATCTTGTTTGTCCATGAAGAAAAAATGAATTCTTTTTTTCATTTGTATTAAGTCAACAAAAGCAAAAACAAATTACATCAATATCATGGGCTACTACATTACAAGCTTCAAGTTCTGTGTTTCCTCTGTAGGTCAGGTGGGTGATGGCATTGAGTGATGTGTTCTCAGCGTTTTTCTTAAAATAAATGAAAAAACTATGCCAATTATTAAAAACCGCAAACAAAACTACACAAAAATATTTAGTTATATCAGAAAGGCATGATGTAACTTCACAATGAAAGCCAAAATTAACAGTTACTATGGTTTCATTTCATTTATTAGTTATTTTACCTGCCCTTACAAAATGCCCAAAGCGGGATTCATTAGAACATACACAATAAAGCATAGTTACTCACCTGTTACAGGTGATCTCCGGGAACAGCAGGAATCAGTCTTCACATATAGGTGAATATCACCGACAGAGCCCGCGCAGGAACGCTCCCCAGCATCCAATAAGAAAGCCTTTGGGAGCATTCCAGTGTGCCTGTGTGCCTGCCCTCCCACCATTCAAACTCGTCTCCTCAGCTGAGTTTGTAGCTGAGATGAAGAAAATAAAAGTACCCTACAACTCCTAGGGGAGGAGGGTGGATTGTGAAAACTCATTCCTGCTGTTCCCGGAGATCACCTGTTATAGGTGAGTATGAATATCTACCCTACCTCCAGGAACAAGCAGGAATATAGTCTTCAAATATGGAACTCACTAGCTCCCAGGTACCAGACTGGTATGGTGGAGAGAGCAGAGTGATCCCTGAGGCAACAAACGTTTAGCCAAAGAGTCTGGAAGACTTGTGGGCCATTGGACTCGATTCCATGAGGCAATACTCCCCCATTGATAGTCTGGTAACTTGAAGAAGTCCAGGACGGAGGGTAGGAATTGAGTTTAAGTCCCAAAGAGGTACTGGAGTACAGCTTGGTCAAAGACAGCATCCCGACGGGAGTCTCTGTCCAGACAGTAGTGTGCAGCAAAAATATGAATGGAGGACCAGGTAGCTGCCCAGCAAATGTCTTCAATGGCTACTGAATGGAGATTAGCAATGGAGGTTACCATAGCCCACACATGAGCAGTGACATGACCCTCCAATGAGAGTCCTGCTTTTGTACAGGCAAAAGAAATGCAATCTGCTATCCATCCAGATAGAGTATGTTTCGTCACCGGTAGACCCAGATGACCAGGATCAAAGGAAATGAATAACTGAGAGGATTTTCTGAGATCGTTAGTTCTATCCAAGGAGTAGGCCAACGCTCGCTTGCAGTCTAAAGTGTGTAGCGCTACCTCAGCCCGAGACGCATGTGCTCTAGAGAAGAAAATCGGGAGGATTACCAACTGGTTTAAATGGAAAGAGGAAACCACCTTTGGGAGAAAATGGGGATGGGTACAGAGAACCACCCTGTCATGCTGGAACAGAGCATAGGGGGGATCCGCCACTAGAGCTTGCAGATCACTGATACGGCGAGCTGAAGTAAGGGCTATAAGGAAGATGACCTTCCAAGGTAGAACATTCAGGGAAGTGGTGGCTAAAAGTCTGAAAGGTGGCTTTTGAAGTTGCGCCAGATTCAGATCCCAGACCACTGGCTTAATGGGTGGCTTGAACAGCAACAGAACCCGCATGAAGGGTGCTACTAAGAGATGTGAGGAGATAGGTTGTCCTTCCACTGGTCTGTGAGAGGCCGCAATGGCACTAAGGTGAACTCTCAGTGAGTAAGTTTAAAGACCTGTCAAGAATAAGTGTAGGAGATACTGTAGAAGAGCCTCCACTGGGCAAGAAAAGGTGCCATTGTCCTTTGTGGAGCACCAGAGGGCAAACCTACGCCATTTGAAGGCATAAGATCACCTGGTGGAATCCTTATGCGATACGAGGACAGCCTTGACCGCCTGTGGTAGGTCAAGGTCGGTGTGCAGCCATGCTCTCAGTTGTATGGAGTGAAGATCGCAATGGAGTAGCATCCCGTGGTCCTGAGAGAGGAGGTCAGGAGCACATCCAAGGTTGAGTGGCTGAGTCTGCAGAAGGCGAAGAAGCAGAGGAAACCACAGTTGACAGGGCCAAAAGGGAGCTATGAGAATCATGGAGCCCCTGTCGGCCTGTAGCTTGAAGAGCGTCTTGGTTATCAAGGGGATGGGAGGGAATTCGTAGAGCAGTCCCTGTCCCCAATGGATAAGGAAGGCATCTGGGGGCTTGTTGGTGCAGCGACAGAACGCTGGAGCAGAAGAATGGAAGCTGTGTGTTTTGCAGAGTAGCAAAAAGATCTGAGTGGGGTTCCTCACGTTTGAAATATCCGAGCAGCCGCCTCCCGATGCAAGGTCCATTCGTGTGGATGAAGGATACGGCTTAGCCCGCCTGTGAGGATATTGAGTTCATCCGGGAGGTATACCACTCTGAGGTGAATGTGGTAAGAGATGGCAAAAGACCATTCATTGATTCATTTATTTATTTACTTAGCTGTATTTATATACCACCTTTCACCGGGTTCAGACGGTTTACATGGAACAAAGTAAAGTACATTATAACTGTGTCATTAAACTATATACAAACATGTAACTATGAACTCTTGGGTTCTTAACTCTCGTATATAACCGATCCATAGATCTAACTATATACATTTCTGGCTATGTATGGTTGTAATGGTAGATATCTTGTAAAGTTCTTTCTGAGTGGTGGGGGGGGGGGGGTCATGAGCAAAGGGCTTCCTCGCAGAGGCGACAGAACCCTGTTCCCCCATGTTTGTTTATGCAGAATATGGCAACTTGGTTGTCTGTTCTGACTAGAACAGGTTGCCCTGATAGTTGGCTTTAGCCAAGGAAGGTCTTGTCTTACTAATCTGTTATGTTTTTTTGAAGGTGTGAATAAACAGGTAGACAAAGTTGAGTTGGTGATATAGTGTATCTGGATTTTCAGAAAGCCTTTGACAAGATCCCTCATGAGAGACTTGGCGAAATTAAAAAGTCATGGGATAGGAGGCAGTGTACTTTTGCGGATCAGGAACTGATTAAAAGATAGAAGGCAGAGAGTAGAAGGGAAATGGGAATAATGAGTGAGGTAATCAAATTTGCAGATGATACAAAATTATTCAAAGTTGTTAAAACCCAAGAGAATTGTGAAATATTGCAAGAGGATCTTGATAGATTGGAAGACTGGATGTCCACATGGCAGATGAAATTGAATGTGGACAAGTGCAAAGCTATGCACCTAGGAAAGAACAACCCAAAACTATGGTTACACGATGCAAGGTTCCATATTAGGAACCACCATCAAGGAAAAAAATCTAGGTGTTATCGTGAATAACATGTTGAAACTCTTAAAGGAATGGAGAATAAAGCAAAGGATATTATAATGCCTCTATCATTCCATGGTGCAACCGCACCTTGAATATTGTGTGCAATTCTGGTTGCTGTATCTTAAAAAGGATATAGCGTTATTAGAAAAGGTACAGAAAAGAGCCACTGAAATAGTAAATGGTATGGAAGGATACCCCTATGAAGAGAGGCTAAAAAGGTCAGGGCTCTTCAACCTGGAAAAGAGACGGCTGAGGGGAGATATGATAGAAGTCTATAAATTAATGAATTGAGTGGAACGGGTAAATGTAGATTGATTGTTTATGCCATTAAAATATAGAAAGACTAGGGGACATGCAATGAAGCTGCATTGTAACCTATTTAAGCCTAATAAGAGAAAATAATTTTTCACTCAACACGTAATCAAACTCTGGAATTCATCCGTCATTTATTATGTTACTATGTTACCGGAGGATGTAGTAAAAACTTGTTAGTGTAGCTGGGTTTTGAAAGGTTTGGACAAGTTCCTGGAGAAAAGGTCCATAAACCATTATTAAACGGGACCCGGGAAATCCACTGCTTGCCACACTACAAGCATTGTGGAACCTGTGTCCTTTGGGGAAACTGCTAGGTACTTGTGACTTTTGGCCACTGTTGGAAACAGGATACTGGGCTTGTTGGATCTTGGTCTGACCCAATATGGCATATCTTATGTTCTTATGTCGGGATGAAAAAACCCAAAGAGCATTTGTCAGTGCCCGTAGATCGAACAGGTTGATCTGCAGTGTAGATTCCTGTTGTGTCCACAGTCCCTTTCAGATGTGCGCCCCAATGCAGCTTGGAAGCATCCGTCGTCAGGGTGCATTAAGGTGGAGGCATCTGAAAAGGTAACCAGACGATTAAGTTTTGTGGGAGACAGCACCACTGAAGGAACGTGATCAGTTGAGGGGTGATGTGGATTTTGTCTCTGAGACGACCCTTCGCTTGCATACATTGAGAAGGCAGAGTCCACTGCACTTGTCGCATGTGCAATCGAGCAGAGGGGATGACATGGACCATGGAGGCCATTTATCCTAAGAGTTGTAGCATCTCTTGAGATATTACTCTGCTTTGCTGTTGTACTCCTTTTGTCAGCTTGATAAGGCCGGCACAGTGATCCTGTGGTAGGAAAGCTCGGGTCTGTCGAGTATCTAAGAGCACTCCAATGAACTCCAGTCATTGGCTTGGAGCAAGGCAGGACTTTGGAAAGTTTATGACAAAGCCAAGGTGTTGGAGCACTGTGATGGTGCGATGAAGGGAGAGCCTTACCTCTTGAGGGGAGCCTCCCCTGATCAGCCAATCGTCTACATAAGGAAAGATAAATACCACCAAGGTGCATAGGTAAGCAGTGACGACTGCCATGCATTTTGTGAAGACCCTTGGGGCAGAGAGGTTGGACCAAAGAGGAGAACCCGGTATTGATAATGGTTTCCCTGAAACATGAAGCGCAGACACTGTCTGTGCAAGGGATGGATCAATAAATGCGTATATGCCTCTTGTAGGTCTAGAGAACACAGCCAATCGTGTCTCTGGAGGTATGGTAGAAGATTTCCCAGGGGGAAATCATTTTGAATTTTTCTTGACCTTCTGCTTTCTTTGGAATGAGAAAATATGGAGAGCAGAAACCCAACTTTTCTTGAGGAGGAGGAAATCTTTCTATGGCATCCTGGGACAACAGGGTGGTCACCTCTTCTTTTAAGAGATTTCTTTGAAGGGGTTGTGTGTGATAATCTTATGTGAAACTGGTAGGGGGTAAAGTTTTGAAGTCAAGCTGATAACCCTTCTGGACAATCTGGAGTGTCCACTGCTCCGATGTTATGAAATGCCACCTATGGGCATAGTGACAAAGTCTGTCTGCTATGTGGAGGAGCTGGGGACCCTTCCAGGGGCAAATTGGCAATGCTCTCTAGGAAGGAGTCAAAAACCAGGTGCAGGCTGTGCCTGTGCAGCTGGTTGAGGCTTAGCAGCCTTGGGTTTCTTGGGTTGGCGAGGACCCTGTTGCCTCTGCGGAGGATGATAGGCAGCAGAAGGCGAGTAAGAAGGATAGTATCTCTTCTTCTTAGAATAAAAAGACTTCTTGGGAACAGCCTTCCTTTTGGATGGGTCAGCTGTTTTCCTGGAAAGGCGTTTTAGGGTGAGATTATCTGTTTCAATCTCCCCTGCTTTTTCCCTTCAACCTTTGCCAAAACGTTATTCTCCAGTACATAAGATATTGGCCAGTTTATCCTGGACCCATTGCTCAAGGTCTGATGCCTGTAACCAGGCCATTCTGCGAGCCCCAATGCAAACTGCTGAAGCTCTGCTTGTAGATTCAAAAGCATTAAAAGAGGCCCTGGTAAGGAACTTAGAAGTATTCGCACCTCTTGACTGCAACCAACATGGCTTCTGTCCATTCCACAATGCCAAAACACTTCTGACATCCCTCCTAAACACACTCATAACTGGAACAGAAAACCCTGCTCAGGTTTTATCGTACTATTACTTGACATTTCTTCAGCCTTTGACACGGTATCCCACCAGACTTAATCAACTCAACAACATTGGCATCTAAGGCACCACACTCAAATGGATTCACTCCTACCTCTCCCAGCGAACTCAGCAAGTGAGAACTGGCAACCAATCCTCATCACCTTCACCCTTCCCCAAGGGGTACCTCAAGGATCCGCCCTCTCTTCACTCCTCTTCAATATTTATATTAGACCCCTCTGTCACATCCTTCAGAGTCTCAACGTTGGATATTGATAGGGGAAAATAAAATAAGGTTTAAAGTTTAAAGTGTATGTACAGGAGGATTCAGAGGCCCGCAGAGGGGAATAGGTGCTGGGAAAGGAAAAAACCCACACTAACAGATATCAACTCTATGCAGATGACATAATGATCTTCACCCCTTTCAAAATCACCGCCCTGGACTACTCCGCCCTCACAACCTGTTTCACAGAGATTGTTATATGGTTATAGCAACACAATCTTGCAATCAACTTCAGCAAAACTGAGCTCCTTCATGTCTCCAGGGATCCCAGCTTTAACCACCGCAAAGCATCAAACTGGGCAACACCAAAATTCAAGTCAAACCACAGATCAAGTACCTAGGCGTAACCCTCGACCACTTTCTGAATTTCCAACCCCACATCATGAACACTACCAAAAAACAAATACTTCAGAATCAGAACTCTCCGCAACCTACGCCCCTCTACTGCCCTACAATTTCCGCACAATTTGCCAAGTTCCATCACCCCTCTCATTGATTACTGCAACTCCATCCTCCAATGGTTACCCAAAACCACCCTTGCCCCCCTTCAGCTGGCCAAAAATGCAGCTGCTAGACTTATTGCCAAAGAGCCCAGACATTCCCACATCACCCCTATATTAAAATCCTTACACTGGCTCCCAGTTGCATCCCGTATCAGATTCAAGACTCTTATCACCCAAAGAGCCTTCTTCAACACCACTGCGGAGCAGCTACAATCTTTAGGGCAATGACCTGACAACAGCAGACTCAGGCGTCAAAATGCAACAAATCCTCTTCTACTACCAGCTCAAAGTACCAAAAGACCTCAGCGCAGCTACAGAAGGGTTTTCCAATTCTACGCCCCCACCAATTGGAACAATCTACCCCCCACTATACACTGCCTCCAATCCCACACCATTTTCAAAAAACACCTCAAGACCTTTCTCTTTGAGGAACACTTTAACACATTCACTGCTGCAAATCTCACCGCTCCCATGACCCACCCCCCCTAACTATCACACCAACCCCTCCCACCCTCCTAGATGATGAATGAAACGCCATGCCTCACATTATCTAAGTCCCATGTAAATAGTTTAATCAATTTTATGTAAACATTCTTGTGTTAATTTGTTTGCTTACTTTGTATCAAAGTTGATTTGTACAGTTTCAACCGTTTTATGTAAACATTCATTTCCTGTTCATTGTAAACCGTTTTGCCTTCTAGAAAAAAGGTATATAAAACCAGCTAAATAAATAAATAAATATTCTAGCCTTGCTTGATGAGTGTCAAATTCACTCCGCTTATCCTCAGGAAGCAGGGGGGTGAAAGTCTCCAAATCCCTAGTGATATTGTTCAGAAACATGCCCAGGTACAACATGCAAGAGTTGATTCTGGAGGCTAACATGATTAACACCTGAAAGCAGAGAGTGTCCTCGAGTCCTTGCCAGAAAGCATAGATGAATGGTTCTTTGAGCTCTTTATTCAGCCTATCACCGATTCCAAGACCATTAAGTGGTGAGGGAGCTGAGGTTTTTGGAAGCCGGGTACTCTGTACATGGTATCGAGCCTCTTGCTGACAAGTGGAACCGTGAACATGACCTTCCACATGCAGAGAATAAGATCCTGCAGGATATGATGCACAGGTAATGTAGCCACCTCCTTGGGTATGGGAGAGTATTGCAGTATCTCCAATTCCTCCGCCTTCAGTTCCTTTTCTGAGGCTATTGTGATGGCGAGCTCTACTGCCATGTAACATATGAAGTCTTACAAGGACATATCTTCTGGTGGGGACAGATGCCATTCTTGAGGCGGTGAAGGATCTGAGGGGATGTCGGGATGTTCTCTGGAACTGAGTGACCCCCCACCCCCGTCAGATTCTGAAAAACCTGAATCAGAGTTTGGTAAGAAATCAAGGAATCAGCGGTCTTGGTCTTGACCTCGACACATCGTGGAAGTCGACAGTTGGTGCCAATACAGATACTCAGAAGTATCGGAACCGAGAGCCATGGCGGTCTGAGTCTGTTGGATACCAGGGGCATCGACCGATTACAATGAAGGAATAGTTCTCAGGTGCTCAGACGATGCCAGTCCCAGGGCCAGCATTGGCCAGATACACCTTGCTGTGGGCTTGGTGCCGAAGCCTGCACTCCTGAAGCTCTCGATGCTATCGGTACCGAGGCTGCCAGGAGTGCTGGCAAATTCCTCTCGAGAGCCAGCATGCGCTGATCTAGGAAGTTGGCCAATGTCTGGGTGGAATCACCTACGGGGCTCTGAGCCACCATCGCAGAACACAGAACCAGTAGCTCTCCAGAGGTCGATGCAGTGGGAGCATCCTGGAGCCCCACTTGTGGTTTGGAGAATAGATCCTCCCACTGGGACTGTATGGCTGGCCATTCTGCATCGGAAGCACCTCTAGGGATTTCTCCCTAGCCACGGTATCGGTCTTCAATGCTGATGTCGAAGTTTTGGAAATGGTCACAGACTTTGACTTACTTTTGTGTTTGGACTTTGAAGAAACCTGAGACTCATGAGAGGAAGTCAATGCCCTTGATGAAGTGGAAGCCACTGAAACAGAGTCCGAAGTGAAGAACGATCCAAATTGTCTGGTTTGGTTCTTGGGGCCTTTTTTTGTCATTTATTGGCACAAAGAACAAGAACTGGGTTGATGTTCAGGACCCAAACATCTTAGACATCAGTCATTTTTATCAGTGGCCGAAATGGTACTGGCATACTTGGCACCTTTTTTTTTTTTTTTTAAACCACTGACTGGCTTTTCCTTGCTTGAAAAAGTTGTCTTCGAGATTGAAGATAAGGCTTTGGAGGCCTAGTTTAGCGGTAAGAACCGCGGTGAAAATTCAATAGAAAGAAAAATTAAAATAAAAAAGTAAAAGTTATTGAGAATGGTGTCGGATTTGATGGAACCGGTGTTGACGGGAAGGCAGAAGCACGATGTACTCCGAAGGGTACAAAAAAGAGAAGCTTTTTGTTGGTGACAGGAAGATGCGTCCTACTGGCTCCATGGAAAACCAAGACCTGAGGAGAGGAGTTGGGAAGGGAGGAAGGCAGGCATGCAGGCAGGCACAGTGGAGTACTCCCAAAGGCTTTCCTATTGGACACTGGGGAGCATTCCCATGCAGGCTCCGTCAGTGACATTTACCCATATGTGAAGACTGCATGCCTGCTTATTCCTGGAGATTATAAATAACACAATTATAATAAGAATACATAACATATTAAGAATATCAAGCAGCAGCATCCTTAAAACCACCCATAAGATCTCACTCCGCTACCCCAGGAGAACAAAAATGTATTCATTGCCCTCCTAAACCCCATAAGGTCATCCAAAAACTTGATGCCAACTGGCTACCCATACCATAAATAAAGGCAATGAGCATGTCAGCGTCCTGGCCTGTAATCTATCTGAATAAAAATCTTGCTCCAGGAAGAGCCAATAATTGAGTATCCTGGGACAGAGTAATCTGCAAAACATTATACAATTGGAAGTGGGCCAGTAAATAACCTGGGCACAACCGGTGAAAAATTCTAAATGCAATTACAGTATCAGCAACTTAAATTTAACACATTGCACAACAGGCAACCAATGCAGGGCCTCCAGTATAGGCATCACATGATCCCTAACTCTGACCCCGACTAACAACTTGACCGCTACATTCTGGACCCTCTGCAAATGCCCTAAAGTCTTTGCAGGGAGTCCAGAATATAACGCATTACAATAATCCAGCCTCAAAAAAATCAATGACTGGACAAGTGTGACCACATCCTGATGGTCAAAAAACAAATAAACCCTCCTCAACTGGCAGAGATAGAAAAAACACACATTTACAACCTTAAGAGACCTGCGGCTCCAAAGTTAGAGCACTGTCAAAAACAACCCCCAAACTTTGTACCTGATCCTTTATTTCCAACTGAAACCCACGCCATAGCAAATTAGGTAGACTATAACAAAAACATGAAGAACGTACCCAAAGAACCTCAGTCTTCTGGCAATTCAATCCCAATTTATTCTCTCTCTTCCACATATCAATAGCCAATAAACAAGCCTCCAGCTTCTGTAGCTGGACAACCCAATGCTTACCCAATGGGTAGTATAATTGAACATTAATCGGAAAACTTCTGGAACTGAATATGTTTAAATAAAAAATAATTTAAACAAGAATATTAATATCTCTGAAACCCTGAGCAAGATGTAGTGTTACCTGTACTGTCCTCTAGTTGAGCAGGCTGCTCCTGGCAGTTGCTGGCTACCTGCTGGGCAGTCTCCAACACAGGCTCTTGCAGGAAGAATTCTCTTCTCCGGTTCAGGGTCTCATAAGTGGAAGAGCGGGGAAACTTCTTGCGGGAGAGGCGCAGAAATTTCTGGTTCTTCCGGTGTCTGCCAATAGGGAATGGCAGTGTTTTGGCCTTCTCTGTTAGTTCAGGTGGCCCCACTTTACTACCCAGAGTACTGCCAAACCTGCGTGAGAGCGAGAAGCAGAGCTTTTCCTTCCCTTTCACTTTGTGGGCACTCCTCAGGTCCATGCCATACAGCCTCTGCAATCACATAGAATTTGTGGTCTCATTTGTGTTCTCAACTTGCACACCCTGCTAAACTTATCATGGCGTTATCATTATAAGAAAAGGTCTCACAGCTACTCTTCATATATTCAGCTATTCTAAGTTCAACTAAAAGGCATACAAGGACCTGACTCAGAAGGGGTAATTTTATCAAGGATTCAAGAGCACAGAACAGTGTTTTACACACTCAAGCAAGTACTTTCAAATGGACCAGACATAGCTTAATAAAGAGATGGGCTATTACATTATAAACTATAAATATTTATAGCCTGGTTACCTTCTGATCGTCCATTCATCTCTTCCACTTCCTCCTCACACCATCCTCTTCGCCTGAGACTGTCAATAGAATGCTTTTGCGATTCACTTATATATTGTATTGTGGTATTGTCATTTGTTGCTCATACTGTCCTGACCTGAAGGAGGTTTTAACCTTCAAAAACTAGTCCAAAAATATATTACGTTAATCCAATAAAAGGTACCTTATTTTCCATTTTTTAAAAATTTAAATTACCATTATAAGCTGTGAGGTGACCCTCAAGAGTCAAACCTTTTAGGGCAGAAGCAGAAGAGATGAAATTTGCTAGTCAACTGGATAAAGTATGTTTGTTGATGACAACCCTTGGTTTATCTGGATCAAAGAAAACACTGGGTGGACTTCTAATGGCTTTGGTCTGCTCCAAATAGAAGGCTAAAGCTCTTTTGCAGTCCAGGGTGTGCAATACACTCAATTGTGTGGGCATGAAGCTTGGGGCAAAAAAATGTTAGCAGAATGACTGACTGATTAAAGTGGAAATTTGACACTACTTTAAGAAGGAACTTTGGACGAGTGCGCAATATCACCCTATTGATGTAAACCTTAGCATAAGGTGCATCAGTTACTAAACCCTGGTGCTCACTTTCTCTGCATGCTGCGTTACCGCCACCAAAAACAAGACCTTCCAAGTCAGTTATTTCAGTTCACAGGTATCTAGTGGCTGAAAGGAGCTTTTATCGGCTGAATTAAAACAATATTGAGGTCCCGCGGCACTATAGAGATTTGATGGGAAGCTTCAACAGAAGCAAACCCCACATGAAATAAACAACTAAAGGCTGTACAGAGATGGGTTTACCTTCTACATGATTGTGATATGCGCCACTTGCATTAAGGTAAACCCTAATGGTTTATCAAGCAGTTTTTGTGTGGGACAGGAAAAAGGATGTAAAGCTTTTTCTCGTTAAGGTATGCCTTGCCTGTTCATATTTGCATTGAATCTTCTCTGAAAAAGTTTAAGGTGGTTCTTAAAACACTTTTTTCTTTGGCTTTCTTGGGATTACCTGGGGTAGGAGTGGAGCGATGTCATGATTGTTTTTTGTTATTCTCCTATTAAATGTTGTCTTTTCTTTTATATTTGGAGTTCCCTTTCTGTTTTTTATCTCCATTTTTAGTTATATAAACTGCTCTGATGCAATTTGTGATAGGGCGGTACAGAAAATCTTAAACAAACATATGGCAAACCTCTTTGGTTTAAAACTGTATGACCTCCAGGTGAAATTTATTTATTTATTTATTTTATTTATTTACATTCTCTTATATACCGCGCTATTCTGCATCAGTGCGGTTTACATTGAACAAACTGAAATTACATTGAACAGGGTATTATAACTTGGTGATAACTATTTTACAGGGAACATGGGCTATGGAGGGTTAAGTGGCTTGCCCAAGACCACAAGGAGCACCTGTGGGACTAGAAACCCCAGTCCTTCCAGCCCAAGGTTGCTGTCCTCTAGTGGGATTTGAACCCCCGACCTTCCGGCCTGAAGTACCTTGCCCCAACCACTAGGCTACTCCTCCAAATTTGTCCTGGAAGCCAGAATAACTTGCGAAATCTGGCCAGGCAGGTTCAGAGAAGCTAGCCAATCCCTCAACATTCAAGCTGTGAGGGCAACAGACGATGTTGGGAAGTCAAAGACTTCCCTAAGCCTATGTGATCAGTGCTGAAGAAGTGACCAGTCTTATGGGACTTCTTGTGGAAAGCTCCAGAAGAGGAATCCATGCTTGCCACCAAAATGGTAAAGGGGATGGAAGGATACCCCTATGAAGAAAGGCTAAAAAGGTTAGGGCTCTTCAACCTGGAAAAGAGATGGCTGAGGGGAGATATGATAGAAGTCTATAAATTAATGAACGGAGTGGAACGGGTAAATGTAGATCGATTGTTTACATTATCAGAATATAGAAAGACTAGGGGACATGCAATGAAGCTACAGGGTAAACTATTTAAGACTAATAAAAGAAAATATTTTTTCACTCAATGTGTAATCTGGAATTTGTTACCGGAGGATGTAGTAAAGGCTGTTAGTGTAGCTGGGTTTAAAAAAGGTTTGGACAAGTTCCTGGAGGAAAGGTCCATAAAACCATTCTTAAGGGACCCAGGATATCAATGCTTGACCCAATACAAGCATTGTGGAACCTGTCTCTTTTGGGGAAACTGCTAGGTACGTATGACCTAGATTGGCCACTGTTGGAAACAGGATACTGGGCTTGATGGACCTTGGTCTGATCCAGTATGGCATATCTTATGTCCTTATGTCCTAATATAGTGCTATAAGGATCATGGTTCCCTGACCCCCTTCTGATTTTCAAGGGGTTTTTTTTTGGCTATGAAGGTTATTGGAGGACAAGAGTACAGAAGAATTCATGCTTGCCACATCCAATATAGTACTATAAGGATCATGGTTCCCTGATCCCCTTCTGATTTGCAGGTGTATTTTTTACTATGAAGGTTATTGGAGGATATGAGTACAGAAGACTCCCCCCTGCCCCCCTCCAATCTAGGAGAAAGGCATCAGAGGCTAGTTTAATGTGTGTCCCTGTCCTGAACCAGAACTGAGGTGCTTTCCAGTTCTGGGGAGTGGCAAACAAATCTATTAAGAGGATGTTTCACTCTCAAAAGATCTTCAGAGCCATGCCCATATCTAGGGACTATATGATGTCTCAGAGCATGTGTGTGGCCTATGTCTACTGAGTGCACAAGGTCCACTGAGCCTGTCTCATCTTGAGATGTGCCAAGGGAGTTACCTGTACAGCCGAAGTCATATGTTCTTCAACCATGTTCTATGTTAATGTGGAAATTTTCGCAGTGCCTAAGGTGGTGAATTAGTTTCTGCGGGCCACTGGCACAACGGCTTCTGGACAGGGCTAGCTAGTGCACCTTTCCTATCAATGCCTGTTCTATCTTATGTTTGCTATGCTCCTATTGATGTTTGACCTTTATATCTCCTGAGCTTCAGTGGTAGTGTGGACTCTGGTTTAAATAAATGTTTTGTGATAAGACCTTAATCCATACCTTCCTTTCTTACATGATTTCTGGCCATAGCTGTTGCTGGTGGTGAGCACTCTGTGAACTGCTATGCTTGAATGGGAAGACAAGAGTGATTGGTATGGTCTCTACAGGGGACTTGTGGTGTCTGGTACTGTGGTCTGAGGGTTGTATGGAAGTTGTATGGGGTGCGTCTGGATTTTGTTTTGCTTTTTCTGAGAATGTGGGGGCAGCAGGAGTTGGAGATAAGAATGTAAATGGGTGAAGGATAGAGGGCAGGGGGAACTCTAGAGGAAGTGCAATGCTTTGGCTTTTCTGTCTGGCTGGGCTGGATTTGGTGAAGGATGTTTATATGTTCAAATGTGATTGTGTGGAACTTTTAAGGATAGGGTTGAGGGGGGAGGCGATTACCGGATTTGGTGTGATGTTTGTTTCTGCTTGTGACAATGTCTTCAGGGTCCTCTCACATTGCCTTTGGGTCTGGAGAAAGGGAGAAAAGGCATTCAACTGGGTTTCCACCCTGTTGTTTTTTGCAATCAGGGGGTTTTCTCTGTGATAGATTACAGGGTTTCTGCTGCTCCAGGCAGAAACCCCAGTCATGCCACCCCTCCCCCCTATGCCATCATTGCTGATTCTGTTTTGGGGGGGCAGCAGTATTTTAAAAGAGATGGCTTTGTGCTGCTGCTTTGTTGCCCACAATAGGCCATGTGTTTCAGCGTACCTGGCCTTCCACTTCTGCCCAATCTCTGCCAGTAAGGGATCAGAAGCAGGATGCCTTGTGTGCCGAAGCATGTGGTCTGCTGCAGGCAACAAAGTCACCCACCTATGTCGGCTGCACTAGGTGGCCAACCTAGCTTGCCTAGTGGACAGGCCAGCCCTGATGGATTATTGGGAGGAAGGTTTAGGGGATTGATTAAGTCTGGTTGGGATGGGAGAGGTTATTTGGGAACATGTTAAAAATGTTGGATGTCAAACAACTCAGTTTTTGGAGGGAAGTTTCTATAATATTTAGAAACATAGAAATATGATGACAGAAAAAGACCACATGGCCTATCTAGTCTGTCCTTCCATAACAACTACAACAATCCCCTTTTTACCTTTAGAGATCCTCTGTGTTTGTCCCATGCTTTTTTGAATTCAGTTACTGTCCTCATCTCTACCACCTCCACTGGGAGACTATTCCACGGATCCACTACTCTTTCCGTAAAGAAATATTTCCGCATATCACTCCTGAATCTATCTCCCTTCACCCTCATCCCATGTCCCCTTGTAGCAGAACTGGCTTTCAATTGAAAGAGGTTCTCTCCCTGAACATTTATGCCACGGAGGTATTTAAACATCTCAATCATATCACCTCTATCCCGCCTTTCCTCTAAGGTGTACATATTAAGATCCTTCAGTCTGTCCTCATATGCTTTATAATGAAGACCACTAATAATTTTAGTAGCCACCCTCTGCACCGACTCCATCCTGTTCACATCCTTTTGAAGGTGCGGTCTCCAGAATTGCACACTATACTCCAAATGAGGTCGCACCAAAGACTTATACAGAGGCATTATCATCTCCTTTTTTCTGCTAGCCATTCCTCTCCGTATGCACCCAAGCATCCTTCTAGCTTTTGCCGTCGCCTTTTCTACCTGTTTAGCTACTTTAAGATCATCAGACACAACCACGCCTAGGTCCCGCTCTTCTTTAGTGGACAAAAGTACTTCACCCCCTATACTATATTGCTCCCTTGGATTGCTGCAGCCCAAATGCATGACCTTATATTTGTTAACATTAAATCCCAGCTGCCAAATTCTAGACCATTCTTTAAGCTTAGCTAGATCCCTCCTCATGTTATCTACCCCTTCCTGGGTGTCTACTCTATTGCAGATTTTGGTATCATCCGCAAAGAGGCAAACCTTACCTGAAAGCCCTTCCGCTATATCACTAACAAAGATGTTAAAAAGAATCGGACCAAGGACAGATCCCTGGGGCATACCACTGATAACATCCTTTTCCTCAGAGTGAGCTCCATTTACTTGTACTCTTTGTTGCCTCCCACCCAACCAATTTCTAACCCAAGCAGTAACTTTAGGGTCCATCCCTAGGGTGCTCAGTTTGTTTATAAGTCGCCTGTGAGGAACAGTGTCAAAGGCTTTACTGAAATCTAAATACACCACATCTAGGGCTCTCCCTCGGTCCAACTCCCTGGTCACCCAGTCAAAGAAATCAATCAGATTTGTCTGACAAGACCTGCCTCTAGTGAATCCATGCTGCCTCGGATCCTGTAATCCGCTGGACTCCAGATACCTCACTATTTTCTCTTTCAGCAGCGTTTCCAATAATTTACTCACCACCGAAGTTAAACTAACAGGCCTGTAGTTTTCAACCACATCCTTACTTCCGCTTTTGTGTAAAGACACCACATGAGCCTCTCTCCAGTCCTTTGGCACCACTCCCGACTCCAACGAGGCATTGAAAAGGTCAGTCAGTGGAGCTGCTAGAACGTCCCCAAATTCCCTCAGTATTCTCGGGTGTATCCCATCCGGTCCCATCGCTTTGTCTACTTTAAGTTGAGATAGTTTCTCACGAACACAGTCTTTTGAAAATTGTTCAAGATGTCCTTTGCTTCTGTTCTGTTGTGGGTGTTTTCTGAGGTCCTGCTCCTGGTTCTTCATCTGTGAACACAGAACAAAAATATTTGTTAAGCAATTCCGCTTTATCCTTATCAGCTTCTACATATTCCTCCCCTGCACCCTTGAGTCTGACAATACCACTCTTGCCCTTCCTCTTCTCACTAATATATCTGAAAAATGTCTTATCCCCCCATTTTATTGCATTGGCTATTTCCTCCTCCTTTTGAATCTTTGCTTTCTTGACTACTTTGCTAGCTTCTCTAAGTTTTTCCAAATACAGATGCCTGTCTTCCTCTCTCTGTGATCTCTTGTATTTCATGAAGGCTTCCCTCTTTTTCTTCACTTTTTCAGCTACTTCTTTAGAAAACCATAGCGGTCTCCTTTTCCTTTTACCTTTATTTACCATTTTAACAAAAAGATTGGTTGCCCTTAAAATATCCCCTTTCAGTTTTTCCCACTGTTTTTCTATATCCCTCAGCTGTTCCCATCCAACTAATGACTCCCTGAGGTATTGGCCCATCTTCGCAAAGTTAGTCTTCCTAAAGTTTAAGATCCTCGCCTTTGAATGGATTCTAACAGCCCTAGTCCTAATGCTGAACCACACCATCTGGTGATCACTGGATGCAAAATGATCTCCCACTACAACATCAGAAACACTTTCACCATTGGTAAGCACGAAGTCCAGTATGATCGCTACTGCCAAGTGGCCCCAAAACAGTTACCTCTCGCATTAGATCCTGCATTCCACTGAGGACTAGGTCTAAAATAGTTTCCTCTTATGTTGGTTTCTGAACCATATGCTACATGAAGCAGTCATTTATTTCTTCTAGAAACTTTATCTCCCTAGCATGTCCTGATGTGACACTGACCCAGTCAATACCAGGGTAACTGAAATCTCCCATTATTATGTTGATCTAAACTTTGCTAGCTTCCCTAATTTTTGTTAGCATTTCACTATCCATCTGTTCATTCTGGCCCCCACTGCCATTCCCTTCCCCTTTTTACATGGAATTTCTATCCATAGAGATTCTATAGTGTATTTTGTCTCCTGCAAAATCTTTATCCTTTTTGACTCAATGCTTTCTTTAAAATATAGAGCCACCCCTCCGCCAATGTGATCTACCCTATCACTGCGATATAGTTTGTAGCTGGTATCACAGTGTGTCCCACTGGTTATCCTCCTTCCACCGGGTCTCTGAGCTGCCAATTATATCTAACCTTTCATTCAGTGCTATATATTCTAACTCTCCCATCTTATTTTTTAGACTTCTAGCATTTGTATATAGGCATTTCAGAGATTGCATTTTGTTCGTATTAACAGTCTGGTTATCAGTTGACAGGGGTAATTTGGAATCTTTCAACTCTGTTTGCTCTTTACTTAAAGGCATCTAGGTTACTTTTACCTTTATTGGAACCTTTCTATTTAGATGTCCTAACTTCCCAGTTTTTCTAGTATCCTTCAAAAATACATCATTCTGAACCATGAGTTCTTGGGTGACTGTCTGCTTTCCCCATTATCTAGTTTACAAGCTGCTCTATCTCCTTTTTAAAGGTTAATGCCAGCAGCCTGGTTCCACCTCAGTTAAGGTGGAGCCTATCCTTTTGGAAAAGCACCCCCACCCTCTTCCCCAGAAAGTTGCCCAGTTCCTAACAAATCTAAGACCCTCTTCCTTGCATCATTGTCTCATCCACCCATTGAGACTCTGGAACTCTGCCTGCCTCTTGGGTCCTGTGCATGGAAGAAGAAGAACTTCTGAGACTGCTACCCTGGAAGTTCTGGATTTCAACCTCTATCTAAAAGCCTATATTTGGCATCCAGAACCTCCCTCCCACACTTTCCTATGTCATTGGTACCAACATGTACCAAGACAGCAGGCTCCTCCCCAGCACTATGTAAAACCCTATCTAGATGGTGCGTGAGGTCTGCTACCTTTGCAACAGGCAGGCAGGTAACCAGGTGATCCTCACGTCAACCAGCCACCCAATCTATATGCTTAATGACTGAATCGCCAACTATAATGACCATCCTAATCTTTCCCTCATGGAAAAAAAACCACAATAGCACACTATAAAATGAGGATCCTTCATAATTTGCATCCTCTGCTAGACCCCAACCACTTCCGCACAGCATGCCAGGCAATAACCACCCCTTATCTGGACTACTGCAACTCGATCTTCCTAGGCCTCCCAAAGCACGTGCTACACTCACTTCAATTAGCCCAAAACACGGCAGCCTGCCTAATCACGGGAACACCAAGGCAAGCGTAGTTACTCATCTGTAACAGGTGATCTCTGAGAACAGCAAGAAACAGTCTTCACATATGGTGAATGTCACTGACTAAGCATGCGCGGGAATGCTCTCCAGCGTCCAACTGGAAAGCCTTTGGGAGCACTCCACTGCGCCTGCATGCCTGCTTTTCTGGCCTCCCAACTCCTCTCCTCAGTTGAGTTTGTAGTGGAGAAGAAGAAAATCAAAGAACCCTACAACCCCTAGGGAAGGACGGTGGGCTGTGAAGACCGATTCCTGCTGTTCCCGGTGATCATCTGTTACAGGTGAGTAACTATGCTATCTCCAGGAACAAGCAAGCCAATAGTGTCTCCGGAGGTATGGTAGAAGAATTCCTAGGGAAATCATTTTGAATTTTTCTTGAACTATGTACTTGTTTAGGTCTCCGAGATCAAAGATGGTCCTGAAGCCTCCTGTTTTCTTTGGAATGAGAAAATATGGAGCGTAGAAGTCCAGCTTTTCTTGAGGAGGAAAAACTCTTTCTATGGCACCCTGGGACAACAGGGTGGTCACCTCTTCTTTTAAGAGATTGCTTTGAAGAGGTTGTATGGGATAATCCCATGTGAAACTGGCAGGGGGTAAGGTTTCAAAGTGAAGCTGATAACCCCTTTGGAAAATCTGGAGTGTCCACTGCTCTGATGTTATGAGATACCACCTGTGGCCATAATGACAAAGTCTGCCTGCCATGTGGAGGGACTGGGGACCATCCAAGGCAGATTGGCAATGCTCTCTAGGAAGGAGTCAAAAACCAGGTGCAGCTGGTTGAGGCTTAGCAGCCTTGGGTTTCTTGGGTTGGCGAGGACCCTGTTACCTCTGCTGAGGATGCTGAGGTTGATAGGCAGCAGAAGGCGGGTAAGGAGGATAGTATCTCTTCATCTTAGAATAAAAAGACTTCTTGGGAAGAGCCTTCCTTTTTGGATGGGTCAGCTGTTTTCCTGGAAAGGTGTTTTAGGGTGAGATCATCGGTTTCAATCTCCCCTACTTTTTCCCTCCAACCTTTGCCAAAAAGGTTTTCTCCTGTACAAGGGATACTGAGAAGTTAGCACAGTTACTTACCTGTAACAGGTGATCTCTGGGAACAGCAGGAATTAGTCATCACATATGGGTACGTCGGTACCGATGGAGCCCGCGCGGGAAAGCTCCCCAGCTTTTCAGATTAAAAGCTTTTGGGGCCTCCCACTGCACATGCGCGCTGCCTTCCCGCCTTCCTGACCAGCTCTCGTCAGTTCGAGTTTAAAGCTGAGACAATAGAGAGAGAGGACAGGAAGATAGATAGATAGAGATACAACTCCTAGGGGAGGTGGGTGGGTTGTGATGACTAATTCCTGCTGTTCCCAGAGATCACCTGTTACAGGTAAGTAACTGTGCTATCTCCAGCAACAAGCAGGAATAAGTCATCACATATGGGGACTCCCTAGCTAAGATGCCTGGGAGATCCCCCTCCAAGGGTAAACCATCTTCGCATGGATCTCAGGCATCCATCCAGGGAAGGTGGGCAGGAGTTGTTTAAGTATGGAACAGGTGTTTGAGGACAGCCTGACCAAACAAGGCATCCCGGCGGGAGTCCTTGTCCAAGCAGTAATGGGCTGTGAAGGTATGAACCGAGGCCCAAGTGGCTGCTCGACAGATCTGATCTATGGACACAGAGTGAAGATGAGCCATAGAAGTGGCCATGGCTCTCACATTGTGAGCTGTGACATGGCCCTCCAGAGAAATGTTCTTACTCTAGTAAGCAAAAGAAATACACTGAGCGATCCAATTGGAAAGTGTACGCTTGGTGACTGGAAGTCCCAAATAAGAAGGATCAAAAGCCACGAAAAGTTGGGAAGACTTTCGATGTGGTTGAGTCCTGTTGAGGTAAAAGGCAAGAGCTCTTTTACAATCCAGAGTATGAAGGTTCCTCTCTGCACTGGATGCATGAGGAGCCGGGAAAAAGACAGGTAGATATACCTCTTGATTAAGATGAAAAGGCGAGACCACTTTGGGCATAAAGTGGGGATTCGTCCTAAGGACCACCTTATCATGATGAAACCTAGTATAAGGTGGATGAGCCACTAAAGCCTGCAGTTCACTGATGCGGCGAGCCGAAGTGACTGCAATAAGGAAAACAACCTTCCAGGAAAGAAATTTGAAGGAGGTAGAGTCCAAAGGCTCAAAAGGTGGCTTCATAAGCTGACCTAGAACTAGGTTCAAATCCCATGCTACCGGAGGAGGTCGGATGGGAGGTTTAGTTAGAGTCAGGCCTCTCATGAAACGTGCAACAAGAGGATGAGAGGAGACAGGTTGTCCATTTATAGGTTTTAAGGATGCTGCAATAGCACTCAAATGGACCCTTACTGAATTCGTCTTAAGGCCTGCATTTGAAAGATGCAGGAGATAGTCCAAGAGGGAATTCAAAGGAAGTGCTAGAGGGTCAAGACCCTGCTGAGCACACCAAATGGAAAAACGTTTCCATTTGAAAGCATAAGAACGCCTCGTGGAAGGTTTCCTAGAGGCATGAAGGATATCTGTCACAGGTTGAGAAAGATTAAAGTCTTGAAGACTTAGGCCTTCAGTAACCAAGCTCTGAGATGTAGGGATTTGGGGTTTGGGTGCCACAAACTCCCCTCCTCCTGAGAAAGAAGGTCTGGCGCAGCTCACAGGTCCAGGGAGGATCCCTGGGAGAGATGCAGAAGTAGAGGGAACCACACCTGGCGTGGCCAGCGGGGAGCTATGAGGATCATAGTCCCGTGATCCCTCTGGAGCTTGAACAGAGTCTTGGATATTAGAGGAATGGGTGGAAAGGCATAGAGGAATTCCTGACCCCAATGCAGGAGGAAGGCATCGTGGGCCTGAGCTCCCTGACACTGAGTTCTGGAACAGAACCGGGGAAGTTTGGCATTCCACGGACTTGCAAAGAGGTCTATGTCCGGGGTCCCCCATTCCTGAAAGATTCTGCGTATCTGGTCCATATGTAGGGACCATTCGTGTGGAAGCAGAACTCGACTGAGTCTGTCTGCACGAGAGTTTTGAACTCCTGGAAGATACACTGCAAGAAGGTGAATTTGATGCTCTGGCGAAGGCCCATAATCTGAGAGCTTCGTTGCAAAGCGACAGAGAGCCTGTCCCTCCTTGTTTGTTTATATAGAACATGGCTACCTGATTGTCTGTCTGAACTAGGACAGTCAGGTTGACAAGGAGGGTATAGAAGACCTTGAGGGCAAGGTAAATTGCTCGCAGTTCCAGGAGGTTGATATGAAGGGTGGCCTCCTGTGGAGACCAAGTGCCCTGAGTGGAGAGGTTCTGAAGATGAGCTCCCCACCCTGTCTGGGAGGCATCTGTTGTGAGGGTTGCTTGGGGCAACAAAGGTTGGAAGGGGGCCCCCAACAACAGATTCTTGGTGGATGTCCACCATTGGAGGGACCAAAATAGACGGCTTGAGGTGAGTATTTGGTCGGAGAGCACTCCAGATGCTTGAGTCCACTGGGTGGCCAAGGTCCATTGAGCTGCTCTCATATGCAGACGAGCGTAGGGCACCACATGTACCGTGGAGGCCATGTGGCCCAGAAGTCGCAGCATTTCCCGGGCTGTCAAATGACTGCTGGACTGAGCTTGGGAGGCCAAACTCAGCAGGCGTTGGGCCCTGACCTGAGGCAGGTAGGCCCTTGCAGTGATGGTGTCTAACTGGGCCCCTATGAACTCGAGAGACTGAGTAGGGATTAGTTGAGACTTGGGAAGGTTTACTACCAGCCCTAGATACTGCAGAAGACGCCTTGTGCGGTCCAGGGAAATTTGGGCCTGGGACTGAGAGGGAGCTCGGATGAGCCAGTCGTCCAGGTATGGGAATATGAAAATTCCCAGGCCTCTTAGAAAGGCAGCTACGACTGCCATGCATTTGGTGAACACTCTTGGAGCAGAGGCTAGACCGAAGGGGAGTACTCTGTACTGGAAATGTTTTCCCTGAAACAGAAATCGAAGGTATTTTCTGTGGGATGGGTGGATGAGTATGTGTGTATACGCATCCTTTAGGTCTAGAGAACAAAGCCAACCCTGACTCTGAAGGTATGGAAGGAGAATGCCCAGAGAAAGCATTTTGAATTTCTCCTTGAAAAGAAATTTGTTCAATTCTCTCAGATCCAGAATTGGTCTGAAGCCCTCTGTCTTCTTTGGTATTAGAAAATAAGGGGAGTAGAATCCCGTCCCCTGTTGAAGAAGAGGGACCTCCTCTATTGCCCCCTGGGCAAGGAGGGAGGAGACTTCCTGACCCAAGAGGGCCAGGAGAGATGGGGGAGAATTGAACTGCTTCACCATAGTATAAGGAGGAAGGTCGGAAAAATGGAGTTTGTAACCCTCTCTGATGATAGAGAGGGTCCATTGCTCGGATGTAATTTGCTCCCATCTGGGAGCAAAGTGAGCTAACCTTCCGGGTATGGTGAGGGGCTCTGGTTGTTCTAGAGCCAGAAAAGTTAAGTTCTCTAGGGGCAAGTCAAAACCCCTGAGGGGGTGGAGCCTGCTGAGGCGTAGCAGACGCCGCAGGCTTTGACCTTGCCTGTTTAGGTTGCTGACGTTTAGCAGCAAAACGAGGCTGAGAGGATTGTTGGCCAGTATTTGTGGAAAATCTGGACTTCTTGTAATAAGGCCTCTTAAAAGACTTCTTCTTGGCAGGAGTGGAGGTAGACTTAGAAAGTCTATCTAAGGTGGCATTTTCTGCGTCCATTTGAGTGGCCTTAATTTGCCACTCCTCACCAAATAAGTTCTCACCTGTACAGGGCAGATTTCGTAAGCCATCTAGGACCCAAGGTTCTAGATCAGAAGCCTGGAGCCAAGCAAGACGTCGGGCTGCTATAGCAATGCCCGAAGCCCTACCAGCACCCTCAAAGGAATCAAAAGCTGCCCTGTTGGAGAACTTTGAAATATCCAAAAGGTGTTTCACTAAGGAAATGAACTGCTCCCTCTTATCCTCAGGGATAAAGGGGGCAAAATGCCGAACTTTTAGAGCGATTTCACTGAGAAACATGCCCATGTAAAGACTATAGGAATTAATCCTGGCTATAAGCATAGTAGCCTGGAAAATTTTCCTGCCAAAAGAGTCTAGAGTCTTACATTCTCGCCCTGGAGGAGTAGAAGAGTGCCTTTTGGTACTCTTTATCTTCTTCACTGCAGACTTCACCACAATAGAATGGTGAGGCAACTGAGTTTTTTGGAAACCAGGAGAAGGGGGACACGGTACATGGTGTCCAACCTGCGAGAAGAAGGAGACAATGTTAGAGGAGCCTCCCATAAGTCCATCAAGTGTTCTTGAAGGATTTCATGGATAGGCAGGGTAACTGCCTCTTTAGGAGACTTAGAGTATCCTAAAATATCCAGTTTCTTTGATCTGGGTTCCTTTTCAGAGGATGAAGCAATAGAAAGACCTTTAGTCATTTCTATGATGAAGTCCTGAAAGGACAAATCCTCTGGTGGAGACATTCTCCTTTTAGGAGAAGGAGGCTCCTCAGGAAGATCAAGGGAGAACTCATCAGAATCATCAGAGGAGTTAAAATCCTCTGAAGAAGCAGAGTATCCTCTATGTGCTTCCAACGCACGATACGCATACCGTTCGGTATCGACATCGGGCGTACCGGGTATGGGATCGGTACCGGGCAAAAGCCCGGATCCGGCATGCGGAACCGATCTGCGTTTGGAAGACGATGGCCTCGGTTCCGGTATGGAAGCCATTACCGGAACCGGACCCGGTACCACTGGCTGCGGTACCGAGGGCGTAGCAGCATTAATAAAAGCCAGAATGGCCTGCTGCATGACTTGGACAGTATTGCCCATAGACGCCACTGCTGCCTGGATGTCGGTACCGGTATGGGCCGGTACTCCAGAGCAGTACAACAGGTGATCTGTCGAGGCCGCGCCATCGATGTCAACCTGTGACCCCATGATTGCTTTGGAGGCCGGAGCCTCCCGCCGGGGTTTTTTGGCCTGGGCAGAATCCTCGAACTCAGAATTGAGAGCCTCTCGATCTTTAGAAAGAGATTTGCTTTTAGAGGATTTGCCCACTGGAGTTTTGGTTACCTGAGATCCATCCGGAGAGGAAGACCTGGATGACTGTGATGCTTCTGAAGGAAACAGCACATGGAACTTGTTGGCCCGGTTCTGCAATCCACGTTTCGACATCTGGGAGCAGGATGGGCAGTCCGGTATGGAATGGTCAGGTCCTAAACATTTAAGACACCATTCATGGGTGTCTGTAAGAGGAATGACAGCACTGCACTTGGTACACTTTTTAAAACCAGGAACTGGCTTCTCCATGAGGAGAATTTGTGTAGGCCTGAAGGCCTAACAAAGTACCAAGCTGTGCTGAAGAAAAGAAAAAAAAAATATATTATTTTTTTAAAGAAAGAAAGAGAGACCGGCAGTACCGGTTTCAGAATGGGGAAGGCAGGGGGGGCGGAGCTAGCCACTGAACAGAATGGACGCCTGAATTTTTGCTCCCGTTGCTGCCCAAGAATCCTGAACATATTCCGGTATTAAATTGAAGTTTGTACCCCCTACCTACATCAATAACACCGAAATATAGCTGGATGGCATCCCTGAAGCCTGCCCGGCTGGAATTTCCGCAGGGATCCGGCTCAGCAGCGAAACGATCCAAACCCGAAGTGGGTTCCCCGCAGAAAATGGCCGCGGGAGAGAAGGAGGGAGTGACTGCCGGTGGCCTACGTGAAGTGCTACAGGAATTGAAATGCGTTAAAGAAATGATCGCAGCCAATTCTAGTTCACTGAACATCATTCAAGAAGACTTACTGGAGGTAAAAGAGAAACTCCTCACCATCACCACTCGACTTAGTGCAGTTGAATTACAAACCCAGAAGCATGGCGTTGCATTAGAACAGCTGGGCCCTTTGGTCAAACGAGTCCGGCACATAGAAAGTCAGATTGAAGATCAAAACAACCATGCCCGTAGAAATAATATCCGCCTTGTTGGAGTCCCTGAAGGCACCGATCCGATTGGATTTCTGGAAAAAACCATACCGGAGATGCTGCAGCTTGTCTTTGCAAGGCCTTTTGAACTAGAACGGGCCCATCGAATCCCAACACACAAAGCTGAAAACACACGATACCCGCGCCCACTCATAATGAAGGTACTGAGATACCCACAGGTCCTGCAGATCTTTCAAGCTGCACGGAAAGCCGGATCACTGCAAATCCAGGGACACAAAGTGGCACTCTATCCAGATTTGAGCAAGCAAACGGTAGATCGGAGAAAAGCGTTGCTGGCCTGTAGACCCATGCTACAAAGTGCACAGGCAAGATACGGGCTATACTACCCAGGAACCATGCGGGTCACGCTGCATAATGAAACGAGGAATTTTGTTGAAGCTGAAAAACTGAAAACTTTCCTACAAGAAAAATGCGGTATGGAAACCTGAGGTCAATATTCTGATCTCTCACGCAGTGTAGAGACCTCAGCATATACTCAGGGGGTGCGGCCGTGCGTTCTCACAAATTTTAGAACGCCTTAAGCCTTGTTAAACACCTCATTGACTGTATTTCTGTTGTTCTAAATAGTTTTAATTAACCAGATATTTCTGCTTGAAATGTAGGGGTGGCAACGGGAGGTCGGGGTTGGTTACTGTTTCAGTGGATTGTGTTCACCTTATTTATTTATTTATTTATTTATTACAAGTTCTTATATACCGCACTATTCGGCATCAGCGCGGTTTACATTATAACATAAAGACCATAACAACAAGCTGTTTGGTTTACATCGAACAGGAGTACAAACTTGGAGAACCGGGGTAAACTATATACAAGAGATAATTACATAGAACAGAATAGAGTCTTAATAATATCAAGAACGGCATGGTGTGTTCATGAGTGGGTCACTTCCTCTGGTTCAATTGCTGGTAGGGTAGTATTGAAGGAAGAGGTGGTATTTGAGTGCCTTCCTGAACTGGAGTAGGTCAGTAATGGCCCTTATGTCGGAGGGTAGAGCGTTCCAGCATTTGGGTACATAGAAACTGAAGGCTCTGTTTGAGGTTGTCATGTTGCACTTTGTCAACGCCTTCGAGGTTGTCAGTAGGTTTACGGCTGATGTTCTTCTGGATCTGTTGGGGGGTACAGTGTGAATCAGATCTGTGAGTGAGGAGGATGAGATACCCTTGATTGCCTTGAATGATAGGACTAGGGTTTTAAAGATGATCCTCCCATGGATGGGGAGCCAGTGAAGCTGTTTAAGAATGGGAGTTACGTGATCGCTTCTGGAGGCTCCGTAGAGGACTCTTGCTGCGGCATTCATGGCCATCTGTAATGGGCTAAGAGTGGATTGAGGGAGACCTTGTAATATGGCATTTGCAAAGTCGAAGTGTGGCAGGATTAGTGCTTGGTATATGGTTCGGAAGTCATCAGGGTCCAACATGGAGCGCATATGCCTAAGCGAGCGTATTTTGAAGTATACAGCTTTGACTATGTTATTTATGTGATGTTTCATATCCAGACGTTGGTCCAATGTAACTCCAAGGTATCTTATTGCTTCTTTAGCTTGTAGGTCAGCTTCCTTGACACTGACGTGGGCTGGAGGGGTGAAGTTGGGGTCTTTGGAGATGAAGAGCACCTCTGTTTTTTTATGTTGAATGCGAAGGTTTTGTGATTGGAGCCACTCTGAGACCGAATTGAGGCAGTCTACCAACGGTGCCAGGTCTAATTGAGTTGTAGAGAAAGGCATATATAAGAGAATGTCATCTGCGTATATCAAGCAGTTGACTTTGAAAGATCTTATGATGTCGCAGATGGGCTGCATGTATATGTTAAATAGTAGGGAAGACAATGAGGAACCTTGAGGCACACCTTGCTTTTGATGGAAGCGTTTTGACTCTTCTGTACCGGACTTCACATATTGCCATCTACCATCCAGATAAGAGTTACACCATTCTAATGCACTGTTGCAGATACCTTTCTCTTTCAGTCGTCCGAGGAGAATTTCGTGGCTTACCGAGTCGAACGCCGCAGCGATGTCTAAGAAGACGAGTACAAATCCTTGTCGGATGTTGTTAATGCCTGTGATAATGTCGTTGAATAGGTTCGTGAGAAGGGTCTCGACCCCATGATATTCTCTGAACCCATGTTGGCAGTGATCTAGGGGAGCTGTGGTGTCTATATGATCTTGGATTTGCCGTTGTGCCTCCTTCTCAATTATCTTGGCTAAGAGGGGAATGCTAGCTATAGGCCTATAAGATTCGACCTTTTGCGGGTCTAGCTTGGGGTTTTTCAAAAGTGGCCTGATGGAAGTCTGCTTGAGTGCTGCAGGGAAGTACCCTGTTGTGAATGAGAGGTTCATTAGATTTGCAATGAAGGGGCTGAACGCACAACGTAGCTCCTTAATCCAAAAAGCTGGGCATGGGTCCGTTTGTGCAGTGGAGGTATTGAGAGATGCTATGGTGTCCTCGATGCATTTAGTGGATGGTGTAGAGAAGTTATTTAGTGGGGTTGCATTCGTTGGTTCTTGGAACGGGACTGTTGACACCTTGTTAGTTTGCACTATCTTGGATTGCATGTAGTCAGCGAATTTCTGTGGATGAATCTCACTGTGTTGTTCGGGAGAAGGTTCCTTTGAGAGGGATTTGACCAGGTTGAAGAGGTCACGTGGTTTATTCAGTGATCTCTTTAGGGTGTCTGTGTGATATTGTTTCATTGTGGTTGTGATTGCTTCACGGTGTGTGGAGAGGTGAGTACGGTAGGCGGTCTGATCTTCAGTGGAAAGTGATCTGCGCCAGCGGCGTTCCAGTCTGCGGAGTTGAGTCAGAGAGGCTCGCAATTCAGGAGAGAACCATGGGGCGGTGCTTCTTTTTCTCCTCTTTGTGTTATTGGAAATTGGAGGTTGTGATATGGCATGCAGATTGGAGTTCCAGGAGGTGATTAGTTCGTCGAGGTCTGGTATGGTTTTGTTGAGGAGTGATTGGGTCTCAGCCAAGATGTGTTCTCTGTTAAATGGTCTAAATCTTCTTGTGGGCGTCCGTGATGTGCTGTGTATGTTTTGGCTTCTGTGCAGCTTCTCATTGATGATGGGGATCTGGAAAATGATCAGTTTGTGGTCTGACCAGGGTACATCAACGATTGATATTGGTAGGTTGTGGTTTTGTTCAATGACTGTCTGAGGAGCAAATACCAAATCCAGAATGTTTCCCTTTATATGAGTGGGTTTATTGATAATTTGCTTGAGTCCCAGGTCTTCCATAGCACCAAGGAAGGCAATTGCGTGGTTTTGGGATAACGATGGGAGATTGAAGTCACCCATTATCCAATTTGGTTTATTGGGATTGAGGGTGCTGGCAGTAAGGTCAATAATGGTTGGGAGGTCATCTGGAGACGTGGATGGTGTCCTGTATAAGAGGTTGAGGGAGATTTGCTGGTTTGTAATGGAGAGTATGTCTAGATTGCTTGAGCTAGAGGAATCTGTTATGTGGAAGTTAAGGTCCGATTTGGAGACTATGAGCACCCCTCCTCCTTTTTTGTTTTCTCTATGTCTTGTGTGTATGGCGAAATTGGGTGGTAGAAGTTGGTTGATGAGAACGTTATCTTCAGCTGATAGCCAGGTTTCTGTGATCATGAGTATCTCTAGGTCATAGCGGGAAATTGTTTCAAGAACCACAGGCCACTTTTTGCGAATAGAACGCGCATTTATGATGGCACATCTTAGGGGTCGGTAGTTCGGAGGTTCTTCCTGGGTGGGTGTATTGGGCAGCTGGAGTGCTATGTGTATCAAATGGGAGCGGCGTGTGTTACATAGCGTTACAATGTTTGCCAGTTATGCAGTTATTTGTGTCAGTCCAGTCCAGTGCAAAACCCTCCACATACACGCAAAATGCAAGTACGCGGCAGACCTATCCATAGGATAGCTTTCACCTATAAGACAGCTTAGTCCAACATTGATGTCTAGTGATCTCCTAATGCTTTCGTTAAATGTAAAAGGTATTACTGGCCCGGTCAAGCGAAAGAAGATTTTAGCGTACTGCCAACAAAAAAAAGCAGATATTGCCCTCTTACAAGAGACACATTTAACAGATACTGAATCGCAGAAAGTAACCTCTAAATATTTCCAGGTGGCGGCCTCGGCCGCTGCCACTCAACGCAAAGGGGGGGTAATAAAAATATTAGTGCGCAAATTCCTGCAATCCGCCATTACCGGCACACAGATTGATCCGCTAGGTCGATGGGCCAGAGTGACGATGAAAATAAATCAACAGCTTTACACATTCTTCAATATTTACGCACCCAACCTCGATGACCCTAACTTTTTCAAACTGATAGCTAAAGAAGTTACAGCCGCAGCTCACACCAATATCATCTTAGGGGGCGATTTCAATGTCATGTTGGATCCACTGTTAGATCGCACGCCTTATCGGGCTGTAGACAAAGTCAAATCGCAGGCGATTCTTAAAGGAATCATAACAGAGCTACACTTGGTAGACCCATGGCGCCTACTTCATCCCCAAGAAAGAGACTACACATTTTATTCCATCCCACATAATACCCAAACAAGGATCGATTTCTTCCTACTGTCCACAGAGCTGATGCCTCAAGTGTTGTCCGCAGAGATATATGCTACAACGGTATCGGATCACGCCGCTGTCTCCCTAGTGCTGGATACCAACGTTACACAACATGTTCCGCCAAGATGGACATTTGATAAATCCCTACTAGCAGATGACTCCTTTGTACAGCTACTGTCAGGGGAAATTGAGACCTATTTTAAATATAATACACCTACTGATACCTCCATCTGGAGCTGGTGGGAAGGTTTTAAAGCGACAATACGAGCTCATATTACCACCTACACCATTAGACGGCGTAAAGCCAGGAAAAAAGAAAAAGATGAACTGGAACTCCAAATCAAAGCTGGGGAAAGGTTACTAGCCAAAAGAGCTGACTCAATGATATTGATTAGACTCCAAAAATTGCGATACCAATATAATGCTCTCCTCAACAAAGAAGCACTGAGTAGTATCCAGCTACAACGTAGTACATACTACTATGAAAGCAACCGCTCTGGATCCCTCTTAGCTCGGCAGCTCAAACCAAAGACCAGCAAGACCGCTATAGCGGCGTTGCAAGACAATTCCGGGGGCCTTCTCCTGAGATCTGACAAAATACTAGACCGCTGCAAAGAATTCTATGAGGAACTATATCGCTCGGATACCCAATGTAGTGACAAAGCCTTTGAAGATTTTGTCTCCAATATAGTAGGACCCACATTAACCAGTCATCAAAGTTGAACGCTGGAACAAGAGATCTCTGTAACTGAAATACAAGATGCGATCAAACAGATGGCTCGTGGCAAAGCCGCCGGTCCAGATGGTATCCCACTGGAATTCTATAATAAATATTGCATTCAATTGGCTCCCATGCTACAGATCTACTACAGTGGCCTACAAGATGAATCTCCAGAGATTGGAGCCCTGGCAGAGGCTGTGGTGGTAATTCACCCGAAACCGGGCAGGGATACACAAAAGATAGAGAATTACAGACCCATCTCTCTCCTAAACTCTGATTATAAAATCTATGCTAAAGTGCTTGCTAACCGATTAGGACGGATCTTAAAAGATTTGATACATGAGGATCAATGTGGATTTATACAAAACAGATCCACTACAGATAATGGAAGATTATTGGCACATGTACTGGCATCTGCCAAGACTAAGGACGAGCCCCTGATAGGGCTAGCATTGGATGCCGAAAAAGCCTTCGATCGACTGGAATGGTCCTTTCTATTTCGATCCCTACGGTGGTTTGGGATAGGAGAAAAGTTCCTAAAACGCGTTGAATTGTTATATACCAAACCCACAGCTCGAATAGCGGTCAACTCACACCTCTCAGCCCCTTTTCAGTTGCAAAGAGGGACCAGACAGGGTTGCCCCCTGTCACCGATGCTTTTTAATTTAGCCCTGGAACCCTTATTAATAGCGATCCGACAGAAGGAAAACATAAAAGGAATTGAGTTAGCTGATGGTCCCTGTAAATTGTCAGCATATGCAGATGACCTGCTCATTTTTCTACAACCATCAGACCTTCCTGACACACTGCAACTCATAGATGCATATTCAGCGATATCCGGATATAAAGTAAATCTGAATAAAACAACAATTATTCCTCTGAATGAACAGGTCAGCGAAGAAATGATGCGTGGATACCCCTTTCAATATGAGAAGTCATCCTTTAGATACCTGGGCGTGACCTATGGCACCACCTTGGAAGAGACTGTCGCAATCAACATTAAGATGTGTCAAGAAATTGTACATGATAACGTCTGCAGGTGGACCCCCCTTCATTTGAGTTGGTGGGGCAGGCTAGAAACGATAAAAATGATGTTGGTACCAAAACTCAGCTATATATTAAGTATGATTCCCTTACGCTTCCCGTCAGCCTTCTATAAGAAAATGAATAGTCAACTGATAGCCTTTTTATGGAACAACCGAGTACCTAGAATAGCTGCCTGGAAACTGAAGTTACCTAATGCACAAGGAGGTGTCCATTTCCCAGATCTCGGCTGGCTGCACACTGCCTCTCTTTTAAAGCAGGGTGCTCAATGGGTCGACTCTGACGACACGGATAAAGGACCTAGATGGTTGAGTGTGGAGCGGGCCATACATTCCCCCCTACCTACATGGCTAATGGTTGGCACAGTAGTAGACCAGACTGTACCACATAATGCTATTATCCGAGAAACACAGCATGCCTGTCGATTATTGGCATCATGTATCGATGGAGGGGATGACTTCGCCGCAGATATGCCCTTATGGCTGAACCCGCGCCTTATCATCGGAGGGAAGCCTGTCTTATGGAAAAAATGGGTGGAACATGATCTTATAACCATTGGACAACTGATCCATGGAAGTGCATTTAAAACCTTTGACAGATTAAGAACGGAATTCCGATTGCCTAATACATGCTATTTCCAATGGTGTCAGCTCCGACACTGCATGAGCAAAGCGGGTGTGTCACCTGTCTTGATACGTACTGGATGGCCACTGCGACAGAAACTTCAAGAATTACAAACAGATGCCAAAGCTGTTTCGAGATGTGTTGCGATTCTCCGATCCAAAAGTGACAAGACATGTTTTAAGATACAGTCGGTGTGGGCTACTGAAACCGGTCAAGATATACCTCCGGAAAATTGGGACACTTTTTGGGGAACTCAAATACGTGCCACGAGAGCAGCGTCTCTCACACAATCTATGTACTTTATAGCACATCGAGCGCATATTACACCGGCTAAGAAAATGAAATGGACACTACAGGAGGGAAATCGATGTTGGTCCTGTAACATGGAAATTGGGACACTGGCACATATGTTGTTCCACTGTAAATCCCTGGAAATATATTGGAACAGAGTATGGGAACGCATATCACAAATCCTCAACTTACAAACTCCTATCACTTATCGGATAGTAATATATAAATCCATAGCTCTGGAACCTACTCTGATGAAATGGGATAGTAAACTGCTGGACTTAATGCTCGGGATAGCGCTTAAAATAGTTCCAATACACTGGAAGAATCTCGACAAAGCTTGTTTCGAGCATTGGTGGAGTCTCTTAATCCTACACAAGACCTACGAAGAGATCTATATAGCCAAGAACCCATGGTCTGGTAAACTAAGTAAGAAATGGTCAGCTTTACAAAATTATGTTTGATGAAAGTGATTGATGGAGGCTGCCTTGTGGAATGGTCTCTGCTGTAACCACATTGAACGGAGAGAGGGAGGGTGGCGTGCTGGCATGGACTGATACTAGTTCTTGTTAAAGTTATTGTACTGTCTTGTTCAAGTTATTATATTCTTTTGCTATTTTGATCAATAGCATCTGCTTGTATCCTTTTATATCATGATCGTTTGTACTGTTATTTTATATGTTTAAACTGAATAAAAACTACCATTAAAAAAAAAAAAAAAGAATGGGGAAGGCAGGTACGCGGTCTAAAGAAAACAATAAAATTAACAATTTCTTCAGCGGTGACAGGAACACGACCTGCTGGCTCCGCGGAAAAAAAGAAACTGACGAGAGCTGGTCAGGAAGGCGGGAAGGCAGCGCGCATGTGCAGTGGGAGGCCCCAAAAGCTTTTAATCTGAAAAGCTGGGGAGCTTTCCCGCGCGGGCTCCGTCGGTACCGACGTACCCATATGTGATGACTTATTCCTGCTTGTTCCTGGAGATTATCCTGGACCCACTGCTTGAGATCTGATGCCTGTAACCAGGCCATTCTGCGAGCCTCAACGTAAACTGCTGAAGCTCTACTTGTAAATTCAAAAGCATTAAAAGACGCCCTGGTAAGCAACTTAGAAGTATTCTGGCCTTGCTTGATGAGTGTCTGGAATTCACTCAACATATACTCAAGAAGCAGGGGGGGAAACGTTTCCAGATTCCTGGTGACATCCTTCAGAAACATGCCCATGTACAGCATATAAGAGTTGATTCTGGAGGCTAGCATGCATGCCTGGAAGCATCAATGCGTGAAGGCATTGAGTGTCCTCGAGACCCTGCCAGGAGGCATAGATGAATGGTTCATTGGGCTCTTTATTTGGGCATCGCCGATTCCACCCCTATAGATTGGTGGGGGAGCTGAGGTTTTTACAAGCCGGGGCACTCTGGTACTCTGTACATGGTAGAGTTTCTTGTTGACAGGCAGAACTGTGTGCGGGGTTTCTCACATGCGAAGCATAAGATCCTGCAGGATACGATGCACCAATAAGGTAGCTGCCTCCTTGTGCGTGGGAGGGTATTGGAGTATCTCCAATTCCTCTGACCTCAGTACCTTTTCAGAGGCTACTGTGATGGCGAGTCCTGCTGCCATGTCACGTGTGAAGTCTTGAAAGGACACATCATCTGGTGGGGACTGACGCCGTTCTTGAGGCGGTGAAGGGTCCAAGAGGATGTCAGGAAGTTCTCTGGAATCGAGTGACCTCCCTGTCAGATTCTGAAAAACATGAATCAGAGTTCAGTAAGAAATCAAAGTATCAGTGGCCTTCAGTTCAACCTCGATGCTTCATGCCCAGAGGTATCAGAACCAAGGGCCATGGCGCTTTCAGTCTGATGGATACCAGGGGTATCGATAGATTCCAATGAAGGTATCAGCCTTGGGGGTTCTGGCAATGTTGGTTTAAGGGTTGACATCGGGCCCGATATGTTTGGCTGTAGGCTCGCTGCCGAAGCCTGCGCTCCTGAAGCTCTTGATATTATTGGTACAAATGCTGCCAGGAGTGCTGTCAAACTCCTCTTCAGAGCTAGCATGCGCTGGTCTAGAGAAATGGCCGATGTCTGGATGGAATCTACAGGGCTCTAAGCCACCGTCCCAGAATACGGAACTGATAGCTCTCCGGAGGTCAATGCCTCGGGAGTGTCCCAGAGCCCCACTTATGCTGTGGAGGACAGATCCTCCCGCTGGGGCTGTTTGGCTGGCCATTCTGCATCGGAAGCACCTCTAGGGGAGCTGCAATGCTTATGCTGGGACACTTCTCTGGCCTCGGTATCAGTCTTCGATGCTGATGCAGAGGATTTGGGAGTGACCAGAGACTTTGACTTACTTTTGTGTTTGGACTTTGAAGAAATCTGAGACCCATGAGGGGAAGTCTATGCCCTCGAAGTGAAAGGAACTGAAACACAGTCCAAGGCGAACAACAATCCAAATTGTCTGGCTCGGTTCTTGAGGCCTCTCTTTGTCATTTGTTGGAACAAAGGACAAGAATTGGGCTGATGTTCAGGACCCAAACATTTTCAACATCCGTCATGTTCATCAGTGGCCGAGGTGGTACCGGCACACTTGATACATTTTTTTAAACCACTGACTGGCTTTTCCATGCCTGAAAATGTTGTCTTCGAGATGGAAGATAAGGCTATGGCGGACTAGAGTCCTAGTTTAGTGGTGAAATATGCGATAAAAACCAATTTAAAAAAATTGAAACTAAAAAAATGAAAGAATTATCAGGACAGGTGTTGGATTCGACGGAACCAGCATCAATGGGAAGGCAGAAGCATGATGTTTCTCAAAAAAGAGATGTTTCGGTGGTGAAAGGATGATGTGTCCTACTGGCTCCTCAGAAAATGAAGAACTGAGGAGAGGAGTTGGGAAGGCGGGAAGGCAGGCGCAGTGGATTACTCCCAAAGGCTTTCCAATTGGACGCTGGGGAGCGTTTCCACACAGACTCCGTCGGTGACGTGAAGACTGCATTCCTGCTTGTTCCTGTAGATCAGCTCAAAGCCAAAGGTAGCGATTTATGCTGTGCGGTAGAATTAGCCAAATGCTTAGTTATGGCACACTTCTTCGAGTACAGCAGGGCCTTTTCCTCTGGTGCTGAGGTGTGCAAGGGGATGGGCGTAGATGCGTGCTCCCTCTTAGTTCTGCTGTTTTTTACACTTGACCGCTGGTGTGGTGGAAACACCCATTCGGTCCACATACTTTTCCTTTCTCTCTTCACTCTCCCCCAGCAATGTACTGATAGGACTCAGAGGGACAGGACAGTCTGCCAATCCACCGATGTCCTTTAAGAGAGTTACCATCTGTGAAGGCTTTGTCATAACTGCCTCAGAGGAAAACTTAGAATTAGCAATCTGAGCAGCAAAATAAGTTGAGAATGCACAGAGCAGAAGTTACAACAATAAAATTAAAGTATAAATTATTTCTCCTATGTGGAAAAGAATGTATCAGGAAAGGAGAGTTGAAAAACTGGCATGCAGCTAACTGCGGAGAAAAAAAAAAAGGACTGAACAGTGTCAGGACAGGTGTTGCTCAGAGGCTATAAAGAGAACCGTCTGGACGACGTCACCATCGTCTACCTGCATTTCCCCTGCTTGTCCACACAGAATATAATATACAGGGTCAGAAGAAACTCTAGTCTCCTAGTCTATCCAGGTCATATAATTATCAGAGATCTCCATGGGCCCAATTTCTGCAGTTATTACTCTAAAGGCATCTTTTAAGAATAAGATGTAATCTGGTATAGGCTTTGAATAACTGAGTATAATTTTGCTCAGTCGCATGTAGCTCTCTCCAGGAGTCCAGAAATTCTAAGGATCTGCATAAATATGAAACAACTTTAGCACACCTAATTTGGCAACCCTTGGAAGATGAAGATCTAATTTGGGATGTGTGCATTTGAAGTCCCAAGCCAGTATTACTCAAATTTCATTATCTTGCGGGAGCCATTTCACCATTTTCCAGAAATATATATGGTCACAGTCATTTGGGGCACAAGGATTTGACCATGATGATCAATTCACCATAGGCTCTGGCTTTTAGCAGTGGAAACCTACCTGTAGGATCTTTATTTTGTTTCAAGCTTCAAAAAGATGACATTTTACTTACCAGATAATTTCCTTCCTTGTGTCTTCCTAGGCCAGTCCAGACAAGTGAGCTGCATTCCCCTACCAGCACAGGTGGAGACAGAGAAACATTCAAGAGGATGTTTATGACATCACTGTGTCATTAATAACTTGTGCCCCTAGGGCATAATCCAGTATTTGTACCCAAGCATACGGTCAGAAATCATCAACCTCACACAATCTCAGTGAAGATTACAAGGTTCAACAGAAGTGGAACTATAACTGTACAGAGAATAACAGACCCAAGGAGTTTCCAGGGATGGGTTCGGGACTGGTCTAGCAGAATTCAAGGAAAGGACATTATCTGGTAAGTAAAATGTCACCTTCCATAATGTCCTGCTAGACCAGTACAAACAAGTGGGATGTATCAAAATTACAACTCCACTGAGCGGGAAGAAGACATGGCAATTTTAAATTCCTCCGAGTCAAAGGTTGTGTCCGCCCCAAATATAGACCTTCAAGCGATAGTGCTTGACAAAAGTGGAAAGTGATGCCCATGCTACTGCCTGACAAATGTCTGAGAGGACAAATGAGCTATGCTCCACCCATGAGGATGCCTGCACCCGAGTGGAATTTGCATATAAATCCTCCAGAAAAGACTGATTCCGCAAAAGATACAATGAGGCAACTGCCTCCTTGATCCAGCGCCCCAAAGTGTACTTGACAGTTGTGTCACCTTTACATGGTCCCGCAAACAGCACAAATAGATGGTCTGACTTGTGAGAGGAGTAGTAACCTTCAAGTACCAGAGAAGCACTCTCCGGACAACCACCAGATGAAGGTTCATGTCCTTCGTTTGGCACTGATCCTTGGAAAAGGAGGGCAGACAAACCATCTGATTCACATGAAAGGAAGATACCATCTTGGGTAAGACTACTTTTCAGAGTAAAACCAGCATTTATGATGTGGTTGGCTCAAAGCTCTTCGGATGTCTGACTGCTGATATAGCTGCGTATGAAATGAGAGTCAGAAGCTGCAAAGATGCCTTACATATTGGACATGGAACGTAGAAAACATGAACTAAGGGAAGTTGCAGGTGGTCAAGATAGAATAGTACACATTCCATTTCAATCTGTTGGGTATCAGTGAACTGAAATGAACTGGCATCGAGCACTTTCTATCTCATAATCACATTATACTATATTGGAAATGAAAGACAAAGAAGAAATGGTGTTGCATTTATAATAAAGAAGAAATGTACAAGAACTGTAATAAAATACAATGCAATTAGTGAACGCTTAATTTCTATTCGTCTATGAGGAATGCTCATCAACACAATTATAATTCAGGTTTATGCTGTAAAATCAGCTGCAGAAGAGGATGAAGTTAATGAGTTCTATGAACAAGTATGAGCTGAAATTGACAGAACATGCAAACAGGATATCCTGATAGTTATGGGTGACTGGAACGCAAAAGTATGCAACAAAGAAGGCAAAGTGGTTGGAAAATATGGACTTGGCAAAAGAAAAGAAGCAGGAGAAACACTGATAGAGTTCTGCAACACCAACAATCTATTCATCTCAAACATCTTCTTTCACCAACACAAGCGGCAACTGTACACATAGATGTCACCCAATGGATTGTACAAAAATGAAATTGTCTACATCTGTGGAAGCTTATCATAGTTCAGGAGGGAGCTATAAAAGAGGTGAATTGGCTCTGAACAAGCAACCTGTCTTTGCTGGTAGAAATACTAAAACAGAAAGTTTTCATAAAAGACTACCAGTCCCAGAATGCACCAGGTTACAAACAGCCTCTAGAAGAGCTGAAGTGGGGAAACGTGTGTTCAATCAGGAGAGCTATGAGGTAATCCCCAATCACTCATCTCCAAGGGCAGGGCTTGATTCAGCACACCTGGGCTGTGCTAGGGTGGAGTGTCCCTCTAAGCACGTTAAAAGTAAAGGATATTCTACACAGAGACAGAGCAGACAGAACCAGGAGAACAAGGAGAGACAGAAGCTGAAGCCATTGGAGTAAGAGAGAGGACTACAACAGCAGAAGCAACCTGGAAGCAAGAAGAGAAAGACATCTTGGAGGTCTAAAGAAGGAGCCCACAGCAGTACGTGTGTTAGGAGTGATTCCAGAGGCAAGCATACTCCATTAGACTGGAGGAAGCCAGAGGAGTGGGGTTATAAAGCCAGGAATTCCCAGACGGTACCTTTGAAGGAGACGGCTGCATTTGGAAGGGGCCCTAAGACCGGTGCAAGAAGGTATGTGAAGAGAGACCCAGTGTCCAGGGATCTTGAATGGAAGGCTGGACATAAAAGCTGGATTACTTACTGGCCAGGATACCTGGAGAGGAAACCTAACAGCAAAGGAAGCTTAGGTATGAACTTTGATCTATGCCCTAGCTCTTCTCCATGAAGACAGCAGGGAAACAAATATTATCCTGAGAGTGATCAATTAAGGAATTCCTCTGAGCCAGACCATGATATTGATTCCATGATATTTGAGGAAGGAGGAGATATATCAAATGATCAGAATGAATACATGGATTGCTCTCTGTCTAGGCTGCTGTCTTAAAGTAGTTTCTCACTAATACAACCACCACCAAAAGGAACTGTAACTTGTTCTTTTATCTACCCAGAAAAGTCTCTGCAAGAAAGCTTTAGGGTAGGATTGAGCCACGTAGAGAGAGTGAACCAGCAAAGGGGTTTGCAGCTGGCTAATTATTGGTAATTGAGCCAGGCACAAGTGTACGTGAGCTCTGGAAGGAAACTTCTCTTTTTTTGTGTGTGTGTGTGAATAGAAGAAAGTTATCCTTGATAAAGAACAGTTTCTTTGTTACTTTTGGGTTTTGTTTTTGCCTTTTGGGAGCACTGCTAAGAAGGTCATTAGCAGGAGCCATCAAAAAGACCTTTTCTGTTTCCCATCAAGGTCTTTATTGATTTATTGCTTAAGAGGTTCAGTTACCTTATAACATGTTTTGTTTTTCCTGAGTACAATACTGAAAGCAAGTGTCCTTTTGTGTTACCAAGTAAATCTGTGTGGGAGAATTAACCCCTTGAATAAAATCTATTTTTCTTTGCTTACACTCAAGCATCACAACTCATTATTTTGTGAACGGCTGATTCTGGTATGAATGAACTACAACCCCCACAATCCTTTGCAAGTCATAATAATATTTTGCCTTTGCCAAGACTGTGGACATTCACGACCAGCGCCCCCATTTACAAGTCAACAATGGAAAAGCTCTATAACATCAACAAAAACAAAACCTGGAGCTGACTATGGTACAGATCATCATCAACTACTAGTATGCAAGCTGAAAAAAGAGCAGGCCACTCATGAATGTAGCAAAATATGATGCTGAGAACATACCACCGGAATTTGAAGACTGCCTGTGAAATCAATTTACTGCTTTGGATATAAATGACAGAGATCCAGAAGCGTTATGAGATGACATCAAGAAAGTTGTGCTGGACAAAAGTGAGAAGTCTCTACAAAAGATGAAAAAGCAAAAACGCCCAAAATGGATGACCGAAGAAGCTCTGAAAATTATCCAGAAACGCAAAGAAGCTAAAGCCAGAGGAGAAAGAGAAGTAAACGCAGAACTCTGAGATTTCTAACGTGCAGCAAGATGAGACAAAGAGAAGTACTAAAATGAAGCATGCAAGGAAATTGAATCAGAAGCTCTTAAAGGAAGAACAAAATTGACTTTCCTAAACCTAGGAGAATTAAAGAAAAATATTCCGGCCTCGAATTGGAATGCTACAAGATGCTCAAGTATCCATGTTTAATGATGCTGAGAAGATCAAGAAAAGGTGGAAAGAATATAGAGAGCGCGTAGTTACTCATCTATAACAGGTGATCTCTGGGAACATGAGGAATTTAGTCTTCACATATGCGTGACGTCAGCACCGACAGAGCCCGCGCAGGAATGCTCCCTAACGTCCAATTGGAAAGCTTTTCAGAGCACTCCAATGCGCCTGCGCGACTGCCTTCCCCCACCTTCCTCTCCTCAGTTGAGTTTGTAGCTGAGAAAGGAGAGAAAAAGAAACCTTACAACTCCTAGGGAGGAGGGCAGGTTGTGAAGATTAAATTCCTGCTGTTCCCGGAGATCACTTGTTATAGGCAAGGAACTACGCTATCTCCAGGAACAAGCAGGAAAGCGTAGTTACTCACCTGTAACAGGTGTTCTCCAGGAGCAGCAGGAATCAGTCCTCACATATGGGTGATGTCGGCGCCGACGGAGCCCTCGCGGAGCAATTTTCCCCAGCTTTCAAAGAAAGCCTTTGGGAATTGCAGCACGCATGCGCGGTCTCCTTCCCGCCCAAGGGTGCCATCTTAGCCAGTCTGATGACATAGTTAAAAGACAGCATAAAAATTTGCAAAAAAACTTAAGCAGATGATTGCAACTCCAAGGGGAGGAGGGAGGGTTGTGAGGACTGATTCCTGCTGCTCCTGGAGAACACCTGTTACAGGTGAGTAACTACGCTTTCTCCAGGACCAAGCAGGAAGTCAGTCCTCACATATGGGACTCCCAAGCTTAAGGCTACCGGAGACCCCAAGCACAAAAATGAGCTCCCTCTAGCTCAGCGGCACAGAAGGAAGGAATCTTCACTGAATTATTACCCACCGGTAGCCCCCATCCGGGATGGAGGGTAGGAGTTGCTCAAACCTCGAAGAGATTTCGGAGGACTGCCTGTCCGAAAGCACTGTCCCTGCGGGACTCCCTCTCGAGGCAGTAATGGACCGCAAAAGTCTGGCTCGAAGACCAAGTAGCGGCCCGGCAGATGTCTGCCAACGGAACAGAGCGGAGGTAAGCCACTGACGTAGCCTTCGCCCGAACACAATGAGCCGTGACTCGACTTTCTAACGAGAGTCCGGCTGCTCCATAAGCCCAAGCGATGCAGTCAGCAACCCAGATGGACAGAGTACGCTTGGAGACCGGGAGCCCCAATTTATTGGGGTCAAAAGACACAAAAAGCTGAGCAGCTTTACGGTGCTCCCGCGTACGGTCAAGGTAGAAGTTCAATGCCCTTCTACAGTCCAGGGTATGCAGGACCGTTTCAGCTCGGCTGGAGTGTGGCCTGGGAAAGAAGGTCGGAAGTACCACCTCCTGATTGATGTGAAAAGGGGAGACCTCTTTTGGAAGAAATTTTGGGTGAGTCCGTAGGACTACCCTATTTTTGTAGAACCGAGTGTAAGGGGGATCAGACACGAGGGCCTGCAATTCACTTACGCGTCTAGTGGAAGTGAGGGCTATCAGGAATAAAGTTTTCCAAGAAAGAAAACGGAGAGAACAGGTAGCCATAGGTTCAAAAGGCGGACAGGTGATCCGCTGTAAAACCACATTCAGATCCCAGTCAGGTGCTGGCGGGCGCAGAGGTGGTTTAAGTAGAAGGAGACCTCGGAGAAACCTCGCTACGAGAGGGTCGCTGGAAAGAGGTCTGCCGTCCACCGGTACATGATGTGCTGAAAGAGCACTGAGGTGAACTTTGACGGAGTTGGACTTAAGTCCCAGATTAGAGAGGTAGAGCAAGTACTGCAAGATCACCGACACCGAGCAGGAGAAGGGATCCTGAGACTGCTGGGCACACCAAGCGGAAAAGCGACGCCATTTAAGGGCGTAGCATTTGCGGGTAGAAGGTCGCCGAGAAGCTAGGACGACCTCTTCCACCTCTGCCGGCAGTAGAAGGGGATCAAGGACTACCCTTTCAGCAGCCAGGCCATCAGATGTAGAGATCTGAGGTTGGGGTGTAGCAGGGACCCCTGATCCTGTGTTAGGAGATCCGGTTGAAACCCCAGAGGGAACGGATCTTCCACCGCTAATTGCAGCAGGAGTGGAAACCACGGCTGTCTGGGCCAGCGAGGAGCTATCAGGATCATGGAAGCTTTGTCTCGGAGAACCTTGAAAAGAGTTCGAGAGACTAGCGGGATGGGAGGAAAAGCATACAGAAGGCTCTTCGACCATGAGAGCAGAAAAGCATCCGCCGCTACTCGAAGGGGATGCGGCTGCCGAGAGCAGAAGCGAGGAAGTTGCCTGTTGAGAGGACTGGCAAAGAGATCCATCGTGGGGAGGCCCCACTTCAGGAAAAGTTTCTGAACTACCAAGGGATCCAGGCGCCACTCGTGCGGCTGGAGGATCCTGCTGAGTTTGTCGGCCAGGCAATTTTCTTGGCCTGGGAGATAAACTGCCCTGAGAAGAATGCCGTGGCTGACGGCCCAAGAGCAGAGCTTCTGTGCTTCCCGACAGAGAAGAAAGGAGCCTGTGCCTCCTTGTTTGTTCACGTAGAACATGGCAACCTGATTGTCTGTCTGGACAAGGACGGACTGGTGAGAAGTCAGGTGGGAGAAAGCTTTGAGAGCCAGACGGATTGCTCTGAGCTCCAGGAAGTTGATCTGCTGAGCAGACTCCCGCACGTGGTCCAGAGACCTTGAGTACATGCCCCTTGGCAATGCGCTCCCCATCCCAGGAGAGAAGCATCGGTCGTCAGCACTTGAGCCGGTTGAGGGGACTGAAAAGGCAGTCCGAGCACCAGGTTCGGCCGATGAAGCCACCACTGTAGAGAAGAGGCCAGCGGCCCGGAGACGCGCACTAAGTCGGCTAGACCGCCCGTGGCTTGTTGCCACTGCTTGCGAAGGCACCATTGAGCAGGCCGCATATTCAGGCGGGCATTGGGGGTCACGTGGACGGTGGAAGCCATATGGCCGAGTAGTCTCAGGAAGCGCCTGGCTGAGACCAGGGACTGGCTGCGAAATCGGCCGGCTAGGTCCATGAGCCGGTGAGCCCTGTCGAGAGGCAGGAAAGCTCGTGCCTGAGGAGTGTGCAGTCTTGCGCCGATGAACTCGAGATCCTGTGAGGGGAGCAAAGTGGACTTTGCGAAGTTTATGACAAAGCCCAAGTACTGCAGAAGAGTCACAGTGCGGTGTGTGGCTTTTGTGACTTCCGGAGAGGACGATGCTCTGATGAGCCAGTCGTCTAGGTACGGAAAGACATAGAGGCCGTGAAGCCGTAGATAAGCCGCCACCACTGCGAGACATTTTGTGAAGACTCGCGGTGCGGAGGATAGGCCAAAGGGTAGTACTCTGTACTGGTAATGATTTCCTGCCACCACAAACCTTAGGTATTGGCGGTGGCTTGGGTGGATGAGGATGTGCGTGTAGGCATCTTTTAGATCCAAGGAGCATAGCCAATCTCCCTGCTGGAGATAGGGCAGAAGGATTCCAAGGGTAAGCATCTTGAACTTCTCCCTCACGAGGAACTTGTTGAGGTTGCGCAAGTCCAGGATGGGTCTGAGGCCTCCTGTTCTTTTTGGTATCAGGAAATACCTGGAATAAAAACCTTGACCTCTCAGGTGGTGGGGCACCGGTTCCACCGCCTGTTCCTGAAGAAGACTTGCTAACTCCTGAAGGAGTAAGTCTCTGTGCAGAGGGAGTCGTGGAGGTTCTCCCGGGAAATAGGAGGGAGGGACCTGGTGGAAGTGGAGAAGATAGCCTTCTCTTACGACTTGAAGCACCCAGGCATCTGAAGTGATGTTGGACCACCTGTGGGCGAAGTGAACCAGCCGGCCTCCGGTGCTGGGAGGAACCAGCTGAGGGGGAGAGGCTATGCTGATGAAGTCAAAAACCCCCACCCTGCTGAGCAGGGGCCGGTGGTGCAGGCTTGGGGGCTTGCTGCCTACGGGATCCGTTACCCCGTCCCTTGGCCTGCTGACCCTGTGGGGAGCCGCGGAGGCCTGATATTGAGGGTAGTGTTTATAGGCAGCCGCCTTTCTCGGGTAAAAGGACTTCTTTCCCGAGCCCTTCTTTTTCTGGGAAGGGGCGGAGGTCTTCCTAGAAAGCCTAGTTCTGGTGAGAGTCTCCGTCTCGATTTGTGCAGCCTTTTCAGCCATGGGCTTGCCAAAGAGGTTCTCACCTCGGCAGGGGACATCGACCAACTTGTCCTGCACCCAGGGTTCAAGGTCAGACGACTGAAGCCAAGCCTGTCGGCGGGCACCGATGCCGGCTGCGGCCACTCGAGCCGATGCTTCAAAGCCATCATAGGCTGCTCGGGACATGAATTTGGAGCATTCCCGAATACCAGTAGTCAAGGCAAGGAACCTCCGCAAAGGTTCCTCGGACAGCCCAGCGGAGAATCCGGCTACCTCTTTAGCCAGGTCTCTGAGATACATGCCCATGTAGAGCTGGTAGGTCTGGACCCGACAAGCAAGCATAGAGCCCTGGAAACACTTCTTACCGAGGCCATCCAGGTTACGGGCCTCCCTGCCAGGAGGCACCGAGGAGTGCATCTTCTGGCTCTTAAGCCTATGCATGGCCGATTCCACTACCATGGAATGGTGCGGTAACTGTGCTTTTTGGAAGCCGGGGCTCTTGCGGACTCGATAGATGGAATCGACCCGCTTGCTTAATACCGGCGACGATGCCGGACTCTCCCACATGCGGAAGAGTAGTCGTTCCAGCATGGGAGGAACCGGTACAGTAAAGTGTTCCCTGGCGGGAGAGTCATACTGAAGGGCGTCGAGCTCTTCGGCTCGAGGCTCCTCCTCGGGATCCGCAGGGAAGGCCAAAGCCTTAGCCATATCCCTGACGAAGTCCGAGAACCGGGCATCCTCCGGAGGGGACTGTTTCCGAGGTTCGGACTCAGGTGAGTCCGAGGGGACACACCGAGTCCGAAACGAATCAGGTGACTCTTCCTCTTCAGACTCCCAGGCCGACTCTGAGGAGGAATCGGTGGGGTCGGCTCGGGCAGGCGTCGGCTGCCCCGACACCGAGGGAGTCGGCATCGACGACCTCGGTCCCGAACGGGAGGCCGAGGGTGACCTCGACCGAGGATCGACTCGAGTTCGCATGGACTCGAGGATCGGCTCAGTCTCCGGGGTCGACTTAGACGTCGACGTCCTGGCGGTCGGGGCAGCGGCGCCAGCGAGGCTAGCGATCAGTGCCCGCTGCTGGTCCATGAAGGCAGGAAAAAGACCGGCATCGAACCGAAGAAAGAAATAGAAATAAATTACTAAAATCAACTTTTTCAGCGGGGACACGACGGGTACGTCTGTAGGGCTCCGCGGAAAAAAGAAGACTGGCTAAGATGGCACCCTTGGGCGGGAAGGAGACCGCGCATGCGCGCTGCAATTCCCAAAGGCTTTCTTTGAAAGCAGGGGAAAATTGCTCCGCGAGGGCTCCGTCGGCGCCGACGTCACCCATATGTGAGGACTGACTTCCTGCTTGGTCCTGGAGAATGTCTTCTTCCTAGCAGGGTCAGCTGTAAACTCTGGGCAATCTCTTTATTGTAGTGTTCTCTGACTATAATTGAGAGGCCTTATCTTGCCAGTCTTTGCCAAAGAGGTTCTTCCCTTGCAGGGTATGTTGCCCAGCTTATCTTGAACCCACTGTTCAAGATCTGAGGCCTGAAGCCATGCAATTCTACAGGCCCTGATGCATAAGGCTGTGTCCCTGCTTGTACATTCAAAGCCATCGAAGGTGGCCTTATTGACAAATCTGGATACATTTTGGCTATGCTTGATTAGGGCAAGATAGTCTGCCCTCTTGTCATCTGGGAGGAGAGAAGCAAAGGCCTTGAGATCCCTGGATTCCTCCTTGAGGAACCTTCTCATGTAGAGAATATAGGGGTTAATCCCAGCCGAGCGCATGGATGCCTGGAAGAATCACTGCCCAAAGGCATCGAGAGTCCTCGATTCCCTACCTGGAGGATTTGAGGAGTGAGTCTTCGAGCTTTTGATTCGGCACATCACCGAGTCAACCACCATGGAGTGGTGGGGATGCTGCAGCTTTTGGAAGCCCGGACACTCTGGTACCCGGTACATGGTATCGAGTTGACGACTATAAGGTAAGACTGTAAGAGTAGTCTCCCACATACGGTGCATAAGATCATGCAGGATGCGGTGCACTGGCAGAGTGGCTGCCTCCATGGGTGCTGTTGGGTATTGGAGATCTCCAATTCCTCTGCCCTTGGCTCCTTTTCCAATGTTACGGTGATGGAGAGACCCTTAGCTAGGTCTTGAATGAATTCCTGGAAGGACATGTCTTCTGGAGGAGACATGCGTCGCTGTTGCGGCGGGGAAGGCTCCGAGGAAAGGTCCAGGTGCCCTGGGAATCAAGTGACTCTGCATCCATAACATTGGAATCAGAGGACTCAAAGTAACAACGGGAACAGTGCTTGGATGAATCTCAATGAATGTCGATGCTATGAGGTATCGGCCTCAGTAAGCCACTTGGGACGGATGGATGGAAGCGATGATGCCATCTGCATGGGCTTACCTGCCACTAGTGTCTATGTCGGTACCGGTGGGGCAGTGACTGGTGCCAACTGTTTTATGGGTATCAAGGCTGCCAGGAGAGCTGCCAAGCTCCTCTCGATGGCAAGTATGAGCTGCTCCATCGATGTTGCTGATGCTTGGGTATCGGTGGCGGGTATTTGCGTCACCATCCTGGAGGATGGCACCAGTAGCTCTCCAGAGGTCGAAGCCTCAGGGGCATCCTGGGACCACTCAATGGCTTTGGAGGACAGAGCCTCCCTCCGGGGCTGTTTGGCAGGCCGATCCTCCTCCAGGATAACGGCCAAGGGATCTCGATGCTTGGAAGGAGATCTCCCTCTGGAGGATTTCTCCTTCTTTGATGAAGACTTGTGCTTTGACTTTGCAGATACCTGCGATCCATGGGAGGAGGATGAGACCTTCAATGATGTAGAAGCCAAGGATACCGCATCCGAGGGCAAGTGTGTCCAATGTTTAGAGGCCCGGTTCTGTAGGCCTCTCCGTGTCATCTTTTGACAAAGGGGACAATCTTTTGGCTGGTAGTCTGGGCCGAGGCATTTTAAGCACCAGACATGGGTGTCAATCGCCGAGATAGTGCTGGCACGTTTAGCACATTTTTTTAACCCATTAGTTGGTTTCTTCATACTGTTGATAGAGGGTATGGTAGACTGTAAGGCCTAAGATGATGTGGAGGCGGCTGAAAATATATATATTTTTAAATTAAGTAAAAGAAAGAAAGGAAAGGGAAATGGTGATATCTTCAACAGTGCCAGCATCGATGGGAAGGTAGACGCTATCCACAAAAAAAGATGTTTTTTCTGCGGTGACAGGATTTGCTTCCTGCTGGCTCCATGGAAAACGAAGAACTGAGGAGAGGAAGTTGGGAAGGCAGGCATGCAGGCGTAGTGGATTGTTCCCAAAAGCTTTCCAATTGGATGCTGGGGAGCGTTGGTATAGATGTCACCCATATGTGAAGACTACATGCCTGCTTGTTCATGGAGATTTATTATACCATAAAGATCAAGTGGACCAACAGCCATTTCAACCTGTAGCTTATGACCAGGAACCACTAGTGATGAAAGAAGTCAATGAAGCAGCATTGAAAGCATTATCAAAGAATAGAACACCAGGAATTGTTGGCATTCCCACTGAAGTATTACAACAATCAGATGTGGCTGTTAGCATATTTACAAGGCTCTGCCAGGAAATTTGGAAGACATCAGGGCCAACTGACTGGAAAAGATCTCTGTTTATACCAATACTGAAGACAGGTGATTCGACCAACTTTGGAAATTATTGCACAATCGCTCTGATCACACATACCAGCAAGATTCTACTCAAGACCATTCAGAAGACTACAACCATATCTGGAACGAGAACTGTCTGAAGTGCAAGCACAGTTCAGGAAAAGGCGAGGAATAAGAAACATCATCGCAAATGTGAGATAGATTCTTGAAAAGACAAAAGACTACCAAAAGGATATATATATATATGTTTTATTGACTATGACAAGGCTTTTGACTGTGTAAGCAGCCAATACAAAAAGAGTCACAGAGTCCAAACACCAAGCAATGAAGGGGAGGTGATGATCAAATTTCCACAACACCTAAACATATATAAAACAACCAACTAGAGAAATCTGCTAATATTATTTAAAGGCCTCAGACAGGAGGGGGTGTGAGAGAAAAGTTAGCCAAATAGGCAGTAAGTCACAAGTCAACACCTGCTTTACTCAGGGCTGTAATTCACTTTCTTCAAAGGCTAGATGTCTAGCAAGCTTACAACCCCCCTCCTGTCTGAGGCCTTTAAATAATATTGGCAGATTTCTCTAGTTGGCTGTTTTATATGTGTTTAGGTGTTGTGGAAGTTTGATCATCACCTTCCCTGTATTTATTTATTTACATTCTCTTATATACCGTGCTATTCTGCATCAGTGCAGTTTACATTGAACAAACTGAAATTACATTGAACAGGGCATTATAACTTGGAGATAACTATTTTACAGGGAACATGGGCTATGGAGGGTTAAGTGGCTTGCCCAAGACCACAAGGAGCACCTGTGGGACTAGAAACCCCAGTCCTTCCAGCCCAAGGTTGCTGTCCTCTAGTGGGATTTGAACCCCCGACCTTCCGGCCTGAAGTACCTTGCCCCAACCACTAGGCCACTCCTTCACTCCACTGTATTGCTTAGTGTTTGGACTCGGTGACTCTTTTTGTATTGGCTGCTTGAGTGAGTGAGTCCCAGAGGATTTATTTCATGTCTTTGACTGTGTAAGCCATGAGAAACTGTGTGCCACATTAAGAAGCAGGGGTATACCAGAAAACCTTTAAAATGATCAAGAAGCAAAAAAGGTGTATGATAAGGCTGCATAGTTTTTCTCTACCATTTTATTTTATATGCAGAACAAATAATCAGAGAAGCAGGACTGCATGAAGACAACTGAGGTGTGAACATTGGTGGAAGACTCAACCACCTTCACTATGCTGACGATACCACATTTCTGGCTGAAAGTGAAGATGATCTGAACCATTCATTTTTCAAGATTAAGGAACATAGTCTTAAAATAGGCCTGCACCTTAATATAAAGACAAAGATCCTGACAACTGGCAAAATCAGTGACAAGCAGTCAATAAATCAGATGACACATTGCTCTTAGCAGAATAGCTATGAAGGACCTAGACAAGTTTCTCATGAGCAAAGATTTCTCTCTCCATACAAAGATATAACTTGTCAGTCATTGCATTTTCAATAACATCATATGGATGTGAAAGTTGGACAGTGAAAAAGATAAACAGGAAGAAAATCGATGCCTTTGAAATATGGTGCTGATGAAGAATACTGTGTATACCATGGACTGCCCGAAGAACAAACCAGTCAGTACTAGAGGAGATCAAACCTAAGCTTTTTTAAGAAGCTCAGATGACAAAACTTCGATTTTCATACTTTGGACACATCATGCAAAGAGAGACATAATTTGGGAAAGACATAATGCTTGGCAAGGTTGATGGTCAACGCAACAAAGGTCAGCAATAAGATGGATCAATACAATAGCAGCAGCTATGGATGCCACTCTGTCAACAGTGAGCTGCCTGACTGAAAACCAAACACAGTTTAGGACAACTATCCAGAGGGTTGCCATAAGTTGACACTGAGTCGATGATAACAACAAGGAAGGGATGGGCAAAATGCTTCAGGCCTGCTCCAAGAATGATAAGTAAAGGATCTGCATGATAACACCTGCAGCTTGGAAATATGCCTCACTGAGTATATTGCAACCAGGAAGACAGTCTTAAGGGTCTGATCTTTAAGCATAACCCACTTCAAGGGCTCCAAAGGTCCATAAACCATTATTAAGAAGGGACCCAGGATATCAATGCTTGACCCAGTACAAGTATTGTGGAACCTGTGTGTTTTGGGGAAACTGCTAGGTACGTATGACCTAGATTGGCCACTGTTGGAAACAGGATACTGGGCTTGATGGACCTTGATCTGACCCAGTATGGTATATTTTATGTTCTTAATATCAGGGCCTGGAGCACCAGGGATAGATATCACAAGGGAACAACTGACAACAGGAGAGGATGGAGGTGTCGTACCCCCCTGAAGTAAATGGGACACAGCAGGGTGTGAGGCAATGGACTGCCCCGCCACCAATCTTCTGAAATAGGATAAGACTGTAAACTGAACTTTTATGGAACTAAGGGAAAGACCTTTGTCTAGGCCATCCTGAAGAAAAACAAGCAAGGAGGGCGAAATAAAGACCTTTTCAAGTACATTCGTAGCAAAAAACCTGTGAGAGAGTCAGTTGGTCTATTAGATGATAGAGGGGTTAAAGGGGCACTAAGAGGTGACAAGGCGATAGCGGAGAGACTGAATGAATTCTTTGCTTCGGTCTTTACTGAGGAAGATGTAGGGATGTTACCCATGACTGAAGTGGTATTTAAAGATGCAGAAGAATTGAAGGAAATATCGATACATCAGGAAGATGTATTACAACTATTAGATAAACTGAAGAGTAGCAAATCACCTGGGCCGGAGGGTGTTGAAAGAACTGAAATATGAGATTGTAGACCTGCTATTAGTAATCTGTGAACTTTCATTAAAATCATCTGTAATACCTGAAGATTTGAGGATCGCCAATGTAACGCCAATTTTTAAAAAGGGTTCCAGGGGTGATCCGGGAAACTACAGACCGATGAGCCTGACGTCAGTACCAGGAAAAATGGTAGAAACCATCATAAAGAACAAAATTACTCAGCATAGATAGTCATGGCCTAATGGGAGACAGCCAACATGGCTTTAGACAAGGAAGATCTTGTCTTACTAATCTGTTATGTTTTTTTGAAAGTGTAAATAAACAGGTGGACAAAGGTGAGTTGGTTGACATAGTGTATCTGGACTTTCAGAAAGCCTTTGACAAGGTCCCTCATCAGAGACTTTTGGCAAAACTAAAGAGTCATGGGATAGGAGGCCGTGTACTATTATGGATCAGGAACTGGTTAAAAGATAGAAAGCAGAGGGTAGGGCTAAATGGCCAATTTTCCCAATGGAGAAAGGTGAATAGTGGTGTACCCCAGGGATCTGTGCTGGGTCCACTGCTTTTTGACATATTCATAAATGACCTGGAAAATGGAATAACGAGTGATAGTAACATAGTAACATAGTATATGACGGCAGATAAAGACCAACATGGTCCATCTAGTCTGCCCAGCAAGGTGGCAGGAGTAGGTGTGCCTACCGCTGCGTGCAGGTCACCCCTCCTCATGCCTTTGTTTAGGGGTGTACCCACCACGCTGTGCAGGTCACCTCGACTTGTTAAGATATCAGAGACAATTAAGTTTATTTTGATTTTATCTTGTTTCTATAAAGGGATCCACTGTGTCTGTCCCATGCCATTTTAAATTCCGTCACTGTATTTGCCCCCACCACTTCCATTGATAGGGCATTCCAGGCATCCACCACCCTTTTAGTGAAAAAGTATTTCCTGACGTTGCCTTTCAGTTTACGCTTTTGCAGCTTCATGTTAGTATTACAGCTTCCCCTTCTTTGAAAAATATTTGTTTGTTCATCAATACTCCTTAAGTATTTAAAGGTCTGTATCATATCTCCCCTGTCCCTCCTCTCCTCAAGACTATAGATATTTAGTGATGTTATTAAATTTGCAGATGACACAAAACTATTTAAAGTTGTTAAAACCCAAGAGGATTGTGGAAAATTGCAAGAGGATCTTGATAAATTGGAAGACTGGGCATCAAAATGGCAGATAAAATTTAATGTGGACAAGTGCAAAATTATGCACCTAGGGAAGAACAACCCAAACTATGGTTAGAAGATGCAAGGTTCCACATTAGGAACCACCACCCAGAAAAATGATTTAGGCGTCATTGTGGATAACATGTTAAAACCCTCGGCCCAGTGTGCAGCGGCAGCCAAGAGAGCAAATAGAATGCTAGGTATCATAAGGAAAGGAATGGAAAATAAAACAAAATATATTATAATGCCTCTATATAGTTCCATGGTGAGACCGCACCTTGAATATTGTGTGCAATTCTGGTCACCGTATCTTAAAAAGGATATAGCGTTATTAGAAAAGGTTCAGAGAGAAGCCACCAAAATGGTAAAGGGGATGAAGGATACTCCTATGAAGAAAGGCTAAAAAGGTTAGGGCTCTTTAACCTGGAAAAGAGACGGCTGAGGGGAGATATGATAGAAGTCTATAAATTAACGAACGGAGTGAAACGGGTAAACATAGATCGATTGTTTACGTTATCAGAATATAGAAAGACTAGGGGACATGCAATGAAACTACAGGGTAAACTATTTAAGACTAATAAAAGAAAATATTTTTTCACTCAACGTGTAATCAAACTCTGGAATTTGTTACTGGAGGATGTAGTAAAGGCTGTTAGTGTAGCTGGGTTTAAAAAAGGTTTGGACAAGTTCCTGGAGGAAAGGTCCATAAACCATTCTTAAGAAGGGACCCAGGATATGGTCGTTTTGTTATGATGTAAACCGCGCTGATTCTAAATAGCGCGGTATATAAGAAACTGTAATAAAATAAAAAATAAATAATAAATAAATATCAATGCTTGACCCAGTACAAGCATTGTGGAACCTGTGTCTTTTGGGGAAACTGCTAGGTTGGAAACAGGATACTGGGCTTGATGGACGTTGGTCTGACCCAGTATGGCATATCTTATGTTCTTAAGTCCACTACATTAGGTCTAGCCTGACACTTATGGCGCCAATTCTCAAAAAGACACCAGATGCACATATAGGCCAGGCTGGTAGATCCTCTCCTTGCATTTCCTAGATTATCTTCAGTGGTGGCTACACCCCCCCAACTTGCTGCAGGGGGTGCCTTTTCAGGTAGCTGCCCCCACAGTGGTGTTGACAACCGATGCCTCCTTGCAGGGCTGGGGTGCACACTGTCAAGGGAGCTGCACCCAAGGCCTCTGGTCCCCATGGGAAGCCCTGCAACAGATCAACCTACTGGAAATGCGGGCTATTCGCTTAGCCCTCAAAGCTTTTTCTCACTCCTTGGCCCACCAGTCTGTTCTAGTTCAGATGGACAACCAAGTAGCCATGTTCTATGTGAACAAACAGGGCGGCACTGGGTCCAGGCCTCTATGCCTGGAAGCACAGGCCCTTTGCTCTTTTGTCCTCAGGCACCAGATGTTGCTGAGGGCTGTGTATCTTCCTGGCCAGGAGAACTTTCTGGCAGACCGCTTAAAGATACCCTTACTTCGTCTGCTAGGCTCCCTGTGGCCTGCTTCCACTGAGTTCTGAGGCACCACTGTGCAGGCCTCATGTGGAGGCGGGCATTGGGGGTCACATTCACAGTCGATGCCATGTGTCCCAGGAGCTGCAGACAGAGCCTGGCAGGAACCCTCGGCAGACTGAGAAACCGGGATGCCAACTCCATGAGCCTTTGAGCTCTGTCCTCTGGCAAGGAAGCACTTGCTTGCAGAGAGTCCAGCCGTGCTCCTATGAACTCGAGGTTCTGGGAGGGGAGCAAAGTGGACTTGGCGAAGTTTATGACAAAGCCTAGGTCTTGAAGGAGTGTGACAGTCCTGAAGGTGGCCTGCCTAGCCTCCTGGTAGGTCTGACCCAGGATGAGCCAGTCGTCCAGATAGGGGAAGACAAATATCCCTTGAGTCCTTAAGTAGGCCGCCACCTCAGCTAGGCAATTTGTAAAGACCAGTGGGGCGGAAGTTAGGCCAAAAGGCAGTACCCTGTACTGATAATGGTTTCCTCCCACCACGAACCTGAGGTACTTTCTGTGGTCTGGATGAATGAGGATGTGAGTGTACGCATCCTTTAGATCTAAGGAGCATAGCCAATCTCCCTGCTGGAGGTAGGGCAGAAGTGTTCCAAGAGTAAGCATCTTGAACTTCTTTCTCCAAGAACTTGTTGAGGTTTCTGAGGTCTAGGATAGGCCTTAGGCCTCCTGTTCTCTTTGGCACCAGAAAATACCTGGAGTAGAACCCGTGCCCTTGTAGGCAAGGAGGTACCGGCTCCACCGCCTTGTCCAGAAGCAGACCCTGAAGTTCTTGGAGGAGGAGGGTGGTGTGCAGGAGAGGCCTCAGAGGTTCTCCTGGAAAGTAGACAGGAGGTAGCTGTTGGAAATGAAGCATATAGCCTTGGTGAATGATGCTTAAGACCCAAGCATCCCCTGTAATGGGTGGCCACCGGTGGGCAAACAGAGCTAAGCGACCTCCTGTGCAGGGATGGGACAGCAGGGACGGAGAGGCTATGCCTTGGGAGTCAAAAACCCCCTCCCTGCTGGGTAGGAGCAGGAGCCCGAGGCTTGGGGGTCTTCTGCCTACAGGGCCCATGTCCCTGCCCCTTGACCTGCTGCCCCTGAGGGGGAGCTGGGGAGGCCTGGTATTGAGGGAAAGGTTTGTAGGCAGACACCTTTCTCGGGTAGAAGGGCTTTTTACCCGAGCCCTTCTTTTTGTGAGAAGTGGCAGAAGTCTTTCTGGACAGCCTAGTCCTGGTCAGGTGCTCGGTTTCAAGCTCAGCCGCCTTCTCAGCCATGGGTTTGCCAAAAAGGTTCTCACCTCGGCAAGGAACATCGACCATCTTGTCCTGTACCCAAGGCTCGAGGTCCGATGACTGCAGCCATGCCTGGTGTCGGGCCGCGATGCCGGCGGCCGCCACACGAGCCGAAGCCTCGAAGCCATCGTAGGTTGCTTGGGACATGAATTTGGAACAGTCCTGGATTCCTGAAGACAAAGACTGGAACCTCTGCAAAGGTTCCCCGGAGAGGTCAGCAGAGAACCTGGCAAACTCCTTTGCCAGGTCTCGGAGGAACATGCCCATGTACAGCTGGTATGACTGGACACGGCAAGCAAGCATTGAGCCCTGGAAGCACTTTCTGCCGAAAGCATCCAGGTTCCGGGCCTCCCTGCCGGGGAGCACCGCGGAGTGCATCTTCTGGCTCTTCAGTCGATACATGGCCGATTCCACCACCATGGAATGGTGCGGCAGCTGCGCCTTTTGGAAGCCAGGGCTCTTGCGAAGTTGATAAATGGAATCGACTCGCTTGCTCAAGACCGGCACCGAGGCCGGTGCCTCCCACATCCGGAAGAGGAGCCGTTCCAGCATCGGAGGAACCGGCACAGTAAAGGCCTCCTTTGGAGGAGAGTCATACTGGAGGGCCTCGAGCTCCTCGGCTCCTCCTCGGGGTCTGCGGGAATCGCCAAGGCCTTGGCCATGTCCCGCACGAACTCCAAGAACCGAGTGTCCTCCGGAGGGGACCTACTCCGGGGCTCGGACTGCGGTGAGTCTGACGGGACGCACCGAGTCCGGAAGGTATAGGGGGACTCCTCATCCTCTGTCTCCCAGGCTGACTCATCCGAAGAGGAGTCGAGGGGCTCCGACCGCGCGGGTCGAGGTGGCACCCGCCCCAACGCCGGTGGCACCCGTGTCGACGCCCTCGGTTCCGAGTGGGAGGTCGAGGGAGACCTTGACCGAACACGACTTCGAGCCTTCATGGTCTCGAGTATCGGCTCAGTTTCCGGGGTCGACTTCGAAGTCGATGTCCCGGTGGTCGGGGCCGATGCACCAGCGAGGCTGGCCATCAGTACCCGCTGCTGCTCCATGAAGGCAGACAATCTGCACTCCAAGGCTGTCAGCCTGAGTCCAAGCTCAGGAGACTCAGCAGCCACCGACTCGGGCCCGGCGCCGCGTCGGCTTCCTCGGAGGAGAGTCCACGAGGACTACAGGACTTACGTGTCTGACGGTCTCCGGCTCTACACGAGGTACTTTGGACAGCTTCTCCTGCTCCAAAGGCCCGGGACAGCGGTCAGGGGTCTTAGACCTGGCACTCGTGGAACCAGGGACCTCTTCCAACGCCGCCCTCGTGAGCCGTTTCTTCCTTTTGCGTTCCCGGTCGGGGGACCCCCTGTCCGAGGAACCCCGGCGATGCTCGGGATCACACTCCCGAGACGTCGAGGCCTCAGACGAGGTCCGGGCCCGGCCGGAGGCAGAATCCGAAAAAATCCTTTCCTTCTGGTGCTGACGGCTTCGAAGTGCCTTGTTGGACATTTTGCCACACGGGCCACAGATCATGGGATCATGATCTGGGCCGAGGCACCGAAGGCAGCAGTTGTGTGTGTCGGTGAGAGACATTAGTTTCTTGCACCGATCACACTTCTTGAAACCACTGGAAGCCATCAGGGAAAAAAGGGCCCCCGCGAGGTCAAAAGACCAGCCTTCCAGGGAAAAACAGAAAAAAGGGCGCGAACGCCAGCCACAAAAGGCAAAAACCGAAAAATAGAGAACAGGCTCAATACCGGTGTACCGAACCCGGCGGGAAGGGGAACCGGCCTCGAACTCGGAGAAAAAAAAGCGAAGAACGTCAACTTTTCCAGGGTGACTAGGACGAACGTCCGAAGGGGTCCACGGAAAAAGAGAGACTGAGCAAGATGGCACCTTTAGGCGGGAAGGGGACCGCGCATGCATGTAGTATTCCCAAAGGCTTTCATAGAAAGCTGGGGAAATGCTCCGCATGGGGGCTCCATCGGCGCCGATGTCACCCATAAGTGAGGACTGACTTCCTGCTTGGTCCTGGAGAAATATCGATACATCGGGAAGATGTATTACAACTATTAGATAAACTGAAGAGAAGCAAATCACCTGGGCCGGATGGTATACATTCAAGGGTGTTGAAAGAACTGAAATATGAGATTGCAGACCTGCTATTAGTAATCTGTGAACTATCATTAAAATCATCTCTAATACCTGAAGATTTGAGGATCGCCAATGTAACACCTTTTTTTAGAAAGGGTTCGAGGGGTGATCCGGGAAACTACAGACCAGTGAGCCTGACGTCAGTACCGGGAAAAATGGTAGAAACCATCATAAAGAATAAAATTACTCAGCATGTAGATAGTCATGGCCTAATGGGAGACAGCCAACATGGATTTAGACAAGGAAGATCTTGTCTTACTAATCTGTTATGTTTTTTTGAAGGAGTGAATAAAGAGGCGGACAAAGGTGAGTCAGTTGATATAGTGTATCTGGACTTTCAGAAAGCCTTTGACAAGGTCCCTCATCAGAGACTTTTGGCAAAACTAAAGAGTCATGGGATAGGAGGCAGTGTACTATTGTGGATCAGGAACTGGTTAAAAGATAGAAAGCAGAGGGTAGGGCTAAATGACCAATTTTTCCAATGGAGAAAGGTGAATAGTGGTGTATCCCAGGGATCTGTGCTGGGTCCGCTGCTTTTTGACATATTCATAAATGACCTGGAAAGTGGAATAACGAGTGAGGTTACCAAATTTGCAGATGACACAAAACTATTTAAAGTTGTTAAAACCCAAGAGGATTGTGGAAAATTGCAAGAGGATCTTGATAAATTGGAAGACTGGGCATCAAAATGGCAGATGAAATTTAATGTGAACAAGTGCAAAGTTATGCACCTAGGGAAGAACAACCCAAACTATGGTTACATGATGCAAGGTTCCACATTAGGAACCACCACCCAGGAAAAAGATTTAGGCATCATTGTGGATACCATGTTAAAACCCTCGGCCGAGTGTGCAGCGGCGGCCAAGAGAGCAAATAGAATGCTAGGTATCATAAGGAAAGAAATGGAAAATAAAACAAAAGATATTATAATGCCTCTATATAGTTCCATGGTGAGACCGCACCTTGAATATTGTGTGCAATTCTGGTCACCGTATCTTAAAAAGGATATAGCGATTTTAGAAAAGGTTCAGAGAAGAGCCACCAAAATGGTAAAGGGGATGGAAGGATACTCCTATGAAGAAAGGCTAAAAAGGTTAGGGCTCTTTAACCTGGAAAAGAGATGGCTGAGGGGAGATATGATAGAAGTCTATAAATTAATGAACGGAGTGGAACGGGTAAACGTAGATCGATTAAGCACAGTTACTTACCTGTAACAGGTGATCTCTGGGAACAGCAGGAATTAGTCATCACATATGGGTACGTCGGTACCGACGGAGCCTGCGCGGGAAAGCTCCCCAGCTTTTCAAATGAAAAGCTTTTGGGGCCTCCCACTGCACATGCGCGCTGCCTTCCCGCCTTCCTGACCAGCTCTCCTCAGTTCGAGTTTAAAGCTGAGACAATAGAGAGAGAGAGGACAGGAAGATAGAGGAATAGAGAGACAACTCCTAGGGGAGGTGGGTGGGTTGTGATGACTAATTCCTGCTGTTCCCAGAGATCACCTGTTACAGGTAAGTAACTGTGCTATCTCTAGGAACAAGCAGGAATAAGTCATCACATATGGGGACTCCCTAGCTGAGATGCCTGGGAGATCCCCCTCCAAGGGTAACCATCTTCGGATGGATCTCAGGCATCCATTCTGGGAAGGTGGGCAGGAGTTGTTTAAGTATGGAACAGGTGTTTGAGGACAGCCTGACCAAACAAGGCATCCCGGCGGGAGTCCTTGTCCAAGCAGTAATGGGCTGTGAAGGTATTTATTTATTTATTTTATTTAACAGTATTTCTAAACCGCCTTATCTTAATAATCAAGGTGGTATCACAGCAAGCAATCAGGTAAAGTGTGTGTGTTGTACATGCAGTGAGGATAAAACTTAGTTGTGTGAGGGATGTGTTGGGTGCTTGATTTGTTTGAGCTATATACAGGGTGGGCTATTTACAGTGGTGCTAGAATCATATTTTATATATATTCAGTTGTTTGGGAGGATTGGAGTGCTGTTATCCATTCTCTTAGGTTATGTGATGTGACCATAGTGCTCTATGAACAGCATGGTTTTCAGTTGTTTTTTGAAGTCTTTGAGGTCTGGAGTTGCCCTTAGATCGTCCGGTAGATTGTTCCATATTGTTGGAGCAGCCATGGAGAGAGCTCTGTCTGTTGTGTCCTTGCGTGTGTGCTTGTACTCATTTGGGGTGCTGACTCGGTTGCGTGTTTGACTTCTTCTGGGACGTGCGCTGGTTTCCGGTTGTATGAGCAGGTGGAGGCTGTTGGCTGATGTGTGTTCTTTTATCTTGAATAGGTTTATGATAGTCTTGTATCTGATGCGAGCAATGATTGGGAGCCAGTGTAAGTCCTTTAGTGTAGGTGTGATGTGCTCCTGCCTTGCGGCTCCGGATATGATTCGAGCTGCAGTGTTTTGTGCCAGCTGTAGTGGTTTGAGAGCTTGTTTTGGTAGTCCGAGGTATATCGGATTGCAGAAGTCCAGTATTGGGGTTATCAGTGCTTGACAGACTGTACGGAAGTGTTCTGGAGCGAGGAGTGGTTTCAGTCTCCTGATGATTCGCATCCTGTAATATGCTTTTTGGATTGTTTTGTCTATGTGAGGTTTGAGGTTGAGTTTACTGTCCAGAGTAACCCCAAGGTATCTCACCTCCGATCTTATCGGTATCGTGGTGCTTTGTATCTTTATGTTTGGTGGGTGTGTGAAGCTTTGGTTTCGAGTGATGATTAAAGCTTCAGTCTTGTTGTAGTTTATAGCTAGATTGTTGTTTTGGCACCACTTCGCCATTTGGGTAAGGCAGTCTGCTATCTTAGAGAAGTCCGGGTTTTCGATTGATATGCACCGAGGCCCAAGTGGCTGCTCGACAGATCTGATCTATGGATACAGAGTGGAGATGAGCCATAGAAGTGGCCATGGCTCTCACATTGTGAGCTGTGACATGGCCTTCCAGAGAAATGTTCTTACTCTGGTAAGCAAAGGAAATACACTGAGCAATCCAGTTGGAAAGTGTGCATTTGGTGACTGGAAGTCCCAAATGAGAAGGATCAAAAGCCACGAAAAGCTGAGAAGACTTTCGATGTGGCTGAGTTCTATTGAGGTAAAAGGCGAGAGCTCTTTTACAGTCAAGAGTATGAAGGTTCCTCTCTGCACTGGATGCATGAGGAGCCGGAAAAAAGACAGGTAGATATACCTCTTGATTAAGATGAAAAGGCGAGACCACTTTAGGCATAAAGTGGGGATTCGTCCTAAGGACCACCTTATCATGATGAAATCTGGTATAAGGTGGATTTGCCACCAAAGCCTGCAGTTCACTGATGCGGCGAGCAGAAGTGACTGCAATAAGGAAAAGGACCTTCCAAGAAAGAAATTTCAGGGAGGTAGATACCAACGGTTCAAAAGGTGGCTTCATAAGTTGACCCAGAACTAAATTCAAGTCCCATGCTACCGGAGGAGGCCGGATGGGAGGCTTAGTGAGGGTTAGGCCTCTCATGAATCTTGCAATAAGAGGATGAGAGGAAACAGATTGTCCATTTATAGGTTTTAAGGATGCTGTAATAGCACTTAAATGGACTCGTACTGAATTCGTCTTGAGGCCTGCATTGGAGAGATGCAGGAGATAGTCTAGTAGAGAATTCAATGGAAGTGCCAGAGGGTCAAGACCCTGTTGGGCACACCAAATGGAAAAACGTTTCCATTTGAAAGCATAGGAACGCCTGGTAGAGGGTTTCCTAGAGGCATAAAGGATATCTTTCACTGGTTGAGAAAGATTAAACTCTTGAAGGCTTAAGCCTTCAGTAACCAAGCTCGGAGATGTAGGGACTTGGGGTTTGGATGCCACAAAGTCCCCTGCTCCTGAGACAGAAGGTCTGGTGCAGCTCCCAGGTCCAGGGAGGAGCCCTGGGAGAGCTGTAGAAGGAGAGGGAACCACACTTGGCGTGGCCAGCGTGGAGCAATGAGGATCATGGATCCGTGATCCCTCTGAAGTTTGAACAGAGTCTTGGGAATCAAAGGAATGGGTGGAAAAGCGTACAGGAATTCCTGACCCCAATGCAGGAGAAAGGCATCGTTGGCCTGAGCTCCCTGACACGGAGTCCTGGAACAGAACCGGGGAAGTTTGGCATTCCACGGACTTGCAAAGAGGTCTATGTCCGGGGTCCCCCATTCCTGAAAGATTCTGCATATCTGGTCCATATGAAGGGACCATTCGTGTGGGAGCAGAACTCGACTGAGTCTGTCTGCCCGAGAGTTTTGAACTCCTGGAAGATATACTGCCAGAAGATGAATTTGGTGCTCTCTGGCGAAGGCCCATAATCTGAGAGCTTCGTTGCAAAGCGACAGAGAGCCCGTCCCTCCTTGTTTGTTGATATAAAACATGGCCACCTGATTGTCTGTCTGAACTAGGACAGTCAGGTTGGCAAGGAGGGTATGGAAGACTGTGAGGGCAAGGAAGATTGCTCGCAGTTCCAGAAGATTGATATGAAGGGTGGTCTCTTGGGGAGACCAGATTCCCTGAGTGGAGAGATGTTGAAGATGAGCTCCCCACCCTGTTTGGGAGGCATCTGTTGTGAGGGTTGCTTGGGGCAACGAAGGTTGGAAGGGGGTCCCCAACAACAGATTTTTGGAGGATGTCCACCACTGGAGAGACCAAAACAGACGTTTTGAGGTGAGTACCTGGTCTGACAGCAGTCCCGATGCTTGAGACCACTGGGTGGCCAATGTCCATTGAGCTGCTCTCATATGGAGACGAGCATAGGGCACCACATGAACCGTGGAGGCCATGTGGCCCAGAGGTTGCAGCATTTCTCTGGCTGACAAGTGACTTCTGGACTGAGCTTGGGAGGCCAAGCTTATTAGCCTTTGGCCTCGGACCAGAGGGAGGTAGGCCCTTGCAGTGGTGGAGTCCAATTGGGCCCCTATGAATTCCAGAGACTGAGTAAGGATGAGTTGGGATTTGGGAATGTTTACCACAAGTCCCAGATATTGAAGAATACGCCTTGTGCGGTCCAGAGAAATCTGGGCTTCTGACTGAGATGGAGCTCGGATGAGCCAGTCGTCCAGATATGGGAAGACAAAGATTCCCATGCCTCTGAGAAATGCGGCTACGACTGCCATGCATTTTGTGAAGACTCTTGGAGCAGAGGCCAGACCGAAGGGTAGTACTCTGTACTGGAAATGTTTTCCCTGGAACAGAAATCTTAGATATTTTCTGTGGGATGGATGGATGAGTATATGAGTGTACGCATCCTTGAGATCTAGAGAACAAAGCCAATCCTGACTCTGAAGGTATGGAAGGAGAAGGCCCAGAGAGAGCATTTTGAATTTCTCCTTGAATAGAAACCTGTTCAATTCTCTCAGATCTAGGATAGGTCTGAAGCCCCCTGTCTTCTTTGTTATGAGAAAGTAAGGGAAGTAGAAACCTAACCCCTGTTGTGGAGGAGGCACCTCCTCTATTGCCCCTTGGGCAAGAAGAGAAGAGACTTTCTGACCCAACAGGGTCAGAAGAGATGGGGGAGAACTGAATTGCCTCACCATGGTATGGTGTGCTAGAGCCAGAAACGGCAAGTTCTCTAGAGGGAAGTCAAAACCCCTGAGGGGGTTGAGCCTGCTGGGATGTAGCAGACACTGCAGGCTTTGACTTTACCTGCTTAGATTGTTGACGCTTAGCCGCAAGGCGAGGCTGAGCAGATTGCTGGCCAGTATTTGTGGGAAATCTGGTCTTTTTATAGTAAGGCCTTTTAAAAGGCTTCTTTTTGGTAGGGGTAGAAGTAGACTTGGAAAGTCTATCTAGAGTGGCATTTTCTGCATCCATTTGAGCAGCTTTAATCTGCCAGTCTTCCCCAAATAAGTTCTCGCCTGTACAGGGCAGATTTCTGAGGCCTTCTACAATCCAGGGTTCTAGGTTAGAAGCCTGGAGCCAAGCGAGACGTCGGGCTGCAATAGCAATTCCCGAAGCTCTGCCTGCAACCTCGAAAGAATCAAAGGCTGCCCTGTTGGAGAACTTGGAGACCTCTGAAAGTTGTGTCACCATAGAAAAGAAGTCCGCCCTTTGATCATCAGGGATAAAGGGGGCAAAATTCTGTATTTTTAGGGCAAGTTGCCCAAGATACATGCCCATATAAAGGCTATAAGAGTTGATCCTGGCTATAAGCGTACTAGCCTGGAACATCTTTCTTCCAAAAGAGTCTAGGTTCTTACATTCTCGCCCTGGAGGGGTAGAAGAATGCCTTTTAGGACTCTTTATTTTCTTCATGGCAGACTTCACCACAATGGAGTGGTGAGGCAGCTGAGTTTTTTGGAACCCAGGCGAAGGAGGGACCCGATACATGGTGTCCAACCTGCGGGAATGGGGAGACAGTGTTAAAGGAGTCTCCCACAAATCCATCAAGTGTTCTTGAAGGATTTCATGGACAGGCAGAGTGACTGCCTTTTTAGGAGCTTTTGAGTATCCTAAAATGTCCAATTTTTTTGATCTGGGTTCTCTTTCAGAAGATGTAGTAATAGAAAGTGCTTTAGCTACATCAACAATGAAATCCTGAAAGGATAAATCCTCTGGGGGAGACATCCTCCTCTTGGGAGAAGAGGGCTCCTCAGGAAGAGTAAGCTCAACAGAGTCATCAGAGGAATTAAATTCATCAGAAGAATCTGAGTACTCTTTCTGTGCTTCCAATGTACGATACGCATACCGATCGGTATCGACATCGGGCGTATCGGGCATGGGATCGGTACCGGGCGAAAGCCGGAATCCGGTATGCGAAACCGATCGACGTTTAGAAGTCGATGGTCTCGGTTCCGGTGTAGATACCGGAACCGGGGTCGGTACCGAGGGCGTCGCAGCCTTAATGAAGGCCAGTACGGCCTGCTGCATGGTCTGGACAGTACTGCCCATAGACGCCACTACTGCCTGGATGTCGGTACCGGTATGGGCCGGTACCCCAGAGCAGTCCAACAGGTGATCTGTCGAGGCCGTGCCATCGATGTCAACCTGTGACCCCATGATTGCTTTGGAGGCCGGAACCTCCCGCCGGGGTTTTTTGGCCTGGGCAGAATCCTCGAACTCAGAACTGAGAGCCTCTCGATCTTTAGAAAGAGATTTGCTTTTAGAGGATTTGCCCACAGAAGTTTTGGTTACCTGAGATCCATCCGGAGAGGAAGACCTGGATGACTGTGATGCTTCTGAAGGAAACAGCACATGGAGCTTGTTAGCCCGGTTCTGCAAACCGCGTTTAGACATCTGGGTGCAGGATGGGCAGTCCGGTATGGAGTGCTCAGGTCCCAAACATTTGAGACACCATTCATGGGTGTCTGTGACAGAAATAACAGCACTGCATTTGGTACATTTTTTGAAACCAGGGACTGGCTTCTCCATGAGGAGAAAATGTGTAGGCCTTAAGGCCCAACACCGGGTACCAAGCTGTGCTGAAGAAAAATAAAAAAGTCTTTTTTTTTTTTTTTTTTGTATATAGAAAGAAAGAAAGACCGGCGATACCGGTATCGGTATGGGGAAGGCAGGTACGCGGTCTAAAGAAACAAACAAAAGTAACAAATTCTTCAGCGGTGACAGGAACACGACCTGCTGGCTCCGCGGAAAAAGAAGAACTGAGGAGAGCTGGTCAGGAAGGCGGGAAGGCAGCGCGCATGTGCAGTGGGAGGCCCCAAAAGCTTTTCATTTGAAAAGCTGGGGAGCTTTCCCGCGCAGGCTCCGTCGGTACCGACGTACCCATATGTGATGACTTATTCCTGCTTGTTCCTAGAGATTTTACGTTATCAGAATATGGAAAGACTGGGGACATGCAATGAAGCTACAGGGTAAACTATTTAAGACTAATAAAAGAAAATATTTTTTCACTCAACGTGTAATCAAACTTTGGAATTTGTTACCGGAGGATGTAGTAAAGGCTGTTAGTGTAGCTGGGTTTAAAAGGGTTTGGACAAGTTCCTGGAGGAAAGGTCCATAAACCATTCTTAAGAATGGACCCAGGATATCAATGCTTGACCCAGTACAAGCATTGTGGAACCTGTCTCTTTTGGGGAAACTGCTACGTACGTATGACCTAGATTGGCCACTGTTGGAAACAGGATACTGGGCTTGATGGACCTTGGTCTGACCCAGTATGGCATATCTTATATTCTTATGTTCCTGGAGGAAAGTCCATTAACCATTATCAAAGGGGACCAGGGAAATCCACTGCTTACTCCTGGGACAAGCGGTATAGAATCTGTGTACCTTTTGGGAATTTGTGAGGTATTTATAACCTGGATTGGCCAGTGTTGGAAACAGGATACTGGGCTTGAAGGACCCTTGGTCTGACTCAATGTGGCATATCTTATGATCTTCGCGGATAGGAATGTGAAACAAAGCTTCAACTCGATCCAGAGGCGTAAGAAACTCCCCACAGCACACCGCCTGGATCATTTACTGCAGCTAAGTCGAAGACTGGCCGAAAAGAATAGTCTTTCTTTGGCACCACAAAGCAGATGGAGTAGCGTCCCTTGCTTCACTCGACAGAGGGAACAGAGACTACAGCCCACAGGCAAAGCAACTTTCCCAGCATGATCTGAATGGCAGTTTTCTTGCCTACAAAACCACATTGGCATTTGGGACAAGCTCTCTAAATTACAGAACACAGCCATGCTGAATGGTGTCCAGCATCCAGCGATCCTTGGTGACCCAGGCCCACTCCTGGAAGAAAAGGCTCAGCCTGCCACCCACTTATTGCACCAGATGGGAGATGGAACTTCTGGAGGTGGTAGTCTCGGGCCCACAAGTTCCATGAAAGGACTGAATCCCCGACTGAAAACCAGAAGAGGAAGAGAAGGTGGGCTTTTCCAGGGCTGTACCTACAGAGTCCCGGGTACTCAGTGAGTCCAGGTAGCAGGAATGAGGTAAACAGGCATATGCCGTGGTGAAGGATTCACCCGTATGCTTCCTAGGCCCATTTGGCCTATCTTCTGAGAGGCGATCAGGCCTGGATTCACCCAAATCCTTAACCAGTCTCTCCAAGTCTGCCCCAAACATCTTCTCCTTAAAGGCAAGTTGAGTCGATCAAAACTTTTCTTTTCCACTCTGAGCTGTCTTTTCCTCACTTTAAAGCCGCTTTAAAAAACCATCTCTTTCAACAACCATTTAATCTCCCGCCTCAACCCTTCTGACTGATCAGTATGTAAGATTTCCCCATTGTGTTGTGTTGTTTCTGGATTTTCCTGTTTCTGTCTCTTTCTTTCCCTGACTTTTGCCTTCCTTTTATTGTCTTCTCTGTTCTTTTCTTTGCTCCTCTGTCCTTATTGGCTTTCCTTTCTTTTTCCTCTAGCAGTCAGGGTTGTAAACCACTTTTATGCTTCGGCCCATGCAGTATATCAAGTGCTCAAATAAATAAATAATATAAATAAGTAAGGTATATCCACCGCACAGTGGAGAAGCTATTGCCAACCGTCGAGAGAGCAATGTCCTTAGCTGCCAAGTGGAAGAGATCATACATAGTGGCTAACAGAAAGGCTGTCGCCGACTCCAAGATGGGAGTAATATCCTCTGGGGCGAGATACTGAATCCACTGGAGAAGAGCTTGAATCATCAGGTTCGCACACACAGCCAACGCCGGATTTTGATTCCTCAGGAGAAAATCCATCTTATGATCCAGGGAATCTTTTATGGTTGTACCACCCCTCCACTGGGGTGGTGGTCTACTTTGTGACCTGCTGTAACATGCGCATCCATTCTAGGCATGCTGGATCTGTGTTATGCAGTCCTCCTGTGGCAGGGTGTAAAGCCTCCTACAAACCGTCAGCCTCTTTATTAGAGTGGGGGGCAAGTCCCACTCCAAGTGGATCAGGCTTTTGATAAACTCCAGAAAAGGAAAAGCCGTTGTAGACTTCCAAACCCCTTGTAGGAGAAGATGGGTCTGTGGCTTTTGTTCCACTCCTAGGTGGTCAGTCAAAAGCAGAGCGGATGACACCAGAGCAATCAGAGCCGCTAGTTCGTCCTTCCTGAACAGGTGGATAATACTGGATTTGTTGTGATCACTGCCCAAGACATCAGGGCTGGACTCCAGGCCTTGGCCAAAGGACAGCTGATCCAAATCTCCAGACTCCAATCTTCGCCAAGATTGCTTAGATGGCAAGCTCAAGCTGGGCTTCAACTCAACTCCTGACCCTCTTCCCAGCGAGTGTGTAGATCCAGAGGCTCCAGAGTCTAAAGCTGCCATGCTTGAAAGACCAGGTGTGCTGCAGAAATGATAAGAATTCCTGGTAGGACAACCCGGAAACCAGGAGCTCCCTGCCAGGAATGTCACCCTTATTCTCGGGAGAAAGAGCCGTTGCCAAACCCTTGTGAAAGGGGAGCAGCCAGAGGTACAAGCGCTTGAACTCAAGGCCTATCGATCGTCCTTTTCCACTGTGTCATCCACCATCTCATACAGCAAAGATGACAAGGTGAGGGCAGCCATGTCTCCCCACTGCGGGAAGAGAGAGGGGCCCGCCAAGGGCACATCAGAAGCTTTCATGCAAGAATTGCAGTCACATAGTAACATAGTAAATGATGGCAGATAAAGACCAGTATGGTCCATCTAGTCTGCCCAGTAAGATGGCAAGAGTAGGTGCCCCTGCCACTCCATGCAGGCCACCCCTCCCCATGTCTTTGTTTAGGGGTGAACCCACCGCTCTGTGTAGGACACCCCTGTTTGTTGAGAATTTAGATAGTTAAGTTTATTTTGATTTTATCCTGTTGCTGTAAAGGGATCCACTGTGTCTGTCCCATGCCATTTTGAATTCTGTCACTGTATTTGCCCCCACCGCTTCCATCGGGAAGGCATTCCAAGCATCCACCACCCTTTCAGTGAAAAAGTATTTTCTGACATTGCCTTTCAATTTAACCCCTTGCAGCTTCATGTTATGCCCTCTAGTTTTACAGCTTCCCCGTCTTTGGAAGAGGTTTGTTTGTTCATTATTTCTCTTTAAGTATTTAAAGGTCTGAATCATATCTCCCCTATTCCTCCTCTCCTCCAGAGTGTACATATTTAGGTCTTCAAGTCTCTTCTCATAAGGCTTCTGACGCAGGCTCCAAATCATTTTGCCGCCTTCCTCTGAACAATTTCCAGTCTTTTTACATCCTTTGCAATATATGGTCTCCAAAACTGAACACAGTATTCCAAGTGAGGCCTCACCAGTGACTTATACAGTGCCATGAGTACCTCTTCCTTTCTGCTGGTAATTCCTCTTTGTATGCAACCCAACATCCTCCTGGCTTTTGCCACTGCCTTGTCACACAGTTTTGCCACCTTGAGATCCTCAGAAATAATCACACCAAGGTCCTTCTCCTGGTCCGTGCACACCAACCTCTCGCCCCCTATCGTGTACATTTCCCTTGGATTTCTGCTTCCCAAGTGCAGGACACTGCACTTCTTTGCATTAAATCTTAACTGCCAAGCATTAGACCATTCTTCCAGCTTTCACAACCTCAGGGGAGTACACTCTGTTGCAAATTTTCGTGTCATCTGCAAAATACACCAGAATTCAGTGACGAAGCCTTCTCTTTCCACAGGCCAAGTAGCACTTCTTAGAATTAGGAATATTGATCTCCAATGCCACAGACAGCCAGGCAATGTAGGCTCAAGGCATATAGGAATGATGTGGTGCATCACGTGCAGGGGACGTGCAGATAGTAGTAGCACACGCAGGCCATATTAACGCACACTAGAGTCATGCAGGGAACACACCACATTCTATAGATCTGCTGAGAGAGAAGGCATGCAAGAAGCACAAGAAAAAAGCGCAGGACGTGCAACCAGGCAGCTGAAGGATGAGGAAACTACCAATGCGAAGCCAACAGACGCCCCAAGTAGCCTTACCCACCTTGCGCACCACACAGTGGACAAGGTTGGGAGCCCCCACAAAACAAGCCAGATAGACAAACATTTTGGTACTCACCTCTGGGGAGCCCAAGGCAGGTAGGAGCTGTGCCAGGCTCAGCGCTACTCCCCTCTTGCCAGACCTGTAGTCACATAACCTCTGAAGAGCCTTCTTCAAATCTTCGGGAGAGAGTAGGGGAAGAAGGAGGGAGGAGGCAATGACATTGTATGAGGCTTGAAGAATCCTTTCCAAACTCTTTTCCAATCTTCTGGCGGCTCACCAGGTCCTTAACAGGATATGGATGCAGAGCTGAAATCAATTCCCCTCCTCCTTATGGTATCTGAAAAGAGCACCGATTTTAAGAGAGACTCTAGTGGAGCCTCCTGCGTCACACTCCACTGAGAAAGTCACCGCCTTTCAAGCAAAATTAATCTTTCCTTCTTCAGTCTATGTTTTTCCAGCTATCCTCAGAGCTGAAAAATAAACTGGATCATGCCCCTAGGGACACAGGCTTTTAATGGCATAATAATGCTATAAGAAGCCTCTGGAATGTGTCTCTGTCTTCACATCTGCTGGTAGGGGAACACTACCCACTTGTGTGGAGTCTATCAGGATGATATGCAAGTACTTGTTTGTGAATTAATATTGCTACTCCAGCTTTCTTAATATCAGAAGCAGCAAAAACCTGTGTGCCATCCAATCCCTTAAACTTCACCTATTGCCTTGTTCCACTTAATGGTATAAAAGATTTGGTTCTCTTTATTGGGGAACCAACTCCTGCTACATTTCAAGACAATATGTAAACGTTATACATAGATAACAGTAACGCATTTTATATAAGACATCAGATAAGGACACAAGGGAACTCACGCCCCATATAATTTGCAATGGGCATGTTGGACTGCAAAGATTTTTTGCAGGCTAGACCTAGTGAATTCCTAGCTTTCACAATAAAGAGGCTATATAAACTTTTTTTGTAATTTAAATTTTAACAACACGCATCTTAACATATATTACATAACACTGAGATCATACCATGAGATTCACAATTTTTCACTTCCAAAAGCGTAGTTACTCACCTGTAACAGGTGTTCTCCAGGAGCAGCAGGAATCAGTCCTCACATATGGGTGACGTCGGCGCCGACGGAGCCCTCGCGGAGCAATTTTCCCCAGCTTTCAAAGAAAGCCTTTGGGAATTGCAGCGCGCATGCGCGGTCCCCTTCCCGCCCAAGGGTGCCATCTTAGCCAGTCAGATGACATAGCTAAAAGACAGCATAAAAATTTGCAAAAAAACTAAAGCAGATAATCGCAACTCCAAGGGGAGGAGGGAGGGTTGTGAGGACTGATTCCTGCTGCTCCTGGAGAACACCTGTTACACATGAGTAACTACGCTTTCTCCAGGACCAAGCAGGAAGTCAGTCCTCACATATGGGACTCCCAAGCTTAAGGCTACCGGAGACCCTAAGCACAAAAATGAGCTCCCTCTAGCTCAGCAGTACCGAAGGAAGGAATCTTCACTGAATTAGTACCCACCGGTAGCCCCCATCCAGGATGGAGGATAGGAGTTGCTCAAAGCTCGAAGAGATTTCGGAGGACTGCCTGTCCGAAAGCACTGTCCCTGCGGGACTCCCTCTCGAGGCAGTAATGGACCGCAAAAGTCTGGCTCGAAGACCAAGTAGCGGCCCGGCAGATGTCTGCCAATGCAACAGAGCGGAGGTAAGCCACTGACGTAGCCTTCGCCCGAACACAATGAGCCGTGACCCGACTTTCTAAGGAGAGTCCGGCTGCCCCATAAGCCCAAGCGATACAGTCAGCAACCCAGATGGACAGAGTACGCTTGGAAACAGGGAGCCCCAATTTATTGGGGTCAAAAGACACAAAAAGCTGAGCAGCTTTACGGTGCTCCCGCGTAAGGTCAAGGTAGAAGTTCAATGCTCTTCTACAGTCCAGGGTATGCAGGACCATTTCAGCTCGGCTGGAGTGTGGCCTGGGAAAGAAGGTCGGAAGTACCACCTCCTGATTGATGTGAAAAGGGGCGACCACTTTCGGAAGAAATTTAGGGTGAGTCCGTAGGACTACCCTATTTTTGTAGAACCGAGTGTAAGGGGGATCAGACACGAGGGCCTGCAATTCACTTACGCGTCTAGCGGAAGTGAGGGCTATCAGGAATAAGGTTTTCCAAGACAGAAAACGGAGAGAACAGGTAGCCATAGGTTCAAAAGGCGGACAGGTGATCCGCTGTAAAACCACATTCAGATCCCAGTCAGGTGCTTGCGGGCGCAGAGGTGGTTTAAGTAGAAGGAGACCTCGGAGAAACCTCGCCACGAGGGGGTCGCTGGAAAGAGGTCTGCTGTCCACCGGCACATGATGTGCTGAAAGAGCACTGAGGTGAACTTTGATGGAGTTGGACTTAAGTCCCGGATTAGAGAGGTAGAGCAAGTACTGCAAGACCACCGACACCGAGCAGGAGAAGGGATCCTGAGACTGCGGGGCACACCAAGCGGAAAAGCGATGCCATTTAAGGGCGTAGCATTTGCGGGTAGAAGGTCGCCGGGAAGCTAGGACGACCTCTTCCACCTCTGCCGGCAGTAGAAGGGGAGAAAGGACTACCCTTTCAGCAGCCAGGCCATCAGATGTAGAGATCTGAGGTTGGGGTGTAGCAGGGACCCCTGATCCTGTGTGAGGAGATCTGGTTGAAACCCCAGAGGGACCGGAGCCTCCACCGCTAGTTGCAGCAGGAGTGGAAACCACGGCTGTCTGGGCCACCGAGGAGCTATCAGGATCATGGAAGCTTTGTCTCGGAGAACCTTGAAAAGAGTGCGAGAGACTAGCGGTATAGGAGGAAAGGCATACAGAAGGCTTTGCGACCATGAGAGCAGAAAAGCATCCCCCGCTACTCGAAGGGGATGCGGCTGCCGAGAGCAGAAGCGAGGAAGTTGCCGGTTGAGAGGACTGGCAAAGAGATCCATCGTGGGGAGGCCCCACTTCAGAAAAAGTTTCTGAACTACTAAGGGATCCAGGCGCCACTCGTGCGGCTGGAGGATTCTGCTGAGTTTGTCCGCCAGGCAATTTTCTTGGCCTGGGAGATAAACTGCCTTGAGAAGAATGCCGTGGCTGACGGCCCAAGAGCAGAGCCTCTGTGCTTCTCGACAGAGAAGGAAGGAGCCCGTGCCCCCCTGTTTGTTCACGTAGAACATGGCAACTTGATTGTCCGTCTGGACAAGGACGGACCGGTGAGAAGTGAGGTGGGAGAAAGCCTTGAGAGCCAGACGGATCACTCTGAGCTCCAGGAAGTTGATCTGCTGTGCAGACTCCCACGTGGTCCAGAGACCTTGAGTACATGCCCCTTGGCAATGCGCTCCCCATCCTAGGAGAGAAGCATCGGTCGTCAGCACTTGAGCCGGCGGAGGAGACTGAAAAGGCATTCCGAGCACCAGGTTCGGCCGATGAAGCCACCACTGTAGAGAAGAGGCCAGCGGGCCGGAGATGCGCACTAACTCGGCTAGGCCGCCCGTGGCCTGTTGCCACTGCTTGCGAAGGCACCACTGAGCAGGCCGCATATTCAGGCGGGCATTGGGGGTCACGTGGACGGTGGAAGCCATATGGCCGAGTAGTCTCAGGAAGCGCCTGGCCGAGACCAGGGACTGGCTGCGAAAACGGCCGGCTAGGTCCATGAGCCGTTGAGCCCTGTCGAGAGGCAGGAAAGCTCGCGCTTGGAGAGTGTGCAACCTTGCGCCGATGAACTCGAGATCTTGCGAGGGGAGCAAAGTGGACTTTGCGAAGTTTATGACAAAGCCCAAGTACTGGAGAAGAGTCACAGTGTGGTGGGTGGCTTTTATGACTTCTGGAGCAGACGACGCTCTGATGAGCCAGTCGTCTAGGTACGGAAAGACGTAGAGGCCGTGAAGCCGGAGATAAGCCGCCACCACCGCGAGACATTTTGTGAAGACTCGTGGTGCGGAGGATAGGCCAAAGGGCAGTACTCTGTACTGGTAATGATTTCCTGCCACCACAAACCTTAGGTATTGGCGGTGGCTTGGGTGGATGAGGATGTGCGTGTAGGCATCCTTTAGATCCAAGGAGCATAGCCAATCTCCCTGCTGGAGGTAGGGCAGAAGGATTCCAAGGGTAAGCATCTTGAACTTCTCCCGCACAAGGAACTTGTTGAGGTTGCGCAAGTCCAGGATGGGTCTGAGGCCTCCCGTTCTTTTTGGTATTAGGAAATACCAGGAATAGAAGCCTTGACCCCTCAGGTGGTGGGGCACCGGTTCCACAGCCTGTTCCTGAAGAAGACCTGCTAACTCCTGAAGGAGTAAGTCCCTGTGCAGAGGGAGTCGTGGAGGCTCTCCCGGGAAATAGGAGGGAGGGACCTGGTGGAAGTGGAGAAGATAGCCTTCTCTCACAACATGAAGCACCCAGGCATCTGAAGTGATGTTGGACCACCTGTGGGCAAAGTGGACCAGCCGGCCTCCTGTGCTGGGAGGAACCAGCTGAGGGGGAGAGGCTATGCCGATGAAGTCAAAAACCCCCACCCTGCTGAGCAGGGGCCGGTGGTGCAGGCTTGGGGGCTTGCTGCCTACGGGACCCGTTACCCCGTCCCTTGGCCTGCTGACCCTGTTGGGGAGCTGCGGAGGCCTGATATTGAGGGTAGTGTTTATAGGCAGCCGCCTTCCTCGGGTAAAAGGACTTCTTTCCCGAGCCCTTCTTCTTCTGGGAAGGGGCAGAGGTCTTCCTAGAAAGCCTAGTTCTGGTGAGAGTCTCCGTCTCGAGTTGTGCAGCCTTCTCAGCCATGGGCTTGCCAAAGAGGTTCTCACCTCGGCAGGGGACATCGACCAACTTGTCCTGCACCCAGGGTTCAAGGTCAGATGACTGAAGCCAAGCCTGTCGGCGGGCACCGATGCCGGCTGCGGCCACTCGAGCCGATGCTTCAAAGCCATCATAGGCTGCTCGAGAAATGAATTTGGAGCATTCCCGAATACCAGTGGACAAGGCTAGGAACCTCCGCAAAGGTTCCTCGGACAGTCCAGCAGAGAATCCGGCTATCTCTTTAGCCAGGTCTCTAAGGTACATGCCCATGTAGAGCTGGTAGGTCTGGACCAGACAAGCAAGCATAGAGCCCTGGAAACACTTCTTACCGAGGCCATCCAGGTTGCGGGCCTCCCTGCCAGGGGGCACCGAGGAGTGCATCTTCTGACTCTTAAGCCTATGCATGGCCGATTCCACCACCATGGAATGGTGCGGTAGCTGTGCTTTTTGGAAGCCAGGGCTCTTGCGGACTTGATAGATGGAATCGACCCGCTTGCTTAATACCGGCGACGATGCCGGATTCTCCCACATGCGGAAGAGGAGTCGTTCCAGCATGGGAGGAACCGGTACAGTAAAGTGCTCCCTGGCGGGAGAGTCGTACTGAAGGGCGTCGAGCTCTTCGGCTCGAGGCTCCTCCTCGGGATCCGCAGGGAAGGCCAAAGCCTTGGCCATATCCCTGACGAAGTCCGAGAACCGGGCATCCTCCGGGGGGGACTGTTTCCGAGGTTCGGACTCAGGGGAGTCCGAGGGGACACACCGAGTCCAAAAAGAATCAGGTGACTCTTCCACTTCAGACTCCCAGGCCGACTCCGAGGAGGAATCGGTGGGGTCAGTTCGGGCGGGCGGAGGCGTCGGCCGCCCCGACGCCGAGGGAGTCGGCGTCGACGACCTCGGTCCCGAACGGGAGGCCGAGGGTGACCTCGACCGAGGATCGACTCGAGCCCGCATGGACTCGAGGATCGGCTCGGTCTCCGGGGTCGACTTAGACGTCGACGTCCCGGCGGTCGGGGCAGAGGCGCCAGCGAGGCTAGCGATCAGTGCCCGCTGCTGGTCCATGAAGGCAGAGAGTCTGCTCTCCAAGGCCGTCAACCTGAGTCCGACCTCAGGTGACCCAGCAGCCCCCGACTCGGGCCCCGACGGCGTCGGGCCCGACTTCGGACCCCTCGGAGGCGAGTCCAGGAGGACTACAGGACTTACCCGAGCAGGCATCTCCGATTCCAAACGAGGTCGCTTCGGGAGATGTTCCTTCTCCAAAGACCCGGGACTGCTATCGGGGCTATGCGACCTGGCCCTCGCGGAACCAGGAGCGTCCACCGACGCCGCCCTCGCGGGTTTCGCCTTCCGACGATGATCCCCGGAGGGAGAACCTCTGTCGGAGGAACTCCGGCAATGCTCAGAGCTGGAGCCTCTGGACGCCGAGGCCTCCGACGAGGTCCGGGTACGGGTGGGATCTGCGAAGATTCTTTCCCGCTGATGCCGCCGACTCCGTAACGCTTTGGAGGACATTTTGCTGCAGGCCCCACAGATCAGTTCCTCATGATCTGGGCCAAGGCAGCGGAGGCAATTATCATGTGTGTCAGTGAGTGACATATTTCTGTCACACTGAACACACCTTTTGAAACCACTGGCAGCCATCGGGGGAAAAAGGGCCCCAGCAAGGTCAAAGGACCGGGCTGCCAGCGAAAAACCGAAAAACGAAACTGACAGAAAAAATCAGAAAAACCGAAAAATAAGAGAAGGACTCGCAACGGCGTCGCGAGTCCGGGCAGGAAAGAGACCGGCGTCGAACCGAAGAAAAAAGAGAAATAAATCACGAAAAATCAACTTTTTCAGCGGGGACAAGAAGACCACGTCTGTAGGGCTCCGCGGAAAAAAGAAGACTGGCTAAGATGGCACCCTTGGGCGGGAAGGGGACCGCGCATGCGCGCTGCAATTCCCAAAGGCTTTCTTTGAAAGCTGGGGAAAATTGCTCCGCGAGGGCTCCGTCGGCGCCGACGTCACCCATATGTGAGGACTGACTTCCTGCTTGGTCCTGGAGAATATATATTACATTTTCTCTTGTAACTGGAGTATTAGCCTTTATCTCCTGTGTACCCCAAGTTAACTGTACATTGCTATAACATATTGATTTATACAGTTCAAAACGTGACTCTATTCTCCAATTAACTATGCTTGGTATCTTATATTTTCCAACCTTCTCATTCTTTGTTATATATTTATATCAAATCATTAAATCTCTCTCAGAATCGTTGTTACTGTGTGGTCATTTTTCAATTACAAACTATCCACCCTCCCCTCCTCCCTCCCACCCCCCATGCTATCTTTTAGCTCCTTTATACCTCCATGAATGCTGCATCTCCAACCTTCCCTTTTTCCCCTATTTCCATTAGTGCTTTCCAGTATAGTCTGTTTTCCCTCCTCCCCTCCATTCCTCATACCACCTTCCATATTCCTTGGTAAGTCCGCTTTTGGTGTTGTCTGTAAGCCACTACACAGGTGCCCCACACCTAATCCAGTTTGTTCACCACCTCCCCCCCATGTTGGGACTTCTGTTTTTTCCACCTGGCCATCAAGACCATTTGTGTGGCTCCTATACAGTACTCAAGAAATGTTTCCAATTCTTTATGTCCACCCCCCCATACTTCTTTAATATTACCATCTCTGGAGTCATGCGGATCTGTACTTCAGTGATGGCCTTATACAATCCCTCCACTGCTACCCATAATGCCTTCACCTTAGGGCAGCTCCATACTAAGTGCAATAAATCCCCTCTTGCACCACAACCTTTCCAACAACTACTGGAGCTTGTCTCAACTATGGCCTGCTACTGGGGTCCAATACATTCTGAGGCGCAATTTTATACTATTTGCTAAGAATGATGTTCCCGGTGCTACCTTATGTGCCCCTTTATATATTTTCTTCTACATATCTTCATTCCACTCCCCTGATATGTCTTCCTCCCACTGCTTTTGGATAACCTTTCCTGTCTCTTTTGCCTCTCGGAGCACTTTGTATAGGATAGAAAGGAGCCCCTTCTGGTTAGTTCTCTTCTCCATAAAATCCTCAAAGGTTGAAGCTTTTATCTGTAAGTCCGACCTTCTCTCTTTTTGTTGCAATACCACAACTGGACATAAGCATAGTTAGTCTGAGTCCTTCAGTGCAAATGAAACCTTCAACTCAGCAAATGCCTGAACCTTCCCTTCCTGATTAATCAATTGTCCTACCTGGAGAAACCCTTTCTGAGCACACTCCTTATAAATATCCCCCACCCTGCCAGGGATAAATTCCTTCAATCCTTGGATGAAGGCCCTCCTGAATAGTTTCTTCCCTCTTAATAAGCGTGTCCGGTATTTTCTCAGAATTTGAAGTGTTGATCTCCTAAAGGGGCTGTCTATTTCCCTGCTCCCCCCGTCTTCCCTTCTGGGTCCCAAATTTGAGCCTCTAAGGGTTCCGTATTTTCCTGCACCATCCGTATCCACTGTGGGCTTCCCCAATGTCCCTCGAAGCAAATACGGCCCTCAGTTGAAAAGCTGCATAGTAGTTACTCAAGCTGGGGACTCCCAGTCCACCTCCCTCTTGGCTTCTAAACATCACCTGATGTGTCATCCTTAGGGCTTTCCCTTCCTATATAAATTTCATTATAAGGCCTTCTATGCTCTTTAACATAGCCTGCGTTAACATACATAGTAGAGATGCAAACAAATACAGGATCCTGGTGAGAATATTCATTTTTATAACTGCGATGCACCCACTCCATATCAGGTGAAATCCAGACAACCGAAAGAGATCTTTGCGGATACTGTCTATCAAGGGCTTGTATTTCCTTTCATGAGGATTGTCTTAACGTATTTCCTATTTAGATTCCCAGATAACGAAATGTTTTGTTCACCCATTTAAAAGGGGAAGCTCTTCAGCCTGTCTGTCAACTGTTGTGACAGACTGACCCTTAGGATTTAAGTCTTATTAACATTCAGTTTATACCCCGCCACCACACTATGGCTTTCATCATTATTGGTAGAGTGGTAAATGGCTTGCTCAATGTGAAAATGACATCTGCGAACAAGGCTATTTTATTCTCTTCTCCTCCTATCTCAATCCCTTTTATGTCATTATGTTGCCTAATATACTCAACTAGCGGGTCTATCGCTAAGGTGAAAAGTAGTGGCTACAGAGGACATCCTTGACATGTCTCTCTCTCTCTGTGAAACTATCTGAATATCCCTCATTTACTCTTATCCGACCACTTGGGTTAGCATATAGTACCTGAATCCCCCTCAAGAATTTTGCTCCAAGCCCCATTCGGTCTATTTGGAACATAAATTTCCACTCCGGGAGGCTATATAAACTTAAGGCACGTTTAACCATCAGTGCCATACTATAAAGGTGTTTCACAGTGACAGAGCCATATTTGTGTAAACAAAAATTCCCTTCTGTAAGTTAACACTCCCCCTCCCAAACTTCAACCCTAGAAAACAGCAACACACCAAAATACTAAGAATCCAAACTCCACTTCTCCATATGGCCTTCATGCTCATTCCTCACTTAGGATGAATCACATATCCACATTGAGCAGTGGCCACCCATAGTATCAACTTTATAGTTTCTGGCATAATGACCAATAGGTCCACTGGTGTAGTATTCTTTTTCTCAAATGATCTTCTATCTTGTGTTAGGCTGGGTACAGCACTTCACAGTGCCTTCAGCCCACATTATCAACCTGTGAAACAAGGAATTGTATACAATACTGTCGCCTCTGCTGCCAAATCCAGTATCATGGTTTTGCTCTCATGCTGGATATTTAGACATGCAGGTTATTGTGAAGTGCAGTGGATATTTTTCTTGAAGAGGTTAACATGGACTGCCAAAAACTCCTTAAAGTTTTAAGGATTACTTCATAATGATTACTGCCAAATTGAGGATTTATACCAAAGGAACTGTTTTTTCCTGTAGGCTCATAGTATAGTAGTTGTATGTGAAGTTCAGTAGACATGCTATCACTACATGAGGTCAGCATTCATCAGGCTTTGGGCTTATTCACTGGGTTCTTGATATACAATTTATATTAAAGATCTAGTAGCTCCCATATGTGCCACCTCTCCAACTTAGTCCTCAAGATTGGCATAAACAGGACAAAGATCTATCATCTCACAGTGCCCTACTACAAGCATCTGAGAAAGAGGTTAATAACTTGGAAAACAGGTCACAATGGAATAACCTATAATTTGTTGGCTTCCCAGAAGCAATAGTGGGCCCAGATATTCTCTGCTCAACAGCTTCAATGCATTGTCCAACATCAGCTACTGTTTTTAAGTTTGCTGTCGCAGATACTGATTCAAATGTGACAGCTCTCAGTTAGGGGAGGCTGCCACAGAAATCAGCAAGGCATGCTTTCACTAATGCCCTGCATTATGCGATCTCTTAAATTATACATTTATACAATTTCAACTAGTCAATTCCATCCACTTACCTATAAGTTTGAAGCAGAGGCAAATTCCATTACAGATTAAATAAAAAACAAAACACGTAGGGCTGTTTTAGAAACCTTATTTGTTATTTACATGTGTAACGTAAATAAGACCCATTAGATGTGTAAATCGCATCCACATGTAAAAAGCCATTTTAGAAAGGGCCAATTTTACACATGGATGTCCATATGTCTGTGTTGCATGGGGACATATCAGGGGTGTGGGCTGGGCAGCACCAAAATCTTTACGTGTATCCCCACATTCATATATGGGATGCACGTGTAAGACTAAAATTTGTCCACATCTGGATTTGCACCTGTTCCCCTGCTCACAGACAAGAATATGGGAAAAATGCTCCTTTTGCCCTTCCCTTTACAGAGGGGATTATAGGGGATATCTCCAATGTTTAATTCCCTCTCAATTACAATAAGGGAAAGATATAAATGTCTTGAATTAACTAAAGAAACCTCCATGTCTAGATTTGCAAAATGGCAAAGATACATGTGCCAGTGTAGACATCTATATGTAGCAGTTGTAAAATGCCTGCACTTATATGTATAATTTGCAGGGTTTCCAACATTGACTTCTCTCATATGTATCTATAAAATGGCTCCTAGTGCTGCACGTGGATGCCCATCCCCATGCGTTTCTGCATTTCCTTCTTTTGATATCAAATGCACATCCACAGTGAGGGGCAGAGTTATTTGATTTTACATTGGACCTACATGTGCTCACGCTCTCCTCTAAAACTGACATAGATTTGCAAATGTTTTACTTCGATGTCACTGCAACCACATAAACGGCCTTTCTAAAAGTGACATTTTACTTACCAGATATTATCTTTTCCTTGAGTCCTGCTAGACCAGTCCAGACAAGTGAGTCGTGTCCCCCTACCAGCAGATGTGGAGACAGGAAATTTAACAGGCTTTTCATTACATCATCATCATGCCATATCAGCCAGAACCCTTAGAGGGCATCTTCAATATTCATATCAAAGCATATGGTGAAGAACCTCAGATCTCACACAATCTCGGTGAAGATAATCAGGCTCAATAGAACAATAACCATAACAATGTACAGGACCAGCTTCAAAGAAAGGCTTGTCAGAAAAGTATGAGCCAGCAGGGTCAACCATAGAGAATAGCAGACCAAGCAGTTATCCATGGCAGGTCCTGAACTGTCTAGCAGGACTCAAGGAAAAGACATTATCTAGTAATTAAAATGTCACCTTCCATATTGTCCTGCTAGACCAGTCCAGATACGTGGGATGTACCAAAAGCTACCATTCCACTGAACAGGAAAAAGACACGTAGCTTTTAAGAAACCTGAGCCAAAGTCCAGGGTCCACCCAAACATGGACATCAAAGTGGTACTACTTGACAAAAGTGAAAAGTGATACCCCACCTTCCTGCCCGACAAAAGTATGGAGGGGTTACAGAGCTACACTCCGTGCACAAGGCCACTAGCACCCGAGTAGAATGCACATGCAAATCCCTCAATAACCGGCCGGTTCCACAACAGAAACATGGAGGCAATCGGCTCCTTGATCTAGCGCCCCAAAGAAGACTTGGCAGCCATGTTACCTTTACGTGGTCCTGCGAAGAGTATAAATAGATTGTCCGACTTACAGAAAGCATAGTTACTCACTTGTAGCAGATGTTCTCCGGGAACAGCAGGCATAAGTCCTCACATATGGGTAACGTCAGCACTGACAGAGCCTGTGCAATATCCATTCCCTAACTTTCACAGAAAGCCTTTGCAAGTTCTACCATGCATGCATGGTCACCTTCCCGCACAAAGGTGCCATCTTACCTCAGTATGATGACATGACATAACTTAAAGAAGCATAAAAAGAAAAAACAACTTCATGGAGAAGAGGGAGGGTTGCGAGGACTGATTCCTGCTGTTCCCAGAGAACACCTACTACAGGTGAGTAACTATGCTTTCTCTGGGAACAAGCAGAAAGTCAGTCCTCACATATAGGACTCCCAAGCTACAGGCTACTGAAAAAAACCTGTAAAAAGGCCACATTTGACCGAAAAAAATTGAATTGTGAATGCTAGTGGAGAGCGCAGATTGGCCCCAAGACCTCCAAATATGATTCAAGTGTTGACCAGGGAGGCAGTTCTTCGGTAGCCTGGGCTCACAGAAGGGTTGGAGGGAAGGAGCTGAATTAATCCCCAAACGGATGATGAAGTACCGCCTGGCCAAAGGCGCTGTCATGCCAGGAGTCTGCCTCCATTCAGTAATATCTGGTAAAGGTATGGACTGAGGACTAGGTGACTGTCCGGCAGATCTTCGACAAGGAGCCGGAACGCAAGTTTAGCCACTGAGGCTGCCATCGCTTACAGGTTGTGAGCAGTGAGAGACCAGCCTGTGCATAGGTTAAGGAGATGCAGTCTGCCACCCAGGTGGACAGGGTATGCTTAGAGATCGCAACCCTAAGCCTGTTGGGGTCAAAGGTGATAAAGAGCTGCATGGAGTGGCAATGGGCTTTTACAATTTAGAGTGTGAAGCATGGCCTCCGCCTGACTCGTATAAGATCGGGGAAAAAATGTAGGAAGAACTACCTCTTGGTTCAAATGAAAGGGGGGAACCACCTTAGGTAGGAACCGGGGATGTGTGCACAAGACCACCCTATTCCTGTGAAACCTGGTGTAAAGAGCATGTGCCACCAATGCCTGCAGCTCACTGACCCTGTGGGCAGAGATGAGAGCCACCAGGGAAACCACTTTCCAACAGAGGTACTTGGGGTGAAACGAGGCCAGTGGCTCGAAGGGTGGAACCATAAGTTTACTGAGAACCACATTCAGGTTCCAGGCCGTCCCTGGGGGATGAATGGGAGGCCATATGAGCAAGAGATCCCACATAAAGTGGCCCATCAGCAGATGGAAGGACAGGGGTTGCCTGTCCAAACGATGGTGTGCTTGGGGCGCATTGAGGTGCACCCTCACTGAGTTGGATCAAGCTAGCTTGGGAAAGGTACAGCAAGTACTGCAACACTGTTGGTACTGACTAGGAAAAGGGGTTGATAACCCAGATCCATGCACCAGAGAATTTGTGCTATTTGAAGGCGTATACTCGCCTCGTGGAATCCTTGTGGGATACCAGGAGGACATCCTTAACCTCCCAGGGCAGATGAAATTGGCCAAGGGCTACCCTTTCAGCAGTCAGGCCTTCAGGGCAAAGAACCTGAAGTTGGGGTTCAGGAGAGAGCTGTCCTCCTGCAATATCAAGTCCAGGGCACGGCCCAGCGCAAACAGCATCGCCTGAGAGAGATGGAGCAGCAGGGAAAACCACAGCTGCCATGCCCACCTAGGGGTTATGAAAATCGCAAAGGTCCGATCCCGTTGAATCTTGAGAAGTGTCTTGGAGACCAGAGGGGTCAGAGGGTATGCGTACAGTAGCCCCTTGCTCCGTGACAGGAGGAATGCATTGGCCACTACTCAATACGGGGCCAGTATCCTGGAGCATGCCACTTGAGGATTCAGCCTCCACTCGTGAGGCTGGAGAACCCGACGGAGGTGATCCGCGAGGACATTCTCCTGTCCTGAAAGGTACACCGCCTGAAGGAGTATACCCTTCTCCTGGGTGAAGTTCCAGAGACGAATCACATCCTTGCACAAGAGCTACAACTCATTGCTTCCCTGTCTGTCGAGAAAAAACATTGCCACTTGATTCTCCGTCTGAACCAGAACCACCTGGTTTGATAAGTGGTGCTGAAAGGCTTGCAGAACATACACAATGGCTCTGAGTTCAAGACAGTTGATCTGATGGAGACATTCCTCTGCCGACCAGATGCCATGGGTCTGTAGACTAACGCAGTGGGCCCCCCAGCCCTGTTTTGAGGAGTCTGTTGTGAGAGTCACCTGAGGGGAAGGATCCCACCAATCAAGGGATGTCACCAGTGCCAGGGTCACAAGACCCAGTCATGTAAGAAGCCCATCGCCTGGGCCCATTAGGAGCTGATGGCCCACTGGGCCGCACGCACATGGAGGCGGGCATCAGGCATGATATGCACAGTTGAGGCCATGTGTCCCAGAAGGCGTAGAATCAGGCAGGCTGGGGCGTCAAGCAACCCTGCAGGTCCTGCGTCAGGGCTGCCAGATGCTGAGCTCGATTTATGGGAAGAAAGGCCTTGGCCTGGACAGTGTCCAGGAAAGCCCCTATGAACTCCAGACACTGAAAAGGCTGCAGGTGGGACTTGGGGTAGTTGATGACAAACCCCAAGTGCTCCAGGAAGAGGATGGTGCGGTTCCTTCCTGATGGATCTAGTCAGCAGAGCTGCCCCTTATGAGCCAGTCGTCCAGGTAGAGGAACACGAATACCCCCTGGAGGGGTAGCTAAGCAGCGACCACTGCCAAGTACATTGTCAACACCCAGGGAGAGGATGCCAGCCCAAATGGCAGAACATGGTACTGGGTAGTGCTGTCCTCCGATGACAAAGCGGAGGTACTGTCGGTGCAAGGGATGGATCAGGATATGGGTATAGGCATCTTTGAGATCGAAGGAGCATAGCAAATCTCCCTGCTGGAGGTAGAGCAGCAACATTCCAAGGGAAACCATTTTGAACTTCTCGTTCACCAAGAATTGATTGAGGTTCCACAGATCCAAATATGGGCTGAAACGCTCCAGTTCTTTTTGGAACCAGGAAGCAGTGGGAGTAGAACCCGGTGCCCCCCTGAGCGATGGGCTCCACTGCTTGGTCTTCCAACAGGCCCACAAGTTCCTGCTGCAGAAGCCCTCAGTGAAGAGGCGTCATAGGAAGTTCCCTGGGGAGGAACGGAGGTGATGTCTGTTCGAAGTGAAGGTGGTGACCACCTGCAGAGCCCACATGTCGGTGGCGATACTGGGCCACCGATGAGTGAAGATGACTAGATGTCCCCCTGTATGCTGCGGCTCCTGATCCCAGAGGGGAAGAGAGACTATGTCCATAGAGCCAAAAGCAGTGGAGGCGCTGTCTGGACTTGTGAGCTTTAGGCTTACAAGGGTGTGCCCCTGGTCCTTGGCCTGCTGTCCCTGTTGGGGAGCTGGATAGGCTCGAAATTGGGGGCCTTCCGCAAGCATTCCTCTTTTCTTGGTAAAAGCCCCTTTTCCCCCCCAAAGTCTTCCATCGGGAAGGCTGCAGTCTTCCTGGAGAGCCTGGTTCTGGTCATGAACTTGGACTCCTACTCTGTGGGCCTTATCAGTGATGGGCTTGAAAAAGATGTTCTCTCCCCAGCATGGGACATCAACCAACTTGTCCTGAACCCATTTGCTCCAGATTTGAGAACTATAGCCATTCCGGGATGCCAGGCACCAATGCCTGCCACGGACCCAAAGCCATCATAGGCTGCCTAAGTCATATATTTGGAGCATTCCTTGACCGTTGATACCAGGGTCTGGAACCGCTGGAGAGGCTCATCCAATAGGCTAGCTGAGAACCCGGCAAGCTCCTTTGCCAGGTCTCTCAAGTATGTGCCCATTTATAGCTGGTAGGCCTGGATATGGGCCATGAGCATTGAGCCCTGGTAACACTTTCTACCATAGGCATTTATGGTGCGGGACTCCCTACCCCTGGGCACCAAAGTAATGCGTCTTCTGGCTCTTGATCTAACACATGGCTGACTCCACCTCCATGGAATTGTATGGTAACTGTGTATACTGGAAACCAGGACTCTTGCGAACTGGATGCATGGAATCTAGCCACTTGATCACTATTGGCACCGTAACCGGTGTCTCCCACATCCTGAAGAGCCGTCTTTCGAGGATGGGAGGAATGGGCACTGTCAATGCCTCCTTCGGGGGAGCCTCATACTGGAGGATCTTGAGGTCCTCTGCTTGAGGCTCGTCCTCAGAGGCGAAAGCCAAGGCCTTAGACATGTCCCGTTTGAACTCCTGGAAGGAGAGGTCCTGAAGCGGGGACCTCCAACGCTCCTGCAGTGGGGATGGGTCAGAAGGAAAGTCCCAGTGCCGACGGGACTTGTCATTAGTTTCCCACTCTGAATCGGTATCAGAAGATACCTCCAGGATCTGGGGGACATTGACCTGGTGGCCAGCGGAGGGAGTCACCAGGGCCTAAGGCTCCTGGCGAGTTGACCCCGAGGCACTCTGTGGAGAAGTCTGGGCCCTCGCAGAGGAGGTGGACTGATGCCTGGAATCGGAGCCAGGTTGGAACTGCTCCTGCACAGGCTGAACTTCTGTGGGTGATGCTCCCACACAGGCTGAACCTCTGTGGGCGATGCTCCCACACAGGCTGAACCTCTGTGGGCGATGCTCCCACACTGGCTGAACCTCTGTGGGCGATGCTCCCACACTGGAGGGTCCAATCACCGGTCCCAAGGAACCAGTCATTGGGGCCTGCTGCAGTGCCAGGAGGGCAGCGATGCTGCGCTCCAAGGCAGCCACCCTGAACTCCAGGCCAGTAGGCTCTGCAGGCACTGATGCGGGCACAGAGCAAATCGGGCCCGATGCTAGCTCCGTCAAGAAGGTTTCTTCAAGGGCCACAACCTGAGGACCACTGCTGATCCCCTGAGGCTTGGGAAGTCTTCTCCCACTGGGGCAGCTTGGAAGACTGCTCCCAGTCTTCACCTTCGGCTCGGGGGCTCTGATGCTGGTGACCATGAGACTTATCTTTAGCACCGGAATCTGTCTTTGATGTCGACTTCTGACGGGTCCGATCCTTCCGGGGATGGTCTTCTGTGGCCTATCCCGTGTCCGATGCCTCATGACCTTGGGGCTTAAAGCGAGCATTTATTTATTTATTTATTTAACATGTTTTGTATCCCGCCTTTTCCTTCAATCAAAGCGGTTAATACAGCACAAAGTTAAACAAAGGTGAGGGAAACATACATTGCCAATTCCCTGGATGACGATGGAGCCAAATGGGAGGTCTTAGAGCCAAACTGTGACTCCTGCTGCCTTTCACAATTCTTTCAGCTCTAACTCATCAACTGGAGACAGAGAGGACAGGAAGAGTCTTCATGGGTGGCGCCAAGGCATCGCAGGCAACAGTCATGACAGTCTATGCAAGACATGGTACAGTTACAACGATTGCACTGCTTAAAGCTACTGACTGAAGACATAGCGGGGAAGATGGCTCCCCCAAGGTCAAACTCCAATGTCTTCATCAGGAGGGTGCGAGAAAAACCCATGCACTGAAGAAAAGAAGAAAGAAAGAGAGGGAACACAAAAACCCCCCGCTATGTTGAGGCAATGGATCCAGGAGCCAAGAAGGTGATAGTATATGATCAGAGAAAGATAGAATCGCGAAAAAAATCACGTAAAAAATCTAACTTTTTCTGGGGATACCTACTACATATGCAATGGGCTCCACAGAAAAAAAGAAGCCTGATGGCATCTTTGGGCGGAAAGGACACCATGCATGCGTGATAGAACTCTCAAAGGCTTTCTATAAAAGTTGGGGAGTCAATACTATGCAGGATCAGTCAGTGCTGATGTCACACATATGTGAGGACAGACTTCCTGCTTGTTCCCAGAAAAGGCATTAGTAACCTTCAATTTCCTTCAACATTCACCAGGCAAAGGTCCTTGTCCTTCCCTTGACACTGCTCCTTAGAAAAGGAGAGCAGACAGACTATCTGATTCACATGGATGGCAGAAACCAGTTTGGGCAAGAAGGAAAGAACAGGCTGATGTACATGGTCTCCTCCAAGAATTTTAAGTAAGGATCTCTGCATGACAAAGCTTTCACCTTGAAGATACGTCTCGACGAACAGATTGTGTCCAGAAAGAAAGCCTTGAGGGTCAGATCTTTAAGCATAGCTCGCTTTAAGGGTTTGAAGGGCTCCAACATCAAGGCCTGGAGCACCATGCAGAGATCCCCTGGAGAAACAACTGAACGCAGGGGGGGGGGGGGGGACAGAGATGTCGTACCCCCTGGAGAAAGCACAGTTACTTACCTGTAACAGGTGATCTCTGGGAACAGCAGGAATAAGTCTTCACATATGGATACGTCGGTACCGACGGAGCCCGTGCGGGAACGCTCCCCAGCGTCCAATCAGAAAGCTTTTGGGAGCATCCCTCAGCGCCTGCGTGCTGCCTTCCCGCCTTTCCAACTGTCTCTCCTCAGTTGAGTTTCATAGCTGAGACAAAGAGAGAGAGAAAGAGGAAAGGAAAGATAGATACAGAAATACAACTCCTAGGGGAGGTGGGTGGGTTGTGAAGACTTATTCCTGCTGTTCCCAGAGATCACCTGTTACAGGTAAGTAACTGTGCTATCTCCAGGAACAAGCAGGAATGAGTCTTCACATATGGGGACTCCCAAGCTAAGATGCCTGGAGCCCTAGCATGTTGGTGATTGAAACATGCTACACCTCATATGCCCAGGCATCCCGAGGATGGAGGGTAGGAGTTGAAGAAGAGAGGAGCTGTAGGAGACAGCTGACCTAAGATAGGACTACAGACAAGGAGTCCCTGTATATATGATAAGCATCATGAAATATATTGAAATGAACAATCACAATATGGACCTCACCTACTGGATTGCAGGAAGTAGAGAGGCTGATGGAATCTACTGGGGATCCAGTAGAGGAATCTTCAAGGTGACCTCACTGAAGTGAGTTGAAGGTCAAAATCTGGAACTGACAGGTGACCCCAGGATTCAACTGGGGAAGTACAAAAACGGTAGGTCTTTAGTAGAAAGCTTTATGGAAAAAGCTGAAAACTCTTTTGGCTACAGAGTTAATTATAGTTAGGAGCAAAAGAGGAAGACTGACCGATTTGGACAAAACTGGCTTAGTCCTTGAGGGAAGAAGGGGTATGGAGAAAACCCCGTAATCCCAAGGAAGGACAGATGTCTGAGGAGTTGGAAACCTCAGATCTACTGAAGATCCCCCATGTCTCTCCTAACTGACGAGAGGTAGGAAGATAAAGGAATAGGGAGCTTCAGGGATACCTGAACCTAAGGTTATGGTAAGAGCTGTCAGTACCACAGCAGTGGTTGTGTGCATAAGAGCCGAAACATACTGTGAAATAGTATGAACATGTGAAAACCCACTGTCTGGAACAGATAGGAAGGAAAAAACACCTTTATGAGCACAGACAGAGAGATATGTATGTGAATACATATCTACCTAAAGGAAGTATCTCGACAGATACACACACATACATATGTGTGTATATATATATATATATATATATATGTTTATGGCGAGATCCAGGGGGCATAGCATATGCACACATGGCTGACAGACATATGCATCTAAAGAAAGCATATAGACATATGTACATATATGAATATATATAGGTCTAAAGATAAATGTCTGCAATTAAGCAGAAAGAGATATGTCTACAGGAATCTTCACATGGAAGATGTGAAGAGGAAATGATTCATCTCATAATAAGAAGGTGGAACCTACTTGAGAAGATATAGAGAATCTATTCCCTCTGGTTAAAATGGAGTAGAATGCTACCCAGTAAAATAACCAGAATGGTTGCGAGAAAAACAGAGGATAATATTAGTCTGTAAACAGCAAGTCCTAAGTCCAGTAGAACTCTAACATGGTGAAGGGACAGAATACGCATAGGAAGAGACACCAGGTAGACCCACTTGAGGGACAAGGGGTGGGGTATCATGCGTTATTTAGTTAAATATGTGCTGTCCATGAAGGATTAGGATACCATGAGGACAAGCTGCAAGGAAAAAGAGCATATTTCCTGTAGGAATTTGGTAACTCTTTAGACTGTCACGTAAGAAAGGCTTATGTCCTTTATTAAAAGGAAATAGAAGGGTGTAAAGAACCCTCACAGTCATGGGAGGTGACTGAGGAAGCCTTTTTCAACCATATAGGATAGTCATTAGAGAAAAAACCCTCATGCTCTCTAGCAAGGGCCCATAGTGGAAAGCTTCTCTGTAGGATTGCAGAGAGCATTATGCAGGAGAGTTGGGAAATAAAACTGGCTGTTGGAGTCAACCAGCTGCCAGCTCGACTATGCTGCCAACTCCAAGGATTTGGAGATGGCAGAAAAGAAGTTATAAGGATTATCCAAGATAGATGAGCACTATCTTGGAAGCACTACTAAGGTTAGATAAAAAGTAGTGGAAGACAATACTGGAACTTACAGAAAAGTACCAGTAGTCCAATCACTGAAGTTCCTGCATGGGCAGCTGCTGAATGGCACAACAGAGAGATCTTTCTGTTTTTAACAGAGAGAACAGACAGAACAAGAGGAGAATATCCTGTCCTTGTCTGACGAGCTGCCCAGATGAGGAAAAGGGGGTTTACTCAAGAGAAAAAAACTCTACACTGGAATGGAAAGGAAGACTGGAAAGACTAAGAAAGCCTTCCATTGGTATGGTACCACTCTTACAGGGGAACCCTGGAAAAGAAGGTAAAGAAAAAATAGGAGCTGAGGGGAGACTTGCCATATGGTAAGTCTGTAGAAGGAAAAATTCATGGTGGTACAGAAAAACTATCATGAGATAGTTGGCAAACCTCTCTTCATTGTAGGAAGAGGAGGAAAACCCTGTGACCCATAGACATGAATATCCTGACAGCTCAGCATACCTAAGAGCAAGTGGATGTCCTGGAAACAGGAATCCAAGTGTAGAGGTTTAAATGAAAAAACTTCTAATGAGAACAATGTTCCCTCTAATTTTCCGTGGGCTGTGTGCGCATAAAATATCAGCTGTGTGCAGCTTTTGAAGGAAAGTTAAATTTTTGTGCGCCACATAACGACACTCGGAGTTATATACTTTAAAATTTGACTACACGTCAGAATACAGTATGTACACCACATTGATTTTAATCAAATTAAATGAAAATAGACGATTACTAAATGAAGCGGGAAATTTCTAGTAATTACAATCATAACTTTTAAATTTTAAGACGTCTGTGTTGTTTTCTATCAGAATGAGAGCCGTAATTTTTGTGCGCTCTGTTGTAAAGTATGTGTGCTCGCTCGGCAAGGTGTGTGCGCGCGCACACGCGCACAGCTTAGAGGGAACAGTGAATGAGAAGAAGTGAACTGTAGGTTATAACATATTAATTGGAACCCTATTGAGGGTTAATTTTCCTGGCTTGAGTTTGGATTCTTCAGACCAGGGCGAGGTTTCCCTTGTTTGGGAACATCGGCATGATGGGCAGGAGAAGAATAAAACCTTCTTCTTTTAGGAAAAGGAGATTTGGTAGGGCATTTCTTACCTGCTGGGGAAGGAGAAGGTTTAGGATGGCCCTCAGAAACAGGGAAGTCAGTGGAGCAATGAGCAACCTGACGCAAAGACTCCTTATTGAAGAGATTTTCTCCAGTACAAGGAGTGTTACCCAGTCTTTGTTGTGCCCATCTGCTCAAGTCTGAAGCTTGGAGCCAGGCTCTACGTCGTGCTCCTATGGCTATAGCAGAGGTTCTGCTAACAGACTCAAAGGAGTCTAGGGAAGCACGAGAAAGAAACCTAGAGATATTCTGGCTATGACTAAGAAGCAAGGAATAGTCTGCAGCCTTGGGCTCTGAAAGAAAAGGAGTCAAAAGAGATAATTTCTCTGTGACCTCCTGAAGGGATAGACTCATATAAAAAATATATGAGAGAATCCTTGTTGCCAGCATAGATGTTTGGCAGGTTTGACGTCCAAAGGCATCCAGTGTTCTAGATGCACGACCTGGCGGGAAAGAAGAATGCTTCTTCTTGCTTTTTACCTTCCTCATTGCTGATTCCACTACAATGGAATGATGGGGAAGTTGAGTCTTTTGAAACCCTGGAGAGGGGGGCACCTGATACAGAAGAGCAGTTGCTGTAGAAGGTGAGGAAGCCCTTAAAGGTGTTTCCCATATTTTCAGAAGAAGATCCTGTAAAGAATGATGTAAAGGAAGCATTATATTTTCCTTTTCCCCAGAAGAGCCTTGTGTAGGATCATAGCCAGGGATAGGAATAGCCAGGAATGTTGCCATGTCAAGGAGAAATTTCTGAAAAGAAGGATCTCCAATGGGAACAATCCCTAGACAGGCTAAACTCGAAGAACTAGCCTGGGCACCGGAGGATGTACTTGTCCGGTGCAAAACAGGATCTCTAATGGATGGATACTGGGACTGGCGGTTATGACCTGAGACAGTCAGTACTGTATCGTCCATGCTAGGTATCGACTCCAAACTAGGTATAGAAAGGAGCGATCCTGGTGAAAAAAGCATGGATGGAGCTGGTCCCGATGTTACTGCAGGTACCAGCATCGACACCGATACCGGTAGCTGAGCCGGAATCGAAGGCGATACCGACATTGAAACAGTCATCGGAGGCTGCTCAAACGGTACCAAGGGAACTCGAAAGTCTCGGTGATTATCCTCGGTACCGCGCATCCGGAATCGGTGAGTGTCAGTTCCGAGACGCGTCGGTACCCAGTCTTCCAGACTAGATATCGATTCTAGACTCGGCATCGAAGGAAGCGAATCTATCGATGCATGTCTAGAGGGTACCGACGTCAGGGGTCGTATCGGCGGAGCTGCCGATACTGGAAAGTCAATCTGGGTATCGATCGGTCCCGAAGGTACCGAGTACGCCAGATGATGATCCCTGGTGAGGAGTGGATCGCTCAACACCAGTGCCGATGCCGGGGTATCGGTACCGTTCGAAGCGGATGCCACCACCGAGCATGGCTCAGGTATGTTCTTGTGAGGGGTGAGCCCCAGGAACAACCTGAAACTCCTGAGAGGCTTTGGAGACCGAAGACTCCTGCCAGGGTTTTGAAGCCAATGAGGTCTTGAGGGCAAGGCCGGAGCCGTCATCATGCTTGGCATGAGACCTACCACCCAAGGATTGGCTAGTCTTAACAGACTGTGTGTGGGTTACCTGATCCTGTAGAGAAGAAATGGTCGGTGCCCTTACACTGGAAGGGAAAACTGTATTGAGGGAAACTCGAAATGGAGAATCTCTTCTCATAAAATTGTAGCCTGATGGCTCTGGAGGAAAGGGGTCAGGACCCAAACAGGTTAGACACCAGTTATTGGAGTCTAAAAAGAAAACTGTATTTCCACAGTTAAGGCACTTCTTAGAAGAAGAAGGCTCCATAATGGAGAGGCCTTACAGGCCCAAAAATTCAAGACAGAAACTGAGGGAAAAAAACTCCCTGAGTTTTAGGAAAAAGAAAAGGAAAAACCACCGGCGGTACCGGTGGAGTCGTGGGAACAGCCGCGACCACAAGAAAACAAAAAGTAAAAAAGATTTAAAGAAAACATTTTCTGCGGTGACAGGAAGACATCCTGCCGGCTCCGCAGAAAAACGAAAACTGAGGAGAGACAGTTGGAAAGGCGGGAAGGCAGCACGCAGGCGCTGAGGGATGCTCCCAAAAGCTTTCTGATTGGACGCTGGGGAGCGTTCCCGCGCGGGCTCCGTCGGTACCGACGTACCCATATGTGAAGACTCATTCCTGCTTGTTCCTGGAGATAACAGAAAACATCAGGATGCGAGGCAATGGACTGCCCAGCTACCGGCCCCCCTGAAGCAGGATAGGGCCACCACCTAAACCTTCAGGGAACTAAGAGCAAGGCCTTTGTCCAGACCATCCTGAAGAAAGACAAGCAAGAATGGCAAATCCTGCTGTATCAGGTCTAGTCTGACGCTAATGGTACCAATACTCAAAAAGACACCAGGGCCAGGCAGGTAGATCCTCTCGTAGTCTTGAAGAGCGTGAAAACCATAGCAAGAAAGTAACTCTTATGCACTAGGCGGCACCTCTCAAGAGCCACGCCATAAGTGAGAAGCAAGTCAAGTTATCCAGAAGAAATCGGTCCTTAACGTAATAGCCCCCAGGCTGGGGCCAGTCAAAGAGGAGGATCTTGCAGAAGCTTCAGGTTCCTGAACCACTGCCTCGGAGGCAAATCCAGTGCCATCAGGATCACCCAGCCCGGGTGCTTCTCTGTGCGTCGAAGCACATGAGCTATTAGCAAATATGGAGAAAACACATATATTTTATTTATTTAACATCTTTTCTATACCGCGCTCTTTAGAATCTGTGTGGTTTACAGGTAACATTAGTTTGTGCAATCAGGCAGAACCTGCATTGCACTTACATAGAACGGGTTTGGTAACTTGGGTTTGTAAAAGGGGGTGCTTGTTATGAAGGTACCACCATCTTGGCAAGTATGCAAATTAACTGTCTTGCAAAGGATTGTGGTTATTGAAGTCCATTCACACAAAGCTTGCCTTTTTAGAATAATGAAAACTCTTGTAGTTGGTCAAGTGTAGACAAAATTAGAGTTTATTTATGGGGTGTTTATCCCACACACAGATATGCTTGGTAACACCTTCCAGATAACTTCTCCAGGGTTTTATTCAACAAAAAATAAGGCAACTGAAATATCTTATGCAAATAAGAATCAAAGTCCTTTATAGAACAGAAAGGCTTCTTTCAGCCACTGCTAATAAACTCCTTAGCAGTGCTGGGGAAAAACAAATCAAAGAGGGAAACGTCTTTATACAAAAGCAATGCTCACTTTCTCCATACAGAAAAGAACTTTTTAATCTTACGTGTGCACGGCTCGTGCTGGGCTCTCCTCCACCAGCAGGTGACAATTAACTACAATCAGTCGCTTGATTTCAGTACACGTGCAAAACTTTCCCAAAAGCTTTTTTCTTTTCAACAAAACTTTATGGGAAGCTAATATTTAGAATGTTTCCTTTTGATGTTTGCTCTGATATTTAGGATTTTCCTAAAATAACAACTTACTCAAAGAACAGTCCATATAATTATCCTCTGTATCAGATATTGAACCTTGCTCTTGAAATTACATAGATTCTGTTTCTCCGTCTGACTCAGAGGGCTTTAGGAACTGACCTCTGCACGGAGAGAAACTGTTTCCTTGCTGTTTGCACTGCTCAAAGCTAGAGAAACATTCACAGTTCCTACCTGAATCCAGGCAAGTGTCAGGCTGCTTCTTCTGGTATTCTGGCCAGTATGCAATAGAGCTTCTGTGTCCTGTCCTCCAGTTGGTATCTCTGGACCTCAGGATCCTTTCTCCAGATGTCCTCCAAGATGTATTTGGACTCCTTTCCTCCTTAGCTGCAACAGACCTCTTCCTAGGTGTTGCTTGAGGGTCCCTGGCTGTGGATCTCTGGCTTTTTCCAGTCCTCTGAAGATTCTTCTTTCCCCCGGGTATCTCTCCAGGCATAAGTACTCTCTGAGCTCCTCTCCTGGACCGTCTGCTTCCTTGTCCTTGTTCCTTCAGGTTCCGGTTGTTCTTCCTTCTGTTCTCATTCTCCTTCTGATTCCCCTTCTCCTTCTTCTGACTCCCTGAAGATTCCCCTTTAGTTTTAAAGGGCTTAGATTGCAACTCCACCCTTGCAGTCTTTAGGTGTTTTGGATTAAGCATTCTTCTAGAGGCTGTTTGATTAGGGATGACATAATGCTTTCTCTGATTAGACTCATGCTTTTCCACTCTAGCTCCCCTAGGGACTTTCTGCATACTAGTGCATTCTGGAACATGTAGTCTTTTAGGGAAACAAGCTGTCTTATTTCTATAACCTGCCAGCACAGGTCCCTTGATCAGAGTAAATTCTCCACTTTTGTTATTATTCCCTGAGCTATGATAAGCTTCCTTATCACAGGTTTCAACGAGGGGGTAACTATATACAACTTGAGCAATAGCAGGGTACACGTTGGCCAAGACTGAATTAGGGCCTCAATGTCCTCAGAGCCTATTTCTTTATGGCAAATGAAGAAGCGTTCCGCTTTGGCATTGGAATGGGTCACCATCAAATCCATCCGAGGATGACCTCAGCAGCGCAGAATCTGCCATTAGGATGTTTGACTCAATGCTTTTTCCCTGGGATAGAGAAAGTGACTGAAGAAGTCTGCCTCCATGTTGTAGACTCTGGAGATGTGTTGTGCCAATACAACTAGCAGGTTCCTTTCTGCCGGGGAGAACAGGGGAACCCAACACCAGGGCCACTCCGGCACTCTTCATGCCCCCTTGCTGATTGACATATGCCACTGCTGTGGCATTGTCGGAGTAGACCCGGAACCCTTTGCCTTTGATCAGAGTCCAGAAGTGCAAAAGGGCCAACTGAATGGTCCTTGTCTCAAGGCGGTTGATGGGCCATGCACCTTACAGCTGTTCCAATGGTCCTGAGCTGTTTGGATCTTGCAAGGAGCTCCCCAGCCAAACAGGCGGGCATCCATCGGCAGGAGAAGCCATACGTGATCTTCCAGTGACATACCCTTCCCTCAGGTGCTGTGGCTGCTGCCACCATCGCAGATTGGACGCCAGCAGCATGACCTCAAACTCCTGAGAGCCAGGAGACCACCAAGAAAGCAAGGACCTCTGAAGCTGCCTCATATGAGCTTGCGCTCAAGGCACCATGTCAGTTGCCACTGCCGTTAAGCCAAGAAACTGTAGATAATCCCAGACTCTGGAAGCCTGCTGAGAGCGGAAGGCTGCCAATTGGGCCAACAACTTGTTTACTCTCTCCTTGAGCAAGAAGACTGTCTACCTGAGTGTCAAAATACATTCCCAGGTATTCCAGTGATTGGGAAGGCACCAAGTTGCTCTTTCCTTGATGTATCACCCCAACCAAAACTCTAGAAACTGAACTACCCAGGCAAAAAAACCCCTTCAGGTTGTGACCTCGCCTGCATGAGCCAATAGTCCGGATGTGGGTGTACCCAGATCCCCTGGAGCCTCAGCGCAGCGGCTGCTACCACCACCACCACCATCACTTTCAAGAACATTCTTGGGGTGGTGGAGAGGCTAAAGGGGATTGCAGCAAACTAAAAATGAGAGCCATGAATGGAGAATGAAGAACGTGGATTCTCTCGGATAGGGATGTGGAAGTAAGCTTCTACTAAGTCCAGAGATGCGAGGAATTCTCCACGGCATACCGCCTGAATCACTGACTGCAGGGTCTCCATATGGAAGTGAAGGGTGTACAAGTGAGCACAGATTCCTTTGAGGTCGAGGATTGGCTGAATGGAACCGCCTTTCTTTGGCATCACAAAGTAGATGGAGCTTCGGCCCTGGCCCTGATCAACCAAGAGAACTGGGACCACCGTCCATAGATGGAGAAGTCTGTCCAGTGTACACTGAACCATGAATTTCTTGGCCGCAGAACTGCAAGGAGAGACGGAGGAGTCTGGAATAGGCTCTCTACCTTCCAGAACATAGCTGTGCTGAATGGTGTCTAGCACCCAGCGATCCTCGGTGATCCAGGCCCACTCCTGGAATTAAAGGCAGAGCCTGCCGCCCACTGGGAGCATCTCGGAACGGGCCCCCAAGACATCATTCTGCCTGATGGGAGGAGACATCTCTGGAAGTGTTGGAGTCCTAGGACCCTCGCGGTCCACCAAAGGGCCGAGTTCAATATCAGAACCCAGAAGAGGAGGAAAAGGGAGGGCTTTCCGGGGTAGTATCTACGGAGGTTCCAGGAGCCACAGGAGTCCAAACAGAGTATGCGAGGAACATGGGTGTACGCAGAAGATACATCCATATGCCTTCCAAGCCCTTTTGGCCTATCCTCTGGGAGGCAATGAGGTTTTGACTCGCCCAAGTCCTTAACCAATTTTTCCAAGCCCTCAGAAAACAAGAGCCTCCCTTTAAAGGTGAGCTGAGTCGATTAGGATTTGGAGGATGAATCCACCATCCAATGGCAGAGCTATATCCAACATCATGCCATAGTCAGCAAAGCAATGTCTTTAGCCTCCAAGTGGACAAGCTCATACATAGTACCCAACAAAATGGCAGTACCTGACTCCAAGAGGGGCCTAATATCCTCTGGCGCAAGTGACTGAATCCAGTGGAGCAGAGCTTAAGTTGTCAGACCTGCACACAAACAAATGAAATATAACAGTGGAGGCTGCAAACTGATTCTTCAAGATAGTGTCCAAGCTGGGCTCCGACTCATCCACTATCCCTCCTCCAAGCAGGCAGGAAGAGATCAAGAGGACCTGGAGGACCCAGGGGCTGTGCTGCCATGCCAAAAAGACCAAGCTTGCTGCAGAAAGAACTCTGGGAAGGATAACCTGGAATCCAGGAGCTCCCACTGGCCAGAAGGCACCCATCACCCGAGGCGGGGGGGCAGCAGCAGGTTGACAACTCCTTCCACAAAGTGTTCAGAGGAGAGAGCACAGACAGTTGGCCTGACAATCATCCTTCTTCAATGGCAGTGGAGCACTCGCATCTCCCTGTTGTGAAGGTAGAGATGGGCCTTCCAAGGCTGCGTCCGAAGCCTCCATACAAGCTGAGCAGATACCAAAATCCAGCAACAAAATTCTCTGTTTTCCACAATTCTCTGTTTTCCAGGCAGCGCTTCTTCGATGGCAGCATAAGAACCTCCACCAGCAGTCAGGCAACACAGGCTGAAGTTGTGCTAAGTCTGTATGGATAGGGCCGTGCACACACTAGTGCTGCGTGGACCAGAGTTGCGCATGCAGAAACCACATGGACACAGACATACACACACAGGAGGGCCATGCAACAGTCACCACATGCCACTGGCGTTTTCCAGGGGAGGTGTGGAAAGGGCCCAGTAAAGCACAGAAAGTGCGAACAATGCGCACAGGAAGTGCGAACAATGCGCACAGGCAGTTAGGCAAGGCGGAAAAACACTAGCGCTGATCCAACGGGACACCCTGAGCAACCAAAACCAGACTTAGCACCTCGGCAACGGAAGAAAGCCAGGCGTCCCCCATAAACAAGATAGACAGGTTTAGTCTTTGGTACTCACCCCCATAGAGCCCAAGGCAGATACAAATTATGCTGGCTCAGTGTTACTCCCCTGTCACCAGATGTGCAGTCACATACCTCCGAAGAGTCTTCTTCAAATCTTCAGAGGAGAGCAGGGGGAAGGAGGGAGAAGGCACTGAGGTTGTGCAAGGCTTGAAAAATCATTCCAAAACTCCTTTCCAAATCTTCGGGCTGCTTGCCATGTCCTTAACAAGAGAAGGACAGGGAGTTGAACCAAATTCTCTCATTTTATAGCATCCAAAAAGAACCAAACTCTCTCATCCTATAGCATCCCTGTTTTAAGGGTGATGCTAGCGGAGCCTCCTGTGTTGTGTTACATTAAGAAATCTACCAGCAATGATCATTAATCATGAGCAAAACCAATTTTTCCCTCTCAAATCTTCTTTGCATTCTCTCAGACTTTCAGAGAGTTGAAAACTTGCATCCACCATCTGCTGAAGACAGAGAATTACTGAAGGCTCCCTCTAGGAGTTCTGGCTGATATGGCATGATGATGTCATGAGAAGCTTCTGGAAGTTTCCTCTGTCTCCAAATCTGCTGGCAGGGGGATACAACTCACTTATCTGCACTGGTCTAGCAGTACAATATGAAAATGTGCCTTATAAGAAATCAAACAGGTCTTATTAAACCAAATATATATGAAGAGATCAATTTTTCAGCATATGTCAAAAGACATGTAATCATACACACTAATGATTTCAGCAGGCAGTTCATTCCATCAAATTTATCCATAAATACTCTTATGCTAAAGCAACCATGCCCAACTCACTTAGGGGCATGTTTTCTAAAGACCGATGTGCATTAACTAAAGTTAACATAGAAAAATGATGGCAGATAGAGACCACAGTCTATCAAGTCTGCCCATCCATAACAAATACTAAGCTCTACAACCCCCTCCTCTCTGTTAGAGATCTTATATGCTTGTCCCATACTTTCTTGAATTCACATATAATCCTAGTCTCTACTACCTCCGCTGGGAGGCTATTCTCGAATCCACTATTCTTTCAGAAAATATATTTCTTTACAGAGTCTATCCCCTGTCACCTCCATCCTATGCCCTCTTATTCCAGTGCTTCCAAGAAATAGGTATAGTGGCATTTTGCACATTAACACACATTAACCTTTAGTAAACATGTTCCTTAAGCTAGAAAACAACAGACCATGGTCCTCTAAATCAAATGCCACAGATGAAGCCTACAAGTATAACAAATGCCTTCCTCCCTTTATCTAGCATCAAACCGCTCACAAACAAAACTGCAAGCAAGGTTTCCTTACTATCAGGCTGATGCAGAAAACCGGTGCTAGATGTGCGCGGTAGTGGCTTTGTATGCATCTACGTAGCGCCCCAACAGCACACCCTAAGGTGCCAATCAAGAAAAGGGCGAGTATGCAAATAAAGGGTAAAACTGAGCATATGCAAATGACACACACATAAAACTCTGACATAAAAGAAAAAAACAGGGGTAAAAGCTCACCATTAACTAGCAGAGTAATGCATGAGCAAACAATAGAGATGCAAGTAGTGGTGGCCTGAGCATGCACATGATTTCAGACGCTCACATGTCCGGCACATCTAGATTCAGTCACGAGTGAGCACTTTTTGGCATTTCATGGCACGTAAATATAGATGCAAGAATGCTGAAAAAGTGAGGAAAAGACGTAAAAGTGCCACACGTGTATGGGGCAGGTATTTAAATAGAACTTGCAAGTGGCCCTTTTTGCTTCGAGTTTGTCTCATTGCATTGTCCTGTAAAGACAGAGATGGAAGTGATTCAAGTTCTAGTAGTGAGATGGAATAGACTGCCAGCCAGAAGCCAACACGCACCCACTCGGCACTCTTTTCTGAGGAGGACGATGATGTACAGTATCACTGTGTGTCTGCCAGTTACTACTACTTATTTGTGGCAAAGACTATGGCAGGGCAAAGAGCTAAATTGTGGGGACAAGTAGCTGCAGAGGTGAGCTCCCTGGGGGTGAAGGCACGTATGATAAAGCAATTAAAACACTGGAGACGTGATGAGCGTTTTGCTGAAAAAAAATTAAAAAATTGGTAGCAATTAAGAAAAAATGCTGGAAGAAGGGGGGGGCCCTCCATGACCTAAACGGCTGACCCCACTGGAGCAACTGACTGCAAAAACGCTACGGCCAGAGCTAATTAATGGTGTGTCTGGTGGTATAGACTCAGCAGGGTCAAAAATGCAAGCTGGTGAATACATATCTAGAAGTACCTGGTGTATTTGGGTGGAGGGATTGTGAGTTGGCTCAATTTAACAGCTATCCCTTTTCCATTTCTTATTGCAGCATCTGTCTCATCGACGGTGTTCTCCTTTGCTGATGGGGAGTATATCCCCAGCATTATCTTGGGAATCTTTTGGGAGTTGGAGTCTTTGAGGCTGGCTTTATTAATTAACTGTCCCCCTTTATTTCCCTTTGTAGTGTTTCCCTCTGCAAGCCCTGCCTCTGGAGGCTTATCAACAGTGCGCTCCTCTTCTGCCGGCGAGTGTACCCCCCAGCATTACTTTGGGATTCTTTTGGGAGCTGGGGCCTGTGAAACTGGCTCTAATTAGCTGGCCCTCTTTCTCTATGTCTCATTATAGTCCTTTCCTCTGCAAGCACTGCCTCTGAGGATCCTATCTCTGGGGGTTTGTCAACGGAGCCCGCCTTCCCTGTCAGTGAGTATACCCCCCAGCAATAACCTGGGAATCTTTTGAGAGTTGAGGCCTGCAAGGCTGGCTCTATTAATTAACTGCCCCCCTTCTCTATTTCTCATTGTAGTCTTTCCCTCTGCAAACACTGCCTCTGAGGAATCTGCTTCTGGGGGGGCATCAACAGTGCCCTCCTCCTCTGCAGACACCCTCAGCATTACCATGGAAATCTTTGTGAGTTGGGGCTTGTGAGGCTGGCTCTATTAATTAGCTGTCCCCTTTCTCCGTTTCTCATTGTAGTCCTTCCCTCAGCAAGCTCTGCCTCTGGGGGTTTGTCAATGGAGCCTTCTTTCCGTGTTGGTGAGGATACCCCACAATATTATCTTTGGAAGTTTGAGCCTCTGAGTATTGTGCTGGGGCCCTGTCACAGATCAGATGCTCTCATCTGTCCTGTTTTATTCCAGTGGCAAATATTGGTGACATCGAGGTTACAAATGGAGACCTCTTTGTATGGTTTTGAGCTAAGAGGACGCACTGCACACCCAAGAGCCAAGGCAGTTGCAAGCAGTGACTATAGACTCCTGCAAGAGATGGCAGCCCAAGTGCTGACATGGCAGGAGCAGGCAAATGTGCTCCTGGGGGAAATGCAAAATATAAGGCAGGAACTATGCAGCATAAGGCAGGATGTGCAGCAGCTAGGCAGCATGAGGCAGGAGCTGCAGGTTATAGGGTAGGCGCTACTTTCTGCTGCACATCCCCACCGAAAAGTGCCTGTGGATGCAGGTTTTTGGAGGACTCATCATAGCCTGCTCACTGCTTCTTTTTTTAATTTTTTTAACTCTCTTCTTCTCTTTCCTTTCCGCAGGCTGTTCTTCCCTCCTCGCCGGATCCAGCCATTGATCTGTTGCGATTCCACTGTTGGCTATTGTATTCTAGTGTTGCAGTGGGGGGTTTTCTGTTTCACAGTTGTTTCATATGTTCAGTATAGTGTAGTTACTAACCTGTAACAGGTGATCTCCGGGAACAGAAGGAATTTAGTCTTCACATATAGGTGATGTCAGTACCGATGGAGCCCGCGTGGGAATGCTCCCCAGCGTCTAATAGGAAAGCCTTTGGGAGCATCCCACTGCACCTGCGTAGCTGCCTTCCTGCCTTTCCAGCTCTCCCTCCTCAGTTGAGTTTGTAGCTGAGATAAAAGGAGAGAAAGAAAAGAAGACCTACAGCTCCTAGGAGAGGAGGGTGGGTTGTGAAGACTAAATTCTTCCTGTTCCCAGAGATCACCTGTTACAGGTGAGTAGCTACACTATCTCCAGGAACAAGCAGGAATGTAGTCTTCACATTTGGGAATCCATAGCTAGAAGATGCCAGAAAAATGACCTTAGATCAGCTGTGGTTTGCCCCAGGTATGCCTAAAGAGGCCATGTATCCTCCATGGATGTCTGGTATCGAAGGCCGGGATAGAGGATAGGAGTTGTTCTAAGTTTGAAAGAGATGCTGGAGGACAGCCTGGCAAAACATGGCATGCTGGTGGGAGTCTTTGTCCAGACAGTAGTGAGCAGCAAAAGTATGGACCGAAGACCAACTTGCTGCATGCAGATCTCGTCAATAGCTGCAAATCGTAGATTTGCCATCGAGGTAGCCATGGCTCGAACATTATGTGCAGTGACATGAACCTCGAAGGAGAGTCCTGCCTTCTCATAAGCAAAAGTGATGCAGTCTGCTATCCACTTGGAGAGAGTACGTTTGGAGACTGGCAACCCGAGGTGACTAGAGTCAAAGGAGATGAACAGCTGAGAAGCTTTCCAGTGCTCTCGAGTCCTCTGACGATAAAATGTTAAGGCACATTTACAATCCAGAGTGTGGTTTAGGGAAAAACACAGGGAGGTAGACCGAATGGTTCAAATGGAAGGGAGAGACCACCTTCGGTATAGCGTAGTTCCTCAACTGTAACAGGTGTTCTCTGGGAACAGCAGGAATCAGTCCTTACATATGGGTGACGTCGGCACCGAAGGAGCCATCATGGAAGCATACCCCCAGCTTTCAAAGAAAGCCTTTGGGAGATGCCACCACACATGCGTGGTCCCCTTCCCGCCCAAGGGTGCCATCTTGCTCAGTCAGATGACATAGCTAAAAGACGGCAAAAATAAAAGTTAAGGAGCAACTCCAAGGGGAGGAGAGAGAGTTGTGAGGACTGATTCCTGCTGTTCCCGGAGAACACCTGTTACAGATGAGTAACTATGCTTTCTCAGCGAACAAGCAGGAAGTCAGTCCTCTCATATGGGACTCTCCAGTTACAGGCTACTGAAAGCCAATAGCAAACGGGAGCCTCCTCATGGGGAGCCGCAAGCAGCATCAAGTGAGTCTGTCTCTACAGACCACAGTAAGACCCCTATGTCTGATGAAAACTAGACTCCAGTAGCCTGAACACAGAAGGATCAGAGGGTAGGAGTTGCCTAAACCCCGAAAAGGTTATGGAGCACAGCCGGGCCGAAGGCACTGTCTCGTTGGGACTCTCTTTCCAGGCAGTAATGGCTGCAAAGGTATGGACTGGAAACGAGGTGGCGGCTTGGCAGATGTCCACCATCGGGACGGAACGCAAGTTTGCCACCGAAACCGCCATGGCCATGACACGGTGCGCCGTGATGCAGCCTTGCAGCAGGAGCCTTGCCTGCTCATAAGCGAGGGCGATACAGTCCACCACTCATGTGGACAGCATACGCTTGGTCACTGCATCCTACTGGGGTCATAGGAGATGAAAGGTTGAGAAGCTTCGCGGTGGCCCTGAGTGCATTGAATATAGAAGGACCAAGCCCTCTTACAGTCCAAGGTGTGAAGGACCATCTCCACCCGAATGGAGTGAGGTCTTGGAAAGAAGGTAGGGAGCACCATTTCCTGGTTGAGATAGAAGGGCGACACTACCATTGGCAGGAATTTGGGGTGTTCTTGTATATCTGGCCTGGTATAGGGCACCTCCGCCACAAAGGCCTGAAGTTCGCTAATTCTGCGAGCGACGGTGAGCGCGACCACAAGAGAGGTAGTGAAGGTGGCAGGTAGCCAGAGGTTTGAAGGACGGGTGAATGAGCTGTCCCAACACTACATTGAGGTCCCATTTGGTTGCCGTAGCACAAATCGGGGGTTTCGATAAGAGAAGACCCCGAAGAAAACGGGTCATCAACGGTTGGACCAAGAGGGGCTTACCATCCACTGGATGGTGGTGTGCCGCCAGGGCACTAAGGTGCACTCAGACAGAGTTAGACTTGAGCCTGGATTGACAGAGGTGGAGAAGGTACTAAAACACCAGAGCCACCGGGCAGGATAATGGTGCACTGAACACGGGGCTGACCCTAACAGAGAACCTGCACCATTTGAGGCGTAAGCCTTCCTAGTAGAGGCCTTGCGAGAGGCCAAGAGAATGTCTTCCACCTCAACCAGAAGGTTGAAAGGGGCCAGAGTCACCCTTTCAGCAGCCACACTGTTAGCGAGAGGGACCCCAGGTTGGGGTGCAAGAGAGAGCACCCCTCCTGTGAAAGGAGTCCCGGGGACAGTCCCCAAGGGGATGGGGGCCTCCACTGTCAACTGTAGAAGCAGCGGGAACCACGGTTGCCTGGGCCACCGAGGAGCTATCAGGATGAGCGAGGCTCTGTTGCGGAGGGCCCTGAATAAGGTCTTGGCGATCAGTGGTGTAGGAGGGAAGGCATACATGAGGCCTTCCGACCATGAGACCAGGAACACGTCTGCTGCTACCATGGAGGGGTGGGCCTGGCGGAGCAGAAGCAGGACAACTGAAAGTTGTCCGGGCTGGCGAACAGATCCATCATGGGTTCCCCCTCCCCCGGAGCCGGAAAAGCCACTGGCTACTCTGGGTCCAGCTGCCAGCTGTACACTGCCTGAAGGAGGATACCCTGTTGGACTGCGTACGAGCAGAGGACCAGTGCCTCCTGACAAAGGGTACGAGACCCCATGCCCCTCTGTTTGTTCACGTAGAACATCGCCACATGGTTGTCCGTCTGGACCAGCACTGGCTGGTAACGCAGATGGTGACATAAGACTCAGAGCTAGGTATATGGCTCGGAGCTCCAGGAGGATGATCTACTGGGTGCCCTCGTCTGGTGACCAGTTGCCCTGAATGTGGAGATCTCCGCAGTGGGCTCCCCAGCCGAGCTGGGAGGCATCCGTGGTGAGGACCCTTGAGGGGCTTGGGGCCTGAAAAGACATGCCCGCTTCAAGATGCTGGTGAGACTGCCACCAGACCAGAGAATCTGCCAATTGGCGGGTCACAGAAACTCTGTCTTGGAGGCGGCCTGTGGCCTGAGACAGCACAGTTACTTACCTGTAACAGGTGATCTCTGGGAACAGCAGGAATAAGTCTTCACATATGGGTACGTCGGTACCGACGGAGTCTGCGCGGGAACGCTCCCCAGCGTCCAATTAGAACGCTTTTGGGAGCATCCCACCACGCCTGCGTGCTGCCTTCCCGCCTTTCCCAACTGCCTCTCCTCAGTTAAGTTTTAAAGCTGAGACAAACAGAGAGAGAGGGGATAGAGATATACAACTCCTAGGGGAGGTGGGTGGGTTGTGAAGACTTATTCCTTCTGTTCCCAGAGATCACCTGTTACAGGTAAGTAACTGTGCTATCTCCAGGAACAAGCAGGAATGGGTCTTCACATATGGGGACTCCCAAGCTAAGATGCTTGGAGGAGTCCCAGCATGTTGCGAATCTGAGAAGGCTATGCTATTCAACAGAACCTCAGGCATCCTGGGGATGGAGGGTAGGAGTTGAACTAAAAAGATGTGCTATGGAACAGCTGGACCAAACAGGACGCCTAGATAGGAGACCCTGTGTAGATAATATCTAGTAGTAACTATTGAACTGCAATATACCAATATGGACCTCACCTGGAGGTATTGTAAAACGTTTATGGAGGTTCATATGGATCTGCTAATATGAACCAGCAGAATATCCTCAAGGAGTACCTCAATGTAGAGCAGAGGAAATAAACTGTGCAAAAGACAGGTTGAGGTCAGAACCTTTAGGGCGAGAAAAAGTCCCAGCGGAAAGTGGGGTAGTTCAATGAGGCAGGACTTTTGCAGGAAACGCGGAAGTCCCTATTAGATAAGCCTGAAGCTCTTTTGACCTTAAAGAGACATAGTCCTTATAGGAGAAGAGGGGTATTGAAGACCCCTATATCCGATGACAAAGGAGGACAGAAGTATGAGGCATTGTAGCCTCCTATTTTCTGAAGATTCTGAATGTCCTTCCTAATTGAAGTCACTTAGGAAAAAAGATGGTACATGGAGGACTTCAGATGTACCTAACCTGAAGGTTATGGTGAAAAAACCTTTTAACTGGAGTGGAGTGGAGGAGTAGCATAGTGGTTGGGTCAAGGTACTTCAGGCCGGAAGGTCAGGGGTTCAAATCCCACTAGAGGACAACAACCTTGGGCTGGAAGGACTGGGGTTTCTAGTCCCACAGGTGCTCCTTGTGGTCTTGGGCAAGCCACTTAACCCTCCATAGCCCATGTTCCCTGTAAAATAGTTCTCTGTGTGCTGTGCTTTCCTGTCTAATCAATGTGTTTATACCTCAAAAAAAAATTTCCTGTCATGATTTGACAATTTCCAATCTGTAATCAAAAAACGCTGCTGATCGCTGGAAGTAGCGGTATACAAATGTATACTAAATAAAATAAATAAATAAATAAACTACCACAGAGAAGTGGTTGTTTATGTAGAACCCTAAGTATGCTGGAGCAGCATTGATAGGGATAGTGACTATCTGTCGGAGCCCTATAGGAAATAATATATATATATATATATATATATGAACCTAGGCAGACAGATAGAAAAAGTATATAGATACATATCCACCTACTATTATATATTCCAATATATATATAGGTAGATACAGATATATCCATTTATATAAAAAAAATATATATATATATATGGGCACAGATATGCATATATCTATATACATGTGTATATATATATATCCATCCATGTCCCCACATAGGGATATGTGGAGAGAGAAAGATTCATCTATTAACAAGAAGGGAAATACCTGCTTGAGGAGATGTTTAGAGAATCCATTCTCCCTGGTTATGAGTGTGAGAGCTAAGGGAGTGCTCTCACTGACAAGGAGAAGTCCTCTAAGAATTCTAGCCCTTGAATAACCAGGAATGGAGGCCTACGTGAAAAAATGCAGAGGATGCTTTTAATCCGCAGGCAGTAAGTCTGGATCCTTCCATAACTCCAGTATGGAGAAGAAGATGCAATGAAATGAGATACCATATTTACCCTTCTATGAGGGCAAAATGAGTATCATGCATTCTTGCGCTCAATATGAATTTCCCCATGAAGAATTGAGGGTGGAAGGAAATACAAGACAAGGACTGGCTGTTACGAAAAGAAAACCATCCCTGGTGAAGGGGTCCACTGGAGATGTGACCAACCCAGGGAATTGAGTAATTCTTTAGGTCTTCACGTAATTAAAGGCCTGTGTCCTTTATTGTAGAAGGAGACTTTAATGGAAATGGTAAGGGTAGGGAAGAACCCAGTAGTCATGACTAGGTAAAGCCCTTCCCAACCATCTGTAATTATTTGCTCTCTAGCAAGGGCCCATAGTGCAGAGCTGCTCTGTAGAGATGCAGAGAGCATGTTGCAGGTTGGTTAGAAGAAAAAACTGGCTGTTTAAGAGCCAGTATGTAACCTGAACTACTCCGCCAAACCCCAAGGATTGGAGAAGGCTAAGGATAGAAGGTATGCTGATGTGTCTGCAACAATAAAGCCAGAAAAGGTTCTTAGCCTGTCTGGGACTTAGTACTAAGGCCAGAAAGGATTGATATTGGAGATCAACCCCTGGTTGCTTGGTCAGCAAGTCAGTGGTCTAACCACTAAGAGCCCCTGCACTTTTAACTATTGTTAGGGCAGCAGAACAAATTTTAGGTCCCAAGATTGGAAAAAGGACCTACAGACATAAGTAGGAGTGGTAAGACTCCCTCATTGTCTGAGAAGATGCCACAAAACAAGATTGCAAGGGGGAGACAACTCTGAAATGAAAACCCTTTACTGGAATAGGTAGAAAACTCAGGGGCTTAGGGATAAGCCCTCCAGTTAAGTGGTATCACTCTTACAGACCAAAATGTCTTAGTAAGAGGGACAGAGTTGAAAAAAGACTTACGATGGAGTAAATCTCTGAAAAAGTAATATGAGACATGCTGATACAGGAGAAACTGTCAAAGGTAAAGGCATAGCAACCTTATTGACAGTTGTTACTCCTCCGTCCACTTAGGAGGAAGAGGAGTAACTTTACTATCTGTAAAGCATAATCATCCTAAGAAGCTCTATGAGCTAAAAGGAAGGATGTCTCTTTAAAAGAGAGACATGTGTAAAATTTAGGATGGAACTGATGTAGATGCTTGTAATGAGAAGAAGCAGACTACAGGTTCTAAACCTCAAAACAGGATAGAAGGATTCAGTGAAGACTCTATCAGCAACCCTGCGGCTGCTGGGTTTGCTGAAGCGGTTGAGGTTGTGGTTTCTTTAGCCTGGTTTGATGTTTCCCTTGTTTGGAAACAGCTGTATGATGGGTAGAGAATGAATAAAACTTTTTCCCCTTGGGGGAATAAAGTTTGGTAGAAGATTTCCTACCACCTGGGAGGAAGGTGTTGACAATCCTTTGAAAGCAATAGTGTCAGTGGTTAACTGAGCAGCTTGGCGTAAAGTCTCTTTGTTAAAGAGATTCTCCCCAGTACAAGGAGTATTTCCCAGCCTTTCTTGTACCCATTTGTCCAAGTCCGAAGCTTGGAGCCAGGCCATGTGTCGTGCCCCTATGGCTATGCAGAAGTTTTGCTAACAGACTCAAAACAGTCCAGGGTAGCACGAGTAAGGAACCTAGAGATATTTTGAACATGACTACCAGTAAAGAGTAGTCTGCTCTTTTGAGATCTTGAAGAAAAGGAGTCAAAAACAGCAAACTGTTGGTGACCTCTTCAAGAGATAATCCCATATAGAAAATATATGAGAGAATTCTTGTTGAAAACATGGATGCCTGGAAGCTTTTACGTCCAAAGGCATCTAAAGTTCTAGACTCACGACCTGGCGGATAAGAAGAGTGCCTTTTAGCACTCTTAACATGCCTCATTGCTGATTCCACAACAATAGAATGATGAGGAAGTTGAGTCTTTTGAAAACCTGGAGAAGGTGGCACCTTGTACAGAGAGTCAGTGGCCCTTGAAGGTGGGGATACCTTTAAGGGAGTTTCCCACATTCGAAGTAAAAGATCCTGTAAGGTTTGATGCAAAGGAAGCATGATGACCTCCTTTGGATTCTCAGGGATATGCAGAAGTTCTGAATCCCCTGGTGCAGGATCTTGTTCAGGTATAGAAATGGCAAGTAACCTTGCCATATCAAGCAGGAATGCTTGAAAAGAAATTTCCCAAGAAGGGGATCCTCTATCATGAGGAGTAAAGGTTAGATCTGTTGAAGATCTAGTCTTGGCACTAATGGATTGATCCCGATCCACTGGAGTACAAGACCCGAAAGGGTGGAGCATCGGATTGTCCTGAAAGGATAGTCGTCGGTATCGCTCGAGGCCGGTGCCGCGACAAATCGGTGGAATACTATCCATGCCAGGGATGGATTCCAAGCTCGGTACCGAAGGAAACGAGCTTGTGGAAGTAAGCATGGAAGGCACCGATACCGATGTAAACGTAGAAAGCGGTACCGGCAGTGGTATCACAGCCGGTACCGATATCGGAAGATCAGTCTGAGGTGACTCTAACGGTACCAAAGGTACCGAAAGCGCCCGACTTTGATCCCCGGGACAATGTCTTCGGCACCGTCCGAGGTCGGTACCGAGACGAATCGGTACCCAATCGTCCAGGCTAGAGATCGATTCTAGACTCGGCATCGAAAGCAGTGAGTCTATCGAAGCACACTTGGGGGGTACCGACGTGGATACCAGAACCGGTACCGGGATCGATACCGATGCTGGAAGATCGGTCTGTAGCGACTCTAACGGCACTGAAGATACCGAGAGCGCTAGACTGCGATCATTGGTGTGGAATGTTTCATCCAACACCATTGCCGATGCCGGGGTACCGGCACCGCTCAAAGCGGATACCACCACCAAGCATGGCTCAGGTATGTTCGTAGAGGTAAAAACCCCGGGAACAACCTGAAACCCCGTTAATGCTTTGGAGGCCGAAGACTCCCGCTGGGGTTTTAAAGCCAATTTGTCCACGGGGGCAAGGCCAGAGGCATCTCGATGCTGAACATGAGATCTACCACCCGAGGACTGGCTAGTCTTTACAGACTTGTTTGGTTACCTGATCCTGTGAAAAAGAAGTTGTAGCTGGTACCCTCAGGACTGATGGGAACCGCGTATCGAGTTGAGCTCAATGCTGAAGACTTCTTCTGGAAATACTACTGCAGGAGGGACACTCCAGCGGATAGTGGTCAGGACCCAAACATGGGAGGCACCAGTTATGGGTGTCTAAAACTAATTTGGTACCGCCACAGTTGAAACATGTTTTAGGGATAGTGGCTGCCGTTTCCATGAAGGAAAGTGAAGAGGCCTAGCAGGCCGAAAAAACCGTCAGGCACTAAACAGGGAAAAATTCCCTACAAAGGAAAAAATTTGTAGGAGAAAGAAAGAAGAAAACACCGGCGGTACCGGTGCGTCGAGGGAAGGCAGACGCGACCACAAGAAAAAACAAAAATAAAGGAAGAATTTTCTGCGGTGACAGGAGTACGTCCTGCCGGCTCCGCGGAAAAACGAAAACTGAGGAGAGGCAGTTGGGAAAGGTGGGAAGGCAGCACGCAGGCGTGGTGGGATGCTCCTAAAAGCGTTCTAATTGGACGCTGGGGAGCGTTCCCGCGCAGACTCCGTCGGTACCGACGTACCCATATGTGAAGACTCATTCCTGCTTGTTCCTGGAGATCACTGGTCCTGGAGACACCACTGCACCACCCTCATGTGGAGGCGAGCGTCAGGGGTGACGTGAACTGTGGAGGCAATGTTCCTGAGGCACAGGAGAAGCTGAGCGGGACCCGAGGGATGGTACTGTACTTCTCGAGCCAGAGTCCTGAGACGATTGGCTCGGTCCCTGGGCAAGAAAGCCTTCAACTGGAGAGTGTCGATCTTTGCCCCAATGAACTCCAGACACTGTGTTGGGAGGAGATCAGACTTGGGGTAGTTTATGACAAAACCAGGATGGTGCGTGCAGTGGCCTGCTGCACCTCTGATGCTGTGCCTCCCTTTATGAGCCAGTTAAGCAGGTAGGGAAAGACGAAGGCCCACTGGAGCCGGAGGAAGGTGGCCACGACTGCCAAGCATTTTGTGAAAATTCTTGGGGCAGAGGCTAGGCCGAAGGGGAGCACCCTGTATTGAAAGTGCCTGCCCCCTGTCATAAGGAACAAGAGTCAGAGCCCATGGAAACAGGGACTTCATATCAGAATGAATGCATGTTTGACAGCTCAGAGCAAAACAGAGAGAAGGGTTGGCATAGAAACCCCAAACAAATGAGGTCACTCAGTGCTAGGGAACGCCCGAGCCAAGAGCTAACACATGGCTCATTAGCAAAAGAGAAACAGCTGATGGGGAGGCGGAGTTTCAGCCACCGGGAAAAGCAACACAGTTAAAAATCCTCTAGTTAGGGGAGAGGAGGGAACTGGGGCAGGAACCAGGAGAGCAAGAACCACGACAGACAGAACAAGGTCTGAGAGGACGGAAAGGATTGAATGGCATGAGAAAGGGGAAAAAGGTGAAAGACAGGATAAGAGAAGGGAGGAAAAACCCTATCTTACCTGGGAAGGCTCATCTAGAGAAGGGAGCTGTGAAAGCCACGCTGACTCCAGGAAGCAGGCAATTCCACGCCGGAGAAAGCAATACACGGCTGGGCAAAGCACAGAGGAACTCCACTCTCCTAAAGGCAAGCAATACCTTTTAAATCCCCTGAGAAGACAGTCTCAGTCCTCTAGCACTAAATATAGTGGAAGGGAAACTTGTTGTTCTGAAGAGGAGTTTTTGCCTGTAAGAAACCCTAGGCAAACTAAAAGGAAAGAGTTTTACAGGGAGCCACATTATAGCCAAGAAAGGTCCCTAGATAAGCAGTGGCTGGAAGACAGAAGAATATTTCCAGATAGCTTTGTAGAGGAGTTTGATAATAGCCCTTGTACGTATCAAGAGTTGTGTGAGAGAGCTGACCGAGAGCTTTATGCAAAACACCTGAGTTCAGCTAAACTGTTGGGGGATGGGAACACTGTGAATGAGCAAAGGGCAGAGTTCTCCCCGGAGGAAGTTGAGGATAACGTGCATGAAATGCAATGTGAATTTTATCCAACTTCAGACACTGAAACCTATATGGACTGTACGTACACGGTATCAGATAATATACAATCCTTGTGCTAGTCTTGCTATAACCACTGCTGCAGGAGAAAAACAGTCCAAAAGCAAGTTTGGAGGAAAACTGTTTTTGTATTTCATTTTTCTGTTAAGCTGAAGATAAGCATTGCCTAAGTTGTTTGGTTCCTTTGTTACCTTATACCAGAAGTATGGACTTTTCTGTTGTGATGTTCTAAAGGTCAAATTCCAACCCTGGGAAGGGAATAAATCCATTTTGAAACCTTACCATTCGTGTACACAACTATTTTTCTTTAAGCCACGGAACTACAATTCCCAGGAGGCTTTGCAAAGCCTCAAATTCAAGTTCACAAGCTTAAGGAACACATCACCCCACTCGCTTTACCCATGCTGAGGCCTCTGGGAGAGAGGGGCGGTGACACCCCCCACTACAAACTGCAGGTACTGCCTGTGGTTGGGGTGGATGAGGATGTGGGTATAAGCATTTTTGAGGTCTAAGGAGCATAGCCAGTCTCCCTGCTGGAGGTACGGCAGCAATGTACCAAGGGAGAGCATTTTGAACTTCTCCCTCGCCAGCAATTTGTTGAGGTTGCACAGGTTGTGGATGGGCCTTAGGCCCCCTATCTATTTTGGCACGAGGAAGTACCTGGAGTAGAACCCCTTGCCCTTGAGATGGTGGGGCACCGGTTCCACTGCTTTGTCCTCGAGAATACCTGCCAACTCCTTCAGAAGGTGGTCCTGGTATAGGGGAGATCTGAGGGGCTCTCCCGGGAAATAAGGGGGAGGTGTCTGTCAGGTGGAGGAGGTAACCGTTCCTGACTACTCGAAGTGCCCAGGAATTGGTGGTGATGGACATCCACCTCTGGGCTTATAGGGCCAGATGTCCCCCTGTGGGCTGCTGATCTCCTTGGGATAGGCTATGCTCAAGGAGTGAAGAACTCCCCCCCTGGCTGGGCCAGAGCCGGTGCCTTGGGTTTTGGAGCCTTCTGCTTACACGGGCCATGCCCATGTCCCTTGGCCTGCAGACACTATTGGGGAGCTGGGGAGGTCTGATAAGGTGTGTAGTTTCAGTAAGCAGCTCCCTTCCTCGGGTAAAAGGACTTTTTACCCAAGCCCTTCCATTGGGGAGGGGCAGCGGTCTTTCTGGAGAGCCTGGTCCTCGTCATGAACTGTCTCCAGCTCGGCAGCCTTGTTGATCGTGGGTTTGCCAAAGAGGTTCTCTCCTTGGCAGGAGACATCGACCAGTTTGTCCTGAACCCACTGCTCGAGGTCAGACAACTGTAGCCAAGCTTGGCGGCGTGCATAGATGTTAGCTGCTGCTACTCGAGCCGCCAACTCAAACCGGTCATAGGCTGCATGAGACATGAATTTGGAGCATCCACGGACTGCTTTGGCCAGGTTCTTGAACAGCTGCAAGGGTTCCTCAGAGAGACCAGCTGAGAAGCCGGTGAGTTCCTTCACCAGGTCTCTAAGGTACATGCCCATGTACAGCTGGTAGACCTGGATGCGGCCAATGAGCGTTGAGCCCTGGAAGCACTTTCTGCCAAAGGCGTCCAGGGTGCGGGCCTCCCTGCCAGGGGGCACCAAGGAGTGTGTCTTCTGGCTTTTCAGGCGACGCATGGCAGACTCCACCACCATGGAGTTATGCAGCAGCTGTGACTTTTGGAAGCCCGGGCTCTGGCAGACTCGAAACATCGAGTCAAGCCGTTTGCTCACCACCGGCACCAAAGCCGGTGTCTCCCACATTCGGAGTATCAGCTGTTTCAGGATGGGAAGGATCTTTATCTTTATTTAAAACTTAATATACCGCCGGAACCGAAGTATACGGCGGTTTACAATACAACAAAGGGATACTGCTGAGAAAGGAAGAAACAGAAAAGAACGCCATTCATTGACAGGAAAGAGACAGCATTAGAAGAGAGGGACAGTGAGCAACAGTAGTAACGAGGAATAGGCACTCCTGGTTATCATCGAGAGGGAAGGAGAGGGGAAAGGAAGGTCAAAGGCTGTGCAAAAAAGATGAGTTTTGAGTTTCGCTTTAAAGGTGGGGAAGGAAAGTTCCAAACGAAGGGCGGATGGCAGGGAGTTCCAAAGACGAGGACCAAGAAAAAAGAAAGCGGAGGAGCGCGTGGACTCAAGGCGAGCCTGGGATGGGGGAGGAAGAAATAACCGGTTGGCATGAATTGATCTGAGGATTCTTGGAGGGCAGTGAAAGTGTACTAGATAGGAGAGGTAAAGTGGAGTACCGGTATGGAGTGATCTGTGTACAAAAATGATCTTATACTGAATTCAGAAAGGGATAGGTAGCCAGTACAACCGGATAAGAAGGGGAGTGACAAGGGCAGACCGGGAAGTGTGAGTCAGGAGGCGAGCAGCAGTGTTGTGAACTAACTGAAGCCTGCGAAGTTGAGTAAGGGGAAGACCAGCCAGAGATGCATTACAACAGTCCAAGCGAGAAATAACAAGAGAGAGGAGTAAGGTGGTTAAAGAGGAAGGAGACAAGAATGGACGAACCGCACGGAGTTGTCGAAGGGTGTAGAATGAACGTTGAATGACAGAGGAAACGTGGTCTTTAAAGGTCAGGGCGGAGTCAAGAGTAACACCAAGATAGCGTAGTAGTGAGGTAACAAGAGGAATGGGATCAGCTGAAAAAAGCGGAGCAAGAGAGGGGACAGGAGCACCAGCAGTGAACCAGATAGCCGCGGTTTTAGACAGATTAACATGTAAGAAATTATCCGAAAGCCAAGAAGAAACAGCGGAAAGACAGACATTGAGGGGACCAATATCAGGAGTGACTGAATCAGTGTGATAAAGAAGAATGATATCGTCTGTGTAATAATACGCCGCGATACTGTGTTGCTGAATAAGCAGAGAGAGGGGAGCTAAGAAAATGTTAAACAACAGAGGTGCTAGTACTGAACCCTGGGGGACACCACAGTGAAGGGGCATTGGAGAAGAAGAGTCAGAGCCAGAGAGAACCGAGAAGGACCGATTAAAGAGAAAAGAGTGAAACCAGTGAAGAACTGAGCCGGATAGACCAATAGCACTGAGACGTGATAGAAGAGTACGGTGGTCGATGACATCAAAGGCAGCAGAGAGATCGAGTGAAACAGCTAAGGAAATAGAACCACGATCGTGAGCAACGTGTAACTCGTTAAGATGGGCACTGTGAGCGATTCCCACGGAGGGGCCTCGTACTGCAGGATTTTCAACTCATCTGACCAAGGATCCTCCTCCGACTCGGTCGGGAACACCAGGGCCTTAGACATGTCCTTGACATAATCAAGGAAGCCCATATCCTCAGGCGGGGACCGCCGTCGAGGCTCCGAGATGGGAGAGTCAGATCGTGGTGGCGACAGGTATTGGGGGACTCCTCGTCCTCCGTCTCCCACTTGGAATAGTCCATCGAGGATTCATAGGAGGCTGCTCCACGGGACTTGGGGCCCCTGATGCCCTGTGGCTGGTGCCTGGCGCCCGGCAAACTTGCCAGGGATGACCGTGGTTCTGTCGAGCTAGACTCAGATTGTGACACTAGCCGAGGATCAACTTGAGGCCGAAGGACCTCGAGGACTGGCTCGTTCTCCGGGGGACATCTTGGACGCCGAGGGCCCGGTGGTCGGGGCGGATGAATCGGTCGTGCCAGACAACAGCGCCCACTGCTGGTCCATGAAGGTAGACAAACTGCGCTCCAGGGCCACCATTCTGGACTTCAGACAAGAAGGCTCCGCAGCCTTAGGCGCGGGCACAGAGGGACTGACTTCTGAAGAAGTAAGGATGAGTCTTAAGGAGTACCTTATTATGGTGGAACCGTGCGCCTTGCTGAAGTGAGGGCAATGAGGAAGATGACCTTCCATGTGAGAAATTTAAGTGACGTGGTAGATAGAAGTTCAAAAGGTGGCTTGAGAAGCTGCCCTAGAAGAACACTGAGGTCCCATGCCACTGGTGGTGGCTTAATGGGAGGCTTGGTTAATAGAAGACCCCTCATAAAGCGTGGTTGAGAGTAGATGGGTTGGCCATCTAAGAGTAAGTGAGAGGCCGCAATTGCACTTAGATGTACTCTTACCGAATTGGTCTGGAGTCCAGAAGAAGATAGGTGGAGGAGGTATTCAAGCAGCGCCTCTACCGGAACTGAGAAGGGATTAAGATTCTTCTGAGAACACCAGATAGAAAACCTACGCCACCTGAAAGCTTAGGACCATCTGGTGGATGGCTTTCTAGAAATTAAAAGGATGTCCTTAACCTCCTGGGGAAGGTCAATACCCTGGAAGGTTATGCTTTCAGCAGCCATGCTGTGAGATGGAGCAACTGCGGATTAGGATGGAGCAGCATCCCCTTCTCCTGAAAGAGATCTGGAGCAGACCCCAGATCTATGGGTTGAGCCTGAGACAGACATAGAAGGAGAGGGTACCATGGTTGACGTGGCCAGCGTGGAGCTATGAGTATCATGAAGCCCCTGTCCACGCCCCTGTCCACCTGGAGTTTGAAAAGAGTCTTGGGAATTAGGGGAATGGGAGGGAAGGCATATAGAAAGCAGTGTCCCCAGTGGAGGTGAAAAACATCCACCTCTTGGCTGTCCGACGCAGGAGTCCTGGTACAGAAGCGAAGGAGTTTGGCATTCTGAGAACTTGCGAAAAGGTATATCTCTGGCATCCACCAGATCTGAAAAACATAAGAGACTGTCTCTACATGAAGAGATCACTCGTGGGGGAGAAGGATTCGACTTAATCTGTCCGCTAATACATTTTGCTTGCCCAGGGGATACACTGCTTGGAGGTGAATATGATGATGTATGGCAAAGGACCAGAGATGCAGAGCCTCGCTGCAGAGGGTCCAAGACCCTGTTCTACCCTGCTTGTTCACATAGAACATGGCCACTTGAATGTCGGTTAGGACTAGGAATCTGCGGCAACGAAGATGGTCCTGGAACACTTTGAGAGCATTGAGAATGGCTCTGAGCTCCAGCAGATTTATGTGGAGTTGTGATTCCTGCTGAGACCAGAGGCCTTGAGTGGAGATATCCCAGATGGGCTCCCCAGCCCAGTTTGGATGCATCTGTCATCAGGGTACATTGATGTGCAGGCATCTGAAAAGGTGGCCCTACAAGGAGACTTCCTGGGGAACCCCACCACTGGAGAGACAAGACCAGAAGGGTAGTGACTTATCTTGTCCCTTAGGCAACCTGAGGCTTGAGACCACTAGGATGCTAACGTCCAGTGGGCTGTGCGCAAGTGTAGATGGGCATATGGAACTACATGCACTGTTGATGCCATATGGCCCAGAGGTTGCAGCATTTCTCGAGCAGTAAGACAGTTCTTGAGACATGTTTGAGATGCTAACTGATTAAGACGAGCGCAGCGGAATTGGGGCAGAAATGCCCTTGACTGCTGAGTACTTAAGAGGGCCCCTATGAACTCTAGTTTGAGAGGGGACGAGTTGGGACTTTGGAAGATTTATGACAAATCCCAAGTATTGTAACACCTGCAAGGTGTATGAAAGGGATAGACTGACCTCTTGAGAGGTGCTTGCTCTTACGAGCCAGTTGTCTAAGTAAGGGAAGACAAATATTTCTAGAGCTCTTAGAAATGCGGCTACTATCGCCATGCATTTTGTGAAGACTTGTGTTTTCTGGATGGATAAGAATATGAGTGTATTCTTCCTTTAGATCTAGAGAATAGAGCCAGTCCTGACTCTGGAGATAGGGGAGAAGGGTCCCCAGGGAGACCATCTTGAACTTCTCTCTAGGAGATGCTTGTTTAAGTCCCTGAGGTCCAGAATGGGCCTATATCTACGTTTTCTTTGGAATAAGAAAGTAGGGAGAATAGAAGCCCGGTTGGAACCTCCTCTATTGCGCCCGGCAGTAGAAGGGAGATGATCTCTTGTAGTAATAGAGCAGTGAGAGGGGGCTGAGAATGGAACTCTCTTGGTGAAATCGGAGGAGGTAGGCTTCACAGATGAAGTCTGTATCCTGTCTGTATCCTTCCTGTACTATTGTTAAAGTCCACTGCTCCGAGGTGATGAGATACCATCTGTGGGCATAATGGCAGAGTCTGCCGGGAATGTGGACAGGGTCGGGATTCTTCAGAGGCAGGACAGCTATGTTCTCTAGAAAGGAGTCAAAAACCCAGAGCAGCCTGAGCCTGCTGAGGTGGCTGAGACTTGGGAGTCTGAGCCTTCTTTTGATGTTTTGGAGGTTGTTGTCCCTTCTGAGGAGCATGATGCTGACATTGAACAGCAGGGGTTTTCTTTCCTGCTGCCTTCTTCTTAGCTGGGTTGGCAGTAGGTCTAGAGACCCTCTATATATTAAAGATAGCACTGATTGTAAAATACTATGTGCTCAAACATCATAAGAAAAAATATTAACAACAAAATCAATTATTTAAATTGTTTAAAGTGAACCTATGGTCTCAGTTTGGAGATAGCAATATGGGGTGATTAACCCCTAAAATGCTGACTCTGATTGCATCAATGACCATATATACGGTTCTTTAAACTTCTATTTGAGCTTTCATAGTTTAAATGAAAATCAGAACTTATCTGAATGTTAGATTCTTGTTCTTAAATTGCAAATGATAATCGTGCTGCGATCAAACGATGATTAATACTGTCCCCAACGTCACCTCTAAGGTACCATCTTACTTCACGTTTCAGTTCTTCTTCAGGGGGTATGAATTTTGAAAACAGCACTATCTGCAAAGAAGCGTAGCAATATCTGAGACTACAGTTGATAAAATCTGAATCATACTAATGAACTTTATAAGCACTATTAATCTCACCTTTATTTCACTGGAAATGATCCTGCAAGCAAATGCTGCGTGTAACGTGTTACAACGAAGCCCACCGGCTTTCCCAAAAAACGCTGCGCATACGGAGACAGCGCTCCAGTTTAAAGGGAGTCTGATGACGTAACTGTGAGATCAAATACACGCCCACCATTCAATCATATTATTAAGACCTCCTGGAATGACTGTCTGAAGTCGATAGATCCATCGTTGTTCAAGTAGCAATAACATCTGCGCCCTCGATTTACCATGTCCACCGATCACTACCGTGTCAATTGCAAAAATACGCAACTCTTCAAATGAATGGTGCTGCTGTAAACAGTGGAGCACCACAGGGGCTTCTTGAACTTTACACTTAATCCTACTGCGGTGCTCACAGCACGATTATCATTTGCAATTTAAGAACAAGAATCTAACATTCAGATAAGTTCTGATTTTCATTTAAACTATGAAAGCTCAAATAGAAGTTTAAAGAACCGTATATATGGTCATTGATGCAATCAGAGTCAGCATTTTAGGGGTAAGTCACCCCATATTGCTATCTCCAAACTGAGACCATAGGTTCACTTTAAACAATTTAAATAATTGATTTTGTTGTTAATATTTTTTCTTATGATGTTTGAGCACATAGTATTTTACAATCAGTGCTATCTTTAATATATAGAGGGTCATATTTTTAGCTTTTGTTGTCTACAACCCTCTGAAAGACAGACCGACAGATATATTGTGGATACACAACTATGGAAAATCGTCCAACATGGAAAGAAGTATATAGCTACACTGAGAATCATATAGCAAACTTGTGTAAGGAAACAACTCCTTTTACTTTGGAAGATACTAATGAAACCGATAAAACATCCGCTGATTGGGAGGAAATGATTAAAGCACAGAAACGTAAGGTCTGAATGGAACTACACAGATTGTCCCTCATTGAATATATCCGACGCCACCATATTCCTAGGGGGCTTCGAATGTACAAGGAACCGAAATTATTTACATCTAATTTAGAATTCATAGAAAAGTGGAACAGTATCCTTAATAAATGCTCATTGAACCTTATGGTCCTGATTGTCGATACAACTACCACTGCTTTGAAGGATTTAAACCAGGAAATTGATTCCACGTTGACCAGTTTAAAAGAAACAGAGATATCCACTCAATATGATTCTAAAATTATAGAAATGGATAAACAATTAAAAACCCTTCACGAGGATGTGAAAAAAATCAAACAAGCTAAAACGTGATCATGGAGACTACACGCAGGGTTATGTTTATCCCTGGATGAATCCTAAAAGAAAATCTAAAAAACAGCAGAAGCGTGTTGATTTTGAGATATCTTCTGATGACACGAGTACCTCTGATTCTAGTAAAAAATCACGGGAGGATTTTCAAAACGATGGGGGATCAACAATCAAAAAGAAAAACGGCGGAAAAAGCAAATCACGGGGCAGGGGGACCAGTCGGCAGCAAGAATAGAAGACAGAGTAGATCAGGGAAGGACTTTCGATGCATCTCCCTCTTTTTCTAATTCTCTGGTGATTAATATCTCTACAATGCAGTTGACGAATGATCAATTGAGTGTTTTAAATAAAGGTATGTCTTTTGTCCCCGTAGTCCATTTTGATGGTTTCCAATTTCGCTTAGATGTTGAAAGTTTATTGAGGAAGCTTCAATTGAAGATCTTTTTTGCCACCACTGTTCAGATAACTACGGAATCCACGCCTGCATTCGATACTCGCAGAATCCCGTTACTGATTAAATTTACTCGGACCCCTTCGGGGCCGATGCACCCTACTCTGTGTTTATTCAGAGAGTTAGTAATGAAGGATGTATCTAATTTAGAACAAGCTGGGAGATTTACCTCTACTGTTTTTACACCAGCAGAGTGGGCAGCTTTTAAGGAATTGAAAACCCAGACGGCCGTTGTCATACGAAGGGCAGACAAGGGGGGTGCTACTGTGGTGATGGATAGATCTCAATATTTAGATGAAGCTAAACGACAATTATCACAAGAAGGTACATATCAAGTTTTACAGGAAGATCCTACAAGACATCTTCAGCACCGCATTAAAGACATTACTTCACCAGCATTAGACAAAAAATTAATTACAAAGAAGGAATGGAGGTTCTTGAATGAGTCCTCCCCTACAGTAGCTCGATTGTATCTCGTACCTAAGATCCATAAGAACTTGGAAAATCCCCCAGGGAGACCGATAGTCTCCACGAAAGATTCGGTTTTGGAACCCCTCTCCATATACATAGACACATATCTCAGGCCATTAATGACTACGATACCTTCCTATATTAAAGATACGTCCCATTTCTTGAATATATTGATGGATTATTCGGAATGGGCTTTAAAAGAAAATACAATCCTTGTTACGATGGATGTCTCTGCTCTCTACACAAGTATCCCTCAGCGGGCAGCCTATGATGTTATAAATACCTCCTTACGGAATCGGAATGACTTATCTGAAGAGCTAATAGCCTTCATTTCTCAGCTGGCCGAACTCACCATCTTCAAGAATTATTTTGAATTTGAAGAAGTGCTGTACAAACAAACATCTGGGGTGGCCATGGGAGCCACATGTGCTCCATCTGTGGCGAATTTGTACATGAACGAGTACGAACAACAGCGGTTAGCTCTTTCACCATATAAACATCATTTGGTATTATGGAAACGGTACATAGACGGTTTTTGCCTTATGGAATGGGACGGTTGAAGATCTACAAGAATTTGTAATGTGGCTAAATGGAGTTGATCCTCATATTCAATTCACCTACATCTATCATGAATATAAAGTAGTTTTTTTAGATGTAGAGGTTCAAAAAGGTTTTCTTGGATGGGATACCAAGGTGTACAAGAAACCAACTGATCGAAATACAATTCTCCATTATAGCAGTAAACATCCCCGGCAATTACGAGACAGTCTACCTTTATCGCAATTCATCAGATATCAAAGAAACTGTTCTTGTGTGAAAGACTATAAGAAGCAAGCAAAAACGTTAATGCAAGATTTTTATTCTCGAGGGTATCCTACAGCAGTGGTTAAGTCGGCATACAAAAGGGCTCTTTACAATAACAGAGCGTTATTACAATCTCGTGAGAAACCAGCAACCCCGATATCTGATGAAGAGAATGTAAATTTTGTTACTCAATATTCTCCATTAAGTAGTAACATCAAACGAATTATTGGCCGACACCAAAATGTTTTGAGCACTTTGCCTGGTTTACATGACAAACACATTCGGTGTGTGTGGACTCGCCAGCAAAACTTAAAAGAAATACTCAGTCCGGCGAAGCTACGCAGTATTCCAACACAATCACCTAATATTACCACAGGACATAAGAAATGTGGTCACTGCAATGTGTGCAGTATAACAGATAATGTGGAAAGTTTTGATTATCATGGGCGACATTATGTTTTAAGGCAGTCCACTACCTGTGATTCTGATCATGTGGTTTATGGCATTAAATGTCCGTGCGGTCTCCTTTACGTGGATCAAACCACACAGCAATTACGAATTCGCATTAATGAGCACCGCAGTAGGATTAAGTGTAAAGTTCAAGAAGCCCCTGTGGTGCTCCACTGTTTACAGCAGCACCATTCATTTGAAGAGTTGCGTATTTTTGCAATTGACACGGTAGTGATCGGTGGACGTGGTAAATCGAGGGCGCAGATGTTATTGCTACTTGAACAACGATGGATCTATCGACTTCAGACAGTCATTCCAGGAGGTCTTAATAATATGATTGAATGGCGGGCGTGTATTTGATCTCACAGTTACGTCATCAGACTCCCTTTAAACTGGAGCGCTGTCTCCGCATGCGCAGCGTTTTTAGGGAAAGCCGGTGGGCTTTGTTGTAACACGCTACACGTTACACGCAGCATTTGCTTGCAGGATCATTTCCAGTGAAATAAAGGTGATATTAATAGTGCTTATAAAGTTCATTAGTATGATTCAGATTTTATCAACTGTAGTCTCAGATATTGCTACGCTTCTTTGCAGATAGTGCCGTTTTCAAAATTCATACCCCCTGAAGAAGAACTGAAACGTGAAGTAAGATGGTACCTTAGAGGTGACGTTGGGGACAGTATTAATCATCGTTTGATCGCAGCACGATTATCATTTGCAATTTAAGAACAAGAATCTAACATTCAGATAAGTTCTGATTTTCATTTAAACTATGAAAGCTCAAATAGAAGTTTAAAGAACCGTATATATGGTCATTGATGCAATCAGAGTCAGCATTTTAGGGGTAAGTCACCCCATATTGCTATCTCCAAACTGAGACCATAGGTTCACTTTAAACAATTTAAATAATTGATTTTGTTGTTAATATTTTTTCTTATGATGTTTGAGCATTCATATTTTTAGCTTTTGTTGTCTACAACCCTCTGAAAGACAGACCGACGGATATATAGTAGGTCTAGAGAGCCTATTCAGGGTAGTGTTTTCAGACTCCAACTGAGAGGTCTTGTCTTGCCAATCCTTGCCAAAAAGGTTTTCGCTGGTGCAAGGGATATTACCCAGCTTATCTTGAACCCACTGTTCAAGATTTGATGCTTGGAGCCAAGCAATCCTGCATGCATTGATGCAGATAGATGTAGTTCTGTGATGCATTCAAAACAATCAAAAATTGCTCTATTGACAAATTTTGAGACATTCTGAGCATGCTTTACAAGAGTGAGATAATCTGCCCTCTTGTCATCGGTTTACAATCGGGGAGAAGAGGAACCATTAACTCCAAATCTCTAGCCACCTTTTTGAGGAACATACCCATATAGAGTATGTAGGAACTGATTCTGGCTGATAGCATGGAGGCCTGAAAGCAACGTCAACCAAAAGCATCGAGGGTTCTCGATTCCCTACCTGAAGGGTTAGAGGAATGTGTTTTAGCGCTCTTGATTCGACGCACTGCCGATTTGACTACCATGGAATGGTGTGGCAATTTTGTCTTTTGAAAACCAGGACACTCCGGTATCCGGTACATGGTATCGAGCCGGAGGGTATGGGGAAAAATAGTAAGAGGTGTCTCCCACATACGAAGCATGAGGTCGTGAAGTATCCGATGGATAGGAAGCGTATGCACTTCTTCTGGAGCCGTTGGGTATTGAAGAATTTCCAATTCTTTGGCTCTAGGCTCTTTCTCCAATGTTACTGATATGGACAGGCCCCTAGCAACATTGCGAATAAAGTCTTGGAAAGACATGTCCTTTGGTGGGGACATGCGGCGTTGTGGAGACAGAGATGGGTCTTCCGAGAGAGTTTGCATGTCTTGAGTATTGGCCAATTCATCGTTCGAGGAATCGGAATCTGAAGATTCGAAGTATCGCCGGGCAGGGTGTTCCCGCTCCGTATGAACTCTGTACTGGCCAAAGATGGTACCTGGAATTTGTGTAGTCAGAACCTCGGTACCTGAAATGGATTTGAGGGCCGGTATGGGCGGTAGCATGGAAAGCGGCAAGAAAGTTGATGCAGCTGTATCGGTACCGACGTATGCGGAACTGACTGTAAGGGTTTTACTGGAACCAATGCCGCCAGTAAGGCTGCTAAGCTCCACTCGATGGTAAGGATGCATTGATCCATGGAGCTTGCCGATGCTTGGGTATCAGTACCGGAATTGCGGGCCACGATCCCTGAGCATGGCACCAAGAGCTCTCTGGAGGTGAAGGCCTCAGGAGCATCCTGGGACCCCACTAAGGCTTTGAAGGGAAGGTCCTCCCGCCAGGGTAGTTTGGTCAGTATGTCCCCCCTCCATGGCAACACCCAAGGCATCTCAATGCTTAGAAGGAGATCTACCCTTGGGGGGGGGGGGCGGCCAGCCTTCGATGAAGACTTAGGTTTCAATACCTGAGATCCATGGGAGGAAGATGAAGCTCTTGATGACGTTAATGCTAAAGAGATGGCTCCGGAGGCGATGAAGGTGCTCAGCTTTGCAGCTCGATTCTGCAGGTCTCTCATCATCATCTTTCTGCAGGTCTCTCTTCATCATCTTTCTGCAGAGAGGACATTCTGACGGTTGGTGATCAGGCCCTAGGCATTTTAGGCACCAGTCATGGGTGTCGGTGGCCAAGATGGTACTGCCACACTTGGAACACTTCTTAAAACCACTGGATGGTTTTTCCATTTTGTCAGAGACAAATGGAAGGCCTAGGCCTAAGATGGCATCGATGCACCTGAAGAAAGCGGAACTTTCTTCTTCACAGTTTTTTTTTTTTTTTTTAAGAGAAGAAAGAAAGAAAGAACCGACAGAAGTTGGTAACAGCGTCGACGGGAATGCAGACGTGAACCATAAAAATATGAAAAACAGGAATTTTCTGTGGTGACAGGATTTGCTTCCTGTCGGCTCCACGGAAAACAAAGAACTGAGGAGGGAGAACTGGAAAGGCAGGAAGGCAGCTACGCAGGCGCAATGGGATGTTCCCAAACGCTTTCCTATTGGACGTTGGGGAGCATTCCCACATGGGCTCCATCTGTACTGACATCACCTATATGTGAAGACTACATTCCTGCTTGTTCCTGGAGATGGCAAACATTTATGTATATTTTGGTTCTATATTGTATGTATAGTTTGGTTCTATATTTTATGTATATATTGTATTGTGAGTGTATTTTGGTACTATATTTTATGAGTATATTTTGGTTATCTTTGTTGGATTAAATATTGGTTGCTGATCTGGCATTCTGTTGCATTTTTCATCCACAAAGTTAGCAGTAGCTGGATTGTTCCCACAAACCACAACCACCCACGTCCTTACCATTGAGCAATAGACAGGACAAATTTGTAAAAGTAGAAAAAATGTTTTGTTATTAAAATATCCATTTATAAATTAACTATGTACACACAGTGAATGAACTATTTACAAATGGGGGAGGGGGAATAGAAATGTAATCTGCCTTTTCCTTTCTTTTCTCTTCTTTCTTTGCATTTGTATGTTATATTCTGTTAGCTTTCTCTCTTTTACTTTGGTGTAGTGTGGACTGGTCAGCTGGATACTTTCTTCCCTAGCAGCGATGTTAATTGCTATGCGCTGCATTATATGCTTTTCTTTGCATGTTATCTGTATTCTGGCTGTGGGGTACATTTACATTATATTGTATTGTTTTGCACTGTAACTGTTCTTGTTACGTTTAAACCTTGGATTGTCTTGTTTTGGTGTGGTTATACCAAAGAAAAAATTTGAATAAACATAGTTAAACATAAAAAAAAAAAACAATGCCAAAACAATCTAGGGGGAAGAAGATCACTTGGGGGGAGCAGTAAGTGCTGGGCAACATGCTCAACGTCCTCTATGATGTTATCAATGAGGCGGTTGAACATACTGCCCATGGTAACTAACTGCCCCTGGATGTCAGTCAGCATGCTGGACCCCCTCCTGTACCGCAACAGCTGATTGCAGCCTAGAACGGGGTAACACTACATGCGACACCCTCAGATCCTCTTGCTCCTGGATTGTGGGGCAGGAGGGTGCATAAAATATAACGACTGGCCGTGGGGGGTAGGGAAGGGAAATCAGAGGCAGGGGGTTCAGCACAGGGTTGTAGGGCAGGGGATTCAGCGTCAGCGCAGGGGGGTGGCAGGGAGTTCAGCACAGGGGTGTGGCTGCAGCCGTCAGGCCTATGGCTGTGGGTGAAGACAGCGTGGGGGCCCAGGATCATTATCCTCCTCCTCTGGGCTGGACTCTGCCAAAAGAAAAGAGAAGCATATGTCATCCAGGCAAAGCAGTGTGCAAAGTAGAAACTGGACAGAGTACAACAGCCCCCAACTTATGATGTCTACCTGGTGATACCTCCCAAATGCATTGCACCCACTCTAGGAAGCAGCGGTTCCTACAGAGCTCACAGGCCTTGCTCTTGAGGTCCTCAACCTGAAAGACAAGAACATAAACATTTCTATAAGGAGTAGCACATGCAGACCAAACCAACCCCGCCCCCGACCAGTCATCATCAGTGGATGGGGTCAGAGAAATATGGTAATTTCCTCTTTTTTCTGGGCTTTCCAAGTACTGGAGGTGACCCATCAGCATGTGAGCCTGCCTGTAAACACTGCCCTCACTTGAGGCTTCCTGTCAGACTGAAAACTCATGTTGAGTACTGGAGGTTAGTAAGCACACTTTACACCAGTGCTTTTTAAACTTTTATCCTGTATCCAGTAGTCAGCATAGCTTTCCAGTAACAGGAAGATTGCTCAAGAGAGTGCAAGGGCCTATGAATATTCGCTGGCTCACAGATCACATGCTGACTGGTGACTGCCACTGTTTGGCATAGGTCACAGTGAAAGTCCAAAGAGAAGGGGAAATGGCCAAGTTGCTTTGACCCCCATCTACTGACTCCACTGCTCTACACACTGACGACCCAGTGCTGACTGCCCTTGCTTTCAGTGGGAAGAGAAGCATGAAAAGCTGCTACTTTGATTTCATCATTATCTGGTGTCACTTGCAAAAATGGCAGTCATTTAGGATTAAAGGTTTGGAAAGCACTGTATCCCAAAAAAAGGAAACACTGCTGCACTCACCTCTCTCGGGAACACATCTTCATTAAAGGCGGCTTGGAGTCTCCGCCACGCCCGCCTCATTATTTTATAATTGCGCCTCTTCCTCAGCCTGGGGACGAGGCACTTTTCATTAGCCACAATGAGGGAGGCCGGCAGCTCGATTTCCTCCTGGGGGAAGTTTGGATTCCTCGTGGGATTCAGTGCTGCTGGCTCCCCTCCTGCACGTGCACCTGCTGCACATCCAGCATCAGCAATTTTGTTTTTGGTTCCACATTCATGCACGCAGACCTTAGATGTGCACGTTGTGCATGTGCACTTCACCCCACATCTATGTCAATGCCTAGATTCTGCATTCATATAAAGGTGCATGGACAGTGGGACCAGAACATGGTGCTTGAAAACAACAAAAAAGGATTACAGGATGTATGCATTAGGAAAAGGCTGCTCCATTTCTATATCTCAATTAGAATGGATTGAGACAGGTATATACTACAAATAGTTCCCAATAAAATCATAGATCAGATTTAGGGGTGGTGGGATGGGTTCATAATGTAATTGGGATGTCTCCAGCTATTGCTCATAAGGTTTGTTTTATACATCCCTTTGCCTGCACCCTCATTGCTGCAGCTTACTCACTTTTTATCTGATGTCAGTGGATGCCTGCCTTAGATCTGCTTTTCTGCATTCTTCATGTTTAGACAGACAGGGTGGGGGGCATTTGCTTGGATTTGCTTGATTTGTATAAGACTAAAAACTCACCTCTGAGGCCACTTTTGGATCCTGATCCACTTAGTCTCCTATGTGTTTTCTTACCATTCTCATAGATATATCTCCTCTCTGTCTTGACTAGATTGTAAGCTCTGATGAGCAGAGACCATCTTTTACAGGTGTCTGTATAGTGTTGCGTACGCCCACACCTGGCCAGTCATGCCCCCTCCCCCTCACACCTGAAGCAAAAACAGAGGTCAGTAACAGTGTGATGGCACCCACCCCAATAATAATCAACAATATTCTCACCCAAAAAACATTTATTAAGGAACAACAAGTAGGGAGAAAAGAAATGCTAACACAAAATGTAAAAGTCATGAAAAGTAGTCCTCTATAAGTCTTTTCTATATCTGATTACTCCTTACTGCATCACATCGAGCAGGGGCATGGATGCAAGGTTCTGGAGGCAAATCAGGAGCTATTTCACATAGCATTCTGTGTTTCAGGGCAACGAGGACCCCAAAGTTGCACTCTATCACACACCGCGTAGTATGTGTGCCTCATTGTAACATATCTTGCACATAGTTCATGTTATTGTTTAATGTAAAAACAGAAATGCTTTTCTGTCTCCTTAACTGTTATATGTAAACCGCACCTGATCTTCAGAAGGTTGCGGTATATAAAAGTTTGTTAAATAAATAAATAAATCTCCGTAGGTATGCGCGGTGAAAGAGGAGGAGTCATCAACCATGACTTACACCCGTATCCAGTATTGCCTATGCATTAAAAAGAAAGAAAACAGCTTGACAATGATACAATATACAACAGTATAACAGCATAAATACATAATAGGAGGGAAGAGTGGCCTAGTGGTTGGGGCAAGTTACCTCAGGCCGGAAGGTCAGGGGTTCAAATCCCACTAGAGGACAGCAACCTTGGGCCGGAAGGACTGGGGTTTCTAGTCCCACAGGTGCTCCTTGTGATCTTGGGTAAGCCACTTAACCCTCCATTGCCCATGTTCCCTGTAAATAGTTATCTCCAAGTTATAATGCCCTGTTCCAATGTAATTTCAGTTTGTTCAATGTAAACCACCTTGATATCATGAAAGGCAGTATATAAGAAATGTTAAATAAATAAATAATATGCACAAATGTACAGCCATTTCCCCTCCCCAAAGTTTCAATGTGATACCCAGCATCCCAAAAAAGCAGCTTAGATAGTAGTACTATATATAATAGTATATTATGTATATGTGCGGAAATGTACAGCCATTCCCCCATCCCCCAAAGTTTCAATATGCCTATGCAGCACTTACCCTGGAGCCAACCTTCACCGTACTTTCCCTCTTCAAAGTTATGGTCAAGTGCCAAATTGGAGAAGTTAAAGGAATTGTGACAGCTGCCTGGGAACTTCGATCCCACACCACTTGGACATTGAGTGGAAGCTTTTCTAGTTCTGGAATGCTGTTTCTCTGTCTGTGGGGGTTGTTGGGCTAAATAGGTGCAGTCTATTGCTCTGATCACGTCTGGTAGTCTAGCAATATTAAAAAAAAAAAAGTCAACCTTCAACACCTGCCTTTCTTCCTCCTGCTCTGGGTACCAGATATGCTCCCCTATGCGATTTTTCAAGGCCTGCCATACCTGCTTGAAATGCCTTGAAAATGATGACTGGTCCATTCCACAGGCCAGCTCGACAACATTTTGGAATGATCCAGTGCTCAAAAAATGTAAGATGGCAAGTAACTTTGTCAGTCCTGGTATGGCGTGCCCACAAGCAGTAGCTGGATCAATATCATCTTTAATGTCCTCAATACAAGGACAAGATGGCTTGTCTGCATAAATAGTAGTTATGCAGGACATGCCTGTCTGGGAGTCCATCCAGTACTGCTCTGTTTCTGAATAGGCACTGTCTGTAGGGCCTCACGATGAGGGGTGCAGCATGTACCTCCTCATGCTCCTTTCTCAGGTCTCCTTTGTTCTCCCATTGGCTGGCTCTTGCAAGCAGCAGAGTGACAAGAGGATAAGCAGCAAAATGACATAGTCTTCAAATATTCTTGAATGCCAGTGACATATGCTGACGAATACAAGAAGAGCATAACACTGAAATTTATACACTGACAAGAAACTGCTGAACTTGAAATGCTGATGTTCATACGCTGACAAATACAAGATTACTATTGAAGCCAACCATGCGGATGGTAGCGGCTCAGGGCATAGTGATGTGCGTGTCTTGAAGGCGTGCTAGAGTTTAACAACCTCCTGAGTAGGTGTAGAAATAACGTCACTCTCGAACTTAACGCCTGATTAGGTAATCTGTAACGCGTTTCTGTGCAGATCTCATTAGCATGCTATTTGAGTATGCACAACTCATTTGAATATCGTTTTAATACATTTAAATACACGAGCATTCCGTGCGCGCTAATTTTTTGTGCACTTCTTACACACACGTCCATCTTTTTCTGCATTTGGCGTATGGGTTCATACACGTTAAAGTGGCGTTATATGCACGTAAAAGCTTGCAATAGTTTTCTGCATTGGCCTGCATGTAAGCAATGAAAGCCTAACTGCAAAAAATTATGCATGTCTAAAAAAGACTGATTCCACTTAATCAAGGGTATCATGATAAGAACTTGTAATTCTCATTTTTATATTTGGGATTCATAACCTCTCAGGAGTGTATTTGCATACATATGGCTTAAAATTAAGGCTAATTGGCACAGCTGTAAAATTGCTTGTGGCCCTCCAAAAGGAAGAATTGAGTACTCTTCTCTAGGTCTCCAGTCTTGGGAAGAGAAAGGCAGATACATCTACAGAAATAGGGTGCAGAGGAAAAAAGATGTACCTGCAGTAGGAGGCGTTTAGGTTTAGGACCCCGTTTCCTGCACCCCGATGCACGGTCTTTTTCCTCTCTGTGGGAGAAAAAAAAAAAAAGAGGCATGCATCCATTAAATAAGCAAAGAGACACTAAAACACTGGCAGCCTTCAGGCACTGTTGAGTACTAAGTCAGGCCTCGGACAAACTAGAAATGGATCTACATTTCAGCTAAATGCCAAAAAACCTCTCTTATTCCTACTGTCCTACATCCTATAGAACCTTTTTTTCAGTAATATGCATAATACCTACAACAAAGTGAGATCACCAAAACTCCCCTGCTACTGTCCTCTCAAAAGTAGCAAGACAAATTACATTCAACATCTAACTTATAACCACAGCTCCCAACCATGCCTGCCCCACCCATGATGGTTGCTAAATTGAAAAGTGCATACTAGTAGCACAATGACACATGTCCCCTTTCATTCACAAATATGGGAATCTGTCTGATGATGGGTAAGAGGCAGGTGTGGGTGTATGTGTGTGCAATGTGCTATTCTTTACCATGAAGCCTATCACATTCTTCTATGCCACGAGGCTTGGGATCTCCACAGCATATTCAGCAACTCTTCTCTGCTGTCTGTTCTTCAGCATGTTTGTTTGCACATTTGCAAAGAAACCAATAGTTATTTGGATTTGGCTCATGTCTTAAGTAGTACGTAAGAAATGCCATACTAGGTCAGACCAAGGTCCATCAAGCCCAGTATCTTGTTTCCAAACAATGGCCAATCCAGGTCACAAGAACCTGGCAGCTTCCCAAAAAGGCACACAGATTCCACAATGCTTGTCCTGGGGAAGCAGTCGATTTTCTGGGACCTTTTTAATAATGTTATATGGACTTTTCCTCTAGGAACTTGTCCAAACCTTTTTTAAACCCCGCTACACTGACAGCTTTTACTATATCCTCTGGTAATGAATTCTAGAGTATGATTACAAGCTGAGGGAACAAATATTCTCTTATTAGTCTTAATTGGGTTACATTGTAGCTTCATTGCGTGTCCCCTATTTTTTCTACTTTTTGATGGCCTAAACAATCTACGATTACTTGTTCCACTCCATTCATAAATATATAGACCTCTATCATATCTTCCCTCAGCCGTCTCTTTTCTAAGTTGAAGAGCCCTAACCTTTTAAGTCATTCCTCACAGGGGTATCCTTCCATCCCCTTTACCATTTTGGTGGCTCTTCTCTGTACATTTTTTAATTTCGCGATAGCCGTTAACAGAATTGCACACAATATTCAAGATGTGGTAGCACCATGGAACGACACAGAGGCATTATATCCTTGGTTTTATCCTAGATTCCGTTCCTTATGATTCCTAGATTTCTATTTGCTTTCTTGGCCACTGCTGCACACTGGGCGGAGGGTTTAGCATAGTTACTGGATAAAGAACTCTCCACCTATACTCTCTCAATTCATCCTCCCAATAATAAATCTTTCCCTAAAAAATGGATACCTACCCCCTACACTAAAACACGCACAGATCCGCCCAATCCTAAAAAACACTACCCTTGACAAATCATCACCTAAATCCTACAGACCCATATCAAGTATTCCGTTTATGGCTAAATTAATTGAAAAAGCAGTACAAATTCAAACACAAGATTACATTGACAGCTCAGCCCCCCTTGATGATCAGCAGTATGGGTTTCACCCCAGACACGGAGTAGAGTCACTTCTAACAGTTCTAATCGATACACTTGTAAGAGGAATAGACAACTCAAAACAAGCATTCTTACTCATATTCATTGATGTCTCCGCAGCCTTTGACAGTGTCCACCATTCAACAATGATCAATAAACTTAGGCAAATAGGTATAAAATCTACTGTTCTAGATTGGTTTACCTCTTATCTAACTGACCGAACTCAAACGGTACAAATCGGTAACCTTACTTCAAAAACATACAATCAAGAACTAGGCCTCCCCCAAGGTTCGGCACTGTCAGCGTTACTATTTAACATATACTTAAAACACATCTGTAAAATCTTTAAAAAATTCAATGTCCACTATCACCTATATGCGGACGACATTATGATGTATGTCCCTTTCAAAATACCAAATATCCCTTTACAACTTATTAACGATTGCCTCAATGAAATAAACACCTGGCTAAATGAAAACAACCTATACATCAATCACTCAAAAACAGAAGCACTAATAGTAACTAAAAACACAACGTTCATTCCCCCCTCACATATTACACAGCAGAACAATGACATCAAACTAAAAACTGAAGTACGTTACTTAGGTGTTATACTAGACAAACACCTCAGCATGGACACACACATAAGAAATATAACAAAAAAAGTTTACTTTAAACTTAAAATATTAAAGCAACTTCGTCCCCTAATGCACCTACTAGATTTTCAACGAGTTATACAAGCAATAATAACCCCCCATTTCGACTTTGCAAATCAAATCCTACTAGGTGCAACAAAACAGACCTTGAAAAAACTTCAATTAGCACAAAACGCGGCAGCTAGGATCATAACGAAGGCCCCACCTTTTCAACATATAACCCCTATATTAGAATATTTACATTGGCTCCCGATTCAAATCCGAATAGATTACAAAACTCTTTTAACTACCTACAAAGCCATAAATAAAACAGCACCCCGACCATAAATAACCTCATCAAAATCGAGCCTACTTATAATCTGCAAAGGAGAGACCAGTTAAACAAATTAACAACACCAAAAGAATTTATAAGGGCCAAAAAAAACACAAATAAAAAAGCCTTCTCCCATGCAGCCCCCATATTGTGGAACACAATCCCATCAGAATTAAGATCCTTATCTGAAATCATGGAGTTTAGGAAAAGACTTAAAACACACCTATTTACAATGCACTATGGTTCCTTGACGAATTCACCTCTCTCAGCTAGATAAAGGATAACCCTATTCCAGCTAACATATTCTTCCAGAAAAAGAAAAAGAATGAAGTACTGAAGCCCTAAACCAATGTATTGAAAACAATTGAATAACAAATAACTCTGTATATAGTTTAATTCTGTTCCTTTGTACATAGTTTGCTATTGTTAATTGTTGAATGTAAGCTCCAATTTGTTATATGTAAAAACAGCTCTCCCTGTTTACTGTTGTTCCATGTAAACCGCATCTGATCAATGGAAGGAGCGGTATATATAAAAAAAAGATAATCTGTTAATTAAATTAAATTACTCACCTGTAACAGGTGTTCTCCAGGGACAGCAGGAATCAGTCCTCACTTATAGGTGACGTTGGCACCGATGGAGCCTGCGCGGAGCAATTCCCCAGCTTTCAAATAAAGCTTTTGGGATTGCTACCACGCATGGGTGGACCACGTCCCGCCCAAGGGTGCCATCTTGCTCAGTCAGGTCCCTTAGCTCGAGCCCTACCAAGCAGATGGCAAGGGAAGGACAAAAATTCAGCAACTCATCACGGGAGGCGGGAGGGTAGTGAGGACTGATTCCTACTGTCCCTGGAGAACACCTGCTACAGGTGAGTAACTACGCTTTCTCCAGGAACAAGCAGGAAGTCAGTCCTCAGTTATGGGACTCCCTAGCTACAGGCTACCGAACCTTTAACCAAAAAACGCCTCCACGAGGCCTTAAGCAAAATCTGAAGCCCAAAGGAGCTCGAGTCCTCGGGGTGAAACCCTCGGTAGCCGTGAAGAAGTGTCAGAGGGCAGGAGTTACTTATATTATGAACAGATTACAGAGTACAGCCTGGCCGAAGGCGCTGTCCCGGCAGGACTCCCTCTTCAGGCAGTAGTGGACAGTGAAGGTATTCGTAGAAGACCAGGTTGCCGCCCGGCAGATGTCCATCATGGGACGGAGCGTAGCGAGGCCACCGAGGCCGCTTTGGCTCGGACCCTATGTGCAGTGACTCGATGATCCAGAGGGACGCCTGCCTTCGCATGAGCGAACTCTATGCAGTCCGCCACCCAAACAGACAGGGTGCGCTTGGTGACTGCTTGTCTCTGCCTATTGGGATCGTAGGTCATGAACAGCCGGTCAGACTTGTGATGAGTCTGGGTACGCTGCAAGTAGAAGGTGAGGGCCTGCTTGCAGTTGAGGTTGTGGAGTTGCCGACGCCTGATCGGCGTGGGGCCTCAGGAAGAAGGTCGGGAGCACTATCTCTTGGTTGAACGCCGAGGTTGAGAGCCAAGGTCAGTGCCACCAGAAAGGCCACCTTCCAGGACAAATGCCGGAGCGAACACATCGCCATCACCTCGAAGGATAGACGAGTGAGCTGTGTGAGCACCATGTTCAAGTTCCATTCCCCGGAGGGGAACAGATGGGCGGCTTCGATAACAGAAGGCCCCGCATGAAGCGGGAGACTAGTGGTTACCCTGAGAGAGGCTTTCCCTCAATAGGGAGATGATTAACCGATATGGTGCTCAGATGAACTCTAAAAGAGTTCGACTTCAGCCCTTCCCTCAAGAGGTGAAGGTGGTACTGGAGAACCCACCGAACCGGGCATGAGAAGGGGTTGATCTGGTGTTCCGAGCACCAGACAGAGAAGCGTTTCCACTTAAAGGCGTAGGCTCGCCTAGTGGAGTCCTTCCTCGAGACAAGGAGGATTTCCTCAACCTCCTCCGGAAGGGCCAGAGAGGCTAGTGAGACCTGCTCAGCCGCCAGACCATGAGGGATAGGGAGGGTAGATTTGGGTGTAGTACCCGACCCTCCTCCTGCGTCAGCAAGTCCCTCGCAGAGCCCAGGGGGATCGGAGACTCTGATGACAGCCGGAGCAGGAGTGGGAAACAAGGCTGCCGAGGCCATGAGAATCAGCGATGCCCTATCCCGTTGAGCCTTGAACAGAGTCCTCGCAATGAGGGGGAAAGGAGGGAATGCATAGAGAAGGCTGGAAGACCAGTCCAGGAGAAATGCATCGGGGCCCTCCCTGCCCGGGTGCGGCACCGGGCCGCAGAAGCAAGGGAGTTGTGTGTTCTGAGGGCTGGCGAAGAGGTCTATCGCTGGAGTGCCCCAGTGTAGAAACAGCCCGTCTGCCACTCTGGGATCAAGGCGCCACTGGTGGCGGCGAGGGATTCTGCTGAGCCTGTCCGCCAGGCCATTCTCCTGACCCGGGAGGTATGTCGCCTTAAGGGACATCCTCCGCCGGACGGCAAAAGACCAGATGAGGACTGCTTCCCTGCAGAGGGAGCGCAACCCCGTGCCCCCCTCCTTGTTGATATAGAACATCGCTACCCGGTTGTCGGTCTGCACCAGAACCGACTTCCCACTGAGGACATTCTCAAAGGCATTCAGGGCCCACTGGATTTTATTTTATTTATTTAACAGTATTTCTAAACCGCCTTATCTTAATAATCAAGGTGGTATCACAGCAAGCAATCAGGTAAAGTGTGTGTGTTGTACATGCAGTGAGGATAAAACTTAGTTGTGTGAGGGATGTGTTGGGTGCTTGATTTGTTTGAGCTATATACAGGGTGGGGGATGACCCGGAGCTCGAGTAGGTTTATCTTCTGTTGAGCCTCCACCGGCGACCATTGTCCCTGTGTGCAGAGAGACCAGCAATGGGCTCCCCGCCCTAGCAGGGAAGCATCTGTGGTCAGTACCACATCGTGCTGTGGGGGCTGGAGGGGCGATCCACGCAGGAGGATGGGGGGGGGGGGGTTGCCACCAGTTCAGGGATGAGCAGAGGTTGGGAAGAACACTGACGGGGTCCCTGAGGTGTCCAAGGGAGTGGCTCCATTGGGTACTGAGACACCACTGAGCCATCTGCATGTGCAGGTGGGAGTGAGGGACCACATGCATGGTCGAGGCCATGTGGCCCAGGAGACGTAGCATGGACCAAGCGTTGACCTGATGAGTGCTCTGGACGTGAGCTGCCAGAGCCCGGAGGCGGGTGGAGCGATCCACCAGTAAAAAGGCCATGGCCTGCCGAGTATTGAGGCATGCCCCGATGAACTCGAGAGCCCGCGTCGGCTTGAGGTGAGACTTTGAGTAGTTGACCAAGAACCCCAAACTCTCCAAGAGGAGGACAGTGCGCAACATCGCTTGCCAGGCCTCCTCGACGGAGGAGCCCGTGACGAGCTAGTCGTCGAGTTAGGGAAACACCGACACGCCCCGGCACCGAAGGTGAGCGGCAGCCACGACGAGACACTTCGTGAAGACCCGTGTGGAAGATGCAAGGCCGAAGGGGAGCACCCTGTACTGGAAGTGCTCTCCCTGCACCCTGAAACGCAGGTACTGCCTGTGTTGGGGATGGATCAGAATATGGGTGTAAGCGTCCTTTAAATCTAAGGAGCATAGCCAGTTGCCCTGCCAGAGGAAGGGCAGCAGCACGCCAAGAGATAACATCCTGAATTTCTCCCGCACCAGGAACTTGTTTAGCCTGCGGAGGTCGAGGATAGGCCGCAGACCCCCCTCTTTTTTAGGATGAGGAAGTACCGGCAATAAAAGCCCTGACTTCGAAGGTGGGGAGGGATCTTCTCGACTGCCCGTTGAGTGAGCGGAGAGTGTAATTCCCGTTGCAGCAGAAGCTGGTGTGCAGGGCGTTGAGGAGGCTCTGCTGGAGAGAAAGGGGGTGGGAGCCTGTCGAAGTGGAGGCGATAGCCCTCCCGGATGATCTGGAGGACCCAGGTGTCCGAGGTGATAAATGCCCACGGTGGGGAGAAGCTGCACAGGTGTCCTCCCCAAGGGCTGCTGTATCGTCGGAGAGTGAGGGGCTATGCCACTGGCGTCAAAACCCCTGAGAGAGTTGTGGGGGAGCCAGCGTCTGGGCCTTCGGTCCCTTTGGTTTCCAGTGACACTGGCCAGGCTTCCCCTGCGCAGGAGTGGTCGGCGCGGGGGTAGCCGGGTATGGCGTGTAGCCACGGTACTGGAGGCCTTTCCTGGGGAAGAAGGGCTTCTTGGTAGGCTGCTTCTTCCGAGGCAGCGTAGATGTCTTGCAGGAGAGACGGGTCCTAGTGACGTACTCCGTCTCAATCTCAGCCACCTTCTCCTCCATCGGCTTACCAAAAAGTTGCTCGCCAAGGCAGGGCACATCCAGGAGCTTCTCCTGCACCCACTGCTCCAAATCTGAAGATTGGAGCCAAGTCTGGCAGCAGGCTCCAATACCTGCGGCCGCCACCCGAGCCGAAGTCTCGAAGCCATCGTAGGAGGCTTGAGAGATATACTTGGAGCAATCAGCTACTGACTTCAACAGTGTGCGGAACCTATCGAGGGGCTCACCCTCGAGGCCCACGGAGAAGCCTCCAAGTTCTTTTGCCAAGTCGCTGAGGAACATACCTATATATAACTGGTTTGCCTGGATGCAACAGGAGAGCATGGAACCTTGATAGACCCTACGGCTGAGGGCAACAAGGGCTCTGGATTCTCGGCCTGGTGGGACAGAGGAGTGTGACTTCAAGCTTTTCTACTTCCTCATGGCTGATTCCACCGGGATATGGAAACTTCACCCCCGGGAAATTTTGTCCCCCAAATTTCACCCCCGGGAAATTTTGCCCCTGCACATTTCGCCCCCGAAGTTCTAATACATTTGACATTGTGCAGTTATTATTGTTTATCTCTTGTTGCCGATGATCAGCCAATCATAAATGATGGCGGGGAAAGTTCTGAACCTTCCTCATTAATGACCAAAAATTATTTGTTTCCTTAATTTCAATGACACGTAGCACATAAGCATTCCTGCATTTGTACTGTACTATATAACCAGACTTAAACATTTTTTAGGGCCAATACCAGAACGATCACGAATTTGCACGCTGGGTACGAATGGTCCCTGCCTTGGCATTTGTCCCTCCCGAAAACGTGTTTGATGCCTTTGAAGAATTAACAGAAAGCCCCAATTTTCCTGCTGAGGTGATGCCAATTATTTTGAAGATACGTACATCAGAAGAAGGCAGCATCATGGTCGTCAAATGCCTCTATTTCCTACACATTTCTGGAACGTATACCAAAGAACTCTGGACGGTCGGCACAGAACAAACAATGATATCGAAGGATGGCATCGTAGCTTCCAAGAAATCTGTGGCATGCTCTACCCCAATATATACCGTTTTATCCAGTGCTTGATAAGGCAGCAAGGTCTGCATGACTACGAAATTGCTCAACTGGTTGCAGGAAACCCAAACAATACGAGAAACAAAAAATATCTGTCAATTTCTGTTAGAGATCGATGTATTGTTCAAGATTTTGACAACAGGAACTTGTTTACTTACGAGGCATTTCGTATAATTTTGAATTTTAAACGGTAATTTTCTTTCAGTGGTGGATCCAGGATAATGCTGTGCAACAAAAAAATTCAGTATTTGCGCAACGTACAAACAAGGTTTGTGCAAAAATTGAAAAACATGAAAAATTAGCCAATTAGGCATGTGTGCAAATTGGATTGTGTTGGGCGCCAACATCCTTCAGTTAGCGCCTTCGCAAATGAAGGTGGTGCTAAAACATGAACTATGGTAATATTCTGAATAATTTTGTCTACTTCGGGGGCGAAATTTCCCGGGGGCGAAATGTGTGGGGACGAATTTTCCCGGGGGCGAGATGTGCAGGGGTGAAATGTGAGGGGCGATGTTTCCTCGGGGGCGAAATGTGGGGGGCGAAATGTTGGGGGGCGAAGTTTCCGTAAACCGATTCCGCCACCATCGAGGTGTGTGGAAGCTGAGTCTTACGGAAGCCTGGCCCCCGCTGCACCTTGTACATTGTGTCAAGGTGCTTGCTCACGAAGGGGACTGAGGCCAGGGCCTCCCACATGTGGAGCAATAGCCGGGAGAGGATCGGTGTCACCAACACGGTGAGGGATTCCTGGGCGGGGCCTCGTACTGAAGGATATCGAGTTCTTCAGCACAAGGGTCTTTCTCGGCCTGGGTGACCAGGCTGAGGGACTGAGCCATGTCCCGAACAAACACCAGAAAGGAGGTGTCCTCGGGTGGTGAACGCCGCTGGAGACCAGGCGGTGAGGGGTTCGACAGAAGATCCTGGTGGGTGCGGGTCTCCGGGGATGTGTCCCTGTCAGATTCCCAGTCCGAGAAATCGGTCAGGGGCTCCGAGCCGGGCAGTTCACCCTTTCCGATGGCCGGTGACCTGGACGATCTTGCCCTGAGGAATGTGAGAGCGAGCGAGACCGACGTCGAGGACCCTCACGAGGCCCGTGGCTCTTGGGGGTTTCCTGGATGGAATGGGGTGTCCCACGCGAGGAACCCGCGATCTCTGGGTGCAATGAACCCGCGGTCTCTAGGAAGCAATGAACATAGAAACGCTGGGTTCTAGCACAAGCATACGGCACTCCCACGCAGGCATGGGGCCCTGGGACGCCAATACCAGGGTCACCAGATCGGGCATCGAGGAAGAGAGGGGGTCCTCACCGGGACGGCCCTCAGGAGACTGGGCACCTTCGCCGGAGGCCTCCTTTTCTCTGCGAGGTACCTTGAGGGGCCTCTCGTTGTCCGACTCTCAGGAATGCCAAATGCGGCTAAGAGACCGGGCGCGGGAGCGCTCGCACTTGTCAGGGGCCCCAGACAGCAACTTCGAGGCCTTCTTCTTTTTGCACCGTTCCACTTCGGGGGACTCCTGGTCCGAATGCCACCTGGAACGCGGTGCCGAAGGGGGAGAACCCACTGGAGGGGAGACGACCGAGGGTGCCACCGGGGACTCCGAGGCAGCCTTTCGAAAAATGTCTTCGGACTTCTGCTTACGGCTGAGCAGGGCCTTAGAGGACCTTTTCTTACAGAACGAACAGAGCTCTGGGTCATGGTCGGCTCCCAGACACCTTAGACAGCAGTCATGAGTATCCATAAGCGACATGTTCCTAGAGCATCTATCGCATTTTTTAGACCCGGTGGCCATGGTGGCGAAAACGGCCCCTGCGAGGTCAAAGACCCAGGGCCAGTGGTTGGAAGAAAAAAAGGACGCGAAGCCCGGGAAGAAAAAAAAAAAATCAGGAAAAGTATCCCCGCAAGCTCCAAAAGGGAGCAAGGGGAGGGCGGGTAGAGGACCGGTGCAACCAGAAAAAAGAGATATAGCCTAATACGAAAAAAACAAAAAACCTTTTCCGAGGGACAAGGACGTGCGTCCGAAGGGCTCCGCGGAATAAGGGAGACTGAGCAAGATGGCATCCTTGGGTGGGAAGAGGACCACGCATGCGTGGTAGCAATCCCAAAGGCTTTCTTTGAAAGCTGGGGAATTGCTCTGCGCGGGCTCCGTCGGTGCCGACATCACCCATAAGTGAGGACTGACTTCCTGCATGTTCCTGGAGAATAACGTTTTATCCATGATGACGCCTAAACCTTCTTCCTGGGTGTTGGTTCATAATATGGAACTTTGCATCGTGTAATCATAGTTTGGGTTGTTCTTTCCTAGGTGTATAACTTTGCACTTGTCCACATTAAATTTCATCTGTCATTTGAACAGCCAGTCTTCCAATTTATCAAGGTCCTCTTGCAATTTTCCACAATCCTTTTGGGTTTTAAGAACTTTGAATAATTTTGTCTCATCTGCAAATTTGATCACCTCACGCGTTATTCCCATTTTCAGGTCATTTATGAATATGTTAAAAAGCAGCAGGCCCAGCACAGATCACTGGAGTATTCCACTATTCACCTTTCTCCATTGAGAAAATTGGCCTTTTATCCCTACCCTCTGCTTTCTATTGTTTAACCAGTCCCTGATCCACAATAGTACACTGCCTCCTATCCCATGACTTTTTAAGTTTGCCAAGTCTCTCATGAGGGACCTTGTCAAAGGCTTTCTGAAAATCCAGATACACGATATCCACTGGCTCACCTTTGTCTACCTGTTTATTCACATCTTCAAAAAAACTATAACAGATTAGTAAGCAAGACTTTCCTTGGCTAAATCTATATTGGCTTTCTCCCATTAAACTATGACTATCTACATGTTCAGTAATTTTGTTCTTTATAATGGTTTCTTTCATTTTGCTCAGTACCAATGTCAGGCTCACTGGTCTGTAGTTTCCCAGATCACCCCTGGAACCCTTTTTAAAAACCGGTGTTACATTGGCCATTCTCCAATCTTCAGATAATTTTAATGTTTTACAGATTACTAATAGTAGCTCTGCAATCTCATCTTTCAGTTTTACCATTTCAGGCATGGGTAACTTCCCTATATCTTCTTCAGTAAACACCGAAGCAAAGAATTCATTCAATCTCTCTACCATGGCCTGGTACTCCTTTAGGACCCCTTTCATCCCTCAATCATCTAGTGGTTCAATTGACTCTTTCATGGGTTTTTAGCTACAAATATACTTGAAAAAGGTTTTATGATGTGTTTTTGCTTCCACAGCAAGCTTTTTTTTCAAATTCTCTCCTTGCCTGCCTTATCGATGCCTTGCATCTAATTTGCCAGTTCTTATGTTTCTCATTTTCGCCATTTGGCTCCTTTTTCCATTTCTTGAAGGATGCTTTTTTTTGGCTACAATAGCCCCTCTGACCTCAACTTTAAAACATGCTGGCAGTTTTTGGCCTTCCACTTTTCTTAAAGCATGGAATACATCTGGTCTGGGCTTCCAAGATAGTGTTTTTAAACAACGCTCATGCTTGATGTAAATCTCTAACCTTTGTAGCTGCTCCTTTTCATTTTTTCTTATCTATTTTCTCCATTTTATCATAGTTTCCCTTTTGAAAGTTAAAAGGTAGTACTATTGATTTCCTTGCCACCCTTCTTCCATTTATTAAATCAAATTTGATCATGCTATGATCATACTGCCAAATGGCCCCAACACTTATTTCTTGCACCAGATCCTGTGTTCCATTAAGGATTTGGTCCAGAATAGCTTCCCCTCTTGTTGGTTCATGAACCAGCTCCTCCAAGAAGCAGTCATTTCATCTAGAAATTTTATCTCCCTAACATGTCCTGCAGGGTAACTGAAATCACCCATTATTACTATTTTGTAACTTTTGTTAGCTTCCCTGATTTCTCTTAGCATTTCATCATCCGTTTATTCTGACCAGGCAGTCAGCAATACACCCCCACTGCCAATGCCTTCCCCTTTTTACATGGGATTTCTATCCATAGAGATTCAACAGTGTATTTTGCTTCATGCAAAATAAATCTTTATGACTCAATGTCCTCTCTAACAGAGTGCAACCCCTCCATCAATTTGATCTAGCCTATCATTGTGATATAGTTTGTACCCGGGTATCACAGTGTTCCCACTGGTTGTCCTCCTTCCAGCAGGTCTCTGAGATGATAATCATATCTAACCTTTCATTTAGTGCTATAAATTCTATAGCACTAAATAGACTTCTAGCATTTCCATACAGGGATTTAGTGTAGTTACTCACCTGTAACAGGTGTTCTCTGGGGACAGAAGTAATCAGTCCTCACATATGGGTGACGGCGCAGACAGAGTCCACGCGGAAGCATCTCCCCAGCTTTCAAAGAAAGCCTTTGGGAGATGCACCACATATGCGTGGTCCCCTTCCCGCCCAAGGGTGCCATCTTGCCTCAGTCTAATGACATAGCTAAGACAGTAAAAATAAAATATGGTATAGAAGGAAGTGGAGGAGGGAGGGTTATGAGGACTGATTCCTGCTGTCCCCGGAGAACAATTGTTACAGGCGAGTAACTACACTTTCTCCAGGAACAAGCAGGAAATCAATCCTCACATATGGGACTCCCCAGCTACAGGCTACCGAGAACCTGTACAAAATGCCACGGGTGACCAGAGAAGGTGAGCCGTGAGCTGCAGCAGTTCAGTCCCAACTGAGAGACTCTTGCAAGACCCAAAGTGTCCAGCAGGGAACCAGCACTCTGGTAGCCTGAACACAGAAGGGCTGGAGGGCAGGAGTTGCCTACACTCTGAAGAGATTATGGAACATGGCCTGGCCGAAAGCAGGACTCCCTCTCCAGGCAGTAGTGAGCTGCGAATGTATGGACCGAAGACCAGGTGGAAGCCCGGCATATTTCTGTCACAGGTACAGAATGTAGATTTGCTACAGAGACAGTCATGGTCCTGACGGGTGTGCCATGACCCGGTGGTCTAGTGAGATCCCAGCCTGCTTATAGGCAAGGGCAATGCAGTCTGCCACCCAAGTGAACAGAGTTAGCTTGGTCACCGAAAACCTCAGTTGACTGGGGTCATAGGAGATGAAAAGTTGAGGTGCTTTCTGGTGACCCCGAGTCCGTTGCTGATAGGACAGGGTCCTTTTACAATCCAGAGTATGGAGAACGGTCTCTATTTTGTCAGTGTGAGGCCTCAGGAAGAAGGTGTGGAGCACCACCTCCTGATTGAGGTAGGAGGACGACACCACCTTTGGCAGAAACTTGGGGTGTGTGCAGAGCGCCACCCTGTTCTTGTAGAACCTCTCTGCCATCAGAGCCTGGAGCATGCTGACCCTGTGAGCTGACACAAGTGCCACGAGAAAGACAACCTTCTAGAAGAGGTACCGTAGGTGGCAAGTAGCCAGAGGCTCAAACGGTGGCTTAGTGAGCTGTGAGCACCACATCAAGACCCACTCTGCCATTGGTGGGGGACAGTGGGCTTGGGCAACATAAGGCCCCACAGGAAATGAAAGATAAGGGGCTGAGCTGAGAGGAGCTTGCCCTCAGTGGAGTGGTGGTGTGCCACAATAGCGCTGAGGTGCACTCTGACTGAATTGGACTTCAATCCCACCTTGGACAGGTGGAGTAGGTACTGGAGTACCAGCTGCACTGAGCAGAACAGGTTCACCTGCCTCTCAGCGCACCATGCCAAAAATAGACACCACTTGAAGGCATACGCCCTTCTCAAGGAAGCCTTTCGGGAGGCCAAAAGAACCTCCTTCACGTCTCGTGGGAGGTTGAAGGGAGCTAGAGCTACCCTTTCAGCAGCCAAGCCGTAAGCGACAGGAATACCAGGTTGGGGTGCAGGAAAGAGCCCTCCTCCTGTGGAAGTAGCCCAGGGGCGCAGCCCAGGGGAATTGGAGACGCTACCGACAGACAGAGAAGCAGCGGGAACCAAGGATGCCTGGGCTACTGAGGGGGGTGGTTTCCAGTATTAGTGATGCCCTGTTACGCTGGACCTTGAAAAGGGTCTTGGCGACCAGTGGTGTCAGCGGGAAGACGTAGAGGAGACCTTCTGTCCATGGAATGAGGAATGTATCCGCCACCACCCGGGAGGGGTGGAGTTGGCAGGAGCAGAAGTGGGGCAACTGTGTGTTGACGGGTCTTCGAGGTTTTCAAGCTCACCTTGTGTTCCACCTCTGGGGAGCTCCTCTCGGAGAAGCCGTGGCTATGGGACTCTGAGGCAGCGCAGGACACCGAGATACCAGAGGGGCCCCTGGAGTGTGGTGTCGCCAGGGACTGTGGTGCTGAGTCGGATATATGGAACAACTTCTCCAGCTGCAACTGACGGCTCTTGATGGCCTTTGCGGACATGGACTTGAAAAGGTCACAGCTCGAATTGTCGTGGTCAGGCTCGAGGCAACGGAGGCAGTCATGTGGGTCAGTGAGGGACATCTTATTGCATTGATCACATTTTTAGAAGCCATTGGAAGCCATGGGAAAAAAACAGGTCCTTCAACCCAGGAGAGGGTCCGAGGCCTACTGGCCAAAAAGGGCACGAAGCGCCAGTCGAGACATACAAAAAAACCCAGGAAAATGAACCTGAGGAGTGACGCCGAGGCAAGCTCGCTCGGGGTGGGAAGAGGAACCGATACGCGTACCGGAAAGGATAATTTTAAGGCAAAAAAAAAAAAAGAGACACTTTTTCTGGGAAAACGGGACAGATGTCCAGTGGGCTCTGCGGAAAAAAGGAGACTAAGGCAAGATGTCAGCCTTGGGCAGGAAGGGAATCACGCATGCATGGTGCATCTCCCAAAGGCTTTCTTTGAAAGCTGGGGAGATGCTTCACGCAGGCTCTGTCGACGCCGACATCACCCATATGTGAGGATTGACGTCCTGCTTGTTTCCGGAGAACAGAGGTTGTATTTTATTCATATTAATCTAGTTATCAGTTCATAGAGGTAATTTGGAATCTTTCAGCTCGGTACTTAAGGTCATCTGGGTTACTTTTATCTTTACTGGAATCTCTCTGTCAGGATGCCCTAATTTCCCTCTTTTGCTAGTATCCTTTAAGGATACATCCTTCTGAATAATGCATTCTTGGGTGACTGTCGGCTTTCCCCTATTATCTAGTTTAAAAGCTGCTCTATTTCCTTTTTAAAGGTTAATGCCAACAGCCTAGTACCATCCCAATTAAGGTGGAGCCCATTCTTTTGGAAAAGTCCCTCCCTTCCCAAGACTACTGCCCATTTCCTAACTGATCCAGAACCCTCTTCTTTGCACCATCGTCTCATCCACACATTGAGACTCCGGAGATCTGCCTGTCTTTTGGGTCCTGCCAAAATTTAGCCTCCAGAACCTCCCTCCCACACTTTCCTATGTCACTTTGATTTTAGGATAAGGTGGTATACAAGTCTGTCTAAATAAATAAATAAAATAAATTGGTACCAACATAGATACCAAGATAGCAGACTCCTCCCCAGCACTATCTAAAATCTTGTCTAGATGGCGCGTGAGGTCCGCTATCTTCGCACCAGGCAGACCTCATGCCCCATCTAGACAAGGTTTTAGATAGCGCTGGGGAGGAGTTTGCTGTCTTGGTAGTAGCTCAAGGCAAGATACCCTCATGTAAAGTAAGTATTCCTCTGTCCCCAGAGGGGCAATAGAGGGTTAGGTGACTTGCCCAAGGTCACAAGCAGTACCAGTGGGATTTGAATTCTGGCTTCTTTGGTCCTCAGCCTGCTGCTCTAATCACTAGGCTACTTAACAGGAAATACACCTAAAAACAAAGAAATGAATCTGTATTCTACTACATGAAGACAGGTAACAGCAAGTTGAAAAGATATTAGTAGTATTGGACACATTGCTTTGCAGAGGAAAACACTAGAATAAGGTATGAAATGAAATATTAACATATCTTATATGTTTCACTAGTATTTGATTCAGTTTAGAAGGATTGAACTTAATACATCTTTTAATTATACCATTTTGTGGTTGTGCTAAACTTTGTTTATTGTAAACGCTTTAAAATACATACAAAGTGTGACTGATCAGTAAAATCAGATCGTGCATCACAGGTGCCAGATGGCCATGATGACTGAAAATTCAGACCTCATGCCTGGAGTTCAGAGCACAAGTGGGCCGGTGCTGTCTGCCTGTGGGGATCCCATCTCCCTAGTTTTGGATGCAATCGTGGAATATTGCTGCACAGATGAATTAAGAAATTTAAAGGGGCAGCAGGATTTGTTTATTTTTTAAAATAAACAGAGTGAGGGGGGGGGGTTAGAGGGCAAGAGATGACTGCAAGAGGGAGGGAGGAGAGAGTCTGCGAAGAGAAATAGAGATGGCAGGTGGGGGAGGGACAGCAGGAGGAGGAAAGGAGTGGAGGGGGAGGGAATAATGCAAACTGTTGGAGGGTGAAGAGATTAATGCATGGGAAGTATGGGAATGTGTATGTGCCAAAGGCACAACCCTCTCCTACCATACCATATGCAGGCACCGCACACACTCGCATGTAGGCAACCCCCCCCCAATTGCAGGCACTGCAAGCACGCGCGTGCACACAAAGAGGAACTTACCCCTCCGCACTCACACATATAGGCACATCACCTCCCTGCTCCCCCACCCTCCACACACACACAGGTGTAGCTTAAAGAGTCAGCAGTGGTGGTGGTGATGGGAGAGGGAATAGAGGGAGGAGGAGTAGGGCCACTGCCTTCTGTCTGCACTGTGCAGTGGACCATTAAGAGCCTGATTTATTAAGCTCTTTCCCATAGAAAATGGGAAAACAAACAGTCTTAGTAAATCAGGCCCTAAAACCTAAAAAAGTAACTGTGACTTAGATTTTGGCAGCCTCCTCCTAGATTTTTAGGCTGGCTCCAAGATTCCAAGAAAATTTGTTAAGGGCTGGTGTATCACATCACAAACTGTAGTTTACGCTCACTTGTAAAATGACTAGATTATAAATTGCGCTCATCCGAATCTATCCAGTGGCTTACACATTTGATCTTGATCATCTGATTTGCTCATACTTGCCATATGCCATTATGAAAATCACAACCATGTGTGACATATTAAATAAAAAGGTTACTTACCTATAGCAAGTATTCTCCTTGGACAGCAGGATTCAAGTCCTCACAACATGGTGGCATCACATACTGAGCCCAGCATGGGAAACAGCTCTCCAGCTCTAAGACCTCTCTTGAAGCTATTGAGAGGTTTCACTGCCAAGCGCATCACTTCCCACCTGCTGATGTCGCACATGACCACCTTGGCCTAATATTATAACTTAGAGTAGAATACAACTCCTTGGGAGAGGTAGAAGGGTATGTATCTTATCTTGTTGTTCACAGAGAATACCTGCTACAGCAAAGTAACATGGAACTCCCTAGCAAAGACTGCCTTCAAGAGAAAAATGGGAAAATAATATGCTAGGCACAGCAACTGAAAGACACTTTTTTGTGGCAACCAACCTTTTAGATATTTTTCTTTTTTTTGGAAGGCAGCCTGAATGGAGTTGGATTTTAATCCCAAAAGAGATTCTGGAGAATGGACTGGTCAAACCTTGTGCAGCGTCCATCTTGCTGCTCCCTGATCGGGGTCGAGCCCAGCAGACCTCCAGCCCAATCGGAGCTGTGGAAGGAGGGAATCAGCAGTGTTAAAAGGCTGCCGCCGCCGGCGGGAAATCCCTTGTGCAGCGTCCATCTTGCTGCTCCCCGATCGGGGTCGAGCCCAGCAGACCTCCAGCCCAATCGGGGCTGTGGGAGGAGGGAATCAGCAGTGTTAAAAGGCTGCCACCGCCGGCGGGAAATCCCTTGTGCAGCGTCCATCTTGCTGCTCCCCGATCGGGGTCGAGCCCAGCAGACCTCCAGCCCAATCGGGCTGTGGGAGGAGGGAATCAGCAGTGTTAAAAGGCTGCCGCCGCCAGGTAGGTCCACGCCTGTCGGGCCCGCGACTGAGGGCCTCGCCAGAGGGCCCTTTGGCGTGGCCCTTAGGAGTGAACCATCAACAAAGAGAACCAAGGAACTCTGTGAATTTGAAATAACGTATCTCAATCTGCCTATAACCTGGCAGATCCAACGAGCCAAACACGATTATCACAATCATCAATGGCAGATCATCGATATTCGTCAGGCACGATCTTTTACAACAGAGACTGCGTCAATCCGTTGTTGTAGCCACTCTCCTGAGTTCTCATTCATGCCTCCTCTGAATTTCTGGTAACCTTGTACTCATTGTAATATTATATTTACCGATCTGGTAACAGTTTTCTAGGTACACTAGATAAATGTTTTCACCTCATATGCCAGTTGTTTGCCTTAATCCTGCTATTTTAGAATGCTAACCTGCTTGTCTAACCTTATATATGAGTGAATGATTTGTGAAACCTGCTTGCCAGAATCAATCCATACATAGATCAATGTGCTTTGATTGTATTGCAGCTTAAATGTTAACCAACCTGCCAGAATAGTTCTGTGCCCTCTCCTCACACTAGAACTAACTTACTGCATCTACACTTGCGATCTGAGCTAGCAAGATGGGATCCCCCTTCACTTTAACTGGCCTCTGCTTCCTCTTTTCGTTCTGCTTCTCACTCTCCCGAGCTCTATCCCCTGAGGTAAGTCAGATACCTATACTATATAACCATGGAAAAAGATGGGCAGGTATACTTAAATACAACCATAATTGGGACTCTCGCTCACATCACTCACATCTGATACACATCCCACTCCAGCACTCGACGAAAGCCAAACAGATCAAAAGCCTCCACCCACAAAGCTTAAAATGTGCCCTCATCAACTCCCGCTCAATTCGTAAAAACTGGCCTGCGATTGTAGATACAATTTTCCTCCACAACCTTGACATTCTCATGGTTACTGAAACATGGCTTTCCTCAGAAGACAATGTCCTACTCAACCAGCTCCTCCCATCAAATTTCACAGTTTTCACTAGCCACAGGCATAATAAGCGAGGAGGTGGAGTGCTCATTCTCACTAAGTCAGATCTACATTTCCAGCTGATTGACGCCACCAGCTCTGACCACCTGGAGTTAGTCTCTATATCCAACAAGCTCTGTTCTATAAACCTTCTCTATAGAGCTCCTTCAGCCTCCCCAGACGTCCTCCCAACAATTATAAACCTTGCATCTAACATCCAGAATCCTAATACCCCAAATTGGATTGTAGGTGATTTTAACCTGCCAGCGCTTCAAGATAGCCAAGCATCAGCCTTCCTTGAAGCTCTTGAGACCCTTGGATACCAACAATTAGTGAAAGAACCTACTCATGTAAAGGGAAATACTCTTGACCTCGTTTTTGCCCCACAATCAGTGCAGGACCAATCATACAACACCGCAATATCCATAACTGCTGTGCCGTGGTCAGATCACAAACTTATTACCTTCCAGATCCCCACTCAAAACATGAAATCAATGACCAACAGTGCACCAAGCAGGGACCCTAGATCTCTGGCCAGAAGCTTCTCTCCATTTAACAGGGATCGTATTCTGTCTGGAACGCACTCGCTACGTAATGAGACATCCCTAAATCTGGAAGATCTAATCTCCTGCTGAAACAACAGTCTCAACGTGATAGCACTTCGACCACCACTCAGCAGGCCGCTAAAGAAAAGAACTTCTGCTCCATGGTACACAGAGGAGCTGAGACTATCTCTCTCCCGACTACGGAGTCTTGAGAAACGCTGGCGTCGGTCACGCTCCATTGTAGACCAGACAGCTTACACCTATCAGCTCTCCGTTCACCGCAAGGCCATCACAGAGAGAATAAAACAATACCATACAAACACCTTGAAGCGTTCATTAAACAAACCTCACGATTTGTTCAATTTGGTCAAGAATCTCTCTAAAGAACCAGCTACTGGAAAGCAATTTGAGATCCACCCTCAGGAGTTTGCACTTTACCTACAATCCAAGATTGCACAGACAAACAAACCTTCAATGGAAGTTGCCTCCACAGTCCAAGATTGCCCAACACCGCTATCCAATTTTTCTACTCCTGCTAAAAAGCGCATTGAAGACCTGATCATGACGCTCAATACCACCACTGCACAGACAGACCCTTGCCCAGCTTTTTGGATAAAGGAACTGCGCAGTGAATTCAGCACAATAATATCCAGAATAATGAACCTGTCATTCACCTCTGGTACGTTCCCCTCTGCTCTCAAGCAAACATCGATCAGACCGCTGCTAAAAAATAGTAAGTTAGACCCTCAAAGGGTAGACTCCTACAGACCGATCGCAAGTATTCCTTTTCTTGCCAAGTTAATTGAAAAAGAGGTTCAAAGTCAATTACAAGACCATATAGATGCTGCTGCTCCACTGGATCCTTGCCAGCATGGCTTCAGAGAGTCACACGGTGTAGAAACACTCCTTATCACCCTCCTTAACAATGTAATCTCTGGTATTGACAACATACGGCAGGGTTTTGCACTAATTTTCCTGGACATAGCCGCAGCTTTCGACTCCGTAAGTCATGAGATCCTCCTAATACGGCTAAAAGAGAAGGGTGTCAGTGGAACTGCACTGGAATGGTGCAGATCATACTTGTCCGGAAGATGGCAACATGTTCGATCTGGTGGAGCAATTTCAGAACCATTTCACCAAGGTCAGGGGGTTCCACAGGGATCCTCCCTCTCCGCTTTGTTGTTCAATATATATATGCAACCGATCTGTAAGATCATCCGGTCATTCAATGTAAGTTACATGATTTATGCGGATGATGTACTCCTTTATACGCCTTTCGACCTAAACAAATTAGACCTATCCCCCCTGACCAATTGCTTTAATGTCATATCGGAATGGCTCACGTCATAAAACCTTAGGATCCAACATAAGAAGACAGAAGTGCTCTTCATATCGAAGAATCCGAACTTTATCCCCCCCCCAATTCTTGAAGGTGAGAGAAGCTGCACTATAAACAAAGCCCACAATAAGGTACCTAGGTGTTACACTAGATCAAAACCTCAACATGAAGGAACATATAGCCAATACTGTAAGATCAATATACTACAAGATCCATTCACTCAGACATCTTCGTCCCATACTTGAACCAGAAGATTTCCGTACCATCTTCCAGGCTCTGATCATGCCTCATTTGGATTATGCAAATGTCATTTTACTAGGCCTTCCTCAAGCCACCTTGAACCCCTTACAGCTCGCAATGCATAGCGCAGCGAGGGTTCTACATGGGGCATCTAGGAGTGACCATGTGACACCCCTTTTGATGCAGTTACACTGGCTTCCTATTCACGCTAGGATCATCTTCAAGACATTGTTAATGACCTTCAAGGCTGCAAACAATCTCTCCTCCACATCTTTAACCGACCTCATCAAACCCATAATCCCGAACAGAGCAAGAAGATCAATAGCTGTAAATATGCTCACGATGCCTCGAGAACTCACAAGATGTACCACAACGGCAGCAAACAGGGCTTTCAGTCTCCGTGCTCCAAAACTCTGGAACGCCTTGCCAACAAACATTAGAGCAATTACTAGCCTAATGCAATTTAGAAAGGCCCTCAAACACTACTTATTCCTCAAATACTTCCCAACGATCTCAGAAACATGCCCCTTCCAAGACCGATAGTGACACCAAATCACCTAGTGAGCCATGATACCGCACGTAGCAAGGTGCCTTATGTCCACTAATTATACATTTTATCTTCTGTAACCTGATGATGTAAATAGTTATATTCGCATGCCAAGTTGGCTATCCTGTTAAGTGTAATTCCCTGTTTTATCCAAGTTTGTAATCCTGTTTTATTGTAAAATCAGATACATGTTTATGTTCTGAATTTTTTGTTCGATGTAAACCGCGCTGATGTCAAATAGTGCGGTATATAAGAAATGTAAAATAAATAAATAAATAAATAAATACTGTTGTATCAGGAGCCTCTTTCTAGATAGTAGTGAGATGTAAATATATGGATCAAAGTCAACAATGTAGTCTTGCAAATTTCTGCCTCTGAGGTGGATCTTAAGTGGACTACTAACATTATGGGCCATGACAACACCCTCAAAAGTCAAACCTGCATGGCTATAAGCAAAGGAAATGCCATCTGCTGGCCAACTGGATAAACTGTGTTTTTTGTTTTTTTTGACTAATAAGCCAGGGGTTGCCATCAACAGACTTTAGAAATGGCTTTAATTTGCTCCAAGAAGACAGTTAAGGCTCTCTTGTAGTGCAGTGTGTGCAATGAGCTTTCATCTTTGTGGGCATAAGGTCTAGGGAAAAACATCAGCAGGACAATCGACTGATTAAGATGGAAATCCTAAAATATATTAGGAAGGAACTTTAAATGAGTGTGCAGAACCCTCCTGATATAAATTTCAGTATAAGTAGATTAGTTACTAGAGCCTGGAGCTCATTTACTTTGCATATTGAAGTACGCCGACAAAAACAAGACTTTCCAAGTGGTACCTTACCTCAGTGACTTGAAAGGTGCTTTCATCATCTTAGTTAAGACAACTTTGAGGTCTTATGACACTGAAGAAAGTTCAATAGGAGGTTTCAATAGAAGCAGAACCCACATGAATACAACAAAGTCTACAGAGATGTGTTTACTTTCTACATGATATGCACCAATTGCAGAAAGGTGAACAGTAATGGAGTTGCTCATTAAATCTGATTCAGACAAACACAGAAGGTATTCAAGCACTTTTCATGTAGAACAGATAAGGGATCTAGGGCCTCTCTGTTTGTGATAAGTTTGTGAACCACAATACTGATGTCACTTCCCACCTGCTGATGTCGCACAGGACCACCTTGGCCTAATATTATAACTTAGAGTAGAATACAACTCCTTGGGGGAGGTAGAAAGGTATGTATCTTATCTTGCTGTTCACAGAGAATACCTGCTACAGCAAAGTAACATGGGACTCCCTAGCAACAGCTGCCTTCAAGAGAAAAATGGGAAAATAACCAATATGCTAGGCACTGCAACTGAACGTCTAAATGGTGGTATATCAAATGCTTATAAATATGGCAAACCTCTTCCACTTATAACTACTACTACTACTGAGCATTTGTATAGCGCTACAAGACGTACACAGCACTGCACAGACACAGTATGACCTTTTGGTGATCTCTCTCCTGGAAGCCAGAACATGTGAAACAAGAAGGTTCAGGGTAGACAGAGTTTATCCCTTCAACATCCAAGTTGTAAGGGCAAGGGATTCAATGGTAGGATTCAACAGAGCTTACTAAATGCTGCAGAAAGCACCAGTCTTATGGGGCCTCTGGAAGTTTGCACAAGAAGGGGGAACCACAAGTCTCAGTCAATAGGGTGCTATGAGAATCATGGTTCCCTGGTTCTAATGAGTTTCAAGAGAGGTTGCAATCAGGAGGATTAGAGAATACACATATAAGCAGCCTTCCTCTCCCCAGTTTAGAAGAAAGGTGCCCAAGGCTAGTTTGCTATGCCTGTCTATCCTGGAACAGAACTGAGGTACTTCCTGTTCTGAGGAATGGTGAAGAGGTCTATAGCAGGACTGCCCCACTCTCAAAAGATTCTTTTGAGATGGTCCCTGGATGTGGAGCTACTCATAGTTGGAGTACAAGACTCAACTTGTCTACCTGGACACTGTCCTTCCCTGAAAGGTTATGTGTCCTCAGGTCATCCCATGACTGATGACCCAGTTCCACATCTTGACAATCTGCCAACAATGGGAGATAGGATCCGATTTTTCCCCACCTGTTGATGTAATACATCAAAACTTGATTGGCCATTCCATCTCTGTAATGCTCTGAAGACTTTCAGATTTCCTCTGTTCCAAAAAATTGATCAGATGTGGATTCTCCTGTGTGAACCATAATCTCCCAAGTGTGAAGTCCATCTACATGGGCTCCCCAGCAAAGTTTGGATGCATCTGTCATGAGTATTTTTTGGAAAGGTAAACTTTGGAAAGAGACACCTCTTTTCAAATTGGAATGTATCATCCACCAGGTCAGTGACCATGGAAGGCTGCAACAACAGACGTGATCTCTCAGAGCTTGTGAGTGGCTTGGATCCACTGCATACTAAGATCTACCGAGTTTGTCTCATTTTCAGATGTGCCAAGGATGTTATGTGCACTGTTGAGGCCATGTGGCCTGGCCTAACATTCTCAACATGTCCCAGTGCTGATGTCTGCTGACTCTTCTGAATTTCCTCTACTATGGATACCAGAGTGGTAATTCTTTCCTGTGGAAGAAAGCCTTTGCCTGAGGTGTCTAGCAAAGCTCCTATAAACTCCAATCAAGTTGACAACTTCAGTAATTTATTTAATTTTCTATTCCGAACATCAAAAAATCTGAGATGATTCCAAAATGACATGCATGGTGAATTAGACCTCACCTGCGAATTGTTTTTCCTCAAGTCCCTCCAGTCCAGACGTGTGGGTTATGTATGCCTGCCAGCAGATGGAGACTGAGAACCACTAGTTTGATTTTGACATCATGGTATAAAGGGCTCTGCGCAGCATCACTCTCACCAGTATTTCTGTAACAAAGCAGATTGCAAACTCGAGAAAATTAAATGCTTACCCCATACATACAAAGACATCAGTATACTCGCCACTGAAGCTCTCCTGCTCCCAACACAAAGAACTGGAGGCATAAATCAACACTCAAGACCATAAATGCAGCCATATGCCAGCAAAGAGTTGAGAATGACCAAAAGCCTAGAAAGATGCAATGGATAGGCAAGAATATCGCTTGGCTTCACAGCCCCAATATATCCATCAATATATAAGGCCAGAAACAAAGCCAAGAATATAGGGTGGGTCCTGGACTGGACTGGAGGAACTCAAGGAAAAACAATTATCAGGTAAGGTCTAATTTCACCTTCCTCATCATCCCTCCAGTTCAGTCCAGACGCATGGTATGTAACAAAGCAGTACCCCACAATGAGGGAAGGGGGGCGAGGGGAGAGCAGCCAGGCCAGAAGCTATGGAAAGAATCCCCCTTTGAGTTGGAGGATAGCAAAATCAGTAATGGATAGAGACCCTGCTGACAAATCTACGCACTCCAGGGTGGTAGCCACTGTAAGCTATGTCAGAGGAACTAGGACCCCAGTGCGCTGAGCCCTAGTCTACCCGGAAAGCCACTGTAGACAACACTAAAAAGGAAGGCCCACCAAAAATGGACCTGATCTTTAAAGGAACACATGATGGAACAGCAAGAATCCAAAGTATGTGGCAGCTGACATAGATATGTCCCGTAGACCTCAAGGATATACGATAAGCACAGACCTGGAAGGGAAGAGAGCTTCATGCTATTGAGAAGCTAAAAAAGAAAGATGAAGAGACCATGAACCTTGCCCAGAACCTGAATCATCAAAAACTACTCCATGCCAGGCATGAAGCCCTAAGTTCTCCAAGGTAAAATCACCTGGCTGTTTTGAGAAAGAGAATCTTACTGCAATTTAGCTATAGCGAAAAAACAAAAAAAGGATGGAAGATTTAGGTTCCTAAACCTTTAATATATAATTTTGTTTCCTTTTATGTACTCATTTATATCTGAAAGATTACACAGGTACACTAAAAAAAATTTTTTTTAAACTGCTTCTAATGTTTCGATTGATTTTTACATTTTTTGGTGCGCTGAATCCAAATCTGGTAACCAATTTGCTCCATCACGTACAGATTTTTTGCTACATTGGGTTAGCAGTTTGAGGTGAACGTTTCAGATTGAGTGCGATCGAGATAAATGTTTCTTGGATGAATTCTTTATACTAATTGTTTAGTAGTTATTCAAATAAGAATAAAGAAAATTGTAACAAGGCAGCACATAAGAATAGAGTAATGTCAACAAAACACACTGTGATGGTAGCAAAATTGTCTGCACTTAAAACAGCCACATACATGTGCACAAACATTGAGCATATAAGAGCGAGGTTAGACACAAAGCAAAGCAAAGAAATGTGCAAAAAATGTTGTACAGGTATGTATGTAAGAATAGAAAACGCAAACCGCACCATTGCAATACATGAAGACAAACACCCGATGGTGTGAAAATAAAATTCTAATAAATGAGATCCGACACTGTGGTAATAACTAGCAAATTTTTATTTCAAAGTTTAGTAAAAACACGATATTTGTCAACACAGTTTAGATTTTAAAGTCATTCTTGGGTCAATCAATCTCCTGGTGGGCCCGTTTCTTCTTCCCCCGAATGCTTCTCTTGGTGCGCTGCTTGGCGTATTTTTCATCTGGGGTTTCCCGCAGCAGCAACCAGCAGAAATCAGCCATCATAGTGGTGTTCCATCTTCCTTGGTACCTTCTCTCTGCGTCCTTGATGTCCTGGTGAAACCTTTCACCTTGTTCTTCACTGTACGCCCCCACGTTTTCGGGAAAGTAGTTCACATGGGAGTGCAAGAAATGGACTTTCAGGCTCATGTTACAGCCTTGTTCTTTGAAGGCATTGAGCATCCTGGCAACAATATCCTTATAGTTCTCATCCCGCCTTTTCCCCAAGAATTTGAGAACAACATCCTTGAAGGAATCCCAGGCTTCTTTTTCCTTCTCAGACATCGTTTCAGCGAATGCTCCATCTGAAATGAGTTTCCTTATATCAGGGCCAACAAACACTCCTTCCTTTAGCTTTGCTTCAGAAAGTCGGGGGAACTTTGAGCAAAGGTACCGAAAGCACTCACCATCTTTTGGAAGGAACTTGATGAATTGCTTAATGAGACCCAACTTAATGTGGAGAGGTGGTAATAGAATTTTATCACGAGGTACCAAGCTCTCATGAAGAACATTTTTCTCACCAGGTCTCAAATACTCCCGAATTGGCCAGTCTTTTTTCCCCCAGTGTAGGTCGCGGGCCCGGCTATCCCACAAGCAAAGGAAGCAGGGATATTTGGTGAAACCGGATTGCTGCCCTAATAGCATGGATAGAATTTTAAAGTCTCCACAAATCATCCACTTATGCTCATCATAACGAATCTTCTGAAGAATCAGGGCCAAATTCTCGTATTTTTCTTGGAGAATAACAGAGTGAGCAATAGGAACTGAAGCGAATGTGTTGCCATTATGAAGAAGAACACCTTTTATGCTGTCTTTTGACGAATCAATGAACAGCCGCCATTCAGCAGGATCATACTTGAGTTTAAACTTTTCCATCACTCCGTATATATCGTTGCAAAATACCAAATCTTCCTCTTTGCTGAAATACTTCAAAAATTGTGTCTCGCGGTTGCGGTACCAATAAAAAGTTGTTCCTGGTGACAATAGATTTTTCTGTTTAAGCCGAGAACCTAGCAGTTGGGCAGCATCTTTTGGGAGTCCTAAATCCCGAACTAAATCATTCAATTCAGCTTGAGAGAAAAGTTCAGGTTTCGGATCTGGTTCAGTTTCAAACTCGGAAGTACTGGACTCATCGGGAAAAGCCATCTGATGAGTCTCATCATGATCAGAACCGTTCACACAAATATGATCCAAAGATTTTGGTGGTTCAGGCACAGGTACTTCGTTGCTATGAGGCATAGGCCTAATTGCTGAGGGAAGGTTGGGGTAACTTATTACGTTCTTATTTTTTAAGTTGTATCCCTTCACAATGCAAGAGCAAAAATAGCAGTCACTGCTGTGGTCTCTTTGTTCACGCCACATCATAGGTATTCTGAAACGAAATGCTTGTTTTTTACCTTTCATCCATAAGCGTAGATCTTCCTCACATGTCTTGCACACTTTGTGAGGAGCCCACGGTTTGTCTTGATCGCCTAACTTCAAACTCTTCAGACGATGCATGGCCGATTCTACAACCATGGAATGGTGTGGTAGCTGTGCCTTCTGAAAACCAGGGCTCTTACGGAGCCGATAGATCGAATCAACTCGCTTGCTAAGAACCGGCGCCGAGGCCGGTGCCTTCCACATACGGAAGAGGAGCCGTTCCAGCATCGGAGGAACCGGGACAGTAAAGGCCTCCTTCGGAGGAGAGTCATACTGCAGCGCCTCGAGCTCTTCAGCTCGAGGCTCTTCCTCGGGATCCGCCGGAATGGCCAAGGCAGTGGCCATATCCCGGACGAACTCCGAGAACCGGGTGTCCTCCGGGGGGAACCTACTCTGGGGCTCAGACTGCGGTGAGTCCGAAGGGACGCACAGTCTTAAAGGTGTCAGAAGACTCCTCGTCCTCCATCTTCCAAGCCGACTCATCCGAGGAAGAGTCGGGGTCTGACCCCGCGGGGCCCTGGAGCACCCGCCCCGATGCCGTAAGCACCGGCGTCGACGTCCTCGAAGGGGACCGCGACCGAGGTCAACTCCGAGCCACGATGGACTTGAGTATCAGCTCGGTCTCCGGGGTCGACTTGGACGTCGATGTCCGAGTGGTCGGGGCAGATGCGCCAGACAGGCTGGCCATCAGTGCCCGCTGCTGCTCCATGAAGGCAGACATTCTGCTCTCCAAGGCTGTCATCCTGAGACTCAGCTCGGGAGACGCAGCAGCCCCCGACTCGGGCCCCGGCGGCGCCGGGCCCGACATCGGCTCCCTGGGAGGAGAGTCCACGAGGACTACGGGGCTTACGTGTCCAGCAGACTCCGGCTCCACACGAGGAACTTTGGCAGGCTTCTCCGGTTCCACAGGCCCGGGGCGACGGTCGGGGGTCTTAGACCTGGCCCTCGAGGAGCCAGGGATCTCTTCAGACAATGCCCTTGCGAGCCGTTTCTTCCTCTTGCGTTCCCAGTCGGGGGACCCCCTGTCCGAGGAGCTTCGACGGTGCTCGGGATCGGAATCCCGAGATGTCGAGGCCTCAGACGAGGTCCGGGCCCGGCTGGAGGCTGTCCGAGAAAAGCCTTTCCTTTTGCTGCTGGCGACTTCGTAGTGCCTTGGAAGACATTTTTCCACAGGCCCCGCACGACTTAGGATCGTGGTCGGGGCCCAGGCACCGAAGGCAGCAGTCGTGTGTGTCGGTGAGAGACATTAGTTTCTTACACCGATCACACTTCTTAAAACCACTGGAAGCCATCGGGGGAAAAAAAAAAAAAGAGTCCCCGCTAGGTCAGAAGACCGGCCTTCTACGGAAAAAGAGAAAAAAGGGTGCGAACGCCAGCCACGAAGGACAAAAACCGAAAAAGAGGAATCGGGCTCGATACCAGTGTACCGAACCCGGCGGGAGGGGAACCGGCGTCGAACCAGTAGAAAAAAAGCAAAAAAAAATCGCTGAAAAATCTAATTTTAACCGGGAAAACTGGACACACGTCTGGAGGGCTTCACGGAAAAAAAGAGACTGAGGTAAGATGGCACCTTTGGGCGGGAAGGGAACCGCGCATGCGTGCCTGCATTCCCAAAGGCTTTCATAGAAAGCTGGGGAAATGCTCCGCGGGGGCTTCATCGGCGCCGATGACACCCATATGTGAGGACTGACTTCCTGCTTGGTCCTGGAGAACATACCTATCTATAGCTGGTAAGCCTGGATGCGGCACACCAGCATGTAGCCTTGGTAGGCCTTGGTAGGCCTGGCGGAACCGAGGAGTGAGTTTTTGTGCTCTTTTGCTTCCACATGACGGACTCCACAACCATCAAGGTATGAGGAAGCTGGGCCTTCCTGAAGCCAGGCCCTCACTAGACCCTGTATATGGTGTCCAGGCGCTTGCTGACAATGGGAATAGATGCAGGTGTCTCCCACATGCAGCCGGGCTAGGATGAGCTTCCCTACGCAGAGCCTCGCATTGTAAAATATTGAGCTTTTCTGCATGGGGCTTCTCCTCGAACTGCATGGAGAAAGCTAGGGCTCAAGCCATGTCCACCACAAACTCCAGAAAGGAGGTGTTTTCTGGAGGAGACCGCTGCTTCTGAATCGGCGGGGAAGGATCTGAGGGGAGGTCCCGATGAGCCCAGGATTCAGAAGAAGTGCCCCCTTCGGACTCCCAGCCCGAGAACTCCGAGGAAGACTCTGAGCTAAGTTGTTCGAATGGAGCCTGGTGCTGGGCTCTCAAGGCCGAAGCCCCCCTGGAGCCAGAGGCGATAGCTCGAGAAGATCTCTAACCCGAACACCGGGATGGAGATAGAGACCTCTGCCGGGATCCCTCACAAGGCTCGTAGCTCTTGGGGGTTGTCACGGCCGTCTGGGGAGCCATCACAGGCATCGCCCTCGAGGTCTCATGGCGAGGCCTGGCACCAGCGCCTGCTAGGCAGCAAGGAAGGCAGAGACGCTGCGCTCCAGTGCCAGCATTCGGGTTTCCCACTCGGGAGTGGGGCCCTGTGACGCCGACACTGGGGTGACCGGGTCGGGAGTCAAGGAGGAGAGGGGGTCCTTGCCAGGACAACCCTCGAGAGACTGGGTGCCATCACCGGAGGCCTCCGTATCCATACGAGGTCGCTCCTTCTCAGACTCTTGAGACTGCCGAGGAGGGCTGAGGAACCGAGCGCGAGAAAGCTTATTCTTGTCCGGAGCACCCAACAGCGTCCTCGTGGCCTTCTTCTGCTCCCTTTTGGGGGACCATTGCTCAGAGCGGCCGAGGGGGACCCAAGAGGCTGAAGGTCGGTGGAGCGGGAAGCTACCGGGGACACCTTGTGGAAAATGTCGTCCAGTTTCTGCTTACGGCTCTGGATGGCCTTGGAGGGCATCTTTTTACAAAGGGAGAAGAGCTCTGGGTTGTGGTCAGCTCCTAGACACCTAAGACAAAATGTAATTAGACTTACCTGCTAATTGTTGCTCCTTAAGGAACTCTAGTCCAGTCCCAGAACCTCTGAATTTAGTATCTCCTCCAGCAGCTTTGGAGACTGAAACACGTCATCGCTTTGATGACACTGGTATAAGTAGGCAAGGACCGCCTCTCTCCTCCAGTACCTATTTACAAAGCAGAGCAACAAATAAGTAGCTAAATGACAAACAAATACAATCCTACTGACTATCATCGAAATAAACCTTTTTTTTTTTTTTTTTTTAAACTGTCTGTAACCGCACCCTTAAGGTACAAGATCAAAAAACGTAAGATACGCTCTTCTGGAAGCAGAACATACCCAAAGAACAAACAAAGTACTGCACAGAAAGGTTTCCATCTGCTCTTTTGAACTGAGCCATTACTGAAGACCTTCCAAATACCTCTCTGCACTCAGCGAACTTCAGGCTGACAGAAAAACAACCCCGGGTGGGATCCGGGACTGGACTAGAGTTTCTTAAGGAACAACAATTAGCAGGTAAGTCTAATTACATCTTCCTTTCCGTCCCTCTAGTCCAATCCCGGAACCTCTGAGGATGTAACAGAGCAGTCAATATCAACGGATGGGCCCTGCAAGACCAGCCTAAAGCACTGCTGATCCAAAACAAACCTCTCTAGAAGCGTGCACATCTAGCCTATAATGCTTGAGAAAAGAATTCAATGACGACCAAGTCGCCGCCTTACAAATATCCTCGGCCGGCACCAAGTAGGGAGGAGTGGTCTAGTGGTTAGGACAAGGTACTTCAGGCCGGAGGGTCGGGGGTTCAAGCCCCACCTGGGGACAGCAATCTCAGGCCGGAGGGACTGGGATTTCTAGTCCTATAGGCACTCCTTGTGGTCTTGGGCAAACCACTTAACCCTCCATTGCCCATGTTCCCTGTATGTATTAGTGTGTGTGTGTCTCATATCCCCTCGTGTTAAATGTATCCCCCAATTGACCGCTTTGATCCGGTGAAAAGCGGGATATAAATACAGCTAAATAAATAAATAAATAAATAAAATTGTATTCTGCCCAAGATGCCGCCTGTGCTCTAGTCGAATGAGCCCTAAGACCCTCTGGAACCACTTTACCTTTCAAAATATATGCAGCTGCAATGGTTTCCTTCAACCATCTGGAAATGGAAGACTTCGCCGCATCCTCCCCCTTCCGTGGACCCCCAAACACAAACAACCTGTCCGACCTACGGAAGGATGCGGTCCCGCAGAGGTACTTCTTGAGCGTCCGACGAACATCCAGAAGATGCAGTTTACCTCCTGTAGCTTCCTTCTCCTCGCCCGAGAATACCGGCAATGAAACTACTCGATTGACATGAAAGACCGAAACCACCTTAGGTAAGAAGGCAGGAACCGTACGCAACACCACCTTCTCATTGGAGAAGGAAAGAAACGGTTCCTTACACGACAAAGTCTGCGATTCCGAAATCCTGCGAGCGGAGCAAATAGCCACCAGAAAAATCATCTTCAATGTCAAATCCTTCAGAGACGCCCTACCTAATGGCTCAAAAGGTTCTCTGACCAACGCGTCCAACACCAAATTCAGGTCCCACGCGGGAACCGAACACCTGCGCGGCGGCCGCATGAGCAATACGGCCCGCAAAATTTTTTTTTTAACCATCTGCGTGTGCTCCTAACACCTGACCTTGTACCTTACCATGGTAATAAGACAGCGCCGCCAACTGGCCTCTCAAAGAACTAGCCGCGAGGCCCTTCGACGCCATCCTGCAAAAACGAAAGGATCTGCGGAATAGACGCCACTGAGGGCCGCACCCGCTGTTCTGCACACCATGCCTCAAAAATGCGCCAGACCCGTATGTACGCTAACAATGTAGATCGCTGATGTGCCTTCAACTATGTAGAAATGACTATCGCGGAATAGCCCTTGGCTTTCATTCTAGCCCTTTCAAGAGCCAAGCCGTAAGTGAGAACCGACTCACCTGTGGCATACTTAACGGTCCCTGAACTAACAGATCCTCCCGCGGTGGAAGCTTCCATGGTCTGTCCACCAGCAGATGAACCATATCCGCATACCAAGGCCTTCTGGGCCAGTCGGGTGCCACCAGAACCACCAGGCCCCAATGCCTCTCTATTCGCTGTACTACACGGCTGATGAGCACCCAAGGAGGAAAGACGTAGAGGAGACCCTCCACCGGCCACCTCTGCGTCAACGTATCGAGACTCTTCAACATCCTTTCTCGCCTCCTGCTGCAAAATCGGGCTGCCTTTGCGGACTTGAACGTCGCCATCAGATCCATTAGCGGCGTCCCCTAGAACCGTACGATTAGTCCGGGTGAAGCATCCACTCTCCTGGATCTACCTTACGCCGACATAGATAATCCGCCTCGATACTGTCCACTCCAGCAACATGTTGAGCCGATAGGGCCCGCAGATTTATCTTGGCCCAGTCTAACAGCTGACTCGCCTCTGCCTCCAATGCCGCACTTCCTGTGCCGCCCTGTCGATTGATGTAGGCTACTGTAGTCGCATTGTCGGACAGTACACGCACCGCCGACTGCCTCAACCATGACTGGAACTCCAGAAGGGCCAAATACACCGACCTCATTTCCAATCTGTTGATAAATCACTCCTTCTCTAACTGCGACCACTGTCCCTGCGCCAACCTTCCTTCGTAGTGCGCTCCCTAGTCCGATAGGCTCGCATCCGTCGTCAAAGGCCTCCAGACTAGAGCCTCCAGAGGCATCCCTTTTTCCAAACTCTCCAGCCGTAACCACCAGAGAAGTTCCTGACTCACCTCCGGTAGGCAGACCAGCCGTTGAGACAGCACGTCCGAATGATGGGACCACCGCCGGAGTAGAGCCCTCTGCAACAGTCTCATGTGAGCCCTGGCCCACAGCACCACCTCGATCGTGTCCGCCATCGTTCCGAGCAATTGAAGATACTGACATGCTGTAGGTGCCCTTTGGGACAAGAAACTCCGCACGAGCCCCCTCAATCCCAGCGCCCGCTGAACAGGAAGAAAGCATGCTTACTCACCTGTAACAGGTGATCTCCGGGAACAGCAGGAATTTAGTCCTCACATATGGTATCGTCGGTACCGAGACAGCCTGCGCGGGAACGCTCCCCAGCGTCCAATTAGAAAACCTTTGGGAGCATCCCACAGCGCCTGCGTGCTGCCTTCCCGCCTTTCCCAACTGCCTCTCTCCAGTTGAGTTTTAAGCTGAGAAAAACAGAGAGAGAGGGAAAGGGAAAGAGACAGATAGAGAGATACAACTCCTAGGGGAGGTGGGAGGGTTGTGAGGACTAAATTCCTGCTGTTCCCGGAGATCACCTGTTACAAGTGAGTAATCATGCTATCTCCAGGAACAAGCAGGAATGTAGTCATCACAAATGGGGACTCCCTAGCTTTAGATGCCAGGGAGAGGCCCCAGAAGTTGTGTGTCCCTGAGAAGGGCTCCACTTCCCCCCATGGATCTCTGGCATCCTACCAGGGATGGTGGGTAGGAGTTGATTAGGTATGGAACAGGTGTTGGAGAACAGCCTGACCAAACAAGGCATCCCGGCGGGAGTCCTTGTCCAAGCAGTAATGGGCTGTGAAGGTATGAACCGAGGCCCAGGTGGCTGCTCGACAGATGTCATCGATAGACACAGAGTGCAGATGAGCCATTGAGGCTGCCATGGCTCTCACATTGTGAGCTGTGACATGGCCCTCCAGAGAAAGGTTCTTACTCTGATAGGCGAAGGAAATACACTGAGCAATCCAGTTAGACAGTGTTCTCTTGGAGACTGGACGTCCCAAATGAGAAGGATCAAAAGCAACAAAGAGCTGAGAGGATTTTCTATGTTGCTGTGTTCTTTGTAAGTAAAAAGCTAAAGCTCTTTTACAGTCCAAGGTATGAAGATTCCTCTCTGCATTTGATGCATGAGGCCTTGGAAAAAACACAGGTAGGTAGACAGCTTGGTTCAGATGAAAAGGCGAGACCACCTTTGGCATAAAGTGTGGATGAGTCCTAAGGACTACCTTGTCATGATGGAACCTTGTATAAGGTGGATTAGCTACTAGCGCTTGCAACTCACTGATGCGAAATGCTGATGTGATTGCAATGAGAAAGATAACCTTCCAAGAAAGGAACTTCAAGGAGGTAGTAGCTAAAGGTTCGAAAGGTGGCTTCATGAGCTGCCCAAGAACCAGGTTTAAGTCCATGCCACCGGTGGTGGCCTAATGGGAGGCTTAGTTAGAAGAAGGCCTCTCATAAATCTTGCTATAAGAGGATGAGAAGAAATAGGCTGTCCATTTAGAGGTTTAAAGGAAGCTGCAATAGCACTCAAATGGACTCTTACTGAGTTAGTCTTAAGTCCTGCATTGGATAAATGAAGGAGATACTCCAGCAATGATTCCAGAGGTATCGCAAGGGGGTTAAGGCCCTTTTGCGAACACCATATGGTAAACCTTTTCCACTTGAAAGCATAAGAACGTCTTGTGGAAGGTTTCCTGGAAGCAAAAAGAATATCTTTTACTTGCTGAGGGAGATTAAGATTATGAAGATCTAGGCCTTCTGCAACCAAGCCTGAGATGCAGAGACTGAGGATTGGGATGCCATAATATTCCATCCTCCTGAGATAGGAGATCTGGAACAGACCCTAACTCCAGGGAGGGAGCTTGAGAGAGATGTAGAAGCAGAGGGTACCACACTTACCGTGGCCAATGTGGAGCTATGAGAATCATATGGCCTCTGTCCCTCTGAAGCTTGAACAGGGTTTTGGGAATTAGGGGAATGGGTGGAAAGGCATACAGGAAGTCTTGACCCCAGTAAAGGAGGAAAGCATCTCTGGCCTGAGCCCCCTGAGCCGGAACTCTGGAACAGAACCGGGGAAGTTTGGCATTCCACGGACTTGCAAAAAGGTCTATGTCCGGGGTTCCCCAAATTTGAAAAATCTTGGTCACCTGGTCTGCATGCAGAGACCACTCGTGTGGAAGCAGAACTCGACTAAGAACATAAGATATGCCATACTGGGTCAGATCAAGGTCCATCAAGCCCAGTATTCTGTTTCCGACAGTGGCCAATCTAGGTCATATGTACCTAGCAGTTTCCCCAAGAGACACAAGTTCCACAATGCTTGTACTGGGTCAAGCATTGATATCTTCGGTCACTTCTTAATGGTTTATGGACCTTTCCTCCAGGATCTTGTCCAAACCTTTTTTAAACCCAGCTACACTAACAGCCTTTACTACATCCTCCGGTAACAAATTCCAGAGTTTGATTACACGTTGAGTGAAAAAATATTTTCTTTTATTAGTCTTTAATAGTTTACCCTGTAGCTTCATTGCATGTCCCCTAGTCTTTCTATATTCTGATAAGGTAAACAATCGATCTACGTTTACCCGTTCCACTCCGTTCATTAATTTATAGACTTCTATCATATCTCCCCTCAGCCGTCTCTTTTCCAGATTAAAGAGCCCTAAACCTTTTAGCCTTTCTTCATAGGAGTATCCTTCCATCCACTTTACCATTTTGGTGGCTCTTCTCTGAACCTTTTCTAAAATCGCTATATCCTTTTTAAGATACGGCGACCAGAATTGCACACAATATTCAAGGTGCGGTCTCATCATGGAACGATATAGAGGCATTATAATATCTTTTGTTTTATTTTCCATTCCTTTCCTTATCATACCTAGCATTCTATTTACTCTCTTGGCCGCCGCTGCACACTGGGCCGACGGTTTTAACATGGTATCCACAATGACGCCTAAATCTTTTTCCTGGGTGGTGGTTCCTAATGTGGAACCTTGCATCGTGTAACCATAGTTTGGGTTGTTCTTCCCTAGGTGCATAACCTTGCACTTGTCCACATTAAATTTCATCTGCCATTTTGATGCCCAGTCTTCCAATTTATCAAGATCCTCTTGCAATTTTTCACAATCCTCTAGGGTTTTAACAACTTTAAATTAGTTTTGTGTCATCTGCAAATTTGATCACCTCACTCGTTATTCCACTTTCCAGGTCATTTATGAATATGTCAAAAAGCAGCGGACCCAGCACAGATCCCTGGTGTACACCACTATTCACCTTTCTCCATTGGGAAAATTGGCCATTTAGCCCAACCCTCTGCTTTCTATCTTTTAACCAGTTCCTGATCCACAATAGTACACTGCCTCCTATCCCATGACTCTTTAGTTTTGCCAAAAGTCTCTGATGAGGGACCTTGTCAAAGGCTTTCTGAAAGTCCAGATACACAATATCAACCGACTGAGTCTGTCTGCCCAAGAGTTTTGTATGCCTGGAAGATACACTGCCAGGAGATGAATCTGATGCTCTCTGGCGAGGGCCCATAGTCGCAAAGCTTCGTTGCAAAGCGACAGAGAGCCTGTTCCCCCCTGCTTGTTCACATAGAACATGGCTACTTGATTGTCCGTATGAATGAGGACTGTCTTGTAGCTGAGCAGGGTGTGGAACACTCGAAGAGCAAGGAAGATTGCTCTGAGTTCCAAGAGATTGATATGTAGATGAGTCTCTTGTGGAGACCAGGTGCCTTGGGTGGAGAGGTCTTGCAAATGAGCTCCCCAACCCATCGGAGAAGCATCTGTTGTGAGAGTTGCTTGGGGTAAGGGTTGTTGAAAAGGGGACCCCAGCAACAGGTTTTGAATGGACTTCCACCACTGGAGGGACAAAATAAGGCGACTTGTGTTTGCTATTTTGTCTGACAGGCATCCTGATGCCTGGGTCCATTGAGTGGATAAGGTCCACTGGGCTGCCCTCATATGGAGGCGAGCATAGGGAACCACATGCATGGTGGACGCCATGTGGCCCAGTAGTTGTAACATTTCTCGAGCAGTAAGATGAGACTTTAGCACTGCTTGAGAAGCTAACTGCACCATGCGAAGGCAGCGGGCCTGGGGTAGATAGGCTCTTGCCTTTCTGGTATCCAGCAAAGCTCTTATGAACTCTAGAGACTGAGTGGGAGTTAGACTGGATTTTGGGATGTTTATGACCAGACCCAAATACTGAAGGATACGCATTGTGCAGGCTAGAGAAGTCCTGGCCTCTGACACTGTTGGGGCTCGAATGAGCCAGTCGTCTAAGTAGGGGAAGATGAATATCCCTAGAGTGCGGAGAAATGCTGCTTCTACGGCCATGCATTTCGTGAACACCCTTGGTGCTGAGGCCAGGCCAAAAGGAAGCACCCTGTATTGGTAGTGCTTTCCTTGAAGAAGGAACTTTCTGTGGGTTGGATGGATGAGAACATGGGTGTACGCATCCTTGAGATCTAGAGAGCAAAGCCAATCCCAACTCTGAAGGTATGGCAGCAAAGTTCCGAGAGAAATCATCTTGAATTTCTCTTTGACAAAGAATTTGTTCAGTTCTCTGAGGTCCAAGATAGATCTGTATCCCCCTGTTTTCTTTGGGATAAGAAAATAGGGGGAGTAAAACTCCGTACCCTGTTGAGGAGTGGGTACTTCTTCTATTGCCCCTTGGGCAAGAAGGATAGTGACCTCCTAATCTAATAGGTTGATGAGAGATTTCGGAGAATTGAACTGCCTTATTATTGTGGGAAGGGGCATGCTTGAAAAATGAAGCCTGTACCCCTCCTTTATGATGGAGAGTGTCCAATGCTTTGCTGTTACCTGCCCTCATCTGGGGGCAAAGTGACATAACCTTCCTGGAATGGTGGAAGGCTCTGGTCCCTCGAGAGCCAGAAAGGCTAAGTTCTCTAGCTGCAAGTCAAAGGCCTTGTGGAGGCTGAGACTGCTGAGACGGTTGAGGCTTAGCAATCTTTGCTTTCTTCTGTTTGGGTGGTTGCTGACCTTTCCTGACAAGCTGACCTGCAGAACGTCCCTGTTGAGCATAAGCAGGATAATATCTTTTCTTCTTAGAAAAGAATGGTTTCTTGAACAATTTCTTTCTAGCAGGATCAGCTGTGGACTTGGATAACCTATCTAAGGTGGAGTTGTCAGCATCCATCTCGTTGGCCTTTTCCTGCCAATCTTTACCAAACAGGTTCTCACCAGTACACGGGATATTTCCCAATTTGTCTTGTACCCAGAGCTCCAGATCGGATGCCTGGAGCCAAGTAATTCTACGTGCACCTATGGCAATGGCAGAGGTTCTGCTTATGCACTCAAAACAGTCAAAAGCTGCACGATTGACAAATTTAGAAACATCCTGGGCATGTTTAACTAGTGTGAGAAAATCTTGCCTCTTATCTTCAGGAAGAAGAGGGCTCAAAACCTCTAAATTTCCTGTGACTTCCTTAAGGAACATTCCCATATATAAAATATAGGAACTGATCCTGGCAGAAAGCATGGAAGCCTGGAAAGTACAACGTCCAAAGGCATCCAAAGTTCTACACTCACGTCCTGGAGGATTAGAGGCATGCCTCTTTGCACTCCTGATCCTTCTCATAGCTGACTCCAAGTGATAAAATCCTGTCTTCTATCCTCAGGAAGAATAGGACTTAAAGCTTCTAAATCATCTGTGACCTCCTTCAGGAACATTCCCATGTAGAGACTGTAGGAACTGATCCTGGCAGAAAGCATGGAAGCTTGGAAGACACGACGTCCAAAAGCATCCAGGGTTCTGCACTCACGTCCTGGAGGATTAGAGGCATGCCTCTTTGCACTCTTGATCCTTCTCATATCTGATTTCACTACAATAGAGTGGTGAGGAAGCTGAGTCTTTTGGAAACCAGGACAAGGAGGGACTCGATACAGAGTATCCAGTCTGCGAGAATGAGGAGAGGTGGTAAGAAGCGTCTCCCACATCCTTAACATGAGATCATATAAAATCTCATGAATGGGCAAGGTAGCTGCCTTCTTAGGAGTTTTGGGATATTGTAAAATTTCCAACTCCTTAGCTCTGGGCTCTGTTTCAGGGGTCACAGTAATGGACAGACCCCGAGCCACCTCCCTGATAAAATCCTGGAAGGAAATATCCTCTGGAGGAGACATCCTGCGCTTAGAGGAGGAGGGCTCCTCTGCGAGAAGTATTCCAGCATCGACAGAACAATCAGAATCCTCAGATTCTTCTGAGGACTCGAAGTACCATCTGTCCAGATGCTCCTGAAGAGCTCGATACCCGTACTGACTGAAGTTGGTACCGGGAGTAATCGGAACCGGAGTATCGATACCCGAGGGCATCGGGTGACTGGATACCGGCAAAGCAGACACCGATGCCGATGCTATCGGTACCGGTACCGATACCGGTGCTGGTGCCGGAAACGACCGCATTGTCTGTCGCGGTTCCGAGGGCGTTGATGCCACAAGGAGAGCCGCCAGACTGCACTCAATAGCCAGGAATCTCTGGTCTATCGACGTTGCCGATGCCTGGATGTCGGTACTGGAGAAGACCGCCGGTACCCCAGAGCATGGCACCAGTAGTTCTGCCGAGGTCGAGGCCTCGAGAACATCCTGGAGCCCCGTTAATGCTTTGGAAGCCGAAGCCTCCTGCCGGGGCAATTTTGCCGGTGCAGAATCCTCAAGGGCAACGCCAGAGGCATCTCGATGCTTAGAAGGAGATCTACCCTTTGAGGACTGGCTGGACTTATGTTTATTTACCTGAGATCCATGGGAGGAAGACGAAGCCCTGGAAGACATCGATGCCACCGAAGCTGCATCAGAGGGAAACAGGGTACTGAGCTTAGCAGCTCGGTTCTGCTGACCTCTTTTAGACATCATGGCGCAGGACATACAATCCGTGATGGAGTGGTCAGGACCTAAACATTTTAGACACCATTCATGGGTGTCGGTGATGGAAATGGTACTGCCACACTTGGTGCACTTTTTGAAACCTGAGGCAGGTTTCTCCATTGTAAGAAAAAGATTTTGGGCCTAAGGCCCAAAAAGGCGCATGCACCTGAAGAAAAAATAGGAAAAATCCTAGTATATATATTGTGATACAGTGGCCAGCACAGAACCCATGGATACAGGAGAAAAGGAAGAGCTTACCTTACAGTCACCTGGGCAGAAAGCATATTCAGGTTATAAGGAGCCAGAGAATAGTGGAACAAACTTTCCCTACATTGGGTGTGACGCAGTAGAAAGCCAGAAAGCTAATCACGTCCACCTGGGCAAGGAAGCACGTACAATGTGCAGGAGCCAGGAGGATAAAAGTGGCTGGGAAAACCCAGTAGGGGGAGGAGCAGCAAAGAGAGGTGCCACAGAGGGAGGTGCAGCAAAGGGAAGAGGAGCTGACACAGAGATAGCTGGAAGTGCTCGTGCACAAGTCTCCCAAGCCAGAGGGGGCATCGTCCCGTGGAGAGTGAGTAAGCAGCTGGAGGGCAGAGGTCACAAGCAGGAGAGCTTGCTGGGTCCAGGAAACACCGGCTGGGTCCCAACAGCAAGTAGCAGTAGAAGGGAAACCTTTCCTGGAAGTTATTACAGCCCAGACCAGACAACTGCTGAGTGGAACTCTCGGGGAAAAGCAGGCTACAGCCCAAATAAAGGAGCCTGGTTTACAGAGGGAGGAGTGGAAGCCAATCACCCCAGAAGCAGAGCTAAGTACGCCCATTTCTCTAGAGGGCAAGAGGTGGGTTCGGCTAGGAAAGTAAAAGCTAATACTTGGGAGGATAATCCTTGGTGGAGAGAAAGGGGAAGCCTCAGAGAAACAGGCTTCAGTACAGGTCTCCAGGACCCTCCTTATGCAGAACAGTTTCCTGCCTTAAGAACTGCTGCCTCTCGAGAGAGTTGTGTAAATAATAGCTGTGGTGAATGTTACCCATTTACAATTTCTGACAGTGAGCAAATGCAATGGGAAAACACTGACCAGGACATTGATTCCAGTGCTATGGATTGCACGCTATGTATCTCGGATGAGATTACGTCTCTTTGTTAATTAAGGAAGCAAGAGCCTTGTTATACCTGTTTGAAAAAGGTACATTTTATTTTGCTGTGAAGAAACAGTTTTGTTTAAGTTCTTTGTTGCTGTATGAGAAAAACAGAAATCCACAAGGGAAGGGGAATATTTATGTAATGACTTTAATATCTTATATATTTATCACAATTGTAATTGTATATCAATACTAAAATCCGATGGTTAGATTTCATATGTCGTATATATCCTCTAAGCTGGTGAAGCTGTTAAACCTTCTGATAGCTGTCCCAAAAATGCAACTTATATGCGTGTCAAAAGCACGCTGCCCATTCAATCATGTTGTTAAGACCGGCAGGATGTACTGTGTTCAATTTGTGAATCCATCTTTGTTCACAAATAATCAATGTTTGTTGTTGCGATTTCCCTTGTCGACCATTCAATACTTCCTCGAGGCAAAAGCATCTAAGCTCCTCAAAAGTGTGCTGCTGTTGGAGACAGTGAGCTACTATACGACATATGAAATCTAACCATCGCATTTTAGTATTGAAAAAGACAGATAGGAAGAAAATTGATGCCTTTGAATTATGGTGCTGGCGGCGAATACTGTGTATACCATGGACTGCCCGAAGAACAAACCAGTCGGTACTAGAGGAGATCAAACCTAAGCTTTCTTAGAAGCTCAGATGACAAGACTTCGACTTTCATACTTTGGACACATCATGCGAAGAGAGAGATCATTAGAGAAAGACATTATGCTTGGCAAGATAGAAGGTCAACGCAACAGAGGAAGGCCAGCAATGAGATGGATCGATACAATAACAGCTACAGGTGCCAGTCTGTCAACAATGAGCCGCCTGACTGAAGACCGAACATAATTTAGGATAGCTATCCAGAGGGTCGCCATGAGTCAACTCCGACTCGACGGCACTTAACAACAACATACAATTACAATTGTGATAAATATATAAGATATGCAATTTAATTGCCAGATATTAAAGTCATTACATAAATATAATTATGATAAATCAGTGCAATACATATTGAGTGCAACAGTCATTAGGATTTGTAGCGATCGTGTATTAGTTACAAAAATATGAAGACAGCGATAAGCCAATCAACAAAATAGTCACGTGACCGCTGTTGTACGTATTGACGTAGCGTTTAAAAGTCTTTAGAACTACGGACCCGCATGCTCGTCTTTTTGGGATCAAGCATTAGAGAGAGAAAAGCAAAGCAGCATGGCGTAATAAGGTATTTCAATTCATTTTTACATGGATTAGTGAATAATTCCTTAAATATTAATAATTACCTCAAGAATTGAAGAGTGGCATGCAACAGAGTTAATTGCATCTGTTTTATTGACAGTGTTGCAATCTTTAAATCCTAAAATACAGACGACGCCAAAGAATTTGAGATGATATCGGATTGAGTGCTTGAAATATTTAATTCCCCCTGAAGAAACCCACATCTGTGAAACGCACGCACGGACCCGGATGGTGGCGTCGGGGCATTTTTAATGCTAAGATAAGCATAAAATTTTAATATATACTAAAAAAGCACAAAATTTGAATATTGAAAAGTCAAAGGAGATTATAATTTAAATATTTAGAAGAATAAAAAACAAGATTGCCTACATTGATACATCACTTGCTAGAGGTTGTTGATGCAATATAGTGCTGAGGCTAAGGACTTTGTCCGTTGTAGCCAGCGCTGGTTATAGTCTGAGACCTCAAGAAGACAATTAGTTAAGAATCAGAAGGGGCAATAATTTAAGTGCATAGCCCAGCTAATTTATTGGAGGGACATTTGTATTGTTTCGCCCATAGTTACCCTCTGTCAAATTGACTGATACCAGAAGTAGGCTTATCTTCAGGCAACTGCCCCCCCCCTTGGACTCCCCGAGATCCTTGACCAACTTACCCAAATCCTCTCTAAACAAAAGCTTCCCCCTAAAAGGAAGCTTGCTGAGACGGGCTTTCGAAGAACTGTCGGCTGACCAGTTTTGCAACCACAAATACCGCCGGGCTGCCACCTTGGAAGCCATACTTTTTGCTAGCCCCCGGATGAGGTCATAATGGATATCCACCAAATAGGTGGTCCCCGACTCCAGACGTGCCACTTCATCTATCTGCTCTCCCAGCTGATCCCCCTGTAGTCGTTGGGACGACTTCAGACAACCTCTCGCCACCAATGCCCCCGCGATAGAGGCCTGCATGGAAAGAGCGCTTATATCAAAAACTTGCTTCAACAACGTATCTAGCTTCCTGTCCTGAACATCCTTAAGCGCCGCGGACCCCTCTACCAGAATCGTGGTCTTCTTAGTAACGGCCGATACTGCCGCATCTACCTTAGGGGAACAAAAAAGAGCCCTATCCTGGTCTGATAGTGGATACAGCCCAGCTATTGCTCTAGAACCCTTCAGAGCAGACTCGGGCAAATCCCAGTCCTCCTGAATCATGTTCCTAAACATCCCGTGAACAGGAAACACCCATTGCATCGTCCAGACGGCCTGCAACAGCGGATCCTCCAACGCTTCATCCGCTGTAGGAACCGCAGACGGCATGTTTAGCGTCTTGAGAGTTTCGGTAATCAGCGCTGGCAGCTCCTCTCGCCAAAACACCCTGACTACCCTAGCCTGCTGCTCCAACTCAGGCAACTCACCCCCTTCTAACTCGTCCCCCGAGACGTCCTCTATATCCCTGTCTCCCGCCTCCGGATCCTCCCAGGGCGGGGACGCTGAGCTCTCAACCCCCACCACTTTACTTCTCTTGACAGGGGCAGCCCCATTCTCAGACCGCAGCGGACTCCCCAGCCACTTCTCTCCCCGCGTGCCTGGAGAAAATGCTGCCATTCCGGGCTGCAACAACGAAAGTGCCTGATGCATGAGCACAAAGAAATTCGGAGGGACCACGGGAGGCCCCCCTGCCTGACCCAGTCCCAGCAGAGGAGACAGTCCTACCGCGGTAGACAGCCCCGCGACCGGCTCTGAGGAGACCACCGGAGAGGGCAGGACTTCCTCCTCTTCCTGGGGAACCGCCATCTGCCTCCCGGTCCCCAGGTCAAGTGCCTTCTCCATGACGGCCGCCTCATGAGTGCAGCCCCTGCACACACCTGAATCCAAGACAGCGCCGCGCCTCGTGACACAGACCAAGCAGAGAGGCCTGACCGGCATGCTATCACCGCAGGTAAGGCTTTCAACCTTCAGCACCCCAGGCCAACCAACAATGCAGCTTAAATATTTTTTTTCCTTTTAATCTTATGAGCAGCACGTGGCAGACCTCAGCCTAGGCTCCCCCCCCCCACCACCACTGTAAATGAAGCCAAAACAGGCCTTGGAGGACCAAAGATGGCTTAACTAACGGCCCCTGTCTGCCTGCCATGCAAATTATTCTAAAATGTCCTCCATCGCTCTTCCCGCGTGAATGCACGCTGCCAGGCCTGCTGCCCCTAAGAGTCGGGAAACCGCGTGATCGCGGCTCCCCATCCTCCCCGCTCCTAGCACCGAGCCAACTGAAGATTAAAAGCAGACTCACCGCCGCTCCCGGGGGCCTCAATCCATTGTCGGAGCTCAGCCAAATCAGCGGCTTCGGCTCTGTCGCGGAAAGACACAGCGTGTCAACTCCCGGCTCCTTTTTCTCCCCGACGCGTCTCCGGTTGTGCCTGCCACCTGCTCCTCACCCGTTCACACGGGTTCGGGAGCAGGGAGGCTAAGAATCGAAGGGGGGAGGGGACGTAAAAAGGAGGATAGAGAGAGACAGGGAAGGAAACCTTTGCCTAGCAGCACCTCTCTGATCCCTGAACTAAAAATCAAAAAAACGAAATTGACCCCAAATTGACAACACTAGCTCTACTTATTTGTGCTTAGTGAACCCAGTCTCAGGCTCACCACCTTCTCCAGCTGCTTGGAGACTGAAACTACTGGAGGAAAGAGGCGGTCCTTGCCTACTTATACCAGTGTCATCAAAGTGATGACGTGTTTCAGTCTCCAAAGCTGCTGGAGGAGATTCTAAACTCAGAGGTTCCGGGACTGGACTAGAGGGACGAAAAGGAACAGTCATGGGTGTCCATGAGCGACATATTCTTGGAGCATCTGCCACACCTTTTGAAACCAGAGGCCATGGGGGCAAAAAGAATCCCTGTAAGGTCGAAGACCTTCGGCTCGGCCAGCGGTTGAAAAGGGCGCAAAAACGCGCTGGCCAAGAAAAACGATAAAAAGGAAAAACAACGAAGTCCTGGGGCCCGCTGCTGAAGCAAGGGCACTGGGGATGGCAGGAAGAGGACCGGAAAAACCGGAACGAGAGAGAGAAATTTTGGAGACTTTTTCAGAGGTACAGGACATGCATCCGAAGGGCTCCGCAGATAAAGGGAGACTGATCAAGATGGCACCCTTGAGCGGGAAGAGGACCACGTATGCGTGGTGGCATTCCCAAAGGCTTTCTTTAAAAGCTGGGTAAATGCTCCACGCGAGCTCCGTCGGTGCCGTCGTCACCCATATGTGAGGACTGACTTCCTGCTTGTTCCTGGAGAAGAAGTGTTATCAGGACCGGCGTCGATCTGACGGAACCGGCATTGACAGGAAGGCAGCAGCATGGTATTTCACCAAAAAAGGAAAGGTTTTCGGTGGTAACAGTACAACCTATTAGCTCTGTGGAAAACAAAGAACTTTGGAGAGGAGTTGGGAAGGCAGGCACAGTGGAGTGCTCCCAAAGGCTTTCCTATTGGACGCTGGGGAGCGTTCCCGCGCCGGTTCCATCGGTGCCAACTTCACCATATGTGAAGGTTGCATGCCTGCTTGTTCCTGGAGATAAAAAGACTGAGGTAAGATGGCACCCTTGGGTGGGAAGGTGACCGCGCATGTATAGTCTAACTCCTAAAGGCTTTCTTTGAAAGCTGGGGAGTGAATCTGAGCAGGTTCCATCGATGCTGATGTCACCGACCGACTTCCTGCTTGTTCCCAGAGAAACTAAGAAACCACCTTAAAAGAACATTTTTTAAAGCAATGACACTTATATTTTATGCCACTCACTTTAAATGGATTTCTTATCTATTTAAATTATACTGGAGCCCCACCACTGAAAACTGACCTCTTTGAGAATACTCAAAAGTGATGCTAAGCTGAAGAGAAGTATGGTGCTTCCCTATGACAAATCTGAAACCTAATGCGTAATTTGAATGTATTTCTAAATGGGTGGAAGCTTGCTTCATATCCAGGGAGCATAGTTAGCCCTCCTTTTTGCAAAAATGAGATCAAGTTGGTCTTTCTTTAACTAAATTTCCACTTGTTAGTTAATGTGAAAATTACAATTAAGTATTTTGTTTTCATCCCTTTCCTTCTTTTGTTCAAACTCCACCCTCTTCACAACCACTTCTTTAGATGTTTTTTTTCCACCTTTTCTCATAACTGCTCCCTAACCCTTGCTCTTTCCCCTACCACTCCTTCATTCATTTCCTCTGTCTTCCACTTTCCTCTCCTTCTCTTATGGCCCCCCACATCATTTTTTTCTTCCTTTTATTAACACTCCCTAACCTTTGCCCCTCTTACATTCATCTTCATACCCCCTCCCCCCTGGCCTTATAGCATAGTTACTCACCTGTAACAGGTGATCTCCGGGAACAGCAGGAATTTAGTCTTCACATATGGGTATCGTCGGTACCGACAGAGCCTGTGGTTGAGGCTTAGCAGTCTTTGCTTTTCTTTGCTTGGATGGTTGCTGACCCTTCCGGACAGGTTGACCTGCAGAGCGTCCCTGCTGGGAATAAGCAGGATAAAACCGTTTCCTGCTTATTCCCAGCCTTATTCCCAGCCCAGTGCCATCAGGGAGGAGCCAAGTCTCAATAAGAGCCTCTAACTCTTACTGAGACTTGGCTCCTCCCTGATGACACTGCTTCGCTCGCTGCCCTCTGTCACAGCGGTTACCAATTCTTCCACACTCCTTGTGCCACTGGCCGTGCTAGTGTTGGGTTTCTGCTTTCTCCTTCCTGCAAATTTCAACCTCTCCTTCTACCTCACTCCTTTTCTTTCTCTGAAGTCCATTCCATCTGCCTTTTTAATCCCTTACCTCTCTGGATAGCTGCTATTTATAGACCCCATGACAAGTCCATCTCTACATTTCTCACTGACTCTGACTTATGGCTTTCCTTATTTCTAGATTCATCTTCCCCCTCTCATTCTTGGTGGCTTTAATATTCATGCTGATAACCCTTCTGATCCCTATGCTTCTAAATTCCTTTTCCTTACTTCCTCATTCAACTTCCAGGTTTGTTCTTCTGCCCACACTCATCAGTATGGTCACTGCCTTGACCTTGTTTTCTTCTCCAATTGTTTACCTTCTAATTTTCGTACCTCAGTTCTTCAGTTATCTGACCATCACCTACTAAGCTTCACTCTACATCACTCAACACCTCAATCTTGCCCTGTCTCCTCCTACCTTTTTAGGAATTTTCAGTCTATCGATCCATTGACTCTCTCCATTATTGTCCTGCCTTCTAAGTCTGTTGATGAGGCTATTGTTTCCTATAATACTGCTCTCTCCTCTGCTCTGGATGTCCTTGCTTTGCCCATCCTACATCCTGTGAGGCACACTATACTTCAACCCTGACTGTCTTCAACTACCCTCTAGCCACGCTCCTGTGCACACTCAGCTGAACGCATTTGGCGCAGAATTACTATCTCCATCTAACTCTCTTGCCTCTGATCCCTACCGCCTCTTCTCAACTTTCGCCTCAAGGCGCCTCGACCCCTCCTTCTTTGCCCCCCAAACCCTTGCTATTTCCTTGACAAAGTCCAGAAGATTACACTCCAGTTTCCCTCTAAATCAAGTTCATCTCCTCTTCAATATCAACTTTTCCCCTCAAACTCTTTCTAAGATCTCCGTTGAGGAAATCTCTCTGCTTCTGTCCTCTTCTAAACTTACTACCTGTTTCTCTGATCGTATCCCCACCTGTCCCCTTAATTCCATCTCCTCTGTCATCCCTTCCATCTCACATATTTTCAACCTATTGCTCTCCATTGCAACTGTCCCTGCTACCTTCAAGCATGCTGTGGTCACACCTCTTCTCAAGAAACCTTCACTTGACCCTACTTGTCCTATTTATCAACCCAACTCCCTTCTTCTCTTCATTTCCAAACTTCTTGAACATGCTGTCTTCCGCCTTTGCCTTGAATTTCTCTCCTCTCAAGCCCTGCTAAGTCCTCTTCAATCTGGCTTTCGTCCTTTACTGAGATGGCTCTTGCCAAAGTGTCCAGCGATTTGTTCCTGGCTAAATCCAAAGGCCTCTACTCTATCATTCTTCTTGACCTTTCTGCTGCTTTTTGACGCTGTTGACTACCACCTTCACCTCGATACATTGTCCTCACTTGGTTTTAGGGTCTCTGTGCTGTCCTGGTTTTCTTATCATCGCTCTTTCAGTGTTTGTTATGGTGGTTCCTCCTCTACTGCTATACCACTCTCAACTGGTATACCCCAGGGCTCTGTTTTGAGCCCTCTCCTTTTCTTTCCCTATACCCAAGTCTCTTGGTGCTCTCATATCCTCCAATCACTTTCAATATCATTTCTATGCGGATGACTCTCAAATCTATCTACACCTGATATTTTTCTGTCACTCCAGTCTCGCGACTCTGCTTGCCTATCTGACATCGCTACTTGGATGTCACACCACACTTTGAAATTAAACATGGCCAAAACATAACTTATCTTTCCCCCTTACCGTCCTTCCCCCTTCCTCTTTTCTCTATCTCTGCTGATAAAGCACAGTTACTCAAAGCCTTTGGGAATGCTACCACACATGTATGATCCCCTTCCTGCGCAAGGGTGCCATCTTGCTCAGTCAGTGACATAGCTAAGACGGCAGTAAAAAATAAAATAAAAATAAAAAAATCAAGCAAGTTAGGAAAGGCAACTCCAAGGGGAGGAGGGAGGGTTGTGAGGACCGATTCCTGCTGTTCCCAGAGAACACCTGTTACAGGTGAGTAGCTATGTTTTCTCCAGGAACAAGCAGGAAGTCAGTCCTCACATATGGGACTCCTCCACCATGGAGTTGTGGGGCAGTTGGGACTTCTGGAAGCCTGGACTCCTCTTGATACAGTAGATGGCATCGAGGTGTCGGCCAACCACCAACATCGAGGTCAGGGTTACCCCACATCCTGAGCAGACGCTCAAGGATGGGTTGCACCGACACCGAGAGCACCTACTTTGCAGCATGGCCAGGATAGCAGAGATACTCTGTTCCATGGCCGCCATTCTGGCCTTGATGCCAGAAGGCTCTGCAGCTTTCGGCACGGGCACAGGGGGTCTCTGGCTCGGTGCCGGCACTCTTGTGAGTGCGTCCTCGACAAGGACCACAGCCTCGGGGAGCCTCACATGGTCGCTGCCGGCTGAGGACACCTTCCTAAAGACCTTAGGAGGCCGCTGCTCAGAATCACCTGAGTCCCGCTGCGAGGCCTTACTGGGTTTTCCCGGTGGAACCTCGCCTGGCTTAGAGGATTTTTTTTTTTGCCAAGGTCGGCATCTTCCCAGAGGAGCTGCCGTCGCGGGACTCCTAAGATACCCGGACCTCACGGGAGGTGCTCGTCCTTGGGCTCAGTGTCGGTGACACCAGAGCAGAGCCGGACCGAGAGAACATTTCTCCTGCAACTCTGACCTTTTCTTGTTGGTTCGCGGAGTTATGGCCTGGCACAGGTTGCAGGAAGTGGTCTGGGCCAAGGCAGTGCAAGTGGCAGTCGTGGGTGTCTGTGGCAGACATGGTTTGACCACAGCGATCACATTTTTTGAAGCCACTAAGAGACATAGTGGCTCATACTCGGACGGGGTTGACGACCCCCGGCGAAAAAAGGCACGAACGCCGGTCAAGGCAAGCCTCAGTAAAAAGAGAGAGAAAGAGCCGAGAACATCGCCAGGGAGGCGCCGGCTTGAGGCGGGAAGAAGAGCCAGTACGCAAATCAGGAAAAACTCCACTAGAAGGTAATTTTTAAGAGATTATTCCTGTGGACACAGGACATGTATCTGTTGGGCTCCACGGAAAAAAGGAGACTGAGCAAGATGGCACCCTTGGGAGGGAAGGGAAAGCATAGTTACTCACCTGTAACAAGTGATCTCCGGGAACAGCAGGAATTTAGTCTTCACATATGGGTATCGTCGATACCGACGGAGCCTGCGCGGGAACGCCCCCCAGCGTCCAATTAGAAAGCTTTTGGGAGCATCCCACAGCGCCTGCGTGCTGCCTTCCCGCCTTTCCCAACTGCCTCTCTCCAGTTGTTTAAAGCTGAGACAAAGAGAGAGAGAGGGAAAGAGAAAGAGATAGATAGAGAGATACAACTCCTAGGGGAGGTGGGTGGGTTGTGAAGACTAAATTCCTGCTGTTCCCGGAGATCACCTGTTACAGGTGAGTAACTATGCTATCTCCAGGAACAAGCAGGAAAGTAGTCTTCACATATGGGGACTCCCTAGCTTTAGATGCCAGGGAGAGACCCCAGAAGTTGAATGTCCCTGTGAAAGGGCTCCACTTCCCCCCATGGATCTCCGGCATCTTACCAGGGATGGTGGGTAGGAGTTGATTAGGTATGGAACAGGTGTTGGAGAACAGCCTGGACAAACAAGGCATCCCGGCGGGAGTCCTTGTCCAAGCAGTAATGGGCTGTGAAGGTATGAACCGAGGCCCAAGTGGCTGCTCGACAGATGTCATCGATAGACACAGAGTGCAGATGAGCCAGTGAAGCTGCCATGGCTCTCACATTGTGAGCTGTGACATGGCCCTCCAGAGGAGGATTCTTACTTTGATAGGCAAAGGAAATACACTGTGCAATCCAGTTCGACAGTGTTCTCTAGGAGACTGGAAGTCCCAGATGAGAAGGATCAAAAGCAACAAAGAGTTGAGAAGACTTTCTATGTTGCTGTGTTCTCTGTAAGTAAAAAGCTAAAGCTCTTTTACAGTCCAAAGTATGAAGATTCCTTTCTGCATTTGATGCATGAGGCCTTGGAAAAAACACAGGCAGGTAGACCGCTTGGTTCAAATGAAAAGGCGAGACCACCTTTGGCATAAAGTGTGGATGAGTCCTAAGGACTACCTTGTCATGATGGAACCTTGTATAAGGTGGATTAGCTACTAGCGCTTGCAACTCACTGATGCAAAGTGCTGATGTGATTGCAATGAGAAATATAACTTTCCAAGAAAGGAATTTCAACGAGGTAGTAGCCAAGGGTTCGAAAGGTGGCTTCATAAGCTGGCCAAGAACCAGGTTTAAGTCCCATGCCATCAGTGGTGACCTAATGGGAGGCTTAGTTAGAAGAAGGCCTCTCATAAATCTTGTTATAAGAGGATGGGAGGAAATAGGTTGTTTATTTAAAGGCTTGAAAGAAGCTGCAATAGCACTTAAATGGACTCTTACTGAGTTAGTTTTAAGTCCTGCATTGGATAAATGAAGGAGATACTCCAGTAATGATTCTAGAGGTATCACAAGGGGGCTAAGACCCTTATGCGAGCACCATATGGTAAACCTTTTCCACTTGAAAGCATAAGAGTGTCTTGTGGAAGGTTTTCTAGAAGCATAAAGGATATCCTTTACTTACTGAGAAAGGTTAAGATCATGGAGATCTAGGCCTTCAGCAACCAAGCCCTGAGATGCAGAGACTGGGTATTGGGATGCCATAACATTCCATCCTCCTGAGACAGAAGATTTGGAGCAGACCCTAACTCCAGAGAGGGAGCTTGAGAGAGATGTAGAAGCAGAGGGTACCACACTTGCCGTGGCCAATGTGGAGCTATGAGAATCATACGGCCTCTGTCTCTCTGAAGCTTGAACAGGGTTTTGGGAATCAAGGGAATGGGTGGAAAGACATAAAGGAAGTCCTGATCCCAATGAAGGAGGAAAGCATCCCTGGCCTGAGAGCCCTGAGCCGGAATTCTGGAACAGAACCGGGGAAGTTTGGAATTCAACGGACTTGCAAAGAGGTCTATGTCCGGGGTTCCCCAAATTTGAAAAATCTTGGCCACCTGGTCTACATGTAGAGACCATTCGTGTGGAAGCAGAACTCGACTGAGTCTGTCTGCCCAAGAGTTTTGGATACCTGGAAGATATACAGCCAGGAGATGAATCTGATGCTCTCTGGCAAGGGCCCATAGTCGCAAAGCTTCGTTGCAAAGTGACAGAGAGCCTGTTCCTCCCTGCTTGTTCACATAGAACATGGCTACTTGATTGTCCGAGTGAATGAGGACTGTCTTTTAGCTGAGCAGAGTGTGGAACACCTGAAGAGCAAGGAAGATTGCTGTGAGCTCTAGAAGATTGATGTGTAGATGAGTCTCCTGTGGAGTCCAGGTGCATTGGGTGTTGAGGTCTTGCAGATGAGCTCCCCAACCCACTGGTGAAGCATCTGTTGTGAGAGTTGCCTGGGGTAAAGGTTGTTGAAATGGGGACCCCAGCAACAGGTTATGAGTGGACTTCCACCATTGGAGGGACAAAATAAGGCGATTTGTGTTTGTTATTTTGTCTGACAGGCACCCTTATGCCTGAGTCCATTGAGTGGATAAAATCCACTGGGCTGCTCTCATGTGGAGGCGAGCATAAGGGACCACATGCACGGTAGATGTCATGTGGCCTAGTAGTTGTAACATTTCTCAAGCAGTGAGAATCCTGGCCTCTGACTCTGATGGGGCTCGAATGAGCCAAACGTCTAAGTAAGGGAAGACGAATATTCCTAGAGTGCGGAGAAATGCTGCTACCACAGCCATGCATTTCGTGAACACCCTTGGTGCTGAGGCCAGGCCAAAAGGAAGCACCCTGTATTGGTAGTGCTTTCCTTGAAAAAGGAACCGAAGGAACTTTCTGTGAGTTGGATGGATGAGAACATGAGTGTACGCATCCTTGAGATCTAGAGAACAAAGCCAATCCTGACTCTGAAGGTACGGCAGCAGGGTTCCCAAAGAAATCATCTTGAATTTCTCCTTGAACAGGAATTTGTTCAATTCTCTGAGATCTAAAATAGGTCTGTGTCCCCGTTTTCTTTGGGATAAGGAAATAGGGGGAGTAAAACCCTGTACCCTGTTGAGGAATGGGTACCTCTTCTATTGCCCCTTGGGAAAGAAGCATAGTGACCTCTTGATCTAACAGATTGATGAGAGAGGTTTGAGAATTGAACTGTCTTACCATTGTGGGAGGGGGCATGCGGAGAAAGTGAAGCTTGCACCCCTCTTTTATAATGGAGAGAGTCCAATGTTCTGCTGTTATCTGCCCCCATCTGGGGGCAAAGTGACACAACCTTCCTGGAATGGTGGAAGGTTCTGGTCCGTTGAGGGCCAGGAAGGCTAAGTTCTCTAGATGGAAGTCAAAGGCCTTGTGGAGGTTGAGACTGCAGAGACAGTTGAGGCGTAGCAGTCTTTGCTTTCCTTTGTTTAGCTGGTTGCTGACTCTTCCGGACAGACTGACCTGCAGAACGTCCCTGCTGATAAGAGGGATAAAACCTCTTCTTTTTGGAGAAGAATGGTTTCTTGAAAGATTTCTTAATTGCAGGATCAGCTGTGGCTTTGGATTGTCTATCCAAAGTGGAGTTATCAGCATCCAACTCATTGGCTTTTTCTTGCCAATTTTTGCCGAATAGATTCTCACCTGTACAAGGAATATTGCCCAGTTTGTCCTGCACCCAGAGCTCCAAATCAGATGCTTGGAGCCAGGCAATTCTACGTGCACCTATGGCAATGGCAGAGGTTCTGCTTATGCACTCAAAACAGTCAAAAGCTGCACGATTGACAAATTTAGAAACATCCTGGGCATGTTTAACTAGTGTGAGAAAATCTTGCCTCTTATCTTCAGGAAGAAGAGGGCTCAAAACCTCTAAATTTCCTGTGACTTCCTTAAGGAACATTCCCATATATAAAATATAGGAACTGATCCTGGCAGAAAGCATGGAAACCTGGAAAGTACAACGTCCAAAGGCATCCAAAGTTCTACACTCACATCCTGGAGGATTAGAGGCATGCCTCTTTGCACTCCTGATCCTTCTCATAGCTGACTCCACTACAATAGAGTGGTGAGGAAGCTGAGTCTTCTGGAAGCCAGGAGACGGAGGTACTCAGTACATGGTATCCAGTCTAAGAGAGGGAAGAGAGGTGGTAAGGGGTGTTTCCCACATTCTTAACATGAGATCATGTAAGATCTCATGGATAGGCAAGGTAGCTGCCTCATTGGGAGCCTTGGGATATTGTAGAATCTCCAACTCCTTTGCCCTGGGCTCTGTTTCAGGAGCCACAGTAATGGAAAGACCTCGAGCCACATCCCTGATAAAATCCTGAAAAGGAGATATCTTCTGGAGGAGACATCCTACGTTTGGGAGAGGAAGGCTCCTCAGGGAGAAGTACTGTGGTACCGACAGAACTGTCAGAATCCTCAGACTCATCCGAGGATTCAAAGTACCTTCTGTCCGGATGCTCTTGTAGAGCACGATACCCGTACCGACCGAAGTCGGTGCCGGGGGGGGATCGGTACCGGTGTATCGGTACCGGAAGGCATGGCTTGACTGGGTGCCGGCAATGCAGACACCGATGTCGATGCCATCGGTACCGGTACCGGAGCCGGTGACGGTTGAACTGTCTGATGCGGTTCCGAGGGTGTCGATGCCGCAAGGAGAGCCGCCAGACTGCGTTCAATAGCCAGGAACCTCTGGTCTATCGACGCTGCCGATGCCTGGGTATCGGTACCGGAGAAAGCAGCTGGTACCCCAGAGCATGGCACCAGTAGTTTTGCCGAGGTTGAGGCCTCGAGAACATCCTGGAGCCCCGATAATGCTTTGGACGCCGAAGCCTCCCGCCGGGGCAATTTTGCCGGTACAGAACCCTCAAGGGCAACGCCAGAGGCATCTCGATGCTTAGAAGGAGATCTACCCTTTGAGGACCGGCTGGACTTATGTTTAGTTACCTGAGATCCATAGGAGGAAGACGAAGCCCTGGAAGATGTCGATGCCACAGAGGCTGCATCGGAGGGAAAAAGGGTGCTGAGCTTAGCAGCCCGGTTTTGTCGACCCCTCTTGGACATCATGGCACAGGCCATACACGCCGAAATGGAGTGGTCAGGACCTAAACATTTAAGTCACCACTCATGGGTGTCGGTGACGGAGATGGTACCGCCACACTTGGTGCACTTCTTGAAACCAGAGGCGGGTTTTTCCATAGTAAGGGAAAACCTTTGGGCCTAAGGCCCAAAATGGCGCGTGCACCTGAAGAAAAAAGATTTGGAAAAAAAGATATATATTTTTGTTTTTTGAAAAGAAAGAAAGAATGAAAGAGCCAGCGGTACCGGTATAGCGTTGAGGGAAGGCAGACGTGACCAAAAAAAAGAAGGAGAATAGGAAAAATTTTCTACGGTGACAGGAACGACAACCTGCTGGCTCCGCGGAAAACGAAGAACTGGAGAGAGGCAGTTGGGAAAGGCGGGAAGGCAGCACGCAGGCGCTGTGGGATGCTCCCAAAAGCTTTCTAATTGGACACTGGGGAGAGTTCACGCACAGGCTGCGTCGGTACCGACGATACCCATATGTGAAGACTACATTCCTGCTTGTTCCTGGAGATCCAAGCATACGTGGTAGCATTCCCAAAGGCTTTCTCTGAAAGCTGGGGAAATGCTCCGCGCCAACGTCACTCATATGTGAGGACCGACTTCCTGCTTGCTCCTGGAGAATACTGTTTTACATCCTGTTTCCTCTGCCCGCAACCTTGGTGTCATCTTTGACCCCTCCCTCTCTCTCCACACTTATCCAACAGATAGCTATAACTTGTTGTTTCTTTCAGGTTTTCTGCTTTAAACAGTCGGACAGTCCAACTGTAGGACTGAACAGTGCAAACGAACGATCTTAGTGCAAACACATTTGGCAAAACTGTGGTTGGCCGCGAGTGTGGACCACTGATCCTGTTCAATCGGTCAGAAGGGCATCTCCCAGCCTGTTGGTTGCCAATGCGAGGACCGCTCAGTCAACGGTGCGGTCTGATTGCGCCTCAAGGTCCAGACAGTAGTGTTCTTTGAAAGGTGTGTATGGAAGACCAAATGGAGGCCTTGCAGATGTCTGTCACCGGCACGGATCACAGGTTTGCGATGATGGTGGCCACGTGTGGAGCTAGTGGGCTCCAACCTTGGTCCCCGTCTGAGTCCCTGTCAGGCCATGACAGTGCACGATGCAATCCGAAATCCATTGTGACAGTGTCTGTTTCATGACCAGTCATCCCAGCCTGTCCGGGTCAAAGGACACTAAGAGTTGCGCCCTATGCCTCATGGTCTCTGTTCTGTGCAGGTAGGTGCAAAGAGCCCTGTCGCAGTCAAAGGTATGCAGTTGCTGTTCCTCCACAGAGGTGTGGGGTGCTGGGAAGAAGGTTGGCAGCCCAATAGCTTGGTTGATGTGGGAGGCCAGAGCTACTTTCGGTACAAACTTTGGATGAGTGCAGGGGGTGGCACGATCCTGGTGGTGTTGTGTGTATGGCAGGTGAGCCACAAGAGCCTGCAGTTTGCTTATTCTACTAGCGGACATGATTTCTATCAGGAAGAGGGTCATCCAGGAGACATACTTTATGGCTGAGGATTGCAGGGGCTCGAAGGGTTCCTGCAATAGCTGGTGGAGGACGATACTGAGGTCCCAGAGAGGGACAGGGACCCATACAGGGGGCCGCAGGTTCGCTAAGCCCTTCATGAAGTGGGTGACGAGTGGCATCTTGGCGATGGACCCTTCAGCCATGGTGACATGGAAGGCCGCTATGGCTGAGAAGTGTACTCGTATGGACTGTGTCTTTAGGCCACTGTCGAGGAGGTAGGTGAGGTATCTGAGGACCTGCGCAACCTGGCAGGTATCGGGTCAAGCCCTCGAGGCGCACACCAGATGCTGAAACGTTTCCACTTGTCCATAAGATTTTTGTGTGGATGGTCTCCGTGCAGCGAAGATGACGTGCTGCATCTCTGTGGGTAGGTTGAGAGAGGAGAGGGTCAGCCATTCAATCTCCAGGCCGTCAGTGCGAGGGCTTGCAGGTTGGGGTGTAGGGTGCTCCCTTGGTTCCGGGTGAAGAGGTCCGGCTTGAGGAGGAGCCATACCAGTGGCTCATTGGAGAAGCGGCAGAGTAAAGGAAACCACATCTGGCGGGGCCAGTGTGCGGTGATGAGAATGACTCTCGCTCTGTCCTGGACAATCCGCTGCAGCATCGTGGAGAATAAAGGGGTGTGTGGGAAAGCGTAGACAAGCGAACATTCAACCCAAAACACGTCAAATTCATCCGTGGCTAGGCTCCTGGAGGAAGGGCACTTGGAGAAGAGGTGGCACTTTGTGTTCTGCTCGGTGGCAAACAGGTCGACTTGCAGTAGCCCCCTTCGCCAAAAGAGGGCATCCGTTGTCTCTGGGTTGAGCGTCTACTCATGGGGATCCAGTTAGTGGCTCAATCTGTCTGCCAAGGTGTTCTCTACTCCTGGCAGGTATGATACACGAAGCTAGCAATTGTTCGAGAGGGCGATGGACCAGATTGTGAGTGCCTCCTTGCAGAGATTGTGCAACCTGGTCCCCCCTGCTTGTTGACAAAGAACATGTGTACTTGGTTGTCTGTCTGTATCAGGATGGTTTTACCGGTGCCAGATGGCTCAGAGTTCTAACAGACTGATGTGGTGCATTTTTTCCCTCACTGTCCATGCTCCTTGGGTGCGGAAATAGAGAAGGTGGGACTCCCACCCTGCCATGGAGGCGTCGGTGGTGAGGATCACATGGTACTTGGGTTGCTGTAGGTCTCTGCCGACTGCAAGATTGATGGGGCTGGTCCACCAGCGGAGGCTTCTCCTGATCTGGGTATCCAGCAAGATGCGCATGGACAGGGGTTGGGAGTGCTGGTTCCAGTGGGTGCATAGGTGCCATTGGAGGGGACGCCTTTGCAAGTGTGCCAGGGGTAGGACCTGCGTAGACACTGTCATGTGGCCCAAGAGTCACAGGACTGTCCGAGTAGTGGTGCTGCTGGCTGAGGAGACGCACTGTGCCAGGGAGATGATCTTGGCTGCCTCCTGTGCAGGGAGGAATGCCTTCGAGGAAGCTGTGTCAATGTCTACCCTGATGAATTCCAGACATTGGGTAGAGTTTAGGTGGGACTTTGGGTAATTCACCAGGAACCCCAGGGAGGGTAGTAGACTGATGGTTGTCTTGATAGCTGTCTATCTCTCTTGGGCTGAAGATGCCGAAAGAAGCCAGCTGTCAAGGTAGGGGAAGACATGGATGCCCTGTTTGTGGAGGTGTGCCACCGCAATGGCTACACATTTCATGAACACTCGCAGGGCCGGCAACAGGCCGAAGGGGAGGACTCGGTACTGATAGTGGATGCCCAGCACCTGGAAGTGGAGATACTTTCTGTGCGTCCTGTGCATGGGGATGTGCGTGTAGGCATCCTGTAGGTCCAAGGAGGCAAGCCAGTTTCCCGTCTGTATAAACAGTGGGATGCAGCTGACAGAATACATTCTGAGCTTCTCCTTGAGAATGATTCTGTTCAATTTCTTAATATTAAGGATGGGCTGTACCCCTCCAGACTTCTTGGGAATGAGGAAGCATCTGGAATAGAATCCAGTGTTGACTTTGTCTGCTGGGATGCGTTCCATCACTTGCGTTGCTAGGAGATGTATCAATTCTGACATCATTGCAGGGGTCAGGTGTGGTGGAGTGTCGCTGATGGGGCATGAGCATTGGCAGGAGGGGGGGGAGAGAAATCTGATGTGGTAACCCTTGCTGATGATTCGTAGGACCCAGTTGTCAGTTGTGATATATTCCCAAGCCTATGAAAAGGCAAGTAGGCACCCCCCAACAGGGAGGCCGGCTCGCCGTGTCATGTCAAAAGGAGGGTGTGCTCTTTCCAGAAGGAGGAGTGGGTTGCTTCTTTTGTTTCCATTCCCTCTGGTTGCACTTTTGGTGATAGGGAGCCTGATGTGAGTACTGCTTGTATCATGGGGCCTGCCACTTGCGGTAAGGGTTGTACTTTCTGGAGGAGTAGTATAGCTTTCAGCTTTGGTACAGTCCCTTGTGGGCGCTGATGTGGTGCTCAAAGCAATCTTTTGCAAGCGTCTGCAGAGTGGTGCAGTGTTCTTTCATAACGTTCACAGTGTTGTTAACCTTGTCGCTGAAGAGGGAGCATCCACTATACGGTCATGGCTGTTGTCCCACAGGCCTGATGCCCTTAGCAAGGCCCATCACCTGGTGGAGATGGCAGTGCTGGCGGTCTGGATGGCAGTGTCAAAGGCATCAAATGCTGTGCTGACAAGGTGTTTGCTGCACTCGGCAAGGTCCGTAAGGGGGCTGAAGCTGCAGTCTGTGCCTCCTTGGGAAGTGCCGCAATGGTTTTCCTCAGGCTCCCCATCAAAACATCCTGGAATAAAATATGTTGAAATTGGTGCGCCTCTATCCTTGCGCCGAGTATGGCCCCATGGAAAATTTTCTTTCCTATGTCATCCAAGAGTTTGGGGTCACAGCCTGGTGGGTTGTTGGCATGTGTGCACAATGATCTTGCTCATTTGAAGGCTGTCGATACCACAATGGACTGGTGCGGGAGCTGGGCCTTCCCGAACCTGATACTTTGCATCTAATTTGCGGGAATAGGCTTGTCCCAACACTGGCGTCCGCCATAACTAGGTTTGGTTGTCGAGTAGCCTCTGGTGTTTTGGGATAGTCACAGTGGGCTTTGGCGAATTCAGGTAATTTAGCACCTCGGGGCCCTTGGAGTCAGAAGTGCCTGTGGGCATGAGGGCCAGTGTAGTTGCCACCTTCCTCAGGAACTTGGAGTAGGTGAGGTCTTCAGGAAGTGTGGATTGCTGAGGTTGTGAGTCTGTCCTAGAGTCCAGCAATGGGAGCAAGTCTCCCGTGGTGGCATCCCCGGAGGCAACTGGTATTGGCACGGGCATGCTGCTGGGGGACGCCCCCATTGGCGCAGTGATGCCAAATGGGGCTCCCCTTGCTTCTTCCCTGCAGCCAATCTGGTCTCGGTGGACAGAGCCACAGGAGTGGTCGTGGCTTCGTGGAGCAGCACAGCAACGGCATTGGCGTTCTGTCTTCCTCAATGGCTCGGCACCGACCAGTGGAGTTGTGGGGGCAGGGCCTTCTCTGCCAACAATGGATCTGGTGAGAGGAGGCATGGCAGAAGTCGCAAAATCACTCTTTACTGTCCTTCCCTAATTGTCCTGTATGGTCTGAGGGGATTTCGGCCAGGCTGCCAGAATGAAAGTAGTCTTTTCAGCTGGCTCGCTGGGGATGGAGGCCTGGGGGGGCACATCCTGAGCAGCGGAAGCAGAGGGAGGATCACCGGTGACCACGTGGCTGACCGCATGGACTCTGGCTGTGCAAAGGGAGACATTTCTTCACACTGGGCGCATTGACACTGTGGGAGATTCCGAGGCACCGGACACACAGATCATGTGTGGCCATGCAACTCATCTTTTTGGCATTGCGTGGGCATTTTTTGAACCCAGGCTTAGGCATCGTATCTTGAATAGATGAGATCAACTTCTTCGGGATTTCTTTCAATTCTCTTCTTTCTTTCAATTCTTATTAAGTGTGGCTAGGAGAGCTGTATGGGTCTGTCTTGCTGTCAAGGCGGAATAAAGGAAACTGGGCTGGCTAGAGGCAGGCCGGACAGTTGGGCTACCTACACATGCTCAAAAAGGTTTGCCTTTCTGAGGTCTGGGGAGCACTGGCACCATCTGATGATGTCACCAGGTGTGGCTGACGCATCCTGCTTGTATACAGAGAAGTGAAATCAAAAAACCCCAACTATAACACCGCTATATAATCCGTATCACCAAAGGTGTATAGTGGCCAACATGAAAGAAAGATTATCCTGATCCTATTAACTAAACCAGACAGAATTCTAACAACACTAAAATTTTTGTCGGATTGCCTGTCAAAAGGGTGAATACTCACTCTCTGAATGCAGGCCCTCCATTTTTAATAATTTTTGAAAAGTGACCAATAGGTCCGTGTGCATAAGGTTATAGGTTCCACAGAACCAACCGTCGCACCTATGATGAATAAAATCAGTCAAGTCTCTGCACACCAACTAAAATCTAAATAGAGAAAGGCAGACTGGATAGGCCATATGGTCTTTATCTGCTATCATGTTTCTATGTTTCCAGCCCCTCTATAAGAATGTGTGTGTGTGTGAGCGCACATGCACACACCCATGTTTGAATCTACATTGCCTTTGTGTGTGTGTGTTTTGTGAATGTGGTGTGTTTGTATGTACTGTATGTACTGTTTGTGTGTCTGCATTCTTGCATTCTTGCATGTATGTGTTATGTAGCTGCCTGTGTGTGTGTGTGTGGACATGTTAGTAGGTGTGTGTGTGTATGTTCATTTTCTATGTATCTGATCAGGAGAGAAGATGAGAGGGAAGGGCCGTTTGAGAGGTACAACTGCATAATTGCTATGTTGCTGTGAATCTGTGTTAGTATGCTGCAGCTTTTGGAACTGCTCTTCCTACAGAAATGCACGGAGGCATTTTTTTGTGTTTTTAGGGGTGGGGGCTTTACTTCTCTTCCAACTCCCACCACATTCAAAAACTAAACTTGTTCAGCACAGGAACTTCTGGTACTAGAGCAGCATTCCCATGCTCCATCCTCACAGCCTTACCATTAGATAAATGATACCTACACAGTCTCTGCTGCTAGTTACACTGCAAGCAGGCAGGTAAGGGAGACTCACACAGGGAATTACAGAAATGCAGATAGAGGTTTTAAACTCTGAAAAATATCCAGATATGTTAGTCTTCTTTTAGCTTCTATACATTAATGTTAAAATCAGTTTTAACCTCCCAAGTGTTGAGCACATCTCTAAACGTCTGACCATGGGAACAGATACCAGCTGACAGTACAGAGAGCAACCAATAAGAAAGCAGTACAAGTCATTAACTTTCATGGTAGAAATAACAGCAAAGAAAATGAAATATATATGTCAATAACGTTAAATAGAATACATCAAAGCTAGGGAATTATCTGAAATCCCTGTGTGTAGACACACGATACTCGCCGGCACAATGTTCATGTGTGTGTAGGGGCATGCACAGATGCGGTGTTTATGTGTTTGTATTTCTATTGCGTTTATGTGTGCTGTGCATGTTTTTTCTGTGGTGAGGTAGCTAAGAGTGATGGGACTTTACTTTTGGAGGTTGATGACAGTTGTGGAGAGGTACTTTTGGGAGTGGGGGAAGTTTGCAAGATGGTGGGGCAGTTACAGTGGGGAGTTTCTGATGGTGAGGCATTTGCATGGGGGGAGTTTTTGAGAGAGATATCTGCAGAGGGAGGGTATATTTTTGGCAAGTAGAGCAGTTGTGGGTGGAATATTTTGGGGGGTGGGGCAATTGCATAGGGAGTTTTGAAAATAAGGCAGATATGGAGGAATAATTTTGGTGCATGAGGCAGTTTGCAGGACATTGTGGAGGTCACGGGGAAAATAGTTTTTTGGGGTGGGGCAATTACAGTGTGGTAGGTTTTGGGAATGGAGGCAGTTTGTGAGGTGGGGCAGATGTAGGGGGGCATTTGGTGAGATGGTCAGTTAGTTGCAAGGGCAGTTTCTGGGGACAGGGCATTTTTCAGGGTGATAGGACAGTTGGGGGGGGGGGGGGTTAAGTAATGAAGCAGTTTGTGGGATGGTAGCCAGTTGGGTGGGATTGTTTTTTTTAGGGGTAGGGGCAATGTGCCGCTTGGTGAAGCAGTTCTGAAAGGAGTAGTTTTTTGGGCTGGGGCAATTGCAAGGCAGTAGTTTTTTGGAGTGGTGGGGCAGATGCAGGGGGGTAGCTGGTGAGATAACAGGACAGTTCAGGGAGGGAAGCCTTTGGAGATGGGGAATTTTGTGAGGTGGTAAGGAGGTTGTGGGGGATATATTTTTAGGGGTAGAGAAATTTATGTGGTAGTACAGTAGCTTCAAGGGAGTGAAATCCTTCTTCTAAAGTCACTTCACTGTCTCCCTATTCATTTCTGCATCCAGTTCAAACTTTTCCTACTGATCTATAAGAGCATTCATTTTCTGGCTCCTCACTACCTTTACTTTCTTATCTAACCCTACTCCTCTCCTCAGGAACTCTGCTCCTCTTGCAGATCTCTTTTATCTGCGTCCTTCTCTGCCACTGCCAACTCTAGACTTTATTCATTCCACCTTGTTGCTCCATATGCGTGGAACAAACTACCCGAGTCAGTACGTCAGGCTTCTCTAGCCCTATTCAAATACGGGCTAAAAACCCACTACTTCAAGGCTGCTTTTGGATACTGATGCCCTTCACTCTCTAGTTTATTACTTATGTGTAATCTTACCATACTCTAGTCCCCATTTTTATGATGATGTTCTTGATTAGATTGTAAAACCTGATAAGCGGGGACTGTTTCTTACATCTGTATGTACAGTGCTGTGTACACTTGTAGTGCTATGCAAATTATAAGTAGTAGTAGAGTGTTTTTTAGGGGTTGGGCAGTTTTCAGGATGAGGCACTTTGCAGAGTAGTAGGGCGAATTGCAGAGGTTGCCTTTGGGGTAAGAATAGTTATCGATGTGATGGGACAGCTGTGGTGGTGTAATTTGTGGGGACGGGACAGCTTTGTAACCCATTTAAGACTAATAAGAGAAAATATTTTTTTTGCTGAACATGCAAGCAAACTCTGGAATTTGTTACCGGAGGATGTAGTAAAAGCTGGGTTTAAAAAAGGTTTGGATAAGTTCCTGAAGGAAAAGTCCATAAACCGTTATTAAAGAGGACCTGGGTATTATCTATGGGTTTTAGTCTTTGTAATCAACGATTTTATTTCCCACTCGCGCCAACTACCCTGGTGGTTTTGTAATTCGGTAGGTACCACAGGCCACCAGACTTGTTTTGCACATAAGGGCGCTACCTTTGATCAGATACACCTGGCCATCTATTATCATTTCACATCCCATTGCCGCCTTTTCTCCCCCTTTTTTCACTATATGTCCGTACTCATGTATAATGAGAGTAGTTATGAACAGCATAGCAGCACCCTCCATATAGGGTGGACTGAAGCTTGTCCTTTTTTAACCTCTTTTTAATTTCTTATTTTATCTTCTCATTTTTCTTTTTATCATTTTTAATTGGTTATTTATGTTTTATTTATCTATTTATTGCTTACCTGTACATTAAAGTTACCGTTTTACTACCACACTAAGCTATCATGGATCCTGTAGTGCAGTGTCTCTCTATTATGTTGGCATAAGTGTTGTACATGGAGTTATCATGGATTCTGGAGTGTTAGGTCCCCTTAATTACTTACTTTGGCATAAGCATGAAACATGTAGCAGTTCGTCTATAGACGTGAACAGTGGTACCTCTTCGGGGGTCACATTTTGACAACGCCCAAGCTTTTGACTTTTCTCTCTTGGCAAGATTTTCAATGTGTCAGTGCAATGATTGTGGTTCATTACTACACGTACATTTCCATCCCATCTACTAGTTTATGTATCTGCCACGTGAGGCACTGACCGGACAGTGATATTATAAATGATTGGGATTTGCAGGAGCCAGCCCTTTCCCTTCGGGACCTCTCCCAATTTTTATAATACAAATATACATGTACAGCAGCATAGACACATGAGCAGCCTTTATTAGAATGGTTTCAGTCATTTTGAGCTATAATCTCAGCAGATCAAACACTCAATAAAATGCACCCATTAATATTAGAATGAACAGTGTGGGATATTTCATGATGTCATTTCTGACATTGCTCCAGCCTCGATTTAACGGCATTTAATCCAGTGTCTGTTTTCCCACACTGATGTTGAATCTCTGGGAGGTAAGATTTTCACATGTCTTAGGCTCACATTTTGATTTGGATATTGCTGGTGATGTGCACTAAAATTGACATTTCTCACAAGCCTGTTGATCACATACTAGGTAGTAACATTCAAATACCAGCATTTTACATTATTTACTGGCACCGTTAGAATGGACATTGGTTTATTTGACAACTTGGCATATGTTTAGTCTGATAGCTGTCCTGGGGGATTTCATTAAAGGATGGAAATTGTTCAAGAGAGTGGTACCTCAGAGTGGCCCATTTTCTCAGGCAACTCTTCTGCCAACAAAGAATCATACCAAGGAGTGTTTATTACATCATATGTGTTGTTTTGTCCTGGTATGAATTCACCAGTAGCAGTTTCCTTTGTGTCTCTTTTTAACAATATTATTATGTGTTTCCTAGGTAATATTGCTTAACCTGAAAGTCTCATGTAATTAGGCTTTATGCTGTTATTTTGTATCACTTCAGCATATTGGTAAGTACCAATGTGCTGGCTGACCACATTCTGTCCTCTCCTCATCTCTATTCTTCTGTGCAATTAAGCCTAATATTGTCATGAGAGGCTAGTCCCTTTAACATACTGGGTATACTATTCACAAAACATACATTCTGTATGTCATATTATTGTCCTCCCCTACTGTCCTTGCTATGTGTTCACTTGATTTACAAGTCACCATTATATATGTGTTTAGAATTTTTTACGTTGAGAATTGTTTGCTCATTTTAGGTACGAGTTAATCTATTGGCTTTATGGTCTGTACTTTTTTTTTTAGGGTTTTAATTTTTTAATTTTCATTTTTATTATGTATTATTGTCTTGTATTTGTAATCATTTATATTATCCTTATTTGTAGAGGTCACTAACCCCTGAAGAAAGCCTCCCAGCCGAAACACATTGGGTTGATGTCACAACTTTAATAAAGATCTCTTTTCATGGTTGATCTTCTGTCCTGCTTTTTCTGTGCCCCTTGGCTACAGATGGAAACAGTATACTGGGCTTGATGGACTTTGGTCTGAACCAGTATGGCATATCTTATATTCTTAGCTTACAGGATGAGGAGGAAGTTGTGGGAGGATTTTTTGCAATGGCATTTGTCGAGCTGATAGGACAGATGCCAAGGTGGTATTTTAGGGGATGGGAGCAGTGTGCACGTTGATGGGGCAACTGTGGTGGGGAGCTGGTTGAGGCAGTTTTGGCAGTTGTGAGAGTGAAGAATGGGGAGATAGAGTATGAAAAGAAGAATGCCCTAGCTGCTAGGTTTCACGGTACGTATGTTTCTGTGTTACAGAAGCTAGAACTCCTTCTCACATAGAAATACATTGGACTAGTATTTCTCTGTAATCTCCAGTCCAATTTGGCCAATTTTCAAACTCGATGTGTCTTTTTACCAGTTTTTTCCACATGCCAAGTTTTATCCCATTAAATCTTTGGAAAGTTATTTTGTCCCCAAGACAAATAAGAAATTCATGACCCCTTAGGTTGGAAAGACTAATAAATAAATATACAAGCACAAAGTTACACCTAACAAAAAGTAGGCATGAAAAAAATACTTTGTGCTCCCAAATGTATGCAGGTGTTTTTAAGTCTTATTTTATAAGGGAATGTATGCATATGCTTTCCCTTATAGGCTCATTTTATGTGCTTATTCAGTCTGCCCATTCATACCAAGCTTTTCAATTTCTTCCTCTCCCTGAGAAATCCTCCATGCTCTTGTCCCACGCTTTCTTGACTTCATGAGTTTGTGTCTCTACCACCTTTGCTGGGAGGCTGTTTCATGTATCCACCATCCTTTTCATAGAAATATTTCCTTAGATTACTCCTGAATCTATCACCTTTTACCTATGCCCCTTCATTCCAGAGCTTCCTTTCATCTGAAAGAGGCCTGCCTCCTGTGCATTTATGCCACATACTGTAGGTATATAAATGTCTAGCATATCTCCCCCCTCACCCACCTTTCTTCCAACATATACATTATTGAGATCTTTTTTAAGTGGCAATTGTAGCAGCCACCCTTGGGACAGACACCATGCCATTTACTTATATTATATATATTTCTTAACTTTTCTTTGCAGAACAAGTGGAAACCCCCGAGGCCTAAAACGGGCTGTAAACCTCCTGTTTTCTTGGAATCAAGCACTTGAAAGAGAAGCCCCAATTTCTCTCCTGAAGTGCAACAATTTATATTGTATTTGACTGTAATTTCAGCGTGAAGTAAACTGGTATGGGCCTGAGATATCCAAAACCATATCAGGAATCAATTTGGTGGCTGAGGCCAAAACCTAAGGTGGTAGCCCATTTTGGCTATATTAAGAACTTAGAAATCTGTTGTTATCTTTTCCCCCACTACTGATGGATTGTATCCAACCCCCTATAAGTAAGGGAGGATAATCAGAAAGTAGAAGGCCGATACAGTTGTACAGGTGCAGCCTGCTTTGTTTGCTCCCTCTCTTGCTGGTGATGTTTGGAAAAAGTCAGATGCTGGGCTTGCTGCAGCTTCCTAATTATGGGAACATACATCTACAATAGTAGAAAATTCTGATATAATTTGCTGTATTCACTTACCTAGAAGGTCATGTAGTTGGAGGCAGCACAGTAGGGTCTCTGATAGTGTCTGCAGTCTCCTTAACTATCAACAGAAAGGGAGCCTCTTGTACAGGGAATGTCATCATCATATGAACATTCTCATGGAAACCAGAAGCATGCAGTCCTGCCAGACATCTGGCAGCAATAGCAGAAGCTGAGATTCTGAATGATGCATCAAATACATCCTGCTGATCATAAAAGGGGTTCCATACTCATCTGCCTCACCTAATACTAATGCCAGTTCAAACACTGACTAGGAAGATAAGCTGGATGAGAAACCTTGGACTTCGTGGAAGATGGTATGCATAGACTGAACCATGTAAAGATGAGTTGCAATTTGGGCAGATAGTATTCCAAGATGCAATGCTTTCTTACATAAATGATTCAACAGTCTGAAATTTTTGCCAGATGGCATACTAGAAAATTCTCTGTGTTTTCTTGCCTTCTTCATTTCCCATTCGACAACGACTGAGGAATGTAAAAGCTGGACTTTCACTGGAGCGGTCACGTGATGCCTGGGTGAAATGCAGATACTTTCCTCAGATTGACACCAATTGGGAGTAAAATCCTTATATATTCTCCTGCTTCAGGACATCTAATCAGTAGAAGCACTTTTGGGATCGAATGACGGCAATACGATCTGAGCAGAAAAAAGTGACGAAAACCCAAAGGTCTGAAATTAAAACTGTTAAGGCTTCCCGGCAGCAGACTACGGCCGAATGCCTTACTTCTCAACATGGCGTCCTGGGCAGCACTGGATCAAACTCTCCAGGCTCGACATGCGGTTACCGCAACAGCCTAGTACCCAAGAGATCTGGTTTGATACCCACTTGCACTCCTTGCGACTTTGAGCAAGTCACTTATCCCTCCATTGCCTCAGGTAGAAAAATTAGATTGTGGGCTCTCTGGGGACAGGGAAATAACTACACACCTGAATGTAACTCGCCTTGAACTACCATTGGAAAGGCATGATCTAAATACAAATAAATAAAAATAAAATTTTTAAAAAAGTTCTTCCCTGGCCTCCGAGGTCAGCTCAGTAGTGAATGCAGAGGTCATCCTCAGTACTATTAAAGTTGAGAAGAGTGTACATAGTGAGCATCTGGGACAGATCAAGACTAGGCTGGGTGTTGTCCAAGATGAATTAAGAGAGATAGCAAAATACACGGAGTCATGGTTGGCAATGGCGGTGGAGAACTTATATACTGTGAAAAAGGAGTTAGGCGAACAGGGAGACTTTACAACAAAACTTCTACTATAACTGGATAACGTTAAGAACTAGTCATGACTGTGTAAGTTAAGGATTACAGGATTGCCTGAAGTGAGCCATACTGTGGAGTTCCTTGAAAAGCTGCTCTGGGCAATGATTTAACCTCCTCCACTCCTGAGGGACCTGGTAACTGAAGGAGCACACAGAGTGACAGGGGACAAGCCAATGCCGAGTACTAGGCTTCAGTCACTCCTGGTTAAGAGTTTGAACTTTAGACACAAAGAAGAAATGCTAACCACAGGGGGTGCTGAAGTATAAAATCAGCAGATTTGTTTTTCTTGATTACAGCCGGGAGGTAGACCGTAAGAGGCAAAGTTTCAGGGAAGTCCAGAAGCAACTCCATGACGATAGGATAATGGGTACAATGTTATATTTGGCAAAATAAAGAACTGAATGGAAGGGAGAACGTTTTCTTTTCCTCAGTTCAAGATTTTCTTAAAGTGCATTTCTCTGATGATCTACCCTTCGAGAGAAAAGCATAAAGGAGTCTCCAGTCTCTAATGTGGCGAGTGTGGACATGCTTAAGAAAGTTATTGCAGCTTTCACAGAGGAGGACACAGACCATGCTATTTAAGTGGACTTATTTGATCGTGCACAGCTAAGGAAATTCTGAAGCAGCTGACAAAGGACAAGCAGCAGTACTGATTTTTTCTTCTTGGAATACATAGTACATTTTGGGTCAGCAATACAGCACAGTTACTTACCTGTAACAGGTGATCTCTGGGAACAGCAGGAATAAGTCTTCACATATGGGTATCGTTGGTACCGACGGAGCCTGCGCGGGAACGCTCCCCAGCGTCCTGAAAGAAAGCTTTTGGAAGCATCCGACAGCGCCTGCGCGCTGCCTTCCCACCTTTCCTAACTGCCTCTCTCCAGTTCGAGTTTTAAAGCTGAGACAAAGAGAGAGAGAGAGGAAAGGAAAGGAAAGATAGATAGAGAGATACAACTCCTAGGGGAGGTGGGTGGGTTGTGAAGACTTATTCCTGCTGTTCCCAGAGATCACCTGTTACAGGTAAGTAACTGTGCTATCTCCAGGAACAAGCAGGAATGAGTCTTCACATATGGGGACTCCCCAGCTAGAGATGCCTGGGAGATCACCCAGATTGTGAGTCCCTGGGAAGGGCTCTACCTCTACCTATGAATCTCAGGCATCCAGTTCAGGGATGGAGGGTAGGAGTTGATTAGGTATGGAACAGGTGTTTAAGAACAGCCTGACCAAACAAGGCATCCCGGCGGGAGTCCTTGTCCAAGCAGTAATGGGCTGTGAAGGTATGAACCGATGCCCAAGTGGCCGCTCGACAGATTTGGTCGATGGACACAGAGTTTAGATGAGCCATAGAGGTTGCCATGGCCCTCACATTGTGAGCTGTGACATGGCCCTCCAGAGAAAGGTTCTTACTTTGATAGGCGAAGGAAATACACTGAGCAATCCAATTGGACAGAGTTCTCTTAGAGACTGGAAGTCCTAAATGAGAAGGATCAAAAGCAACAAAAAGTTGAGAGGACTTTCTATGTTGCTGTGTCCTGTGTAAGTAGAAAGCAAGTGCTCTTTTACAATCCAGGGTATGAAGATTCCTCTCTGCACTTGATGCATGAGGTCCTGGAAAAAAGACAGGTAAAAAGACCTCCTGATTCAGATGAAAAGGTGAGACCACTTTAGGCATAAAGTGTGGATTAGTTCTGAGGACTACCTTGTCATGATGGAACCTTGTATAAGGAGGATTAGCCACTAAAGCTTGCAACTCACTGATACGGCGAGCTGAGGTGACTGCAATGAGAAAAATAACCTTCCAAGAAAGGAATTTTAAGGAAGTAGTGGCTAAGGGTTCAAAGGGTGGCTTCATAAGCTGGCCAAGAACCAGATTTAAGTCCCAGGCCACTGGAGGTAGTCTAATGGGAGGTTTAGTCAAAAGAAGGCCTCTCATGAATCTTGCTATAAGAGGATGAGAGGAAATAGGTTGTCCATTAAGAGGCTTAAGGGATGCTGCAATAGCACTCAAATGGACTCTGATTGAATTTGTTTTAAGGCCTGCATGGCATAAATGCAGTAAATAGTCTAGTAAAGAATGCAAAGGTATTGCAAGAGGGTTGAGACCCTTCTCTGCACACCAAATGGAAAACCTTTTCCATTTAAAAGCATATGAGCGTCTGGTGGAAGGCTTTCTGGAAGCATGAAGGATATCCTTCACTTGCTGAGAAAGTTGTAAATCTTGAAGGTCTAGGCCTTCAGCAACCAGGCCCTGAGATGAAGAGACTGAGGATTTGGGTGCCATAAGGTTCCCTCCTCCTGGGAGAGGAGATCTGGAGCAGACCCCAGGTCTAGGGAGGGAGCTTGAAAGAGATGCAGAAGTAGAGGGTACCACACTTGGCGTGGCCAAAGTGGTGCTATGAGGATCATAGTCCCTTTGTCTCTCTGAAGCTTGAACAGAGTCTTGGGGATTAGGGGAATAGGTGGAAAGGCATAAAGGAAGTCTTGCCCCCAATGAAGGAGGAAGGCATCCCTGGCCTGAACTCCCTGACATGGAATCCTGGAACAGAACCGGGGAAGTTTGGCATTCCACAGACTTGAAAACAGGTCTATGTCTGGGGTACCCCAAATCCGAAAAATTCTGGCTATCTGGTCCCCATGGAGGGACCATTCGTGCGGAAGCAGAACTCGAATGAGTCTGTCTGCCCAAGAGTTTTGAACTCCTGGAAGATATACTGCCATGAGATGGATTTGATGCTCTCTGGCGAAGGCCCACAGAGCTTCGTTGCAAAGCGACAGAGAGCCAGTTCCCCCCTGCTTGTTCACGTAGAACATAGCTACCTGGTTGTCCCTGTGGATGAGGACTGTCTTGTAGCTGAGCAGGGTGTGGAAGACTCTGAGAGCCCGAAAGATTTCTCCGAGCTCTAAGAGGTTGATATGAAGATATGTCTCCTGTGGAGACCAGATGCCCTGGGTCGAGAGATCTTGTAGATGAGCCCCCCAACCCTTTGGAGAGGCATCTGTTGTAAGGGTTGCTTGGGGTAACACCTGTTGAAAGGGGGACCCCAGCAACAGATTCTGAGTGGACTTCCACCAGTGGAGGGACGAAAATAGGCGACTGGAGGTTGCTATTTTGTCTGACAGGCAACCTGATGCCTGGGTCCATTGGGTGGATAGGGTCCACTGAGCTGCTCTCATGTGAAGACGAGCATAGGGAACCACATGCACCGTGGATGCCATGTGGCCTAAAAGTTGCAACATCTCTTGAGCAGATAAATGGGATTTTAACTGAATCTGGGAGGCTAACTGCACCAAGCGTAGGCAACGGGACTGAGGAAGATAGGCCCTTGCAGTTTTGGTATCCAGTAAGGCCCCTATGAACTCTAGAGACTGAGTAGGGATAAGATGGGATTTTGGAATGTTGATTACCAGTCCCAGATACTGAAGAACATGCTTTGTGCAGGCTAGAGAAGTCTGGGCCTCTGACTGGGATGGAGCTCGGATGAGCCAGTCGTCCAGATATGGGAATACGAATATTCCTAGAGTGCGTAGGAATGCAGCTACTACTGCCATGCATTTTGTGAACACTCCTGGAGCAGAGGCCAGACCGAAAGGAAGCACTTTGTATTGGTAGTGCTTTCCTTGGTACAGGAAGCGAAGGAATCTTCTGTGTGTTGGATGGATGAGAACATGGGTGTACGCATCCTTGAGATCTAGAGAACAAAGCCAGTCCTGACTCTGGAGGTATGGAAGGAGAGTTCCGAGAGAAGTCATCTTGAATTTTTCCTTGCATAGAAACTTGTTCAATACTCTGAGATCTAATATGGGTCTGTAGCCCCCCGTTTTCTTTGGGATGAGAAAATAGGGGGAGTAGAACCCTGAGCCCTGTTGAAGAAGGGGTACTTCTTCTATTGCCCCTTGGGTAAGAAGGGTAGCAATCTCCTGACCTAGAAGGTTGAGGAGAGATGTTGGAGAATTGAACTGTTTCACCATGGTGTGAGGAGGAAGGTTTAAGAAATGAAGTTTGTACCCTTCCCTTATGATGGAGAGGGTCCACTGCTCTGCTGTGATTTGTTCCCATCTGGGAGCAAAGTGAGCTAACCTTCCTGGGATGGTGAGGGGCTCTGGATGTTCTAGAGCTAGAAAGGCTAAGTTCTCTAGTGGAAAGTCAAAGGCCCTGAGGAGGCTGAGGCTGTTGGGCCGTAGCAGTCCTCGCAGCCTGGGTTTTGGCCTGTTTTGGTTGTTGCTGCCTCTTTGTAGCAAAACGACCTTGAGAAGAGGCCTGACCATAAGAAGAAAATTTCCCTTTCTTTGGGAAAGATCCCTTTTTGAACAGCCTCTTTTTGAAAGTAGCAGTAGTAGACTTTGAAAGTCTATCTAAAGCAGAATTTTCAGCATCCATCTGGTTGGCCTTTGCTTGCCAATCTTTGCCAAACAGGTTTTCACCTGTACAGGGAAGGTTACCTAGACCATCCTGTACCCAGGATTCCAAATCAGAGGCTTGCAACCAAGCAACTCTGCGTGCACCTATGGCAATAGCCGAGGCTCTACTGACCCCCTCAAAAGAGTCAAAGGCTGCACGATTGGAAAACTTGGATACATCCTGTGACTGTTTAAGCCAGGTGATATATTCTTCTCTCTTATCTTCTGACATAAAATGAGATAAGGTTTGCAGATGATCTGTAACTTCTTTTAGAAACATCCCCATATAGAGACTATAGGAGTTAATTCTGGCTACAAGCATACTGGCCTGGAAGATTTTCCTGCCAAAGGCATCTAGGGTTCTGCATTCTCTTCCTGGAGGAGCAGAGGAGTGCCTTTTTGTACTCTTGATCTTTTTCATAGCAGACTCTACCACAATGGAGTGGTGAGGAAGCTGAGTCTTATGAAATCCAGGACAAGGGGGAACACGATACATGGTGTCCAACCTTCTGGAGGGAGGGGAGGTGGTGAGAGGAGTCTCCCATATGCCCAACATGTGTTCATAAAGAATCTCATGTATTGGTAATGTGGCTGCCTCTTTAGGAGCCTTAGGATATTGTAGGATATCTAATTTTTTGGCTCTAGGTTCAGTCTCAGAGGTCACTGAGATGGACAGGCCTTTGGCCACCTCCCTAATAAAGTCCTGAAAAGACAAGTCTTCAGGAGGAGACATTCTCCTTTTTGGAGAAGAGGGTTCCTGAGGAAGGATCCCCGATGCTTCAATTGAGGCCTCTGAAGAGTCAGAGCCTTCAGAAGAATCAAAGTATCGACTGTCTGGATGCTCTCATAGAGCCCGATACGCGTACCGGGAGGTATCGACATCGGGAGTAATCGGTACCGGGCCGGTACTGATAGGCATCACTGGATAGCGTACCGCTGCCGTCGATGCTGATGTCGATGCAAGCGGTACTGGTATCGGAACCGGAATCGGATCCTGTACCGGAATCGGTACGGGTACCCACAACGGGGTTTGTTGCGGTACCGTAGGCGTTGCAGCTTGAATGAATGCCGTGATGGCACGCTGCATGGTCAGAATATTCTGATCCGTTGACGCCACCAATTTATTTTTTTTTTTTTTAATTTTATTTAACATCTTTTATATACCGCACTATTTATAATCAGCGCGGTTTACATAGAACAATAAAACATCAGATAAGATACATATTATCTGTTTTTTTACATGGAACAGGGACAAAAACTTGGGTAACCGGGGTAATTATTTACAATGAATAATAGTAATTGAACTATTTACATATGGACGGCTTATTGTATGAAGAGAACTTTGTTAGGATGAGAGAGAGGTGAGAGGTGTTACTGGGTTACCAATGTCTGGATATCAGTACCGGTAGAAACTGCCAGTACCCCAGAACATTGTAACAGGTGATCGGTCGAGGCCGAGCCATCGATGTCAACCTGTGACCCCATAGGTAGTGCTTTGGAAGCCGGAGCCTCCCACTGGGGTAATTTTTGTTATCACCAGAGATTTTGTTAAGAAAATAATTTTGCTATTACCTGTTGCCAATGAGATTGTGATTTCACGTTTGTTTTAAATTCCTGATAAAAGACTGTGGATTTCCTCGGAACAGGAAGGGGAGGGATTCCTGGATATTAATCTGGAGTTCAGTCTCTCAGCTTTTCTTGAGGATTCACACGATATCATAACTACTAGAGCTACCTTAGTTGTTTCCCTTTTGAATGATGGTGATAAAACTTTAATAATGAGAAGTTATTTTCAACATAAAAAAGATTTTTTTTTTTGTGGTGGGAAACTTCAGATTTTCCCGGATGTCTCCAGAGCAACTCAAGTTAGAAGGAAAGCTTTTTTGCTTCTTAGGTCCCGGGTACTGGGGCTTTCTGGGACCTTTTACCTAAGAAAGAATCACAAAAATGGTACACTAAAGACATCGCCCTGCTAAAAAAGCAATTACGCAAACAAGAAAAAACCTGGAGAAAAACAAAATCGCAAGATAACAAAACCAAATATATTACCTTACTTAATAAATATAAGGATGCAATCAACAACTCAAAAAGAGAATACTACTCCAAATTAATAAATCTTGCTCTCAACCGACCAAGAGAACTCTTCGCAATCGTAAAAACACTAACAAAACCACTTAACCCAGAACCGAACCAAGACATTATAAGCGTACAAACATTAGCATCTCATTTTGCTGAAAAATTAAAGGTAAAACCTTACTCTCCAACCACCACGATAGAATATATACAGGACAGTAATTTTGAATGGACAACCTTTCACAAGGTTGAACGAAAACACATCCTTAATATTATAACAATGATCAACACTACAACCTCCCCACTTGACTCATGCCCGGTGTCATGGATCAAGTATACTAAGGACTTCCTTGCAGAAAACATCCAACACATTGTAAACCAATCACTCTCACAAGGAACTATGCCCAACGCCCTAAAGCTCTCCTCGATCCGTCCTGTAATAAAAAACAATAAGCTTGACCCAAAGGACCCCAACTCTTACAGGCCTATAGCTAGCATACCTCTAACCGCTAAAATAATAGAAAAAAACCATACAACTTCAACTACAGGACTACACAGATGAGCACAAACTCCTTGATGCTCATCAATTTGGATTCCGCCCCTCCCATGGAGTTGAAACCCTCCTAATCGCTCTGACAGACCTCCTCATCAGAGGCACTAATGAAAATAGCAAAGGTTTCCTTCTCCTCTTCATAGACCTATCCGCTGCATTTGACAGCATCAATCACAAAACACTCATCAACAGACTAGAGAGCTTAAAAATAGGAGGGACCGTCCTTGAATGGTTCAAATCATACATTTCACACAGATTAATACGGATACAATTAGGTAATCAAACATCAGAAACTTTCCCTCAAGGTCAAGGTATTCCTCAAGGATCAGCCCTCTCCGCTCTCCTCTTCAATCTATACCTCCAGCCAATTACAAGCATATTCAAGAAGTATAAAATCAACCATTTCATATACGCGGATGATATCATGCTTGCCATCCCCATAAACCTCAACAACCCCAAATATGATGCCTTACTCCAGTGCATGAGCGAGACTACCATATGGCTTGAAGACAATCACCTAAGCATCAACCTCAAAAAAACAGAAGCAATGTTCATAACGAGAAAACCTGACACTGATTATAACTACCCTACTACAATCACAATAAGTAACACACCAATACCTGTTAAAAAGGAGGTAAAGTACCTTGGTATAATTCTGGACCACTCACTCACCATGCTCCCACACATAAAACATACAGTAAAAACAATATTCTATAAACTCAAGACAATACAACATCTGAGACCCCTACTCAACACACATGATTTTAGATCAGTAGTCAACTCCCTCATCACCCCTCACTTTGACTACTGTAATAGTCTCCTAAACGGCTTACCACTAAAAAGCATATACCTCCTCCAAAGGGCCCAAAACATATGTGCCAAGATGGTTACAAAAGCCAAACTAACAGATCATGTGACCCCAATACTTTTAGACCTACATTGGCTCCCCATATGCAGCCGAATAAAATATAAAATCCTCCTAACTACTTTTAAACTCATTAATAACATCTCTCCCTCACAATTATCTACACTAATACAACCTCCATCAGAAACTAGAACGCGTAGACAGAACGCAACCCACTCCCTCAACATAAAGACAAATTTTAGAAAAACCAAAGCAACAACAAACGATAGAGCCTTCTCCTTTGCTGCCCCTACCCTCTGGAATGAAATTCCATTAACCCTCCGCATGATAAAGGACCTCCACCAATTCAAGAAGGAATTAAAAACATACCTTTTTACAAAACACTTTGAGATCCCCTACCAACAAAAGACCTCTCCAAGACAATCTCAAAAAAATATCCACAGTCCTCAAGACAGAACAAATGACTAACACAAGAAAGATACTTACCTTAATATACACAACACCCAAAAGATTTACCCAAACTGACAGCTATATCACTAATGTATATAAATACTGTTAAATAACTATGTTATGCTCCATGCTTCATAACCTGTATATAGGTTTAAAAAAAGTGTTATTGTTAACGTTAAAATATGTTCCATGTAACAAAACGTGTATATAGTTAAAACTTGTTCCATGTAAAATGTACGGAAGTATGTTAATTTTAGTTCAATGTAAACCGCCCCTGATCTCTAGAAGGGGCGGTATAGAAGAAACTGTTAAATAAATAAATAAATAAATAAATAAATAAGATTTCCCTGTAAGTGTCTTGTTACACTGTTAGGGGTGAAATATGTTTTCCTTGATCCTTCTCACTTGGAGAAACGTCTGGTTAGTAAGGAAACGACTGCCCCTGTGGCTGAGGAAGGATGAGCGGTTTTAGAGACCATGTTCTTACATGGTCTCTTCTAGGGGTACAGTTTTGCAGCTTTGTGAGGCTACTGTCTCTTGTTTTCTTCTATAGAATGTTTCTCTTATTTAGTTCTTGCTCCCTTGATGTGGGCTAATATCCATTTTCTTTTTGTTATTATTCTAGGAATAATTTCTTTTGTATTTATGGAGATTTGTCCTTTTCCTATGTGTATTGTTGTTGTATGAGCTCAAAACATCAATAAATATATAAATTAAAAAAAAAAAAAAAATCTCAAACTGGGAATATGTAATACAGATACTTGATAAAGAGTAGCAAATCACCTGAACCAGATGTTATACATCCCAAGATGCTAAAAGAACTGAGATATGAGATTGCAGCCTTATTATTGGTAATCTGTGAGCTCTCATTAAAATCATCTGTAGTACCTGAAGACTGGAGAGTGGCCAATGTAACATCACTTTTTAAAAAGGGTTCTAGGAATTATGAATACTCCAAATTGATTTCCCTGTTGTAACGTATGACCGACGCTTTTGCCCACAGGATAAAGCATATTTACTCACCTGTAAGCGTAGTTACTCACCTGTAACAGGTGTTCTCCAGGAGCAGCAGGAATCAGTCCTCACATATGGGTGACGTCGGCGCCGACGGAGACCTCGCGGAGCAATTTTCCCCAGCTTTCAAAGAAAGCCTTTGGGAATTGCAGCGCGCATGCGCGGTCGCCTTCCCGCCCAAGGGTGCCATCTTAGCCAGTCAGATGACATAGCTAAAAAAGACAGCATAAAAATTTGCAAAAAAACTAAAGCAGATGATTGCAACTCCAAGGGGAGGAGGGAGGGTTGTGAGGACTGATTCCTGCTGCTCCTGGAGAACACCTGTTACAGGTGAGTAACTACGCTTTCTCCAGGACCAAGCAGGAAGTCAGTCCTCACATATGGAACTCCCAAGCTTAAGGCTACCGGAGACCCTAAGCACAAAAATGAGCTCCCTCTAGCTCAGCGGCACAGAAGGAAGGAATCTTCACTGAATTATTACCCACCGGTAGCCCTCATCCGGGATGGAGGGTAGGAGTTGCTCAAACCTCGAAGAGATTTCGGAGGACTGCCTGTCCGAAAGCACTGTCCCTGCGGGACTCCCTCTCGAGACAGTAATGGACCGCAAAAGTCTGGCTCGAAGACCAAGTAGCGGCCCGGCAGATGTCTGCCAGCGGAACAGAGCGGAGGTAAGCCACTGACGTAGCCTTTGCCCGAACGCAATGAGCCGTGACTCGACCTTCCAAGGAGAGTCCGGCTGCCCCATAAGCCCAAGTGATACAGTCCGCAACCCAGATGGACAGAGTACGCTTGGAGACCGGGAGCCCCAATTTATTGGGGTCAAAAGACACAAAAAGCTGAGCAGCTTTACGGTGCTCCCGCGTACGGTCAAGGTAGAAGTTCAATGCCCTTCTACAGTCCAGGGTATGGAGGACCGTTTCAGCTCGGCTGGAGTGTGGTCTGGGAAAGAAGGTCGGAAGTACCACCTCCTGATTGATGTGAAAAGGGGAGACCACTTTTGGGAGAAATTTTGGGTGAGTCCGTAGGACTACCCTATTTTTGTAGAACCGAGTGTAAGGGGGATCAGACACGAGGGCCTGCAATTCACTTACGCGTCTAGCGGAAGTGAGGGCTATCAAGAACAACGTTTTCCAAGAAAGAAAACGGAGAGAACAGGTAGCCATAGGTTCAAAAGGCGGACAGGTGATCCGCTGTAAAACCACATTCAGATCCCAGTCAGGCGCTGGCGGGCGCAGAGGTGGTTTAAGCAGAAGGAGACCTCGGAGAAACCTCGCTACAAGAGGGTCGCTGGAAAGAGGTCTGCCGTCCACCGGCACATGATGTGCTGAAAGAGCACTGAGGTGAACTTTGATGGAGTTGGACTTAAGTCCCAGATTAGAGAGGTATAGCTAGTACTGCAGGATCACCGACACCGGGCAGGAGAAGGGATCCTGAGACTGTTGGGTACACCAAACGGAAAAGCGGCGCCATTTAAGGGCGTAGCATTTGCGGGTAGAAGGTCGCCGAGAAGCTAGGACGACCTCTTCCACCTCTGCCGGCAGAAGAAGGGGAGCAAGGACTACCCTCTCAGCAGCCAGGCCATTAGATTGAGAGATCTGAGGTTGGGGTGTAGCAGAGACCCCTGATCCTGAGTGAGGAGATCCGGCTGTAACCCCAGAGGGAAGGGATCCTCTACCGCTAATTGCAGCAGGAGTGGAAACCACGGCTGTCTGGGCCAGCGAGGGGCCACCAGGATCATGAAGGCTTTGTCTCGGAGAACCTTGAAAAGAGTCCGAGAGACTAGCGGGATGGGAGGGAAAGCGTACAGAAGGCTCTCCGACCATGAGAGTAGAAAAGCGTCTGCCGCAACTCGAAGGGGATGTGGCTGACGAGAGCAGAAGCGAGGAAGTTGCCGGTTGAGAGGGCTGGCAAAGAGATCCATCGTGGGGAGGCCCCACTTCAGAAAGAGCTTCTGAACTACCAAGGGATCCAGGCGCCACTCGTGCGGCTGGAGGATCCTGCTGAGTTTGTCCGCCAGGCAATTTTCTTGGCCTGGGAGATAAACTGCCTTGAGAAGAACGCCGTGACTGACGGCCCAAGAGCAGAGCTTCTGTGCTTCCCGACAGAGAAGGAAGGAGCCCGTGCCCCCCTGCTTGTTCACGTAGAACATGGCAACTTGATTGTCCGTCTGGACAAGGACGGACTGGTGAGAGGTCAGGTGGGAGAAGGCCTTGAGAGCCAGGCGGATCACTCTGAGCTCCAGGAAGTTGATCTGCTGAGCAGACTCCCACGTGGTCCAGAGGCCCTGAGTACATGCCCCTTGGCAATGTGCTCCCCAGCCCAGGAGGGATGCATCTGTCGTCAGCACCCGGGCCGGCTGAGGTGACTGGAAAGGCATGCCGAGTACCAGGTTCGGCCGATGAAGCCACCACTGGAGAGACGAGATCAGCGGCTCGGAGACGCGCACTAGGTCTGCTAGGCCGCCTGTGGCTTGTTGCCACTGCTTGCGGAGACACCATTGAGCAGGCCGCATATTCAGGCGGGCATTGGGGGTCACATGGACGGTGGAAGCCATATGGCCGAGTAGTCTCAGGAAGCGCCTGGCGGAGACCAGGGGCTGGCTGCGAAAACGGTCGGCTAGGTCCATGAGCCGTTGAGCCCTGTCGAGCGGTAGGAACGCTCGTGCCTGAGGAGTGTGCAGCCTTGCGCCGATGAACTCGAGATCCTGTGAGGGGAGCAAAGTGGACTTTGCGAAGTTTATGACAAAGCCCAAGTACTGCAGAAGAGTCACCGTGCGGCGTGTGGCGTTGGTGACCTCCGGAGCGGACGCTGCTCTGATGAGCCAGTCGTCGAGGTACGGAAAGACATAGAGGCCGTGAAGCCGGAGATGGGCCGCCACCACCGCGAGACATTTTGTGAAGACTCGCGGTGCGGAGGACAGGCCAAAGGGTAGTACTCTGTACTGGTAATGATTTCCGGCCACCACAAACCTTAGGTATTGGCGGTGGCTGGGGTGGATGAGGATGTGCGTGTAGGCATCCTTTAGATCCAAGGAGCATAGCCAATCTCCCTGCTGGAGGTAGGGCAGAAGGATTCCAAGGGTAAGCATCTTGAACTTTTCCCGCACGAGGAATTTGTTGAGGTTGCGCAAGTCCAGGATGGGTCTGAGGCCTCCTGTCCTTTTTGGTACTAGAAAATACCTGGAATAAAAGCCTTGACCTCTCAGGTGGTGGGGCACCGGTTCCACCGCCTGTTCCTGTAAAAGACCTGCTAACTCCTGAAGGAGTAATTCCCTGTGCAGAGGGAGCCGTGGAGGTTCTCCCGGAAAATAGGAGGGAGGGACCTGGTGGAAGTGGAGAAGATAGCCTTCTCTCACGACTTGAAGCACCCAGGCATCTGAGGTGATGCTGGACCACCTGTGGGCGAAGTGAACCAGCCGGCCTCCGGTGCTGGGAGGAACCAGCGGAGGGGGAGAGGCTATGCTTAAGGAGTCAAAAGCCCCCACCCTGCTGAGCAGGGGCTGGTGGTGCAGGCTTGGGGGCTTGCTGCCTACGGGACCCGTTACCCCGTCCCTTGGCCTGCTGGCCCTGTTGGGGAGCTGCAGGGGCCTGATATTGGGGGTATTGTTTGTAGGCAGCCGCCTTTCTCGGGTAAAAGGACTTCTTTCCCGAGCCCTTCTTTTTCTGGGAAGGGGCGGAGGTCTTCCTAGAAAGCCTAGTCCTGGTGAGAGTCTCCGTCTCGATTTGTGCAGCCTTTTCAGCCATGGGCTTGCCAAAGAGGTTTTCGCCTCGGCAGGGAACATCGACCAACTTGTCCTGCACCCAGGGCTCAAGGTCAGACGACTGAAGCCAAGCCTGTCGGCGGGCACCGATGCCGGCTGCGGCCACACGAGCCGATGCTTCAAAGCCATCATAGGCTGCTCGGGATATGAATTTTGAGCATTCCCGAATGCCAGAGGACAAGGCCAGGAACCTCCGCAAGGGTTCCTCGGACAAACCAGCGGAGAATCCGGCTAGCTCTTTAGCCAGGTCTCGGAGATACATGCCCATGTATAGCTGGTAGGTCTGGACACGACACGCAAGCATAGAGCCCTGGAAACACTTCTTACCAAGGCCATCCAGGTTACGGGCCTCCCTGCCAGGAGGCACCGAGGAGTGCATCTTCTGGCTCTTAAGACGATGCATGGCCGATTCCACTACCATGGAATGGTGTGGTAGCTGTGCTTTTTGGAAGCCAGGGCTCTTGCGGACTCGATAGATAGAATCGACCCGCTTGCTCAGGACCGGCGAGGAGGCCGGACTCTCCCACATGTGGAAGAGTAGTCGTTCCAGCATGGGAGGAACCGGTACAGTAAAGTGTTCCCTGGCGGGAGAGTCATACTGGAGGGCGTCGAGCTCTTCGGCTCAAGGCTCCTCCTCGGGATCCGCAGGGAAGGCCAAAGCCTTGGCCATATCCCTGACGAAGTCCGAGAACCGGGCATCCTCCGGGGGGGACCCACAGGACTTACCCGAGCAGGCAGCTCCGACTCCAGGCGAGGTCGCTTCGAGAGGTGCTCCTTCTCCAAGGACCCGGGACGGCTATCGGGGCTATGCGACCTGGCCCTCGCGGAGCCAGGAGCGTCCACCGACTCCGCCCTCGCGGGTTTCACCTTCCGTCGATGGTCCCCGGAGGGAGAACCCCTGTCGGAGGAACTCCGGCGACGGTCCGAGCTGGAACCTCTGGACGCGGAGGCCTCCGACGAGGTCCGGGTACGGCTGGGGTCAGCGAAGATCCTATCCCGCTGATGCCGCCGACTTCTCAACGCTTTGGAGGACATTTTGCCGCAGGGCCCACAGATCATTTCTTCATGATCCGGGCCCAGGCAGCGGAGGCAATTGTCGTGTGTGTCAGTTAGTGACATATTTCGGTCACACTGACCACACCGCTTGAAGCCACTGGCAGCCATCGGGGGAAAAAGGGCCCCGGCGAGGTCAAAGGACCGGGCTGCCAGGGAAAAACCAAAAACGAAACTGACTAAGTCAGAAAAACCGAAAAAGAAGAAGAGGACTCGTGACCGGCGTCGCGAGTCCGGGCGGGAAAAAGACCGGCGTCGAACCGAAGGAAAAAAGAGAAAATTATGAGTAAAAATCAACTTTTTCGCGGGGACACGATGGGTACGTCTGTAGGGCTCCGCGGAAAAAAGAAGACTGGCTAAGATGGCACCCTTGGGCGGGAAGGCGACCGCGCATGCGCGCTGCAATTCCCAAAGGCTTTCTTTGAAAGCTGGGGAAAATTGCTCCGCGAGGGCTCCGTCGGCGCCGACGTCACCCATATGTGAGGACTGACTTCCTGCTTGGTCCTGGAGAAACAGGTGATCTCTGGGAACAGCAGGAATTGGGTCTTCCCGCGTGGGAATGCTCCCCAGCGTCCTATAGGAAAGCTTTTGGGAGTATCCCACTGCGCCTGCGTAGCTGCCTTCCTGCCTTTCCAGCTTTCCCTCCTCAGTTGAGCTTGTAGCTGAGCTAAAAGGAGAGAAGGAGAGAGAGAAAGAGAGAAATACAACTCCTAGGGGAGGTGGGTGGGTTGTGAAGACTCAATTTCTGCTGTTCCCGGAAATCATCTGTTACAGGTGAGTAACTACGCTATCTCCAGGAACAAGCAGGAATGTAGTCTTCACATATGGGACTCTCTAGCTTGGAGATGCCAGGGAGATGACCACAGAGTGAGCTGTGAAACACAGGCATAAGTAGGTCATGTATCCCCCAAGGATATCTGGTATCGAAACCCAGGACAGGGGGTAGGAGTTGATCTAAGTCTGAAAAAGATGCTGGAGAACAGCTTGGCTAAACTAGGCACCCCGGTGGGAGTCCTTGTCTAAGCAATAATGAGCTGCAAAGATATGGACAGAGGACTAGGTTGCTGCTTTGCATATCTCATCAATCGCTACTGAGCGTAGATTTGCCATGAAGGCAGCCATTGCTCGTACGTTGTGTGCTGTAACGTGACCTTCAAGGGAAAGTCCTGCACCTTCATATGCAAAAGATATACAGTCTGCAATCCATTTAGAGAGTGTTCTCTTAGAAACTGGCAGACCTAGGTGACTTGAGTCAAAAGCAACGAAAAGCTGGGAAGCTTTCCTGTGCTGCCTAGTTCTCTGGAGATAAAAGGCCAAAGCATGTTTACAATCCAGCTAGAGGAATGAGGCCTAGGGAAGAAAACAGGGAGGTACACAGACTGGTTTAAATGAAAAGGCAAAACCACCTTTGGCATAAAGTGAGGATGAGTGCTAAGAACTACCTTATCACAATGGAGCCGTGTATAAGGAGGATCAGCCACTAAAGCCTGGAGCTCACTGATGTGTCTTGCAGAAGTGAGGGCAATAAGGAAGGTGACCTTCCAAGAAAGAAACTTCCGAGAATTAGTGGCTAGGGGTTCAAAGGGTGGCTTCATAAGCTCTCTGAGGACATCCTCTGTTGATTCCCACCTCCCACATAAATTACGCAGATAATATCCACTTGAGCTAACATATTTATTTATTTAGTAAAAACATATATATATATGATGTTGACTGTACATAGTTTTACCTGTTAATCCATGTTATATATTCCCATGTTCTATGTAAACTCAATGTTACTTGCATACATTGTTGTATATTTTGTTCAATGTACACCGCACTGATCTTAATAGCGCGGTATATAAGAAATGTTAAATAAATAAAATAAAATAAAAATCCCATGCCACTGGTGGTGGCCTAATGGGAGGCTCCATCAGTTAAGAGAAGACCCCTCATGAAGCACGCGACAAGTGACTGAGAGGAGACAGGCTAACCATCTAAAGGCATGTGAGATGCCGCAAGGGCACTTAGGTGGACCCGTACCGAATTGGCTTTGAATCCGGAGGATGAGAGGTGGAGGAGATATTCAAGTAATGTTTCCACCAGAGCCAAAAAAGGATTAAGATTCCTTTTTGAACACCAGAGTGAAAATCTTCGCCACCTGAAGGCGTAAGTACGCCTTGTGGACAGTTTTCTTGAAGCTAATATAGTAACATAGTAAATGACGGCAGATAAAGACCAGTATGGTCCATCTAGTCTGCCCAGTAAGATGGCAAGAGTAGGTGCACCTGCCGTTCTGTGCAGGCCACCCCTCCCCATGTCTTTGTTTAGGGGTGAACCCACCACTCCATGTAGGAAACCCCTATTTGTTGAGAAGTTAGATGGTTCAGAAGTTAGATGGTTCAGTTTATTTTGTTTTTATCCTGTTGCTGCAAAGGGATCCTGTGTCTGTCCCTTGTCGTTTTGAATTCTGTCACCGTGTTTGCCCCCACCACTTCCATCGGGAGGGCATTCCAAGCATCCACCACCCTTTCAGTGAAAAAATATTTCCTGACATTGCCTTTCAATTTACCACCTTGCAGCTTAATGTTATGCCCTCTAGTTTTAATAGGATATCTCTAACCTGTTGAGAGAGGTTAATGTTCTGGAGTTCTATGCCTTCAGCAGCCATGCTGTCAGATGTAGGGACTGCGGGTTTGGATGCAGCAGCATCACATTCTCCCTTGATAGGAGATCTGGAGCACACCCCAAATCTAGTGGTTGGGTTTGAGAGACACATAGAAGTAGAGGATACCATGATTGCCATGGCCAACGCGGGGCTATGAGAATCATGCAGCCCCTGTCTCTCTGGAGTTTGAAAAGAGTCTTGGGGATGAGGGGAATGGGAGGGTAGGCATATAGGAAGTCCTGACCCCAGTGGAGGTGAAAAGCATCCACTGCTTGACTGTTGTGAGCAGGCATTCTGGAACAGAATCGGGGAAGTTTGGCATTCTGAGGACTTGCGAACAGGTCTATGTCTGGAGTTCCCCAGATCTGAAAAATGCGAGCGATCTGGTCCACATGGAGAGACCACTCGTAGGGCAGAAGTACTCGCCCAAGTTTGTCTGCCAGGAGATTCTGTTTGCCAGGGAGATACACTGCTAGAAGGTGAATCTGATGCTGTATGGAAAAAGACCATAGGTGTAGGGCTTCGTTGCACAGTGTCCCAGAACCTGTTCCACCTTGCTTGTTAATGTAGAACATAGCTACTTGATTGTCCATCTGGACTAGAACTGAGTGGAAGCGAAGGTGGTCATGGAACACCTTGAGAGCATTGTGGATGGCTCTGAGTTCCAATAGATTTATGTAAAGTCGTGCCTCTTATTGAGTCCACACACCCTGAGTGGCGAGATTATCCAGATGAGCTCCCAAGCCCAATTTGGACGCATCCATTGTCAGGGTAGATTGGTGTGGTGGCATCTGAAAAGGTGACCCTACAAGAAGGTTTTCTGGCGATTTCCACCATTGGAGAGATGGGATGAGACATGCAGAGATCATGATTTTGTCCCCCAGATGACCGGATGCTTGAGCCCACTGCAAGGCTAGGGTCCATTGAGTTACATGCATATGCAGACGAGCATAATGAACCACAAGTAGAGTGGATGCCATATGGCCCAGCAGTTGAAGCATTTCTCGAGCGGTGAGGAAAGATTCCAAACATGCTTGAGATGCTAGCTGAGTGATTCGAGCACAGCGGGCTTGGGATAGAAAAGCCCTCGACTGTTGAGTGTCTAGGAGAGCCCCTATGAACTTTAGGTCTGAGAAGGGGTGACCTGGGATTTTGGAAAATTTATTACAAATCCCAAGTGTTGAAGTACCTGTATGGTGCGCGAGAGAGAAGAACTGGCCTCTAGAGCTGTTGCTCAGATTAGCCAGTCGTCTAAGTAGGGGAAAATAAATATCCCCAGAGTCCTTAGGAATGCAGCCACCACTGCCATGCATTTTGTAAAGACTCTTGGGGCAGAGGCCAGGCCGAAGGGAAGGACCCTGTATTGATAATGTTTTCCCTGGAAGAGGAATCGCAGGAACCTCCTATGTTATGCGTGAATAAAGATGTGAGAATATGCATCCTTTAGGTCTAGAGAACAGAGCCAGTCCTGATTCTGGAGGTGAGAGAGAAGAGTGCCCAGGGAAATCATCTTGAATTTCTCCCAAAGCAGATACTTGTTCAGTTCTCTGAGGTCCAGGATGGGCCTGTATCCTCCTGTTTCCTTTGGGATAAGGAAGTAAGGAGAGTAGAAGCCCAGGCCCTACTGAGAGAGTGGCACTTCCTCTATCGCACCCTGTGTGAGAAGGGAGGTAACCTCCTGAAACCGAGTGATGAGAGGAGGTCAAGAATTGAACTCTCGGAGTAGATTGGGGGGGCATACTTTGGAAGTGAAGTTTGTACCCTTCTCTTACTATAGAGAGAGTCTAATGCTCTGTTATGAGGTGCCACCTGTGGGCGAAGTGATATAGTCTGCCTGGAATGCTGATGGGATCTGGGATCTCCAGAGGCAGGGCAGCTAAGTTCCCTAGAAAGAAGTCAAAGACCCTGAGGAGGTTGGGTATGTTGAGTTGGCTGAGATCTGGGGGTCTGAGCCTTTCTCTGTTGCTTTAGTTAATGCTTCCCCTTTTGGGGAGCATGGACCAGACAGTGCACAGTATGAGTTTAAGTGTAGTTCTTCTTTTTCTTGTTGAAAAAAGGCTTCTTTGTAGTCTTTTTCTTAGCTGGGTTGGCAGTGGTTCTAGACAGCTTATTGAAAGTGGTATTCTCGGATTCTAGCGGAGAAGCTTTGTCCTGCCAGGCCTTGCCAAAAAGGTTTTCTCCTGTGCAAGAATATTCCCCAGCTTATCTTGAACCTACTGTTCAAGATCAGATGCTTGTAACCAAGCAATCCTACGTGCACCAATGCATATAGCAGAAGTTCTGCTAATACATTCAAAGCAGTCAAAGGTTGTCCTGTTCACAAATTTGGAAAGATTTTGGGCATGCTTTACAAGGGTGAGGTAATCAGCCCTCTTGTCATCGGTGAGAAGAGGAGCCATTAATTCTAAATCCTTAGCTACCCCCCTAAGGAACATACCCATGCAGAGTACGTAAGAATTGATTCTGGCCGATAACATGGAGGCCTGAAAGCATCGACGACCGAAAGCACTGAGGGTTCGATTCCCTGCCCGGAGGGTTCGATGAATGTGTTTTTTGATTTTGATTTGACGCATTGACGATTCCACCATCATGGAATGGTGTGGCAATTGTGTCTTCTGAAAATCAGGGCACTCAGTACCCAGTACATAGTATCGAGCCTCCGAGAATGTGGAGAGATAATTAAAGGTGTCTCCCACATTCTGAGCATAAGGTCATGAAGAATTTGGTGAATAGGAAGAGTAGCAGCTTTGTTTGGGACTGCAGGATATTGAAGAATTTCAAGCTCCTCAGCTCTCAGTTCCTTCTCCGAGGTGACCGTAATGGAGAGACCTCGAGCAACGTCGCGGATAAAGTCTTGAAAAGACATATCCTCCGGAGGGGACATACGACGTTGTGAGGAAGGAGAAGGATCCTCCAGGAGAGTCCTCATCTCCTGGGTACCGGCCAATTCATAATCAGAGGATTCGAGGTACCGACGGGCAGGGTGCTCGCGCTCAGCCCGTCTGTGATACCGGTCAAAGTCGGCATCGGAATGCCTCAGTACCGGACCCTCAATGCCGGACACCGATTCTAGGACTGGCATGGGTGGTAGCGTGGAGAGCGGCAAAAAGGTTGATGCAGACACATTCGGTACCGATGGCTGCAGAACCGACTGCAGTAGCTTTAGCAGTACCGAAGCTGCTAGTAAGGCCGCTAAGCTCCGCTCAATGGCTAGGATACGTTGATCCATGGAGCCAGCAGATGCTTGGGTATTGGTACCCGAACTGCGGGCCATGATCCCTGAGCATGGCACCAAGAGCTCTCCAGAGGTGAAGGCCTCAGAAGCAACTTGGGACCGCATTAAAGCTTTGGAGGTAAGGACCTCCTGTCGGGGTTGTTTGGCCAGTGTATTCCCCTCCAGGGCATCTCGATGCTTAGAAGGAGATATACCCTTGGAAGACCGGCCAGCCTTTGAGGAGGACCTGGGTTTCGATACCTGAGATCCATGGGAGGAAGATGAAGCTCTCGATGACGTCGATGCAACGGACATTGCATCAGTGGTAAAGAGGGTGCCGAGTTTCGCAGCTCTATTCTGCAAGCCCCTCTTTGTCATCTTCCTACAGAGAGGGCTTTCTGATGGTTGATGATCCGGTCCCAAACATTTTAGACACTAGTCATGGGTGTCGGTGGCCGAAATAGTACTGCCACATTTGGACACTTTTTAAAACCACTAGTTGGTTTATCCATTTTGGAAGAAGGAAAAAAGGGCCTAAGCCCAAACTGGCACTGAAGCACCTCAAGGGCCCTCAGAAAAAACAAAAGTGTTTTGTTTTTTTTAAAGAAAGAAGAAATTAGGAAAAACACCGACGATGTCGGTACCAGCACTGACGGGAAGGCAGACGTGACCACAAAAAAAGAACTAAATTTTCTGCGGTGACAGTAATTGCTCCCTGTCGACTCCGTGGAAAACGAAGAACTGAGGAGAGAGAGCTGAAAAGGCGGAAAGGCAGCTACGCAGGCGCAGTGGGATACTCCTAAAAGCTATCCTATAGGATGGCGGGAGGAGTGGCCTAGTGGTTGGGACAAGTTACCTCAGGCGGGAAGGTCAGGGGTTCAAATCCCACTAGAGGACAGCAACCTTGGGCCAGAAGGACTGGGGTTTCTAGTCCCACAGGTGCTCCTTGTGGTCTTGGGCAAGCCACTTAACCCTCCATTGTCCATGTTCCCTGTAAATAGCTATCTCCAAGTTATAATGCTCTGTTCAATGTAATTTCAGTTTGTTCAATGTAAAACCACCTTGATATCATGGAAGGCAGTATATAAGAAATGTTAAATAAATAAATGCTGGGGAGCATTGCTGCACGGGCTCCGTCGGTACCGACATCACCCATATGTGAAGACTACATTCCTGCTTGTTCCTGGAGATAGTGGTATTAAAAAAACAACAACAACAAAAAAAACCTGTTAAATAAATAAATCTGGGAAACTACAGATCAGTGAACCTGACGTCAGTACTGGGCAAAATGGTAGAAACCATTATAAAGAATAAAACTGCTGAATATCTCAATAGTCATGGTTTAATTATTTATTTATTTTTATTTATTTAGAACACATTTATATACCGCTGCTTCCAGCGATCAGTAGCGGTTTGATTCTTCTTTTGGGGAAGTCGATCAGGACAGGGTGGGGGAGTATATACATAGAGGACTTGGGGGGTCACGGCACACATGGTTAAAGTTTTGGGGGTAAACATATTTACATTTATATAATACATTTTTACAGATTGAGGAAATCACATTATACTTGGCTATACATGGTTACACAAGGCGGATTTACAATGTACGTATTCATCAGTTTACTTTGTTACGTTTTCCTGGATTTTGTGACTTATGGCTGGTTGTAATAGCATTTAAATAGGTGAGTTTTTAACTCTTTCCTGAAATTTTCATGTCCTGGGTTAGCCGCAGGTCAACAGGGAGCTGATTCCATATAGTGGGCGCAGCGAAAGAGAAGGCTCTGCGACTTGTACTTGTTTTCACAGTTCGTATTGCGTTAGGGACCTGCAGGGTGCCCAAGTTGTTAGTTCTTCTATTCCTATTTGCTGGTTGTGTGTTGATAAGAGGACAGGAACGAGGGGGCTATGTCGTTGATCAGCTTGAACGTTGTTACTATCATCTTGTACTGTGCCCTAGCAGCAACTGGAAGCCAATGAAGGTCGATCAATATTGGGGTGATGTGGTCAGTTACTCTTGTTCCCATTATTATTCTGGCTGCGACATTCTGGGCCATTTGAAGGATACCCAGTGATTTTTTGGGTAGACCTTGGAGGATGGCATTACAGTAGTCGAGGTGTGGCATGACTAGTGCTTGAGCCACTGACCTGAAATCGCCTGGTGCTATTATTTTCCTTAGAGGTTGTATCACCCTAAGTTTATAGAAGATGGCTTTGTTTGTTTTACGCAGGTGTTTCTCCATTCTTAGGTTGCAGTCGAGTGTGACACCTAGATATTTGATTTCTTCTTTTGCTTTGTATGTGTTGTTGCACAGGGTGATTGAGTCAGGTGACTTGAAGTTGGGTTTGTTGGACATGTACATTACCTCCGTTTTTTTTTGTGGTTTATCGTCATGTTATTTTTCTGTAGCCATAGCAACATCTCGTTCAGGCAGTTTTCGAGCTGTGCATATTTGGGGTCGGCGACGTCCAGTTGCGTGTAAAGCATAATATCATCTGCATAGATGTGGTAGTTGATGCTATGCTTTTTAAAGATGTCACAGAGGGGTCGCATGTAGATATTGAACAGCAGTGCTGAGAGTGCTGAGCCCTGTGGTATGCCCTGCTTTTGAGTGAATGGAATAGCTTCTTCCCCATTAAATTGTACTTGAGGCCTTCTGTTAGATATATAGGAGGAGAACCATTTGAGGGGGGTTCCCTCAACTCCTATGGATTCTAGTTTACTAAGGAGTATCTCATGATGTACCGTGTCAAAGGCGGCGGAGATGTCAATGAAAATGAGTATGAACATTTTCTTTGTGTCTTCTAGTCCTTTAAGTAGGTTGTTCATTAGTGCTATTAGAAGTGTTTCCAATTAGAGAAAGCAAACAGATTTAGCCAAGGAAAGTCTTGTCTCCTGTTATATTTTTTTGAAGGTGTGGTAAGCCCCTCCCTGCTCCCCACCGCCAAGGCCAATCAGGCCAAAAAGGAGGACGACTTTTAAATGTAAAAACAAGAGCGCCTTCAGGCACGCCTGCACCTGAGGGCTCACCAGAGGGCCCTTTGGCGTGGCCCTTAGGTGGGGACCGTGGAGGGGACCTTTCAACAAAGACAGAAACAAAACTGAAAAGAAAAACCTTCTGAAGGTGCTCATGAATAGCTACTGAAGACACCTTCTTACAGAGTCTGGAGCCAACAGCCATAGAACTACCCCATATACTGTCTTGTACCTGCAGGAACAACCCCAAAATACCACGGAAATCAACAACCACTGTCTTCTGATGCACAAGGCAAGTTACACAAATGCTTTTATAATAAACTGTACAAAGGTGGCCTCACTTGATAATGTACCTAATTGCATTGTGAGCTTTGGAAGACAGAAATAATTTCTACATAATTTCATTCACTAATACTGAGGGCAAATCCAGAACAGGTCAGACTGCTAGACAAACCTGCTACAACACGCAATTATGCTTCTCTCAACCCTCCTATTACTGCAGCTCCTCACACAACAGGCAACAGTGTTTCACACCAAAACATACACACCCACATACACACACTCCCTGTACATACAATACCTCACCCCATCGCCCAACCAAATTAAACATGCAACACGAAAAACACATACACACAATTCAGACAACACAATCAATATATCCCATCTATACTGTACAATACAACCACACCAACCCCATGGTAGGTACCAACTTCACTTGCACGCTTATAAACGCAAGATCAGTCAGAAATAAAGCCAACACCATCACAGATTACATACACACACAAAGATCAGATATATTCTGCATAACAGACCTGCCTCAATGATACTGATCAGGTAACTTTAAACTAAATCACCCCACCCAAGTACACTGCCTTCAACTGTTCCAGAGCAGGCAGAAGAGATGATGAAGCACTATTGATACTAGCCAGGAGCCACTGCAAATTCAAAACCAACCTAACCAATTGCACAGAAGAAACCAGCATAGTCCACATCTCCAACACACACATGGCTATATGCCTTGCGTATAGACCACAAACACCAAATCAGACGACCTAACGAAGATACTCAAAACAGTTTGTGCACACGATACAACAAGCCACTCATCGTCCTGGGTGACTTTAACCTTGGAGCAGCACCTGACAAGAATGCCAAAGCCTTCCTCAAAGCAATGGAAGCACTACATTATCATCAACTGATCAAAGAACCCACTCATAGGCATGGAACAACCCCGGACCTCATTGCTGCAAGCACCTAGCACAAATCTCCCATCCCACAACCATGCCAACACCTTGATCGGACCACCACTTAATAACCATCAAAATACAGATTGATCAACCAATGCATCTACAGGAAAAACCTGATACCAAAAGAAGATTTAAGTCCTTCGATAGAGAAACCTTTCTGAACGAAGTCCTTCCAAACCTACAACAAGATACGGAAGACATTGACAAGATTATCGAGAACTGGACCAACACATTAACTACCGCAGCAGCAGTGCCTTTCAGGAATCAGACACACACGCTAGACAAAAACATCAATCTTCAATCACATTTAAACAAAACAGCAGCGAAGGCATACCACAAACTACATCTCATAAGAAACTCAAACCACTCCTACACCAGGACCACTTCCAAACCATTTGCCAGACCATCATCACACCAATACTGGACTATGGCAACTCTCTACTAAGGACTCCCAAAGCAAGTCACACACCCACTACAGATAGTTCAGAACACAACAGCATGAATCATCAGCGGAACCAGCAAGACAGATCACATTATACCGGTATTACACCAACTACACCAGCTACCAATTCAAGCATGTGCCAAGTTCAAAACAATACTAAACATCTTTAAAACCATCCACCACTCCTCAGACATACTAGAAACCCTAATCACAAGAGAAGACAGCACCCACCCTAGAAGGTGCAACAACAGAAACAAGATCAATGTTCCATCAGACTACCGGAAAAGCAGACAATCAACCTCCAGAAAGGGCACTATCACTAGCTGCACCATAACTATGGAACACCCTCCCTAAAGAAATCTGTTCCACTGAAGATGTCAAGGATTTCCGGAAAAAGCTCAAGACTTTTCTGTTCACAGAACATTATGGATGCATCACATAGCCCGACAACCACACCGACCCCAAAACAAAAGACTCTTTGAAACATTCGAACGGCTACGATAACCCTGCTCAGATGTAAACGGACAAAACCTATGTAAATATGCAAATATGTTAAACAACTTGTAAATAGTTACTACCCTGTTAAATACCCTAAGACAACTTAAATGTATCCTGTTCGAGTTTAAAGTAAACCGCTTTGATTCCATAAGGTGGTATAAAAAAACAGGTTAAATAAAATTAAATAAATAAATATAGTGCTATCTAGATTTTCAGAAAGCCTTTGACAGCATCAATCATGAGAGACTCTTGGCGAAATTGAAGTCATGGGATAGGAGGCAGGTACTATAGTGGACTAGGAACTGGAAAAAAGGCAAAAAACAGTAGAGCCAACTGGCCAATTTTCTCAATGGAGAATGGTTAATAGTGGAGTACTCCAGGGATCTGTGGTGGGCTCGCTGCTTTTCACCCTATTCATAAATGACCTGGAAATGGGAATAATGAGTGATGTAATCAAATCTGTAGATGAGACAAAATTATTCAAAGTTCATAAAACACAAGAGGACCTTGAAAGATTGGAGAATGAGCATCCAAATGGCAGATGAAATTTAATGTGGGCAAATACAAAGTTATGCACTTAGGGAAGAACAACCCAAACTATGGTTACACAACGCAAGGTTCCACATTAGGAACCACCACCCAGGAAAAGGATCTAGGCATCTTCAAACATAAGCTGAAACCCTCTGTCCAGTGTGAAGCAGCAGCCAAGAAAACAAATAGAATGCTAGGAATCATAAGGAAAGAAAGGTGACATTTTACTTAAAAGATAATGTCCTTTTCCTTGAGTCCTGCTAGACCAGTCCAGAGAAGTGGGTTGTGTCCCCCTACCAGCAGATGTGGAGACAGAGGAAACTTCCATGGGCTTCTTAATGACATCACGCCAGAGCAACCAGAGGGAGCTTATAGTAATAGTTGTATCAAAGCATATGGTGAGGAACTTCAGGATTCACACAACCACAGTGAAGGTAACACCGTTCAACAGAACAATAACCATAAATTATGCACAGCACAGGATCAGCCTCAAGAGAAGGGTTGTCAGAAGGGTGTGAGCCTACAGGGCCAAATATAGAGAACAGCAGATCAAGCAGTTATCTAGGACAGGTCCTGGATTGGTCTTGCAGAACTCAAGGACAGGATATTATCTAGTAAATAAAATGTCACCTTCCATATCGTCCTGCTAGACCAGTCCAGACAAGTGGGATGTACCAAACGTACGCCACCACTGGGTGGGAAGAAGGCACGGCAGCATTCAAAAAATCTGAGCCAAGGCTGCGTCCGCCTGAGCATGGACAACCAAGCGTAAACACTTAACAAAAGTTGAAATGTTTAAGGGTGCCACTAAGCTGCACTCTACCCACAAGGATGCTTGCGCCCAAGTGGAATGTGCATACAAACCTATCAGAACTGGCCGGTTCTGCTCAGAAACACGGAGGCAATCACCTTCTTGATCCATCACCCCAAAGTAGAATGTGCAGCCACATGACCTTTATGCGGTCCCTGACTTGTGAAGGGAGATAGTCTAAGCATCGGAGACGCATGCTCGGGACATCCACTGGGTGAAGGACCTCATCCTTTCCCTGGCATTACTCCTTCAAAAAGGAGGGCGTAATTACTCACCTGTAACAGGTGTTCTCCTGGGACAGCAGGAATCAGTCCTCACATATGGGCGACGTCGGTGCCGATGGAGCCCGCATGGATCCACTCCCCAGATTTTAAAGAAAGCCTTTGGGCATTGTACGGCACATACGTGGTCACCTTCCCGCACAAGGGTGCCATCTTACCTCAGTATGATATAGCACAAGACGGCAAAAAAACAAAAAACTCCACAGGGAGGAGGGAGGGTTGTGAGGACTGATTCCTGCTGTCCCTGGAGAACACATGTTACAGGTGAGTAACTATGCTTTCTCCAGGAATAAACATGAAGTCTGTCCTCACATATGGGACTCCCAAACTATAGGCTACTGAAAAAAACCTGTAAAAGACACGGGGGACCCAAAAAGAGGACCGTAAAGGGCAGCAGGGGGAACTGGTTGGCTGGAAGTCTGACACTGAAACAGCGGCATCGAAGATTCAATCCCTTCTCCGGTAGCCTGGACACCACGAGCTGGAGGGAAGGAGTTGCGCTATGCCCCGAAGAGGTGATGGAGTACTGCCTGCCAAAGGCGCTATCCCTCCAGGAGGTCTCTTCCAAGCAGTAGTGTGCTGAGAAAGTATGCACAGAGGACCAGGTGGCAACCCGGCAGATGCCCAGTAAAGGCACTGCGCACGGCTGGCTACTGAGGCCTCCATGGAACGCATATTGTGTGCAGTTACATGACACTCCAGCGAAAGCCCCACTTGTTGGTAGGTGAAGGAAAAGCAGATGTTCACCCACCATGAGAGGGTGCACTTACAGACTGTGACCCCAAGTCGACTGGGGTCAAAAAAGATGAAGAGCTGCACTGCATGGCGGTGGGGCTGCATCCTCTGGATGTACAATGACAAGGCATGCTTGCAGTCCAGTGTGTGTAGGGAGGCCTCCGTTCTGGAGGAATGAGGCCTGAGAAAGAAGGTGGGTAACACCAACTCTTGATTCAAGTGGAACGATTAGATGACCTTTGGCAAGAATTTGGGGCAAGTCTGAAGGACAACCCTGTTCCTGTGGAACCTGGTGTAGGGTGCGTGGGTCACCAGCACCTGACGTTTGCTCGTACGCGTGGCCGAGGTGAGCACCATCAAGAACACGACTTTCCAAAAAAGGTACTTGAGATTTATTTTATTTTATTTATTTATTTAGCTGCATTTATATCCCGCTTTTCACCGGGTCAAAGCGGTTGGGGGATACATTTAACACGAGGGGATAGGAGACATATACACTAATACTTACAGGGAACATGGGCAATGGAGGGTTAAGTGGCTTGCCCAAGACCACAAGGAGCACCTGAGGGACTAGAAACCCCAGTCCTTCCGGCCCAAGGTTGCTGTCCTCTAGTGGGATTTGAACCACCGACCTTCCGGCCTGTAGTACCTTGCCCCAACCACTAGGCCACTCCTCCCTCCCAGGTAGCCAGGGATTCGAAGGGTGGAGCCATGAGCTTCCCCAACACCACACTGAGGTCCACACCACTGGTAGCGGACAGATTGGGGGCTGGAAGAGGAGGCCATGCATGAAGCAACCCACCAAGGGGTATAATGACATGGCTTGGCCATTCACTGCGTGGTGATGAGCCGAGATGACACAGAAGTGCACTCTTACGGTGGGTTTTTTTGAGGCCAGACCCCGACAGATGCAGGAGGTATCACAAGATGTTTGGCATCACACAGAAGGGGTTGAGACCTTCGTCCGCACACCAGAGCGAAAACCTGCACCACTTGAAGACATACGCCCGTCGCATGGAGTCCTTATGCAAGGCAAGCAGAACATTTTCTACCGCCCTGGAGAGGCGATGATGCGCTATAGCTAGCCCCTCAGCATCCAGGCTGAAAGGGCAAGGGACTGGAGGTTGGGGTGCAGCAGCGTTCCGCCCTCCTGTGACAGCAGGTCTGGGGTGCTCCCCAGTGGCAGTGGGTCCCTCTGGAATAGCTGTAGAAATAGGGGGAAACAGGGTTGTCTGGGCTACCTGGGTGCAACGAATATGACTGAGGCTGCTTCCATTTGGATCTTGAAGAGGGCATGGGGAACCAGGGGCATAGGCAGGAACTCATACAGTAAGCCCCTGAACCATGGAGGAAGAAGGCGTCCGCCACCTCCCGTCCCCGGCCCCTGGGGAAGACACCCCCCCCCCCCCAGCACTGCTGAGTTCAGTCCCCACTCGTGAGGCTGGGGGACTGGCTCAGGTGGTCGGCCAGTACATTGTCCTGGCCCAGCAAATACACCGCTTTGAGGGAGATATTCTTCCCTGTTGCGAAGTTACAGAGGCGCATCACCTCCCAGCAGAGATGGTACGAGCCCGTGCCGACCTGCTTGTTGATGCAGTACATTGCCACCTGGTTGTCTGTCTGGACCTGAACCATCTGTCCTGCCAGATGGTCTTGGAAGACCCGCAGGGCATGATAGACTGCTCTTAGTTCCAGCAGGTTGATCTGTGAGGCACTCTCTTCTGGCGATCATGGCCCTTGTGACTACAAGCGATCGCAGTGGGCCCCCCCAGCCCAGCTTGGACGTGTCCGTTGTAAGGATGTGTTGGATTGGGTTGGGGAAGCCTAGAAGGGCAGGCCGGCTCTGAGGTTGAGGGAGTCCTGCCACCAGGTGAGAGACTCTGCCAGGGCCAGTGTGATCTGGATGCGGTCCTCCAGATGGCCAGATGCCCGTGTCCACTGGGCACTGAGCCTGTCGCATATGGAGGCGAGCAAAGGGGTGATGTAGATGGCAGATGCCATGTGCTCCAAAAGGCGGAGCATCTGCCTGGCTGTCACCACCGAGTACCCCTTGCACTACCTGAACTAGGGTGGCTAGGCGCTCCGCACAGTCCAGTGGCAGAAAGGCCCTGGCCTGAGTGGAATCCAATAGGGTATTGATGAACTCCAAGCACTGGGTGGGCAGGAGGTGAGACTTCAGGAAGTTAACCACAAACCCCGGGCACTGGATCAGGCCTATGGTGCAATGCTCTGCATTGTGCACCCTTCATATGAGCCAGTTGTCCAGGTAGGGGAAGATGAAAATCCCCAGTAGCCGGAGGCATGCAGCCACGACCACCAGGCATTTTGTGAATACCCGAGTCTAGGCCAAAGGGGAGCACCCTGTATTGATAGGGTCATCCACCAACAACAAATCAGATACCGACAGTGCCTTGGATGTATCAGGATGTGGGTGTAGGCATCTTTGAGATCCAAGCAGCATAGCCAATCTCCCTGCAGGACTTAAGGCAGCAAGGTTCCAAGGGATACCATTTTTAACTTTTCATTGACCAGGAAACGGTTGAGGTTCCACAGGTCCAGAATGGGCCTGAATTTCCCGGATTTCTTGAGGAGAAGGAAGTAGTGGGAGTAGAACCCCTGGCCCTGTAGAGGCTGGGGGACGAACTCCACCACCTGATCCTCGAGCAAGACCTCGCGCTTCCTTTGCAGGAGTTCCCTGTGCAAGATGTCCATAAGCAATTCCCCTGGGAAAAAGGGAGGCGGCAACTGTGAGAAGTGGAGGAGATGCCCCTCCCTGACCACTTGCAGCACCCAGGCATCTGTGATGATGGTTGGCACACATCAGCAAAGTGGACCAGCCTGCCTCCCATGAACCTTGGGTATGGGGGAGGAAGTCTATGCCCAAGGAGTCAAAAGCTCCCCCAGGCTGTGGCTGGGGTGCTGTTTGGGTTTTAGCGGTCTTTGACTTACAAGGACCATACCCCTGGCCCTTGGCCTGCTGTCCCTGGGAGGGGGGGGGGGGGAGCATGATAGGCCAGAAATGTGGGGTAGCTTCTGTAAGCCTTTTTAATCTTCGGGTGGATGGGCTTTTTCCCCCAAAGTCTTCCTGCGGGAAGGTTCAGATACTTTCTTGGGCAGCCTGGTTCTGGCCATGAATTCCTTCTCCAGTTCGTTGGCATTCTCAGTCATGGGCTTGCCGAAGAGGTTCTCTCCTCAGCAAGGAAGGTCGGCCAACTTGTCCTGAACCCACTGCTTCAAGTCGGAGGACTGTAGCCAGGCAAGGCGGCGGGCACTAATGCCCACCACAGCTACCCGAGCCACCGACTCAAAGCAGACCCAGGCTGCCCAAGTTTGAAACTCGGAGCACTCCTTGACCGATGACACCAGGGTCCTGAAGTGCTCTAGAGGTTCCCTTGATAACCCAGCCAGCTTCTTTGCCAGGTCTCTCAGGTACATGCCCATGTACAGCTGATATACCTGGATCCAGGGCTGTGGGCATGGAGCCCTGGAAGCACTTTTTGCCAAAAGCATCCAAGGTGCGGGCCTCCCTGCCAGGGAGCACAGAGGAGTGCATCATTTGGCTTTTAATGCGATGCATGGCCGACTCCACCACCATGGAATCGTGTGGCAGTTGTGTCTTCTGGAAGCCAGGACTCTGGCCAACTCAATACCGTGAATCGAGTCGATGGTTCACAATTGACACCATCACTGGGGTCTCTCACATTATGAACAGCAATCACTCCAGGATGAAGGGCATGGACACCATCAGTGCCTCCTGAGGAGGAGCTTTGTCCTCTGGCACAGCCAAGAAGGCAAGGGCCTGGGACATCTCCCTCAAAATCTCCAGGAAAGCTAGGCCCTCTGGAGATGACTGCCGCCAATGGTGTGGTGGAGACGAGTCAGAGGGGATGTCCCGGTGGAGGATGGTATCGGGAGACTTGTCTGTCTCCCACACTGACTTGAAGCCGGAGGAATCAGCACAAACCTCACGGTCGTCGGACTGTCTCTGCATAGACACCTGGCAGAGCTCCTGCGTTGCCATGCCTAATGCTGCATCGGGCCTCGAGGCGGTTGCCAACGGGGGTCAGCACTGTATGAGCCAACCTCTCAAGGATGGCCCTATGGCTGGCACCAACAACCCAGAGGTACCAGGAGTCAGGCCCTGCTGTGCCTCAAGGAACGCAGTGAAACTGCATTCCAGGGCTGCCATCCTGGCCTCGATACCAAGCAGCTCCGCAGCGGCATGCACTGACCTCGAGGACAGCCATGGGTCCCTGGTAGGGGGAATCCTTGATGGTGAGTACGTCAGGGAACTTGACCCAATCCCCCGACTCCAAGGAAAATTCCTCCTGCCGGGGCTGCTTAGGGCACTCCCGACCATCATCATCGGTGCTGGGTTGAGGGCTCTGTGCCCAGGCACCAGAGATCTTACCCACCCAGCAGGGGGTCAGACCTCAATTTCAGCTTCGATGAAGCCCACGATGCACGTGGAAGGTCCTCAGAGGACGACTCTGACATCCAATGACCTCAGGGCTCTGACTGAGCCTGGGCATGCAACGAGTTGCCCGACGCTGGAATCAAAAGCAGGGATTCTGCCCCGATGCCAATCCCGAGGCAGACTTGCCGAACAGCTCCCTCTGCCGCTTTTCATGTTCCTTCTGGGTCTTAGCAGACATCAAAAGGCAGAGCGGGCAGGAAGACATGTCGTAGTCTGCCCCGAGGCACTTAATGCAGGTAATGGGACATAGTGCCATTGCACTTACCACACTGCTGAAATCTGCTGGTTGAAGACATAGAGGGAAAAATGGTTCCCTTGAGATCAAACTCCGACCAGCTAGGCTGCGAGCAAAAAACCTGCACACCAAAAAATAAGGGAAAAAAATAGGAACCCCAGCAAAAAGCATGACACTGAGGCAGTGTATTCAGGGGGCGGAAAGGCAGATACCACCTTGGACAAAAAGAAAGGAACAGGCCGAATGCACATGGCCTCCCTCGAAAATAAGTGAGGATCCCTGCATGACAAGGCTTGCAGCTCAAAGCTACATCTCATTGAATATTTAGTGACCTGAAAGATAGCCTTGAGGGTCAGAACTTCATGTGGAGTCCACTTCAAGGGCTCAAAAGGCTCAGACGTCAAATCCTGGCGTATCAGGCAGAGATCCCACAGAGCAACTAGTGAACTGGTGGGGGGGGGGGGGGGGAGGGAGGTAATGCAGATTAAGTACCCTTTAGAAAAAATGTGAAAAATCAGGATGAGAAGCATCGGACTGTCCCACCACTGGCCTTCTGAATCAGGAAGACTGCTAACTGAACCTTCAAAGAATGACAAAGAAGGTATTTATACAGACCTCCATGAAGAAAGGCAGGCAAGGACAGTAAGTCTGCTGTTTTAAGTCCAGCCTGATTCTGAGGGCATCAACTCTCATGACACCAGAACGCACACACAGACCAGGCTGGAACATCTTCTAAACTTAAGGAGTGTGGAACTACAGCGGGAGAAAGAGTAGTTACTCACCTGTAACAGGTGTTCTCCAGGAGCAGCAGGAATCATATGTGAGGACTGACTTCCTGCTTGGTCCTGGAGAATATCTCGTATACGCTAAGCGAGAATTGAGGCGGACTGTCAAACCGTGGTCCTTGACAACATGGCCCCCAAGCTGGGGCTAGTCACAAAGGATGATCCTGCAGAAGCCTCAACAGGACCCCAAGCCATGGTCTCCATGGCCAATCCGGCACCTCCAGGAAAACCCAGCCCGGATGCTGCTCTATGTATCTAAACACACAATCCACCAGCAACCATGGAGGAAACATACCCAGCAGTAAACACATCAGCCAGGACCGAACTAGGGTGGTGACATCTTTGAAGTCTGTCTCTTTGCAACAACTTAAGAAGTCAATCGGCTCTGGCATTGGACTGAGTCGCCATCGGATCCATCTCGGTATGACCTCAGCTGTGCAGAATCCGCTGATGGGCCATTAGACTTCGTTCTTAATCTTGGGAATTGAGAGACTCAACTGAGAAGACCACCACCATGTTCTCGACTGTGGCAATAGGGCATGACAATTTTAGGGGGAGATTTTTATTTTTCCAAACTTTACGAACTACTGATGACCAAATTATGCAGTTCTGCATGCTGAATCTAAAGCTATCTTCAGAAATTGCTTAAAGTAAGTCTTACCTACATCAAATCACAGTTGAAATATGTGGAAATTAAGTAATATTTATTTGAACGTACAAATAGTCTGAACAACACCTGTAGCCACATAATTGTCTTTAAAATGTCATTTATGCAGTTAATTTAATGTTATTTAACAAAATCCAGCAAAGAAGCCACATCTTGTTTGCTTCTGTTTCAGCTCATGAGCTCCCTGCTGACCATCTGACCGCTAATATAATGTTCCCTCCTCTCCTGATTGTACACATGACCAGCAGCCTCAGCAGTCATTTTTACACATTTTTCTATGGACTGAGTGTGTGACAGCCAGTCTGGATCCAGCATCGGCTTACTCAGAAATGCCTTGATCTCTGCTGTTGTCATGGTACAAGTAAGAGGAGGCTAAGGGACTCTGGAGCTTCAGTCAAGTAATTGGGCAAGAAGAGTTGCCTCAGTGTTGATGGATAGTGTTTTCCTGGGTCTCACATGGCTGTCTCCAAGCTGAGCCTTCTCATCTCTTTCACTCTGATCTTCAGTATCTTCTCCACTACATCTCCTCTCCCCTGTTCCTCTTCACTGCACAACACAGCTTGCAGAACAGACTCGCTATAACCATACCAAGCTGACATTCTCAATGTAGGTATGACTATCCTTCCCTCTTCACACTGTTCTTTCAACAGTTGCAGCTGGAAAAGGAGATGCCTGGGACCTTGTGTCCAATTGCTATTTATTTTTATATTGAGCCAGTTCACTATGTAAACCCCAACACAGAACTCTACAATGCAGAACGCAACACCCAAGCACCACAAAACCATGCTCCACACCATGGTACTCCAAGGAAATACGCTTAGCGAAAAGAGCACTAAGACGACTTGAACGCCGCTGGAGACGCAACAAGTCAGCCTCCCTACAGAAGCAATACCAGACAAAGCAAAAAGACTAACAACCTCATCAACCATCAGAAGAAACAATTCCACACAAACCTCATCCTGAAGTCCACCAACAAACCTTGTGAACTCTACGAAGTCGTAAAGACCCTCACCAAGGAGCCCCACAACAGAAATGAACATCAAATAGACCCACAGACCTTCGCAGACCACCTCAAGAACAAATTCACTGCAACACCCAAAAACAGCAACGAGACTGTTAAACGCAGGACATCCACACCAAGACAGAGCTGGGGCACATTCAGCATCCCCTCAAATGAACAGCTCTCCAAGATCATCACCGACCTCAACACCAGCACCGCCCCTACAGACCCCTGCCCAGTATCCTGGATTAAAGCAACGAAAGAAGACCTGACGCAAGTAATACGGAAAATTCTACACAACTCTCTCACCGAAGGAATAATGCCAAACGCCCTGAAGCTATCCACAATATGTCCGATACCCAAGAAAACCACCCTAGCTAAAACAGACCCCGCCACCTACAGACCCATCTCAAGCATACCATTCCTAGCCAAGATCACAGAGAAAGTAGTCCAACATCAACTACAACAACTTGATATCCACAATCCCCTGGACCCAAATCAACATGGTTTCCGACCTAGCCACGGGGTTGAAACACAACTGATACAACTATTCGACAGTCTGTTACGGACGATCGACAACACCAGCATGGGCATCCTCATGATATTCTTAGACATCTCCTCAGCATTTGACACTGTCTGCCACACATTACTAACCAGACTACAAGAGGCGGGCCTACACAGCACTACCTTGAGCTGGTTTACATCTTACCTCACCAACAGACAGCTTAAAGTCAAGTGTGGCTCAAAGACCTCTCAACCTTTCAGAGCCACACAGGGAGTCCCACAAGGCTCAGCACTCTCTGCCCTGCTCTTCAATCTATATATACAACCCATCTGCACCATCATCAAGGACCACAAGATTCAATACACCATATACGCAGATGACATAATGATATTCACACCGATCAACCTGGACAACCCAGACTACTCCAGCATAGCCAACTGCTTCCAAAAAATGGCAACCTGGCTTCAAGAAAACAACTTGTCAATAAACTATAATAAAACTGAAGCCCTATTCATCTCAAGAAACCAGACATTTTCACCCACGGCCCCCATCAACCTGAATGACACCATTATTCCAGTAAGACAAGAAATAAAATATCTGGGAGTAACGCTCGACAAGGACCTCAATCTCCAATCCCACATTGCAAAAACCACAAACAGCGCTTTCATCAAAATGAGGACAGTCAGAAGACTCAAACCCATCCTCGCTCATGAGCACTTTCGAACAGTCTGTCAAGCCATCATCACCCCCCACTCTAGACTATTGCAATCACATCTACCAGGGACTACCAAAAAAAAACATCCGACCACTCCAGCTAGCACAAAACACAGCCGCACGACTCATAACAGACTGTACAAATTAAGAACACATCACTCCCATACTGTACCACCTTCACTGGCTCCCAATAAGCTCTCGAGTCCGCTTCAAAGTACTCATATACATCTTCAAAATAATACACAACCTCTCAGCTGACAGCTTACAACCACTCATAAAAACCGATGATAGCAAAAGACCAAGAAGAAAAGGAACTTCAGACACCATCAGAACCCCAAAAAAATTTACTAAAACGAACCAGGCCACTTCAAGAAGGGCATTCTCCCTGGCAGCTCCCGCTATATGGAACTCCCTCCCAGACCACATAAGATCAACCAACGAACTCAAGGACTTCCGAAAACTGCTTAAAACTGCTCTATTTACAGAACATTTCAAGGACCTCACATAAATGACTCCTATTCAAGACAATACCAGATCATGACCACATGCTTGTATATATGTATATTGCTCACTATGTATATAGCTCACCGACAAAATCTAAACACACTGCACCACACATCACACTGAACAAATCTTCCACTGCATGCTACAGACCATAAAATATTATTGATTGTTTGATGTGCCAAACCACTTTGATTTAATGATAAAGCGGTATACTAAATCCGTCTAAATAAATAAATACAATCATTCTTAAGTTTGTCAGATTCTTTCCTTTCAGATTATGCTTGGAAATCCATATTCTCACGAACCTTAGAGCTGTTGTAAGCCATCTGCTATGTGACACAGGTCTTATTTCCAACAGTAATTTGTGTATTTTTGCATACAGGTAGGTAAATAACATCACACAAAATGTAAAGCTAGTTGTTGACTTGCCACATGAAATCATACCATTTGTTCACTAGTGCTTTTTAAAATTAGGACATCTCCAAAACTGACACACCGTATTGTAGCAATGAGATACGCTGATCGAACTAACAGGCGCCTTTCCATTCAGGACAACCATCTCCCAGGCCACTCCAGAACCCTTTGTGCCCACTTGTTGATATGACATGTGCCACTGCCGTGGCCTCATCCAAGAACAAATCTGGAACACTTCACCCTTGACCAGGGTCCAGGAATGCAAGAGGTCCAAACAATGGCCCTCATCTCAAGACGGCTGACAGCCAATGCCGGTTCATAGCCGTCACAATGGCCCTGTGCTGTTCAGGTCTCACAATAACTCCCCAGCCAAGCCAGCTGCCTCTTATCTCTCCCTACACCCCTCCTCAGGAACTCCGCTGTTCTGGCAAATCGCTTCTATTTGTGCCCGTCTCTTCTATCGCTAACTCCAGACTTTGCTCCTTTCACCTTGCTGTTCCTTATGCCTGGAACAAACTACCCAAGTCTGTATGTCAGTCGCTTTCTCTGACCCTTTTCAAATCCAGGCTCAAAATTCACCTCTTCACTGCCACTTTTGGATCTTGACTCACCTGATACCCTTTGTGTTTCCTTACCATTCTCCTAGCTGTATCCCATAACTACAGCTACTGTGTTGTCTGTCTCGACTAGACTAAGTTCCAATGAGCAGGGACTGTCTTTTACATGTGTCTGTGCAGTGCTGCATATCGTTTGTAGTGTTATACAAATGTTCAGCAGTAGTAGTAGTAGTCAGCAGCAGACGATGCCACATGTGTTCATCCAATGGCATACTATGCCTCAGGTGCTGCGACTGCTGCCACCCTGCAGTCTGGAGACAACTTCAGATTGAAGAGCCACCTGACCTCAAACTCTAGAAAGCTGGAAAAACACTGAGAAAGCATGAATTTCTGTAGAGGCCTCATACGAGCTTGCCCCCAGAGGCATAGGTCTATTACTGCTGTCATCAAGCCAAGAAGCTGAAGACAACCCCATTCTGGGAGCCTGCAGAGACCAGGAGACTGCCAACTGGCCAGCAACTTGTTTAGCCTTTCTTCAAGCAGGAAAACTATGCCTAACCTAGCACTGAAGATGCTCACAGACATTTCAGAGAATGGGAAGACCCCATATGGCTCTTCCTTGAAGCACCCGACTAAGATTCTCTAGGAACAGCACCACTCAGCCGAACCCTGAGTCGTTTCAGATTGTGTCTTGAACCGGACAAGTCAGTCTTCCACATAAGGATTTGAATAGTTCCCCTGGTGCCTAAACACGGAAGCCGCCTTGAGGTGGTGGAGAGGTCAAAGGGGAGAGTGACAAACTGAAATGAGCAAAATAAAATAGCACAGTCGATCCTCACAAATAGAGGCATGGAGGTAAGCCTTATCCAAGACCAGAGGTGCAAGGAACTCTCTGTGGCATACTGCCTGAAACCTTGATCAAAGGTACTCCCACAGCAGTGAAAAGGTGTGCAAACAAGCGTAGATGCCCTTGAGGTTGAGGACCTGCGGAAACAGCCTTTTTTTTAGGTAGCACAAAGAAATGGCACATTCAACCTGTCCCTGGTTGGCCAGGGGGGAAACTAGGACCATTGCTCAGAGAAAGAGGATTCTGTCTAGAGTACATTGAATTGCTGTTCTGTTGGCAGCAGAGCCGCAGTGAGATACAAAGGAGTCTGGAACTAGCTCTTGCATTCCAAGACATGGCTTCATGGAATGGCGACTAGTGCTCAGCCATCCTCGGTGACCAGGGACCATACCCAGAATGGGCCCTCTGGCCGTAATCGCGCTGGACAGGCGAAGGCATCTCAGGAGGTAATAGAGCCCCAGGACCTTCGCAATCCATGAAAGGACTGAATTTGAGACCAGAACCCAGAAATGTAGGAGGAGGATTTGTAGGGGCACTAACAACTGGAGTCCAAATAGTACTGGAACATGCACCCATACACCTCCCAGGCCCTCTTCCCCGTTTTCTCTTTTTATCTTTTTGGGTCTATCCTCCAGGAAGCGATGAGGCACGCACTCACCCAAGGCCTTACCCATTTTATCCAAGTCCACCCAAACAAGAGCCTGCCTTAAGGGAGAGCTGAGACAGATCGGGACATGGAGGATGAAACTGCTGCCCAAAAGTGGAACCATATCCAACGTTGCACCACAGCTGACAAAACAATGTCTTTAGCCGCCTCATGGACGAGATCATATATAGCCTCTGACATCTCCAAGAGGGATATAATAGTCTCTATGCAAGGGATCGAAACCACTGGAGCAGATCCCAAGACATCAGACCTGCAAAAACCTTCAACTGAAAAAATGATAGCAGAGGTTGCAAATTGATTCCTCAAGATAGTGTCCATTTTGCGAATATGGGGTCCTTTAGGGGCATGCCGCCCTTCATCCGAAAGGCAGCCCGATTCACAACCGCTGTAATCTGAACATGCACTTGTGGAGGGTTAAACCACTTGGCACAATCCTCCTGTGGCAAAGGCCTCCTGCCAACTCTTTGCCCCTTCACTGAGGAATATGGCAGAGACCATCTGAAGCATACCATACTCTTGACGATCTGCAAAGGAAAAACTGATTTGTACTTCCAAACCCCCTGCCAGAGGTGAACCAGCAGCTCTTGTTCAGCCACCACAGAATCAGACAAACTCAGGGCAGAAGACAACTGATTAATCAGGGCTGCCAACTCAAATCTTCAGTGAACAACTCCAGATCCTTCATAGGCTGCAGAACAAGATGACCATTCATTCACCAGAACAGAATGAGTGCTTAACATTGGAACTGAACTCCAGGACTCGACCAAGGCCAGACAATCCAAAATGCCAACTCCAACTGCCACAGAGAGGGCTTAGAAGGCAGATATGGATCTGGATGCCGACTTGCCCGCTTGTCCTCTCTCTGAGCAGGCAAAAGAACTCAAGAGGACCCAAGAAGCCCTATGATCCACGTTGCCATGTCAGAAGCCCAAGTTTGCTGCAGAAGAAAGAAATCCAGAATAAAGCCCATGACCCGGGCACGCCTCACTGGCCAGATGACCCTCATCACCAGAGGGAACAGCAAGAGATGACCCCTTCCACAAAGGGGAGCATCCAGAAGAGAGTGCGCTAAAACTATCAAGGCTTACGATTATCCTTCTCCAAGGCCACGCCTGCTGTCAATAGTGCAGAATATAAGACTGGGACACTTCATCTACCAGCAGTGCCGGAAGAGACGGACCTTCTGAGAGTGTGCTCAAAGCATCCATGTACGCAGAGCAGATACCAGAAGCCAGAAGACCTTGCACAGAACAGGCAGCACTTCTTTGAAGCTAGCATAAGCACTCACCACCACCAAGCAGTTAGGCAATGCAGGCTGAAGGCGCTTTCAATCTGTGTAAGCAGGGCCATGCATGCTAGTGCCACATGGAGAAGAGCCGCAAGCATGCAGATACTGCACAGACAAGCTGTGCATACACATACATCATGCACCACCTGCACACCGGGAAGGCGCAGAACAGCACAAACAACGTGCAGAGACAGTCAAGATGGGGAAACACCGACACCGATTCCAATGGACACCCTGAGCAGCCCAAGCTCAACTTAGCACCCCAGGAATGGACAAAGTTAGAAGCCCCCATAAGAAGATAGACAAACAAGCTTAGCCTTTAGTACTCACCCTCAAGGAGCCCATGGCAGGTAAATACCATGCTGGGCTCAATGTTATTTCCCTGCAGCCAAATGCACAGTCTCCTACCTCTAAAGAGCCCTTTTCAATCTTCGAGGAGAGCAGGGGGAAGGAGAAGGGGCACTGAAATTATGTGAAACTTGAAGAATCCTTCCAAATTCCTTTCCCAATCTTCAGGCTGTTCAACATGTCCTTAAGAAGATAAGGGGTCATATAAGGAGCGAAATGGAAAAACCACAGTGGATGTATATTACTTTTATATTGATGATTTTTGGTCTTATTATATCATACTGTACACTATGGGCCTAATATTCGAAGGGCATTTACACGGTTTATAGCCCTGCAAACCGTGTAAATGCCTTAAGCCCAGATATGCGCGTTTAGCCCAGTTAATGCCATTGAATATCCCCTCCTAAAGTCCCCCAAGTGCCCCGATGCGTCCGGTTAGTATCAGGACGTGTTGGGGGCGTTCCAGGGCAGAGCAGAGGCAGAGACTGACGCTAACAGGATAGCGGCGATATTGCACCGCTACCAGATTACCAATCCACGGCTAAAACTAGGCCAGCTTTTGGCTCACCTAGTTTTAGCCGCAGATGCTAACTGGGTAGCAGTGCAATATTGCCGCTACCCGGTTAGGCTCTCAGCGGTTTTCTCTGGGTGCCAAAACTGGATGTGCAATGCCATCGCCACGGCATTGAATATCCGGGGTTAGGAGTGAGCAGGCAGGGCATATGTAATAGCAGTGCATAACCTGCCTAGTTGAATATCAGGCCCTATATTTTTTATGGATTCCTTTTGTATGTATATTTATTAATTGAATTTAACTTTGGCTTTTACTTGACATTCATTTTTAATTTGGGTGCTTCTATTCATTTTAATTATAAGTCTTTATCTGTTTATATAATTTTATTAATATCACTAAACTATGTTCTGATTCTTGTATTATATATTTATTTATGTATAATTTGTGGTATAATATATATGTTCTGTTTGAGGTCTCCAATATCCCCGACAAAGGCGTTTGCTAAAGCACAGCCTTGTAGGGTGTGACTATAGATGCAATAATACAGATTAACTATACTACGTCCACTGTATTTTTTCCATCTTGTTCCTTAAATGACCCTTTGGCTTTCGCGAGTGTGTGTGCTTCCTTTGGATGGCTTATCAAGATAAGGCAGGAAGCTGAACCAAATTTCCCTTCTCCTAAGTAGGGTTGCCAATTGGCTCCAGATGCACCTATCAGGCTTGATCCAGTCCTGGGTTTACCCCACTGCATGCAGGGACTTGTAGTCTTGCTTTTCTTATGGAATGCAATAGAAAAATCAGAACTACATATCCCTGCATGCAATGGGGTTAAACCCAGAACTGGATCATGCTTGTCATGCGCATCTGGAGCGAGTTCGCTACCTCACACCTAAGGCATCCAAAAAGAGCGCCATTTTTAAGAGTGACCCTAGTGGAGCTCTCATGTCACACTCTTAGTGAGAAATCCACAAACAAGGATGGTTGCTCATAAGCTAAATACAGCTTTCCTATCAATCTTCCTTAAATCTTTTCAGATTCTCACAGAGCTGAAAACATTCATCCACCATCTGCTGGAGACAGAATTAGTGAAGGCTCCATCTGGTGGTTCTAGATGATATGGCATGATGATGTCATAAAGAAGTCTATAGAAGATTCCTCTGACTCCACATCTGCTGGTAGGGAGACACAACCCACTTGTCTGGACCGGTCTGGCAGAACAATACGGAATGGAGAAAGCATTGTTACTCACCTGTAATAGGTGATCTTTGGGAACAGCAGGAATCAGTCTTCATATGTGGGTATCATCAGTACCGACAGAGCCCATGCAGGAACGCTCCCCAGCATCCAACTGGAAAGCTTTTGGGAGCAATCCACTGCACCTGCGCATCTGCCTTCCCAAATCCTCTCCTCAGTTGAGTTTGCAGCTGAGAGACAGAGGAAAAAGAATAGCCTACAACTCCTAGGGGAGGAGGGTGGGTTGTGAAGACTAATTCCTGCTGGTCCCAGAGATCACCTTTTACAGGTGAGTAACGACGCTATCTCCAAGGAACAAACAGGAATGCAGTCTTCACATATGGGACTAACTAACTCCGAGGTACCAGACTGGAGTTGTAAGCAGTGGTAACCCCGAGGCTAAAGAATAGAGCCAAGAAGGTGTGGATACAAAGCGGCTCCATTGGACTCGATTGCATTTGGCAAGAACATTACCAGGGAAGTCTGGTGCCACGAGAAGTCCAGGACGGAGGATAGGAGTTGCAGTTAAGTCCCAAAAAGATGCTGGAGGACAGCCTGGCCAAAGACAGCATCTCGATGGGAGTCCCTACCTAGGCAGTATTGTGCAGCGAAGGTATGAATGGAGGACCAGGTAGCTGCTCAACAGATTTCGTCAATGGAGAAGGAACAAAGGTTGGCAACTGAGAATGCCATGGCTCGCAAGTTGTGAGCCATGACGTGATCCTCAAGGGAGAGTCCCGCTTGAGCTTAGGCAAAAGAAATGCAGTCCACAATCCTGTTGGATAGGATGCTCTTCGTAACTGACAGTCCAAGGCAACTGGCTAATTGAGAGGATTTCCTGTAATTCTTGGTTCTATCCAAGTAGAAATCCAGTTCACACTTGCAATCTAAAGTGTGTAGCGCTGCTTTAGCTCTGGAGGCATGAGGTCTGGGGAAGAAGACTGGTAGTATTACCAATTGGTTGAGGTGGAAGGGTGAGACTACCTTCGGAAGGAAGTGTGGCTGAGTATGGAGAAACATCTTGTCATGGTGGAACCAGGTGTACGGAGGATCCGACACTAAAGCCTGCAGCTTGCTGATGCGGCGAGCTGAGGCTAGGGTGATGAGGACGATTACTTTCCAAGACAAGAATTTTAAAGATGTGGTGGCTAAAGGCTCGAAAGGAGGCTTTAGAAGTTGCGCTAGGATCGCGTTGAGGTTCCAGGCCACCAGTGGTGGTTTGATCGGTGACTTGGACAGCAGGAGACTCCACATAAATTGTTGCACCAAGGGGTGCAAAGAAATAGGATGCCTGTCCACTGGCCTATGATAGGCTGAGATGGCACTCAGATGAACTGAGTTAGTCTTGAGACCTGCCAAGGACAAGTGGAGGAGATATTGTAAAAGGAATTCCACAGGGCAGGCAGAGGGGTTCAATATGCTTTGGGGTACACCAGAGCGTGAACCTTCACCATTTGAAGGCATAAGAATGTCTGGTAGACAATTTGCGGGATACAAGTAGGATGTCCTTGACCTGTTGTGGAAGGTCGAGTTTTGTAAAGATTATGCCTTCACCAGCTATGCCGTAAGACAGAGGGCCTGTGGAATGGAATGGAGAAGCATCCCATGATCCGGAGAAGCATCCCATGATCCTGAGAGAGGAGGTTGAGATAATGTCCCAGGCTGAGAGATGGAGTCAGCAGAGGAAACCATTGCTGGCGGGGCCAATAAGGGGCTATTAGGATCATAGAGCCCCTGTTGGCCTGCAGCTTGAACAGGGTCTTGGGTATTAAGGGGATGAGCAGGAATGCATAAAGTAGACCCTTTCCCCAATGGAAAAGGAAGGCATCTGTTGCCTGGCTGTGCCGGGAGGGAAACCTCAAACAAAACAGTGGAAGTTGTGCAATCTTCTGGATGGCGAACAGATCTATTCTAGGGGTCTCTCACATGTGGAAGATCCAAGATTCCCCTTCCCGATTTAAAATCCACTCGTTTGGACATAGGATACGGTTGAATCTGTCCGCAAGGAGATTGAGCTCGCTGAGGAGATACACCGCCCTGAGATGGATGCGGTATGCAATGGAGAAGCAGAGACGAAGGGCTTCCTCACAGAGGGGATAGGAACCTGTTCCCCCCTGCTTGTTCACATAGAAAATGGGCACCTGGTTCTCCATATGGACTAAGACCTGTTTGCCTGAAAGTTGGTGTTAAAAAACCCGAAGAGCATTCGTGAGAGCACGTAGCTCCAGAAGGTTGATCTGCAACTGAGATTCTTCTGGTGTCCATCGCCCATGTGAGGAGACTGTCTAGATGTACTCCCCAGAGTTTGGAAACATCTGTCATCAGGATGCATTGAGGTGGAGGCATCTGAAAAGGTGACCTTCTGAGTAGGTTTTGAGGGGAGCACTACCACTGAAGGGAGTTGACAAGGGGAGGGGTGATGCAGATGTTTCTGAGAGATGCCCAGTTGCTTGGGTCCACTGAGACGACAGAGTCCATTGGGCTTGCTGAATGTGCAGGAGGGCAGAGGGGATGGCATGGACTATGGAGGCCATGTGCCCCAGAATGCACAGCATATCTCAAGCTGTCATGGCACTGTGACCCCTTTATGCTGTTGACTAGCTCGATGAGGCAAGCAGAATGATCCTGAGGAAGGAAAGCTCGGGCCTGACTACTGTCCAGAAGTGCTCCGATGAATTTGAGCTACTGGGATGGGACCAGGTGCGATTTTTGGAAGTTTAGGACAATCGCAGATCTTGGAGCACAGTGATGGTATGATGAAGAGATAGTTTTACCTCTTCTGGGGATTCTCCCCTGATTAGCCAGTCATTTAAGTAAGGGAAGATGAAGATCCCTAAAGTACAAATGTAGGCGGCAACCACTGCCATACATTTTGTGAACACGCGGAGTGCGGAAGCTAACCCGAAGGGGAGCACCCGGTACTGCTAGTGGATTTTCTGGAACAGAATACGCAGATACTGTCTGTGTTTAGGATGGATCAGCAAATGTGTGCATGCCTCCTCAAGATCTAGAGAACATAGCCAGTCATTCCTCTGAAGGTATGGCAGAAGCGTACAGAAGGAAATCATTTTGAATTTTTTTTGAATGAGGAATTTGTTTAGGTTCCTTAGATCTAGAATGGGCCTGAACCCTCCTTGAGGATAAGTAAAGAGAGTAGAAGTCCCTGCCTTCCTGGGTGGATGGAACTCTTTCTACGGCCCCCTGAACTAACAGGGTGGACATGTCGACTGACAGGAGATGTGTCTACAAGAAGCAAGGATAATCCCTTGTAGAGGTGATGGGGGATAAGTTTTCGAAATTAAGCTGATAACCCCTTTGGACGATGTTGAGAGTCCCACTGCTCTGATGTGATGAGGTGCCATCTATGGGGTATGTGTAGGGGTGGGGGACCCTGCAAAGGCAGAATAGCTATGCTCTCTAGGAAGGAGTCAAAACCAAGCTGCTGGATGTGGCTTAAGTGTCTTAGGCCTTTTGGGCTGGTAAGGGCCCTGCTGTCACTGATTTTGCTACTGAGGTTGGTAAGCATAATATCTCTTCTTCTTAGGATAGAAAAACTTCTTTGAATTAGTCTTTCTGGAGAAGCGTTTGAGAGAGATCATCTGTCTCAATCTCTTTGGCCTTCTCGCTCCAATCCTTTCCAAAAAGTTCTCTCCAAGCAGGGGATATTGGCCAATTTATCTTGAACCCACTGCTCAAGGTCAGATGCCTGTAGCTAGGCCATTCTGTGAGCACCGATGCAGACTGATGAAGTTCTGCTGGATGATACAAAGGCATCGAAAGATGCTCTTGTAAGAAATTTGGATGTATTCTGATTTGCTTAAGGCCTGGAATGCATCATGCTTATCAAGAAGAATAGGTGCAAGGTTCCCCAATTCCTGGAAGATATTCTTGAGATACATGCCCATATAGAGCATGTAGAAAGTAATCCTAGAAGTGAGCATGCATGCCTGAAAACACCGATGGCAAAAGGCATCAAGAGTTCTGGAGTCCTTGCCCGGAGGCATGGAAGAATGATTCTTAGAACTCTTTGATACGCCGCATCGCCGATTCCACCACCATGAAGTGGTGTGGAAGTTGATGCTTTTGGAAGCCAGAGCATGGTGGAATTTGGTACATGGGATAGAGCTGTTTGCTGAGAGACGGAACCATTAGTGGGGCCTCCCACATATGTAGCATTAGATCCTGCAGGATACAATGCACCAGTAACATGGCTGCCTCTTTGGGCGCAGAGGGGGCATTGGAAGATTTCCAATTTCTCTTCCCTCGGTTCCGTCTCTGATGCCACAGTAATCTGCAGGCCTGCTGCCATGTCCTCAGTAAAGTCTTGAAAAGATATGTCTTCTTGCGGGGACCGATGCTGCTCATAAGAGGACGGATTGGAATGGAGGTCCTGGGTTATCCTGGAATCCTCTGATGCATCATCGGAATTGGAGGAGATAGAGTCAGATTCCGATAGAAAATTAAAGTATCGACATCTCGTGTTTATGCCGAGGCCCGATGCAGATACAGACACTGATGATTGGTCGATGCAGCATCAGGAACTGTTGGGTACCAACAATGGCTGTCTGTTCCAAAAGAGACATCGGAAGGAGAGGGTCTCCTGATGCAGATTCGAGGTCCAGCATCAGCCCCAAAGGTATTGGCTGTAGGCCGGATGCAGACGACACCTGCACCACTGGAGCTGTCGATACAGACAGTTCCGAGGCTGCCAGGAGTGCTGCCAAACTCCTCTTGATAGCCAGGATGTGCTGATCAAGGGAGGAGGCTGATGCCTGGGTGGAATCCCACACAGGTTCTGAGCCACCATCCCAGAGCATGGAACCAGTAGCTCTCCGGAGGTTAAGGCCTCGGGAGCGTCCTGGAGCTCCTGTTGTACTTTGAAGGGTTGGTCCTCCCGCGGGGGTTGTTTGGTAGGCTGGTCAGCATCAGATGCACCTTTCGGTGAATCTCGATGACGATGAAGGGACTCACCTCTGAGATTGGTATCGGGTTTTGATGCCAATGACTTAGACAGTCTTATGTTTACACTTTGAGGAGACCTAAGAACCAAGAGAGGACGCTGACGTCCTCGACGATGTGGAAGCTACTGAAATAGAATCTGGGGCAAACAGAACCATACTGTCTGGCTCTATTCTTTCTTTTTTTATTTAGCGTCTCTTCTATACCGCGCTATTTAGTATCAGTGCGGTTTACATACAACAAAGGTTTTATACAGCACAGACAGCTGCACTGTATTTACAGAGAATAAGGTACTATAAACTTGGACATTGCTGGGGTAACTATTTACAGAGTATATTTATTGTTACAGGGTGTAGGTATATACAAGCTGCTATTTACAAGGTATGCATAATCAACTATGGTAGGGATATATATATGGTGCCATTTACAGCTAAGCATAGTTGCTGCTGGCGCCAGGGGGTGTGTTGATGTTTATTTAAGACTTATTATACCGCCCATAACATGAGCTTCCGAGCGGTTTACAATCATAAAAAAAAATGCAAAGGCTGCAGGAAAGCAGGAAAGGAACACCATTAAAATCGGGAGAGTAGGATAGAGAAAGAGAAGAGGCAATGAGGAACATGTAATCAGGTGCATCAACGAGGGGGGGGGGAAAGGGGTGAGGATGGGAGGGGAAGGTCAAATGCAAGACAGAAAAGGTGAGTTTTTGGTTTCTTTTTGAAGACGGGAGAGTTGGGATTGTGGAAGACCTGCCAGGGAAACATTGCAATAATCAAGACGGGACATTACAAGAGAGAGTAGTAGTGTGGACAAGGCAGAGGAGGAGAGGAAAGGATGAATGGCTCGTAGTTGTTTGAGGGAGAAGAAGGCGCGCTGGACGACTGATGAAATGTGCTCCTTAAATGAAAGAGAAGAGTCCAGAACAACACCTAAATACCGAAGGGAGGAAACAAGGGGAATAGGCAGGGAGGAAAAAGAAGGGGCACAAGTGGGGGAGGGGCTCCCAAGAGTGAACCAGATAGCGAATGACTTGGAAGGGTTAACATGGAAGAAGTTGGATGAGAACCAAGAGGCAACAGCAGAGAGACATGAATTAAGGGGAGAGATATCGGGAGTAAGAGAATCAGTGTGATGGAGAAGGAGTATATCATCGGCGTAGTAATACGCGGAGATGCCAAATTGCTGAACTAGAAGGGCAAGAGGGGCTAGAAAGACATTAAAGAGAAATGGAGCAAGAACAGACCCCTGAGGGACACCACAGGGGAGAGGAGTAGGAGCTGAGGAGGAGGACCCAGAAACAACTGAGAAAGACCTACAGGACAGAAAAGAGTGAAACCATCGGAGAACCGTACCCGAAAGACCAGCTTCCTGAAGACAAGTAAGGAGGGTGCGATGATCTACCAGGTCGAAAGCTGCAGAAAGATCAAGAGAGACAGCAAGAGTAAAAAGGCCACGATCGTGAGCAGAGTGAAGTTCACTAAGAAGGGAAAGAAGAATAGATTCTGTACGGTGACCAGGGCGAAAACCGGATTGCCGAGGGTGAAGGGTGAGAGAAGCTTCAAGGTGGGAAGAAAGTTGGGAAAAAACAATTCTTCTAGAAACTCTGAGAGAAAAGAAAGATTGGAGATGGGGCGCCAATTGGAAAGAGCGGAAGGGTCGGAGGTGTGAGATTTTGGAATAGGACGGACAATGGCCTGCTTCCAGGGTGTGGGGTAGAGACCAGAAGACAAGCTAGAATTAAAAAGGGAAAGAATGAATGGAGAAAGGGCTAGGGAAGGTTCAAAGAGCCAGTGGGAGGGGATAGGGTCGGCGGGACATGTTTTCCGAATGGAAGAAAAGATTTTAGACAAAATCGCAGGGGAAATGAGCTCGAATGAAGACCAAAGGTGTGATAGTGAGGGGATGGGTAAGGAAGGGAGGGGAGAAAGGGGAGGGGGAGGGGGAGGACAAGACGAAGGGTGAGAACCTTGGAGGCGAAAAAGGAAGCAAGGGAGGAAGGGTCGGGAAGAGAAGGAGGAGGAGGAAGAGGGGAGGGAGAATTAACTCGTCATGCCGCCTTTTTCTTTGTCGCACCCGCTCTGTGGAATTCCCTCCCACTCTCCCTACAAATTGAATCGTCCTTTTCTGATTTCAAAGCACTTCTTAAGACCTACCTTTTTTGCCAGGCTTTTGACCTTCCCTTCCCTCCGGTTATCCCTAGCTAGTCTGCCATACCACCCACTAACGAACCTCTGTCTTTTACCCTTATTATTTCCCCCCGCCCCCCTCCCCATTCCCCACCCCATATTTGGTTGCCCACGATTTTGTCTTGTTCTGTTGTCAGATTTACTGTCTTACTTGTTGTTTGTTTGTCCGACCCTCTATTTTTCTTTTTTCTCTTCTCTCGTCTCTTTTCTTTTCTTTCCTATCCACATATTGGCGTTCCTTTTCTGTTTCTTTTAAGCAGTACCATTTTGTTTTTATTGTACACCGCCTTAACACTTTGGTATTAGGCGGTATATCAAGCACACCGAATAAAGATAAAGATAAAGAGGCAGAGTAGGATGCAGTGAGAGTGCGAAGAACAGAATACAATTGATGAGAGGAGCTTGATGAAGAAGAAATGAGCCTAGAATAGTAGTCACGTTTTGCTGAATGAAGGAGGGTACGGTAGTGATGATGGCACAACTGAAAATTTTGCAGATTAAGAGAGGAAGGGTGCTTTCGCCAGAGACGCTCTGCACGGCGAAGATATTTTCAGTGCAAAAGGAGGCCAGAGTGAAACCAGGGGTGCTGGGGATGACGGCGAGGAGCGATGTTGTCAAGGGCAGTGGAAAGGGAAGAATTCCACAGATGAGCCTGAGTATCAACAGGAAGTGAACTGAAATCAGTAGGGAACAAAGAGACAGAGGAGGGAAACTGAAGAAGTGTGTTTGCATTTACATTGCGCACAAATGTTGAGGAATTGGCACTGATATTGGAGGTATCACTATAAGGCATGGAGATGGAGCCAGACGAGGGGGGCAGAACGGGGATAGAAAAAAGAAGACAGAAATGATCAGACCACGGGAGAGAAAAAGAGGAAAGGGAAGAAGGAGGGAAAGAGGAAGAGGTGGATGCCTTATCGTGTGCTGTGTGTGTTGGTGTGGTGGGCCTGGTGGTGGGGGGGGGGGCTGTATGTGCGCTGTCATCTGAGTAGTGTTTGAGGAAGAGGTGGTGTTTTAATGCCTTTCTAAATTGGGCCAGGTCGGAGATTGCCCTATGTTGGGTGGGAGGGCATTCCAGCATCTGGGCGCGTAGAAACTAAAAGCCCTGTTTGTCGTTGCCTGCGTGCATTGTGTTGTTTCCTTCGGGATTATCAGTGTGTTAATTGCTGCGGACCTTATGGATCTGTTGGAGGGCGTAGGCTGGATAAGCTCCGCGAGGGAGGTGGAGGAGAGCCTGTTGATGGCCTTAAAGGTCAATAGTAGGGATTTAAACAAGAGTCTGCCATGGATGGGGAGCCAGTGGAGATGTCTCAGGATGGGTGTCACGTGATCCTTCCTGGAAGCACTGTAGAGAACTCTGGCCGCAGTGTTCATTGCTAGCTGGAGTGGATTAAGAGTGTATTGTGGGAGCCCTTGTAGAATTGCATTTGCGTAGTCGAAGTACGGGATCACCAGCGCTTGGAAGATTGTCTGGAAGTCGTCAGGCTCAAGCAGGGAGCATAGGTGCTTGAGTGTCCGGATCTTGTGGTAAACTGCTCTTACTGTATTGCTTATGTGGGCCTTCATGTCCAGGCGTTGGTCTAAAGTGACTCCTAGGTAACAGATTGTGGATTTGGTAGTTAGTTCCGCTTCTTTGACCTTTAAGGAGGCTGGAGGGGTGAAACTTTGGTTCCTCGTGATGAAGAGGACTTCTGTCTTCTTGTGCTGTATTCGAAGGTTTTGAGTCTGGAGCCAGTTTGATACAGCGTCAAAACAGTTTGTCAGTGGGGAGAGGTCCGGCTGGTCGGTTGTGAATGGTATGTACAGCAGTACATCGTCGGCATATATCAGGCAGTTGACGTTGAAAGATCGGATAAGGGTGCAGATGGGCTGCATGTATATGTTGAACATCAGGGCAGAGAGGGAGGATCCCTGCGGTACACCCTGCCACTGGTGGAATGGTTCTGATGTTGAGGCACCGGATCTTAAGTGCTGCCATCTGTCAGACAGGTATGATTCGCACCAGCTTAGGGCTGCGTCACGAATACCCTTCTCCTTAAGTTGTACCAGGAGGAGCTCATGGCTTACTGAGTTGAATGCAGCGGCTATATCCATAAAGATGAAGGCAAACCCTTGGCGGATGTTGTTGTTTCCAGCGATTATGTTATCGAAGAGGGTGGTGAGGAGTGTTTCAACACCGTGTGAATCCCTGAATCCATGTTGGCAGGGGTCCAATGGAGCAGCGGTCTCGATGTGACCCTGTATTTGGCGTTGGACTTCTTTTTCAATTATCTTGGAGAGTAGTGGTATGCTTGATATAGGTCTGTATGAGACGACCTTCTGGGGTCTAGTTTGTTGTTTTTGAGCAGAGGTCTGATAGAGTGTGTTTGAGGCTTCGTGGAAATGATCCTGTTGGGAACGACAGATCCATGATTCTGGCTATGAACGGGCTAAATTCGCTGCATAGCGACTTTATCCAGAAGGCAGAACAGGGGTCGGTTTGTGCGGTGGTGGTGTTGATAGCAGCGATGGTGTCTTCAATGCCTTTCTTCGAGGGGGTGGAGGTGGTGGTCAGTGGTGTACGATAGGGTGACTCATGTGCGGTGGTGGTCGTTGTGGACTTACTGGTCTGGCGTAACTTTGATTGCAAGTAATCCGAGAATTCCTGGGGTTGGATCTCGCTTTGTTGGATGGGGGATGGTTCTTTTGTTAAGTTACTGACAAGATTGAACAAGTCATGCGGTTTGTTTAGTGATCGTTTCAGGGTGTCAGTGTGGAATTGCCTCATCTTTTCTGTCACTGCTTCACGGTGCTTCGTCAGGTGCAGGTTATACTCCGTCAGGTCAGCTGTGGAGCGTGACCGACGCCAACGTTTTTCTAGCTTCCTTAAGCGGAGGAGTGATGTTCGTAGTTCCGTGGAGTACCAGGGTGAGGCAGCTCGTTTCCTTGGGGGTTTGTCTGAGGGTGGAAGTTGAGCAATGGAGCTGAGGCTATTATCCCAGCTTGAGATCAATTCATCGAGATTATGCGCTGTCGGAGAGAGGAGCGGGAGGGTTTTACTCAAGATAGCTTCTTTGTCAAAAGGTCGGAATCTTCGCAGAGGTGCTCTGGGGGTGCTGGCTAGACTTCTGGAGCTTATGTGGCGGTTGTTGTGCACGGGTATTTGGAATCTGATTAATTTGTGGTCCGACCAGGGGACTGTGGTAATGGACAGTATGGGGTAGAGGGTTCAGTCAATGGCCGCCAGTGGGGCGAATATCAGGTCGAAGTTGTTTCCTTTCACGTGGGTAGGTTCATTGACTAGTTGCTTGTATCCTAGTTCGTTGATTGCCTCGAGGAAAACAGAGGCTTGAGTGTCTTCTTGCAGGGCTGGCAGGTTGAAATCGCCTAGAAGCCAGCTTGGGGTGCGTGGGTTTAGGGCACTGCATGCAAGGTTGATTATTGCTGAGAGATCATCAGGGGAAGCTGATGGGGCTCTGTACAGTAGGTTGATGGAACACTGCTTGTTGGCTATGGTGATTATGTCAAGTTGCATTGTGCTGGTGGCATTGATTAGCTTGAATTGGAGATCCTCTTTGGAGAGGACGAGCAATCCACCTCCTCTTCGACCGTCTCTGTGGCATGTGTAGATGGAAAAATTGGTGGGTATGAGTTGGTGGAGGAGGACCGTAACATCGCTAGATACTCTTGATCACAGAGACATGGCTATGTCGAGGTCGTAGAGGGATATCAAGTCTGAGATGACTGGCCATTTCTTACGGATAGAGCGTGTGTTTATGAGGGCACATTTCAGATTTTGGAGGTGGGGGTATTTCTCTTGTTTGGCTTTCTTGGCATGTTTCAGTGCGATGTGTAATAAGTGAGGGTGTTGTGTGCGCATATCGTCATTTGCCTTGTGATGGGGGGGCGCTTGACCATCTCATCCCATGGCTCTGTAGGACTGGTATGTGGTTGGGGGTAGGAGAGTAGGCCGTTGTGTTGCTGAGCCATCCCGCGAGGAGGTAACAGCAAACTAGGGCCGTAGGGTAGGGCGTCATATTGGGTATTCGCCCTGTTGCCGCAGTCAGGGGACTCCTGTGGGTTGGCAGGTGAATCAGGCAAGCAGATTATACTATCACAGGTATACGGGTACAGGCCGCAGGCACAGGCTGGTCAGTGCATTAGGTGCAGGCAGTAATAGCGTGGGCAGATAACACAGGCACAACGTGACTAACACGGGCAAATATCACAGGCACAGAAATACTAACGCAGGCAAATATCGCGGGCACAGGATGCATTAGCACAGGCATAGGATGCACTAGCGCAGGCAAATATCACAGGCATAGGATGCACTAGCGCAGGCAAGTAATATAGGCACATGCTGCACTAACGCAGGTAGATAAACTGAGGCTAGTTTGCTCCGGTGTGGGCAGGAGCTATCTGTCACGGTTTAAGTGGTGGGTAACAGTCACCTGGTATGCCTCAGACCATCTACTTTGTTGAAGGCGTCTTGTTTCGTTGGGGTTCTGACTGCGTCGTTGATGATCGGGATTTTCTTGGGCTGATCTGGGTTGTGACTCTCGGTCGTGCTCAGTTCCTGAGGCTGGTTGGTCTGTCGGCTTTCGGCCGGGGTGGGGCATCCTTATCCCAGGACCCCGCCTAAGGGCCATGCCAAAGGGCCCTCTGGCGAGGCCCGCCAAGTGCAGGTGCGCCCAATGGCGCTTCTTTTAAAGTGTGCCGGGCTGCCCTGATTGGGCAGAGCATGCTGGGGGATGTCGGTTTCCGGCTCCGGCAAGCTCGGTCCCGCCTGGGAGAGCTGTGGCTGGGCCGGAGGGACAAGGAGGATGCAGTCTTTTGGCCTCTTTTTGTCATTTGTTGATACAAAGGACACTCAGTTGGTAAATGGTCTGGACCCAAACATTTTAAACAGAAGTCAATGTTTATCGGTGACTGATATTGTACCAGAGTATTTGACACATTTTTTGAAACCGCTGTGTTTTTCCATTGTGGCTGAAGAAAAGTAGGTCAAGGCTAATTTGGTGGTAGAAACCACCAAAACTGGAAAAAAGAAAATATTTTTAAAAGAAAAGAAATAAAATCAGGGCCAGTATCAGGGAAGATACCGGCGTTGACGGAAAGGCAGAGCACAGATTTAAACCAAAAAATGACTTTTTTCAGCAGTGATAGGAAGAAAACAACCTGCTGGCTCCGCGGAAAACGAAGAACTGAGGAGAGGACTTGGGAAGACAGATGCGCATGTGCAGTGGATTGCTCCCAAAAGCTTTCCAATTGAACGCTGGGGAGTGTTCCAGCGCAAGCTCCATCGGTACCGATGATAACCATATGTGAAGACTGCATTCCTACTTGTTCCTGGAGATTAACAAGCTTATTATAATGTCTCTGAATCATTCCATGCTGCAACTGCACCTTGAATCTCTGTGCAGTTCTGGTCACCACATCATAAAAAGGATGCAGTAGAATTAGAAAAGGTAAATAGAAGAGCCACAAAAATGATAAAGGGGATAGATGGATACCCCTATGAGGAAAGGCTTAAAATGTTAGGGCTCTTCAACTTGGTGCTCTCAAGTCCTCTGAAGGTAAAATGCTAAGCCACATTTACAATCAAGAGAGTGTGGAGGGATGCCTCTGCCCTAGATGAATGTGGTCTAGGGAAAAACACAAGAAGGTAAACAGACTGGTTCAAATGGAAAGGCGAGACCATCTTCGGTATGAAGTGAGGATGAGTCCTAAGAACTAACTTATCATGGTAGAACCGTGTGTAAGGCGGGCTGGCCACCAAGACTTGAAGCTCATTAATGTGTCTTACTGAAGTGAGAGGAATGGGGATGACCACCTCCCATGTCAGAAACTTAAGTGATGTAGTGGCTAAAGGTTCAAAGGGCAGCTTGAGAAGTTGTCCTAGAATAACATTCAGGTCCCATGCAACAGGTGGTGGTTTAATGGGAAGCTTGGTTAGAAGAAGACCTCTCATGAAGTATGCTATGAGCAGCTGAGAGAAGATGGACTGTCCATCTAAGGATATGTGAGAGGCCACAATTGCACTTAGGTGTACTCTTACTGAATTGGTTTTGAGCCCAGATGAAGAAAGGTGGAGGAGATACTGGAGCAGCACCTTCACCGGAGCTGAGAAGAGATTAAGATTCTTCTGAGAACACCAGATAGAAAACCTATGCCACTTAAAGGCTTAGGACCATCTGGTGGATGGCTTTCTAGAAGCTAAAAGGATATCCTTAACCTCCTGAGGAAAGTTAATATTTTGAAAGGCTATGCCTTTAGCAGCCATGCTGTGAGACGGAGAGACTGTGAATTGGGATGAAACAGCGTCCCCTCCTCTTCAGAGAGGAGATCTGGAGCAGATCACAGATCTAGGGGTTGCGTCTGAGACAGACGTAGCAGGAGAAGGTACCACAGTTGACGTGGCCAGCGTGGGGTTATGAGTATCATGAAGCCCCTGTCCGCCTGGAGTTTGAAAAGCATCTTAGGAATTGGGGAAATGGGAGGGAAAGCATAAAAGAAGCTGTGTCCCCAGTGGAGGTGAAAAGCATCCACCTTTTGGCTGTCCAACGCAGGAGTCCTGGTACAGAAGCGAGGGAGCTTGGCATTCTGAGGCGTGGTGAAGAGGTCTATCTCTGGAGTCCCCCAGGTCTAAAAAATATAGGACACTGTGTCTACATGAAGGGACCATTTGTGGGGCAGAAGGATCCGACTTAATCTGTCCGCTAAGACATTGTGTTTGCCCAGAAGATACACAGCTTGGAGGTGAATGTGATGATGTATGGCAAAGGACCAGAGATGTAGAGCTTCCTTGCAGAGGGATCAAGAACCTGTTCCACCTTGCTTGTTCACATATAACATTGCCACTTGGTTGTCGGTTTGTACTAGGACCCTGTGGTTACGTAAGTGGTCCTCTTGAGATCATTGAAAATAGCTCGGAGCTCCAGAAGATTTATCTGGAGTTGTGACTCCTGCTGTGACCTGAGGCCCTGAGTGGAGAGAGATCCCAGATGGGCTCCCCAGCCCAGTTTGGATGCGTCCGTCGTCAGGGTACATTGATGTTGAGGCATCTGAAAAGGTGATCCTACAAGGAGATTTTCTGTTGAACACCACCACTGGAGAGATGTGACCAGAGGAGTAGAGACTTATCTTGTCCCCGAGGCGACCCGAGGCTCGAGTCCACTGGGAGGCCAGAGTCCATTGGGCTGTGTGCATGTACAGACGGGCATAGGGAAATACACGCACCGTTGATGCCATATGACCCAGAAGTTGTAGCATTTCTCGGACAGTGAGAGTCCTTGAGACATACCTGAGATGCTAGCTGACTGAGACGAGTGCAGCGAGTTGGGGCAGAAATGCCCTTGACTGCTGAGTGTTTAAGAGGGCCCCTATGAACTCCAGAGTTTGAGAGGGGATGAGTAGGGATGTTGGAAGATTTATGACAAATCCAAAGTGTTGTAAAACCTGCATGGTGCCTGAGAGAGATAGGCTGGCCGCCTGAGAGGTGCTTGCTCTTATGAGCCAGTCGTCTAAGTAAGGGAAGACAAATATCCCTAGAGTCCTTAGAAATGCAGCTACTCCACCATGCCCTTTCTGAAGACTCTTGGGACAGAGGCGAGGCCGAAAAGTAGGACTCTATATTGATAGTGTCTTCCATGAAACATGAAGCGCAGGAACTTTCTGTGTTCTGGATGAATAAGAATAGGAGTGTACACTTCCTTTAGATCTAGAGAACAGAGCCAGTCCTGACTCTGGATATAGGGAAGAAGAATACACAGGGAGACCATCTTTAAACTTCTCCCGTACGAGACATTTATTTAGGTCCCTGAGATCCAGAATGGGCCTGTATCCCCTTGTTTTCAGAAGCCTATTCCCTGCTGGGATGTTGGAACCTTTTCTATGGCACCCTGCAGTAGAAGAGGCAACTTCTTGCAGAAGCAGAGCAGTGAGAGGGAGCTGAGAATGGAACGCTCTTAGTGAGGACGGGGGGGCTTTGCAGATGAAGTCTGAAGCTCTCCCATACTATTGTTGATGTCCACTGCTCCGAGGTGATGAGATGCCATCTGTGGATATGACGACAGAGTCTGCTGGGAATGCGGATAGGGTCAGAATTCTTCAGAGGCAGGACAGCTATGTTCTCTAGAAAGGAGTCAAAAACCTGGAGCAGCCTGAGCCTGCTGAGGTGGCTGAGACTTGGGAGTCTGAGCCTTCTTTTGATGTTTTGGAGGTTGCTGTCCCTTTTAAAGAGCATGATGCTGACATTGAGCAGGAGGAGTATAAAAAGAATATTATATTATTTTTATTAAAGAAGGTCTTCTTTGCTGCTACCTTCTTTTTAGCTGGGTTGGCTGTAGATCTAGATAGTCTATTAAGAGTGGTGTTCTCAGATTCTAACAGAGAGGCCTTGTACTGCCAATCCTTGCCAAAAAAGGTTTTCACTGGTGCAATGGATATTACCCAGCTTATCTTGAACCCATTGTTCAAGATCTGATGTTTGGAGCCAAGCAATCCTGTGTGCACCGATGCAGATGGAAGAAGTTCTGCTAATGCACTTAAAACAGTCAAAGGTAGCCCTGTTAACAAATTTTGAAACATTTTAAGCATGCTTTACAAGGGCGAGATAATCTGCCCTCTTGTCATCAGGGAGAAGAGGAGCTATGAGCTCCAAATCTCTAGCCACCTCCCTAAGGAACATACCCATATAGAGTATAAAGGAACTGATCCTGGCCGACATCATGGAGGCCTGAAAACGACGATGACAAAAAGCATCGAGGGTTCTCGATTCCCTACCTGGAGGGTTTGAGGAATGTGACTTAGCACTCTTTATTCGATGCATTGCCGATTCCACCACTATGGTAATTGCGTCTTTTGAAAACACAGACACTCCAGTACCCGGTACAAGGTATCGAGTCAATGGGTATATGGAGAGATGGTAAGGGGCATCTCCCACACACGAAGCATAAGATCGTGAAGTATACGATGAATAGGAAGAGTAGCTGCTTCCTTCGGGGCTGTAGGATATTGAAGAATTTCAAGTTCCTCAGCCCTAGGCTCTTTCTAAGTCACCGTTATAGAGAGACCCTGAGCAACGTTGCGGATAAAGTCTTGGAAAGATATGTCCTCCAGAGGGGACATGTGACATTGAGGAGATGGAGATGGATCTGCCGGGAGAGTTCCCATGTCCCAGGTATCGGCCGATTCATCATCCGACGCATCGGAGGCCGAAGACTCAAAGAATCGACAGGCAGGGTGTTCCCGCTCTGCACATACTCTGTACCGATCAAAAACTGCAGACGGAGGTTGCGGTGCCAGAACCTCAGTACCGGAAACAGATTTGAGGGCCGGCATGGGCGGTAGCGTGGTAAGCGGCAAAAAAGTTGATGCAGGCTGTGTCAGTGGAGGCCTCAGGAGCATCCTGGGACCCCACTAAGGCTTTGGAAGCAAGGTCCATCTGCCAGAGTTATTTGGCCGGTGTGTTCAGGGCAACGCCCGAGGCATCTTGATGCTTAGAAGGAGATCTATCCTTGAGGGGTCGGCCAGTCTTCGAAGAAGACCTAGGTTTCGATACCTGAGATCACTGGGAGGAAGATGAAGCTCTCAATGACATCGATGCTAAAGTGACTGTGTCGAAGGCAAAGAGGGTGCCCAGTTTTGCAGCTCAGTTGTAGGCCTCTCTTTGTTATCTTCCTACAGAGAGGACATTCTGATGGTTGATGATCTGGTCCTAAGCATTTTAGACACCAGTCATGGGTGTCTGTGGGGAATTGGTACTGCCACATTTGGAACACTTCTTAAAACCACTGGATGGTTTTTCCATTTTGTCAAAGACAAAAAAAAGAGGCCTAAGCCTAAGATGGCGTCGATGTGCCTGAAGGAAGAAATATTCCTTCCTTCACAGAATTAATTTTTTTTAAAAAAAGAAAGAAAGCAAGCACCGACTGGGGTCGGTACCCGTGTCGACGGAAAGGCAAACGCTACACAAAAAAAATAAGAAATGACATTTTCTGCAGTGACGGGAATTGCTTCTTGTTGGCTCCGCGGAAAACGAAGAACAGAAGATGGAGAGCGGGAAAGGCGGGAAGGCAGCTACCCAGGCACAGTGGGATGCTCCCAAAAGCTTTCCTATTGGACGCTGGGGAGCGTTTCCACGTGGGCTCCGTCGGTACTGACGTTACCAATATGTGAAGACCACATTTCTACTTGTTCCTGGAGATCCACCTCCTAGTTGAGATGAAAAATAGATACAACGTTTGGTAGAAACTTGGGATGGGTGCGCATAGGACCACCCTATTCCTGTGAAATCTGGTGTATGGGGGTGAGCCACTGTCTGAAGCTTACTAACTCAACAAGCAGAAGTGAATGTGACGAGAAAGACAACTTTCCAGGAAAGGAATATGAAGTGAACAGAAGCAAGCAGTTCAAAGGGAGGAGCCATAAATTTCCCAAGATCCACATTCAGGTCCCATGCCACTAGGGAAGGTCAGACCAGGAGTCACGAGAGGGTGGACAGACGTCTACTATATGGTGATGTGTTGCCAGGGCATTGAGGTGCACCCTAATGGAGTTGGACTTTATGCCAACATGAGAAAGGTGCAACAGGTACTGGAGTATCTACTGCAATGGACAGGAAAACGTCCATCCTGTTTCCAGTAGTGGCCAATATAGGTCACAAGTACCTAGCAGTTTCCCCAAAAGACAGAGGTTCCACAATGCTTGTATTAGGGCAAGCAATGGATTTCCTGGGTCCCCTTTAATAATTGAACAGCAGAGGGAAGCATGGTTGCTAAGGCCAGAAGGGAGCAATGAGGATCACTGTGGCCAGGCCCGAATGAATCTTGAGCAGAGTTCGGGGAACCAGTGGAGGACATGCATGCAGCAGACTCCCATTCAATGGGAAGAGAAAGGCATCTGCCACCGCTCGGTCCCTGGTCGGTATCCAGGAGCAAAAGTAAGACACCCGAGTATTGCAGTGTCTGGTAAAGCTGGAAGAGAGAGTGGACCACGGGTGGGTTCAGACGCCACTCGTGCGACTGAAGGACCATGCTGAGTCGGTCCGCCAGAACATTCTCGTGTCCCGGGAGGTAGGCCACCTGAAGGAGCATGCCCCTTGCCATGGGGCAAAGGCTCAGATGCGGACTGCCTCCCAGCATAGAAGGTATGAGACTGTGCCTCTCTGCTTGCTGAGGTAGAACATCATGACCTGGTTGTCTGTTCGGATGACCACCTCGTTCGACAACTCACTCTGAAACACTCAAAGGGCGTTCACCACCACCCGAAGCTCAAGGAAGTTGATCTGATGCAGGCTTTCCCCCTATGTACAGATGCCCTGGGATTGGAGACCACTGCAGAGGGCTCCCCATTCAAGCTTGGAGGCATCCTTGGTCAGGACGCACTGGACTGGCGGGGCATGGAAAAGCAGGCCTGCCAAGAGGCTCAGCAGGTGCTAAATGACCTGCAGTTCCTCATCTATAATAGTACACTGCCTCCTATCCCATGACTTTAATTTCGCCAAAAGTCATGAGGGATCATGTCAAAGGCTTTCTGAAAATCCAGATACACTATCAACCGACTCACCTTTATCTATCTGTTTATTCACACCTTCAAAAAAACATAACAGATTCGTAAGATATGTTGGCTGGCTCCCATTAAGCCATGACTATCTACATGCTCAGTAATTTTGTTCTTTATAATAGTTTCTACCATTTTTCCCGGTACTGACATCAGGCTCACCGGTCTGTAGTTTCCTGGATCACCCCTGGAACCCTTGTTTAAAAACTGGCATTACATGGGCCATCCTCCATCTTCAGGTATTACAGATGATTTTAATGATAGTTCACAGATTACTAATAGCAGGTCTGCAAACTCATATTTCAGATCTTTCAACACTCTTGGATGTATGCCATCCATTACAGGTGATTTGCTATTCTTCAATTTATCAAATAGTTGTAACACATCTTCCCGGCGTATCAACATTTCTTTCAATTCTTCTGCAGCATCACCTTTAAATAGCATTCAGTCATAGGTAACATGCCTACATCTTCCTCAGTAAAGAACAAAGCAAAGAATTCATTCAGTCTCTCCGCTATGGCCTTGTCCCCACTTAGTGCCCCTTTTACCCCGCTATCATCTAATAGTCCAAATGACTCTCTCACAGGTTTTTTGCTATGAATGTACTTTAGTCTTTATTACACGTTTTTGCTTCCACAGCAAGCTTCTTCTCAAATTCTCTCTCTGCCTGCCTTATCAATGCCTTGCATCTAACTTGCCAGTGCTTATGTTGTTTCCAGTTTTCATCATTTGGCTCCTTTTTCCATTTCCTGAAAGATGCTTTTTTTGGCTACAGCAACCTCTCTGGCCTCACCTTTTAACCATGCTGGCAGTTTTTTGGACTTCCTTCCACTTTTTTTAAAGCGTGAAATACAGCTGGTCTGGACTTCCAAGATAGTATTTTTAAACAATATTCATGCTTGATGTAAATCTCTAACCTTTGCAACTGCTCCTTTTAGCTTTTTCTTAACTATTCTCCTCATTTTATCATAGTCTCCCTTTTGAAAGTTAAAAGGTAGTACTGTGTATTTCCTTGCTGTCCTTCCTCCATTTATGAAATCAAACGCGATCATGCTATGATCACTATTGCCAAATGGCCCCAACACCCTTATCTCTTGCACCAGATCTTGTGTTCCACTAAGGACTAGGTCTAAAATGGCTTCCCCTCTGGTTGGTTCATGAACCAGCTTCTCCAAGAAGCAGTCATTTATTTCATCTAGAAACTTTATCTCCCTAGCATGTCCTGCCATGACACTGATCCAGTCAATACTGGGGTAACTGTAATCACTCATTATTATTGTGCTGTAACTTTTGTTAGTTTCCCTGAGTTCTTTGAGCATTTCATCATCCATTTGTTCATTCTGGCTAGGCGGTAGATAGTACACCCCCATTGCCATTGCCATTGCCTTCCCCTTCCTACATGGAATTTCCATCCATAGAGATTCTACAGTGTATTTTGTTTCCTGCAAAAAATTAATTCTTTGTGACTCAATGCCCTTTCTAACAGAGTGCAACTTGTGATAAGGAAGCTTATCATAGTTCAGGAAGGAGCTATAATAGAGGTGAATTGGCACTGAACAAGCAACCTGTCTTAGCTGGTAGAAATACTAAAACAGAATGTTTTCATAAAAGACTACCAGTCCCAGAATGCACCAGGTTTCAAACAGCCTCTAGAAGAGCTGAAGTGGGGAAACGTGTGTTCAATCAGGAGAGCTATGAGGTAATCCCCAATCACTCATCTCCAAGGGCAGGGCTTGATTCAGCACAGCTGAGCTGTGCTAGGGTGGAGTATCCCTCTAAACAAGTTAAAAGTAAAACATATTCTACACAGAATCAGAAGGAGCTCCAGATCAAGAAGCAGCAGCAGCAACGGGGAAGAAAGAGGAGAAAGACATCTTGGAGGTCTAAAGAAGGAGCCCACAGCAGCACGTGTATTGGGAGTCATTCCAGAGGCAAGCATACACCATTGGACTGGAGGAAGCCAGAGGAGTGGGGTTACAGAGCCAGGAATTCCCAGACGGCACCTTTGAGGGAGACGGCTGCATTTGGAAGGGGCCCTAAGACCAGTGCAAGAAGGTATGTGAAGAGAGACCCAGTGTCCAGAGATCTTGATTGGAAGGCTGGACATAAAAGCTGGACTACTTACTGGCCAGGATATCTGGAGAGGAACCCTAACAGCAAAGGAAGCTCAGGTATGAACTCTGATCTATGCCCTAGCTCTTTACCTGGAAGACAGCAGGGAAACAAGTGTTATCCTGAGAGTGATCCACTAAGGAATTCCTCTGAGCCAGACCATGATATTGATTCTATGATATTTGAAGAAGAAGGAGATATTTTAAATGATCAGAATGAATACATGGATTGCTCTCTGACTAGGCTGCTGTGGTAAAATACTTTCACAAATACAACAACCATCAAAAGGAACTATAACTTGTTCTTTTATCTACCCAGAAAAGCCTGCAAGAAAGCTTTAGGGTAGGATTTGAGCCACGTAGTGAAAGTGAACCAGCAAAGGGGTTTGCAGCTGGCTAATTATTGGTAATTAAGCCATGCACAGTTGCACGTGAGCTCTGAAAGGAAACTACTGTTTGTGTGTGAAACTAGAAGAAAGTTATCCTTGAAAAAGAACAGTTTTTGGTTACTTTTGGGTTTTGTTTTTGCTTTTGGAGCACTGCTAAAAGTTATTAGCAGGAGCCCTCAAAAAGACCTTTTCTGTTTCCCATCAAGGTCTTTATTATTTGATTGCTTATATCATGATTTGTTTTTCCTAAGTATAATACTGAAAGCAAGTGTCCTTTTGTGTTACCAAGTAAATCTGTGTGGGAGAATTAACCCCATGAATAAAATATATTTTTCTTTGCTTACACTCGAGCAACACAACTCATTATTTTGTGAACGGCTGATTCTGGTATGAATGGACTACATTCCCCACAATCCTTTGCAAGTCATAATAGTATTTTGCCTTTGCCAAGACTGTGGACATTCATGCCCAGCGCCCCCGTTTACAAACTCCTCTACCAACTTGATCTGCTCTATTACTATGATATAGTTTGTACCCGGGTATCAGTGTCCTACTGGTTGTCCTCCTTCCACCATGTCTCAGATACAGCACAGTTACTTACCTGTAACAGGTGATCTCTGGGAACAGCAGGAATAAGTCTTCACATATGGGTTGTGATACAGTGGAGCCAATGGAGGTTAGTGAAAGTACAGAACTCACCTCAAAATGGGCTAGGCAGAGAGATCCAGCATGGCTAAAAAGGGCTGAGCACCCGGTGCCATCAGCACAGGTAGGAAAGAAAGGGTTAGAACGGAACTTTCCTGTCTGCAACAGTGACGCAGTTAGAATCCAGGATTCTAATTACCAGCACCTGCCCCCAGGAGCAGACGTTACGTGCAGAGAGGGGAGGTACAAAGGGACCTGGTTAGAACCAGGAAGTCAGAACAGCCCTGAGGACAGACCTGAGAACAGCTCAGAGACCAACTCTAAGAACAGTGCTGAGAACAACTTCAGGAATAAGGCTGAGAGCAACTACGAGAGAAAGTCTGGGAGACAGAACAAATACCTGAGAGCAAGTAAGCAGGACTCTGCAGGGGAAGGTGACACTCCGATGCAGCTAGAGTTTCAGCAGCAATCAGGCAAGTCACGGAAGCAGAGAGGGTTCCAAAGCTCCAGGAGAAGTTTTAATCCCAGGGAAAGCATTGAAGGTCTGGGAGGTCCAAAAGCTCTCAGAGAAAGCTCCAGGCAATTACCAAGGAGCGTTAGAGAAGCGTACCACTGGCAAGACAGCCCCCAGGAGGATTTCCTGGAAGGCAGGAAGTGGAACACTAGCCCCGAGAGTTTTTACAAACCTCGGAGGAACTTGCTACATGAGGCTAGAACTTTGCCACGAGAGAAAAACCCCACAGCTGATGCCTGCAACCTAGATAAGGTAAAGAAGATAAAACCTTACATTGGGGAAGGAAGTGAAACTGGGTGTTTTTATAGTCCTTATTGGCAGCAAGGTTTTAACCTGGGAAAGGGTTCCACCTTCCAAGTGAGAGAGCCACGAGAGACTGGCTATAAGAGAACTGATTACAGAAGAGGTTTTTACAATCCCGAGTTAGAGCAGTGCCTGGGAGAGGGGAAAGTTTACCCTCCCCCGACCAGTGAAGCTACCACTTGTTATATGAGTGAGCCTGGCTGCATCAGCTGCCAGCCAAGTATAAACCAAGATACAAGCAGTAATAATTACATTGACCAGGAGCCAATGGATTGTACAATTTGTCTGAATGATGAAATAACCTCTTTGCGTTAGACCTCTCTGTGCAAGGAACAAGAGAGAAGAAATATGCTCAAGCTGTGTTTTGTTTAAGTTCTGCCTTATTGTATTCCAAGCATTGATATTCGCCGGGGAACGGGAATAAACCCCACTTTACTTTATCACCTTGACTGTCTGACTCTCTGTCTTAAAAAGTAGCAGCAACTAGGTGACTCAAAACACCCTAGGCGACTGCCTAGGGCACTCACTGAGTCTCTCCCTACGAGGCTTGGTGACAGGGTACGTCGGTACCGGCGGAGTCTGCGCGGGAACGCTTCCCAGCGTCCAATCAAAGAGCTTTTGGAAGCATCCCACCATGCCTGCGTGCTGCCTTCCCGCCTTTCCCAACTGCCTCTCCTCAGTTAAGTTTTAAAGCTGAGACAAAGAGAGAGAGAGAGGAAAGGAAAGATAGATAGAGATACAACTCCTGGGGAGGTGGGTGGGTTGTGAAGACTTATTCCTGCTGTTCCCAGAGATCACCTGTTACAGGTAAGTAACTGTGCTATCTCCAGGAACAAGCAGGAATGAGTCTTCACATATGGGGACTCCCAAGCTAAGATGCCTGGAGTCCCAGCATGTTATAGGTTGGAACATGCTATCCCGCACAACACCAGGCATCCTGAGGATGGAGGGTAGGAGTTGAAGAAAGAAAGGTGCTGTGGAACAGCTAACCTAGCATAGGACTGCAGAGAAGGAGTCCATGTGTGGATGATAATTATCATCAATGATATTGAAGGAATATTGCAATATGGACCTCCCCTAACAGGATTACACAGCAGTAAGGAGGTTCATGGGATCTACTGGGGAACCCAGTAGAGGAACCTCAAGGATGACCTCACTATGAAGTGGAGGTAATAAACCTTAGGAAAAAAGAGTGGAGGTCAGATTCCTGAAAGGTAAGAGGGAACCCCGGTAAGAACTGGGATAGTACCAAAAACGGTGGGCCTTTAGCGGAAGGCTTTATGATAAAAGCTGAACTCTTTTGGCGACAGAGTGGCTCACCCTTGGGAGCAAAAAGAGAAGGCCGACCGGATTGTACAAACAGGCACAGTCCTTGTGGGAGGAAAAGGTATGGAAACCCCTTGTATCCCAAAAGAAAGGACAAACGCCTGAGGCGTTAGAGCCTGTGATTAGCTGAAGATCCGCAATGTCTCTCCTAACTGTGGTCAGCTAGGAGAGATACTGGAACATGGAGAGCTTCAGAGGTACCTAAACCTTAAGGTTATGGTGGAAGTTGTTAACTACCACAAAAGTGGTTGTGAGTATGGAACCCCAAACATGCTGGATAGCATAGGTATGGGTAAAGCCCATCTGTTAGAATCATATAGCTATATGAGCCTGGACAGTCAGGTAGATAAATGCAGGATACCTATCTACCCATAGTGAATATCTCGACAGATAGATATATGAGAATATATCTATAGTGAGATATGAAGGGCATAAAATACACACAAAGATAGACAGACATCTGTAAGATGTATGCTACAGATATGAATATATAGGCCCCTATATAGGTGTCTGCAATGAAGCAGACAGAGATATGCCTACAGAACGGTATTCACATAGGAAAATGTGGAGAGGAAAGATTCATCCAATAACAAGAAGGTGGAACCTACTTGAGAAGATATATAGATAATCTGTTCCCACTGGTTATGAGCTACAGGGATGCTAGGTAGTGAAATAACCAGGACAGTTACGTGAAAAGCAGAGGATGATATCAGTCTGCAGCCAGCAAGTCCTGAGTATTCTAGAACTCTAGCATGGTAAGTGAACAGGAGACGCATAAAAATGAGATACCTCTTTGCCCTTAAGCAGGTCAGCATGGTATCATGCGTTCTTACCATGAGGACGAGCTGCAAGGAGAAAAGCATATTCCCGATTGGAAATACTATGGACCAAAGCAGGGAATTGGCAATTCCTTAAGCTTTCACGTAAGAGAAGGCCTATGTCCTTTATATTAAAAAGGAGATCCTTTCTAGTCATGGGAGACATGACTGAAAAAGCCTTTTCCAGCCAACTAGGACAGCTGTTGGAGAAAAAAAAAACATGCTCTCTAGCAAGGGCCCATAGTGGAGAGCTTCTCTGTAGGATTGCAGAGAGCATGATGCAGGAGAATGAGGAGATAGAACTGGCTACTGGAGAGCCAGTACCTATGTCAACTATGCTGCCAAACCCAGGGGAATGGAGATGGCAGAAAGAGAAGACAATCCAACAAGCTTGTAGTGAAAAAGTTCCCAAGACAGATGACAGCACCGACTTGGAGCCACTACTAAGACCAGAGAGAATGTTAGTGGAGGACAAATCTGGTTGCTGGTGGACAAGAACCAGTGGTCCAAACATTAAGGCTCCTGCATTGGCAGCTGCTTGCCAGACAGCAGAAAGAATGTTACTGTTGAAAAACAGGAAGAACAGACAGAACAGGAGTAGAAAACTCTGGACATGTCTGATGAACTGCTTCAAAGCAAAATTGAAAAAGAGGAGCAACTCAGAGAAGAGAACTCCGCACTGGAAAAGTAACAAAACTAGAGAGGCTGAAGAAAAGCCCTCCAGTGAAGCAATGCCGCTCTTACAGCTTGGTAAGAAGGTAAAAAGAATGGAGCTGACGAAGACTTACAAAGCAGTGAGTCTATAGAAAGGAAAAAAGACATGCTGGCACAGGAACTATCATTTGATAGTGGTTAGACCTCTTTCCCTAGCAGGAAGAAGAGGAGAACCCTGTGCCCTATAGGCATGAACATCCTGACAGCTCATAGAACATAGAAAAATGGATGTTTTTTGGGAAGAGATCCATGTCTAGGGTTTAGAATGAGAGCAGAGGATTGCCTCTATTGAGAAGAAGCAATTGCGGATTCTAACCCCCAGAGTCACAAGCATCTGATGAAGATTGAACAGAAACCCTGCAGTTGCTGAGCCTGGTGAGAGGTTGAATTCTGCAGACCAGGACGATGCTTCCCCTGTTTGGGAACATCTGCATGATGGGCAAATGATGCATAAAACCTTCTTCTCCTATGGGAAGAAGGTTTGGCAGGACATTTCCTACCTACTGGGACAGAAGAAGGTGCAGAACAGCCCTTAGGAACAGGTATGTCAGTGGACAACTGAGTAACCTGACGTAAAGACCCCTTGTTGAAAAGATTGTCTCCAGTACAAGGAGTATGTCCCAGTCTTTGCTGTGCCCATTTGTCTAAGTCTGAAGCCTGAAGCCAGGCTCTACGTCGTGCCCCTATAGATATAGCAGAAATCCTGCTAGCAGACTCAAAAGAGTCTAGGGAAGCACGAGTAAGAAAGCAAGAGATACTCTGGAGATGCTTAAGCAGTGAAGAATAGTCTGCACTCTTGGACTCTGGAAGAGAAGGAGTCAAAAGATGTAATTGCTTTGTGACCTCCTCAAGAGACAGACTCATAAAAAATATATGAGAGAATTCTTGCAGAAAGCATAGATGTCTGGAAGGTTTGACGTCCAAAGGCATCTAGTGTCTTAGACTCACGACCTGGCGGATAAGAAGAGTGCTTTTTCTTACTCATTATCCGCCTCATTGCTGATTCCACTACTATGGAATGATGAGGAAGTTGAGTCTTTTGAAACCCTGGAGAGGGGGGCACCTGATATAAGAGATCAGTTGCTCTGGAAGGTGGGGGTACCCTTAAAAGTGTTTCCCACATTCCTAGAAGGAGATCCTGCAAGGAATGATGCAAAGGAAGCATTATGTTCTTTTTTGCTTTGGTAGAAAGAGAGTCTTGTGCAGGATCATGTCTTGGGATAGGAATGGCAAGAGATCTTGCTATATCCAGGAGGAAACTCTGAAAAGAGGGTTCCCCAAGAGAAATCTCCCTTGGACAGGTTAGATCTGAAGAACTAGCCTGAGCACCGACAGAGCTATCCAAATATATAGGAATAGAAGATCCTGCACAGTGCAGTGTGGAATGCTTAAGGGATGGTCGCCGGTACTGGCTGTCAGGAGCAGCGACCGTCATTACCACATTGTCCATGCCAGGTATCGACTCCAAGCTTGGCATAGAAGGGAGCGAACCTGTTGAAAAAAGCATGGCAGGAGTTGGCCACGATGCTACTGTGGATACCGGTACCGATGCCAATACCGGTACCGATGTCGGAGTCGAGCCCGACAGAGACATCGGAGCAGTCATCGGTGACAGTTCAATCGGTACCGAGGTAACCGGAAACCTCCGGCCGCTATCCTCGGTACCGAGCCACCGGTATCGATCGGTGTCGGTACCAAAGCGTATTGGTACCGAAGCTTCCAGAGTAGAGATCGATTCCAAACTCGGCATCGATAAGCGAAGCATGGAAGGCACCGACCGTAAGGGTAATGAGGACATCGGTACTGACTTCGGTACCGTGTCTGATACCGGTGAATGAAGGTCAACCAGTGGCAACTCAATCGGCCTCGGGGGAACCGAGAGTTGCGGATCCGAATCATCGGAACCGAGCCTTCGGTACCGCCGAGAGCCGGTACCAAGGCGAGTCGGTACCCAGTCCTCCAGACTGGAGATCGATTCCAGACTCGGCATCGAAGGAAGCAAGGCTATCGATGCACGTCTGGAGGGTAACGACGTCGGTGGTAGTTATCGGTGCTGGTACCGATAATGGAAAGTCAGTCTGGAGTGTATCCACCGGTCCCGAAGGCACCGAGGACGCCAGATGACCATCCCTGGTGAGGAGTGTTTCATCCAACACCAGTGCCGATGTCGGGGTATCGGTACCGCTCAAAGCGGATGCCACCACCGGACACGGCTCAGGTATGTTCTGTGAGGGGTGAACCCCAGGAACAACCTGAAACCCCTGAAAGGCTTTGGAGACCGAAGACTCCCGCCGGGGTTTTGAAGCCAGTAGGCCCTTGAGGGCAAGGCCGGAGCCGTCTACATGCTGTGCATGAGCCCTACCACTCGAGGGCTGGCTAGTCTTAACAGACTGTTTGTGGGTTACCTGATCCTGTGTAGAAGAAGAAGGGGACGGTGCACCGAAGTTGGAGGGAAACCGTGTATCGAGGGAACCTCGATATTGAAGACCTCTTCTCACCAAACTGTTGTCAGGACCCAAGCAGGTTAGACACCGACTTCGAGGGTCTAAAAATAAAGTTGTACCGCCACAGTTTGAACATTTTTTGGAGAAAGTGGCTGGCGGTTCCATGAAGGAAAAAGAAGAGGCCTAAAAGGCTTAAGACACTATGAAGAAAAAATATTCCTTGAAAAAGGAAGATTTTACAAGAAAAGAAAAGAAAACACCGGCGGTACCGGTGGCGTCGGGAAAGACAGCCGCGACAACAAGAAAACTAAAGAAATAAAACAAGAATTTTCTGCGGTGACAGGAGGACGTCCTGCTGGCTCCGTGGAAAACGAAAACTGAGGAGAGGCAGTTGGGAAAGGCGGGAAGGCAGCACGCAGGCGTGGTGGGATGCTTCCAAAAGCTCTTTGATTGGACGCTGGGAAGCGTTCCCGCGCAGATTCCGTCGGTACCGACGTACCCATATGTGAAGACTCATTCCTGCTTGTTCCTGGAGATCAATCATATCTAACCTCTCATTTAGTGCAATATATTCTAACTCTCCCAGCTTATTTTTTACACTTATAGCATTTGCATACAAGCATTTTAGGGGCTGAATGTTATTCGTATTAATCTGGTATTGGAATTTTTAAGCTCTGTCTGCTCTGTACTCAAGGGTATTTGCATTACATTTGTCTTTATTGGAACTTCTCTGTCGATATGCTCTAACTTCAATCTTTTGCAGGTATTCTTCAAGGATACATCGTTCCAAACCATGCACTCCTGGGCAACTGTCAGCTTTCCCCTATTATCTAGTTTAAAAGCTGCTCTCTCCTTTTTAAAGGTTAATGCAGCAGCCTGGTTCCATCCCAGTGAAGGTGGAGCCTATCCCTTTGGAAAAGCCCCTCCATTCCCCAGAATGTTCTCCAGTTCCTAACAAATACAAAACCCTCTTCCTTGCACCATCGTCTCATCCACACATTGAGACTTCGGAGCTCTGCCTGCCTTTTGAGTCCTGTGCGTAGAACAGAAAGCATTTCGGAGAATGCTACCCTGGAAGTTCTAGATTTCAATTTCCTACCTAAAAGCCTAATTTTGGCCTCCAGAACCTCCCTACCACACTTTCCTATGTCATTGGTACTAACATGTACCAAGACAGCAGACTCCTCCCCAGCACTATCTAAGACTTTGTCTAGGTGGCGAATGAGGTCCGCTACCTTCGCACCAGGCAGGCATGTTACCAGGTGATCCTCACGTCCACCAGCCACCCAGCTATCTACATGCCTAACGATCGAATCACCAAGTATAACGACTGTCCTAATTCTTCCCTCGTGGGCACAAGGCCCTGGAGAAACCTCCAAGGTGCGATATGGGTTTACAACACTTGGAGGACAGGTCCTAGCTATAGGATCATTTCCTGCCACACCAGGGTGATGCTCTCCAGTCACTTGACGTCTCTCCTCTATGGCAAAAGGGATGCTGTCAGACTGGAGCTGGGACTTCAGTACTATGTCCCTATAGGTCTCCTCTATGTACCTCTCTGTCTTCCTTATGTCCTCCGAGTCTGCTACTCTAGCCTCCAGAGATCGGACTCATTCCCTGAGAACAAAGAGCTCCTTGCACATAGTGCACAAGACCCCTCACCAACTGGGAGAAAATCATACATGTGACACTCAATGCAAAAGAGTGGAAAGTCTCCATCTCGCTGCTGGACTGCTGTCTCCATCTTAGTTTTAAGGTTGTGTTTATATATTTAAGCTGTTTACTTACTTAGGTTTGCTGGGGATACTTATACTAATAAAATTAAACCTAATACGTTTAATGGACTTTGTTCGCCTCAGGATTACTTAATCTCAGATCCTTAATGTATGCCTGATGAGGGTAAACAGCTGCACCTGAGAGTGAATACGGGCACCTCCTTCCTTTTAAGAGGTTTAAGAACCTATAAAGCTGCAATAATCCCAGGGGTGAATGGGAGTTGGGGAGGGAGAGGAAAGAAGACTTATTAAAAGTTGGCTGCTACACTGTACTCTGTCCTGTGCTTCTAAGGTAATCTGCGTTGATTCACACAGCCCTTGCTTTGATAGAGGGAGTCTTTCAAAATGCCCCCTTGATCTATCCCTTGGCTTTAACGCCTATTTAAAACAATTTCATAGGTCTCTTGCCCCCTATCTAGACCTTTATAAAGGTCTCTAGAAAGAATTTATTGCTCAAAGAATACTTACCCTGTTTTTCCTGATATGCTAATTTATACTCGGATCTGATTTAAATTAAAACTCTTTGCTGATACTAGGTCCTGACTGAGTATTAAATTTAAACTGAAAGCTCTCTGCTGGGTTTTAAATTTAAACTGAAAGCTACCTGTTGAGTTTTGAATGTAAACTAAAAGATCTTTGCTGATACTAGGCCCCAGGCATTGTTGGTGATGCCTGGCTAGAGATGGCGAAGCAAAGTCGACACCCTCCCCACCCCCCTGCCCTGGGTCTTGACCCAAAGAAGGGAGAGGGGTTACGTCCAGGGAGTCAAAAGGCCCCTCCGGGTTGCAGAGGGGCGCTGTCTGGGGCTTGGGGGCCTTAGACTTACAAGGGCCATGATCCTGGCCCTTGGCCTGTTGACCCTGTTCGGGAGCTTGGTAGCCCTGAAACTGCAGATAAGTTCTGTTATTCTTTTACTTCATTGGGTAGAAGAAGTTTTTCCACAAAGCCTTCCGCCAGGAAGGGTCAGCAGTCTTCTGAGAGAGCCTGGTTGTGGTCATATATTCAGACTCCAACTCTGCGGCCTTGTCCATCATGGGCTTGCAAAAGAGGTTGTCCCCTCGGCATGGGACATCAACAAACATGTCCTGAACCCATTGCTCTAGGTCAGAGGACTGTAGCCATGCCAAGCGGCAGGCACCAATGCCACAGCAGCTACCCAAGCCACAGACTCAAAGATGTCATAGGCCGCTCGAGTCAAACTTGGAGCAATCCTTGACCAAGAAGGCCAGGGTCCAGAACCACCCCCGAGGTTCGTCAGTCCAGCTGAGAACCCGGCAAGCTTCTTTGCCAGGTCCCTCAGGTACATGCTCATGTACAACTGGTAAGCCTGAATGCAGGCCACGAGCATCGAACCCTGGTAGCACTTCCTACCAAACCACCCATGGTGCAGGCCTCCCTGCATGGGGGCACCGAGGAGTGCATCTTCTGGCTTTTGATCCGATGCATGGCCAACTCTACCATCATGGAGTTGTGTGGCAGCTGTGGCTTTTCAAACCCAGGGCCCTTGTGGACTCGATATTGGGATCAAGTTGCTTGCTCACAATAGGCATTGTCACCAGGACTCCCCATATTCTGAAGAGCAAGCGTTCTAGTATGGGTGGGACAGGCACGGTCAGTGCCTCTCTCAGAATGGTGTCATACTGGAGAATTTCAAGGTTCTCTGCAAAAAGCTTGTCCTCCAGCTCAGCCACAAAGTACAGGGCTTTGGACATCTACTGCACAAAGTCGAGGAACACAAGATTCTCGGGTGGGGACCACCTCCGCTCTTGTGGCGGGGAGGGATCTGACGGGATATCCCTATGCAGCCGGGTATCGGGCGACTCGTCGCTGGTCTCCCACTCCGAGTCTGAGTCAAAGAGCGTCTCGAGGGAGACAGAGGAGACAGACATCCCGACATGGAGACACTTGGGGGCAAGACACGAGGCCTCCTGGGTGAAGAGGAGCACTGTGGCTCGGCTCAGAGTGCATGCTTCTCAAACACCAGCTTGACATCCTCTGGGGAAGACCTCGAGGAGGGCGGCACAGATGTCGGTATAGGCATCCCGGAGATAGTTGGTATCAGACTGCACTATGAGTCCAGGAAGGAAGCACAAGCTGCACTCCAGGGCCACCATCTTGACCTTGAGGCCAGGTGGCATCGCAGCCACCAGTTCGGGCACTGTTTGAATTGGGCCCGGAGCCAGCTCCCCCCGATGGGGAATCACCAATGGTGTTGGATGCGTCCTCCCACCGGGGTATCTTCAGGGGCCATTCCTGGCTATCGTCCTTAGCCTCATGCCAAGGGCTTCGGTGCCAGTGGACTTACCCCCATCTCTGGCATCAAACCTCAACACCGACTCAGGCGGAGTCCGTATCTTATGGGAGTAGTCCTCCGAGGACCATCCCTGATTCGAGGTTCGGTGACCCACAGGGCTCGGAATGAACTTGGCTGTGCGACAACGATTTATCGGACGCAGGCCTCCAAGGGCAGCGATTACATGCTCAATGCTGGGGCAGAAACAGAGGACTTCTGGCTAAAGATCGATTCCCACTGCTTTTCACAATTCTTCCGACTCTTGCTCAACATCTGCAGGCAGAGTGGGCAGGTGGAGTCATCGTGATCAGCACCGAGGCATTGAAGGCAGCAGATATGGCAGTTCATGATGGACATGGTGCGGATATACTTGCCACACTTCTTGAAGCTAATGACCGTAGACATAGTGGGGAAGACGGCTTCCATGAGGTCAAACTCAAATATCCCGGTCAGTGTGGGCGCGAGGAGAAACCAGCACACTGAGAAAAATAAGACAGCACCCTTGGGCAGGAAGGTGACCATGCATGCATGGTGTAACTTCCAAAGTCTTTCTTTGAAAGCTGAGGAGTGATTACCGTGTGGGCTTCATCAGTGCCGTCACCCATATGTGGGAACAGACTTCCTGCTTGTTCCAGGAGAAAAAAAAATTGTGGGCAGACCTGGGCCATCTATTTATGTGCATTTGTCACATCTGTACATGTGTGCTCTGCTTAGGGCTAGCCCAAGCATCCTGCTGCCCTAGGCAGGCCCCCCCCCCCATGGCAGGGGGGAGGAATAGCTTAGTGGTTGGGGCAAGTTATCTCAGGCCGGAAGGCCAGGGGTTCAAATCCAGCTAGAGGACAGCAACCTTGGGTTTGAAGGACTGGGGTTTCTAGTCCTACAGATGCTCCTTGTGGCCTTGGGCAAGCCACTTAACCCGCCATTGCCTCAGGTACAAAAACAGATTGTGAGCACTTTGGGGACAAGGGAATATATAGCGTGGTTACTCACTTGTAACAGGTGTTCTCCGGGGACAGCATATGGGTGATATCAACGCCAACGGAACCCATGCGGAGCAAATCCCCAGCTTTCAAAGAAAGCCTTTGGGAATTGCTACTACGCATGCATGGTCCCCTTCCCGCCCAAGGGTGCCATCTTACTTAGTCAAATGACATAGCTAAAAAGACGGCAAAACAAAGGAAAATAATTGGACTGCAACTCCAAGGGGAGGAGGGAGGGTTGTGAGGATTGATTCCTGCTGTTCCCGGAGAACACCTGTTACAGGTGAATAACTACGCTTTCTCTGGGAACAAGCAGGAAGTCAGTCCTCACATATGGGACTCCCCAGCTACAGGCTACCCTAAACCTATAGCCAAAAAAGGCTCCCTCATCGAGAGCCATAAGCAGCCACAATGAAAACCCTGACCAGGGAAGTAGCACTCCGGTAGCCTGAACACAGAAGGGTCAGAGGGTAGGAGTTGCCTAGATCCCGAAAAGGTTATGGGGTACAGCCTAGCCAAAGGCACTGTCCCGTCGAGACTCCCTATCCAGGCAGTAATGAGCTGTGAAGGTATGACCAAAGATCAGGTGGCGGGCTCGGCAGATGTCTGACAGAGGAACAGAGCACAGGTGGGCCACTGATGCCGCCATGGCCCTGACCCTATGAGCCGTAACACGGTCTTCCAACAGAAGCCTCGCTTCCTCATAAGCCCAGGCAATACAGTTTGCCACCCATGTGGACAGCATATACTTGGCCACCGCCTCCCCCAGCTTACTGGGGTCGTAGGAAACAAAAAGCTGAGACACTTTCCGGTGTCCTTGAGTACGTTGAATGTAGAAGGACAGAGTTCTCTTACAGTCCAAGGTATGGAGGACCGCCTCTGCCCAACTGGCATGCGGCCTGGGAAAGAAGGCAGAAAGAACCACCTCCTGATTGAGGTAGAATGAGGAGACCACCTTCAGAAGGAACTTGGGGTGCGTTGTAGAACTTGGTATAAGGCCTCTCCGCCATGAGGACCTGGAGTTGCGATCACTTCTGCCTGGAGGGCGAGTGAACAAGAAAACCACCTTCCAGGAGAGATAACAGAGGTGCCACGTGGCCAGCAGTTAGAAGGGCGGCCGGGTGAGCTGCCCCAACACTACAATGTGATCCCATTTGGTTGCCAGGGGGCGGCCCGGGGGCTTCGACAGGAGTAGGCCCTTTAGAAACCAGGACACCACTGGATGAACTAAGAGGGGCTTTCCGTCCACGGGATAGTGGTTCGCTGCTAGGGCACTGAGATCCACTCCCTGTCCCGGAGAGGTGGAGAAGATATTGCAATACCACAACCACCGGGCAAGAGAAGGTCTACCCCTTGCCCAGTGCACCAAAGTGCAAATCTACGCCACTTGAAGGGGTACGCCCATCTGGTAGACGCTCTGCGCGAAGCCAGTAAGACATCCTCCATGTCCTTGGGCCACCATGGAGCTATCAGGATGACTGAGGCTGTCGTGAAAGATCTTGAACAGAGTCTTGGCGATCAGAGGTGTCGGGGGAAAAGCATACAGAAGATCCACTGACCATGAGAGTAGAAAGGCGTCGGCTGCCACCCTGGATGGGTGTGGCTGCCTTGAGCAGAAATGGGGCAAATGGTGATTGTCCGGGCTTGCAAATAGGTCCATCACCAGTTCCCCACAGGTCTGGAAAAACCTGTTGGCTACTACCCGGTCCAGCTGCCACTCGTGCGGCTGGAGCATCCTGCTGAGTCTGTCGGCCAGCCAGTTGTCCTGGTCAGGCAGGTATACCGCCTTGAGGAGAATTCCCTGCCGGACTGCATAAGAGCACAGATCTAGGGCTTTCTGAAAGAGGGTACGGGACCCCATGCACCCCTGTTTGTTCACAAAGAACATGGCAACCTGGTTGTCCATTTGCACTAGCGAGACGGACTGCAAGCAACTCCAACAGGTTGATCTGTTGGGCACTCTCGTCTGGGGACCAAACTCCCTGTGTGCGGTACCCCTGGCAATGGGCTCCCCAGCCTAGCAGGGAGGCACCTGTGGTGAGGACCCTCGAATGGTGAGGGGTCTGGAAGGGCATCCCCGCCTCCAGGTGATGGGGCGAGAGCCACCAGGTCAGGGACTGCACCAGATGCCTGGTCACTCTGATCCTGTCCTGGAGATGTCCCGTAGCCTGGGACCACTGGTCCCTGAGGCAGCACTGCGCAGTTTGCATGTGGAGGCGGGCATCTGGAGTGACATGGACCGTGGAGGCCATGTGCTCGAGGAGGCGCAGCAGATGCCTTGCTGGCACTGAGGAGCGGTGCTTTATGTCCTCGGCTAGGGCCATGAGCCTGCTTACCCTGTCTGCAAGCAGGAAGACCTTCGACTGAAGGGTGTTGATCCTTGCCCTAATGAATTCCAACTTTTGTGCTGAGCAAAGGCTGAACTTGGGGTAGTTGATAACAAACCCCAAGTGCTGCAGTATCTGGGTGGTGCGAATTGTGGCCTGCTGCACCTCGGGGGCCGAAGTGCCCCTGATGAGCCAGTCATCGAGATAGGGGAAGACAAAGATCCCCTGAAGCCTGAGGAAGGCGGCGTCCACCCCCAGGCACTTTGTGAACACCCTGGGGGCCGAGGCAAGGCCAAAAAGGAGCACCCTGTATTGGTAATGATTGCCCCCTACCACAAAGCATAGGTATTGCCTGTGGCTTGGGTAAATTAGGAAGTGTGTGTAGGCATCCTTTAAGTCCAACGAGCACAGCCAGTCTCCCTGGCGGAGGTAAAGCAGCAATATTCCAAGGGAGAGCATCTTGAACTTCTCCCTCGCCAGGAATTTGTTGAGGTTGCGCAGGTCGAGGATGGGCCTTAGGCCCCCTGTCCTCTTTGGCACAAGAAAGTACCTGGAGTAGAACCCCTTGCCCTTGAGGTGGTGGGGCACCGGTTCCACTGCATGATCCTCGAGAAGACCTGCCAACTCCTTCAGAAGAAGGTCCTGGTGAAGGGGAGAACTGATAGGCTCTCCTGGGAAGTAGTGTGGAGGCACTTGGGCTGGATGGACGAAGTATCCCTCCCTGACCACTTGTATGCCCACAGGTGGGGAACCATCACCACCGATTCATGACATTGCAAGGCGAGCCAACCTCCCGTGGGCTGCCCAACTCCGGTTGGGAGAGGGGCCATGCTGCAGGAGTCAAAAACCCCCACCAGGCTGGGCTGGAGCCGAAGCCTGGGGGCCTTCTGCTTACGCGGGCCATGCCTCTGTCCCTTGGCCTGCTGCCCCTGTTGGGGAGCTGGGGAGGACTGGTAAGGGGGGCAGTTTTGGTAAGCAGTGGACTTCCTCGGGTAAAAGGGATTTTTATCGGAGCCCTTCTTACGGGAAGGGGCAGAGATCTTCTTAGAGAGCCGTGTCCTCGTCATGAACTCGGTCTCCAGCTCGGCGGCCTTGTCGGTCATGGGTGTGCCGAAGACGCTCTCCCCTTGACATGGGACATCGACCAACTTGTCCTGAACCCATTGCTCGAGGTCGGACAACTGCAGCCAAGCTTGGCGGTGTGCACCGATGCCCGCCACGGCTACCTGTGCCGCCGACTCAAACCCGTCATAGACCGCCCGAGACATGAACTTGGAGCATTCACGGAGAGCTTTGGACAGGCCCTTGAAGCGCTGCAAAGGCTCCTCGGAGAGACAAGCCGAGAACCCGGCGATTTCCTTCGCCAGGTCTCTCAGGTACATGCCCATGTACAGCTGTTATGCCTGGATCTGACAATCCAGCATTGCGCCCTGGAAATACTTCCTGCCAAGGGCATCCAAGGTGCGAGCCTCTCTACCGGGGGGCACCGAGGAGTGCGTCTTCTGACTCTTCAGTAGACGCATGGCCGACTCCACAACCATGGAGTTGTGCGGCAGTTGTGATTTTTGGAATCCAGGGCTCCGGCAGACTTGATGCATCGAATCGAGCCGCTTGTTTATTACCGGCGGTGTCGCCGGCATCTCCCACATGCAGAGCATAAGTCGTTCCAGGAAAGGAGGAATGGGCACCATGAGGGCTTCTCGTACTGGAGGATCTCGAGCTCGTCGACTCAAGGATCCTCCTCGGACTCCATTGGGAAAGCCAAAGCCTTGGACATATCCCGCATGAAGTCCAAAAACTCATATCCTCCGATGGGGACCTTCTCCGAGGTTCAGGTACTGAGGAATCAGAGGGGACATCCCAATGATGCCAAGTGTCTGGGGACTCTTCGTCTTCCCAAGCGGAGGCCTCCGAGGAAGACTCGTGAAGCTCCTCGGGCATCGAGGGTCCCGGCGCCATCCGCCCCAATGCCTGCAGGCCAAGGATAGACTGTTGGCTGTCTGATGCAGGAGTCCTGGTACAGAAGCAAGGGAACTTGGCATTCTGAGGACTTGAGAAAAGGTCTATCTCTGGAGTCCTCCAGATCTGAAAAACGTAGTAGACTGTGTCTACATGAAGAGACTGTGCTTGCTCGGGAGATACACTGCTTGGAGGTGAATGTGATGATGTATGGCAAAGGATCAGAGATGTAGAGCCTCGCTGCAGAGGGTCCAAGACCCTATTCTGGCCTGCTTGTTCACATAGAATATGGCCACTTGATTGTTGGTTTGGACTAGGACTCTGCAGCAACGAAGATAGTCCTGGAATGCTTTGAGAGCACTGAGAATGGCTCTGAGCTCCAGCAGTTATGTGGTGTTGTGACTCCTGCTGAGACCAGAGGCCTTGAGTGGAGACAGATCCCAGATGGGCTCCCCAGCCCAGTTTGGATGCATCCATTGTCAGGGTACATTGATGTGTAGGCATCTGAAAAGGTGACCCTACAAGGAGATTTCTTGGGAAACACCACCACTGGAGAGACGAGACCAGAAAGGTAGAGACTTATCTTGTCCCTTAGGCAACCTGAGGCTTGAGACCACTGGGATGCAAGTGTCCATTGGGTTGTGCACATGTGTAGACAAGCATATCGAACTACATGCACCGTTGATGCCATATGGCCCAGACACTGTAGCATTTCTCGAGCAGTAAGATAGTTCTTGAGATACCAACTGATTGAGACGAGCACAGCAGAGTTGGGGCAGAAATGCCCTTAACTGTTGAGTATTTAAGAGGGCCCCTATGAACTCTAGAGTTTGAGAGGGGACGAGTTGGGACTTTGGAAGATTTATGACAAATTCCAAGTGTTGTAACACCTGCATGGTGCATGAAAGGGACAGACTGGCCTCTTGAGAGGTGCTTGGTCTTATGAGCCAGTCGTCTAAGTAAGGGAAGACAAATATCCCTAGAGTCCTTAGAAATGCGGCTACTATTGCCATGCATTTTGTGAAGACTCTTGGGGAAGAGGTGAGGCTGAAAGGTAGGACTCTGTATTGATAGTGTCTTCCCTGATACATGAAGTGCAGGAATTTTCTGTGTTCTGGATGGATAAGAATATGAGTGTATGCTTCCTTTAGATCTAGAGAACAGAGCCATTCCTGACTCTGGAGATAGGGGAGAAGGGTCCCCAGGGAGACCATCTTGAACTTCTCCCATAGGAGATGCTTGTTTAGGTCCCTGAGGTCCAGAATGGACCTGAATCCCCCTGTTTTCTTTGGAATAAGAAAGTAGGGAGAATAGAAGCCCATTCCCTGCTGGAATGTTGAAATCTCCTCTATTGCGCCCTGCAGTAGAAGGGAGATGATCTCTTGTAGTAATAGAGCAGTGAGAGGAGGCTGAGAATGGAACTCTCTTGGTGAAGCCGGAGGGGGTAGGCTTCGCAGATGAAGTCTGTATCCCTCCCGTACTATTGTTAAAGTCTACTGCTCCGAGGTGATGAGATGCCATCTGTTGGCATACTGGCAGAGTCTGCCGGGAACGTTGATACGGTTGGGATTCTTTAGAGGCAGGACAGTTATGTTCTCTAGAAAGGAGTCAAAAACCCGGAGCAGCCTGAGCCTGCTGAGGTGGCTGGAACTTGGGAGTCTGAGCCTTCTTTTGATGTTTTGGAGGTTGTTGTCCCTTCTGAGAAGCATGATGCTGACATTGAACAGCAGGGGTTTTCTTTGCTGCTGCCTTCTTCTTAGCTGGGTTGGCAGTAGGTGTAGAGAGCCTATTCAGGGTAGTGTTTTCAGACTCCAACTGAGAGGCCTTGTCTTGCCATTCCTTGCCAAAAAGATTTTTGCCGGTGAAAGGGATATTACTCAGTTTATCTTGAACCCAATGTTCAAGATTCGATACTTGGAGCCAAGCAATCCTGCATGCACCGAAGCAGTTGTAATTCTGCTGATGCACTCAAAGCAATCAAAAGTTTCTCTATTAACAAATTTTGAGACATTCTGAGCATGCTTTACAAGGGTGAGATAATCTGCCCTCTTGTCATCGGGGAGAAGAGGAGCCATTAACTCCAAATCCTTAGCCACCTCTTTGAGGAACATACCCATATAGAGTATGTAGGAACTGATTCTGGCTGATAGCATGGAGGCCTGAAAGCAACGTCGACCAAAAGCATCGAGGGTTCTCGATTCCCTACCCGGAGGAATGTGTTTTCACACTCTTGATTCGACTCATTGCCAATTTCACTACCATGGAATTCTGCAGCAATTGTGTCTTTTGAAAACCAGGACACTCCGGTACCCGGTTCATGGTATCGAGCCGGCGGGTATGGGGAGAAATAGTAAGAGGTCTCTCCCACATACGAAGCATGAGATCGTGAAGTATCCCATGGATAGGAATCGTAACCAATTCTTTTGGAGCCATTGGGTATTGAAAATTTCCAATTCTTCGACCCTAGGCTCTTTATTTGCGATGTTGCTAGGGGCCTGTCTATAACAGTAACATCGGAGAAAGTCTTGGAAAGACATGTCCTCTGTTGGGGACATGCGATGTTATGGAGACTGAGACGGGTCTTCCGGGAGAGTTTGCATGTCTTGAGTATCGGCCAATTCATTGTCCGACGAATCAGAATCCGATGACTCAAAAGTATCATCGGGCAGGGTGTTCCTGGCTCCATACGAACTCTGTACTTATTTATTTATTTATTGTTTTTTATATACCGCGCTCTTTAAAATCAGTACGGTTCACAGGTAACATTTGAACATCTCAATAAAAACTGATATGCTTTTACATTGAACAGGGGGTACAACTTGGATTTCAACTAGGGTAACTATTTACAACATTTACAATTCTGTACATTGTGACCATAGTTTGCCACCTGGCTTATTGTTTAGCTGGATGTGATGTGGCTGGTATTAGGTAGTGAGTAGTGTAATAGGAAGAGATGATGTTTTAGGACTTTTCTGAATTGGTTAATGTCGGTGATTGTTCGTATGGAAGATGGAAGCGCATTTCAGCATGTGGGGGCATAGAATTTGAAAGCTCTTCTCTTTGTTGCCTGGTCGAAGCTGGTACCTGGAATACAAAACTTTAATGACTTGATATGTCTGAACTTGGGACATAATCAGATTGACCACAGGCATTGTTGCAGGATGTCTGAGTCAGAATAAATTGCCTGAACTGTCTTCACAATCACTGAGGCAGAAAGGAGGTTTCGGCTGGCCCGGAGGGAAGAATACATCATCTATGCAGAGATTAGCTGACTTGGTGTTCTCCAGAAGATCCTCCTTTCGAAAGTTGTCTCTACCCCTCTGCACAGTGACTTTGAGTCTACCCTCCATGGTGCAGTGCAAAGGATCTTCCAAGATGGCACAAATCTCTGAAGCTTCCAAACCGAAGTGTAATTCCAGACTAGATGGCAAGACAACCTTGAAGGTTGCAAATAAAGCATTAGAGGAATGCAGACAGACACTTTACTCAGGGCACCGTCTCTAAGCCCAGACCTGTGCAGCTGTCTGTGCTATTAAAGAGCACCTAAAGATAAGCATCTTTTTATTAAATAGTGTTTTGAAGATTTCATTTTTGGGAACATTTGATACAAACAGAAGAAAGTTACATGCCAGAAAGGTCATTGATGCTATTAGGCGCCATTTTTGGTATCTATGATATTGTTTGATTGAGCGCCATTCAGTCTGAGACATTCTGGCATTGTGAATATGAAAAATATTTCCACATGAAATACAATCACCACGTTGAATGAATGTTATTATAGAGCAATTAGCATTAAGTGGTATATCATACATTTTGCTCTGATAAGACCACAGAAAGTACTGTGCTATTAAAGAGGCAATGTCCTCACAATAGCACTGACCTTTATCTTATCTTGCATGAGCAGTACAGACATCACATCTGCCTCTTGGTGCAGATAAAGCAGCGCTCTGGAAAGGTGCCATGGCTCTGATCGGTTCCTCTAATGGGGAAGAGGAAAGCTAGGATGGGCAAGAAGCCCTACTCTGCCCCCGCAGCTTCCTCTCTATTACCTGCGTCTTCAGGACCTTTGGATTCTTTTGTGCTCGTCCGACAGAGGTGAAGAGTGCTCTCGCGAGAGGGCTGGCTCTTGGGCACGGATCAACTGCTGTTGGAGCTGTTCCAAGTCATTGTCTTAGCAACGAGCTACAAGGGGGAACTGAGAGTCGGCTGTGGAGTCAGCTGCTGGTGGTTCGATGGCGATGGATCCAATGAGTTTAGAAGAGGGGGCTTGAGCAGCGGGAGTTCCGATGACGTTTACAATTGCTTGCCCTGCAGTTTTCAAACTGGACTCTATCTGGTCTGCCATCGTGAAGCTTGGTGAAACTTTTGTATCTCAGTTTTCTGCTATCTCCACTCAAGTTCAAGGTAACTCATTGGCAATTCAAAAGCATGCAGAAGAGATTTCTTCTTTACAGACTGTTTCAACTACACTACAGTCTAAGGTGACTGCTGGAAAATCATATGGATTCGTCTGTTAAGGACTTTTTAAATATGAAGTTTAGATTGGAAATGTTAGAAAATTCTTCTAGACAATTAAATCTTCGTCTGGTAAATTTTCCTAAGTCCTCCCATATAAATGCTAAGGAAATGTTTAAGATAGCACAGTTACTTACCTGTAACAGGTGATCTCTGGGAACAGCAGGAATAAGTCTTCACATATGGGTACGTCGGTACCGACGGAGCCTGCGCGGGAACGCTCCCCAGCTTCCCAAAAAGGAAAGCTTTTGGGAGCATCCCACAGCGCCTGCGCGCTGCCTTCCCGACTTTCCTAACCGCCTCTCCCCAGTTCGAGTTTTAAAGCTGAGACAAAGAGAGAGAGGAAAGAAAAAAAATAGAGAGATACAACTCCTAGGGGAGGTGGGTGGGTTGTGAAGACTTATTCCTGCTGTTCCCAGAGATCACCTGTTACAGGTAAGTAACTGTGCTATCTCCAGGAACAAGCAGGAATGAGTCTTCACATATGGGGACTCCCTAGCTAGAGATGCCTGGGAGATCCCCAAGGTTATGAGACCCTGTGAAGGGCTCTATCATCTCCTATGGATCTCAGGCATCCATTCAGGGAAGGAGGGCAGAAGTTGGTTAAGCATGGAACAGGTGTTTGAGAACAGCCTGACCAAACAAGGCATCCCGGCGGGAGTCCTTGTCCAAACAGTAATGGGCTGTGAAGGTATGAACCGAGGCCCAGGTGGCCGCTCGACAGATCTGGTCGATGGACACAGAATTTAGATGAGCCATAGAGGTGGCCATGGCTCTCACATTATGAGCTGTGACATGGCCTTCCAGAGAAAGGTTCTTACTCTGGTAGGCGAAAGAAATACACTGAGCAATCCAATTGGACAGTGTCCTCTTAGAGACTGGAAGTCCCAAATGAGAGGGATTAAAGGCAACAAAGAGTTGAGAAGACTTTCTATGTTGCTGTGTCCTTTGTAAGTAAAAGGCAAGAGCTCTCTTACAATCCAGGGTATGAAGATTCCTCTCTGCACTTGATGCATGAGGACCTGGAAAAAAGACAGGTAAATACACCTCTTGATTAAGATGAAAAGGTGAAACCACTTTAGGCATAAAGTGTGGATTGGTCCTAAGGACTACCTTATGATAGAACCTTGTATAAGGTGGATTAGCCACTAAGGCCTGCAGTTCACTGATGCGGCGAGCTGAGGTGACTGCAATGAGGAAAATAACCTTCCAGGAAAGAAATTTCAAGGAGGTGGTGGCTAAGGGTTCAAAAGGTGGCTTCATAAGCTGACCAAGAACCAGATTTAAGTCCCATGCCACCGGAGGAGGCCTAATGGGAGGTTTAGTTAAAGTTAGGCCTCTCATGAATCTTGCAATAAGAGGATGAGAGGAAAAAGGCTGTCCATTAATAGGCTTAAGGGATGCTGCAATAGCACTCAAATGGACCCTTACTGAATTCGTCTTAAGGCCTGCATTGGAGAGATGCAGGAGATATTCCAATAGAGAATTCAAAAGGTAGTGCTAGAGGGTCAAGACCCTTCTCAGCACACCAAATGGAAAACCTTTTCCATTTAAAAGCATAGGAACGTCTAGTAGGTGGTTTTCTGGAAGCATGGAGGATATCCTTCACCTGCTGAGAAAGATTCCAATCTTGAAGGTCTAGGCCTTCAGCAACCAAGCTCTGAGGTGAAGGGACTTGGGGTTTGGGTGCCACAAAGTTCCCTCCTCCTGGGACAGAAGGTCTGGAGCAGCTCCCAAGTCTAGGGAGGGAGCTTGAGAGAGATGCAGAAGTAGAGGATACCACACTTGGCGTGGCCAGCGTGGAGCTATGAGGATCATGGATCCTTGATCCCTCTGGAGCTTGAACAGAGTCTTGGGAATTAAAGGAATGGGTGGAAAGGCATACAGGAAGTCTTGACCCCAGTGAAGGAGGAAGGCATCCTTGGCCTGAACTCCCTGACACGGAATTCTGGAACAGAACCGGGGAAGTTTGGCATTGCACGGACTTGCAAAGAGGTCTATGTCCGGGGTTCCCCACTCTTGAAAGATTCTGAGTACTTGGTCCATGTGCAGGGACCATTCGTGTGGAAGCAGAACTCAACTGAGTCTGTCTACCCAAGAGTTTTGGATTCCTGGGAGGTATACGGCCAGGAGATGGATTTGATGCTCTCTGGCGAAGGCCCACAATCTTAAAGCTTCGTTGCAAAGTGACAGAGAGCCAGTTCCTCCTTGCTTGTTTATGTAAAACATGGCTACCTGATTGTCCGTATGAATGAGGACTGTCTTGTAGATGGAGCAGGGTATGGAAGACCTTGAGAGCTAGAAAAACCGCTCGGAGCTCCATGTGGTTGATATGTAGAGAGGTCTCCTGTGGAGACCAAGTGCCCTGAGTGGAGAGGTCTTGTAGAGGAGCTCCCCAACCTGTTTGGGAGGCATCTGTTGTGAGGGTTGCCTGGGGCAACAACTGTTGGAAGGGGGACCCCAGCAACAGATTTTGGGTGGACATCCACCACTGGAGAGACCAAAATAGGCGTTTGGAGGTTGCTATTTGGTCTGAGAGAGCTCCTGATGCTTGAGTCCACTGGGTGGACAAAGTCCATTGAGCTGCTCTCATGTGAAGACGAGCATAGGGTACCACATGCACTGTGGATGCCATGTGGCCAAGCAGTTGTAGCATCTCCCGGGCAGTTAAATGACTCTTTGACTGAATCTGGGAGGCTAACTGCACTAGGCGTAGGCAACGGGCCTGAGGAAGATAGGCCCTTGCAGTGGTAGTATCCAGCCAGGCCCCTATGAACTCTAGGGACTGAGTAGGGGTGAGCTGGGACTTTGGGAGGTTTACCACAAGTCCCAGATACTGCAGAATGTGCCTTGTGCGGTCCAGGGAAGTCTGGGCCTCTGACTGAGATGGAGCTCAGATGAGCCAGTCGTCCAGGTATGGGAATACAAATATTCCCAGAATGCGTAGAAATGCAGCTACTACTGCCATGCATTTGGTGAACACTCTTGGAGCAGAGGCCAGACCGAAAGGAAGCACCCTGTATTGGTAATGCTTTCCTTGGAAAAGAAAACGGAGGAACCTTCTGTGAGATGGATGGATGAGGACATGTGTGTATGCATCCTTGAGATCTAGAGCACAAAGCCAATCCTGACTCTGAAGGTATGGAAGGAGAGTGCCCAGAGAAAGCATCTTGAATTTATCCTTGCATAGAAATTTGTTCAATTCTCTGAGATCTAATATAGGTCTGTAGCCCCCTGTTTTCTTTGGGATCAGAAAGTAGGGGGAGTAAAACCCTGACCCTTGTTGAAGAAGAGGTACTTCTTCTATTGCCCCTTGGGCAAGAAGGGCAGCCACCTCCTGACCTAGAAGGTCGAGGAGAGATGTTGGAGAATTGAAATGTCTCACCATGGTGTGAGCAGGAAGGTTTGAGAAATGAAGCTTGTAGCCCCTCCCTTATGATGGAGAGGGTCCACTGCTCTGCTGTAATTTGCTCCCATCTGAGAGCAAAATGAGCTAACCTTCCTGGAATGGTGAGAAGCTCTGGCTATTTCAGAGCCAGAAAGGCTAAGTTCTCTAGCATCAAGTCAAAAACCCTGAGGAGGCTGGGTCTGCTGAGTTGCAGCAGCCCCTGTAGGCTTAGGCCTGGCCTGTTTAGGTTGCTGACGCTTAGTAGCAAAACGACCCGTAGATGATTGTTGGCCAGAAGCAGGATGGAATCTGCCTTTCTTGAAAAAAGACTTCTTGAAAGGTTTTTTCTTGGCAGGAATGGAGGTTGACTTTGAAAGTCTATCCAAAGCAGAATTTTCTGCATCCATTTGAGTGGCTTTTATTTGCCAATCTTTGCCAAACAAGTTTTCTCCTGTACAGGGAAGATTTCCCAAGCCATCCTGGACCCAAGATTCTAGATCAGAAGCTTGGAGCCAAGCAATTCTGCGTGCAGCTATGGCAATGGCCGAAGCCCTGCTGGCACCCTCAAAGGAGTCAAAAGCTGCACGGTTGGAAAACTTTGAAATATCTTGAGTATGCTTAAGCCAAATAAGAAAATCTTCCCTTTTATCCTCTGGAAGAAAAGGGAGGAAAGTGTGCAGCTTATCTGCAACTTCTTTCAGAAACATACCCATATAAAGACTATAGGAGTTGATTCTGGCAATGAGCATACTGGCTTGGAAGAATTTTCTACCAAAAGCATCCAAGGTCCTGCATTCTCTTCCTGGAGGAGCAAAGGAGTGTCTTTTTGCACTCTTTATCTTTTTCATAGCTGACTCCACCACAATAGAATGGTGAGGAAGCTGTGTTTTATGAAACCCAGGATAAGGAGGGACACGGTACATAGTGTCCAATCTACGAGAATGAGGAGAGATAGTGAGAGGAGTCTCCCATAAGTCAATCATGTGATCATAAAGAATCTCATGAATTGGCAAGATGACTGCCTCCTTAGGAGCCTTAGAATAACCTAAAATATCAATTTTTTTAGCTCTAGGCTCTGATTCAGAGGTTAATGAAATAGAAAGTCCTTTAGCCACTTCTCTTATGAAGTCTTGAAAGGACAAGTCCTCTGGAGGAGACATTCTTCTTTTTGGAGAAGAAGGCTCTTCAGGAAGAGCTATAGATACTTCAGCAGACTCCTCCGATGCATCAGAGTCTTCGGAGGAATCAAAGTATCGACTGTCAGGGTGCTCTCCCAAAGCTCGGTACGCGTATCGAGCGGTATCGACATCGGGCGTCATCGGAACCGGTTTGGTACCGATGGGCATCCCTGGACAGGGAACCGCTGCAGTCGGCATCCTGGTCGATGTCGATGCAGTCGGTACTGGTACCAACACTGGTGCCGGTACCGGAGCCGATACCGACAACGGAGTTTGTTGTGGTATCAGCGGCGTCGCAGCTTGAATGAAGGCCGTGATAGCCTGCTGCATGGATAGAACATTCTGATCCATCGACACCATGAATGCCTGGAATTCGGTTCCGGAAGGTTGCGCCGGTACCCCAGAGCATTCTAACAGGTGATCGGTTGAGGCCGTGCCATCGATGTCAACCTGTAACCCCATAGGAGGAGCTTTGGAAGCCGGAGCTTCCCGCTGGGGTTGTTTTGCCGGTGCGGAATCCTCGAGGGCAAGCCCGGAGGCATCTCGATGCTTGGAAGGAGATCTACCCTTCGAGGACCGGCTGGATTTATGTTTGGTTACCTGAGATCCATGGGAGGAAGTAGAGGCCCTGGAAGACGTTGATGCCACTGAAGCTGCATCAGAGGGAAACAGCACATGAAGCTTAGCTGCTTGGTTCTGTAAACCTCGTTTAGACATCAAGGAGCAGGACGGACAATCCAAAATGGAGTGGTCAGGACCCAAACATTTAAGACACCATTCATGGGTGTCGGTGACAGAAATAGTACCGCTGCACTTAGTGCATTTTTTAAACCCGGAGGCTGGTTTTTCCATGAGGAAAATTTCTCGTGAGGCCTAAGGCCCAAAGAGGAAAAACACACTAAGTGAGGGAAAAATATGTTCTTTTTTTTTTAAGAAAAGAAAGAAAGACCGGCGGTACCAGTCCGACGTCGGGGAAGGCAGACGCGCGACCAAAGAAATAAAATAAAACAAAGAACTTCTTCAGCGGTGACAGGAACACGACCTGCTGGCTCCGCGGAAAAGAAGAACTGGGGAGAGGCGGTTAGGAAAGGCGGGAAGGCAGCGCGCAGGCACTGTGGGATGCTCCCAAAAGCTTTCCTTTTTGGGAAGCTGGGGAGCGTTCCCACGCAGGCTCCGTCGGTACCGACGTACCCATATGTGAAGACTCATTCCTGCTTGTTCCTGGAGATGTACCTAACAGAAGTAATGGGTGACCCTGGGGAATCCCACCCTCCTTTGACCAAGATTTATTATTTACCTATGGGAAAAAAGGTTTTGAATGGTGGGGCGATACCTGGGGTTCCTCAAGCGGATGCATTAAATGTGTCAGCTATTTTGGAATCCTCTGATATAGAAGCTATCGTTCTAGCTACGTTGCTTGTAACATTTGTACTTGTTATCGATAAAGAGTGTTTTTTCAGGATGTTTTTCCACAAAAGGGCTGCCTTGTTTAAGGATTTGGCAGTCCAGGTTTTTCCTGATTTATCTAAAGAGACACAACGTAGAAGAAAGGAATTTCTTTTGCTCCGCCCGGGGGTTCAGCAGCTGGGGGGGGCTCTTTTTTTTCCTTAAATTTCCATGCAAGTGCATGGTTAAATTTCAATCGAATGTCTATTTTTTTTTTTTAGCCTTCCCAGCTGCTGGCCTTTCTGAACTCACATAGACCCATCGGGTCGGAGGCTTTTACTTCCTCTACCACATAATTATGCTGTTTGTTAGGGATCTGTTTGTTTTCTTATTAGTAATGGTTTAGTTTGTTTCCTTTCCCCCTCTCATTTTGTAGGCGGGAGTTGGGAGCAGGGTATGGGGTTTTTGTCTGTGACAGAAACCATGTATTTCTTCTGTTTGTTGTTTTTTCCTGTGGATTTTTGAATCAGTCCTGTTCTCTTATTTCTGTACAAGTGTTTCTACTTGGAATATTGTAAAATGATAAATATAAAATTAAAAAAGCAGCACTCTACACTAGTGCAAAAATTACTATACATTGTTTACACAGCACAGATGTCTTGCTCCGTGACTTGTGGGACAGACATCTGTTCAATGGCCAACAGTTTGGCCTCCACTGATATCCATGCCAGTTCTTGTCACAATAACTGGTGAATCTTCTCCATTTGTTTTGTTGCCTCTGCTAGCGCAATCACATTTGTCTCTTCAGAAGATATTTTGTCAAGAGGTACCGTTAAGCCTTGCAGTAACAGACTGTAATATCATCTCAGTCCATTGATGCAGGGAGACATGTGTTCATCTCTGGATCTCTGCTGTCTACCTCACTCTGAACTACTGTGCTCAGAACTCTTTTAAAGCAGCCTAGAGGATTATGCAGATCCGGATTTCATTCCAGCAGAATTGCCTTTAGAAGGAGAAGGCAGGTATTCTGTGGGGATCCATTTCCTCCTCCTGCCCAGAATGACTCTCCTATGAAAATTTCTTAGCAAGTTTTGTTTTAGTACATGTCTTGAAAGGTTCCCTTTCTTCTACAGCCAGAAGCAGAACCTTTTTTCAGAGATACTTAGCCTTTAAAAGAGGCACCAAAGGCTACAGTGGAAATTCTAATCCATGGCCTCCTAGAAGAGCAAATAGAAATTACACTTACCTGGTAATTGTCGTTTCTTGCGTGACGACAGTTTAGTCCTCCACCTCTGGGTTGTGCACCTCTTCCTTCAACTTGGAGACTGGGCATGTCAAAGTCGTGACATCACTGGATATAGCCTGCTGGTATCTCCCATCAGCCTCCAGTGTACTATTGACAAAGCAAACTCAAAGGAACAACAAATAAGTAACTATACCATAACTTTAAATAACTCCCCATTCCTCAACCTGAGGAACCTTTTTAACCATATCCGTCTTATATTTTCTTTTTTCTTTTTTTTTTTTAAACTTTACATTCACGTCCCCCCTATGCAAACACGTTTCCTATACCATCCCCACGTTTAAATAAGAGAGAAGGAAGAAACAGAGAGGGATACTCACTGCGATCTAAAAACTGAAAGGATCTGTCTACTCCTTGCGATTGATGCTCCACTCCGCCTGAAAATAAACTCTGAAGAAATCATACCCCTGGGTGGGAATGAGGACTAAACTGTCGTCACTCAAGGAACGACAATTACCAGGTAAGTGTAATTTCTATTTCCTTATCGTTCCTCCAGTTTAGTCCTTCACCTCTGGGATGTAACAGAGCAGTAATCATTGGGAGGGACCTATCCAGCCAACTCACCACACCGTCGACCCGGAACAGGCATCCTTTACTGCCAAAACATTTAGGCAGTAGAGGTTACTGAGGAAATGAAGAGATGACCTGGAAGCTGCTCTACCAATCCCCCCTGGTGTAATGACACAGTGATTCTCCCATGAAGCTGCTTGCGCCCTGGTAGCAAGAGTCAGAAAGCCCTCCGGAATCATACAACCTCGCCACCAGAAAGCTGAGGCAACCACCGCCTTAACCCAGTACGAAATGGCCGCCTTCGCTGCTGCTTCCCCTTTGCGGGGACCTCCAACCAACACACAAAAACAAAGAAACGAACGCCGCACCCTGCATTTTATGTTTCCTATCAGCGTAAGCTACGAATAAAAACCTCCCCTTCCAGAAAAACAGAGAACTGGAAGAGAAACCAATAGGCTCAGGAGAAAGCGTAGTTACTCACCTGTAACAGGTGTTCTCCAGGAGCAGCAGGAATCAGTCCTCACATATGGGTGACTTCGGCGCCGACGGAGCCCTCGCGGAGCAATTTTCCCCAGCTTTCAAAGAAAGCCTTTGGGAATTGCAGCGCGCATGCGCGGTCCCCTTCCCGCCCAAGGGTGCCATCTTAGCCAGTCAGATGACATAGCTAAAAGACAGCATAAAAATTTGCAAAAAAACTAAAGCAGATAATTGCAACTCCACGGGGAGGAGGGAGGTTTGTGAGGACTGATTCCTGCTGCTCCTGGAGAACACCTGTTACAGGTGAGTAACTACGCTTTCTCCAGGACCAAGCAGGAAGTCAGTCCTCACATATGGGACTCCCAAGCTTAAGGCTACCGGAGACCCTAAGCACAAAATGAGCTCCCTCTAGCTCAGCAGTACAGAAGGAAGGAATCTTCGCTGAATTATTACCCACCGGTAGCCCCCATCCGGGATGGAGGGTAGGAGTTGCTCAAACCTCGAAGAGATTTCGGAGGACTGCCTGTCCAAAAGCACTGTCCCTGCGGGACTCCCTCTCGAGGCAGTAATGGACCGCAAACATCTGGCTCGACGTAGCCTTCGCCCGAACACAATGAGCCGTGACTCGACTTTCTAAGGAGAGTCCGGCTGCCCCATAAGCCCAAGCGATACAGTCAGCAACCCAGATGGACAGAGTACGCTTGGAGACCGGGAGCCCCAATTTATTGGGGTCAAAAGATACAAAAAGCTGAGCAGCTTTACGGTGCTCCCGCGTACGGTCAAGGTAGAAGTTCAAGGCCCTTCTACAGTCCAGGGTATGCAGGACCATTTCAGCTCGGCTGGAGTGTGGCCTGGGAAAGAAGGTCGGAAGTACCACCTCCTGATTGATGTGAAAAGGGGAGACCACTTTTGGAAGAAATTTTGGGTGAGTCCGTAGGACTACCCTATTTTTGTAGAACCGAGTGTAAGGGGGATCAGACACGAGGGCCTGCAATTCACTTACGCGTCTAGCGGAAGTGAGGGCTATCAGGAATAAGGTTTTCCAAGAAAGAAAACGTAGGGAACAGGTAGCCATAGGTTCAAAAGGCGGACAGGTGATCCGCTGTAAAACCACATTCAGATCCCAGTCAGGTGCTGGCGGGCACAGAGGTGGTTTAAGTAGAAGGAGACCTCGGAGAAACCTCGCCACGAGAGGGTCGCCGGAAAGAGGTCTGCCGTCCACCGGCACATGATGTGCTGAGAGAGCACTGAGGTGAACTTTGACGGAGTTGGACTTAAGTCCCAGATTAGAGAGGTAGAGCAAGTACTGCAAGATCACCGACACCGAGCAGGAGAAGGGATCCTGAGACTGCTGGGCACACCAAGCGGAAAAGCGACGCCATTTAAGGGCGTAGCATTTGCGGGTAGAAGGTCGCCGGGAAGCTAGGACGACCTCTTCCACCTCTGCCCGCTATAAGTCTGAGACCTATTGTTGCTTTAAACATCCTTTTGCCTGGACTCTGTTTTGCTGGTGATTGCATTTTTGCTTTTTGACACAGACACTTTCAGATGTCCTGATACAGAGTTGTTTCCTTTGAATTTGACAGTTTATGCTCTGTGAAAGTTTTTGACCATTATTTTTTGTTAGTGGCAATAGAAGGGGAGCAAGGACTACCCTTTCAGCAGCCAGGCCATCAGATGTAGAGATCTGAGGTTGGGGTGTAGCAGGGACCCCTGATCCTGTGTTAGGAGATCTGGTTGAAACCCCAGAGGGAACGGATCCTCCACCGCTAATTGCAGCAGGAGTGGAAACCACGGCTGTCTGGGCCAGCAAGGAGCTATCAGGATCATGGAAGCTTTGTCTCGGAGAACCTTGAAAAGAGTTCGGGAGACTAGCGGTATGGGAGGAAAAGCATACAGAAGGCCTTTCGACCATGAGAGCAGAAAGGCATCCGCCGCTACTCGAAGGGGATGCGGCTGCCGAGAGCAGAAGCGAGGAAGTTGCCGGTTGAGAGGACTGGCAAAGAGATCCATCGTGGGGAGACCCCACTTCAGAAAAAGTTTCTGAACCACCAAGGGATCCAGGCGCCACTCGTGCGGCTGGAGGATTCTGCTGAGTTTGTCCGCCAGGCAATTTTCTTGGCCTGGGAGATAAACGGCCTTGAGAAGAATGCCGTGGCTGACGGCCCAAGAGCAGAGCCTCTGTGCTTCCCGACAGAGAAACAAGGAGCCCGTGCCTCCCTGTTTGTTCACGTAGAACATGGCAACTTGATTGTCCGTCTGGACAAGGACGGACTGGTGAGAAGTCAGGTGGGAGAAAGCCTTGAGAGCCAGACGGATTGCTCTGAGCTCCAGGAAGTTGATCTGCTGCGCAGACTCCCACGTGGTCCAGAGACCTTGAGTACATGCCCCTTGGCAATGCGCTCCCCATCCCAGGAGAGAAGCATCGGTCGTCAGCACTTGAGCCGGCGGAGGAGACTGAAAAGGCATTCCGAGCACCAGGTTCGGCCGATGAAGCCACCACTGTAGGGAAGAGGTCAGCGGGTCGGAGATGCGCACTAAGTCGGCTAGGCCGCCCGTGGCCTGTTGCCACTGCTTGCGAAGGCACCACTGAGCAGGCCGCATATTCAGGCGGGCATTGGGGGTCACATGGACGGTGGAAGCCATATGGCCGAGTAGTCTCAGGAAGCGCCTGGCGGAGACCAGGGACTAGCTGCGAAAACGGTCGGCTAGGTCCATGAGCCGTTGAGCCCTGTCGAGCGGTAGGAACGCTCGTGCCTGAGGAGTGTGCAGCCTTGCGCCGATGAACTCGAGATCCTGTGAGGGGAGCAAAGTGGACTTTGCGAAGTTTATAACAAAACCCAAGTACTGCAGAAGAGTCACCGTGCGGCGTGTGGCGTTGGTGACCTCCGGAGCGGACGCTGCTCTGATGAGCCAGTCGTCGAGGTACGGAAAGACATAGAGGCCGTGAAGCCGGAGATGGGCCGCCACCACCGCGAGACATTTTGTGAAGACTCGCGGTGCGGAGGACAGGCCAAAGGGCAGTACTCTGTACTGGTAATGATTTCCTGCCACCACAAACCTTAGGTATTGGCGGTGGCTTGGGTGGATGAGGATGTGCGTGTAGGCATCCTTTAGATCCAAGGAGCATAGCCAATCTCCCTGCTGGGGGTAGGGCAGAAGGATTCCAAGGGTAAGCATTTTGAACTTTTCCCGCACGAGGAACCTGTTGAGGTTGCGCAAGTCCAGGATGGGTCTGAGGCCTCCTGTCCTTTTTGGTACTAGAAAGTACCTGGAATAAAAACCTTGACCTCTCAGGTGGTGGGGCACCGGTTCCACCGCCTGTTCCTGTAGAAGACCTGCTAACTCCTGAAGGAGTAAGTCCCTGTGCAGAGGGAGTCGTGGAGGTTCTCCCGGGAAATAGGAGGGAGGGACCTGGTGGAAGTGGAGAAGATAGCCTTCTCTTACGACTTGAAGCACCCAGGCATCTGAAGTGATGCTGGACCACCTGTGGGCGAAGTGAACCAGCCGGCCTCCGGTGCTGGGAGGAGCCAGCAGAGGGGGAGAGGCTATGCTTAAGGAGTCAAAACCCCCCACCCTGCTGAGCAGGGGCTGGTGGTGCAGGCTTGGGGGCTTGCTGCCTACGGGACCCGTTACCCCGTCCCTTGGCCTGCTGGCCCTGTTGGGGAGCTGCAGGGGCCTGATATTGGGGGTAGTGTTTGTAGGCAGCCGCCTTTCTCGGGTAAAAGGACTTCTTTCCCGAGCCCTTCTTTTTCTGGGAAGGGGCGGAGGTCTTCCTAGAAAGCCTAGTCCTGGTGAGAGTCTCCGTCTCGATTTGTGCAGCCTTTTCAGCCATGGGCTTGCCAAAGAGGTTTTCGCCTCGGCAGGGGACATCGACCAACTTGTCCTGCACCCAGGGCTCAAGGTCAGACGACTGAAGCCAAGCCTGTCGGCGGGCACCGATGCCGGCTGCGGCCACTCGAGCCGATGCTTCAAAGCCATCATAGGCTGCTCGGGATATGAATTTTGAGCATTCCCGAATGCCAGTGGACAAGGCCAGGAACCTCCGCAAAGGTTCCTCGGACAAACCAGCGGAGAATCCGGCTAGCTCTTTAGCCAGGTCTCGGAGATACATGCCCATGTATAGCTGGTAGGTCTGGACACGACACGCAAGCATAGAGCCCTGGAAACACTTCTTACCAAGGCCATCCAGGTTACGGGCCTCCCTGCCAGGAGGCACCGAGGAGTGCACCTTCTGGCTCTTAAGACGATGCATGGCCGATTCCACTACCATGGAATGGTGTGGTAGCTGTGCTTTTTGGAAGCCAGGGCTCTTGCGAACTCGATAGATAGAATCGACCCGCTTGCTCAGGACCGGCGAGGAGGCCGGACTCTCCCACATGCGGAAGAGTAGTCGTTCCAGCATGGGAGGAACCGGTACAGTAAAGTGTTCCCTGGCGGGAGAGTCATACTGGAGGGCGTCGAGCTCTTCGGCTCGAGGCTCCTCCTCGGGATCCGCAGGGAAGGCCAAAGCCTTGGCCATATCCCTGACGAAGTCCGAGAACCGGGCATCCTCCGGGGGGGACTGCTTCCGAGGTTCGGACTCAGGTGAGTCCGAGGGGACACACCGAGTCCGAAAAGAATCAGGTGACTCTTCCTCTTCAGACTCCCAGACCGACTCCGACGAGGAATCGGTGGGGTCGGCCCGGGCAGGCCGCGGCGCCTGCCGCCCCGCCACCGCGGGAGTCGGCGTCGGCGACCTCGGTCCCGAACGGGAGGCCGAGGGTGACCTCGACCGAGGATCGACTCGAGTTCACATGGACTCGAGGATCGGCTCGGTCTCCGGGGTCGACTTAGACGTCGACGTCCCGGCGGTCGGGGCAGCGGTGCCAGCGAGGCTAGCGAGCAGTGCCCGCTGCTGGTCCATGAAGGCAGACAGTCTGCTCTCCAAGGCCGTCAACCTGAGTCCGACCTCAGGTGACCCAGCAGCCCCCGACTCGGGCCCCGACGGCGTCGGGCCCGACGTCGGCGGTCTCGGAGGCGAGTCCAGGAGGACCACAGGACTTACCCGAGCAGGCAGCTCCGACTCCAGGCGAGGTCGCTTCGAGAGGTGCTCCTTCTCCAAGGACCCGGGACGGCTATCGGGGCTATGCGACCTGGCCCTCGCGGAGCCAGGAGCGTCCACCGACGCCGCCCTCGCGGGTTTCACCTTCCGTCGATGGTCCCCGGAGGGAGAACCCCTGTCGGAGGAACTCCGGCGACGGTCCGAGCTGGAACCTCTGGACGCGGAGGCCTCCGACGAGGTCCGGGTACGGCTGGGGTCAGCGAAGATCCTATCCCGCTGATGCCGCCGACTTCTCAACGCTTTGGAGGACATTTTGCCGCAGGCCCCACAGATCATTTCTTCATGATCCGGGCCCAGGCAGCAGAGGCAATTGTCGTGTGTGTCAGTTAGTGACATATTTCGGTCACACTGACCACACCACTTGAAACCACTGGCAGCCATCGGGGGAAAAAGGGCCCCTGCGAGGTCAAAGGACCGGGCTGCCAGGGAAAAACCGAAAACGAAACTAAGTCAGAAAAACCGAAAAAGAAGAAGAGGACTCGTGACCGGCGTCGAACCGAAGAAAAAAAGAGAAAATTACTAACAAAATCAACTTTTTCGCGGGGACACGACGGGTACGTCTGTAGGGCTCCGCGGAAAAAAGAAGACTGGCTAAGATGGCACCCTTGGGCGGGAAGGCGACCGCGCATGCGCGCTGCAATTCCCAAAGGCTTTCTTTGAAAGCTGGGGAAAATTGCTCCGCGAGGGCTCCGTCGGCGCCGACGTCACCCATATGTGAGGACTGACTTCCTGCTTGGTCCTGGAGAACCGGGCGTCCTCCGGAGGGGACTGTTTCCGAGGTTCGGACTCGGGCGAGTCCGAGGGGACACACCGAGTCCGAAATGAATCAGGTGACTCTTCCTCTTCAGACTCCCAGGCCGACTCCGAGGAGGAATCGGTGGGGTCGGCCCGGGCGGGCGGAAGCGTCGGCCGCCCCGACGCCGAGGGAGTCGGCGTCGACGACCTCGGTCCCGAACGGGAGGCCGAGGGTGACCTCGACCGAGGATCGACTCGAGCCTGCATGGACTCGAGGATCGGCTCGGTCTCCGGGGTCGACTTAGACGTCGACGTCCCGGCGGTCGGGGCAGAGGCGCCAGCGAGGCTAGCGATCAGTGCCCGCTGCTGGTCCATGAAGGCAGAGAGTCTGCTCTCCAAGGCCGTCAACCTGAGTCCGACCTCAGGTGACCCAGCAGCCCCCGACTTGGGCCCCGACGGCGTCGGGCCCGACGTCGGACCCCTCGGAGGCGAGTCCAGGAGGACTACAGGACTTACCCGAGCAGGCAACTCCGACTCCAGACGAGGTTGCTTCGGCAGATGCTCCTTCTCCAAAGACCCGGGACGGCTATCGGGGCTATGCGACCTGGCCCTCGCGGAACCAGGAGCGTCCACCGACGCCGCCCTCGTGGGTTTCACCTTCCGATGACGGTCCCCGGAGGGAGAACCCCTGTCGGAGGAACTCCGGTGACGGTCAGAGCTGGAACCTCTGGACGCCGAGGCCTCCGACGAGGTCCGGGTACGGGTGGGATCAGCGAAGATTCGTTCCCGCTGATGCCGCCGACTCCTTAACGCTTTGGAGGACATCTTGCTGCAGGCCCCACAGATCAGTTCTTCGTGATCCGGGCCGAGGCAGCGGAGGCAATTATCGTGTGTGTCAGTGAGTGACATATTTCTGTCACACTGAACACACCGCTTGAAACCACTGGCAGCCATCGGGGGAAAAAGGGCCCCTGCAAGGTCAAAGGACCGGGCTGCCAGCGAAAAACCGAAAACGAAACTGACAGAAAATCAGAAAAACCGAAAAATAACAGAAGGACTCGCAACGGCGTCGCGAGTCCGGGCAGGAAAAGGACCGGCGTCGAACCGACCGAGAAAAAAAAGAGATAAATCACGAAAAAATCAACTTTTCAGCAGGGACAAGACGGGCACGTCTGTAGGGCTCCGCGGAAAAAAGAAGACTGGCTAAGATGGCACCCTTGGGCGGGAAGGGGACCGCGCATGCGCGCTGCAATTCCCAAAGGCTTTCTTTGAAAGCTGGGGAAAATTGCTCCGCGAGGGCTCCGTCGGCGCCGACGTCACCCATATGTGAGGACTGACTTCCTGCTTGGTCCTGGAGAAAAATCAGATACCACCTTTTGGAAGGACGACGGGACTGCTCGCAAATACCACCCTCTATCCAGAAAAGGTGAAAACAGCTCATTACATGACAATGCCTGAAACTCCGAAACTCGTCACGCCGAACAAAGAGCTATCAAAGCCACTGTCTATAACAGCAAATCCTTTACCGACACCTGGAGTAAAGAATCAAAGGGCTCTTTAGGTAACGCCTCTAAGGCCCAATTGGGATCCCACGGCAGCACCCGAACTCTCCTTGAGGAGCGCAGTCGGGTCCCAACTTAAGGAAACGCTACACATCGATCCGAACACCTAGCGCTATTCCCTCCACAGAACCTCTACAGCCGGAAACAGTCACCCGCTGGACCCTCTAAGGAACTGGCCGTTAGTTCCTTCAGACACTGTCCTGCAGAGAACTCAGACCAAAGGATACCGACACCTTTGTTGACCGAACTTGCCGCCGTGAACAGCAGCCTTCAAAAAGGTGCTAAGCACGGACCTATGTACCAGAAGCAGCCTGCCTCCCTGCTCTCAACAAGGTGGCGAAGACTGCCGCAGAATAACCCTTCTTCTTCAGCCCCACCCATTCAAAGGCCAAACCGTAGGCGGGCACCGATCCACCTGAGACATTCGTCGCGGACCTAGCCGCAGCAGAACATCCGCTACTGGCAACTTCTAGGAAAAGCCTGTCGAGTAGGCGAATGAGATCAGCCGAGTACGGCTGTCTCGTCCAACCGGGCGCTACCAAGAGTACCTTTCCCCGAAAACCTCAATACACCAACTAGTTGCCCTATGAGAGCCCACGGGGAAAGGACAAGACAAAGACTTAAATGGGAGCTTACTGAGCCTCAACTTGGACGAACCATCAGCCGCCCCATTCCTCCACCAGAGAGATCTCTGGGTGAACCCCAAGGAAGCCAATAATATTAGCTAGCGCTCGAATTAAGCCATAATGCACATTTGCCACATAAAGCAAATCAGGCTCTAGTCGATTAAACTCCCTGATCCTTTCCTGTTCCAGGCGAGTAGGCTGCCGTAAACACTGCGACCACTTGAAGCATGCTCTCGCCTCCCCAGGCTCCACAAATGGGAGCTTGTAAGGACAGAGCACTGCCCCCAATGATCGCTTCAGTGAACCATCTACTTTCCTATCGTGCGCTAAAGAAGATTGCTAGGGCTCTCTTCGATACAGTGAGTCCACACCCCCTGGTAGTGCAAGGTGTGCACCCACCCACGTAGTACCCAGGCCTGCCCCTGCTTAGCCTCAATATGTCAAACAAGAACAGGCGAATTCAGGAAAGCTGAATACTTTTTTTTTTTTTCCACAAAGACATCTCTTAACCAAAACTTCCTTCAGCATATGTTAAGAGACGCTCTTTCCGTGCCAACAATATGAAGTAGAAAGAACTCCCAAACACAGGCATACTAATCCACGGCCTTCCTGCTAGAGTAACGCCCCATTCCGTCTGACTGCACAAAGATGGACTTTATATTTTAAGTTCAACTAGCACCTGGTGTTAGGAACTACAGCTTTCTCATTCCGCAGTGGCAATTGAGTCAGCAATGAAGAAGCTGAGAAACTGCAGACAAGTTCCCATTATACCACCTGGTAAAGACTCCACTTTTAGACCACTTAAGCAAAAAAGCATGCGAGAGTGCCTTGTGCCCTGCCAGTAGCTGATCGAATTGAAATGATTCAGTGTATGCAGGGCATTTTCCAGAGAACGCAAGGTCCCTCATCCAGGCTGACTCCACATTCACAGTCTAACCGGCAGCCATCTTGGCTGATGCCGACCAGCGCGGAAGCCATCTTGTAAGCCCAGCATATGATGTATGCCTACTAGAATCTGAGCTGCTGCCATTGCTGCTAGAGAACTAGCCTGGCTGCGTGCTTCTGGCCCCCATTAAGGCATTCGCTGAACACTAGCAAATACTCTCCGTACTGGAGAACCTCTGATAAATGGGAGCATAGATAGCTTCAAAGGCTAGAGTTCTATTTTTCAACCTCTCTCCGCTGAGCTGCTTTTTCCATATGTAAAATTAAACTACATTTAGCCAAAATTAAGACATTACAAATCTACCATAAAATCTTATAATTTGGGCAAAGCCAAACTAAACGGGAATATTTTCCATTAAGAAACCACACAACTATAAAACCCCTCTCATGACATAATGCTTATGGCAGAGCATTCCACATCGGTGGACTGGCCATGGCGCTCACCCAAGCACCTGTTACAACTGTCCAAGAGAGTTATCACCATAATTCCTTGTAACTTGAATATGTTTACAGCGGATCATAGTGCTATATCACAGCAGCTAAGCCAAAATATTACCCTGCCATATAAACCGACTTTAACGCTTTATAGGACCTTCTATGGATAGCGGAAGGAGATTCTTGTAAATCTTTTTTTTTTGTTTGTTTGTTTTTTAAAGTATAGGACTCCAAAAACCAAGTGTCCGCCGACCCCAATGAAATCAAAGCAGATCAGCTAAAATTACCCGAACTGCTCCTATAGCTTTGCAAGAAGCTACCAGCCCCCGCTGCACCCAGTTTTCCTTCCCTCCTTATCCTGAGGGATTCAGCATTGCAGGACGTGTTGCGCACCCCCTGCCAGCCTGCTGCGTCTGCCAGGGAGCTGAAGTGCAAAATAGAAAGTAGAACCCCTGGAAGCAAACAGTGTCCTGACCTTGGTGTTCAGGACGCAAAAGGCCACTGAATAAATCAACAGTGTTAGCTAAAAATGAACAAGGCTATCTCTCACTAAAGCGAGTTTCTTTTTCTTTTTGAAATCCCACCGAAGTCCGTGGGATCCAAGCTTTCGAACACAGCCCCTAATGCTGTGCATTAACTACAAACAGAGAAATGAAATGAAATGAAACCCTGCTCTAGAGATAGATGAGAATTTCCTGGGAAGGGCATGCGAAGAGGAGCTATGAAACACACAGGCAGCCCCCCGGCCTTCCTGCAGTCAGAGAAATAGCAGTGGAATATACCGACAACCTTGCAAATGGAGGTCTTAGAGGTTGCTGCCTGTGTGAACCTGATGAGTAATACGATTTTGTATTTTACAAGCCCCCCCCAGGGATGGGGGCACTGAATACTATATGTGATTCATGAGCAGCGCTACCATCTGGTGGCCTTTAGGGCACCAGAGCCCGACAAATGATACAGAAGTTAAGAGCTTTAAATCTTGGTCATATAATCTTGATTTGCAGAACATTATTTATTTATTTTATTTATTTACATTCTCTTATATACCGCGCTATTCTGCATCAGTGCGGTTTACATTGAACAAACTGAAATTACAGTGAACAGGGCATTATAACTTGGAGATAACTTTTTTTTTTACAGGGAACATGGGCTATGGAGGGTTAAGTGGCTTGAGTGGAGGAGTGGCCTAGTGGTTGGGGCAAGGTACTTCAGGCCGGAAGGTCAGGGGTTCAAATCCCACTAGAGGACAGCAACCTTGGGCCGGAAGGACTGGGGTTTCTAGTCCCACAGGTGCTCCTTGTGGTCTTGGGCAAGCCACTTAACTCTCCATAGCCCATGTTCCCTGTAAATATATGTGTAAATAGTTAATATGGTTATCCAAGTTGAGATCCCTGTTATTTGTAATTACGGTGTAATCCCCCACCATAAAATACCTTGATGTTCCATGTAAACCGCACTGATACCAAATAGTGCGGTATATAAGAGAAATAAATAAAACGAGGAGCACCTGTGGGACTAGAAACCCCACATTACATTACAGCTGCTTGTTTGGTCACTAACCCCCGAGAGCCCATGAGGTGGCTCTGTGGATATTTGTTCCCTGACTTGCAGAGAATAATCAATTTGATAATGGCTGCATACCCCCAGTCATAGAAAGGCACTATTGAGTGTACCAGCTGCCCTCTGGTGGCCATAGACCGTAGCACAGGCACTTCTTGGTTGACAGTTTGACTGTCAATTTTTTTATATCCTAAGGTTTCCTAAACCTGTCCCTGTGAATTTTGGGCAACTTTCACTATAGAATACATAAAAGCACATTTCCAGGCTGTCCCTCCTTCTAACTACAAGTTAGGGCTCTGCTCTTGAACCTAAAAACTGGCAATTTGCCTAATAACATGCTCCTCAGAGACATGATTAGGAGGAAAAGAACATGTGGTATCAGGGATCAATACCAAAACTGCTGTCCATAAAACTAAGAATAAACTTAAAAATAAAGAGGACTGACAACAGCCCCCTTAAGGCTGAGGAACCCCCCAAGCCTCAAAATACCTACAAACAAAAGAAAGAAACACTAGACCCAAAAATCTAGCTATTCTGCCTGTCGTCTTCCTCACACAGGCAGCTCCCTGCAGCTCTCGCCATGCGGTCCAAATACCTAGAGAGAAAATGGCCGCCCCTTCACCAAAGAATTTTGACGCCAAGAACAACAGCTGCTGCAAAAAGGAGGCCTCAGTAGACTGACAGAGCCCGAAGGCCTTACCTGCAGGGCAGAAAGCCACACAGCCTGCTCCTACCACCTTGAATTCCTCCGATCCTCAAGCCACGCTGATGCGCCTGGCAGCCGCGGCGAGGATCACTCAGCCGGTTCCACAGAGTAAAATTAAAATCCCGCAGCAACGGAGAGGCTCCATCTCACACAGCTTCAGTGTGGCTGTACGGGTCCCGGAGCTCTCTCCCGTACAGTCAAGGGAGAGAGATCCGCACCGGCAAATGCCTGCAACAAGTGAAAATCACTGACAAGGAGGGAAGGCGAGAGCTGCTACTAATTTAAAGAGCCAGGCTCAAATTTAAAATTACTGTAAATAAGGAAATTTGCTCCTAACTAAAGGGAACTAATCCCTGATTCCCAATTAACCAAAGGTAACTGAATTAAAAGTAAAAATTAAAAGTAAATTTAAGGTAAAAATCAAAAGTAAAATCAGAATAGAATGTGTCACACTAAATGCTCCTTATCTGTTCCCCCCCAAGTGAGCCCAGAAGCTAGGCTCACTATGTCCTCCTGTTGCATGGAGACTGGACACACTGGAGGCTGATGGGAGATACCAGCAGGCTATATCCAGTGATGTCACAACTTTGACATGCCCAGTCTCCAAGCTGCAGGAAGAGGTGCACAACCCAGAGGTGGAGGACTAAACTGGAGGAACGATAAGGAACAGTTTTGTATTTGGCAGTCCCCTGCATCTAAAAAGATGCTGGCCAATATTCAAATTCCTTAGCTGGCTGGACAATGGAAGGGTGCAGACCATGAAAATGAGTTACACTATCTGATTAATGAAGGAGTGGTCCTGGGCGGAGTAGGGGCATATCACGCTCACTGGGTAAGTGCCAGCACTTACCACATTGGTGCCACTCAAGTAAGATATTCAGCAACAGCTCCTATCTGGATATTGCCACTGAATATCCTATTGATATTTAAGTGCCACAGCTGACTGCCATGGTGTCTGAATATTGGCCGTTTTGATAATTGGGCCCATGAATTTAAAATATAAAGTTCAGCGAGCACCTGGTTTTTCAATGCAGTACAACTTTTTAAAAATATTTGTTTATTGAGCTTTTATAAAATTTACATTCATGACAGAAAAGAAAAACAAACATACATAGAAAACATGCATATTACAAGACCTGGTGTCTTGTTGTAAGACATGCTGTAAAAATTTACATAGTATAGCGTTAATGCGAGAGCAGCAGAGGGAGCAAAAGGGATGATCGGAGAGAGAATGTAGCCAAAGAAGAAGGCACAGAGAGGCTTCCCCAAGTACATTTGCATCACAGCATTAAAACAAAACTGCACAAACCATGACTATAGTAAGGTACACCTTAAATAACATATTAAGCTTTACAAAGGCACCCAGGAGCTCATAAAAAAATAAATAAAATAAAGCTGATGAAACGAATCCCCACATGCGGTGGTAATTTGTGGAGGATTGGCACAACCTTCCACTTATCATTGCTATTGTACTTTCTTGCTCCATTTACTTGTCTCAATTTTGAAAATTGTATCTCTAATCTCCAGGGACAAGCAGGAAGTCAGTCTTCACATATGAGTGACGTCTGCACCGACGGAGCCCAGCGCGGGAACACTCCCCAGCGGCCAATAGGAATGCTTTTGAGAGTGTTCCTCCATGCATGCGTGGCTACCTTCCCGCCTTCCCTCCTGGTTTCCTCAGTTGTATTTTTTCCGCGGAGCCATCGGGACCCTGTCCCTGGTCAGCCACATTTAGTGACTTGAATTTTTGAAGTACCAACAAAAGTACTCTGGCTGCCTTCCCGTCGACCGCCTCTACTTTCCCGTCGATTCCGGTCCCCTTGCTTTTCTTATTTTGACTTTATTTTTCTTTATTTTTGTTTTTCATATAAATTTTTTCACTTGAGGCCTATGGCCTCTTCGGGCACTATTGCCCAATTTGATTTTGCCTCCATTTTATTTTCAAAAATGGAGAAGCCCCTAAGTGGGTTCAAGAAGTGCTCTAAAATGTTCCAGTACAATTTCTATTACTGATGAGCATTCCTGGTGCCTTAACTGTCTAGGCCCCGACCACGACGTCGATTTCTGCCTCTCCTGTTGCCACATGACCTCCAGAAGTAGGAAGAACCAAGACAAACAAAAGGCTAAGCTGTTTCCTTCAGATTCTGCTCCTTTAGTGCACTCCTCGGGGATGTCGACTCCGTCAAGGTCTTCCCATGCCTCTAAAACTTCACCGGCAAAGGAAAAGCATCTCTCGGAGTCACCAGCATGATGACATCGGCTTTGGCATCGAGGTCATAGACTTCCAGGTTAGCGTCAGCTTCCAACACCGAGCATCGGCATCGCCATTCTTCACATTCCAATGTGGACCATTTGTCTAAACAACCCCAGTGGGAGGTATCGCCCTCCAAAGCCATACAGGAGTTTGGGAATGCCCTTGAGGTCCAATTCTCAGTGGAGCCCCCGATACCAGCATTGGGCATTGTGGCCCACACATCCGTGTCTGAAGCCTCTCTTCCCTCAGTACCCTCATTGGATGACTGTGTCATTGCTATTGAGCTTAGCATTGCTAAACTCTTAGCAATTGGGAGGCTCCGCAGCAGGCACAGGTACCGGTTCCACCGATACCACCAGTCACCACAGCCATCAGTACGCTTCCGCAGGTATTCCTGGCTTCACAGGGCTCGGAGCAGCCGGTACTGAAGCCCTCAGAGCCCTGCACCTCAGAGGATCCTCACCACGGATGCCTCCAAACTGGGGTGGGGAACCGATTGTGACGACCTCTGCACTCGGGGTAGCTGGTCCGCGACAGAGTCTCCAGCAGATCAACCTCCTGGAGCTCCGAGCCATGGCCTTAGTCCTCTGGGCTTTTCACCACTACCTGCAGGATCAAGCAGTACTGGTCCAGACAATCAGGTGGCTATGTTCTACATCAACAAACAAGGAGGCAATGGTTTACCCCTGCTTTGCCAGGAAGCAGTGAGCATCTGCTCTTATGCCAGCAGCAATGGGATGCTCCTGAGAGCAGTATACCTCCTGGGCCAGGACAATGCCCTGGCGGACCAGCTCAGCCGGGTTCTCCAGCCGCACAAGTGGAGGCTGGAGCCCAGGGTGGCCGGCCGACTATTCCAGTGCTGGGGGCTCCCACAGATGGATCTCTTTGCAAATCCAGCCAATGCTCAGCTGTCCTGTTTCTGTTCCCAGCAGTCGCACCCCACCTGGGTGGCGGCGGCGGATGCATTCCTGATCTCATGGGCAGAGGGCCTCATTTATTTAACAGGTCTTCTATACCACCTTATCATACATTCAAAGCTGTTTACATGGAACAGTTACAGCAACGAGCTTTACATAGAACAGGGATACAGATGGGGTATAACAAGCAATTAACAATTGTTAACTATATACAAGAAAACTGTTGCAAAGCTTTGTGGTCCATTTCGTCAGGGATCATAGTCTTCTGAGGTAGCTCCAAAGTATTCTAGGAAAAGGTGGGTTTTTATTGCTTTCCTAAAGTCCACTAGGTCTTTGCACGTGTTGAAGTGGGGAGATCGTTCCACAGCTGGGGTGCATACAGGGAGAAGGCTCTATTGCAGGTGGATTGATTTGCTTTCCTGAAGTTTAGTGGGGTTTCTAGGATGTTGTCGTCTGCTCCTCTTCTTGTTCTGGTTGGGGGTGTCTTCCTGATCAGTGGTTGAAGAGTTGCTGGAGAGAGATTATTTAATGTTTTGAAGATTATTATTATGTTTTGTATTTGGTGCGTACAGAGACAGGGAGCCAGTGTGGCTGATGGAGCGTAGGGGTTATAATGTTTGCATTTTGCTGTTCCAGTAATGATTCTGGCCACAGTGTTTTGCACCAGTTGTAGAGGGAGAGTCGTTTTCTTTGGAAGGCCATGGTAAATTGCATTACAGAAATCTATTATAGGCATTATTATGGCCTGGCATACAGTTTGGAAGTCGTTTTTGGTGAGTAGTGGTTTGAGTTTGCGTAGCATTCCGAGTTTGTGGTAGGCTGATCAGGTCGTCTTTTTGATGTGAGACTGGAAGTTGAGTTGCTGGTCAAAGGTAACTGTGAGGTACTTGACTTCATGTTTATTGCTTATGGTGTGGTCAAAGATCTTTGAGTCCGGTGGTGAGAATATACTACTCCCCAATAATGTGCATCAGTTCAGATTTTTTGTAATTTATGAATAGGCTTTGACTGTTGAGCCATTCTGACATTGATTCAAGGCATGCTGTGATTTGTATGTAGTCTGGATGTTTGATGTTTATGGGGGTAAATATCATGATGTCGTCTGCGTATATTCTGCAGTGGATGTTGAATTGTTTTATAATGTTGCATATTGGCTGAATGTAGACATTGAATAGTAGTGCTGAGAGAGCTGAGCCTTGTAGGACACCTTGGTGTTGGGTGAAGGGTTCAGACTGTTGGTTTTTGCTTCTTACTTGCTGTGTATGGTGGGAGAGGTATGAGAAGAACCAATCTAGCACTGTGACATTTATCCACACTTCTCTGAGTCTTTGCAAAAGAGTGTTGTGATTTACTGAGTCAAAGGCAGCAGTGATGTCTATGAAGCATAATACAAAGCTGCGGTGTATATTGTCCATGCCTGTTACAAGGGTGTCCAAGAGAGATGTAATAAGTGTTTCTACGCCGTGGTTTTGTTTAAAGCCGTATTGGTGGGGGTCCAGTGGGGCGCAGGTGTCTATGTGGTCCTGTAGTTGATGCTGTACACATTTTTCAATTATCTTAGCTATGAAGGTGAGGCTGGATATTGGTCGGTAGGAGTTTGGTTCATTTTTGTCAACATTATTGTTCTTAAGGATTGGTCCGATGGATGTTTTCTTGAGTTGCTGGGGGAGGTATCCTTGAGTAATACCTCCCCTTTATGCCTTCTCGCCCACATCGCTGATCGCCAAGACCCTCGTCAAGTTCCAACGTGATAGGGCCAGTGATTCTGATGGCTCCATGATGGGCCAAACAGCCATGGTTCCCCCTGCACCTCCGTCTGTGCACAGCACCCCCGGTTACCTTGGGATATGTCCCAGGCCTACTCAGGCAGGAGGAGGGTCCTGCACACCAACCTGGGGTCCCTAATACTCATGGCCTGGCTGCTGAAAGGGTAGCCTTGGCCCTCTTCAATCTCTCCAGTGAGATGGAGGAGGTCCTTCTGGTCTCCTGTAAGACCTCCACCTGCTGGACATACGCCTTCAAGTGGTGGAGGTTCTCAGTCTGGTGCGCAGAGAAGAGGATCAACCCCTTCTGTTGCGCCATCCAGTGGGTGGTGCAGTACCCACTTCACCTGTCTCAGGCAGAGCTGAAGTCCAACTCCATTAGGGTGCATCTTAGCACGCTCATGGCGCATCACCATCTAATCAAGGGCAAGCTCCTCTGTTCAACCCCTCGTGGCTCGCTTCCTGAGGTGTCTCATTCTGTCAAGGCCACCCATCCATCCTCTGGTGATGGAGTGGGTCCTCAACATTGTGCTCTTGAAGCTCACCGCGCCACCCTTTCAGCCTCTCAGCTCCTGCCACCTCAAGTATCTTACCTGGAAGGTGGTGTTCCTCATGAAGCTCACCTCTGCTTGCAGGGTCAGTGAGCTTCAAGCGTTGGTGGCAGACCCGCCGTACATTAGATTCTACAAGAACAGGGTCTTGCTCCGCACGCACCCCAAGTTTCTACCCAAGGTGGTGTCTCCTTATATTTTTTCACTCAACGTGTAATCAAACTCTGGAATCTGTTACCGGAGGATGTAGTAAGGGCTGTTAGTATAGCTGGGTTTAAAAAAGGTTTGGACAAGTTCCTGGAGGAAAGGTCCATAAACCACTATTAAAAAGGGACCCAGGATATCAATGCTTGACCCAGTACAAGCATTGTGGAACCTGTGTCTTTGGGGATATTGCTAGGTACGTATAACCTAGATTGGCCACTGTTGGAAACAGGATACTGGGCTTGATGGACCTCGGTCTGACCCAGTATGGCATGTCTTATGTTCTTATGTTCTCCTTTCCATCTTAACCAGCAGGTGGTGATAACCAACTTCTTTCCGTGGCCTCATGCCAGCTGTTCTCTACACGCTGGACTGTAAGCGGACCCTAGCCTTCTACCTGCAGCGCACTCAGGACCACCCCCCGAGCTTCTTAGTTCTTTACCTCATATGACCCAAGTCGATTGGGTGCAACAGTCTCTAAATGCACCCGTCCACCTGGGTAGCGGACTGAATAGTCTTCACCTATAAGCAGATCGGTCTTTTGCTGGAGCACTGAGTCACGGCACACAGCATCCGGTCCATGGTGGCCTCTGTGGCGAACCTGCATTCCGTTCCCTTATCTGAGATTTGCCAAGCCACCACCTGGTCCTCAGTCCATTCCTTCGCAGCTCATTACTGCCTGGAAAGGGAGTCCTACCGGGACAGTGTCTTCGGCAAGGCAGTACTCCGTCATTTGTTTGGGGTGTAAGGCAACTCCTGCCCTTCGATGTGTTCAGGCTATTGGAGAACTGGTTCCTTGCTTGACACTTGTGCCGCTCATGGGTCTGTCTCTCGACTCAGTTGCTGCTTCTCATGGCTCACCTTTTCTGTCTCCTGTGGCCTTTTACAAGTTTTTTCGGTAGCCTGTAGCTGGGGAGTCCCATATGTGGAGACTGACTTCCTGCTTGTTCCCTGAGGAAGCTTAGTTACTTACCTGTAACAGGTGTCCTCTGGGGACAGCAGGAATCTGTCCTCACAACCCTCTTAACTCCCCATGGAATTGCTTTTTGCTGTCATGTGCTATGTTATCATACTGAGGCAAGACAGCACCCTTAGGTGGGAAGGGGACCATGCATGCATGGTGGCATCTCCCAAAGGCTTTCTTTGAAAGCCGGGGAAATGCTTCCTCAAGAGCTCCATCCGCATCGACGCCACCCATATGTGAGGACTGACTTCCTGCTTGCTCCTGGAGAAAAAGCCAACACACGCTTGCAGTCAAGGGTATGCAGGGTTGCTTCTGCTCTAGATGCATGCGGTCTAAGAAGAATACAGGAAGGTAAACTAACTGATTCAAATGAAAAGGAGACACCATCTTTGGCATGAAATACGGGTGAGTCCTAAGGATGACCTTGTCATGGTGGAAAATGGTTATGGTGGGTCCACCACCAAAGCCTTAAGCTCACTAATGCGTCTAGCTGAAATGAGGGCAACAAGGAAGATAACCTTCCATGGAAGGAAATCTAGTCGGGTCGTAGCCAATGGTTCAAAGGGCAGCTTAAGAAGCTGCGCTAGAATGACATTGAGATCTCAAGCCACAAGAGGTGACTTAATGGGTGGCTTGGTCAGTAAGAATCTTCTCATAAAGTGTACTACCAGTGGTTGTGAGGAGATGGGCTATCAATCAAATAGATGAGAGGCCGCAATGATAGAGGTGAACTCTCACCAAGTTGGTCTTGAGACCTGTTGAGGACAGGTGGAGTTGATACTTGAGGAGTGCCTCCACGGGAGCAGAAAAGGGACAGAGATCCTTCTGGGAACACCAGATAGAGAATCTACGCCACTTGAAAGCACAGAAACACCTGGTGGAGGACTTCCTGAAAGCTAAAAGGATCCCTTAACCTCTTGTGTAAGACTAAAGTCTTATAATGCTATGCTCTCAGCAGCCAAGCTGCGAGACGGAGAGACTGTGGATTGGGATGGAGCAGTGTCCCATCTTCCTGGGAGAGGAGAGCGGGTGCAGATCCCAATCGTAGAGCTGAGTCTGAGTCAGACGTAGCAGCAGAGGGAACCACAGCTGATGTGACCAGTGAGGGGCTATAAGAATCATGGCGCCCTTGTCAACCTGTAGCTTAAAAAGTGTCTTAGGAATGAGGGTTATGGGAGGGAAAGCATAAAGGAGACCCTGACCCCAAAGCAGGTGAAAAGCATCCATCTGTTGATTGCTGGACGTCAGAGTCCTGGTGCAGAAGTGGGGAAGCTTAGAAACATAGAAACAGAGAAAAATGACAACAGAAAAAGACCACATGGCCTATCTAGTCTGTCCTTCCATATCAACAACTACAACAGTCCCCTTTTTTCCTTTAGAGATCCTCTGTGTTTGTCCCATGCTTTTTTGATAGAAACAAGCCTGGCAATCCACAGTGGTAGACAGATCTATGTCTGGAGTTCCCCAGGTCTGAAAGATGTAGGATGTTGTGTCCGGAAGGAGAGACCATTTGTGGGGAAGAAGGATCCGACTCAGCTTGTCTGCCAAGACATTGAGCTCCCCTTGGAGATACACCATTGGAGGTGTATTTGATGAGAAATGGCAAAGGACCACAGATGAAGAGCCTCCTCGTAGAGGGGCCAAGAGCCTGTTCCGCCCTGTTTGTTCACATAGAATATGGCCGCCTTATTGCCTGTCCTGACTAGGACCCTTTGTGCCCTGAGGTGATCTTCAAACACCCTGAGGGCATTTGAGATAGCACGAAGCTCCAGGAGATTGATCTGGAGCTGTGACTCCTGCATTGTCCAGAGGCCCTGTGTAGAGAGTGTCCCAAGTGAGCTCCCCAACCCAGTTTGGAGGCGTCTGTCAGGAGGGATGTGGCAAGAGGGGCAGAGACTTGGATCTTGTCCCTGAGGTGGCCTGAGGCCTGCGTCCATTGGGAGACAAGAGTCCACTGGGCTGTCCACATATGTAGACGGGCATATGGGACGACATGTACTGTTGAGGTCATGTGCCCCAGAAGCTGCAGCATTTCTCGGGCAGTCAGATGGTCTTGGAGTAGTGCTTGGGACACTAGCTCCATGAGACGGGCACAACAGAGTTAGAGCAGAAACACCCTGGACTGTTGTGTGTCCAGTAATGCTCCGATGTACTCTAGTCTTTGAGTTGGAGCGAGGTGAGAGTTTGGAAAGTTACATAAGAACATAAGATATGCCATACTGGGTTAGACCAAGGTTCATCGAGCCCAGTATCCTGTTTCCAACAGTGGCCAATCTAGGTCATAAGTACTTAGCAATTTCCCCAAAAGACACAGGTTCCACAATGCTTGTATTGGGTCAAACAGTGATATCCTGGGTCCCTTTTTAATAATGGTTTATGGACCTTTCCTCCAGGAACTTGTCCAACGCTTTTTTAAACCCAGCTACACTAACAGCTTTTACTACATCCCCCGGTAACAAATTCCAGAGTTTGATTACACGTTGAGTGAAAACATATTTTCTCTTATTAGTCTTAAATAGTTTACCCTGTAGTTTCATTGCATGTCCCCTAGTCTTTCTATATTCTGATAACATAAAAAATCGATCTACATTTACCTGTTCCACTCCATTCATTAATTTATAGACTTCTATCATAGCTCCCCTCAGCCGTCTCTTTTCCAGGTTAAAGAGCCCTAACCTTTTTAGCCTTTCTTCATAGGGGTATCCTTCCATCCCCTTTACCATTTTGGTGGCTCTTCTCTGAACCTTTTCTAATAACGCTATAAGATGGCTAAAGATGTTAAGGGTGGCGACAAAACTTTCTTCAGGTATATTCGGGAAAGGAAGAAAATCAGAGTTAGAACTGCAGGACTCAGAAGTGCTGGGAAAGGTCTCGTGGAAAGTGACATAGAAAAAGCGAAATTGCTAGACAAATACTTCTGCTCTGTTTTTACTAAAGAAAATCCTGGAGATGGACCAGCTGTGACTCCCAAATATAAAAATGGGAATGAAGTAGATACCACACCATTCACAGAAGACGAGCTGTTGGAACAACTTGCTAAACTGAAAGTGGACAGAGCCATTGGACCGGATGGGATACATCCCAGGATACTGAAAGAGCTCAGAGAGGTTCTTGCAGGACCGTTAAAGGATGTATTCAACAGATCCTTGGAAACAGGAGAGGTTCCTCAGGACTGGAGAATGGCTGATGTCGTACCTTTACACAAAAGTGGTGACAGGGAAGAAGTGTCAAACTACAGACCCATGAGCCTTACCTCGGTGGCAGGAAAAGTAATGGAGACGCTCCTGAAAGAGTGAATAGTGAATTTTCTCAAAACCAACAGGTTGCAAGATCCGAAGCAACATGGTTTTACTGAAGGATGGTCTTGCCAAACAAATCTGATTGAGTTCTTTGACTGGGTGACCAAGGACCTAGATCAGGGGCATGCGATGGATGTCATCCACCTGGATTTCAGCAAAGCCTTTGATACTGTTCCTTATAGGAGGCTTGTCAAACTCAGTAGCTTGGGGATGGGTCCTAAGATGGTAAACTGGATTAGAAATTGGTTGACTGACAGACGACAGAAGGTGATGGTACATGGAGCTCACTCGGATGAAAGGAAGGTGATTAGTGGGGTGCCCCAGGGTTCGGTCCTGGGCCCGGCACTGTTCAATGTATTTGTAAGTGATATTGCTGAAGGACTGAATGGAAGGGTCTGTCTTTTTGCAGATGACACAAAAATTTGCAACAGAGTGGACCCCCCCGAGGGAGTGGATAACATGAGGAAAGATCTACAAAAGCTGGAAGAATGGTCTAATGCTTGGCAATTACGATTTAATGCAAAAAAGTGCAGTGTCATGCACTTGGGTAGCAGAAATCCAAGGGAAATGTACGCAATAGGGGGTGAGAGGTTGGTGTGCATGGTTCAGGAGAAAGACCTTGGTGTGATTATCTCTGATGATCTCAAGGTGGCAAAACAGTGCGACAAGGCGGTGGCAAAAGCCTGGAGGATGTTGGGCTGCATACAGAGGGATTACCAGCAGAAAGGAAGAGGTACTTATGCCACTGTACAGGTCGCTGGTGAGGCCTCACTTGGAATACTGTGTTCAGTTTTGGAGACCATATCTTGCAAAAGATGCAAAAAGACTGGAAACTGTTCAGAGGAAGGCGACCAAAATGATTTGGAGCCTGCGTAAGAAACCTTATGAGAAGAGACTTGAAGACCTAAATATGTACACTTTGGAGGAGAGGAGTGATAGGGGAGATATGATTCAGACCTTTAAATACTTAAAGAGGAACGATGAACAAACAAACCTCTTCCAAAGACGGGAAAGCTGCAAAACTAGAGGGCATAACATGAAGCTGTGTTGTTGTTGTTAAGTGCCGTCGAGTCGGAGTCGACTCATGGCGACCCTCTGGATAGCTATCCTAAATTGTGTTCGGTCTTCAGTCAGGCGGCTCATTGTTGACAGACTGGTACCCGTAGCTGCTGTTATTGTATCGATCCATCTCATTGCTGGCCTTCCTCTTTTGCGTTGACCTTCTATCTTGCCAAGCATGATGTCTTTCTCTAATGATCTCTCTCTCCGCAAGATGTGTCCAAAGTATGAAAGTCGAAGTCTTGTCATCTGAGCTTCTAAAGAAAGCTTAGGTTTGATCTCCTCTAGTACAGACTGGTTTGTTCTTCGGGCAGTCCATGGTATACAAAGTATTCGCCGCCAGCACCATAATTCAAAGGCATCAATTTTCTTCCTGTCTATCTTTTTCACTGTCCAGCTTTCACATCCATATGATGTTATTGAAAATACCATGGCTTGAACAAGTCGAATCTTTGTATGGAGAGAGACATCTCTGCTCTTGAGAATCTTATCTAGGTTGTTCATAGCCATTCTGCCAAGAGCAATGCGTCGTCTGATTTCTTGACTGCTTGTTGCTTCTTTATTGATAGTTGATCCAAGTAGGTTAAAGTTATTCACGATTTCAATTTCTTCTCCTTCGACGATGAACCTGTTGATTATGCCAGTTGTCATGATCTTTGTCTTCTTTACATTAAGATGCAGGCCCATTTTGAGACTATGTTCTTTGATTGTGAGAAGCAAATGTTTCAGATCATCTTCACTTTCCGCCAGTAATGTGGTATCATCAGCATAGCGAAGGTTGTTGATGAGTCTTCCACCAATCTTCACACCTCTGTTGTCTTCATACAATCCTGCTTCTCTGATGATTTGTTCTGCATATAAATTAAACAGGTAGGGGGAAAGTATGCAGCCTTGTCTTACACCTTTGCTTATTTTAAACCATTCTGTTTCTCCTTGTTCCGTTCGAACTGTTGCTTCTTGATCAATGTACAGATTGTGCAAGAGAACGATCAGGTGTTCTGGCATACCCATGCTTCTTAATGTGGCCCAGAGTTTCTCATGGTTTACACAGTCAAAAGCTTTGCTATAGTCGATAAAGCACAAATAGATATCCTTTTGGTATTTTTTAGTCTTTTCAAGGATCCATCTTACATCCGCAATGATGTCTCTCGTTCCTCGCCCTTTTCTGAACCCTGCTTGCACTTCAGGTAGTTCTTGTTCCAGGTATGATTGTAGTCTCTTTTGAATAATCTTCAGTAGAATCTTGATGGCATGTGGGATCAGAGCGATTGTGCGATAATTTCCACAGTCAGTTGGATCACCTTTCTTTAGTGCTGGTATAAACACAGATCTTTTCCAGTCAGTTGGCCATGATGCTGTCTTCCATATTTCTTGGCAGAGCCTTGTAAGTACGGTAACAGCTGCATTAGATTGCTGTAATACTTCTATGGGAATGCAATCAATGCCTGGTGCTTTGTTCTTTGATAAGGCTTTCAATGCTGCTTCAACTTCTTCTTTCATCACCAATGGTTCCAGATCATAAGGTACAGGTTGAAACGGCTGTTGGTCCACTTGATCTTTATCATATAAAAACTCTGTATATTCCTTCCATCTTTTCTTGATCTTCTCAGCATCATTCAACATAGAACCTTGAGCATCTTGTAACATTCCAATTTGAGGCTGGAACTTTTTCTTTAACTCTCGTAGCTTTAGGAAAGCTGATCTTGTTCTTCCTCTTAATAGTTTCTGCTTCTATTTCCTTGCATGCGTCATTGTAGTACTTTTCCTTGTCCTGTCTTGCTGCACGTTGGAAATCTCTGTTGAGTTCTGTGATTGTCTTTCTTTCTCCTCTGGCTTTAGCTTCTCTGCGTTTCTGGGCAATTTTCAGAGTTTCTTCCGTCATCCATTTTGGCCGTTTTTTCTTTTCTACCTTTTGTAGAGACTTCTCGCTTTCTTCCAACACAACCTTCTTGATGTCATTCCATAACTCTTCTGGAACTCTATCATTTGTATCTAAAGCAGCAAATCGATTTTGCAGGCAGTCTTTAAATTCCAGTGGTATATTCTCAAGGTCATATTTTGCTGCATTCATGAGTGGTTTGCTCTTTTTCAGCTTTAGCTTGAGTTTGCATACTAGTAGTTGATGATCTGTACCACAGTCAGCTCCAGGTTTTGTCTTTGTTGATGTTATAGAGCTTTTCCATCGTTCCCTCACTTGGTTTGCAGCTTGTCGTGCTGTGAGAGCTTGTGTGCATCAGTGATGCTGAGAGCTAAACTATCGGCAGTTTAACTACTGGCAGGATCTCCCAAGATGGACAGGTCTCAGCTGAGATGCCAGACCAAGACAAACCACCCATCTGGGCAGCAGCAGAATGGGATAGTGTTGACGGCGGAGGATCACATTTCTGTGACAACGGCAACACCACCAAACTTAAACTGCACGGAAGAAAGGCCCGGCAATCTACTTCTGTATCTTGCCATGAAAACCCAATGGATAGTTACAACAAAACAAATTATGCTGTAGTGCTGGAAGATGAGACCCCCAGGTTGGAAGGCACTCAACTCGCTACTGGGGAAGAGCTGAAGACTTCAGAGTAAAGCCAGCATTTATGATGTGGTTGGATCAAAGCCCTCGGGACGTCTGACTGCTGATGTAGCTGCGCATGAAATGAGAGTCAGAAGCTGTAAAGATGTCTTACACATTGGAACATGGAACGTACGAAGCATGAACCAAGGGAAGTTGGAGGTGGTCAAGAATGAAATGGAACGTGTACTACTTGATCTGTTGGGTGTCAGCCAACTGAAATGGACTGGCATCGGGTACTTTGCATCAGAAGATCACATGGTCTACTATGCTGGAAATGAAAGACAAAGAAGAAATGGTGTTGCATTTATAATAAAGAAGAAACTTGCAAGAACTGTAATGAAATACAATGCAGTCAGCGAACGCTTAATCTCTATTCGTCTACGAGGAATGCCTATCAACACAACTATAATTCAAGTATAAGCCCCAACAACAGCTGCAGAAGAGAATGAAATTGAAGAGTTCTATGAACTAGTACAAGCTGAAATTGACAGAACATGCAAACAGGATATCTTGATAGTCATGGGTGATTGGAACACAAAGGTTGGCAACAAAGAAGAAGACAAAGTATTTGGAAAATATGGACTTGGCAACAGAAATGAAGCTGGAGAAAGACTGATAGAATTCTGCAAGACCAACGATCTATTCATCTCGAACACCTTCTTCCAGCAACACAAGCGGCGACTGTACACATGGACTTCACCCAATGGATTGTATAAAAATCAAATTGACTACATCTGTGGAAGTCAACGATGGAAAAGCTCTATAACATCAACAAAGACAAAACCTGGAGCTGACTGTGGTACAGATCATCAACTACTAGTATGCAAACATGAAGCTGCAAGGTGGTAAATTGAAAGGCAATGTCAGGAAATATTTTTTCACTGAAAGGGTGGTGGATGCTTGGAATGCTCTCACGATGGAAGTGGTGGGGGCAAACACGGTGATGAAATTCAAAACAGCATGGGACAAGCACAGCGAATCCCTTTACAGCAACAGGATAAAAACAAAATAAACTGAACCATCTAACTTCTCAACAAATAGGGGTGTCCTACATGGAGTGGTGGGTCCACCCCTAAACAAAGACATGGGGAGGGGTGGCCTGCACAGAGCGACAGGTGCACCTACTCTTGCCGTATTGCTGGGCAGACTGGATGGACCATGCTGGTCTTTATCTGCCGTCATTTACTATGTTACTATGTTACTATCCTTTTTAAGATAAGGCGACCAGAATTGCACACAATATTCAAGGTGCAGTCGCACCATGGAACGATACCGAGGCATTATAAAATCCTTTGTTTTCCATTCCTTTCGTTATGATACCTAGCATTCTATTTGCTCTCTTGGCCGCCGCTGCACACTGGGCAGAGGGTTTTAACATGTCCACAATGACACCTAAATCTTTTTCCTGGGTGGTAGTTCCTAATGTGGAACCTTGCATCATGTAACCATAGTTTGGATTGTTCTTCCCTAGGTGCATAACTTTGCACTTGTCCACATTAAATTTCATCTGCCATTTCGATGCCCAGTCTTCCAATTTATCAAGATCCTCTTGCAAATTTCCACAATGCTCCTGGGTTTTAACAACTTTAAATAGTTTTGTGTAATCTGCAAATTTGATAACCTCACTCGTTATTCCCTTTTACAGGTCATTTATGAATATGTCAATTATGAATATGTCAAAAAGCAGCAGACCCAGCACAGATCCCTGGGGTACACCACTATTCACCTTTCTCCATTGGGAAAACTGGCCATTTAGCCTACCCTCTGCTTTCAATCTTTTAACCAGTTCCTGATCCACAACAGTACACTGCCTCCTATCCCATGATAGTTTTGCCAAAAGTCTCTGATGAGGGACTTTGTCAAAGGCTTTCTGAAAGTCCAAATACACTATATCAACCAACTCACCTTTGTCTACCTGTTTATTCACACCTTCAAAAAAACATAACAGATTAGTAAAACAAGATCTTCCTTGTCTAAAGCCATGTTGGCTGTCTCCCATTAGGCCATGACTATCTACATGCTGAGTAATTTTGTTCTTTATGATGGTTCCTACCATTTTTCCCGGTACTGACGTCAGGCTCAACGGTCTGTAGTTTCCCGGATCACCCCTGGAACCCTTTTTAAAAATTGGTGTTACATTGGCTATCCTCCAATCTTCAGGTATTACAGATGATTTTAATGATAGTTCACAGATTACTAATAGCAGGTCTACAATCTCATGTTTCAGCTCTTTCAACACCCTTGGATGTATACCATCCAGTCCAGGTGATTTGCTACTCTTCAGTTTATCAAATAGTTGTAATACATCTTCCCGGTGTAGCGATATTTCTTTCAATTCTTCCGCAGTATCACCTTTAAATACCACTTCAGTCATAAGTAACACCTCTACATCTTCCTCAATAAAGACCGAAGGAAAGAATTCATTCAGTCTCTCCGCTATAGCCTTGTCCCCTCTTACTTCCCCTTTTACCCCTCTATCATCTAATGGACCAACTGACTCACAAGTTTTTTGCTACGAATGTACTTGAAAAAGTCTTTATTGTGCGTTTTTACTTCCACAGCAAGTTTCTTCTCAAATTCTCTCGTTGCTTGCCTTATCAATGCCTTGCATTTAACTTGCCAGTGCTTGTGCTGTTTCCAGTTTGTCATTTGGCTATTTTTTCCATTTCCTGAAAGATGCTTTTTTGACAACAGCCGCCTCGCTGACCTCACCTTTAAACCATGCTGGCAGTTTTTTTGAACTTCCTTCCACTTTTCTTAAAGCGTGGAATACAGCTGGTCTTGGCTTCCAAGATAGTATTTTTCAACAACACCCAAGCTTGATGTAAGTCTTTAACGTTTGCAACTGCTCCTTTTAGTTTATGACAAATCCCAAGTGTTCTAATACTGTGATGGTACGATACAAGGAAAGCTGAACCTTTTGGGAGGTGTCTGCTTTTATGAGCCAGTTGTCTAAGTAAGGGAAGACAAATACCCCCATAGATCTTAGAAATGCGGCTATGACCGCCATGCACTTTGTGAAGACTCTTGCGGCAGAAGCAAGTCCGAAAGGAAGGACCTGGTACTGATAATGTCTTCCCTGAAAGATGAAGCATAGATATTTCCTGTGTCCTGGGTGGATGAGGATGTATGTACGCTTCTTTTAGATCTAGAGAACAGTTAGTCCCGACTCTGGAGGTAGGGAAGAAGAGACTCAAGAGAAATCATTTTGAACTTCTCGCGGACTAGAAACTTGTTGAGGTCTCTGAGGTCCAGGATGGGCCTGTACCCCCCGGTCTTCTTTGGTATGAGAAAGTACAGAGAGTAGATCCCCATTCCTTGTTGGGATATCGGGACATCTTCTATGGCACCCTGGGATAGAAGAGAAGACACCTCTTCCTGTAGGAGAGCAGTGAGTGGAGTTGCATGCGATATTCCCCTATGAGAGTCAAAGAGGGCAGAGTTTGCAGATGAAGTCTATACCCCTCCCGGACTGTGGTTAGTGTCCACTGCTCTGAAGTGATAAGGTGCCATCTGGGCATAGTGACACAGTCTGCCTGCTACGTGGAAGGGGCGAGGATCCTCCAGAGGCAGGATGGCAATGTTCTCTAGAAGAGAGTGAAAAATCAGGCGCAGACTGTGGCTGCAGAGCTGGTGGTTGAGAATTTGCCACTTGTAACTTGTTATTTAGGAGGCTGCTCTCTTTTCTGAGGGCCTTGAGCTTGGTACTGAGAAGCAAAAGATCTATAAATTAATGAATGGAGTGAAACGGGTAAACTTAGATCAATTGTTTACGTCATCAGAATATAAAAAGATTAGGGGACATGCAATGAAGCTACAGGGTAACCTATTTAAGACTAATAAGAGAAAATATTTTTTCACTCAATGTGTAATCAAACTCTGGAATTTGTTATCGGAGGATGTAGTAAACGCTGTTAGTGTAGCTGGGTTTAAAAAAAGGTTTGGACAAGTTCCTGGAGGAAAGGCCCATAAACTATTATTAAAAGGAGCATGGGATATCACTGCTTGACCCAATACAAGCATTGAGGAACCTGTGTCTTTTGGGGAAACTGCTAGGTACTTATGATCTAGATTGGCCACTGTTGGAAACAGGATAATGGGCTTGATGAACCTTGGTCTGACCCAATATGGCATATCTTATGCTCTTAAGAAGAATATAATTTCTTTTTATTATTGAAGAAAGCCTTATTTGCAGCTATCTTTTTTCTAGCCGGGTTAGCTGTTGTTCTGGACAGCCTGTTTAGAGTGGTATTCTCTGACTCTGAGAAGCTTTATCCTGCCAGTCTTTGCCAAAGAGGTTTTCCTTCTGTGCAGGGTATGTTGCCCAGCAAGATCTGAGGCCTGAAGCCATATGGTCCTGAGTGCACCGATGCATATTGCTGTGGCTCTGCTTATGCATTCAAATGCATGGAAGACTGCCCTATTGACAAACTTCGATACATTCTGGGTATGTTTGACTAGAGCGAGATAGTCTTCTCTCTTATCATCTGGAAAAAGAGGGACCATGGTCGCGAGGTCTCTGGTAACCTCTTTGAGGAACATACCCATGTAGAGTATATAGGAGTTTATCCTGGCTGAAAGCATGGGAGCCTGAAAATATCAATGCCCAAAGGCATCGAGGGTTCTCTATTCTATTGAATGGTGCGGAAGCTGTGGCTTTTGGAAGCTGGGACACTCTGGTACTCAATACATGATATCGAGGCTTCGAGTATAAGGCGAGATCGTGAGGGGTGTCTCCCAAACCCAGAGCATCAGATCATAGAGGATGCGGTACATTGGCAGGGTGGGGGCCTCCTTGGAGCTGTTGGGTATTGGAGGATCTCCAATTCTTCCACCTGGGCTCTTTTTCGGATGTTATTGTTATGGAGAAACCCCTAGTTAGGTCTCGAATGAATTCCTGGAAGGACATGTCCTCAAGAGGTGACATGCGTCATTCTGGAGTTGGGGAGGGTTCCCAAGGCAGGCCTTGGGGCCCCCGGGAGTCGAGAGACTCCTCATCCAAAACAGGGGAGTCTGAATTGGAGGATTCGAAGTACTGGCGGGGACGGTGTTCGTTCTCCGCCAGACACAGATATTGATGTATGTCGTATCGAGCTCAGGGAAACATTTGGGTCGAGCCTCGGTATTGGTGATGGACTCGAGGGAAGGCATGGTGGCAGTGATGCCAGTGTCATGTATCCCGATGCACCAGTACCGATGTCGGTGCCAGTTCTTGATGGCCTGATACCTGAAGGCAAAGGTTTGATGGGCCAACAGAGCTGCCAAGCTCCGCTCGATGGCCAGTATACACTGTTCTATCAAGGCTGCCGATGCTTGGGTATCGGTGACGGAGACTTGCAGCACCGTCCCAGAGCATGGCACCAGTAGCTCTCCTGAGGTCTAGGCCTCGGGAGCAACCCGGGGCCCCTCGATGGCTTTGGAGGGCAGGTCCTCCCGCCGGAGCTGTTTGGCAGGCTGATCCACCTCCAGGGCTATGCCAGAGGCATCTCGATGCTGGGAACGAGATCTACTTCTGGAGGAATTTTCTGTCTTCAATGAAGACTTGTGCTTGGACATTTTCGATACCTGAGATCCATGAGAGGAGGATGAAGCTCTCAATGACACTGATGCCAGTGAAGAGAGTTCCAAATTTAGAGGCCCGGTTTTGCAGGCCTGTCTTTGTCATCTTTTTACAACGGGAACATTCTGTGGCTGGTGGTCGGGCCCAAGGCATTTCAAGCACCAGTTATGTGTGTCAGTTGCCAAAATGGTACTGCCACATCTGGAACATTTTTTGAAACCACTAGTCGGTTTCTCCATACCACTGGTGGACAGTATGGTAAGCTTAAGGCCCAAGATGGTGTTGATGTGCCTAAAGGTTTTTTGGGGTGTTTTATTTTTACTAGTAAAGAAAGAATAAGGGAACTGGTGGTGTCAAGATGGTGCCGGTGTCCATAGGAAGGCAGACGCCAACCATAAAAAAACAAGAGAGAATTTTCTGTGGACAGGATTTGCTTCCTGCTAGCTCCGTGGAAAACCAAGAACTGAAGAGAGGGAGTTGGGAAGGCAGCCACGTAGGTGCAGTGGAGTTTTGCCAAAAGCTTTCCTATTGGACGCGTGGGTTCGTCTGTACAGACATTGCCCATATGTGAAGACTACATTCCTGCTTGTTCCTGGAGATAACGCAATATCTAATTCAATTTACATCAGCAAACAGACAGGTAAAGCCAGTTTCTTTCACTGCTTCTGAATCATGTGGTTTTCAGGGGCATGAATAATTTGCTTAAAAATACTTCTATTCTCCAAATCATTATCGGTTCTAGGCAGATGCAAATATAAAACATCAAGACACAACCAGACAAATATTACAAACACATACAAACACAACAAACTAATATCAGGTTTTTTTGAGTAGTTAAATACAATTATCAATATTCACATCAGTTACTAGTCCCAAAACCATATCCTTCTCCCTCAAATGTTTGAATGAAAATGTAAAAAGTGTAAAACAATGGCCTCGCTGTTTTGAGGGATACTTGAAAGCTGAAACACTTACTTTTCTTCATATGCCATAACAAGACGTGGATCCAAAATATGTTCCTCTGGCTCCCAAGTGCTGTACCTAAACAGGTATTAACAAAGGTTTATTTAAAAAAATACAAGAATTCTCTTTAAGGTCTACAGAGTTAGGACAATAGGAAGGAGGTTAGGGTTGGTGTCCCACACCTGTATCCTTTCTCAGGTCTCCATCCAGACCTAAATGCTTTGGAAGCAGTGTTCAGAAGCTAGTGTAAAGGGATGGGATTGACCTACGGTAGCGTTTGATATCCTCAGCTTTTCTTAATGAGCTTAGCTTGGGCTACTGAACCTTTGGTCAGAATTGGTAAACGTTATGGAGTCTTAGACAGATATAGTAAGCATCTAGGGGTTTTAAAACTAATGCCTCTATCTCAAATCTTCTGGGGTCTTATTAAAAAAAACAAAAAAACTGAGAGGGGGAAGGGATAGATCCTGATTAGACTCAGATAAAGGGGGACACTGTGCAAACTTTCAAGCAAAAAATTAGAAAGTATATGTATGGGGAATACTAAATATATAACAAACCAGCATACTGTAAATCAAAATTTTTGAGTTATTTTTAGTCATACAACATTAAAAAACAGCAGTGTGCAATAAATTGTCTCAGTTAAGAATGGTGACATTTTACTTACCAAATAACATCCTTTCCTCGAGTCCTGTTACACCAGTAGATGTGGAGACAAAGAAAGGGTGCAGAGGCTTCTAAGGATATCAGTGTGCTATTAACCGCCTGCGTTTCTAGGGGCATAAACCAGTATCCATACCCAAGGATATGGTCAGAAATCTCTGATCTCACACAACCTGAAGATTGAAGGATCGCCAATGTAACACCAATTTTTAAAAAGGCTTCCAGGGGTGATCCGGGAAACTACAGACCGGTGAGCCTGAAGTCAGTACCGGGAAAAATGGTAGAAACCATCATAAAGAATAAAATTACTTAGCATGTAGATAGTCATGGCCTAATGGGAGACAGCCAACATGGCTTTAGACAAGGAAGATCTTGTCTTACTAATCTGTTAAGTTTTTTTGAAGATGTGAATAAGCAGGTGGACAAAGGTGAGTCAGTTGATATAGTGTATCTGGACTTTCAGAAAGCCTTTGACAAGGTCCCTCATCAGAGACTTTCGGCAAAACTAAAGAGTCATGGGATAGGAGGCAGTGTACTATTGTGGATCAGGAACTGGTTAAAAGATAGAAAGCAGAGGGTAGGGCTAAATGGCCAATTTTCCCAATGGAGAAAGGTGAATAGTGGTGCACCCCAGGGATCTGTGCTGGGTCCGTTGATTTTTGACATATTCATAAATGACTTGGAAAGTGGATTAACGAGTGAGGTTATCAAATTTGCAGATGACACAAAACTATTTAAAGTTGTTAAAACCCAAGAGGATTGTGGAAAATTGCAAAAGGATCTTGATAAATTGGAAGACTGGGCAGATGAAATTTAATGTGGACAAGTGCAAAGTTATGAACCTAGGGAAGAACAACCCAAACTATGGTTACACGATGCAAGGTTCCGCATTAGGAACCACCACCCAGGAAAAAGATTTAGGCGTCATTGTGGATAACATGTTAAAACCCTCCGCCCAGTGTGCAGCGGCAGTCAAGAGAGCAAATAGAATGCTAGGTATCATAAGGAAAGGAATGCAAAATAAAACAAAAGATATTATAATGCCTCTGTATCGTTCCATGGTGAGACCGCACCTTGAATATTGTGTGCAATTCTGGTCACCGTATCTTAAAAAGGATATAGCGTTATTAGAAAAGGTTCAGAGAAGAGCCACCAAAATGGTAAAGGGGATGGAAGGATACTCCTATGAAGAAAGGCTAAAAAGGTTAGGGCTCTTTAACCTGGAAAAGAGACGGCTGAGGGGATATATGATAGAAGTCTATAAATTAATGAATGGAGTGGAACGGGTAAACGTAGATCGATTGTTTACGTTACCAGAATATAGAAAGACTAGGGGACATGCAATGAAGCTACAGGGTAAACTATTTAAGACTAATAAAAGAAAATATGTTTTCACTCAACGTGTAATCAAACTCTGGAATTTGTTACCGGAGGATGTGGTAAAGGCTGTTAGTGTTGCTGGGTTTAAAAAAAGGTTTGGACAAGTTCCTGCATAAACCATTAATTAAGAAGGGACCCAGGATATCAATGCTTGACCCAGTACAAGCATTGTGGAACCTGTGTCTTTTGGGGAAACTGCTAGGTACGTATGACCTAGATTGGCCACTGTTGGAAACAGGATACTGGGCTTGATGGACCTTGGTCTGACCCAGTATGGCATATCTTATGTTCTTATGTTCTTACCTTAGTGAAGATAACAAGATTCAACAGAACAAGAAATATAGCTATGTACCGGATCAGCTTCAACAGCAGGTTTGGAGTCCACAAGACCAACTACCAAGAGTACAGATCAGAAAAGGTTCTAGGGGTGGGTCCTAGATTGGTCTAGCAGCACTTAAGGAAAGGACAGTATCTGATAAGTTAAAATGTCACATTCCATATCGTCCTGCTAGACCAGTCCAGACAAGTGAGATGTACCAAAGCTACAACGCTACTGAGCGAAAAGAGAAATGACAGCTTCTAAAAACACCAGAGCCAAAGGCCATGTTCACCCGAGTGTGGCAGCTTTTAAAACCCCAAAGCCTCTCTGCAGCGATGGAAGAATCTGCGTGCTTTGGCGCTGGAGCGAATCGCCATCTGATCCATCTTGGGATAGTCCCAGTGGCAGAATTTGCTGAAAGGCCATCTGGCTCAGTCCCACTCCCAGGATCGAGAGTTTTGACTGAGGAAGTCCACCTCCATATGTTGACTCTGGTGATGTGTTGTGCTAACAGAGCTAGGAGATTCCTTTCTGCACAAGGAGGGTCATCTCCAGGGCCACTCCGGCACTCTTTTTGCCCCCCCCCCCTTGCTGATTAACATGTGTCACTGCTGTGACACTGAGTACACTGGGACCGTTTTGCCCTTGACCAGGGTCCAATAGTGCAGAACAGCCAAATGAATGGCCCTTGCCTCAGGACAGTGGATAGATTGGCCTTGCCGACTCCTGTCTGCTCCACCTGCCTTGAGCTGCCCAGTTCTCGTAATGGGCTCCCCAGCTAAAGAGGTTGGCATGTGTCAACAGAAGAAGCCACAAGTGTTCGTCCAGTGGCATGCCCTTCCTCAGATGCTGTGGCTGCTGCAACCTCCTCAGGCTGGACATCATCTCCAGCTGGAGCGGCAGCTTGACCTCCTGAGAACTTAGAGACAGAGACAGCAAGGACCTCTGAAGCGGCCTCATATGAGTTCTTGCCCAAGGTACACTTTCAATTGCTGCCACTATTAAGCCAAGAAGCTGTAGATAATCCCAAACTCTGGGAGCCTGCTAAGACTGGAAGGTTTCCAAATGGGCCAACAACTTTTTCATCCTCTTCTCGGGCAAGATTCTGGTATTCCAGTGATTGGGAAGGCTCCACGTGACTCTTCCCTCATTTGATAACCCAGCCGAGACTCTCCAGAAACTGCACCATCTGGGTCAAAACCCAAGACACTTCGGACTGTGACCTGGTCCAGATGAGCCAATCATCCACATATGGGTGAACACAGATCTTCTGGCATCCCAGCGCAGTGGCTGCCCCCACCATGATTCTCGGGAATGTCCTCGGGGTGGTGGAGAGGCCAAAAGGGAGAGCGGCAAACTGAAAATGAGAGCCAAGAACAGTGAAACTGAGAAAGCGCTGTTGATCCTCTCAAATAAGCCTTGGCTAAATCTAGAGATGCAAGGAACTCCCCGTTGTCGCATTGCCTGCACCACTGACTGCAAAGTCTCCATATGGAAGTAAATGGAGCACAGGTGAGCGTTGATTCCCTTGAGATCAAGGATTAGTAGAAAGGAACAGTCTTTCTTTGGCACTACAAAGTAAATGGCGTATTGAACTGCGACCACTGCCCGCAGACAGAGCAGCATGTTCAGCATGACTTAAGTGGCAGTTCTCTTAGGCATGGAACCAGATGGGAAGACAACAAAGGTGTCCGGAATAGGCTCTGTGCATTCCAGAACATAGCCATACTGCATGGTGTCTAGCACCTTGATGACCCAAGCCCACTCCTGGTAGAGAAGACGCAGCCTGCCACCCACTGAAGGCATCCTGGAATGGGCCTCCAATCCATCAATGCACTGGATGGGAGAAAGCACTTCTGGAAGTGGTACAATCCCCAGACCCACAAAAGCTCCATGAAAGGACTGAGTACGGGACCAAAAACCAGAAGAATAAGGGAAGGAAGGCTTTCCAGGGCACTACCTACTGGAGTCCCAGGAACCAGAGTAGCGTGAATGAGGAAAAAGGGACTCACTCATACACATCCCAGGCCCCTCTGGCCTATCTTTCAGGAGGCAATGAGGTTTGGACTCACCTAAATCTTTAACCAGCTTCTCCAAGTCCACCCCAAACAAGAGCTTCCTTTTAAAGGCTAGTTGGGCCAACTGGGACTTGGAGGACAAAATTTGCCACGCAGTGGTGAAGCCATATCCAATGTCGCGTAACCATCAACACAGCAATGTCTGTCTTTAGCTGCCAAGATCATACATAGCATTCAACAGCAAGACTGCTGCCAATGCCAAGAGGATGAATCCACTGGAGCAGAGCTCAAGTTGTCAGACCCACACACACCCGCCAATTAAAGGATAACAGCAGAAGATGCAAGCTGACTCCTCAGGACTGAGTCCACCTTACGAGTCAGGTGGTTCTTCAGGATCAGCGCTACTCTGCAATTGCCAGACCTGCAGTCACATAAAGTGCCTTCTTTAAATCTTCGAGGGAGAACAGGGAGAGGAGAGGGAGGGGGCACTGAGGTTGTGCAAGGCTGGAGAATCCTTTCCAAACTCTTTTTCCAATATTCTGGCTGCTCTACAGCTCCTTAACAGGATAAGGACATAGAAATGAAACAGTTCCCCTCTTCCTTATGGCATACAAAATGAGCACCGGTTTTAAGGGCATCTCTAGTGGAGCCTCCTGTGCCGCACTCCAGTAAGTAAGTCACCAGCAAGGGTGGTCATTCACATACTACAACCTGGAGCTCAGTAAGTCTGCATGCTGAAATAACTGCCACCAAAAACAATACTAGTTCAGAAAGATTTATTATGACAAGGCACAAAGATGGCGTATATGATAAAGGATGCTATTTTTAGTTTTAGCTCAGGCAAACACCTAACTTGGTTAGAAAAGATCTATTTCTTTAAGACAAAATAAAAAAATGCTGCTATGTCACTCTGTTAGAATTGCACTTACAACAGAACTGCATAAATTCTTATCTAATGAATGCTTTAACAGACCGATGCAGAAAGCTAGCGCAGGCTTTACAAGTCCATAACACCACGTTTAAGCATGTTTTTACGATCCACACCATGCAGGAAATAGACTTAAATACTGGCGGAAAAACTAGCACCCAATTAACGCCACATGTATTTAAATGAAAGCGTAGTTACTCACCTGTAACAGATGTTCTCCAGTGACAGCAGGAATCAGTCCTCACTTATGGATGACATCGGCACCGACGGAGCCTGCGCAGAGCAATTCCCCAGCTTTCAAAGAAAGCCTTTGGGATTGCTGCCACGCATATGTGGTCCTCTTCCCGCCCAATGGTGCCATTTTGCTCAGTCAGGTCCCCTAGCTAGAGCCCTACTAAGCAGATGGCAAGGGAAGGATAAAAATAGCAACTCTTCAGGGGAGGTGGGAGGGTAGCGAGGACCGATTCCTGCTGTCCCTGGAGAACACCTGTTACAGGTGTGTAACTATGCTTTCTCCAGGAACAAGCAGGAAGTCAGTCCTCACTTATGGGACTCCCTAGCTACAGGCTACCAAACCTGTAAACGAAAATGCCTCCGCGAGGCCGTGAGCAGAAGCCGAAGCGCAAAGGAGCCAGAGTCTTCGGGTCCCCGAGGCAAAGCTCTCAGTAGCCGCCGAAGAAGGGTCAGAGGGCAGGAGTTGCTTATACCCCGAACAGATTACAGAGTACAGCCTGGCCAAAGGCGCTGTCCTGGCGGGACTCCCTCTCCAAGCAGTAGTGCGCAGTGAACGTGTTCGCTGAAGACCAGGTTGCAGCCCAGCAGATGTCCTTTAGAGACACTGAGCACAGCGAAACCACCAAAGCCGCCTTGGCCCAGACACCATGTGCAGTGATGCGCCGATGCAGCATGGCGCCCACCTTTACCTGGGCGAAGGTGATGCAGTCTGCCACCCAGATGGAGAGGGTGTGAGGGTGTGCTTGGTGACTGCCTGCCCCAGGCGGTTGGGATCACAGGCAACAAAGAGCCGATCGAACTTGCGATGAACCTGGGTGTGCTGCAAATAGAAGGCAAGAGCCCTCTTGCAGTGGAAAGTATGTAAGACCGCCAATGCCCAGTCGGCATGAGGTCTCGGGTAGAAGGTTGGCAAGACTATCTCCTGATTGAGATGGAGGTTTGAGACAGCCTTCGGTAGAAACTTGGGGTGGTACGGAAGACCACCCTGTTCCCATAGAACCTGGTGTATGGAGCCTCAGCCAAGAGGGCTTGGAGTTTGCTGACTCGCCGAGCCAAGGTCAGAGCCACCAGGAAGACTACCTTTCAGGAGAGGTGCCGAAGCAAGCACGTCGCCATCGGCTCGAAGGGCGGCTGTGTAAGCTGCATGAGCACGATGTTCAGGATGCACTCTGCCAGAGTGGGCCAGATGGGTGGCTTGGAAAGTAAGAGGTCCCGCATGACAGAGTTGGACTTCAGCCTCTCCTTTGAGAGGTGGAGAAGGTACTAGAGAACACACCAGAGAGAGCAGGAGAACGGGTCGATCTGGAGCTCAGAGCACCAGGTCGAGAAACGCCACTACTTAAAGGCATAGGCTTGCCTCGTTGAGTCCTTCCTTGACGTGAGGAGGACCTCCTCGACCTCCCCCGGGAGGTACAGCGGGGCTAAGGAGACCCATTCAGCCATCAGGCTGTAAGGGACAATGAGGCCAGGTTCGGGTGGAGCACCCGTCTCTCCTCCTGTGTTAGCAGGTCCAGGGCGCAGCCTAGGGGGACTGAAGGCTCGGACGAGAGCCAGGGCAGAAGCGGGAACCAAGGCTGTCGAGGTCACAAAGGAGCCACAAGAATCATTGAAGCTCGCTCTCGCTGGACCTTGTGAAGGGTCCTCGCAATGAGAGGTGTGGGTGGGGGGGGAAGGCATAAAGAAGCCCGGAGGTCCAATTCAAGAGGAACGCATTCGGAGCCACCCTGCTTGGGTGTGGAACCGGTCCGCAGAAGCGGGGAAGCTGTGGGCTCACCGGGCTGGCAAACAGGTCCATAGACAGAGTCCCCCACTGATGGAATAAGAGGCTGGCCACCTCCAGATCCAGGCGCCACTCATGTGGGTGGAGGATTCTACTGAGTTTGTCGCGAGGACATTCTCCTGGCCCGGAAGATAGACTGCTCTGAGGGTCATACCCCAGCGAACGGCAAAGGAGCACCACCTCCCGACAGAGTGTGCGGGAACCTGTTCCCCCCTCCTTGTTTATGTAGAACATGGCTACCCTGTTGTAGGTCTGCAAGAGCACCGACTTTCCCCTCAGGTGGTACTAGAAGGCCCTCAGGGCCCACCGGACCGCCCGAAGCTCGAGCAGATTGATCTGCTGCTGAGATTCTTCAGGCGACCACTGTCCCTGGGCAGGAGATCCAGACAGGGTCCTGAGGCACCCGGAGGCCTGGTTCCATTGTGCCCTGAGGCACCACTGAGCCATCCGCATGTGCATGCAGGCGTGGGGAACAACGTGGACGGTGGAGGCCATGTGCCCCAGAAGCCACAACATGGCTTCTGCTGGAATCCGAGCCCTGCATTGGACCTTGGCCACTAGGGGGTGGAGACGATCCACACAGTCCCGGGGCAGGAAGGTGGTCGCCCGCTCCGTGTTGAGGAGTGCACCGATGAACTCCAGGGTCTGCACCGATTCGAGGTAGGACTTGGAGTAATTGACCAGGAAGACGAGGAGTTTGAGGAGGAGGATTGTGCGCGACGCCGCAAGGCGGGCTTCCCCGGCCAATGCCCCTGTGACGAGCCAGTCATCTAGGTAAGGGAAAACGGGTATGCCCTGCCACCGGAGATAGGAGGCAGCCGCAGAAAGGTACTTGGTGAAGACCCACGGGGCAGACACGAGCCCGAAGGTGAGCACCCTGTATTAGTAATGCTCTCCCTGCACCCTGAAGCACAGGTACTGCCTGTGCTGGGGATGGACCAGAATGTGGACGTAAGCGTCCTTGAGGTCCAAGGAGCATAGCCAATTGCCCTGCTGGAGGAAGGACAGCAGAACACCAAGCGATAGCATTTTGAACTTCTCCCGCACCAGAAACTTATTTAAGTTCCTGAGATAGAGGATGGGGTGCAGGCCCCCTCCCCGTCTTCTTCAGGACGAGGAAGGATCGGGAGTAGAACACTCGACCTCGGAGGTGCGGCGGTACCTTTTCGACTGCCCGCTGGCCTAGGAGGTTGGTTAGCTGCTGTTGCAAGCAAGCCAGGTGTGAGGGAAGCCAAGAAGGCTCCACTAGTGAGAAGGGAGGAGGGAGCCTATCCAGGTGAAGACGATAACTGTCCTGGACCACCCTGAGGACCCAGATGTCCGACGTGATTGACGCCCAATGGGGGGCGAAAAGGGACAGGTCTCCCACAGGCGGAAGTGCTGCCGGGGGGGGGGGGGGGAGAAGAGGCTATGCCTTTGGCGTCAAAAACCCTGAGTCGGTTAGGGTGGCACCAGTGGTTGGACCTTGGGCCCCTTAGGCTTGCGATGGCCATGAGCTCCCCCCTTACCCTGTGTGCCGGTGGTCGGTGCGGGGGTGGGTGGGTAGGTTGGATATCCCCGGTATGGGAGCCCCTTTCTCTGCAAGAACGTCTTCTTCCGTGGGAGAGAAGTAGTCTTACGTGAGAGGCGGGTTTGAGTTACGAACTCCGTTTCAATTTCAGCGGTCTTATCCTCCATGGGCTTGCCGAACAGTTGTTCACCTAGGCAGGGGACATCCAAGAGCTTCTCCTGGACCCACTGCTCCAGGTCCAAAGACTGGAGCCATGCCTGGCGCCAGGCCCCGATGCCGGCTGCCGCCACTTGGGCGGAGGGCTAACCTGTCGTACCCAGCATGGGAGAGGTACTTCGAGCAGTCTGCGACTGACCTCAGGAGGGTCTGGAAACTGAGAAGGTCTTCACCCCCAAGACCTGCGGAAAACCCACCGAGCTCCTTGGCGAGGTCGCACAGGAACATGCCCATGTACAGTTGGTAGGCCTGAATGCTTCATGTCAACATGGACCCCTGATAGGCCTGCGCCCAAGGATGTCGAAGGCTCTAGACTCCCTGCCTGGCAGGACCGAAGAATGTGATTTCAGGCTCTTTTGCTTCCACATCACTGATTCCACTATCAAAGAGGTGTGCGGAAGCTGGGTCTTCCAGAACCCTGGGCCACGCTGGACCCTATACATGGCATCGAGGCATTTGCTCACAATGGGTACCGAGGCAGGCGCCTCCCACCTACGGAGGAGCAGCCTGGACAGGATGGGAGGCACTGGAACCGTAAGAGACTCCTGAGGCGGGGACTCATACTGTAAGATGTCGAGTTCCTCTGCCCTTTCTTCCTCAGCCTGCGTGGCCAGCTTGAGGGCCCGTGCCATGTCCCGCATGAACACCAGAAAGGACATGTCCCCGGGAGGCGAATGCCTCTGGGAGGTGGGTGGGGACGGGTCTGAAGGAAGGTCCCTGTTCCGACTCCTAGCCCGAGAGGTCCGAAAAGGAGTCCGAGTCAGGCTGGTCGCCCTGTCCTGAGGCCGAGGCCTGCTTGGAACCGGAGGCACTGGCCTTAGAGGACTTCACCCACAAGGAATGGGACGGTGAGCGAGATGGGTTTCCAGGGCAGGTTTAAGTGTCCCTTTCGGAGGAACCTCGGTCTCGAGGTGCGGGCCAGCTGTACTGGGCATAAGCGCCGTGCTTTAGTGCCAGCATTCTGGACTCCCATGCGGACGTGGATCCCTGAGACCCCGACACCGGGGTTACCGAGTCTGGCGTGGAAGAGGAGAGGGGGTCCTCACCGGAATGACCCTCAGGAGACCGGGCGCCATCGCCAGAGGCCTCCGTGTCTGTACGAGGTACCTTTCGAGGCTGCTCCTTATCCGACTCTCGGGAATGCCGGGGAGGGCTGAGCGACCGAGCGCGAGAATGCGCTGACAGTGACAGCCCCTGACAGTGACTTCGAGGTCTTCTTCTTCTTGCGTCTCTCCACCTCAGGGGACCCCTGATCAGTGGCCTTGAACGTGGGGCCACTGCGGGGGATCCCGTAAGCAGAGGGATGACTGAGGATGCCATCGGGGATTCTGAGGTTGCCTTACAGAAAATGTCGTCGGACCTCTGCTTACAGCTTTGCAAGGCTTTGGCAGACATTTTCTTACAGAGAGAGCAGAGCTCTGGGTTATGGTCGGCACCCAGACATCGGAGACAGCAGTCATGGGTGTCCTGTGAGCGACATATTTTTGGAGCATTTGTCACATCTTTTAAAAACAGTGGCCATTGGAGCAAAAAGGGCCCCAGCTAGGTCGAAGACCCTCGAGCCAGCAGTTGAAAAGGGCGCAAGAGGCCCGAAGAGAAAAATTTTTCCAAAAAGGCTGGAATAAAGGATGTCCCTTTGCTCGAGGAAAAAGAGCGAAGGGGAGGATGGGAGAGGACGAGTACTACCAGAAAAGAGGGAGCCAAAGGCCGAAACAAAAAACACTTTTTCCTAGGGACGAGGACGTGCGTCTGAAGGGCTCCGCGGAAAAAGGGAGACTGAGCAAGATGGCACCTTTGGGCAGGAAGAGGACCACACATGCATGGCAGCAATCCCATGCATGCGTGGCAGCAATTCTTTGAAAGCTGGGGAATTGCTCTGCGCAGGCTCAGTCGGTGCCAACGTCACCCATAAATGAGGACTGACTTCCTGCTTGTTCCTGGAGAATACTAATTATTTAAATGTATTTTAATCTGCTGGGCTGGTATGCAAATAATGACTAAGCCTGATGCAGAGATAGGCGTAGATGATTTCACAACCAGCCATAGCACCAAAATTTGAACTGCAGGGTCTTTGTAGAAGTAAACCTCTAACACTGCCCCGAAGCATTTTGATGGCACCGGGTGCTTTCCACAATGCTCTGATATTCTTCTCCCCAGATGAAAGGGCATCAGGCAAAGCCCACGATGCCATCAAAACACTGTTGAGCTGTGCTGACAAAAAAGAATCCCTGGTGCCCCATCCCTCTCCCCCCCCCCCCCCCCCCCGACAGTAGGAGACAGAGAGATAAGTCTCCTGCAGCTCTGGAAACCAGCTGTTCCTGCTTCCTGTAGCTAGCAATAGGCCCTTAAGAGGACCTTTGTAGCAGAACCTCTGTTTGGCAGTACAGTAGAAAAAAAAAAAAGCAAATTAGCCACTGGTGCCTAGAGAGCAAGCCAAACTAGCTTAGATTTCTTGTGCTCATGTGTTTGGCTTGCTCTCCCAATTTAACGCTGCAGTGGCTCATTTGCATGTGCAGGGTTACCGCGTTTTAACATGCGATGCAGGAATGTTAAAAAAAAAAAAAAATTGATCTAGCGTGGGTCTTTCTGCATCGGCCTGTAAGGTAGACGAACCACATCTCTACATAATCTCTGGCGAGAGGGCAGAACAGTTTTCAGTCCCTCTCCAGACAGCTGGCAGCTCCAAGATATTAGGCAGGATTATTTATGAGGCCCCAGCTCTAGCTATCTTCATTCACTTCTTGGACAGTGAGCTGACCAGCATCTGTAAGCATGTTAGGCACAGCAGTGCTGAGCGACTGCTTAAGTTAGTGGTTTACCAGAAAATTTGTTGCTGTGATGTGACTCAAAGACAAGAATTTCAAGATGTTTCAGGGCAATTTTATCTGACCCCCTCTCTGGCTTAAAATCTCAATGTATACTACCTATAAAATGTTAAATCTATTTATCTTTTACATCATTCTTAAATTAAAGCTGGTATAAAACTCTCTCCCTCTCTTCAAATCCATGCTAAAGGCTTACCTCTTTGAGGCCGCATTTGGATCCTAATCCCTTGTGTCTCCTTCCCTATTTAAAACCCCCTTATTTCTCTTGTATTATTCTGTCCGTCTTGATTAGATTGTAAGTTCTATGAGCAGGGACTGATCTTCTTTATATGTTTGTACAGCACTGCGTATGCCTTGTAGCACTATATAAATGATTCAAAGTAGTAGAAGCTTCAGTCCACAGGTATTTAGTGGCTCAAAGGGAGCCTTCATCAGACCAGTAGTGGCTTTAGGGGGTGACTTCAACAGAAGCATGCCACATGTAAAGCATACAACTTAATGTTTTAAAGAGACTCTGATGGAGACTGGTTTTCATTCAAGCAAGCAGTTTTTGTATATGATAAGGGAATGGATCTATGGTCTGATGCTCACATCAGATGTCAAACCTCTGCCATTTCAAAGAATATGACCTTCTGGTAGAAACTCTTCTGGAAGCCAAGATGATATGGACTACTCCAATTGGCAGGTTCAGGAATGGAGTTCTATCCTTTCAATATCCAAGTTGTGAGAGCTAGGAACTGCTATTGAGATGCAGAAGTCTGCCCTGGTCCTACGCGATCAAAGTTGGGGAGTCGCCCAGACAGATGGGGTTTCAGATAGATCTTACAGAAGAGGGAACCAGAGCTGTCTGGGCCACAAAAGAACTGGAAGGACTGAGCTGTGATGGTATGATATTCTGTCTCTCTGGATGTTACAATGAGCCTTTCCTCTTGTCTCTTCTATTTCTTTAACTATCACTGTATCTCTTACTCTGTCCTATTTTATCAATGGCATTCTTTTCATATTTTCAGTATTTTTTATGTAATATTGTAAACCGCTCTGATGCTTTGGCCTGAGCGGTATATCAAATGTAATAAACAAACATATCAGAGGAATGGACAGATACGCATACAGAAGTCCTTGAGCAGAAATGACATCTATCGAGAGATTGCCCCAATCTTGAAAGATGGAGAATGCCTCCTCCCTTTCCAAAAAGTCTAGTCGTAAGGATGAAGAACTTGGCTTACTCTGTCTGCCAGAACACTGACATCTCCAACCAAATAGCAATGAGATCCCAAGAGGTAATGTGAAGTTTTGCAGTCTGATAGTCATCCAACACAAGAGATATGAGCTAGTTCCTCCTTGCTTGTTGATGTAGAACATGGCAACCTGGTTGTCTGGTTAACTAATGAAATTGTCACGACCCAATCTCTGAAAGCTTTTTAGAGTATTCACAATTGTTATCAGTTCTAGGAAACTGATTTCATATAGGAGTGCCCCCAACCCAACTTGGATGCATCTATCATGAGCAGCTTTTGATAAGGTGGTTCCTGATAAATTTTCGAGGAGTATCCACCAGGACAGGGAAACTCCCAAACAGCGCTTGTGCCGGTGATGTCGTCTCTAAGGCTATGCTAACATTCCACCAAAACAGGTGGGAGTGGCAAGCTATTGAGGCCATATGGCCTAACATTTTCAACATGGTTCTCACCGAGACCTGCTGACTCATGTTAAATTCCATGAGCAGTTACATCAAAGTGGTCTAGTTGGTCTCGAGGGAGAAACACTCATTTGAGTCATGTCTAGCAGGGCTCCAATGAATTCCAATTGATGGGAAGGCTGAAATTGGAACTTCGGGAAAATTGGTTTTATTTATTTATTTATTTGTTTATTTAATTAATTAATTAAAAGCTTTTCTATACTGCGCTCTTTAATATCAGTGCGGTTCACAAATAACAGTTTTTGTACAGGGCAGGGAAGATCTACCTTGTGCTTACATTGAACAGGAACGGTAACTTGGAGTTGTAACTTGGGGGAACTATGTACATTTTAGACCATCGTAAGATGTACCTAGGGTGACTATTTACATGTTAGACCATAACCGCACGGTTAAGTCAGGGTCTTATCAGTTATTTACAGTACAGTGTTTTAGTATTATATATGATGAACTCAAATAGCTCTAACACCCAGATGTTGATGCATACACATCCTGAATTCCCTTCTGGAGTGGCACTCTTGAGCAGCCACTCATTCAAATAATAAAACACATGCACTCCCAGAAATGCAACCATGAATCAAAGACATTTGGTAAATACCAAAGCAGCGGAAGCAAGGCCAAAGAGCAGAACGCAATACTGGAAGTGGTGTTTCCCCACAACAAATCTGAGATGCATTCAGATACATCCAAATCACAGGAAGGGAGTAGAGGCATCCAGTAAATCCAGGGAACACAGCCAATCTCCTTTTTGGAGGCAAGGGAGGAGGCATCCAAGAGAAAGCATCCTGAATTTGTCTTATGAGGAAAGTGTTCAAGTCTCTGAGATTAAGGATGGGACGGTAAAACTCCTGCTTTCTTTGGAACCAGGAAATACTTTGAGTAAAATCCCAGCCCTTCTTTATGAGCTCGATAGCACTAGCCATGCGAAGGGCAAAAAATTTCCTTCAGAAGTGGCTCCTGCTGCTAGGAGACTCTGTCCCAGAGCGCAATTCGAATACATGTAATCTGTACCATGGTGGCTATCATATACGCGGCTGCAGTTCCTGCCCACATGTGCCTCAAACTGCAGCCAGCTGGCAGTTTTAAAATCACAGTACTGGAGATTACGTGTGCACGTGAGCGGGTGAGGAGCTTCCTCGTCGTGCTCCCGGGCCGCCCTTGAATTTTGCTGATTAATTCGGTAGTAGTGCAACATAGTGCTGGGAGAGTGGCATCGCTCGTACGGCCGAGTGTCACTGTGCATGCTGGTGGGCTGGTGTGCCTAAGAGAGAGGATGAAAGTGGCAGTGAAAAAGGAGAAGGCCGTGGGAACGCGGGAGACCAAAATGGTGGTTACGGCTCGCGTGGCGGCCATGCCTGAATCTCCGGGGAGAGAGAGTGTTGACTCGAATTCGGAGGATGTGACTCATAAAGTGGTGAAATTGCTTGAGCCGAAGTTCGAAACGGTCATGAGAAAATTGGACGAGATGGGGGAGGCCTTCGGAGAGTACACCAGAAGGTTGGAGGAAGTCGAGCAGCGAGTGACAGTACTCGAAGATGGTGAACTTGCTTATGGCTCGCCCTCTCCAACGCAACAGAAACAAATTGAGGATTTGCTGCAGAAAGTGGATGACTTAGAGAACTGGTCTCGCCGGAATAATCTCAGGTTGGTGGGCGTACCGGAATCTTGGGTGGGGAACCAACTTTTCACCCTGTTTGAGGACTGGCTTCCTAAGGAGTTGGGTCTGCCTGACCTACAAGGTCACATCAAAGTGGAGAGCGCCCACAGATTGGGTCAGCGGATGGACGGCCAGAGCAGGCCAAGACCGGTGTTGGCGCAGGTGCTTAATTATCAGCATAAAGATATGCTATTGCAGGCATATCGAAAGAAGCGAGACCTGAAGTTGGACAATGGGACAGTCCTTATGTTCCCGGATTACTCAGCTTCATTGGCTGCTAGGCGCAAAGAATTCTCTCCAATCTGTGCTGAACTAGTAAAAGGGGGAATTAGATTTGTGCTAGTCTACCCGGCCACTTTGAAAATTTTTCATAAAGGCAGCACGCATACTTTTGAAAAGGCAGATGCTGCGCACAAGTTTGTCACTGCGCTTGGGAAAGCTAAGCCCTCTGGAGTGGCGTGAGGAGCAGTGTTGGCAGTTGGACAGTATGTCTGCCGGGGATGGACAAGACATTGTGGACTACTGTATAGAGAGACTTCCAAGAATTTCCTGAGGACTCTGGTAGCGGTGGCGGATGAAGCCTGTTTGGATGTATTATGCTGGCCTGTTGCCCTTGGACTATTTTTCCAGGGAGGGTGACCCGGAGGTGCATAGACAGTGATCTACTCCCGGTTGGGGGGTGTCTTGCTGCGGCAAGATTACATAATGTTGTACATGAGGGGGGTTCAAGAGGGAGGTAGGGGGGGATTTGTGCGTGAGTGGAAGTAGAGATGAATATGCGGAGAAGAATGTGAGAGTGCGAATGGGGGACTGTGTAAAGGGAGGCTGGGTTGGAAGGGAGGGGAGGGATGGGGGCAACCTGTTAGTAGAGGAGAGAGGAGTCGGTAGCTTCATGGTTGAAGGGGAGGGGGAGGATTGGGAGGGAGAGTGGGATAGGGAGGGGGTATGTCTAGGATGGATTGACCGATACCTTTTGGGGAGTCCACAGGGTAAGCAGGGCAGGCTATGGCATAAAGTGGGCAGGCAAGGATTTTGGCTCTGGGGGAGAGGCTGGGCTTCTCCTGGAGTGGGTGAAGGTATTAAGGGCATTGTTGGTGGCCACCTGCATATCGAGTCATGCCTCATATAAAAATAGTCTCGTGGAATGTAGGCGGTGTAGGTTCTCCAGTAAAACGCACCAAGATATTGCAAATGTTGAAAAGAAAGGGAGCGCATATTGCGATGTTACAGGAAACGCATTTAAGTGATCTGGAACATCGGAGGTGGGCCAGAGATTGGGTTGCAGTGACGTATGGGGCATCCTCGGGCACATAAAGAGCAGGGGTGGTGGTGTTAGTGAAGCGGGGCCTCCCTTTCGAAGTGAATAATGTGCAGGCAGATCCCAACGGGAGGTATATTCTGTTGACTGCTAAGGTATATAATGAACCAGTATGGCTGGCGAATGTATATGCTCCGAATGTATATGACCATGCATTCTTTAAGATGTTACTGGGGTTTATAAAGAAGGCGGGGAGCAACAAGTTGATATGGCGGGGGACTTTAATTGCCCACATTCTCCGAATCTGGATAAATCTCAGGGTTGTGGGGTGGGCTCCTGGGCCCGAAAGGGTGTGGGCTATCTTTGTAGAATGGGAGACCTGGTGGATGTATGGCGGGTTCTCCACCCTGGGGTGCGGGAATACACTCATATGTCCAGAGCTCACCGTACATGGTCGCGTATCGACTATATTCTGGTGAGTGAAGGGGGGCTTTCCAAGGTACTGCAAGCTGGGATTGAGCCCATAGCTGTATCTGATCATGGGATGGTATGGGTGCTGTGGGAAAGTCAAGGAATGGTCAGAAGGGGCTGGCGGTTTCCAGCCTATCTTTGTGAAGACAAGGAATTTCAGCTCTACCTTGGGAAGCAGTGGGATGAATATGCCTCCTTTAATGATCAGGTGGACTGCTCCCCGGTGTTGTTCTGGGAGGCCAGTAAAGCAGTGATGCGAGGGGCTATTATTTCATATACAGCTCAGCGGCATAAACATTTAGACCGAAGTAGCATCACATTAGAGCGGAGTCTTCAAGATTTGCAAGGACAGCTCAGTCGTAGTGGGGATGGTGGGTGTCAGCGAGAGTTTGAGGACACAAATAGCCCTGAATGAGTTGCTTCAGCAGCGAGCTGTGCTGTCTATGCAATATTATAGACATCAATTGCACCGGTTTGGGAATAGAATGGGGCGCCTCTTGGGAAAATTAGTTAGGGACCCTGGTGGTGTTCGTTTCATACCCATGCTCCAGGATGAAGGCGGGAGATTGCAAAACCAGCCCCAGCAATTAGCGAGTGGTTTTAGGTCTTTCTATGCCAAGTTGTATAGTGAGGAGGTTCGGGATTATGATAAAGGTAAGGACTTCCTGAGGGGGCTAGCACTGCCGCAAGTCTCAGAGGAAGAGCTGTGTAGGCTTAATGCGCCGTTGACAGTACGAGAACTTATGCAAGCCATTGTGAAAGGAAAATCTCACAAAGCTCCCGGTCCCGATGGGTTTAGTATTGAGTATTATAAGATGCTGGCGGTTAGAGTGGCTCCTACCATGGTGGCGATGTTTGATTGCGTCCGCCAGACTGGGGAATTTCCTAGAGATATGCAGTGTGCGGATATCACGGTTATCTTGAAGCGAGGAAAGGATACAACTGACCCGGCATCCTATAGACCTATATCGCTTATAAATTGTGATATGAAACTTCTTGCGTCAGTGTTGGCGGGGAGACTAAATCCGATACTTCCATCTCTCATTGATGCTAGGCAGGTTGGGTTTGTGCAGGGTAGGGAAGCGACCAAAAATATTGCCGGGTTGCTGTTAGGTATGGGTCACTGCTTGTGAACTGAGGTGACTTTGCTTTTGGTGAGCTTGGACGCCGAAAAGGCGTTTGACAGAGTGGTCTGGGGGTATCTGTGGGATGTGTTAGCAAGTTTTGGACTGCAAGGGAACTTTGTGCAGTGGCTACAGGCTTTGTATAACAACCCAACGGCCCGGGTGGGGGTGAATGGGACGACCTCTGCTCCATTCATGCTGGAATGAGGGACGCGGCAGGGATGTCCCTTATCCCCCTTGTTGTTTGTGCTTACGTTGGAGCCTTTATTGCGAGCAATCCAGTTTGACTCGCAGATTAGAGGTATCACTTTGGGAGGGGAAGAGATGAAAGTTAGTGCGTTTGCCGATGACATGCTCCTTTGTATAACGAGGCTGCAAGCGTCCTTGGAACGAGTATTGCAATTGTTAAATGAGTTTGGTAGCTTCTCAGGGCTAAAAATTAATACTTCAAAGTCGGTGGTATTGGATGTGGGGGGGGAGAGTGAAGCTGCGCTGGCAGGGTACTTTTCCATTGGTGTGGGTAGTTGGGGCGACTAAATACTTGGGGATACAGTTGCCGGAGTGTCCGGAGAACCTTTATAGGGCCAATGTCCCGGGAATGTTGGAAAAATCTAAGCGGACCTTTGTGGGATGGAGGGGGGTTGCCTCTGTCGCTTAAGGGGAGGATAGCACTGTTTACCATGGTGGAGATGCCTCGTTGGCTGTATCTGCTTCGTCTGCTGCCTATATGGGTTTTAGACAAGGATTGGAAGCGTTTCGAGTCCTCTTTGAGTGCATTTCTGTGGAGGGGTAAGAGGGCGAGGATCCCGTTCCGCGCCTTGCTGCGAAGGAGGGATGAGGGTGGGTTGGAACTGCCGTCCTTACGGAACTATAACCTTCGTTATCTATTGCGACATATCGGGGCGATAGTAGAGGAGGAAGGTGGCTATGCCCCGGTGCGACAGATGCATGAATTATGTGCGCCGTATCATAGTTTGTATGTGCTTCATATGGATAAGGGTGCTGCGTCCAGGAGTGGGGCGGGGTGGGGATACATGGGGGCCCTGCAGGCTGCTTGGCGGGCTGTGTGTTCCAGATATGGTTGGGAATGGAGGAAGTCAGCCCTGCTTTCTTTGGTGGGGAATCCGGGGTTCGCTCCGGGGTTCACGGGGCCTAATATATTCCATGGGTGGGCTGCGAAGGGGCTTTCTTGTATTGGGGATTTATTTATGGCAGACGGGATGGTAGTGGATAGTTTTCAGAGTTTGCAAGGGCGGTACCTTCTCCATAAGTGGGATTTCTATGGTTATTTGCAAGCTAGGCATTATGTGGGCAGCCTTGGTGTGCAGGGAGGGCAGCCTAGGCACGTATTGGACAAATTGGCAGGACAGAATTTGGGAGGGGTAGAGGGGAGGGAACTGGTGCGTCCCAAAGTGGACACTGTTTCTTTCTGAGTTAGTCCATAGATGGGGTAAAGAGGGATTGGAGGGAGTGTCCATGGCATCCTTGCAAGAGGCTTTTGAGGGAATCTCGAAGGGGTCAGGGTGGGTATATCTGCAGGAGCTGCAATACAAATTCTTGTGGCGAGCGTATACCACGGATGAGTGGGCATTTCGTGTAGGAATCCGAACTTCGGCTATGTGTGGATGGTGTGGGCTGGCAGCCGGCACTTTGTTGCATAAGTTCTGGAGTTGCCACTTAGTGCAAGATTTGTGAGTGCAAGCTTGTGGTAAGATGACGGAATGGCTTGGGGTGGGGGATGTATTGCGAATAGAGGTGTGCTTGTTCCATAGTTGGGGAGCAGGTGGTCTGGGGGTTGTGTTGCAGCATAGAGCTTTTTTAGAAAGGGGATTTTTGTTGCTTAAAAAAGTGCTTCTGGGTAGGTGGGTGGAAGTTTCACCGCCTGTGATAACTGTTTGGGAGAGGGCTATGATTGAATTGCTATATATGGAAAAGTTGACGGCGAAGCAAAAAGGTGGGAAGTGGTGGGATATGTTCTTGGACCTTTGGGGTCCGTTTATTACCGCTCTACCAACGAGAGATCGCAGCAGGGTGCTGAATGTATAGGGGATAACCTGCTGAACGAGTCGTGTTGACACAGTTGAGCTGGAGTATGAGGTGCGAGTTGATTGTTGGGTGAAATCTGTAAGGTGGTGTGGGGTTTGTGCTGCTTATTGCTGGGGTGGTTCTGTGGGATTTGGGAGGTTGTCTGTCCAGGCGGGAGGGGAAGGGTGGGAAGGGAGGGAGAGGATAGAACTGTATGTATGTTTGCTATTTGACCTCTTCAGGAATGCAGCTGTAAGTTCGAGCTTCGGGGAGCTTAACGATATACTATCTGTGTGTTAGACAAGTTGCTATCCTGGTTATGTACTATCCTGGTTATGTACTGTTCCTGGTTTTATGTTGCATTTTGTTGATGCCTCCCCTGCACATTTAGGGGTTTAAATGTATAAAATGAATAAAAATGATTTGAACTAAAATCACAGTACTGCAGATGCACCCGCACCTAAGGGCCACACCGAAGGGCTCTTAGGTGTGGCCCGAAGAGTGAGCCAAAGAGCAAACCACTAAATCAAAAAGTCAGGTAAGCAACTCTTCTGCTAAACACGCAATACCTCATCACAAAGTGCATACACATACAAGAGTAGCAGTATCTCATTCAACTCTTCCCCTACAAGTACAACTGTAGTAAACATTATAAAATCATTACAGTTACAAGCCCTAATCATGATCCACATGGGTCTCTGGCTCTCCCTCCTCGGCCTATCCGCCTTAATCCTAACAGGCAAAACAGTCTTTCTGCACAGCCATGGATTTATCCCAATTATATCTAACCCAAGACAGACAAAACTAAACACCCACTGGAACCTTAATCACATCCACAGAAGCAAAAAAACATGAACATCTCATCAGATACATCCCAGCAACCCCACAACCATAGCAGATGGACATTCTAAACAGCCACATAGCAACACAATTCTAACCTGTGCCCTAGTCAATGCACGCTCAGTCTGCAACAAAATTCCTACATTAATTGACTATATAAAAAATCATAAGATTGACATAATGTGCATCAGTGAAACCTAGTTCTCAGAATCAGATAATGTGTTAATAAATCAGTTAAGAATGGAGGAGTAGCCTAGTGGATAGAGCAACTGACTAGTACCCAGAAGATCAAGGGTTCAATTCCCACTGGCACTCCTTGTGACCTTGGGCAAGTCACTTTACCCTCCATTGCCTCGGAAGAAAAGGCCGGGCAATCTACTTCCGGTGATACATTGCCAAGAAAACCCAGAGGCAGCTGGGTCGCCACGAGTCAGCACTGACTTGACAGCACACAAAAATAAAAAACAGTTAAACAGCACCACACACATCAGACACAACTGCCCGAGAACTGTCAGCAGTGGAAGTGGAATCTGTATTCTAACCAGCAAAACAACTTCAATTCAATACTACTGAAACATATTCCTCACACAATCTTGACATCCTCATGATCTCAAACACTATACAGAGCCTCACTGAATAGCTCTGATGAATTTTATCCACTATACTTGAAGCTGTGTGCTCCCACTCCATCAAGCAGACCAACCTCATCCTTCTCAGAGACTTCAATTTATCACTGGCACCTAACAAGCAAGCCATTGCCTTCACAGAAGCTATGAGTAATTTGCATTAAACAGCTCATCAACAAACCCACCCACAATAAAAGTGGAATCCTTGATCTGATATTCATCCCAAGTCAGCTAGCAGACTTCTCTAATCAGCCACCCGCAACATTTGTGCTAGTCCTATGGTCAGATGACTACCTGATAAACTTCACATTAACACACTCTAACAAATGCAACCCAACACAAGACACCACCTCGATGAATCGTAGAAATCCTCCTCACCTCCTTACTTGACACTCTCATAAATGGCACAAAAAAAACCTATCTTAAGGATTCATACTTCTATTTCTAGACATTTCAGCAGCATTTGAATCTGTATCCCACCAATTACTGCTCAACAGACTTCACGATATCTGGTTACAAGAGCACCCATCAAATGGTTTCTTTCTTACCTTTCTGATCACAAGTAACAAGTAACAGTAGGAAACCAGAAATCCCTCCCCTACTCTGAACATCAAGGGGTACCCCAAGGATCCTCTCTCTCCTCTATCTTATTCAATATTTGCATCCAGCCCCCGTGTGCCATCATTCAAAGCTTTAACATCAGCTACCAAATATATAGTGCCTTGAGAAAGCACAGTTACTTACCTGTAACAGGTGATCTCTGGGAACAGCAGGAATTAGTCCTCACATATGGGTACGTCGGAACCGACGGAGCCTGCGCGGGAAAGCTCCCCAGCTTCCCAGAAAGGAAGCTTTTGGGCCTCCCACAGCGCATGCGCGCTGCCTTCCCGCCTTCCTGACCAACTCTCTTCAGTTCGAGTTTAAAGCTGAGACAATAGAGAGAGGAACGGAAAGATAGATAGAGAGATACAACTCCTAGGGGAGGTGGGTGGGTTGTGAGGACTAATTCCTGCTGTTCTCAGAGATCACCTGTTACAGGTAAGTAACTGTGCTATCTCCAGGAACAAGCAGGAATGAGTCCTCACATATGGGGACTCCCCAGCTAAGATGCCCGGGAGATCCCCAAGGGTATGAGACCCTGAAAGGTTCCTCGTCTTCCTATGGATCTCAGGCATCCATTAAGGGACGGAGGGCAGGAGTTGTTTAAGAATGGAACAGGTGTCTGAGGACAGCCTGACCAAACAAGGCATCCCGGCGGGAGTCCTTGTCCAAGCAGTAATGGGCTGTGAAGGTATGAACCGAGGCCCAGGTGGCTGCTCGACAGATCTGATCAATGGATACAGAATGAAGATGAGCCATAGATGTGGCCATGGCTCTCACATTGTGAGCTGTGACATGGCCTTCCAGAGAAAGGTTCTTACTCTGATAAGCAAAAGAAATACACTGAGCAATCCAATGGGACAGTGTTCTTTTTGAGACTGGAAGTCCTAAATTTGAAGGATCAAAAGCAACAAAAAGTTGAGAAGACTTTCGATGTTGCTGTGTCCTGTGGAGGTAAAAGGCAAGAGCTCTTTTACAGTCTAGAGTATGAAGGTTCCTCTCTGCATTTGATGCATAAGGAGCTGGAAAAAAGACAGGTAGATATACCTCTTGATTAAGAGGAAAAGGTGAGACCACTTTAGGCATAAAGTGGGGATTTGTCCTAAGGACTACCTTATCATGATGGAACCTTGTATAAGGTGGATTAGCCACTAAAGCCTGCAGTTCACTGATGCGGCGAGCAGAAGTGATTGCAATAAGGAAAATGACTTTCCAGGAAAGGAATTTTGAGGAGGTAGTGGCTAAGGGTTCAAAGGGTGGCTTCATAAGCTGACTAAGAACAACGTTTAAGTCCCATGCCACCGGAGGAGGCCGAATGGGAGGTTTAGTTAAAGTTAGACCTCTCATGAATCTTGCAATAAGAGGATGAGAGGAAACAGATTGTCCATTGATAGGCTGAAGAGATGCTGCAATAGCACTCAAATGGACCCTTACAGAATTGGTTTTAAGTCCTGCATTGGAAAGATGCAGGAGATATTCGAGTAAAGAATTCAAAGGTAGTGCTAGAGGGTTAAGACCTTTGTCAGCACACCAAATTGAAAATCTTTTCCATTTAAAAGCATAAGAACGCCTGGTGGAAGGTTTCCTCGATGCATGGAGGACATCCTTCACCTGTTGAGAAAGATTCAAGTCTTGAAGGTCTAGGCCTTCATTAACCAAGCTCTGAGGTGAAGGGACTTGGGGTTTGGGTGCCACAAAGTCCCCTCCTCTTGAGACAGAAGGTCTGGAGCAGCTCCCAGATCCAGGGAGGGTGCCTGGGAGAGATGCAGAAGTAGAGGGTACCACACTTGGCGTGGCCAGCGTGGAGCTATGAGGATCATAGATCCTTGATCCCTCTGAAGTTTGAATAGAGTCTTGGGAATCAAAGGAATGGGTGGAAAGGCATACAGGAAGGCCTGACCCCAATGAAGGAGGAAGGCATCCTTGGCCTGAGCTCCCTGACACGGAATTCTGGAACAGAACCGGGGAAGTTTGGCATTGCACGGACTTGCAAACAGGTCTATGTCCGGGGTTCCCCATTTCTGAAAGATTCTGAGTACCTGATCCATGTGCAGGGACCATTCGTGTGGAAACAGAACTCGACTGAGTCTGTCTGTCCAAGAGTTTTGAACCCCTGGAAGATACATTGCCATGAGATGAATTTGATGCTCTCTGGCGAAGGCCCACAATCTCAGAGCTTCGTTGCAAAGCGACAGAGAGCCACTCCCGTCCTGTTTGTTCACGAAGAACATGGCTACTTGATTGTCGGTATGAACAAGGACTGTCATGTTGATGAGGAGGGTATGAAAGACCTTGAGAGCAAGGAAAATTGCTCGCAGCTCCAAAAGGTTGATATGAAGGGTGGTCTCCTGTGGAGACCAAGTGCCCTGAGTGGAGAGGTCTTGGAGATGAGCTCCCCAACCTGTTTGGGAGGCATCTGTAGTGAGAGTTGCTTGGGGTAACAAAGGTTGGAAGGGGGCCCCCAACAACAGATTTTGAGTGGATATCCACCATTGGAGAGACCAAAAAAGATGTTTCGAGGTTGCTATTTGGTCTGAGAGAGCTCCTGATGCTTGGGTCCACTGGGTGGACAAGGTCCATTGAGCTGCTCTCATATGTAGGCGAGCATAAGGCACCACATGAACTGTGGATGCCATGTGGCCTAGCAGTTGTAGCATCTCTCTGACAGTCAAGTGGCTTCTGGACTGAATTTGAGAGGCCAAGTGCACTAGACGGTGGCAACGGGCCTGAGGAAGATAGGCCCTTGCAGTGGTAGTATCTAGCCAGGCCCCTATGAATTCTAGGGTTTGAGTAGGGGTGAGTTGAGACTTTGGCAGATTGATGACAAGCCCCAGATACTGCAGTATGCGTCTGGTGTGGTCCAGGGAAGTCTGAGCCTCGGACTGAGATGGAGCTCGGATGAGCCAGTCGTCCAGGTACGGGAAGACAAAGATCCCCAGAGTGCGTAGAAATGCAGCTACTATTGCCATGCATTTGGTAAATACCCTTGGAGCAGAGGCTAGACCGAAGGGGAGTACTCTGTATTGGAAATGTTTTCCCTGGAACAGAAACCATAGGAATTTTCTGTGGGATGGATGGATGAGTATATGTGTGTACGCATCCTTGAGATCTAGAGAACAAAGCCAGTCCTGACTCTGTAGGTATGGAAGGAGAGTACCTAGAGAAAGCATTTTGAATTTCTCTTTGTATAGGAATTTGTTCAATTCTCTGAGATCCAGAATGGGTCTGTACCCCCCTGTTTTCTTGGGAATGAGAAAATAAGGGGAGTAGAAACCTGACCCTTGTTGAGGAAGAGGAACCTCTTCTATTGCCTTTTGGGCGAGAAGAGTGGTCACCTCTTGGCCCAACAGGTACAGGAGAGATGGGGGAGAATTGAATTGTCTCACCATGGTATGGGGAGGAAGGCTGGAGAAATGTAGTTTGTAGCCCTCTCTGATGATAGAGAGGGTCCACGGTTCTGATGTGATTTGTTCCCATCTGGGAGCAAAATGAGCCAACCTTCCTGGGATGGTGAGAGGTTCTGGCTGTTGCAGAGCCAGAAAGGTTAAGTTCTCTAGAATCAAGTCAAAAACCCTGAGGAGGTTGGGACTGCTGGATTGTAGCAGCCCCTGTAGCCTTTGTTCTGGCCTGTTTAGTTTGCTGACGCTTAGGAGCAAAGCGAACTTGGGAAGATTGCTGGCCAGTATTTGTGGAGAATCTGGTCTTTTTATAGAAAGTTTTCTTAAAAGGTTTTTTCTTGGCAGGGGTAGAGGTAGACTTAGAAAGTCTATCTAAAGCAGCATTCTCTGCATCCATTTGAGTGGCTTTGATTTGCCACTCTTTGCCAAACAGATTTTCACCTGTACAGGGCAAATTGCCCAAGCCTTCTTGTACCCAGGGTTCCAAATCAGAGGCCTGGAGCCAAGCCAGTCTGCGAGCAGCTATGGCTATGCCAGAGGCTCTGCTTGCCCCCTCAAAAGAGTCAAAGGCTGCTCTGTTGGAGAACTTTGAAACATCTTGAGTGTGCTTTAGCAAAAGAAGGAATTCCTCCTGTTTATCCTCTGGGATAAAGGGGAGAAACTGACGTATCTTTAATGCAATCTCTTTCAAAAACATGCCCATATAGAGGCTGTATGAATTGATTCTGGCAATAAGCATGCTAACTTGGAAGATTTTTCTCCCAAAAGCATCCAGAGTCCTACATTCTCTTCCTGGAGGGGTAGAAGAGTGTCTTTTGGTACTCTATCTTTTTCATAGCAGACTTCACCACAATAGAGTGGTGAGGAAGCTGAGTCTTTTGAAAACCAGGAGAAGGAGGAACCCGATACATGGTGTCCAAACGTCGAGAATGTGGAGATAGGGTGAGAGGAGCCTCCCACAAATCCATCATGTGTTCTTGAAGAATTTCATGTATGGGTAAAGGTGGCTGCCTCTTTGGGAACCTTAGAGTATCCTAAAATATCTAATTTTTTTGCTCTAGGTTCCTTTTCAGAGGATACAGATATGGAGAGTCCTTTAGCTACTTCAATAATGAAGTCTTGAAAGGACAAATCCTCTGGAGGAGACATTCTCCTTTTTGGAGAAGAGGGCTCCTCAGGAAGAGTAAAAGAGACGTCAGCAGAATCATCTGATGTATCAGAATCTTCAGAGGATTCAAAGTATCGTCTATTTGCTTCCAGAGATCGATACGCGTACCGATCGGTACCGACATCGGGCGTACCGGGTATCGGAGCGGTATCGAAGAAGGCTCCGGAACCGGAGACCGGAACCGGCATGCTACTGGAAGTAGATGCTCTGGGTACCGGTATCGGTTGCGGTACCGGAATCGGAACCGATTGTCACGGTACCGATGGCGGTGCAGCATTAATGAAAGTCAGTAAGGCCTGCTGCATGGATTGTACCATAGTACCCATAGCCGCCACAACTGCCTGGAAGTCGGTACCGGTGTTAGCCGGTACCCCAGAGCAGTCCAACAGGAGATCGGTCGAGGCCATGCCATCGATGTCTACCTGTAACCCCATAGGAGGAGCTTTGGAAGCCGGAGCTTCCCACCGGGGTTGTTTGGCTGGGGCAGGGTCCTCAGGGTCAATTGCAAGGGCCTCTCGCTGCTTAGAGGGAGATTTGCCTTTTGAGGACTTGCCCGAAGAATGTTTGGTTACCTGAGATCCATCAGGAGAAGAAGACCTGGAGGATGTTGATGCTGGAGTATCGGTAGAAAACAGCATATGAAATTTAGCTGCTCTGTTCTGTAAGCCCCTTTTGGACATCAGAGAGCAGGATGGACAATCCGGAATGGAATGGTCAGGCCCCAAACATTTAAGACACCACTCATGGGTGTCTGTAACTGAAATAGTACCGGTACACTTAGTGCATTTTTTAAAACCAGAAGCTGGTTTTTCCATGAGGGAGACCTGAGAGGGCCTAGAGGCCTCACAGAACACAATACACCAAGTGTAGAAAAAGTAATTATTTATATATATATATTTTATTTTATTTATTTATTTATTTTTTTAAATAAACGAAAAAAGAACCGGCGGTACCGGTCTGGAATCGGGGAAGGCAGACACGCGGTCAAAGAAACAAATTAAAATAACAATTTCTTCAGCGGTGACAGGAACACGACCTGCTGGCTCCGCGGAAAAAGAAGAACTGAAGAGAGTTGGCCAGGAAGGCGGGAAGGCAGCGCGCATGCGCTGTGGGAGGCCCCAAAAGCTTCCTTTCTGGGAAGCTGGGGAGCTTTCCCGCGCAGGCTCCGTCGGTTCCGACGTACCCATATGTGAGGACTCATTCCTGCTTGTTCCTGGAGATAGTATTCATCCTCTCAGTTTTTGTCCTGTTTGGAATGAAAATGGAGGTTCATTCGGATGTCAGGTAATGGACCTAACAATATAGAACAAATTGGTGAAGTGAAATGACAATAACATATATATCATTCAAAAAAGTCAAAACTGAAAAGTTGTGAGTGCATATGCATTCATCCCTTTTCTATGAAACCCCTAGATAAGATCTGGTCAAACCAATTAACCGCAAAACTCACATAAGTCGTTGATTAGGGTCCAACTATGTGCAATCTGTGTCACATGATCACTCACATGCTTGTATAAATATACCTGGTTTCAAAAGGGCCCTGACTCTGCAACTCAACTAAACAAACATGAAGACCAAGGAACACTCCAAACAGGTCAGAAACAAAGTTGGGGAGAAGTATAGATCAGGGTTGGGTTTTAAAAACGTATCCTAAATTCTGAATATCCCATGGAACAATATTAAATCCATTATAACAAAAAGGAAAGAATATGGCACCATTACAAACCTGACAAGAGAAGGCCGCCCACCAAAACACATAGACCAGGCAAGGAGGACATTAATCAGAGATGCTACAAAGACATCAAGCATAACACTAAAGGAGCTGCAAAGATCCACAGTGGAGAAGGGAGCATCTGTTCATAGGACCACTTTAAGTCGTACACGCCAGAGTGGGGCTTTATGGAAGAGTGGCCAGAAAAAAAACATTGCTTAAAGAAAGAAACAAAAAAACATGTTTGGAGTTTACACAACAGCATGTGACAGAACACATGAAAGGTGGTTCTCTGGTCAGATGTGACAAAAATTGACCTTTTGGATCATCATGAGAAACACCCATGTGTGGCGCAAACCCAACACTTGCCATCACCCCGCAAACAACATTCCAACAGTGAAACATGGTGGTAGCAGCATCATGCTCTGGGAATGCTTTTCATTGGCAGGGACAGGAAAACTGGTCAGGATTGAATGGATGGCACTAAATACAGGGCAATTCTTGAGGAAAACCTGTTTTAATCTGCCAGAGATTTGAGACTGGGACGGAGGTTCATCTTCCAGCACGACAATAGAAACATAGAAACATGATGACAGAAAAAGACCACATGGCCTATCTAGTCTGTCCTTCCATATCAACAACTACAACAGTCCATTTTTTACCTTTAGAGATCCTCTGTGTTGGTCCCATGCTTTTTTGAATTCAGTTACTGTCCTCATCTCTACCACCTCCACTGGGAGACTATTCCATGGATCCACTACTCTTTCCATAAAGAAATATTTCCGCATATCATTCCTGAATCTATCTCCCTTCACCCTCATCCCATGTCCCCTCGTAGCAGAACTTGCTTTCAATTGAAAGAGGCTCTCTCCCTGAACATTTATGCCACGGAGGTATTTAAACATCTCAATCATATCACCTCTATCCCGCCTTTCCTCTAAGGTGTACATATTAAGATCCTTAAGTCTGTCCTCATATGCTTTATAATGAAGCCCACTAATCATTTTAGTAGCCACCCTCTGCACCGACTCCATCCTGTTCACATCCTTTTGAAGGTGCGGTCTCCAGAATTGCACACTATACTCCAAATGAGGTCGCACCAAAGACTTATACAGAGGCATTTTCACCTCCTTTTTTCTGCTAGCCATTCCTCTCCGTATGCACCCAAGCATCCTTCTAGCTTTTGCCGTCGCCTTTTCTACCTGTTTAGCTACTTTAAGATCATCAGACACAACCACGTCTAGGTCCCGCTCTTCTTTAGTGGACAAAAGTACTTCACCTCCTATACTGTATTGCTCCCTTGGATTGCTGCAGCCCAAATGCATGACCTTACATTTTTTAACATTAAATCCCAGCTGCCAAATTCTAGACCATTCTTCAAGCTTAGCTAGATCCCTCCTCATGTTATCTACACCTTCCTGGGTGTCTACTCTATTGCAGATTTTGGTATCATCTGCAAAGAGGCAAACCTTACCCGACAGCCCTTCCGCTATATTACTAACAAAGATGTTAAAAAGAATCGGACCAAGGACAGATCCCTGGGGCACACCACTGGTAACATCCTTCTCCTCAGAGTGAGCTCCATTTACTTGTACTCTTTGTCGCCTCCCACCCAACCAATTTCTAACCCAAGCAGTAACTTTAGGGTCCATCCCTAGGGTGCTCAGTTTGTTTATAAGTCGCCTGTGAGGAACAGTGTCAAAGGCTTTACTGAAATCTAAATACACCACATCTAGAGCTCTCCCTTGGTCCAACTCCCTGGTCACCCAGTCAAAGAAATCAATCAGATTTGTCTGACAAGACCTGCCTCTGGTGAATCCATGCTGCCTCGGATCCTGTAATCCGCTGGACTCCAGAAACCTCACTATTTTCTCTTTCAGCAGCATTTCCAATAATTTACTCACCACCAAAGTTAAAGTAACTGCCCTGTAGTTTTCAACCACATCCTTACTTCCGCTTTTGTGTAAAGGCACCACATGAGCCTCTCTCTAGTCCTTTGGCACCACTCCCGACTCCAACGAGGCATTGAAAAGGTCAGTCAGTGGAGTTGCTAGAACGTCCCCAAGTTCCCTCAGTATTCTAGGGTGTATCCCATCCGGTCCCATCGCTTTGTCTACTTTAAGTTGAGCTAGTTTCTCACGAACACACAGTCTTCTGAAAATTTTTCAAGATGTCCCTCGCTTCTGTTCCTATTTGTGGGTGTTTTCTGAGGTCCTGCTCTTGGTTCTTCATCTGTGAACACAGAACAAAAATATTTGTTAAGCAATTCCGCTTTATCCTTATCAGCTTCCACATATTTCCCCCCTGCACCCTTGAGTCTGACAATACCACTTTTGCCCTTCCTCTTCTCACTAATATATCTGAAAAATGTCTTATCCCCCCATTTTATTGCATTGGCTATTTCCTCCTCCTTTTGAATCTTTGCCTTCTTGACTACTTTGCTAGCTTCTCTAAGTTTTTCCAAATACAGATGCCTGTCTTCCTCTCTCTGTGATCTCTTGTTATTTCATGAAGGCCTCCCTCTTTTTCTTCACTTTTTCAGCTACTTCCTTCGAAAACCATAGCGGTCTCCTTTTCCTTTTGCCTTTATTTACCATTTTAACAAAAAGGTTGGTTGCCCTTAAAATATCCCCTTTCAGTTTTGCCCACTGTTTTTCTACATCCCCCAGCTGTTCCCATCCCACTAACGACTCCCTGAGGTATTGGCCCATCTTCGCAAAGTTAGTCTTCCTAAAGTCTAAGATCCTCACCTTGGAATGGATTCTAACAGCCCTAGTCCTAATACTGAACCACACCATCTGGTGATCACTGGATGCAAAATGATCTCCCACTACAACATCAGAAACACTTTCACCATTGGTAAGCACCAAGTCCAGTATGGTCCCTTCACGTGTGGGGTCTGTTACCAATTGCCTGAATAGTTCTCCCTGTAGAGAATCCAGGATCTCCTTACTTCTAGATGATACTGCAGCAGGAATGTGCCAATCAACGTCTGGCATATTGAAATCTCCTATCAGTAGCACTTCCCCTTTCCTAGCAATGCTGCGTATGTCTTCAATTAACTCTGTCCACCTCTTCCTCTTGTGAGGGAGGTCTGTATATCACACCAATACAAATAGATTTCTCTTTCCCTCTTTCTAGTTTAACCCACAATGTCTCCTCTCTCCCTTTTAAGCTCTGTAATTCCAAAGCTTTAATAGTAGTTTTTACATATAGTGCCACTCCTCCTCCCCTTCTTCCTACCCTGTCCTTTCTGAATAAAGTATAGCCAGGTATAGTTACATCCCAGTCATGGTTTTCTGTGAACCATGTTTCTGTAACTGCCACTAAATCCAAGTCAGCCACTCCCACCAAAGCTTCAACATCAGGAATCTTATTTCCCATGCTATGGGCATTTATACACACTGCTTTCCATATGTTACCCCTGTTACCCATTTCCATAAAGGTATTTAATGTATCACCTACCTGGGGGCTTTCACTTACCTGGGGGCTTTCTTCACCTATCCAACGAATCTAGTTTAAAGCCCTCTTCAGTAGATTAGCCAGTCTACTACCGAAGATGTGTTGACCTTTCTTGGACAGATGGATGCCATCTCTGCTCTGCAACCCTTGGAACAGCATACCATGGTCTAGGAAACCAAAACGCTCTCGATGACACCATCCACGCAGCCATGCATTCATCTCCAGGATGCGAGCCTCTCTGCCTTGGCCTTTACCCTCAACAGGGAGGATTGAAGAGAACACCACCTGTCCACCTAACTGCTTCACCCTCTGTCCCAGAGCCATGAAGTCACTTTTGATACGTTCCGAGGTATACCTGGCAGTATCATTTGTTCCAACATGGATTAGCAACATTGGGTAATAGTCAGTGGGCTTGATGAGTCTCGGCAAACTCTCCGTAGCATCTTGGATTTTGGCACCAGGCAGACAGCATACCTCTCTGGACATCAAGTCTGGTCGGCAGATGGACGCCTCAGTACCCCTCAGAAGAGAGTCTCCAACCACCACTACCCTTCGTTTCCTTCTGGTCACTGATTCTGCAACTTTGGGGTACTTGAACTCTGGCTCTTCCCTTTCCAGGGATGCTTTCACCTCCTCCACTTCCAGGGCTGCATAATGGTTCTTCAACTCAAGGGCTGGAGAAGTTGGATTGGTGATTTTGCAGGCCCTGGTGACTTGAGTCCAACCATCGACATTCTGTTGGCACCCATCTTCTCCTGTGCTGGAGAGCTTGGTTGCTGCAAGAAGCATCTCATCAATGTACTTCTCACTGTCTTGAATGCTCCTCAGCCTCGCCACCTCCTCTCTGAGTTCCTCCACTTGTTTCCTCAGAGCTTCAGCATGCAGGCACCCTGCACATGGAACCGATCCTTCAACTGGCATTAGGACTTCTGTCTGGACCGAGGCTGAAGCTGTAACGGGGGCAACAGCTTTAGCAATACGATTTTTCCCAGCCATTGTTCTGTTCGTGGAGCTTAGGTATCTGTTAAAGCAAAAGAGAGAGATCTACCAAGTACCAGCCGGTTTCGCAGCTGTCCTTTCAGAGAATAAAGCAGTTAAATCTCTTTAATTATATTCAAAATGTGCTGGTCCAATTCTCTGTGATTTATTAAAGGGGGAGGTGCCCTATAAAGCAAGACTGCTCACTAGGGGTGGGTGGGAGTCGGGGTGGGTAGGAAGGGAACTAACACTTGATTAGGTGTTAGCAGTTTCTAAACCTGAGGAGGTTACTAGAGTTCAGCAACCTATTGTGCTCAAGGAAAGTTCCCCTAAAGCACCAAAAAGAAAGTAACCTTGCTTTAAAAAAATATACAAAAAACCCTTTTAAGAGCTCCCAGTCAGAGAGCTAGCAATGTAATATAATAAAAACAAACAAACCCTCAAATCCTTACTGTTTGTTGATCTGTAGAGACCTGGTTAGGAAAGCCTCAATGACCTTAAACATATTGCTAAAGATGATTTAAAAGGGAAACATTTAAATGTCTTAGGATGGCCTAGTCAAAGCCTACATCTCAATCCAATTGAGAATCTGCAGCATGACTTGAAGATTGCTGTACACCAATGCAACCCATCTAACTTGAAGGAGTCGGAACAGTTTTGCTTTGAGGAATGGGTGAAAATCCCAGTGGTTAGATGTGCTAAGCTAATAGAGTCAGAGATTTGCAGGTGTAATTGCAGCAAAATGTGGCTCTACGACGTATTTACTTTGGAGGTGAATATATATGCACACTCCTGTGGGTTTTTTAAAAATTATGTTTTAATTATTGTTTGTGTCAAAATAAAGAATATTTTGCACCTTCAAAGTCATAGGCATGTTGCATATATCATATGGTGCTATCCCCAAAAACTCTATTTTAATTCTAGGTTGTAATGCGGCAAAACAGAACAAACATCGAGGAGATGAATACTTTCACAAGGCACTGGATGCATATCACATTATGATTTACTCATTTTACTCTATAACTACTCTGAATTACTTCAGAATAACCAAATGCTTCATGGCAAGAACTCAATAGCTACAGAGTCACAGCCTCAGCATCAACTATAATAAAACCAAAGTCCTGCACATAACAAGAGACCCCAATTTTAAGCCACCAGCAACTATTAAGAAGGGTAACAAAGAACTTGCGGTTAAAAGAGAGGTCAAATAGTTATCAATCATACTTGACCAGGGTTTGAACCTACAAGCACAAATTAAACATACCACCAAACAGTCTACCACAAGTTCAAAATACTGAAGAATCTATGTCCCATCCTTAACCCCAAAGACTTCTGCACCATTTGTCAGGCTATCATAACCTGCCTGTTAGATTACAGCAATTCAATTTACAAGGGTTTGCCCAAAGCATATACAGTTGTGGTCAACATTATTGGCTCCCTTGCAGTTCAACCCCTTAATGTCCAAAATAGCATAGTTACTCACCTGTAACAGGTGATCTCCAGGAACAGCAGGAAAGAGTAGTTACTCACCTGTAACAAGTGTTCTCCAAGAGCAGCAGGAATCAGTCCTCACATATGGGTGACGTCGGCGCCGAAAGAGCCCCCATGTGGAGCATTTCCCCAGCTTTCAAAGAAAGCCTTTGGGAATGCAGCCACGCATGCGTGGTCCCCTTCCCGCCCAAAGGTGCCATCTTTCTCAGTCCAATGACATAGCTAAAAGACAGCACGAAAAAAGAAAATGAACTATATACAACTGCAACTCCAAGGGGAGGAGGGAGGGTCGTGAGGACTGATTCCTGCTGCTCCTGGAGAACACCTGTTACAGGTGAGTAACTACTCTTTCTCCAGGACCAAGCAGGAAGTCAGTCCTCACATATGGGTGACTCCCTAGCTCTGGGCTACCAGGAACTCAGGCTGAAAAATAGAGCTCCCTCTAGAGCCTCAGCAACAGTGAGAGAATCTTCTCAGAGACCACACCTGAACGGTAGCCCAACACCAGGGCCGGAGGGTAGGAGTTGCCTAAACCTCAAAGAGATTACAGAGTACTGCTTGCCCGAAAGCACTGTCCCTACGGGACTCCCTCTCAAGGCAGTAGTGGTCCGCAAAAGTCTGGCTTGAAGACCAAGTAGCAGCCCGGCAGATGTCTGCCAACGGAACAGAACGGAAGTGAGCTACTGATGCGGCCTTCACCCTGACCCGGTGGGCCGTGACTCGACCCTCCAAGGAGAGGCCGGCTGCCCTGTACGCCCAGGCGATACAGTCTGCCACCCAGATGGACAACGTACGCTTAGTGACAGGCAACCCCAATTTATTAGGGTCAAAGGAAATGAAGAGGTGAAAAGCCCTTCTATGCCCCTGCGTACGTTCTAGGTAAAAGGACAGCGCCCTTCTACAATCCAGGGTATGCAAGACAGTTTCTGCCCTACTGGCGTGCGGCCTGGGAAAGAACGCCGGAAGTACCACCTCCTGGTTGAGGTGGAAGGACGACACTACCTTGGGAAGGAACTTAGGATGAGTCCTCAAGACTACCCTGTTCTTATATAACCTGGTATACGGCCTATCCGAGACCAGGGCCTGAAGTTCACTCACACGCCTGGCCGAGGTGAGTGCCACAAGAAACACCACCTTCCAGGATAGGAAACGTAAGTGGCAGGTAGCCATCGGCTCAAAAGGTGGGCGAGTCAGTTGCTGCAAGACCACATTGAGATCCCACTCAGTGGCCGGTGGACGAATAGGAGGCTTGAGCAGAAGCAGGCCTCTGAGGAAGCAAGACACCAGATGTTGGCCCGAGAGGGATTGTCCATCCATCGGCGAGTGGTGAGCTGAGAGGGCACTGAGGTGGACCTGGAAGAGTTGGACGGAAGTCCCAGGTTGGACAGGTGGAGCAGGTATTGCAGTACCACCGGGACCGAGCAGGAGAAGGGATCCTCCTGCTGTTGAGAACACCAAGTGGAAACATATCAACATACCCAAACTCCGACCAACCAATCAAACTCAGCCTCCTCAGGATCAAAAAATCGTTTCAAATCCCTAGACAGAGATGACTTCCTCAGCAACACCCTTCCAGCACTCAGCCAGCGCAGAACCTCGATGACATGATTCATAGATGGAACTCAACTCTTATCTCTTAAGCACAGTTACCTTCATCTAAAAAATCACCAGCATCCAACAAACTACCACAAAACAGAAAACTAGCCCCTTGGTTCTCTGCTGAATTACGTGCATCACTTCAGCTTCTAAGAAGACAAGAAAGAAAATGGCGCAAATCTCGATCTACATCTGACAAATCAACTTATGAGAACACTCTAAAGCAACACCGTGAGAAAATATACAAAAAAATGAGAGCACCACACAGATACCCTCCTTCGATCGTTAAATAAGCCACGTGACCTCTTTAGTATTGCTAAAGCTTTAACCAAGACACCGTCCTCCAATCAAACAGTTTCTATCCAACCCCAGTCCTTCGCCAAATACCTACAATCTAAAATCATAAAAACAAATTTTACACAAAGCTCCACACCCTGCTTCTTCCCCCAGATACAGCAACCATTGACAAAATTCACATCTCCGACAGAGAAGTACATTGCTGACCTTATTGCCACCATCAACACTACTACGGCACCGAATGATCCTTGTCCTGCCCATTGGATCAGATCGATGCATGTAGAACTCAGCTCAACTTTAGCCTACAACATAGATCTCTCCTTCACAACTGGAACATTCCCAGAAACCCTGAAACAAACTTCCATACGCCCTCTCCTGAAAAACAACAAACTTGACCCAACTAAGACAGATTCATACCGCCCGATTTCAAGTATACCCTATCTAGCCAAACTTATAGAAAAGGTGGTTCAAATGCAACTACAACAACATATAGACATATCAGCCCCTCTCGATCCTTGCCAGCATGGATTCCGTGAAGCCCATGGTGTAGAGACCCTACTCACTATACTCATCAATACATTATCCAGAGGTATCGACAAAATTGAGAATGGGTTCGTACTCATATTTCTTGATATAGCGGCGGCATTTGATTCTGTCAACCATGTACAACTCCTCTCCCGCCTACAGGAAAAAGGAATTCATGGCCTTGCTTGGGAATGGTGCAAATCCTATCTCATGAACCGCTGGCAACAAGTACCGATAGGTTCCTCAACATCGGAACCATTCCATCAGCAACAAGGAGTACCCCAAGGATCATCCCTTTCGGCTCTACTCTTTAATATTTATATGCAACCCATTTGTGATATCATCCGTTCTTTTAACATCTCCAGTCTGATATATGCGGATGATGTACTGATCTTCGCCCCAATTAACATCAAGCACCCAAACCTTGATCCACTTATTGAATGCTTCAATGCAATTACTGATTGGCTCCTGTCCCAAAATCTTCGCATAAACTTTAAGAAAACTGAAGTCCTTTTCATAACCAGGAACAAAAACTTCTCTCCTCCTGCCTCAGTGAAAGTTTGTGACGCCGAGCTCCCATGCAAGTCTAATACGATACCTAGGGGTTACAATAGACCAGCAGCTCAACTTCAAAGAACATATAAAGAATACCACCAAATCCATTTACAACAAAATACGGACACTACGACATTTAAGACCTCTACTAGCCCCAGATGACTTCAGGACAATATTCCAGACACTCGTAATGCCACACTTTGATTATTCCAACATCATCCTACATGGACTCCCCAAGAGCACTCTCAATCCTCTTCAGATGGCGATGAACACAGCAGCCCGCATTCTCTGTGGCATCTCCAAAAAAGACCACATAACTCCCATACTTATGGATCTACACTGGCTACCATTACAGAGCAGAATCACCTACAAGGCGTTAATCCTATCATTTAAAGCAATTAACCGGATATCTTCCACATCCCTCTCTTCACTCCTGACCAGTACCCCTACTAACAGGCTAAGAAGGTCAACAACTAGCAATACGCTATCCATACCACCTGAGTCCACTAAATGTGCCCAAACAACTAGAAATAGAGCATTTACATTATATGCTCCTAAGTGCTGGAACAATCTCCCACCTCATATACGATCAATCGCTGACCTCTCACAATTCAGAAAAGCTCTCAAACATCACTTATTCTGCATTTATTTTATCCACCCTAACCTAACACATTCAAATCCAACACAGCATCTCACTCACACAGCATGACGTACCAACAACATAATTCCCAGTGATTTACGAAAGAAACTCACCATTAGGCACATTCACAATGACCATGATTACTTTATGTCTCTAATACATAATATAACTTACATAATTTATAAGCTCCTTTGTTTGAACTGTATGTAGTTACCCTGTACTTCCTTTGTTTTGAACTGTATATAGTTACCCTGTTACCTCCAAGTTTCAATCCCTGTTACAATGTAAGCAAAAGATATTGTTTCTAATGCAAAATGTTATTATGTAAACCGCACTGATGCTAAATAGTGCGGTATATAAGAATTTGTAATAAATAAATAATAAATAACCTATGCCACTTCAGAGCATAGGCCTTCCGAGTGGAATGCTTCCTGGAGGCCAACACCACCTCTTCAACCTCCTTTGGTAGGAGCAAGGGAGCAAAGACTAGCCAGGCCATCAAATTGAGGGATTTGAGGTTGGGATGCAAGAGGGACCCATGATCCTGAGTCAGAAGGTCGGGTTGCAGCCCCAGAGGAAGTGGAAGTGGAGCATCCACCGCCAACTGCAGAAGAAGAGGGAACCACAGCTGCCTGGGCCACCTGGGGGCTATCAGGATCAGCGTGGCTCGGTCCTGCTGGGTTTTGAATAGAGTCTGGGCCACCAGAGATGTGGGAGGAAACGCATACAGAAGGCCTTCGGATCAGGGGATCAGGAATGCATCTGCCGCTGCCCTCAGAGGATGCGGTTGTCTGGAACAGAACTTGGGTAGTTGCTTGTTCAGCGGACTGGCAAAAAGATCCATGGTTGGAAGTCCCCACTTCAGAAAGATCTGTTGGACTACCCGAGGATCTATCTGCCACTCGTGAGGCTGCAGGAGTCTGCTTAGCCTGTCCGCCAGGTAGTTTTTCTGGCCTGGGAGGTAGACCGCCCTGAGGGTCATGCTCTGATTGATAGCCCAGGAGCAAAGAGCTTGTGCTTCCAGGCACAGGAGTCGGGATCCTATGCCTCCCTGCTTGTTCACGTAGAACACAGCCACCTGGTTGTCCGTCTGAATTAGGACAGACTGGTGAGAGAGGACCCGAGAGAAAGTCCGTAAGGCTAGCCGAATGGCTCTCAATTCCAACAGGTTGATCTGCTGGGCGGCCTCCCACGGAGACCACAGGCCTTGGGTGCAGGTCCCCTGGCAGGGAAGCATCGGTTGTCAGCACCTGAGTGTGTGGGGAGGCTCGAAAAGGAACTCCCCCGACCAGGTTCGGAAGATGCCTCCACCAGCATAGGGAGTCCACCAAGGGTTTGGACACCCTTATCCTGTCTGACAACTTTCCTGTGGCCTGTACCCACTGTGCCCTGAGGCACCACTGAGTCGGCCTCATGTGCAGACGGGCATTTGGGGTGACATGCACTGTGGAAGCCATGTGACCTAAGAGCCGGAGGAAGTGTCTGGCAGAGACAAGAGAGTTTGCCTGAAATTGGCCGGCCAACTTCATCAGCCTGTGAGCTCTGTCCACAGGCAAATAGGCCTTTGCATGGATGGTATCCAAGCCCCTATGAACTCCACGTCCTGTGAGGGGAATAAAGTGGACTTTGGGAAGTTTATAACGAACCCCAGGTGCTGAAGCAGGGATATGGTTCTGAAGGTGGCCTGCCTGGCCTCTTGTGGAGACTGGCCCCTGATAAGCCAGTCGTCCAAGTAAGGGAACACAAAGATCCCCTGGTTCCTGAGGTAGGCCGCAACCACCGCCAGGCACTTTGTAAAGACCCTGGGGGAGGAGGTGAAGACAAAGGGAAGCACTCTGTACTGGAAGTGGTTCCCTCCCACCACAAATCTGAGGTATTGCCTGTGACTTAGATGGATGAGAATGTGAGTATAAGCATCCTTCAGGTCTAAGGAGCATAGCCAATCTCCCTGCTGGAGGTAGGGCAGTAAGATTCTAAGGGTAAGCATCTTGAACTTTTCCCTCTCCAGAAACTTGTTCAGATTTCTCAGGTCGAGGATGGGTCTGAGACCTCCTGTTCTTTTTGGTACCAGGAAGTACCTCGAGTAGAAGCCTTGCCCTTCCAGGTGGTGAGGCACCGGTTCCACCGCCTGGTCCTGTAGTAGACCTTCCAACTCCTGAAGGAGTACGTTTCTGTGCAGAGGGGGTCTTGGAGGCTCCCCTGGAAAGTAGGAGGGGGGTATCTGGGTGAAGTGGAGCAGATAGCCCCTTTCGATGATGCTTAACACCCAAGTATCCCCTGTGATGGCTGGCCACATGTCTGCGTACAGGGTCACCTGACCTCCTGTGCCCTGGAGAGGAGGAAAGGCTATGCTGGCATAGTCAAAAACACCCTCCCTGCTGAGCAGGAGCCGGAGTAGGAGGCTTGGGAGCCTTCTGCCTAAAGGGCCCATGACTCTGCCCCTTGGCCTGCTGGCCCTGTTGGGGAGCTGCAGAGGCCTGGTAGTGAGGGTAGGTTTTGTAGGCAGTGGTCCTCCTCGGGTAAAAGGCCTTTTTCCCCGAGCCCTTCTTCTGAGAAGGGGCAGAGGTTTTCCTGGACAGCCTTGTCCGGGTAAGAGCCTCGGTCTCAAGTTCTGCAGCCTTTTCAGCCATGGGCTTGCCAAAGAGGTTTTCACCTCGACAGGGGACATCGACCAACTTGTCCGTGTGGATGAGGACTGTGTTGTAGCTGAGCAGGGTGTGGAAGACTCAGAGCTAGAAAAATTGCTCTGAGCTCTAAGAGATTGATATGTAGAGATGTCTCCTGTAAAGACCAGATGCCTTGAGTGGAGAGATCTTGAAGATGAGCTCCCCAACCTCTTGGAGAGGCATCTGTTGTAAGGGTTGCTTGGGGTAACACCTGTTGAAAGGGGGACCCTAGCAACAGATTTTGAGTGGACTTCCACCACTGGAGAGAGCAAAAGAGGCGACTGGAGGTTGCTATTTTGTCTGACAGGCACCCTGATGCCTGGGTTCATTGGGTGGACAGAGTCCATTGAGCTGCCCTCATGTGAAGGCGAGCGTAAGGAACCACATGCACAGTGGATGCCATGTGGCCTAACAGTTGTAACATCTCTCGAACAGTTAAATGGGATTTTAACTGAATTTGTGAGGCTAACTGCACCAAGCGTAGGCAACAAGCCTGGGGAAGATAGGCCCTTGCAGTTGTGGTATCCAGCAAGGCCCCTATGAACTCTAGAGACAGAGTAGGGGTGAGATGGGATTTTGGAATGTTTATTACAAGTCCCAGATACTGAAGGATACGCCTTGTGCAGGTTAGAGAAGTCTGGGCCTCTGACTGGGATGAAGCTCGGATGAGCCAGTCGTCCAGATATGTGAATACGAATATCCCTAGAGTGCGTAGAAATGCAGCTACTACTGCCATGCATTTTGTGAACACCCTTGGTGCAGAGGCCAGACCGAAAGGAAGCACTCTGTATTGGTAGTGCTTCCCTTGATAAAGGAACTGAAGGAACCTTCTGTGTGTTGGATGGATGAGGACATGGGTGTACGCATCCTTGAGGTCTAGAGAGCAAAGCCAATCCTGACTCTGAAGGTATGGAAGGAGAGTACCGAGAGAAATCATCTTGAATTTCTCCTTGCATAGAAACTTGTTCAGTTCTCTGAGATCTAATATGGGTCTGTAGCCCGTGTTTTCTTTGGGATAAGAAAGTAGGGGGAGTAGAACCCTGAGCCCTGTTGAAGAAGGGGTACTTCTTCTATTGCCCCTTGGGCAAGAAGGGTAGCAATCTCCTGACCCAGAAGGTCGAGGAGAGATGTCTGAGAATTGAACTGTCTCACCATGGTGTGAGGAGGAAGGTTTAAGAAATGAAGCTTGTACCCCTCCCTTATGATGGAGAGGTTCCATTACTCTGCTGTGATTTGTTCCCACCTGGGAGCAAAGTAAGCCAACCTTCCTGGAATGGTGAGAGGCTCTGGATGTTCTAGAGCCAGAAAGGCTAAGCTCTCTAGTTGTAAGTCAAAGGCCCTGAGGAGGCTGAGGCTGTTGGGCCGTAGCAGTCCTAGCAGCCTTAGGCTTGGCCTGTTTCGGTTGTTGCTGTCTCTTTGTAGCAAAACGACCTGCAGAAGATGACTGCTGACCATAAGCAGAATAGTATTTCCCTTTTTTGGGGAAAAAACCCCTTTTTGAACAACCTTTTCTTAAAAGGAGCAGAAGTAGACTTTGAAAGTCTATCTAAAGCAGAATTTTCAGCATCCATCTGGGTGGCCTTTGCTTGCCAATCTTTGCCAAAATGGTTTTCATCTGTACAAGGAAGCTTTCCTAGTCCATCTTGAACCCAGGGTTCCAAATCAGAAGCTTGTAACCAAGCAACTCTGCGTGCACCTATGGCAATAGCCGAGGCTCTGCTGGCACCTTCAAAAGAGTCAAAGGCTGCACGGTTGGAAAACTTGGAAACATCCTGGGCATGTTTGAGCCAGGTGAGGAACTCTTCCCTTTTATCTTCTGAAATAAAAGGAGCTAAAAGTTTGCAGGTGATCTGTAACTTCTTTTAGAAACATCCCCATATAGAGACTATAGGAGTTGATTCTGGCAACAAGCATACTGGCCTGGAAAATTCTCCTGCCAAAGGCATCTAAGGTTCTGCATTCTCTTCCTGGATAAGCAGAAGAGTGCCTTTTTGTACTCTTTATCTTCTTCATAGCAGACTCCACCACAATGGAGTGGTGAGGAAGCTGAGTCTTATGGAAGCCAGGAAAGGAGGAACACGATACATGGTGTCCAACCTACGAGAATGAGGGGAAGTGGTGAGAGGAGTCTCCAATATGCCCAACATGTGATCATAAAGAATCTCATGTATTGGTAAAGTGGCTGCCTCTTTAGGAGCCTTAGGATATTGTAAAATATCTAATTTTTTGGCTCTAGGCTCTGTCTCAGGGGCCACTGAGGTGGAAAGGCCCCTGGCCACTTCCCTAATGAAGTCTTGAAAAGACAAGTCTTCTGGAGGAGACATTCTCCTTTTTGGAGAAGAGGGCTCCTGAGGATGGATCACCGATGCTTCGACAGAGACCTCTGACTCATCAGAGTCTTCAGAGGAATCGAAGTATCGCCTGTCTGGATGCTCCTGCAGAGCCCGATACGCGTACCGGGTGGTATCGACATCGGGAGTGATCGGTACCAATTCGGTACCGATGGGCATCACAGAACAGTGTACCGCTGCAGTCGACACCGAAGCCGATGTCGATGCAATCGGTACCGGCACCGGAACCGATATCGGTACCGGTGCCGGAGTCGGTACCGGCAACGGAGTTTGTTGCGGTACCGAAGGCATCGCAGCTTGTATGAATGCCGTGATGGCACGCTGCATGGTCAGGATATTCTGATCCATTGACGCAACAAATGTCTGGATGTCGGTACCAGTGGGAACCACCGGTACCCCAGAACATGGCAACAGGTGATCGGTCGAGGCCGAGCCATCGATGTCAACCTGTGACCCCATAGATAAAGCTTTGGAAGCCGGAGCCTCCCGCCGGGGTACTTTTGCCAGTGCGGGTTCCTCGAGAGCAAGCCCGGAGGCATCTCGATACTTAGAGGGAGATTTACCCTTCGAGGACCGGCTGGACTTAAGTTTGGTTACTTGAGATCCATGTGAGGAAGAAGAAGCCCTGGAAGACGTCGATGCAACCGAAGCTGCATCAGAGGGAAACAGGGTACTGAGCTTGGCTGCTCGATTCTGTAGACCTCTTTTAGACATCATGGAACAGGACTCACAATCCGTAATGGAGTGGTCAGGACCTAAACATTTTAGACACCATTCATGGGTGTCTGTGACAGAAATAGTGCCGCTGCACTTCGTGCATTTTTTAAACCCAGAGGCGGGCTTTTCCATGAGGAAAAATTTCCTAGGCCTAAGGCCAAAGAAGAAAATGCACTGAATTGAGAAAGAGTAGATTTTTTTTTTTTTTTTTTTTTTTAGAATAAAGAAAGAAAAGACCGGCGGTACCGGTCCAGCGTCGAGAAGGCAGACGCGCGACCAAAGAAATAAAATAAAGAAATTCTTCAGCGGTGACAGGAACACGACCTGCTGGCTCCGCGGAAAAGAAGAACTGCAGAGAGGCGGTTGGCAAAGGCGGGAAGGCAGCGCGCAGGCGCTGTGGGATGCTCCCAAAAGCTTTCCTTCTGGATGCTGGGGAGCGTTCCCGCGCAGGCTCCATCGGTACCAACGATACCCATATGTGAAGACTCATTCCTGCTTGTTCCTGGAGATAGCAAGTGCTCACTGGTATTCTAAGGTGTGAGGTGCTGATTCAGACAGAGACGCATGTGGTCTCGGGAAGAAAATCAGTAAGATTACTGACTGGTTTAGATAGAAGGAGGAGACTACCTTCAAAGGAAATGTGGATAGATACGGAGAACCACCTTGTTATGGTGGAACTGGGTATAGGGCAGATACGCCACCAAAGCCTGCAGTTCACTGATGCAGCAAGCTAACATAATGGCGATGAGGAAGATAACCTTCCTAGATAGAAATTTCAGTGAAGTGGTGGATGTAGGCTTAAATGGAGGCTTTAGAAGTTGAGTGAGAATCACACTGTGGTCCCAGACCTCCGGAGCCAGCTTAATGGGTGGCTTGGACAGCATGAGACCCCACATGAAGCGTGCTACTATGGGGTGTGAGGAGATAGGCTGTCCATCCAGTGGTTTCTGAGAGGCTGAAATGGCACTAAGGTAAACTCTCACTGAGTTAGTTTTAAGACCAGCCAAGGATAAGTGGAGAAGATATTGTAGCAGGGACTCCACCGGGCAAGAGAAGGAGTCAATGCCTTTTAAGAAGCACCAGAGGGCAAACCTACACCACTTGAAGGCATGATGCAAAGAGGATATCTCTTTGACCTCCTGTGGCAGATCGAGGTCAGCGAGCACTAGCCCTTCAGCAGCCATTTGTGAGATGCAAGGAGTGAAGACTGGGATGGAGGAACATCCCATGGTCCTGAGAGAGGATTCAGGAGCACATCCGAGGCGCAGAGGTTGAGTATCCACAACCACGGTTGATGGGGCCAAAAGGGGGCTATGAGAATCATCGAGCCCCTATCAGCCTGTAGCTTGAACATTGTTTTGGGTATCAAGGGATGGGAGAGAATGCATAGCAGACCCCATCCCCAATGGAGAAAGAAGGTGTTCAGGGTCTGTCTGTGCAGCGATGGAAGAAGCTGTGTGTTCTGCGAAGTGGCAAAAACATCTATAAGCGGGGTTCCCCACATTCGGAAGATCTAAACAGCCTCTCCCGATGCAAAGTCTATTCTTGCGGACAATGGATCAGGCTTAGCTGCCGCTTTCGGATCTTGACTCACCTGATCTCCTTTGCGTTTTCTTACCATTCCCCCTAGATGTATCCCTGCCTATACCTAATGTGTTGTCTGTCTTAACTAGATTGTAAGCTCTGATGTAAACTCTCTTACATGTCTGTGCAGCGCTGCATTCATCTTGTATCACTACACAAATGCTTAGTAGTAGTAGTAGTAGTAGCTTGTCTGCAAGAACATTGAGTTTGCACAGGAAATACACTGCTTTGAGGTGAATGCGGTGTACAATGGCAAAGGACTACAGGCAAAGTGCTTCCTCGCAGAGGGAATGGGATCCTGTCCCCACATGTTTGTTCACCTAGAACATGACAACCTGGATGTCCGTCCTGACAAAGACATGTTGCCCTGAAAGTTGGTGTTGAAAAACCAGAAGAGCATTTCTCAGTGTCCATAGTTCTAGGAGTTGATCTGCAGGGCAGATTCTTATTGTGTCCACAGCCCTTGTGTGGTTAGGTCGTACAGATGCACTCCCCAACCCAGTTTCGAGACATCCATTGTCAGAGTAGATCAAGGTGGAGGTATCTGAAAAGGTGACTCGCTGAGTAGGTTCTGTGTAGACTACCACCACTAAAGAAACTTGATCAGTTGAGAAGTAATGTGAATCTTGTCTCTGAGACACCCTTTTGTTTGCATCCATTGAGAAGACAGAGTCCACTGGGCTTATCGCATGTTTAATTGAATATAGGGGACGACATGGACCATGGAAGACATGTGTCCCAACAGACATAACATCTCTCAAGCTGTTACACGGCTTTGCTGTTGCATTCCTTTTGCCAGCTCGATGAGGCGGGCACAGTAATCTTGTGGAAGGAAAGCTTGGGCCTGTTGAGTGTCTAAGAATGCACCGATGAACTCCAGATGTTGGGTTGGAGTGAGGTAAGACCTTGGGAAGATTAAGCACAGTTACTTACCTGTAACAGGTGATCTCTGGGAACAGCAGGAATAAGTCTTCACATATGGGTACGTCGGTACCGACGGAGCCTGCGCGGGAACGCTCCCCAGCTTCCCAAAAAGGAAAGCTTTTGGGAGCATCCCACAGCGCCTGCGCGCTGCCTTCCCGCCTTTCCTAACCAGCTCTCCTCAGTTCGAGTTTAAAGCTGAGACAATAGAGAGAGAGGAAAGGAAAGATAGAAACGAGGTACAACTCCTAGGAGAGGTGGGAGGGTTGTGAAGACTTATTCCTGCTGTTCCCAGAGATCACCTGTTACAGGTAAGTAACTGTGCTATCTCCAGGAACAAGAAGGAATGAGTCTTCACATATCGGGACTCCCTAGCTAAGATGCCTGGGAGATCCCCAAGGATATGGGACCCTGGGAAGGGTTCTACGTCCTCCTATGGATCTCAGGCATCCATCCAGGGAAGGAGGGTAGGAGTTGTTTAAGAATGGAACAGGTGTTTGAGGACAGCCTGACCAAACAAGGCATCCCAGCGGGAGTCCTTGTCCAAGCAGTAATGGGCTGTGAAAGTATGAACCGAGGCCCAGGTGGCTGCTCGACAGATCTGGTCGATGGACACAGAATTTAGATGAGCCATAGAGGTGGCCATGGCCCTCACATTATGAGCTGTGACATGGCTCTCCAGAGAAAGGTTCTTACTCTGGTAGGCGAAAGAAATACACTGAGCAATCCAATTGGACAGTGTTCTCTTAGAGACTGGAAGTCCCAAATGAGAAGGATCAAAAGCAACAAAAAGCTGGGAAGACTTTCTATGTTGCTGTGTCCTTTGTAAGTAAAAAGCAAGAGCTCTTTTACAATCCAGAGTATGAAGATTCTTCTCTGCACTGGATGCATGAGGAGCTGGAAAAAAGACAGGTAAATATACCTCTTGATTAAGATGAAAAGGTGAGACCACTTTAGGCATAAAGTGTGGATTTGTCCTAAGGAATACCTTATCATGATGGAACATTGTATAAGGTGGATTAGCCACTAAGGCCTGCAGTTCACTGATGCGGCGAGCAGAAGTGACTGCAATGAGGAAAATAACCTTCCAGGAAAGAAATTTCAAGGAGGTAGTGGCTAAGGGTTCAAAAGGTGGCTTCATAAGCTGACCAAGAACCAAATTTAAGTCCCATGCCACCGGAGGAGGCCTAATGGGAGGTTTAGTTAAAGTTAGGCCTCTCATGAATCTTGCAATGAGAGGATGGGCTTAAGGGACGCTGCAATAGCACTCAAATGGACTCTTACTGAATTAGCGTAGTTACTCACCTGTAACAGGTGTTCTCCAGGAGCAGCAGGAATCAGTCCTCACATATGGGTGACGTCGGCGCCGACGGAGCCCTCACGGAGCAATTTTCACCAGCTTTCAAAGAAAGCCTTTGGGAATTGCAGCGCGCATGCGCGGTCCCCTTCCCGCCCAAGGGTGCCATCTTGGCCAGTCTGATGACATAGCGAAAAGACAGCAAAAAATTTGCAAAAACTAAATCATATGACTGCAACTCCACGGGGAGGAGGGAGGGTTGTGAGGACTGATTCCTGCTGCTCCTGGAGAACACCTGTTACAGGTGAGTAACTACGCTTTCTCCAGGACCAAGCAGGAAGTCAGTCCTCACATATGGGACCCCCAAGCTTAAGGCTACCGGAGACCCTAAGCACAAAAATGAGCTCCCTCTAGCTCAGCAGCACAGAAGGAAGGAATCTTCTTTGACTAATCTCCAACCGGTAGCCAAACATCTGGGATGGAGGGTAGGAGTTGCTTAAACCTCGAAGAGATTACGGAGGACTGCCTGTCCGAAAGCACTGTCCCTGCGGGACTCCCTCTCGAGGCAGTAATGGGTTGCAAAAGTCTGGCTCGAAGACCAAGTGGCGGCCCGGCAGATGTCTGCCAATGGAACAGAGCGGAGGTAAGCCACTGACGCAGCCTTCGCCCTAACCCGATGAGCCATGACTCGACTTTCCAACGAGAGGCCTGCCGCCCCATAAGTCCAAGCGATACAGTCAGCTACCCAGATGGACAGAGTACGCTTGGAGACAGGGAGCCCTAATTTATTAGGGTCGTAAGACAGGAAGAGCTGAACAGTCTTACGGTGCTCCCGCGTACGATCAAGGTAGAAGGTTAACGCCCTCCGACAGTCCAGGGTATGCAAGACCATTTCAGCTCGGCTGGAGTGTGGCCTGGGAAAGAAGGTCGGAAGCACCACCTCCTGATTGATGTGAAAAGGGGAGACCACTTTTGGAAGAAACTTAGGGTGAGTCCGCAGGACTACCCTGTTCTTGTAGAACCTAGTGTAAGGGGGATCAGACACTAGGGCCTGCAGTTCACTAACGCGTCTAGCGGAAGTGAGGGCTACCAGGAATAAGGTTTTCCAAGAAAGAAAACGGAGAGGACAGGTAGCCATGGGTTCAAAAGGCGGACAGGTGATCCGCTGTAAAACCACGTTCAGGTCCCAGTCGGGGGCTGGGGGGCGCAAAGGTGGTTTAAGGAGAAGGAGACCTCGGGAGAACCGTGCCACGAGAGGGTGGCCGGAAAGAGGCCTGCCTTCCACCGGCACATGATGTGCAGAAATAGCACTGAGGTGAACTTTGACCGAGTTGGACTTAAGTCCAAGATTGGAGAGGGAAAGCAAGTACTGCAAGACCACCGACACCGAGCAGGAGAAGGGGTCTTGAGACTGTTGAGTACACCAGGTGGAGAAGCGACGCCATTTAAGGGCGTAGGATTTCCAGGTAGAGGGTCGCCTGGAAGCTAGCACGACCTCTTCCACCTCCGGAGGCAGCAGGAGGGGAGCAAGGACTACCCTTTCAGCAGCCAGGCCATCAGATGAAGAGATCTGAGGTTGGGGTGTAGGAGAGACCCCTGATCCTGGGTCAGGAGATCGGGTTGAAACCCCAGAGGCAACGGAGTATCTACCGCCAGTTGCATCAGAAGCGGGAACCACGGTTGCCTGGGCCACCGGGGACCTATCAGGATCATCGAAGCCTTGTCCTGGAGAACCTTGAAAAGTGTTCGAGACACCAGCGGCATGGGAGGAAAGGCATACAGAAGGCCCGTGGACCATGAGAGCAGAAAAGCATCCGCCGCTACTCGGAGGGGATGCGGTTCCCGAGAGCAGAACCGAGGAAGTTGCCAAATAGATCCAGCCCCACTGGAGAAAGATCCTTTGAACCACCAACGGGTCCAATCACCACTCGTGTGGTTGGAGGATTCTGCTCAGTTTGTCTGCCAGATAATTTTCTTGACCTGGGAGGTAGACAGCTTTGAGGAGGATCCCTCGGCTGACGGCCCAAGCGCAGAGCTTTTGTGCTTCCCGACAGAGAAGGAAGGAGCCCGTGCCCCCCTGTTTGTTCACGTAGAACATGGCCACTTGATTGTCCGTCTGGACGAGGACGGACTGGCGAGTGGTAAGGTGGGAGAAGGCCCGGAGAGCCAGGCGGATCGCTCTGAGCTCCAGGAAGTTGATCTGCTGGGCAGATTCCCACGGGGTCCAGAGACCCTGAGTACATGACCCTTGGCAATGTGCTCCCCAACCCAGGAGAGAAGCGTCGGTCGTCAGTACCTGAACAGGCGGAGGAGACTGAAAAGGCATTCCGAGCACTAGGTTGGGCAGATGAAGCCACCACCGTAGAGAAGAGACCAGCGGGCTGGAGATTCGTACTGAGTCCGCTAGTCTCCCCCAGGCCTGATGCCATTGTGAGCGAAGGCACCATTGAGCAGGCCGCATATTCAGGCGGGCATTGGGGGTCACATGGACCGTGGAAGCCATATGGCCGAGCAGTTTCAGAAAGTGCCTGGCCGAGACCCGGGAATGGCTGCGAAAGCGGCTGGCGAGAGCCATGAGCCGTTGTGCCCTGTCGAGTGGCAGAAAGGCTCACGCTTGAAGCGTGTTTAACCTGGCGCCGATGAACTCGAGATCCTGAGAGGGGAGCAAAGTGGACTTTTCAAAGTTTATGACAAAGCCCAAGTACTGGAGCAGAGTCACAGTACGTTGCGTGGCGTGAGTGGCCTCCGTGGAGGACGGTGCTCTGATAAGCCAGTCGTCTAGGTAAGGGAAGACAAAGAGGCCTTGAAGCCGGAGATAAGCCGCTACCACTGCGAGACATTTTGTGAAGACTCGGGGTGCGGAGGATAGGCCAAAGGGCAGTACCCTGTACTGGTAATGATTGCCTGCCACCACAAACCTTAGGTATTGTCGGTGGCTTGGGTGGATGAGGATGTGAGTGTAGGCATCCTTTAGATCCAAGGAGCATAGCCAATCTCCCTGCCGGAGGTAGGGCAGCAGGATTCCAAGGGTAAGCATCTTGAACTTTTCCCTTTCCAGGAACTTGTTGAGGTTCCGCAAGTCCAGGATGGGTCTGAGGCCTCCAGTTCGCTTTGGTACCAGGAAGTACCTGGAATAAAAGCCTTGACCTCTCAGGTGGTGGGGCACCGGTTCCACCGCCTGTTCCTGAAGAAGACTTGCCAACTCTTGAAGGAGTAAGTCCCGGTGAAGAGGGGGGTCGCAGAGGCTCCCCTGGAAAGTAGGGGGGAGGTACCTGGTGGAAGTGTAGAAGATAGCCCTCTCGGACTATGTGGAGCACCCAGGTATCTGACGTGATGTTGGACCACCTGTGGGCAAAGTGGACCAGCCGGCCTCCCGTGCTGAGAGAAACCAGCGGAGGGGGAGAGGCTATGCTGAAAGAGTCAAAAACCCCCACCCTGCGGGGCAGGGGCCGGTGGCGCAGGCTTGGGGGCTTGCTGCCTACGGGACCCGTTACCCCGTCCCTTGGCCTGCTGACCCTGTTGGGGAGCTGCGGAGGCCTGATAATGAGGGTAGTGTTTATAGGCAGCCGTCTTCCTCAGGTAAAAGGGCTTTTTCCCCGAGCCCTTCTTCTTCTGGGAAGGGGCAGAGGTTTTCCTGGAGAGCCGAGTCCTGGTGAGAGTCTCTGTCTCGAGTTGTGCAGCCTTCTCGTCCATAGGTTTGCCAAAGAGGTTTTCACCTCTGCAGGGGACATCGACCAACTTGTCCTGCACCCAGGGCTCGAGGTCGGATGACTGAAGCCAAGCCTGTCGGCGGGCCCCGATGCCGGCTGCAGCTACTCGAGCCGATGCCTCAAAGCCATCATAGGCTGCTCGAGAGATAAACTTTGAGCACTCTCGAATACCAGTGGACAAGGCCAGGAACCTCCGCAAAGGTTCCTCGGAGAGACCAGCAGAGAATCCGGCTATTTCCTTAGCCAGGTCCCTGAGATACATGCCCATGTAGAGCTGGTAAGTCTGGACCCGACAAGCAAGCATAGAGCCCTGGAAACACTTCTTACCGATGCCATCCAGGCTGCGGGCTTCCCTGCCGGGAGGCACCGAGGAGTGCATCTTCTGGCTCTTGAGCCTATGCATGGCCGATTCCACCACCATGGAATGGTGCGGCAGCTGTGCTTTTTGGAAGCCAGGGCTCTTGCGGACTCGATATATGGCATCGACCCGCTTGTTAATACCGGCGACGACGCCGGGCTCTCCCACATGCGGAAGAGAAGTCGTTCCAGCATCGGAGGAACCGGTACAGTAAAATGCTCCTTTGCAGGAGAGTCATACTGGAGGGCATCGAGCTCTTCGGCTCGAGGCTCCTCCTCGGGATCCGCAGGGAAGGCCAAGGCCTTGGCCATATCCCTCACGAAGTCCGAGAACCGTGCATCCTCCGGAGGGGACTGTCTCCGAGGTTCGGACTCGGGGGAGTCCGAAGGAATACAGCGAGTCCGAAAAGAATCAGGTGACTCTTCCACCTCGGATTCCCAGGCGGACTCCTCGGAGGAGGAGTCGAGCGGCTCTGGCCGGGCGGGCACAGACGCCGTCCGCCCCGACGCCGAGGGAGTCGGCTTCGACGACCGCGGCCCCGAACGGGAGGCCGAAGGGGTCCTCGACCGAGGATCGACTCGAGCCCGCATGGACTCGAGGATCGGCTCGGTCTCCGGGGTCGACTTAGACGTCGACGTCCCGGCGGTCAGGGCAGAAGCGCCAGCGAGGCCAGCGATCAATGCCCGCTGCTGGTCCATGAAGGCAGCTAGGCTGCTCTCCAAGGCCGTCAACCTGAGTCCGAACTCAGGAGACCCAGCAGCCCCCGACTCGGGCCCCGACAGCGTCGGGCCCGACGTCAGACCCCTCGGGGGCGAGTCCACGAGAACAACAGGACTTACGTGAGCAGACGAGTCCATCTCCAGACGAGGCTGCTTGGACGGCCGCTCCAGCTCCAAAGACCCGCGACGGCTATCGGGGCTATGCGACCTGGCCCTCACGGAGCCAGGAGCGTCCACCGACGCCGTCCTCACGGGTTTCTTCCTCCGATGATGTTCCCGGGAAGGAGACCCCCTCTCAGAGGAGCTCCGACGGTGTTCAGAGCCAAATTCCCTGGACACCGAAGCTTCTGACGAGGTCCGGGTACGGCTGGGGTCAGAGAAGATTCTCTCCCGCTGATGCTGCCGACTCCGCAAAGATTTCGCGGACATCTTGCTACAGGCTCCACAGATCATTTCTTCATGATCTGGGCCCAGGCAACGGAGGCAGCAATCATGTGTGTCAGTAAGAGACATAAGTTTCTTACACTGAACACACTTTTTAAAACCACTGGCGGCCATCGGGGGAAAAAGGGCCCCTGCGAGGTCAAACGTTCGTGCCGCCAGGGAAAAGTGAAAAAAGCGCAAATTTGTCACGAAGGACAGAAAAAACCGAAAAGAAGGGGAGGCCTCGCAACCGGCGTCGCGAGGCCAGACGGAAAAAGGACCGGGGTCGAGCCGAAGAAAATACTAAAAGAAAGAAAATCAACTTTTCAGCGGTGACTTGTAGACAGCGTCTGTAGGGCTCCGTGGAAAAAAGACGACTGGCCAAGATGGCACCCTTGGGCGGGAAGGGGACCGCGCATGCGCGCTGCAATTCCCAAAGGCTTTCTTTGAAAGCTGGGGAAAATTGCTCCGCGAGGGCTCCGTCGGCGCCGACGTCACCCATATGTGAGGACTGACTTCCTGCTTGGTCCTGGAGAATGTCTTAAGTCCTGCATTGGAAAGATGCAAGAGATAGTCTAACAGAGAAGTTAAAGGTAGTGCTAGAGGGTCAAGACCCTTTTCAGCACACCAAATGGAAAATCTTTTCCACTTAAAAGCATAGGAACGCCTGGTGGAAGGTTTTCTGGAAGCATGGAGGATATCCTTCACTTGCTGAGAAAGAGTCAAGCCTTGAAGGTCTAGGCCTTCAGTAACCAAGCTCTGAGGTGAAGGGACTTGGGGTTTGGGTGCCACAAAGTCTCTTCCTCCTGGGACAGGTGGTCTGGAGCAGCTCCCAAGTCCAGGGAGGGGGCTTGGGAGAGATGCAGAAGTAGAGGGACCACACTTGGAGTGGCCAGCGTGGAGCTATGAGGATCATAGATCCTTGATCCCTCTGGAGTTTGAATAGAGTCTTGGGAATCAAGGGAATGGGTGGAAAGGCATACAGGAAGTCCTGACCCCAATGAAGGAGGAAGGCATCCTTGGCCTGAGCTCCCTGACACGGAATTCTGGAACAGAACCGGGGAAGTTTGGCATTCCACGGACTTGCAAAGAGGTCTATGTCCGGGGTCCCCCATTCTTGGAAGATTCTGAGTACCTGATCCATATGCAGGGACCATTCGTGTGGAAGCAGAACTCGACTGAGTGTCTGTCCAAGAGTTTTGGATTCCTGGGAGGTATACTGCCAGGAGATGGATTTGATGCTCTCTGGCGAAGGCCCATAATCTTAAAGCTTCGTTGCAAAGCGACAGAGAGCCAGTTCCTCCTTGCTTGTTTATGTAAAACATGGCTACTTGAGTGTCCGTATGAATGAGGACTGTCTTGCAGCTGAGGAGGGTATGAAAGACCTTGAGAGCTAGAAAAACTGCTCGAAGTTCCAAGTGGTTGATATGAAGAGAGGTCTCCTGTGGGGACCAAGTGCCTTGAGTGGAGGGGTCTTGTAGATGAGCTCCCCAACCTGTTTGGGAGGCATCTGTTGTGAGGGTTGCTTGGGGCAACAACTGTTGGAAGGGGGACCCCAGCAACAGATTTTGAGTGGACATCCACCATTGGAGAGACCAAAAGAGACGTTTGGAGGTTGTTATTTGGTCTGAGAGAGCTCCTGAAGCTTGAGTCCACTGGGTGGACAAAGTCCATTGAGCTGCTCTCATGTGTAGGCGAGCATAGGGTACCACATGTACTGTGGAAGCCATGTGGCCTAGCAGTTGTAGCATCTCCCGGGCAGTTAAGTGGTTCTTTGACTGAATCTGGGAGGCTAACTGCACTAGACGTTGGCAACGGGCCTGAGGAAGGTAGGCCCTTGCAGTGGTGGTATCCAACCAGGCCCCTATGAATTCCAGGAACTGAGTAGGGGTGAGCTGGGACTTTGGGAGGTTTACCACAAGTCCCAGATACTGCAGAATGCGCCTTGTGCGGTCCAGGGAAATCTGGGCCTCTGACTGAGATGGAGCTCGGATGAGCCAGTCGTCCAGGTATGGGAAGACAAATATTCCCAGAGTGCGTAGAAATGCAGCAACTATTGCCATGCATTTGGTGAACACTCTCGGAGCAGAGGTCAGACCAAAAGGAAGCACTCTGTATTGGTAATGTTTTTCTTGGAAAAGAAAACGTAGGAATCTTCTGTGAGATGGATGGATGAGGACATGTGTGTACGCATCCTTGAGATCTAGAGAACAAAGCCGATCCTGACTTTGAAGGTATGGAAGGAGAGTGCCCAGAGAAAGCATCTTGAACTTCTCCTTGCATAGAAATTTGTTCAATTCTCTGAGATCTAAGATGGGTCTGTATCCCCCTGTCTTCTTCGGAATGAGAAAATAGGGGGAGTAGAACCCTGACCCTTGTTGAAGAAGAGAAACGTCTTCTATTGCCCCTTGGGCAAGAAGGGTAGTCACCTCCTGACCTAGAAGGCCAAGAAGAGATGTGGGAGAATTGAAGTGTCTCACCATGGTGTGGGGAGAAAGGTCTGAGAAATGAAGTTTGTAGCCCTCGCTTATGATGGAGAGGGTCCACTGCTCTGATGTGATTTGCTCCCATCTGGGAGCAAAATGAGCTAACCTTCCTGGAATGGTGAGAGGTTCTGGCTGTTGTACAGCCAGAAAGGCTAAGTTCTCTAGCATCAAGTCAAAAACCCTGAGGAGGTTGGGACTGCTGAGTTGCAGCAGCCCCTGTAAACTTAGGCCTGGCCTGCTTAGGTTGCTGACGCTTAGTGGCAAAGCGACCTGTAGAAGATTGTTGGCCAGAAGTAGAAGGAAATCTGCCCTTTTTGAAAAAAGACTTTTTAAAAATCTTTTTCTTGGCAGGAATGGAGGTTGACTTTGAAAGTCTATCCAGAGCAGAGTTCTCTGCATCCATTTGAGTGGCTTTTATTTGCCACTCTTTGCCAAATAGATTTTCACCTGTACAGGGCAGATTTCCTAAGCCATCTTGAACCCAGGGTTCTAAATCAGAAGCCTGGAGCCAAGCAATTCTGCGAGCAGCTATGGCAATGCCTGAGGCTGTGCTGGCACCTTCAAAGGAGTCAAAAGCTGCCCTGTTGGAAAACTTTGAAATGTCTTGAGTATGCTTAAGCCAAATGAGGAATTCATCCCTTTTATCTTTTGGAAGAAAAGGGAGGAAGTTGTGCAGTTTTTGTGCAACTTCTTTTAGAAACATACCCATGTAAAGGCTATATGAGTTGATTCTGGCAATAAGCATACTGGCTTGGAAGATTTTCCTACCAAAAGCATCCAAGGTCCTGCATTCTCTTCCTGGAGGAGTAGAAGAGTGTCTCTTTGTACTCTTTATCCTCTTCATAGCTGACTGCACCACAATGGAATGGTGAGGAAGCTGAGTTTTCTGAAATCCAGGACAAGGAGGGACACGATACATAGTGTCCAATCTGCGAGAATGAGGAGAGAGAGTGAGAGGAGTCTCCCATAAATGAATCATGTGTTCATGAAGAATCTCATGAATTGGTAAGGTGACTGCCTCTCTAGGAGCCTTAGAGTATCCTAAAATATCTAATTTTTTTGCTCTAGGCTCTGATTCAGAGGTTACTGAAATAGAAAGTCCTTTAGCTACTTCTCTTATGAAGTCTTGAAAGGACAAGTCCTCTGGAGGAGACATTCTTCTTTTTGGAGAAGAAGGCTCTTCAGGAAGGGCTATGGATACTTCAGGAGACTCATCGGATGAATCAGAATCACCAGAGGAATCGAAGTATCGCCTGTCAGGGTGCTCTTCTAACGCTCGATACGCGTATCGAGCAGTATCGACATCGGGCGTCCTCGGTACCGGATCGGTACCGAGAAGTAGCCGTGGACAAGGAACCGCTGCAGCCGGTATCCTGGTCGATGTCGATGCAGTCGGTACCGGTATCGGCGCTGGTGCCGATACCGGAGCCGATACCGACAACGGAGTTTGTTGTGGTACCATTGGCGTCGCAGCTTGAATGAAGGCCGTGATAGCCCGCTGCATGGACAGAAACATTCTGATCCATCGACGCCATGAATGCCTGGAAATCGGTACCGGGAGATTGTGCCGGTTCCCCAGAGCATTCTAACAGGTCAAGGCCGTGCCATCGATGTCAACCTGTAACCCCATAGGAGGAGCTTTGGAAGCCGGAGCTTCCCACCGGGGTTGTTTTGCTGGTGCAGGATCCTCGAGGGCAATCCCGGAGGCATCTCGATGCTTAGAGGGAGATCTACCCTTCGAGGACCTGCTAGGTTTATGTTTGGTTACCTGAGATCCATCAGGAGAAGAAGACCTGGAAGATGTCGATGCTACCGACGCTGCATCAGCGGGAAACAGCACATGGAGCTTAGCTGCTCGGTTCTCTAAACCCCGTTTAGACATTAGAGAGCAGGACGGACAATCCGGAATGGAGTGTTCAGGACCCAAACATTTAAGACATCATTCATGGGTATCTGTAACAGAAATAGTACCGCTACACTTAGTGCATTTTTTGAACCCGGAGGCTGGTTTTTCCATGAGGGAAATTTTCTTGTGGGCCCTGAGGCCCAAGAAGAAAAATACACTGAGGAAAATATAGATTTTTTTTTTTTTTTTTTAAAGAAAGAAAGAAAGAAAAAGACCGGCGGTACCGGTCCGGAGTCGGGGAAGGCAGACACGCGACAAAAGAAATAAAATAAAATAAAGAACTTCTTCAGCGGTGACAGGGCTCGACCTGCTGGCTCCGCGGCAAAGAAGAACTGAGGAGAGCTGGTTAGGAAAGGCGGGAAGGCAGCACGCAGGCGCTGTGGGATGCTCCCAAAAGCTTTCCTTTTTGGGAAGCTGGGGAGCGTTCCCGCGCAGGCTCCGTCGGTACCGACGTACCCATATGTGAAGACTCATTCCTGCTTGTTCCTGGAGATAGACAAATCCCAGATGCTGGAGCATCGTGATGGTGTGATGAAGGGAGAGTTTTACTTCCTTAGGGAGATTCCCCTCATTAGCCAGTTGTATAAGTAAGGGAAGACGAAGACCCCCAAAGTGCAAAGACAGGCAGCGACTACTGCCATGCATTTTATGAAAACTCGCAGTGCAGAGGCTAAGCTGAAGGGTAGCATCCGGTACTGGTAATGGTTTCATTGAAAACATGAAGTGCAGATACTGTCTGTGGAAAGGAAGAATCAATAAATGTGTGTACGCCTCCTTCAGGTCTAGAGAACATAAACCATCGTGTCTCTGGAGGTATGGGAGAAGAGTTTCCAGAGAAATCATTTTGAATTTTTCTCAGACCAGGATCTTGTTTAGGTCTCTGAGATCCATGATGGGCCTGAATCCTCCTGTTTTTTTGGGGGGATGAGAAAATATGCAGAGTAGAAGCCCATCCATTCTTGAGGATAAGGAACTTTTTCTATGGTGCCCTGGGACAACAGGGTGAAAACCTGTTCTCTTAACAGAGTCCTTTGAAAGGGATGATTGGGACAGTCCCCTGTGAAGCTGGTGGGGGGTAAGGTTTTGAAGTGAAGCAGATACTCACTTTGGACAATGTAGAGTGTCCACTGTTCTGATGTTATGAGGTGCCACCTGTGGGCACAGGAACAGACTCTGCCTGCTATGTGGAGGAGCTGGGGACCCTCCAGTGGCAGAATGAATAGTTACTCATCTGTAACAGGTGATCTCTGGGAACAGCAGCAATTTAGTCTTCACATAGGGGTGATGTCGGTACCGACAGAGCCCGTGCGGGAACGCTCCCTAGCGTCCAACAGGAAAGCTTTTAGGAGCAACCCACTGCGTCTGCGAAGCTGCCTTCCTGCCTTTCCAGCTCTCCCTCCTCAGTTGAGTTTGTAGCTGAGATAAAAGGAGAGAAAGAAAAGACCGACAACTCCTAGGGGAGGAGGGTGGGTTGTGAAGACTAAATTCCTGCTGTTCCCGGAGATAGCGAAATTAGACTTACCTGCTAATTGTTGTTCCTTGAGGAACTCCAGTCCAGTCCCGAACCTCTGGGTAGTGCACCTCCTCCAGCAGCTTGGAGGCTGAGCATGTGCAAAGCTGTAGACACCAGTACCACTGGTACCGCCCCTCAGCTTCCAGTACCTACTGACAAAGCAGACTCAAAGGAGCATCCAAGTAACTATAACATACTAACACTAGAACTACAAACCGAACTGCCCGGGAGAAAACCTCCCCCCCAATCGTAGAGGATGAAAACTAACCTTCTCCGAGAAGGAAACAACATGGAGAGTAGAAATTGAAAGGCACCTTGAAGACACACCCCGGACAGACAACTATAACCAAATACCACTGAATTCCGGAGCTCTGAAACTCCAGACTAAAACTTGGATAGGATACGGGACTGGACTGGAGTTCCTCAAGGAACAATTAGCAGGTAAGTCTAATTTTGCTTTCCTTATCGTCCTTCCAGTCCAGTCCCGAACCTCTGGGATGTAAAAGAGCAGTACTCTAATGGGAGGGATCCGACAAACCAGCTTGTAGCATCGCAGCCCCGAAGCCGGCATCCCTTGCAGCCTGAACATCCAGGCGATAATGCTTAGCAAAGGTATGTAAAGACGACCATGTTGCCGCCTTGCAGATATTGACAGGCGGCACTAGACTAAATTCCACCCAAGATGCCGCCTGCGCCCTGGTAGAGTGAGCACGTAAACCTAGAGGAACCGTACGACTGTCAAGAAGGTATGCCGAAGCGATAGCCTCCCAAATCCATCTAGAAATGGAAGCCTTAGCAGCCGCTTCCTCCTTATGCGGCCCTCCAAACAGGACGAATAACTGCTTCGACCTATGAAACCCCGCCGTCTCTTCCAAATAACGTTTGAATACACAGCGAATATCCAGCTAATGAAGATCACGGTCACTCTCGCCCACCCATCGACCTACACAACACTGGTAACGAACGGGCTGATTCACATGAAAAACTGAGAACACCTTAGGAAGAAAGGAAGGAACCAGCCTTAAGGCCACCTTTTCCTTATAAAAAGAAAGGAACGGCTCCTGGCAAGAAAGCGCCTGCAACTCTGAGATCCTACGTGCGGAACATATAGCCACCAGAAAGACCGTCTTCAACGTCAAATCCTTCAAAGAAGCCTGGCCCAACGGTTCAAAGGGCTCCCTCATCAATGCCTTCAACACTAGATTAAGATCCCAAGAAGGCATCACTGTCCTATGAGGGGGCCGAAACCTAGACACTGCCCTGAGAAAACGCAAGACATCCGGGTGAGAGCCAAGGGGTACCCCACACACCTTACCCCTATAGCATACAATCGCAGCCAACTGAACCCGTAAAGAACTGGCTGCCAAACCTTTCTCAAAACTATCCTGCAAGAAGGCCAAAATTTAGATGTGACAGGCACAAACGTAGGCAAAGGAAGTAGACCTCTTACGCGCCTTCAACAAGGTTGAGATCACCAAAGAGGAATAACCCTTTTTCCTCAACCTTGCCCTTTCAATAGCCAAGCAGTAAGCGAGAACCGATCCACCTGAGGCATGCGCACCGGACCCTGCATTAGCAGATCTCCCCGTGCTGAAAGGGTCCATGGACGATCCACCAGTAGCCATATCAAGTCGGCATACCATGGTCGACGCAGCCAGTCCGGAGCTATCAGAATTACTCACCTCCGGTGTGCCTCTATGTGTTGCACCAACCGACCTATGAGTGCCCAAGGAGGAAAAACATACAGCAGAACCTCCGTTGGTCAGGGTTGCATTAACGCATCCAGCCCTTCTGACATCCGTTCTCGTCGCCTGCTGAAGAAATGGCCCGACTTGGTGTTCTTGAATGTTGCCATCAGGTCCATGCACGGAGTCCCCCACCGACGCACCACCTGCGCAAAGACCTCCAAGTAAAGCTCCCACTCTCCGGGATCCAACCACACCCAACTGAAGTAATCCGCCATTACGTTGTCGACCCCTGCCACGTGAGCCACCGACAGGGCCTGGAGCTGAGGCTCCACCCAAGCGAACAACTGCTCCGCCTCTTCTTCGAGCGCCACGCTGCCGGTGCCTCCCTGTTTGTTGACATAGGCCACGGCGGTCACATTGTCTGAAAGCACTCTCACTGCCTTCCCTAGAACCTTCAACTTGAAGGCCTGAAGCGCCAGAGCAATTGCCCTGAGTTCCAGCCTGTTGATCGACCAGCTTGCCTCCAGTGTGGTCCAAGACCCCTGCGCAAATAGCCCCTCGCAATGACCTCCCCAACCCATTAGGCTGGCATCGGTCATCAACTGTATCCACGAGGGCACCTCTAGAGGCATGCCCGCCGACAAATGCTCTGGTAGCAACCACCAGCGGAGCCCCCTGCGAACCTCGCAAGGACAGGGAAGACGCTGAGACAGTGCATCCGACTGATGAGACCAGCGTCTTAGCAGGGATCTCTGCAGGGGCCGCATATGCAACCTTGCCCATGGTACGACCTCCAGAGTCACCACCATGGTTCCCAACAGCTGTAAATACTGCCAAGCTGTTGATAGAGGCTGGCGAAGAAAGTCTCGAATCAATCGACGCAGATCTTGTGCTCGTTGCTGCGGCAGCAAAACTCTGCCCTTTAGAGTGTCGAAGCGTACTCCCAGATACTCCAAAGTCTGTCTCGGAACTAAGTGACTCTTGGACCTGTTGACCACCCAACCCTGGTCCTCCAGCAACTCCACCACGCACAAAGTAACTCGCAGGCTCTCTTCGCTGGACTTTGCCCAAACCAGCCAATCATCGAGATAGGGATGAACCAGAACCCCTTCCTTTTGGAGGGCTGCAGCCACCACCACCATGATCTTGGTGAAAGTACGCGGAGCCGTTGCCAGTCCAAAAGATAGCATCTGAAACTGGAAATGCCCCATCAGCACCGCAAACCTGAGGAAATGCTGATGTTCCGGCCTTATGGGAACATGAAGGTACGCTTCGGTAAGATCGAGAGATGTCAAAAACTCCCCCTGTCTCACTGCCACAATGACCTACCTTAATGTCTCCATGCGAAAGTGCGGAACCCGCAAGCAATGATTGACATGCTTGAGATCCAAGATAGGTCGGGCTCCTAAAAGGCTCCTTCTTTCTTGGGCACCATGAAATATGAGATGGAGTATCGACCGCACCCGAGTTGGTCTCAGGGAACGGGCACCACAGCCCCAAGCTGGAGAAGACGCGTCAGGGTATCCCTGACCTCCACCACCCTGTCCGGGGCCTTGCAAGGAGACTGCACAAAAGACTAGCTCACAGGCTACAACAGCTCTAGGACATACCCTTCTTGAATTATCTCTAAGACCCACTGATCGGACGTGATCTGGACCCAAGTGGAGTAGAACGCCCACAGCTGACCCCCTCCCCCTCCATGGACTTAACCTCCACCTGGACCTCTCTCGTTTCATTGAGGTTTCTTAAACCACGAGGAAGAGGCCGCCGAAAATCCGCAGCCCACCCCTCAGAAACCTTGAAATGACTGGCCCCTAACAGGAAATCTCCCCTTCTGTAAAGAACCCAGCCGAGACAAGCGGAACCAAAGAAAATCCCACGAGGGTCCTCGAAAAGTCAAAGAACTGCGACCCTGCTTGGGCTTATCCTCCGGGAGATGTCCTCCCTTCGACTCTCCCAAATCCTTGACTAACTTATTCAGATTCTCACCAAAGAGCAACTTCCCCTTAAAAGGAAGCTTGCTAAGCCTTGATTTGGAAGAGCTATCTGCTGCCCAGTTGCGTAACCAAAGATAGCGCCGGGCCGCCACTAATGAAGCCATACTGTTAGCCAAACCGCATATCAGATCATAGTGGACATCCGAAAGATACGCTGCCCCTGACTCCAGCTTAGCAATTTCCGCCTTTTGGTCAGGCAAAAAACCGTTCCTCTGCTTCAGACGCTGAGAACACAGCAAGCAGGCCATTGCCACCCAGGCCCCACAGATGGAGGCCTGCAGTGATAGCACATTAACATCAAATGCTTGCTTCAACAGCATATCCAGCTTTCTATCCTGCGTGTCCTTCAAGGCCGCACTCCCATCCACAGGGATATTGGTCTTTTTCGTAACCGCCAAAATCGCCGCGTCCACTCATAAGGACTTAAACATCTCACGGTCCTGATCTGAGAGAGGATAGAGACGAGACATGCCCCTAATCCCTCTGAGACCTGCTTCATGCAGGTCCCACTCGTCCTGAATCATTTGCTTAACCACTCTATGAACCGGAAAAACCGACTGAGGCTTACGCACCGTCTGAATAAGGGGATCCTCTAAAGGATCCTCTAAAGAATCCTCCTCCACCGGCAAGCCACCTGCCAAATTGAGGGCCTTAAGCGACTCTACGAGTAGAGCCAGCAACTCTTCTCGTCGAAAGACCCGGACTACATGCGCCTGGTCTTCTGGCTGAAGCAGTTCTCCTTCCTCCATATCCTTGCTCTGCAACTCCAAGTCTAACTCCCAGTCTCCCGTATGCTGGGGCCTAACCTTTTTGCGTGATAGAACCTCCGAGTCCTCCTTCTTGTCGGATACTTTACGCTTGGCTGCCGACCCAGAAGGAGAGGGTAATTGGAAAGAACCCTGGCGGCACAAACGAAAAGCCTGATGTAATAAAAAGTTCAAACTCAGAAGAGAAATCATCCAAAAGACTCCCCAGCAAGGGACCCTGCAAAGAGGAAGGACCAGGGAGAGCTGTAGAAACCTCCAGCGAAGGAGGCACCGAAACTCCAGTTCCCAAATCATTCAGAGGAGAGGGATCCACAGGCTCCTCCAGCTTGTCCTGTAAAGCCTGCTCCATACCAACCGCCTCTGATGCACAACCTCGACAGACCCCTTCCTCAGAAATGGCCCCCCGCTGCGCCCCACAAACCAGGCACTGTGGACGACCCGGCATGAGGGACAGCCTCTGACTCCAAGGCTGGACGCGCTGAGGAAAAACAGTCACAGATAACCTGTAGACCAACACACCTTCTGCCTCCTCTGCCAGCCACCAGCAGCAGAGAATGCCTAACTGCCTTCTTAATGTTTCTCTTATATCATTTATATATCTTAATCCCTTCTTTTTTTTTTTTTAAACACACGCTGGCCAGAAACACCACCAAATAACCAACTGAGACCAGAAAAAGCACACCCTGTAACGCTAAGACACCATACCCATATTGGGTCTAAACAAGCTCAGGAAGAAGGCCCAGCCTACTTTCCCATGCTCAATAAGGGGCGTTAAGGAAACCGTCAGTGCACGCAGTTAAGGGCCTACCCCAAGCTGAAACGAGCCGCGGTCGATTCCCCGACGTACCTGACACTCGCTGCTAACACCGCCAAAGGCACCCTCGAGGCTCCACTTCTGCACCGGACGAAAGACTGGCTCCTGCTCAGCTGCTGCAGCAGCCAATTAAAGGTATAGTGTACAAATGGCGGCTCCTCACCCGCTGACGGGATTGGGAGCCTTCAAGCCCTTCACAATATCTAGTACCTTTAAAGCTCTCCCCCGAACCCCAATCGAAGGGTGTAAGAAGAAATTAGAGAATGGAGAGGGCCAACACCTCATCCTCCTTCTCAGGGCTCACTGCTGCTTCTTTCTTTTTTTTCTTCTCTTTAACTTTAACAATCCAGACACAAACTAAACAACGCCCAAAACTAAAACCTAAACTTTCCTTATTTGCTCTCCTGTGAGCCCTCTGGCTCAGCCCCTCCAGCTGCTTGGAGACTGAGCATACTGGAAGCTGAGGGGCGGTACCAGTGGTACTTATACTGGTGTCTACAGCTTTGCACATGCTCAGTCTCCAAACTGCTGGAGGAGGTTCACTACCCAGAGGTTTGGGATGGGACTGGACTGGAGGGACAATAAGGAACACCTGTTACAGGTGAGTAACTACGCTATCTCCAGGAACAAGCAAGAATGTAGTCTTCACGTTATGGGACTCCCTAGCTAGAAGATGCCAGAGAGATGACCTCAGAATCGGCTGTGGATTTTCACAGGTATGCCTAGAGAGGTCATGTATTCCACATGGATTTCTGGTATCGAAACCCGGGATGGATGGAAGGAGTTGCTCTAAGTCTGAAAGAGATTCTGGAGAACAGCTTGGCCAAACATGGCATCCCGGTGGGAGTCCTTGTCCAGGCAATAGTAAGCGGCAAAAGTGTGGACCAAAGACCAAGTTGCTGCTTTGCAGATCTCGTCAATAGCTACAGCACGTAGATTTACCATTGAGGTAGCCACGGCTTGAACATTATGGGCATCAACGTGACCCTTGAGGGAGAGTCCTGCCTTCTCATAAGCAAAGGTGATGCAGTCAGCTATCCACTTGGAGTGAGTACATTTGGAGGGTTGCTTCTGCCCTGGACGAATGTGGTCTAGGGAAAAACACAGGAAGGTAGACCGACTGGTTCAAGTTGAAGGGCGAGACCACCTTCGGCATGAAGTGAGGATGCGTCCTAAGGACAACCTAATCATGATGGAATCGTGTGTAAGAAGGGTCAGCCACCAAGGCTTGGAGCTCACTTATGCACTTTGCTGAAGTTAGGGCAATACGGAAGATGATATTCCCATGTGAGAAACCTATGTGAAGCCATGGCTAGATGTTCAAAGGGTGGCTTGAGAAGCTGTCCTAGAACTACATTAAAAGGTACCATGCCACTGGAGGCAGCTTAATGGGAGGTTTGGTTAATAGAAGACCCCTCATGAAGCGTGCTACTAGTGGCTGAGAAGAGATGGGCTGGCCATTTAAGAGCATGTGAGAAGCCGCAATTGCACTTAGCTGTTCTCTTATCGAATTGGTTTTGAGTCCAGAAGAAGATAGATGGAGGAGATACACAAGTAATGTCCCCACCGGAGCTGAGAAGGGGTTAAGATCCCTCTGAGAACACCAGAGAGAAAACCTACATCACAAAGGCATAGGAACACCTGGTGGATAGCTTCCAAGAAGCTAAGAGGATGTCCTTAACCTCCTGGGGAAGGTTAAAGTCATGGAAGGCTATGCCTTCAACAGCCATGCTGTGAGATGGAGAGACTGCGGATTGGGATGTCCCCTCCTCCTGAGACAGGAGATCTGGAGCAGACCCCAGATCTATGGGTTGAGCCTGAGACAGACGTAGAAGAAAAGCTTACCATGGTTGACGTGGCCAGCATGGGGCTATGATTATCATGAAGCCCTTGTCTCTCTGGAGTTTGAAGTCTTGGGAATTAGGAGAATGGGAGGGAAGGCATATAGGAAGTCTTAATCCCAGTGGAGGTGAAAAGCATCTACTTGCTGGCTGTCCAGTGCAGGAGTCCTGGTACAGAAGCGAGGGAGCTTGGCATTCTGAGGACTTGCAAACAGGTCTATCTCTGGAGTCCTCCAAATTTTAAAAATGTGAGAAACCTTGTCTACATGAAGAGACCACTCGTGGGGAAGAAGGATTCTGCTTAATCTGTCTGCTAAGACATTGTGCTTTCCTGGAGATACACTGCATGGACGTGAATGTGATGATGTATGGCAAAGGACCAGAGATGTAGAGCCTCGTTGCAGAGGGTCCAAGAGTCTGTTTCGTCCTGCTTGTTCATGTAGAACATGGCTACTTGATTGTCTGTTTGGACTAGGACTCTGCAGCAATGAAGATGCTCCTGGAACACTTTTGAGAGCACTGAGAATGGCTCCGAGTTCCAGCAGATTTATGTGGAGTTGTGACTCCTGATGAGACCAGTGTCCCTGAGTGGAGAGAGATTCCAGATGAGATCCCCAGCCCAGTCTGGATGCATCTGTCGTCGGGGTACACTGATGTGCTGGCATCTGAAAAGGTGATACTACAAGGAGATTTTCTGGGGATCGCCACCACAAGAGAGATGAGATCAGAAGGGTAGAGACTTATCTTATCCCCCAGGCAACCTGATGCTTGAGACCACTGGGATGCTAATGTCCATTGGGCTGTGCGCATGTGTAAGCGGGCATATGGAACAACATGCACCGTTGATGCCATATGACCCAGAAGCTGTAGCATTTCTCGAGCATTAAGAAAGTTCTTGAGGCATGCTTGAGATGCTAAGTGATTGAGTTGTGAACAGTGGAGCTAGGGCAGAGATGCCCTTGATTGCTGAGTGTTTAGGAGAGCCCCTATGAACTCTAGGGATTGAGAGGGAACGAGTTGGGACTTTAGAAGACTGATGACAAATCCCAAGTGTTGAAGCACCTGCATGGTGCATGAGAGGGATAGATTGGCCTCTTGACTAGCCTGTATGAGCCAGTCATCTAAGTAAGGGAAGACAAATATCCCTAGAGTTCTTAAGAATGTGGCTACTACCGCCATGCATTTTGTGAAGACTCTTGGGGCAGAGGCGAAGCCGAAAGGCGAGACTCTGTATTGATAATGTCATCCTTGGAATATGAAGTGCAGGAACTTTCTCTACTCTGGAAAATAAGAATGCGAGTGTATGCTTCTTTTAGATCTAGAGAACAGAGACAATCCTGGCTCTGGAGGTAGGAAGAAGAGTCCCTAGGGAGATCATTTTGAATTTCTCCAGTAGGAGGTGCTTGTTCAGTTCCCTGAGGTCCAGAATGGGCCTGTATCATCCTGTTTTCTTTGGGTTGATAAAGTAAGGAGAAAAAAAGCCCATTCCCTGCTGGGATGGTGGAACCTCCTCTATTGCACCTTGCAGAAGGGAGGTGACCTCTTGTAGCAACAGAGCAGTAAGAGGGGATTGAGAACGGAATTTGCTTGGTGAAGTCTTGGGGGGGGATAGACTTCGTAGATGAAGTTTGTATCCCTCCCGTACTATGGACAACGTCCACTGCTCCGAGGTGATGAGATGCCACCTGTGGGCATAGTGACAGAGTCTGCCCGAAATGTGAACAGGGTCAGGATTTTCCAGAGATAGGACAGCTATGTTTTCTAGAAAGGAGTCAAAAACCCGGAGCAGTTTGGGTCTGCTGAGGTGGCCGAGACCTGGGAATTTGAGCCTTCTTTTGCTGTTTTGGAATCTGCTGCCCTTTGTGAGGAACATGATGTTGACACTGAACAGCAGGGGTATAGGAAGGATAGTATTTTTTCTTTTTATTGAAGAAAGCTTCAAGAACGCCTATTAAGAGTAGTGTTCTCAGATTTCAACTGAGAGGCCTTGTCTTACCAATCCTTGCCAAAAAGGTTTTCATCGGTGCAAGGGATATTACCCAGTTTATCTTGAACCCATTGTTCAAGATCCGATGCCTGGAGCCAAGCAATCCTGCGTGCCCTGATGCAGATGGATGAAGTCCTGCTGATACGTTCAAAGCAATAAAAAGTTGCTCTGTTAATGAACTTTGTAAAACATGCTCAGAATGTTTCAAAGGTGAGATAATCTGCCCTCTTGTCATCGGGGAGAAGAGGAGCCATTGACTCCAAATCCTTAGCCACCTCTCTAAGAAACATACTCATATAGAGTATGTAAGAACAAATCCTGGCTGATAGCATGGAGACCTGAAAATAATGTCGACCAAAAGTGTTGAGAGTTCTTGATTCCCTACCCGGATGGTTTGAGGAATGTGTTTTTGCACTCTTGATCAGACGCACTGCCAATTCCACTACTATGGAATGGTGAGGCAATTGTATCTTTTGGAAACTGGGACACTCTGGTACCTGGTATCGAGCCATCGGTATGGGGAGAAATGGTTAGAGGTGTCTCCCACATACGAAGCATGAGGTCGTAAAGTATCCAATGAATAGGGAGCATAGCTGCCTCCTTTGGAGCTGTGGGGATAGAAGAATTTCTAATTCTTTGGCCCTAGGCTCTTTTAACGATGTCTCTGATATGGACAGACCCCTAGCAACATCACAAATAAAATCTTGAAAAGACATGTCCTCTGGTGGGGACATGCAAACTATTCTGGAGGACCCATCTCCGTCCCCACAACGTCGCATGTCTCGGGTATCGACCAATTCATCATCCGAAAAATCGGAATCCGAAGACTCGAAGTATCGATGGGCAGGGTGTTCCCGCTCCATGCGAACCTGGTACCGGTCGAAGCCGGTATCTGGAATCTGTGTGGTCGGAACCTCGGTACTGGAAACGGATTTGAGGGCCAGCATAGGTGGTAGCATGGAAAGCGGCAAAAATGTCGATGCATGTTGTATCGGTACCGAAGCCAGTTCCAATATCAGCGAAACCGACTGTAAGGGTTTTACTGGTACCAAGGCAGCCAGTAAGGGTGCTAAGCTCCACTCGATGGCGAGGATACGTTGATCCATGGAGCTTGCCGATGCTTGGGTATCGGTATCAGAACTGCAGGCCACGATCCCTGAGCATGGCACCAGGAGCTCTCTGGAGGTGGAGGCCTCGGAAGCATCATGGGACTCCACTAAAGCTTTGGAGGAAAGGTCCTCCCGCCGGGGTTGTTTGGCCGGTGTATCCCCCTCCAAGGCAACGCCCGAGGCATCTCAATGCTTAGAAGGAGATCTACCCTTGGGAGGGGCGGCCAGTCTTCGATGAAGACTTAGGTTTTGATACCTGAGGTCCTTGCGAAGAAAGTGAAGATCTTGATGATATCGATGCTAAAGAGGGTGCCCAGCTTTGCAGCTCGATTCTGTAGGCCTCTCTTCATCATCTTTCCACAGAGAGGACATTCTGAAGCCTGATGATCAGGTCCTAAGCATTTTAGACACCAGTCATGGGTGTCTGTGGCCGAGATGGTACCACCACACTTAGAACACTCCTTAAAACAACTAGATGGCTTTTCCATTGTGTCTGTGACAAAATGGAAGGCCTAGGCCTAAAATGGCATCAATATACCTGAAGAAAAGAAGAAATCCTTTCCTTCACAGGATTTTTTTTTTAAAGAAAGAAAGTAAGTACCGACAGAGGTCGGTATGAGCTTCGACGGGAAGGCAGATGCACACCACAAACATATGAAAAACAGTGATTTTCTGCAGTGACAGGAATTGCCCCCTGTCAACTCCGCGGAAAACAAAGAACTGAGGAGGGATAGCTGGACAGGCAGGAAGGCAGCTCCGTAGGCGCAGTGGGATGCTCCCAAAAGCTTTCCTATTGGATGCTGGGGGGCGTTCCTGCACGGGCTCCGTCGATACCGATGTCACCCATATATGAAGACTACATTCCTGCTTGTTCCTGGAGATTGGCAATGCTCTCTAAGAAGGCATCAGAAACCATGTGTAGGTTGTGCTTGTGCAGCTGGTTGATGCTTAGGAGCCTTGGGCTTTTTGGGTTGGTGAGGGCCCTGCTGCCACTGTTGAGGATGCTGAGGCTGGTAGGCAGCTAAAGATGGGTAGGAAGGATAATCTCTCTTCTTCTCAGAATAGAAAGGTTTCTTGGGAAGAGTTTTCTTTTTGGAGGGGTCAGCCGCCTTTCTGGAAAGGTGTTTGAGGGTGAGATCATTTGTATCAATCTCCCTGGCTTTTTCTCTCCAATCTTTCCCAAAAAGATTTTCTCCCGTACATGGGATATTGAACAGCTTGTCCTGGACCCACTGCTGCCTGTAATCAAGCCATCCTGCGAGCCCCAGTGCAGACTGCTGAAGCTCTATTTGTTGATTCAAAGGCACCAAAGAGGTCCTGGTAATAAATTTAGAAGTATTTTGGCTTTGCCTGATGAGTGTCTGAAATGCACTCCACTTATCAGGAAGCATGCGGGCAAACGTCTCCAGATCCCTGGTGACATCTTTTAGAAACATGCCCATGCATGTAGGAGTTTATTCTGAAGGACAACATGCCAAAGGCGTTGAGCTTCCTCAAGTCTCTACCCGGTAGCATGATCAGTGATTTTTTTGAACTCTTTATTCAGCGCATCGCCAATTCCACCACAATTGAGTGGTGGAGGACCTGCGGTTTTTGGAACCTGGGCACTCTTGAACTCAGTATATGGTATTGAGCCTCTTGCTGATAGGCGGAACTGTGAGAAAGGCCTCCCACATGCGGCGCATAAGATCTTTTAAGATGTGATGCACCAGTAATGTAAGCACTTCTTTGGGCGTGGGAGGGTACTGAAGTATCTCCAATTCATCTGCCCTCTGTTCCTTCTCTGAGGCTACTGTGATCAGGGCCGTCCCGTCCATTGAGCAAGAATGTTTTTTTGCACAGGGCCCCGTTTCAGGGGGCCCCGCGCAAAAAACACTCTACATAAGCCCAAATAGATTTTTAAAAAAGGCAAACCGGTTGCTGCTGCTGCCGCCTTGCAGCATCAGCTCTGGAGTCCCAAAGCGCAGGCTTTCAGAGCCGTGAAAGGAGAGCTTCTCTGACCTCTTGCGGCTCTGTTAAGCCTGCCGGGGCTGATTCAGCCCCGGCGGGATTAACAGAGCCGCGCGAGAAAGAGAAACTCTCGCGGCTCTGAAAGCCCGCGCTTTGGGACTCCGTCCGGAGCTGATGCTGCAAGGAAGCTTTGCCGGGCAGGGGGGCCCCACGGCGGGACGCTTGATCCTGCCGCTGCCACAGTGGCAGCTGTAGCAGCAGCCGGTTTGCTTTTTTATCTATTTGGGCTGATGGGGGGAGGGGGGTTAGGACTGGTAATGGGTTATGGGGGGGCTAGGACTTGAAATGGGCTGCTGGGGGGGGGGCTAGGACTGGAAATGGGCTGATGGGGGGCTAAGACTGGAAGTGGGCTGATGGGGGGGGTTAGGACTAGTAATGGGCTATGGGGGAGCTAGGACTTGAAATGGGCTGCTGGGGGGGTTAGGACTAGTAATGGGTTATGGGGGCTAGGACTTGAAATGGGCTGATGGGGGGTTAGGACTAGTAATGGGCTATGGGGGGGCTTAGGACTGGAAATGGGCTGATGGGGGGCTAGGACTGGTAATAGGCTGGGGGGGTTGCTAGGACTGGAAATGGGCTGAGTGGAAGGAGGGCTTGAACTGCAAATAGCTGATGGGGACGGGGGCTTGGAATGGAAATGGGCTGTGAGGGGAGGGAGCTAGGACTGGAAAAGGGCTGAGTGGGGGTAGGACAGGGAATGGGCTGATGTAGGGGCTAGGATAGGACTGGAAATGGGCTTTTGGGGGTGCTAAGATTGGAAATAGGCTGTGGTGGGGGCTTGGATTGAAATGGACTCATGGAGGGGCTAGAACTGGAAGTAGGCTCATGGGGAGCTTGGATGGAAATGGGCTGAGTGGAGGGGAGCTAGGATTTGATATGGGCTGATGGTGGGGCTAGGAAAGGACTAGAAATGGGCTGATGGGGGCTGGGATTGGAAATGAGCTGATGGAGGGACTCGGATAGGACTGGAAATGGATGGGGGAGCTAGGACTGGAAATGGGCTGATGGTGGGGCTAGGATAGGATTGGAAATGGGCTGATGGGGGGCTAGGACTGGAAATGGGCTGATGCAGGGACTAGAAAGGAGTGGATGCTGGGTGGGGCTAGAACTAGAAGGGAGCTGATGTTGGGGGAGGATTAGAATGGGATGGAGCTGGGAGAGTGAAATGGAGAGGGGAAAAATATTTTGTGTGGGAGGGAAGACAAATCTACAATTGGCCGGATATTGGGAGAGTAAGTGGGGATTGAGGATGGAGGTGTAAAATTTGAGTGGATGAAATAGGAATGAGGAAACAGCAAAAGGAGAAAGATTAGTATGTTAAAGCAGATGTAGAGAGAGAATGGGAAAAAAAACTAGAAGAGAGAAGAAAGGACAAATGGACAGCAGACGATGGAGAGTTAGCAGAAGACATGAAGAAACCAGAAGAAAGTGGCTGGAGCTACTGCAACTGAAAAAAAATGCGCAAAAGGTAGAAAAATATCTCTTTATTTTGAATTTATTAACTGGAATATGTCAGCTCTGGGAAATGGGCATCATTAACATCTGTGCTTTGTTTAATATAAGAGGAAATTAATTTATAGTTTTATTTCTACAGTGTTGTTGTACATTCCAAGTTTTGCTTTTAGGGTTCCCAGTTTAATTATTGTCTTCCTATTTCTAAATTGTGATTCCTTGTTTGGTGATGGTCTGCATGTGTAATTGAGCTGAGGTATTCTGTTTATGTAATTCCTATTTGACATTGCCACTTGTTCTCGTTCCCCAGTAGGTCATGTATTGTTATTCTCTGAAATGTATTGGTTTAATATTTGCAGTGTTTCCTTTTGATAGGTAGGGTATGGTGCTTTGTGAGTCCTGGTAGTGCTGTTAGGATACAGCAGGTTTGCTATGGGTTCTAAATGGGTAGTGTTTGTAGTAGTTCCTAATGTGCCTGGCGGTTGGCACTGGATTATAGTAATGTAGAAATCTTTTAGTCTTTCTTTATCCATACACTCATTAAGAGGCATATTTACTAAAAGTTAGTGTATGGTAACATTATGCAAATATTTATGCAAATGAGGCCCCTTATGATGGCCAATCCAGCTGCCATGTGATGTATGAAGTTTTGGAAAGACATATCCTTCTGGTGGGGACCTACGCCATTCTTGTGGAGGCAAAAGGTCTGAACGGATGTCTGGAAGTTCCTGGGAATCCAACGATCCCTCATCAGAATCGGAAGAATTTAAATCAGAGTTTGGCAAAAGGTTGAAGTATAGGCAATCCTGTGTTTGACTTCGATGATTTTTTGACATCGAGGATTGATGCCAATACTGATGCTCAGAAGCATCGGCTTCGGAAGCCATGGCAGCTTGAGCCTGTTGGGTACCGGAGGTATCTGTCAATTCCAACGGAGGCATCGGCCACAGGAGTTCTGACGATGTCAGTTTGAGGGCCGGCACTGAGGCAGATACACTTGGCTGTAGACAGGGTGACAAATCCTGCACTGCTGAAGCTGTCAATACTATCGGTATCGAGGCTGCCAGGAGTGTGGCCAAACTCCTCTCGAGAGTTAGCACGTGCTGGTCTAGGGAGATTCCAATGTCTGGGTGGAATCACCCACAGGGCTTTGAGCCATCGTCCCAGATCATGGAACCAGTAGCTCTCCAGAGGGTAATTCCTTGGGAGCATCCCGGAGCTCCTCCTGTGCTTTGGAGGACAGGTCGTCCCACGGGGCTGTTTGGCTGACCAGTCTGCAACAGAAGCACCCCTAGGGGAGTCTTGATGCTTATGCTGAGATTTTCCTCTAGTCTCTGTATCGCTCTTCGATGCCAATGACTTAGTAGAGACCAGAGACAGAATTGTTACTCACCTGTAACAGGTGTTCTCCAGGGACAGCAGGAATCAGTCCTCACATATAGGCGACGACAGTGCTGACAGAGCCCATGCGGAGCATTTCCCCAGCTTTCAAAGAAAGCCTTTGAGACATGCTACCACACATGCGTGGTCCCCTTCCCACCCAAGGATACCATCTTGCTCAGTCAGATGACGTAGCTAGGACGGCAGTAAAAACTACAGCAAGTTGGGAGGCAAACTCCCAGGGGAGGAGGGAAGGTTGTGAGGACAGATTCCTGCTGTCCCTGGAGAACACCTGTTACAGGTGAGTAACTACGCTTTCTCCAGGAACAAGCAGGAAGTCGGTCCTCACATATGGGACTCCCTAGCTCCAGGCTGCTGAGGACCAAACCTAGACAGCACCAGTGGCGACCAATCTGGTAGCCATAAGTTACAGAAGGTGAGTCCCCACTGAGAGACTCTGCAAGACTCCAGCATCCAGCGACAGTATCACTCTGGTAGCCTGAACAGAGAAGGGTTGGAGGGCACGTGTTACCTACACACCTAGAATATTACGGAGTACTACCTGGCCAAAGGCACTGTCCCTGTGGGACTCGCTCTCCAGGAAGTAGTGAGCTGCAAACATATGAATTGAAGACCATGTGGCGACCTTCCAGATATCTGTCACCGGCACTGAGAAGAGGTTGGCCACTGACGTGGCCATCGCCCTCACACGATGTGCTGTGATCCGGTGCTCTAGGGAGGGGCCAGCTTGCTCATAGGCGAGGCAATACAGTCCGCCAACCAAGTGGGCAGAGTTTGCTTAGTAATGGGGAGCCCTAGTCTGGTGGGGTCATAAGACACGAAAAGCTGAGAAGCTTCTCGATGGGCCTGAGTCCTCTGTAAATAGAAGGACAGGGCCCATTTGCAATCTAGTGTATGAAGTACTAGTTCCTCCTTGCCAGCGTGAGGCCGCGGGAAGAAGGTAAGGAGGACCACCTTTTGGTTGAGGTGGAAAGGGGACACCATCTTCGGAAGGAATTTGGGGCGTGTGCGGAGCACTATCCTGTTATAGAACCTTGTACTGTATATAGTGGATCCGCCACCAGGGCCTGGAGTTCACTCACTCTTCAAGCAGACGTGAGGGCCATCAGAAAAAGCCACTTTCCATGACAGGTACCGCAGGCGGCAAATGGCCAGGGACTCAAATGGTGGTTTGGTGAGCTGAAAGAGCACCACACTGAGGTCCAACTCTGTCGCTGGAGGGGAAGGGGGGGGGGGGCTTGGATAACAGGAAGCCCCGGAGGAACCTGGAGTCCAGGAGCTGGCTTGAGAGGGGTTTTCCCTCGACAGGGTGGTGGTGAGTGGCTATGGTGCCCAGATGTACCCTCACCGAGTTAGATTTCAGCCCGGTGTGTGATAGGTGCAGTAGGTACTGCAGTACTAGTTGCACCTGGCAGGAGAAGGGATTCTGCTCCTTTTCTGCACACCAAGCAGAGAACCTTCTCCATTTAAAGGCATAAGCCCAAATGGTGGAGGGTTTTTGGGAGGCCAGTAGGATCTCCGAAGACTGAAAGGGGCCAACGCTACCCTTTCAGAAGCCATGTTTTTAATGTTAGCAACCCCAGACTGAGGTGCAGGAGAGAACCCTCCTCCTGGGACAGGAGGTCCAGGGCTCAGCGCAGAGGGACTGGGAGTGCCACCGACATGGAAAGCAGCAGAGTGAACCAAAGTTGCCTGGGCCACCTGGGGGCAATCAGTATAACTGATGCCTTTTGCTCTGAACCTTGAAAAGGGTCCTAGCGATGGGTGAGGGGGGGGTTGGTGTGAATGCATAGAGTAGGCCCTTGGACCACGAGAGCAGGAAGGCATCTGCCACCACTCTCTCCAGGTGCAGCTGACGGGAGCAGAAGCGGGGTAGCTTTGTATTGTCCAGAGAGGCGACTAGATCAATCACAGGGCTGCCCCAGAGGTGGAAGAGCTGCTTCATTACTCTGGGAAATAAGTGCCACTTGTTTGGGCGAAAGACTCTGCTCAGCCTTTCCTCTAGGCAGTTGTCCTGACCAGGGAGGTACACCGCTTGCAGAAGCATGTTGTTGCATGATGCGAAGGAGAGGAGGGCCACCGCCTCCTCACAGAGGGAGTATGAACCAATGCTCCCCTGCTTGTTGATATAAAACATAGTGGTAGCATTTTGTCTGTCTGGATCAGTACAGGCTGGTGTCGCAGGCTGTGGTGGAATGCTTGTAGGGACAAGAAGATTGCCCTGAGCTCCAGGAGACTGATCTGTAGGAGCGACTCCTGAGACCAGCTGCCCTGTGTGCGGTGGTCTCCACAATGTGCCCCCCAACTCAGGAAGGAGACATCTGTGGTCAGGATCCTCTGTGGTGTGAATGCCTGGAAGGGCATTCCTGCCTGGAGGTGGCACAGGTTTTGCCACCAGCTGAGGGACCCCACTAGTTGGCGGGTAACCCTGACCCTGTCCCATAGCCTGCCCGTGGCCTGAGCCCACTGCAAGTTTAGGCACCACTGGGCTGTCCATATGTGTAAGCAGGCTAAAAGGCATGAAGTTGACCGTTGAGGCCATATGGCCCAGTAGGCGGAGGAGGAGAGGAGACGAGCCGGCACTGACCGGCAGCGTTGTACCTCTCCTGCCAGTTGCCTGAGGCGTTCTGCCCTTTCTCTTGGGAGGATGGCCTTGACCTGTAATGTGTCCAACTGGGCACCTATGAACTTCAGACTTTGGGCTGGTGAAAGATGGGATTTGGGGTAGTTGATGATGAACCCCATGTGCTGCAAAAGAAGGGTTGCACGCTCTGTAGCCTGACTGACCTCTGAGCTGTACCGCCCCTGATGAGCCAGTCACCCAGGTAGGGAAAGACAAAAGCCTCTTATAGGCGCAGGTAGGTGGCTACCACTGCCAAGCATTTGGTAAGGATCCTTGGTGAAGAGGCCAGGCCGAAGGGTAGCACCTTGCACGTAGTGCCCTCCTCCCACCACAAACCGTAGGTACTGCCTGTGGGAGGGGTGGATCAGGATATGCATGTACGCATCTTTTAGGTCCAAAGAACACAGTCAATCTCCCTGGTGGAGGCAAGGCAACAGTGTTACAAGGGACAACATCTTCAACTTCTCCCTCACCAGAAACTTGTTTAAGTTTCTCAGATCTAGTATGGGCCTGAGGCCTCCAGTTCTCTTTGGGACAAGGAAGTATCTGGAGTAGAAGCCTTTCCCCCATAAATGTTTGGGTACAGGCTCTACTGGGTTGTCCCTAAGCTGACCTGCAAGCGCTGAGAGCAGAAGGGTCTGATGAAGGAGAGGTCGCACTGGCTCTCCTTGAAAGAACCAGGGTGATACCTGCTGTAGGTGGAGGAGGTATCTCTCCTTTACCACCTGCAGTACCCAATGGTCCGAGGTGACACTGGCCCACCTGTGGGCAAAGTGTGCTAGACGGCCCCCTGTGGGCTGGTGAAGGTCTCCCGGGGGAGGGAAGGCCCTGCCCCGGGAGTCAAAAGCTCCCCCCCCCCCCCCCCAGGGCTGGGTGGAAGCTGGGGCCTGGGGCTTCTGGGCTCTATGGCTTTGTCTTTTAGGGCGAGAACCCTGTTGCTGGCCCGGGAAGGGCTGGTAGTGGTGACTGATGAAAGGGACCCTTTTTCCTCAGGAACAGGGGTCTTTTCCCCAATGGTTTCTTACAGGGGAAGGATGCAGTCTTTTTGGAGAGCCTCTGTCGAGTCACCACGTCGGCCTCCATCTCGGCCGCCTTATCAGTCATAGGCTTGCCAAACAGGTTCTCCCTGGTACAGGGGACATCAAGTAGCTTGTCTTGGCACCAGGCGCCGATGCCCACCGCTGCTACCCAAGCCGCTGACTCAAAGCCATCATTGGCTGCCTGGGAAAGGAACTTAGAGCAGTCCTTGATTCTGGAGGTCAGGGACTGGAACCACTGGAGGGGTTCCCCAGTAAACCCTGCTGAAAACCCAGACAACTCCTGGTTAGGGCCTTGAGGTATATGCCTATGTATAAGTCATAGGCCTGTATCCGACACCCCAGCATCAAGCCCTGGTAGCACTTGCGCCCAAGAGCATTAAGGGCTCTGGCATACCTACCAGGGAGAACAGAAGAATGGGTCTTCTGGCTTTTACATTTCTGCATGGTTGACTCGACAACCATGGAGTTATGTGGGAGTTGGGGTTTGTGGAACCGTGGCCCTTTCCTGATGCAATATATGGCATTGAGGCACTAGCTGACTACCAGTACTGATGCCGGGGTCTCTCACATTCTCAACAGAAGCCCCTCGAGGATTGGCTGCACTGGCACCATGAGAGTTTCTTGGGTGGAAAACTCGTACTGGAGAATCTCCAGTTCTTTGGTGCGTGGATCCTCCTCCACTTCTGTTTGCACCGAGAGGGCTCTGGCCATATCCTTGACAAAGTCATGGAAGACCACACCCTCCAGAGGAGAATGGCACCGGGGGAGACAGGTCCAAGGGGATCTCTCGGTGTCGTCTGGTTTCCGGGGATGCCTCGTCATCAATCTCCCACTCAGAGTTGATGGGTGACAACTAATCTGAGGCCCTGCAACTGCTTGCCTTGAGACCAGTACCAAGGGGCAGGGGGCCTCCGGAGGACCTGGGGTCCGAGTCGCAGAAACTGGCTGGGGAGGATCGGATTCCTGAGGAATGGGACCAGGACCTCGACTGGAGCAGAGTGCTTACCCAAGGCTAGTGGCACTCGGAGCTTGGCTCGACGACCGGGGACTCTCCCACAGTCGGAGGGCCAGTCATCATGGCAGATGATGCAGATGAACCAGCCATCATTGCCTGTTGCAGGGTCAGAATGGAAGTGATGTTCTGTTCCAGGGCCGCCATTCTGGTTTCCAAGCCAAAAGGCTCTGCAGCTTTCAGCACGGACACAATCTCAGCCCGGCACTGGCACTCTCGCGAGTGCATCCTCGACGAGGACTACGGTCTCGAGGAACCTCACACAGTCTCTGCCAGCCGAGGAATCCTTTTTGAGAACCTTAGAAGGACGCTTCCTGGAGCTGCCCGAATCCCTCCAAACAGTTTTACTGGGTCTCTCCAGTGGAACCTCAATGGACCGAGGATTTTTTTCTTCTTTCTCTCGGGTCCGAGGTCTTCTCGGAGGAGCTACCATCAGGGGACTCAAAGGACGTTCGGACCTCACGGAACTTGCTGGGCTTGGAGCTCGGCATCAGGGGAAGCCAGAGCAGAGTCAGACCTCGGGAAGTTTCTCCTGCACCTCCAACCTCTTTTATTGGTCTTAGGCGTCATGGCTTGGCACAGATCACAGGAGGTGCTGTCAAGGTCCGGGTCCCAGGCAGCGTAGGCAGCAGTAAAGGGTGTCTGTTACTGACACGGTTTGACTGCAGTGGCCACATTTTTTGAACCCACTGGGAGACATGGTGGGAAACACACAGCCGGGATCGATGACCAATCTGCAAAGTAGGTGAGCCTCCCTCCTAATGGAAGGGCATCTACCTGAAGCACTGGAAGATCAGTTATGTTCACAAGGAGCTAGTCAGAATCTTGTCCCAGATTTTGGCTGGAGAGCCAGTTGAGCATCAAGAGCCCTCTGCTGCCTTGGAAAGGCATAAGAGGACCATTTTGTTTGGGAAGAGTGGGACAGAGAAAGATATTTACACCTGCAACCATAGTAGACTCTTCTGTGCCCTTTGCTCTGAAATCTCCTGAAGCGGAGTCAGGATTGGAATTGGGCCTGGAGAGGGTTTTCAAGGTGGCACTCCACTGCATGATTAAGATGACAGCCTCTTGCACCCTATCTCTGAAGAGATTTTCTCCACAGCATGACAGCAAGCTGTTCCTGCATGCTAACTTGTAAGCCTGAGAACCAGAGCCATGAGATTCTCTGGGCGCCATTGCAAATGGCAGAAGGCCTTGATGCCATAAGTCGCTCGGCCCATGTATTTTCCACAGTCCTTTCCTTGACCCACTAGGGAAGGGAAGCCTGCTACTTTCTCTGAAGAAAGAAGGCTAGTGTACGTCTCTATGCCATGCATCGTACTCCACAAGTGCATGCCCATGTAGTGCCAGGAGAACACTATGCAAAAAGTGGGCATGGAGTTCTGATAAAACTTTCTCCCAAAAGAATCCAGGGTCCGAGCCTGTCTCCCTGGAGGCACAAAGGGTTGCAACTTGAAACTTCAAGCTCTTTTGGAGAGTGGATTCGACCACCAAAAAATGGTGAGGAAGCTGGAGCTTCTTGAATTCAGCAATCTTTCAGATTTTAGAGTCAATCTTCTTACTAACAGGAGGCACAGAGAGGGGGTCTCCCATTCTCATCTTTAACTTCTGAAGGATGTGATGCAAGAACACTGTCCCTGCTTCTTCAGAATCAGACTCTGACTCACAGAGGTACTCTACAGACATCCAAGTCTCTGCTTGAAATGGTCTCCAAGCTCTCGAGGAGTCAGATCTCCTTCAGAAGTCAGACTGTGCAGATGGGCTTCAAAGTTTTGTGGTTGATGCCTCCCCCAATGCAAGAGATACCAAAATCTGCCAGGCATCGGCCAATATAGAAGCCTTTTTAGATCTCGATGATAACCTCTCCCCACAGGCAGCTTAAGAGTTTCGACAAATGATACTGCTGCTTTGGAGATGTCGGAGTGAAGAACTCTCACAAGCAGGGTGTTTGCATGAACTTGTCCAATATTCTCTTAGTTAAGCACTCCTCGGGGGCTGCCACTAATGAAGTCATAGAGGGCCTCAGTAGAATCAGGTGATGTCCCCAGTACGTTTGAAGTTGAATCAGCCAGCTGGTCATGAAGTCTGGCACAGCTCCTCCAATGTCATGACATGAAGCTATTATCCCCTTGGGGAAACTTCAGGGGTCAGATATCACTCAAGTCCCCTGTGCTCTTGGCATCGCATCTGATGAACTCCGATGCAGCTCAGCCTCTATCTGATGTTCACCATAGGTAGTCCTTGATGTCAAAGTCAATGTTGAATCCTCTCTCTTCTTTAGGGTGGAACCAGTAGATTTTATTTAACAGTTTTTCTATACCGCTGTTGTCCAAAGCTCTTTACATCAAACAGAACAACAATCTTAGCGGATCTGTTTTACACTGAACAGGGAGAAGTAACTTGGAGAACAAAGGGGTTAACAACAACAAAAACAGGGGGTAGGGGGAATAGATCCTTGTTGGACTGCGGATTGGTTAGGGGAAGAATAATATGGGAAGTAGGTTAAATGAGGGGGGGGGGAGACTAAGGTTGTCTGTTCATGATAGTGTGTAGTGGCAATAGTTAGGTGTTGTCATCTGGTCCAAAGTGTTCCTTGAAGAGGTGTGTTTTCAGTAGCTTTTTTAGGTCTTTGATTGATTCTGCAGATCTGATTGTTTCAGGCATAGAGTTCCAAATTGTGGGGGCATACAAGGATAATGCCCTGTTGCTTGTCTGTTCTGTGGTCTTAATCTTGATAGGTGGGATGGTCAGGAGATTTTGGCTGGCAGCTCTTCTTGGTCTCGTTGAGGATGCTATTGTGAGCTGATCAGAGAGACGGAGCTGAAAGGTTGTGGAGGACTTTGAATGTTGTGGTAATGGCTTTGTGTTTTGTCCTTTGGAAGATTGGAAGCCAGTGTAGACTTTTTAGGATTGGTGTTATGTGCTATATATGACCAATCCCTGGCCACCCTATTGGTGGCTCTGTTCCAAGTGAGCTCAAAACATGCTCCAATGCCCCAGCAGTGTCTGATGCAGCTCCTTGGTCTGTGGTGACCCTACCTATCCTTCTAATTAGCGACTCATCTCCCTCCTACCCTTTATTTCTAAGCTACTTGAACTTGAACATGCGATTCACTGCCGTTGTCTTGACTTTCTCTCCTCTCAAGCCCTTCTGGATTCCTTGCAAGCTGGCTTTTATCCTCTAAATTCTAGAGAAATGGCTCTTGCCAAAGTCTCCAGCAACTTGTTCCTAGCATAATCCAAGGGCCTTTGCTTGATTCTCATCCTTCTTGACCTTTCTGCTGCTTTCGACACTATTGACCACCACCTTCTCCTCGATACCTTGTCCTCATTTGGTTTTAAGGGCTTTGTTCTATCCTGGTTCTCTTCTCATCTCTCTCTTCTCATCTCTTCCACCGTGTTTTTAGCCTTTGTTCTGGTAGATCGTCTTCTACTGCTATCCTGCTCTCAGTTGATATATCCCAAGGATCTATCTTGGGACTACTCCTTTGCTCTCTTTATACCCAGTCCCTTGATGTGCTCATCTCCTACCAAGGCTGTCAGTACCCATCTTTACACCAATGACTCTTAGATCCACCTCTCTACACCCAAAATCACTCCGGGAATCCAGGCCTATCTTTCTGCCTGCCTGACATTGCTGCCTGGATGTCTCACCGCCATTTGAAATTGAACATGACCAAAACCAAGCTTCTTATCTTTCCCTCTAAACCCACCTCCCCCCTTTCTCTATTTCTGTGGATAATGCTCTACTCCTCCCTGTTTCCTCGGCTCACTATCTTGGGGTCATCTTTAACTTCTCCCTCTCCTTTTCCACACACATCCAACTGACAGCAAAACTTGTTGTTTCCTTCTTTATTTTTTTGTTTTTCTAAGTGTCTTCAAGTCAATGCTGACTCTTGGCAAACTAGCAGCCCCTGGGTTTTCTTGACAAGGTATGACCGGAAGTAGATTGCCAGGCCTTTTCTTCTGAGGCAATGGAGGAAAAAGTGACTTGCCCAAGGCCACAAGGAGTGCTAGTGGGAATCTCCTGGGTAGCAGGCTGTTGCTCTAACCACTAGGCTACTCCTCCACTTCTTTCTCTAAACACATCAGCAAAGTTCACCCCTTTCTTTCTACACACACTACTAAGATGCTTATCCACTCTTTACTCACCTCCTGTCTAGACTACTGCAACCTCCTCCTTGCTAGTCTCCTTTTGAATCATCTCCCCTTCAATCTGTTCAAAATTCAGCTGCGCAGCCAATCTTCCATCAGTTTCACTATGTTCATATAACCCTTCTTCTCAAGTTGCTTCTTTGGCTCCATATTCATTCCTGTTTCCAGTTCAAACTTCTCCTACTGATCTGTAAGTGCACTCATTCTGCTGCTCTTCAGTGCATTTCTTCTCTCATCTCTCTCCCTACACCCCTCCTCAGGAACTCTGCTCTTCTGGCAGATCGTTTCTATCTGTGCCTTCTCTTCTACTGCCAACTCCATACTTTAATATTTCCACCTTGATGCTCCCTATGCCTGGAAAAATCTACCTGAGTCTATGCATCAGGCTTCATCTCTGGCCCTTTCCAAATCCAGGCTAATACCTCATTCCTTCGAGGCTGCTTTTGGATCCCGATTCGCATTAGTTTCCTGCTCTCCAACTATGTGCTGCCTTACCATTCCCCTAGACATTTCCTTGTCCTGTTGTGCTGTCTGTTTTGACTAGATTGTAAGCTCTATTGAGCAGGGACCATCTCTTACATGTCTCTGTACAGTGCAGCATATGCCTAGTAGTGCTATACAAATGATCAGTAGACAAGATGCCAATGGCTGGTCTTCCGAGTGTCAAAAATGGATAAGTTTTTCCTCATGACCTTTAAGGTCTCTCTGTCATCTGTAAACAAAGTGCAAAGAGGTTTTATGGTCAGGACGCAGACACTTTAGGTAAATTTTGTAGGTATCTGAGAGGGACATGAACCTAAATCCCTGGGTGCACTTCTTGAAATCGCTGGCATATTTCTGCAATATAGTGGATGAAAAAATAGCCATGGCAAAATCAAACTCCTCGATAGTAGGAAAAGAAAAGTTAAACTCAATGCCAGATGCATCAGAGGCCTAAAGAGACTCAGCAACGCTGAAGGAAAAGGAGACTTTAAAAACCACCAAAAAAGTGGCTAATGAAATACTAAAGGGAAAAAGCAGTAGTGGCAGCACGAAAACTATGAACTTTACAAAACTGAGGCAATTCAGTAGAAAATCACCGAAAAGGACTCACAAAAATCTCCAGTAGCATGTCAGACATCTATAGGGCTCCACGGACAGAACAAGACAAAGCTTCTCAGTCATGATGGCAGCAGACAGGATGGGGGCAAGCAGGTGTTTTTAGAAAGCTCAATTTCTAGAATGGTGGCTGAGAGAGTTATCATGCAGGCTCCATCGGCGACATCACCCAAATGTGAGGATTTGTCCTGCCTGTCTATGGAGAAAGCGTAGTTACTCACCTGTAGCGGTGTTCTCAGTGAACAGGAATAAGTCCTCACGTATGGGTGACATCACCAACAGAGCCCACACAAAATGCTCCCCAGCTTCCACTGGAAGTTTTTGGGAGCTGCACCGTGCATGCATGCCTGCCTGCCTGCCTGCCATGGTGCCATCTTTTCCAGTCAAATTTCAAAGCATCAGCCAAGAAAAACTACTCCTCAGGGAGGTGGGAGGGTTGTGAGGACTTATTCCTGCTGTTCACGGTGAACACCTGCTACAGCAAGAAGTCAGTCCTCACTTTCCCAAGCTAAAGGCTACCGAAAAAAATGAGGAGGTCCGAAGCCCAGAGGCAACAAAACTGGAGAAACAGAAAGAACAGTAACGTAGTCCCTCAAGGGGTTCCACCGCATTCAGCATCCTCAGTGACAGCAGCACAGAGGTCAGTCAACACTGCAGGTAGCCTGGATGGACAGAAGGGCCGGTGGCCAGGAGTTAGACCTAATACCCAAAGAGATGCTGAAGCATGGCCTGGCCAAAGTTGCTGTCCTGTCGGGAATCCCCATCGAGGCAGTAGTGGGCAGTGAATGTGTGGACTGAGGACCGTATGGCAGTCTTGCAGATTTCCTCCATGGAAGCAGAATGCAGGTTCACGACCAAAGCAGCCATGGCTCAAACGTTATGAGCAATGACATAACCCTCCAGGTTCAGACCGGCCTGGGAATATGCAAAGGCGAATGCAGTCCGCTAGCTCATTTGGGTCGAAAGAAACAAACAGCTGAGTAAACCGCCGATGGGCCTTGGTGCACTCAATGTACAAGGCCAAGACTCGCTTACAGTCCAGCATGTGCAACGCTGCTTCCCTTCGTTGGCATGTGGCCTTGGGAAGAAGGTCGGCAGAACAATTGACTGGTTGAGATAGAACTCCAATACTATCTTCTGTAGAAATCGTGGGCGAGTTCGCGAGACCACCCGATTTTGGTGGAACCTGCTGTACAGCGGATGGGCTACCAGAGTCTGGAGCTTGCTAACATGGTAGGCCAACATGACGGCCACCAAGAACAAGACCTTCCAGGTCAAGTATTTCAGAGGGCAAGAGTCCAGCGGCTCAAACAGTACTCGCATGAGCTGCGTAAGAACCACGCTGAGATCCCACGCCACCGTGAGGGGCCTGATGGAAGGCTTTGAGAGAAGCAGGCCCCGCATGAAGCAAGTCACCAGCAGGTGAGCCAAGACAGACCGGCCCCCCGAGCCACAATGGTAGGTGCAGATCATGTGGAGGTGGACCCAGACAGAATTGGATTTCAAGCCCAAGTACGAGAAGTGCAGGAAATATTCAAACAACTGATCCACCATGCACCCTGTCTGCGCACCTCGTGACGAACCTCCGCCACTTGAATGTATAAGCCCAACACGTCGAGTCCTTGCATGAAGCCAGAAAGACATCTGTGATGCTGTCAGGGATACTGAGCTCTGACAGGACTACCTGCTCAGCATCCAGGCCATGAGGGCCAGGGAGTAGACGCTGTGGTGTAGCAGGATTCCCTTGTCTTGGGAAATGAGCTCCCTCTGAGACAACTGAATAAGCAGGGGGAACCACTGCTGCTGGGGCCAGTATGGGATAATGAGGATTATGCTGCCCCTGTCAGCCTGGAATTTCAGCAATGTCTTCACCACGAGGAGGATCAGAGGAAGGCATAAAGGCGACACATCCCCTAGTGGAGGAGAAAGATGTCCGAGGCCAGCCAGCCACTGGATGGCCTCCTGGAGCAGAACCGGTCTACCTGGGCATTCTGCGCCATGGTGAAGAGGTCGATCATGGGAGTGCCCTACCTCCAAAAGATGCTCCCCACCACTTCCCTGATGAGGGTCCACTCGTGTGGCAGGAGGATTCTGCTCAGCTGGTCTGCTAAGACATTGAGCTTGCCGGGCAGGTAGGTCGCCAGAAGATCCATTCAGTTTTCCAGTGAAACCTTCCACAGCCGGACCGCCTCCCAGCAGGGAAGGTACGAGTCCGTGCCCCTCTGCTTGTTCACATAAAATATTGCCACTGTCATGATCACCTGATTCGCCATGTGTGCCCAGAAGGCCTGGAGGGCATTTGCTATGGTCTGCAACTTGAGGAAATTGATCTGGTGCAGGCTGTCCTGCTCGGACCATAAGCCTCGTGTCCGCAGGCTGTCCAGATGAGCCCCTCACCTGAGTTTGGATGCATCAATCGTCAGCGTCTGGCAAGAGGGGCTCTGCTTAGAACGGAAGGCCCTGAAGCAGGTTCAGCGGCTCCAACCACCAGCCTAGGAACTGCACCAGCAGGACGGTGACCACCACCTTGTCCCTGAGGCAACCTATGCCCTGCCTCCACTACTTGTAGAAGGTCCACTGCACCTGTCGCATAAAGAGTCTAGCGAAGGAGTAACATGCACTATGAAGGCCATGTGGCCAAGCACCTTTAGCATCATTCTGGACGTGGTGTAGCGCTGAAGCCGCATGCAGCCGACCACTTCTGTCAGCTGCTGCATGAGATCTAACAGTAGAAATGCCTTGGCCCGGGTGGTATAACGAAGGGCCCCCAATAAACTCCAGGTGCTGCACAGACTGAAGATGGGATGTGGGGAGTTGATGAACCGCAGCCCCTTGAGTACCTGAATAGTGAGGCGAGTCGACTGCCAGACCGTGTCCAGAGTGGGGCCTTTGATAGGGAAAGACAGACTCCCAGGATGCGAAGGTTCGTGGCTACAACTGCGAGGGACTTGTGAAGACCCGAGCGGCAGAATCTAGTCCGAAAAGGAGCATCCGGTATTGATAGTGCTGGCACCCCAGCATGAACCTGAGGTATTTTCTGTGACTTGGATTAATTAGAATGTGTGTACACATCCTTGAGATCCAAAGGCATAGCCAGCTGTCCTTGAAGATATGCGAGTAGCATCCCTAGTGAGACCATCTTGAACCTCTCATGCACGAGAAACTGATTGAAGATCCGGAGATCCAGAATGGGTCGAAACCCTCTGTCTTTGTGGGGACCAGGAAGTACCCAGAGTAAAACCCCTTTCTGACCTGAGCCAGCGGAACTGGATCGATGGTGATGTCGGTCAGCGGAGCGGCAACCTCCTCCTGGCAACAGGCTCCAGTGCAGTGGATCCATGGGGTACTCCCTGGGATTGAAGGGAGGTGGCAGGTGGGCACCCAGGTGTCTGAGGTGATCAGGGACCATCAGTGGGCTAAATGGTGAGCCGCCCCCTACCTGATGGGCAACCTCCCCAGGTAAAGGACAGTTCGCTATGTTCTTGAGGAGCCAGACAAAAGTCCATCCTCCAGTTTGTGCTGCAGGGCCGGCTGAGCTTTTTGAGGTTTCTCCCGCCGCTGCTGGCGGGGAGGCCTGCACCTTCCGCTGGGCACTCTGAAGCACCAGGTAGTACCAGCGAGGACAGGGGTAAGCGGCCTTCTTCCCCTGGTACTACTTATGCAAGGGATATGCAGTCTTCCTAGAGAGGCTGGAGAGCATCACATGCTCTCTCTCTAGCTTGCTCGCCTTCTCCTTCACCGGCTTCCCGAAGAGGTTCTCCCTACTGCAAGGGACAAAGGCCAACTTGTCCTGGAACTACTGCTCCAGGTTGGAGGACTGAAGCCAGGCCAGTCACCAGGCGCCGAGGCCCACTGACACCAGCCTACAGGTAGTGCAGCTCCCAAAAGCTTCCAATAGAAGCTGGGGAGTGTTCTGCGTGGGCTCAGTCAGTGACGTCACCCATACATGAGAACTTGCCTTCCTGCTTCTTCATGGAGAAACAGACTTCCCCAGGAGGATGAAAGTACAACTCACTCAACCAAAATGGCTCAAGAACAAAACTCTTAGAAAAAGTACACACAGACATGAAAGGACCAATAGAAAATTGAGAAGCAGACACTGCCTAAGGACAGGTCCTGGATTGATCTAGAAGGATTCCAGGAAAGGAAATTATTAAGTAAGTAAAATTTCACCTTCCAGTTCATCCTGCTAGACCAGTCCAGACAAGTGAGAAGTACCAAAGCTATGACGCCTTTAGGCAGGAAGAAGCAATGGCAGTTCTGAGAACCTGGGCCCCAAAACCATTATCCACTCTGGCATGGACATCTAACTGGATAATGCTTAGAAAAGGTGTCCAGGGAGAACCAAGTCGCCATTGGACAAATGTCAAGCAGCACCATAGCACTAATTTCCATCCAAGAGTTTTGTTCTATCTATTTACTTGTAAACCGCTTTGACACTAAGATAAGGTAGTATATAAAACCAGCTAAATAAGGATGCTTGTGCCCACGTTTCATGAGCAAGCAAACCTCGCGGTACTGTCTGCCCATTCAAAATATAGGCAGAAGAGACTGCTTCCCTGACCCAAAGACCCAAAATGGACTTGGAGGCTGCCCAATCCTTTGCATGGACCATCAAATAGGAAAAACAGCCCATCTGTCTTGCGGAATGGATTAGATACCTTCAAATAGTGGATAAACACCCTGCATACACTGATGAGATGCAAGTCTTTGTCTCTACCCCAACACTGGTTGGAAGGAAAACTCAGAAGGAAATCCACCTGGTTGGCTGAGGCCACATTAGGCAAAAAGGATGGCATGGGCCGCTTCCGGTGAGAAGGACAAATACAGATCTCAGCAGGATAGGGCCTGAAGCTCTGAAATCCAATGGGCCAAACAAATCACTACCATGAATACAGTCTTCAGAAAAACCTTTTTTGAGGTAGCATACCCTCAATGAGAGAGCCCATGAGACCCTGCAACATTACTTGTAGACTCTGGTGGGGGGAGGGGGGGCGCGAAGATCACCCAAACAGACTGATACAAATGTCAAAGCCTCGTACGGAGAAACATCAGCATGGGAAGCTAAAGCATGACCCTCTAACGGCCCACAAAAACTAGAATGCTGCCACCAGCATGTAAATCATGCCCGAGAGGCCCTTTAAGGCCAAATTGAAGGAAGACAAAAACAGGGCAACGCGAGCTGCTGCAATTGAATGCACCTGACACCAGGCTTCAAACAGATGTGAAGACAAGTAGAACTTGCTGCAATTTTAGCAATGTAGACATTACAGCTGCCGAATACCCTTTGCACTTTAGGAAGCATCTTTTAAAGGGCCAAGCTGTAAACGAGAATGGATCCATAAGCATCCACTCTTTGCATATGGGGAAGAGACTGCCCTTTCATTAAATTAGACCAAGTCCACATACCAGGACCTTCAAGGACAGTCTGGTGCCACCAGGATCACCAAACCAGTGGGTGACCATCTATTCTCCTCAGCACTTTCCCCATCAATGGCCACAGTGGGAATACATACAAAAAAGAAAGAGACTCCAGAGCCAAAGCTCAATCAGTGCATTTATGCTGCCACAGCCAATCTCCTTTCGTCTGCTGAAAAAGACTGGTATCTCTGTATTTGCTTGTGATGTTAAGTCCAGCACTGGACTGCCCAAGCAGTTTGTGATGAGAAGAAAACACCTGAGACTAACTCCCATTCCCCCAAATTGAAGGTGTGACAGCTGAGGAAATCCGCCTCGGCATTGTTGATGCCAGCAATGTGCTGCACCGTGATCATCAGCAAGCACCATTCTGCCCAGGGAAATATCTGGCTCATCTCTTGAGCCACCGGCATGCTTTTGGTGCCTCTCTGTTGGTTGATTACACTGTCATCGCATTGTTTGAGAACACTCGGACTGCTTGCCCCTGCACTAGTGGCTTGAAATGGAACAAGGCTAGGCGAATGGCATGAGCCTCCAAGCCTGGTCATGGACTAAGCCACTTTGCGAGGTGGCCACTGACTCTGCATTGTCTCGTTAGGCAGTCAGCTCCCAGACCGCAAGCTGGGAGGGTTGAACGTTTTATTCCTAGTGATAATGAGTGCTTCTGTTTTCTTCAAGTTAACTGTGAAGTTAACAGAGTTAAACCATTCAGAGACATTGTTGAAGCAGCTGGTGATTTTTATGAAGTTAGGATCTTTGGTGTCAAAAGTTGTGAATAGCATTATATAGTCTGCATAAATTCTGTAGTCTACATTATATGATTGTATGATATTGCAGATGAGTTGTAGGTATATATTAAACAGAAGTGCAGATAATGCAGAACCCTGGGGGACACCTTGTTGTTGGGTAAAAGTGTTGGACAGGGTGTTTCTGTAGTAAACTTGTTGGGTACGGTTAGACAGGTAGTCTTGAAACCATTGTAGAGTTGTACCACCTATGCCCAGGTATTTTAGGCGGCTGATTAGGATGTTGTAGTTTACAGAGTCGAATGCTGAAGATATATCTAGGAAAATAAGGATGAAGGCATTTTGCATGTTGTCAATTCCTTGTATGACCAAATCAAGAAGGGAAGTGAGCAGCGTTTCGACTCCATGATTTGCTCTAAATCCATATTGATGAGGGTTGAGTGGAGCATTTGAATCAATGAAATCTTGGAGTTGTAGCTGTACTGATTTTTCAATAATTTTGGATAGGAAGGATAGGCTAGATATTGGTCTATACGAAAAGGGGCAAGATATTGGTGCATTTTGTTTCAGGATTGGGTGAATGGATGTTTTTTTTAGTACGTTAAGTAAACATCCTTGGGTTAGTGAGAGGTTAACGATTTTTAGGATGAATGGTGTTAGTATTGAATTTGTGGCTTTCATCCAACTGACTGGGTATGGGTCTAGAATTGAGGTTTTAGTATGCAATGATTTGATGAGGTGTTTGATCTCCTCAGTTATAGGTGAAAATATATTCCAGGCTCCAGGGCAGTATGGTGTGGGACCATTGGATGCAGATTCATATACTGAGCTGAGTTTGGATTTTTCCATGAAATGAATTGCAAGCTGTTGAGCAGTTATGTTGCAGGTTGATGCATCACTTGAGGTTGTTTTTTTTGTTAAGTTTTGTATTATGTAGAACAGTTCTCTTGGCTGGTTAAGGGATTTCGAGAGGAGCTTCGAGAAGTATTCTTTTTTTGCATTCAAGATACTTTGATGATAGATTTTTAAGTTGTTCATGTAGTTAAGCATGTTGTCTTCAGATATGGAAGCTCTACATTTTCTTTCAGCTTTCCATAAGACTCTTTTTGTATGTTTTAAGGTTGGGGAATACCAGGGTTGATTGGTTCTGTGTTTTTTTGTTTGGTAGTTTTGATGGTTTACTGATGCTGCACTTAGTGTCCTGTTTCATGTTTCAGTGAGGAAGTCAATGCTGTCACTGGGCTAATTTTATTGATGAGTTTATCTTGGTCAAACTTTATGAATCGATTGTGTGCCAATGTTACATGATTACTAATTGGTTGATAGTAGTCTGACTCCGTACTGAAGCGTATGAGGAAGTGATCTGACCATGGAACCAGCTGGATGCTTTTGATAAATATATGTTTGTTCGGAGATCAGGTAGTGGGATAGAAGATGAGATCAAGTGGGTTCCCTTTTGAATGTGTTGCTGTGTTAATTAGTTGATTGTAGCCAATGTCTTCCATTGCTTGAAGGAAGGTCGAACTCTGTGAAGCATGTATGGAAGATAGGTTAAAGTCACCCAATATGATATGTTCTTTGCCTGGTAGTGATGCAAAGCATGATGTTTCAATTATGCTATCCAGTGTATTGATTTCAGAGGAGGGCGGTCTACATATGAGTGAAATTGTACGTTTTCTTATGGTGATTGTTAGGATATCTAAACTTTTGATACTTGATAAAATGCATTGTTGAGCACAAAGAGGTTTTGCATAAGATAAATTAATCCTCCTCCTTTTTTGTACTGTCTTGAGCAGTGGTAAATGTTGTATCCTGGCAAATGCAGTTGATTGAGGAGTACAGTATCTGTGTCATAGATCCATGTTTCCGTTAGACATATGATGTCTGGTTTTGCATCATTTATTAGGTCTAGTATGATAGGGATTTTCTTCTTTATAGGTCTAGCATTTATTAGGTACCATATTAATGGTTCAGAATACTCATTTAGGTGGTGCTTTGGAAGATATTGTCTTGGTTGCGTTTTTATTTGTATGAGCTGATTAGGTATGGAATAGTGGAGGTGGGGAGGTGTATAGGATGGATAAGCATCCCTTTGCCTAAAATGGTAGGGTATTATTGGAATAAGAAATTGTTGCTTGGGGTGGGATACAGGGCATTAGATTGGTTGACAGAGAACCATAATAAAAGAGTGATTAGGAGGACTGTTTTTGTTGACATTTTACTGTGGATGATAGGGTAAGAGCTGATTCAAAGTGTCTCCGTAGCATTAAGGTTACAAGGTATACAATATATAGTGTATAATCAGGATACAGAGTAATACAATGAGCTGCTAGATTGCACAAGGTACAAAGTACTACTATGCATTGCAGTAAAGACTATAGCAATAAGAATGCTGTAATGCGTAGCACAATACACTGTAATGTAGGCAGGAATAAGGAAACTGTGGAGAACTTACATAAAGGTGTTCATTCGTTGCATGTATCTGTCACCGCCTTCGGTCCCCACCTAAGGGCCCTCTGGTGGGGCCCATCAGGCACAGGCGCGCACGATGACACTGAAATTTAAAGTTCAGGCTTCGGCCCTGATTGATTCGGCCTCCCAGTGAGCGGGGAGGGGGATTGCCTTCTCGCTCTTTCGCCTGATTCTGGTCAGAGTGCTATGGTGGTCCGGCAGCCATCTTGCTCTGTCCACCTTGGGGCGGAGCTGGTGCCGGAGGGTAAGGTGGGTAGCCCTGGTAGGGAAGAGCCTCCCTCTCGCAAAAAGGCTTTTTGCCCTGTTGGTTCTTTCACGGGAGGGAGAAAGTCTTTCGGGAGAGACGGTTGTGAGTGGTGTACTCCGTCTCAATCTCCGCTGCTTTCTCCTCCATCGGTTTGCTGAACAATTGCTTGCCCAGGCACGGTACATTGAGCAGTTAGCGTAGTTACTCACCTGTAACAGGTGTTCTCCGGGGACAGCAGGAATCAGTCCTCACATATGGGTGACGTTGGCAATGATGGAGCTCTCGCAGAAGCATCCCCCCACCTTTCAAAGAAAGCCTTTGGGAGATGCCACCACGCATGCACGGTCCACTCCCCCCCCCCCCCCCCCAAGGGTGCCATCTTGCTCAGTCAGATCACATAGCTAAAAGACGGCAAAAAGAAAAGATGGTACAGTAGCAACTCCAAGGGGAGGAGGGAGGGTTGTGAAGACTGATTCCTGCTGTCCCTGGAGAACACCTGTTACAGGTGCGTAACTATGCTTTCTCCGGGAACAAGCAGGAAGTCAGTCCTCACATAGCGGATTCCACAGCTACAGGCTATCAAGAAACTATAGCAAAAACAGGGCTCCCGTGAGGGGAGCCGCAAGCAGCAGCAATTGAGTCTGTGCACACAGACCACAGTAGGACCACTGTGTCTGATGAAACCAGCCCTCCGGTAGCCTGAACTCCTCGAGTGGAGAAGTGGCCTAGTGGTTAGGGCAAGGTACTTCAGGCCGGAAGGTCGGGAGTTCAAATCCCACTAGAGGACAGCAACCTTGGGCCAGAAGGACTGGGGTTTCTAGTCCCACAGGTGCTCCTTGTGGTCTTGGGCAAGCCACTTAATCCTCCATAGCCCATGTTCCCTGTAAAATAGTTATCTCCAAGTTATCATGCCCTGTTCAATGTAATTTCAGTTTGTTCAATGTAAACTGCACTGATGCAGAATAGCGCGGTATATAAGAGAATGTAAATAATAAATAAATAAATAAAAAGTTGAGGTCCAATTCGGTCGCTGGAGAGCGAACCGGGGGTTTTGACAGGAGCAAGCCCCGAAGGAAGTGGGTCACCAAAGGTTGGAACGAGAGGGGCTTACTATCCACCGGGTGGTGGTACACCGCCAGGGCACTAATGTGTACTCAGACCGAGTTAGACTTGAGCCCGGATTGGGAGAGGTGGAGAAGGTACTGCAACACCAAAGCCACCGGGTAGAAAGGATCAGCCCCATGATCAGTGCACCAAACAGAGAACCTGCGCCATTTGAGGGCGTACGCCCTCCTAGTAAAGGCCTTGCGAGAGGCCAGCAGAATGTCTGCAACCTCAACCACAAGGTTGAGGGGGGCGAGAGTCACCCTCTCAACAGCCACATTGTCAACGAGAGGGATCCCAGGTTGGGGTGCAAGAGAGAGCCCCCATCCTGAGATAGGAGTCCCGGGGCGGTGCCCAAGGGGATGGAAGCCTCCACTGTCAATTGCAGAAGCAAGGGAACCACGGCTGCCTGGGCCACCTGGAATCTATTAGGAGGAGTGAGGCCCTGTCGCGGAGGGTCCTGAACAAGGTCTAGGCAATCAGCGGCATTGGAGGGAAGGCGTACATGAGGCCTTCCGACCATGAGACTAGAAACGCATCTGCTGTCACCCTGGAGGGGTGGGCCTGACGGGAGCAGAAGCAGGACAACTGAAAGTTGTCCAGACTGGCGAACAAGTCCATCACGGTTTCCCCCCAGAGCTGGAAAAGCCAACTGGCTATTCTGGGGTCCAGCTGCCACTCGTGCGGCTGGAGAACCCTGCTGAGCCTGTCAGCCAGCAGATTGTCTTGGCCTGGCAGGTACACTTCCCTCAAGAGGCTACCCTGTTGGATTGCATACAAGCAGAGACCCTGTGCCTCCTGGCTAAGGACACGGGACCCCAGGACCCCTTGTTTGTTCACGAAGAACACTGCCACCTGGTTGTCCGTCTGGACCAGGACCGGCTGGTGGCACAGGTGGTGACAAAAAATCCTCAGAACGAGGTGTAAGGCTCAGAGCTCCAGGAGGTTGATCTGTTGGGTGCTCTCGTCTGGCAACCAGGTGCCCTGAGTGCAGAGGGATCCGCAGTGGGCTCCCCAGCCGAGCAGGGAGGGGTCCAAAGTGAGGATCCTCGAGTGGCTGGGAGTCTGAAAGGGCATGCCCGCTTCTAGGTGTTGGGGCGACTGCCACCAGACCAGGGAATCTGCCAACTGGCAAGTCACTGCAACCCTGACTCGGAGGCAGCCTGTGGCCTGAGACCACTGGTCCCAGAGACACCACTGCACCGCCCTCATGTGAAGGTGAGCATCTGGGGTGACGTGGATTGTGGAGGCCAGGTGCCCGAGGAGACGCAGAAGGTGCTGGCCCGACACCAAGGGAACGGTGCTATATGTCTCAAACCAGAGATCTGAGACGATCGGTCCGGTCCTTGGGCAGTAAGGCCTTCACCTGCAGGATGTCGAGTTTTACCCTGATGAACTCCAGGCACTGTGTCGGGAGGAGGTGAGACTTGGGGTAATTTATGATGCCCAAGTGTTGCAAAACGTGGATGGTGCGGGCGGTGGCCTGCTGTGCCTCCCCTTATGAGGCAGTCGTCCAGTTAGGGAAAGAGTAGTTACTCACCCGTAACAGGTGTTCTCCAGGAGCAGCAGGAATCAGTCCTCACATATGGGTGACGTCGGCGCCGACGGAGCCCCCGTGCGGAGCATTTCCCCCAGCTTTCATAGAAAGCCTTTGGGAATGCAGCACACATGCGTGGTCCCCTTCCCGCCCAAGGGTGCCATTTTGCTCAGTCTGATGACATAGCTAAAAGACAGAAAAAATCAAAATAAAATATATGACTGCAACTCCAGGGGAGGAGGGAGGGTCGTGAGGACTTATTCCTGCTGCTCCTGGAGAACACCTGTTACAGGTGAGTAACTACTCTTTCTCGAGGACCAAGCAGGAAGTCAGTCCTCACATATGGGACTCCCTAGCTTAGGGCTACCAGAGGCCACAAACTGAAAAAATGAGCTCCCTCTAGAGCCTCAGCATGCAAGAACAGAATCTTCTCTGACAACGCCCCGACAGGTAGCCCAACACCAGGGCCGGAGGGTAGGAGTTGCCTAGACCCCAAAGAGATTATGGAGTACCGCTTGCCCGAAAGCACTGTCCCTGCGGGACTCCTTCTCAAGGCAGTAGTGGGCCGCAAAAGTCTGGCTTGAAGACCAAGTAGCGGCCCAGCAGATGACTGCCAACAGAACAGAGCGGAGATGAGCCACTGACGCAGGCTTCGCCCTGACACGGTGAGCCGTAACTCGACCCTGCAACAAGAGGCTGGCTACCCTGTAAGCCCAGGCGATGCAGTCAGCTACCCATATGGACAAAGTACGCTTGGAGACAGCCACCCCCAACTTATTGGGGTCATAAGAGACGAAGAGCTGAACCGCCCTCCAGTGCTCCCGCGTACGGTCAAGGTAGAAGGACAACGCCCTCCTACAGTCCAGAGTATGCAAGACCATCTCAGCCTGGCTAGCATGAAGCCTGGGAAAGAAAGTCGAAAGAACCACCTCCTGATTGAGGTGGAAAGAGGAGACAACCTTTGGAAGGAACTTAGGGTGAGTCCGTAAGACTACCCTGTTCTTACAGAACCTAGTATAAGGTGCTTCTGAGACTAGGGCCTGAAGCTCACTCACTCGCCTAGCTGAGGTAAGGGCTACCAGAAATAGCATTTTCCAGGACAGAAAACGAGAGGGCAAGTAGCCATAGGTTCAAATGGTGGGCAAGTAAGCCGTTGCAAGACCACATTTAAATCCCATTCAGGGGCAGGTGGACGCACGGGAGGCTTAATCAAAAGCAGGCCTCTGAGGAAGCGGGCCACCAAAGGATGACTGGAGAGAGACTGACCCTCCACCTGTGAGTGGTGTGCTGAAAGAGCACTAAGATGAAATCTAACAGAATTAGACTTAAGGCCTAGGTTGGACAGGTGAAGCAAATACTGCAGCACCACTGGTACCAGGCATGAGAAGAGATTCTCGTTACGTTGAGTACACCAGGTAGAAAATCTACGCCACTTAAGGGCATAAGACTTTCTGGTGGACTGCCTCCTAGATGCCAAGACTACGTCCTCCACTTCCCTAGGCAGTAGTAAAGGCGCTAGGACTACCCTTTCAGCAGCCAGGCCATCAAATTGAGGGACTGGAGATTGGGGTGCAAGAGAGATCCCTGCTCCTGAGACAGGAGATTGGGTTGCATCCCCAGAGGGAGAGGAGTGTCCACCGCTAGTTGCAACAGTAGTGGGAACCAGGGTTGCCTTGGCCACCAGAATCAATGAGGCCTTGTCCCAGATCACCTTGAATAGTGTCTTGGACACTAGAGGAGTGGGAGGAAACGCATATAGGAGGCCTGTAGACCATGGAATGAGAAACGCATCCGCTGCTATTCTGAGAGGATGTGGTCGTCTGAACCATCAACTTCCCAGGTTTTGTTCCAGAGGACTGGCAAAGAGATCTATGGTTGGAAGTCCCCATCTCAGGAAGATCTGTTGAACCACTAAAGGGTGCAACCTCCATTCATGTGGCTGCAGAATCCTGCTCAATCTGTCCGCCAGGTAATTTTCCTGACCTGGGAGGTAGACTGCTTTGAGAAGAATGCCATGATCGACTGCCCAGGAGCACAGTTTCTGCGCTTCCTGACAAAGAAGGTGGGACCCTGTGCCCCCTTGTTTGTTCACATAGAATATAGACCTGATTGTCCGTCTGAACCAAGACGGACTGGTGAGAGATGAGATGAAAGAAAGTCCTCAGGCCTTAGCGGATAGCTCTCAGTCCTAAGAGATTGATTTGCTGTGCGGCCTCCCAGGGCGTCCACAGGCCTTGAGTACATGCCCCTTGACAATGTGCACCCCAACCTTGAAGAGAAGCATCGGTTGTCAGCACCTGAGAGTGTGGAGGTGCCTGAAAAGGCACCCCTTGCACTAGATTTGGAAGATGAAGCCACCATTGCAGAGAAGACTGTAGTAGGCTGGACACCCCCACTCAATGTTCCCTCTAATTTTCTGTAGGCTGTGTGCGCATAAAATATCATCTGTGCAGCTTTTGAAGGAAGGTTAAATTTTTGTGCGCCACATAACGACACTCTGAGCTATATACTTTAAAATTTGACTATACGTCAGAATACAATATGTACATCACATTGATTTTAATCAAATTAAATGAAATTAGACAATTATTAAATGAAGCGGAAAATTTCTAGTAATTACAATCACAACTTTAAAATTTTAAGACGTATGTGTTGTTTTCTGTCAGAATCAGAACCGTAATTTTTGTGCGCTCTGTTGTAAAGTACGTGCGCTTGCTCTACGAGGTGTGTGCGCGCGCACACGTGCATAGCTTAGAGGGAACAGTGCCCCCACTGTGTCGCGAGGCTTCCTGTGGCCTGGTGCCACTGAGACCTGAGGCCCCACTGAGCTGGTCTCATGTGTAGACGGGCATTTGGAGTCACATGGACCGTGGATGCCATGTGGCCTAAGAGCCTCAGGAATTGTCTGGCGGAGACCAGAGAATTGCTGTGGAATAGCCTGGCTAGAGCCATTAATCTGTGGGCCCTGTCCACTGGTAGAAAGGCCTTTGCCTGAAGAATGTCCAGTCGAGCTCCTATGAACTCCATGTTTTGGGAGGGATGCAAACTGGACTTTGCGAAGTTTATGACAAACCCCAGGTGCTGAAGCAGAGCGACAGTGCGAAGGGTGGCTTGATTGGCCTCTTGCGGGGACTGACCCCTGATGAGCCAATCGTCCAGATATGGAAAGACAAAGAGGCCTTGAACTCTGAGGTAGGCCGCTACCACCGCCAGACACTTGGTGAATACCCTGGGGCGGATGTAAGGCCAAAAGGCAGTACTCTGTACTGATAATGGTTTCCTCCCACTACAAAATCTGAGATATTGTCTGTGGTCGGGATGAATAAGGATGTGAGTATAAGCATCCTTTAGATCTAAGGAGCATAGCCAATCTCCCTGCTGGAGGTAGGGCAGCAGGATTCCAAGGGTAAGCATCTTGAACTTTTCCCTCTCCAGGAACTTGTTCAGGTTTCGCAAGTCTAGGATGGGTCTGAGGCCTCCTGTTCTCTTTGGTACCAGGAAGTACCTGGAATAGAAGCCGTGACCTCTCAGGTGGTGGGGCACCGGTTCCACTGCCTATTCCTTCAGAAGACCTGCCAACTCCTGCAGGAGTAAGTCCCTGTGCAGAGGGAGTCTGGGAGGCTCCCCTGGAAAATAGGAGGGGGTACCTGGTGGAAGTGGAGGAGATAGCCCTTCTGGACTATACTTAGAACCCAGGTATCCCTTGTGATGGCTGACCACCTGTGGGCGAACAGGGCCAGCTGAGGAGGAGAGGTTATGCCATTTGCAGTCAAAATCCCCCTCCCTGCTGAGCAGGAGCCGGAGTAGTAGGCTTGGGAGCCTTCTGATTATGGGGCCCATGACCCTGCCCCTTGGCCTGCTGACCCTGTTGGGGAGCTACAGAGGCCTGATAATGAGGGTACTGTTTACAGGCAGATGACTTCCTCGGGTAAAAGGTCTTTTTTCCCCCGAGCCCTTCTTCTTCTGAGAAGGGGCAGAGGTTTTTCTGGACAGCCTTGTCCGGGTAAGAGTCTTGGTCAAGTTCTGCAGCCTTGTCCGCCATGGGCTTGCCAAAGAGGTTTTCACCTCGGCAGGGGACATCGACCAACTTGTCCTGCACCCATGGCTCGAGGTCCGATGACTGTAGCCAAGCCTGACAGCGTGCACCGATGCCGGCCTCGGCTACTCGGGCCGAAGCCTCGACGCCATCATAGGCTGCTCGAGATATAAACTTCGAGCACTCACGAATACCCGAGGACAGAGCATTGAACCTCTGCAAAGGTTCCTCGGAGAGACCAGCAGAGAACCCGGCAATCTCCTTTGCCAGGTCTTGAAGGTACATGCCCATGAACAGCTGGTAGGTCTGGACACGGCAAGCAAGCATAGAGCCCTGGAAGCACTTCTTACCGAGGGCATCCAGGTTCCAGGCCTCCCGGCCGGGAGGCACTGAGGAGTGCATCTTCTGACTCTTCAGACGATGCATGGCCGATTCCACAACCATTGAGTGGTGCGGTAATTGTGCCTTTTGCAACCCGGGGCTCTTGCGGACTCGATAGATGGAATCGACCCGCTTGCTCAAAACCGGCGTCAAGGCCGGCGCCTCCCACATGCGGAAGAGCAACCATTCCAGCATCGGAGGAACCAGAACAGTAAAGGCCTCCTTCAGAGGAGAGTCATACTGTAGGGACTCAAGCTCCTCGGCTCGAGGCTCCTCCTCGGGATCCGCGGAGAATGCCAAAGCCTTGGCGTTGTCCCACACGAAATCTGAGAACCAGGTATCCTCCGGGGGGGGGGGGGGACCTTCTCTGAGGCTCGGACTCGGGTGAATCCGAAGGAACGCACAGAGTCTAAAAGGTGTCGGGCGACTCCTCATCCTCCTTTTCCCAGCCGGACTCAGGATCGACTCGAGCTCGCATGGACTCTAGGATCGGCTCGGCCTGGACGTCGATGTCCTGGTGGTCGTGGCAGATTCACCGGTGAGACCGGCGATCAGTGCCCGCTGCTATTCCATGAAGGCAGCCAAGCTGCTCTCCAAGGCCGTCAACCTGAGTCCGAGCTCAGGAGACTGAGCAGCCCCCGACTCGGGCCCCGGCGGCGCCAGGCCCGATGTCGGCTCCCCTGGAGGCGAGTCCACGAGGACTACAGTACTCATGTGACCCGGGGACTCCAGCTCCACATGAGGTTGTTTTGCAGGCCTCTCCGACTCCGAAGACCCGGGACGGCACTCGGGGCTATGCGACTTGGCCCTCAAGGAGCCAAGTGCGTCCACTGACGCCGCCCTCGTGGCTTTTTTCTTCTTACAATGCTCCCGCGAGGGAGACCCCCTTTCAGAGGAGCCTCGACGCTGCTCGTGGCCGGAGTCCCGAGATGTCGAGGCCTCTGACGAGGTCCGGGCCCTACCGGACACGGAGTCAGAGAAGATTCTTTCCTTTTGGTGCTGCCGACTCCTTAATGCCTTAGAGGACATCTTCCCACACAGACCACAGATCATCGGGTCATGATCGGGTCCGAGGCACCGGAGGCAGCAGTCATGTGTGTCTGTGAGAGACATAAGTTTTACACCGATCACACTTTTTAAACCCGCTGGCAGCCATCGGGGGAAAAAGGGCCCCTGCAAGGTCAAAAGACAGGGTTGCCAGTGAAAAAAGAAAAAATGGCGCGAACATTAGTCACTAAGGACAAAAACCGAAAAAGATATCCGGGCTCGATACCGATGTATCGGGCCCAGGCGGGAAAAGGAAACCAGCGTCGAACCGAAGAAAAAACAGGTTAACGCAGAGAAAATCAACTTCTTCCTCAGGTGAAACGAATATACATCCGTCGGGCTCCGCGGAAAAAAGAAGACTGAGCAAGATGGCACCCTTGGGCGGGAAGGTTCCCAAAGGCTTTCTATGAAAGCTGGGGAAATGCTCCGCACGGGGCCTCCGTCGGCGCCGACATCACCCATATGTGAGGACTGACTTCCTGCTTGGTCCTGGAGAAAATGGAGATTCACAAAATCTGACTGACTTGAAGGCATACATGGAGACATTAAAACAATACCATATACACATCAATGATCTAAAAAATAGAGTATTACTCAAACATACTCAAGAAATAACTGAACCATCCTAGAGAGCTATTCCTCATAGTTTATGATCTAATAAAAAAAACAAGCACAGATGATTCCCAGGATAATGGAATAAATGCTCAACTGTTTGCAAACTACATTGATAAATCCAAAATGCACAACAAAAGATATAGTGATGACTCCTTTCAAACCTACTCATACCTCAATATGGAATTTTTCTCTCTTCCATGCCCTGATCAGATAGGTCAATATATCAATGCCATCAACACAACAACATTGCAGCGTGACCCATGTCCAGTAAACTGGATTAAACTAACCAAGAGAGCTAACTTCCTACATCCTGACAACTGTCAATCTATCGTTATCCCAAGGTTTAATGCCCAATTCTCTAAAGGAAGCCACAATCTGCCCAATCTTGAAAAATAACTCATTCTGCAGGCACAGCCCCAGCTCATACAGACCAATATCAAGTCTTCCATTTCTCTCTAAAGTAATAGAAAAATCAGTGCAGAGGCAACTACAGGACTTCATAGACACAAATGCCCCTCTTGACCAACATCAATATGTATTCAGAGCATACCACGGAGTAGGAATTCTAACCTCACTTTTAGATAACATCATCCGTGGAATTGAAAATACAAAACATGCATACATACTCATATTCCTTGATATAACATCTGCCTTCTATTCTATAAATCATGAAATCCTGATCAACTGTCTAAAGCATCTCTGAATCGGTGGCACCATAATTCAATGGTTTAAATCTTACTTAACCAACCGTACACAAGTCAGATTCAAAAATACACTCACCAAGCCATTCAACCTGACTCAAGGGGTCCCACAGGGTCCTGCCTTATCAGCATTACTATTCAACATTTATATCCAACCAATCTGTGGCATAATCCACAAATACAATGTTGAATACTTTCAATACAGAAAACCCAAACTATGAGATAATAGTCAAGTGTTTCAATGAAATCTCAAAATGGCTCAACTCAGTGAACCTTTCTATCAACCTTAAAAAAACAAATCAGTCTCACCGCCTCAGCAACTTTAAGTAAATGGTACTTCCCTCGTTATAAAAAAATAAATAAAATATCTAGGTATTCTACTTGACGATAACCTCAACATAATAAAACATATCAACATGATAATGAGAACAATACATAACAAGACTCGAATGATACAAAAACTAAGACCCCTACTATCTACAGATGACTTCCACACAATAACCCAAGCATTTATCTGCCCACACTTCGATTTCAGTAATATAATCTTACAAGGTCTTCCCAAACACCGAAACCCCTCCAAATGGCTCAAAACACAGTAGCTCGTACTATAATGAAAGTCTCAAGATCTAAACACATAACCCCAAATTCTGTACCAGCTACATTGGTTACCAGCGTCTCAAAGAATAAAATTCAAAACTATTCTGACTACATTCAAGACTATAACCAACATTACTCCAACATATCTGACCTCATTAATTCAGACTCAACAGAAATCAAGAAGTAGGAGAGAAAATATGAAGAATCTACTAGCCACCCCAACGGTTTCAAGAAAAGCGAACCACTCAACCACAAACAGGGCCTTCTCTTTACCTAATAACTTACGAGAAATAAAGGACCTAATCATATTCAGAAAAAAAACCCTCAAAACTACCCTGTTTTCTGAATCTTACCTGGCTATAATGGATAAGCAAACATCAGTGATTTAGAATGGCTATTCCGCCATCAAGTAAAGATAATCTTCAATCACTCACTCTTTGTATAGTTTATCCCTACATGTACATAGTTGGCCATTTTATATTATACTATAGGTCAGAGTATGTTGTAACTCATTACAGAAAACAAGGAACATATTAAACAAGAACAGTAAATCATTATTAAACTGCCTAGCGCAGTATGAGTTGGGTTCTCTGTAAACCACCTTGATTATGTGATAAAGTGGTATATAAAATCCTTAAATAAATAAATGTAATTAATTAAAAGGCGAAGGGGAAGAGGAAGGCGATGGCAGTGGGGTGTACTATCGACTGCCTGGCCAGAATGAACAAATGGATGATGAAATGCTCAAAGAAATCAGGGAGGCTAACAATGTTACAGCACAGTAATAATGGGTGATGTCAACTGGGTCAGTGTCACAGCAGGACATGCTAGGGAGATGACGTTTCTAAATAAAATAAATGACTGCTTCCTGGAGCAGCTGGTTCATGAACCAACCAGAGGGGAAGCCATTTTGGACCTAGCCCTTAGTGGAACACAAGATCTGGTGCAAGAGATGAGGGTGTTGGGGCCATTTGGCAATAGTGATCATAGCATGATCGCATTTGATTTAATAAATGGAGGAAGGACGGCAAGGAAATCCACAGTACTACCTTTTAACTTTCAAAAGGGAGACTATCATAAAATGAGGAAAATAGTTAAGGAAAAAAAAAACTAAAAGGAGCAGTTGCATACGTTAATATTTTTAAACACCAATGCTTGATGTACCGTATTTTTCGGCGTATAAGACGACTGGGCGTATAAGACGACCCCCTACTTTTCCTGTTAAAAATATAGGGTTTGGCCTATACTCGCCGTATAAGACTACCCCTCTTCCAGCGCACACCAAAAAAAAAACACCTTTATCAGAAGTCAGGTTCATACCACTCTTTTTACCAATGTGTACATGACCAGTTCCAAATGAAAATAATAAACTGGATTAAATCTCCTGCCATGAATTCATGCAAGCTTTTTTCTTATCTAATGGAAAATGGGAGAAAATTCTAATCAAATAACTGTATTTATATCCCGCTTTTCATCGGTTCACCGGTTTTTTAATGTGTGAGTGTCTGTAATATCCAATGTAGATGATTATTGAGGGGCATAAATACGTCTTAAGTGCCCTTTCCTCCTTCTTTTCCTTAATTGGTGCGCATATGCATGTTCACAGTAAGATTGGCTTTTATGAATCATTTTACACATTACATTAGTTTTCAGTTTTTTATTATAATCGCATATATGGTGTGTTTTAAATAGATCTCATTTGCCATATAGGCAAGATTCTTGGTACATAACTGCACTGTTATTCTAGTTGGATGCATTGCAGTGTCAGCGATTCACTACGTTTTATACAAGTTTGGAATCGATGCCTCGTTCAGATCGTTCTGCTGCAGCATATAAAAGCATACCATTTGCTACACTAAGGAATTTTAATTTCCTTGCACACAGCATCACACTGAGGCATGACGGCGATTTAGCTTCATTCACATGCTTTAGTTTCACCCGAGTTTTCAGATTCCTTTACTAGCATTTGATCAAAGTTTCTCTTTACATGGATGCATTTCAAGTAATTTCTATACATGGTCCAAATTGTTGTTGCCGTCTCTAACCACGTCTTACATAGAATAGGTACTATATTTAGATCATCCAGTTGCAATACATAGAAACACATCCTTCATTACACTGGAGAATTGCAACTCTCTTAAAACGGTATCACAACGAGGCTGCACAGCGATTTAGCCCCACCCATGCAATTTGGTCTCATTTTCAATTTGGCGCGAGTCTGAGCGTCTACAAAAAGGTCCCCAGTGCATCAGATTGTTTTCCAACATTGGATTGAAATGCTGAATGGTTCCAGCACCTTTACTAATACTTTGAGGTTAGTGACTCCGTTTGGTTCACCTTTTCACATTTGTCCATAGTTTTCTAGCACCTGATTCGTGCTTTACAGACTTTGTAGGTCTCAAGTTAAAAATGACCACATACACCTTGTTTTATCAACATTGATGGGTGCATTCTTCTATTCAAGTTTGGATCTTTAGTTTAGATACTACACCGTAGTCTCACAATCTTTTTTATTAAGCATTGGTTTCCCTTTAAAACGATGTATTCGACACCTTTGCATCCTTTAATATATAGCATTTTTTAGCTTTCTGCCCCTTCAGCATTACGTTTTGAGTCTCTTACGATTGAATATAGAGTCAAAGCCAATTTTACATACCGTATTTTCCTGTTGTGGATTGAATACCCAACTCACGCTCGCTCGGCTCAGGTCGGTGTGAAGTGAAGCTGCCGCGTGCAGGCCTTCCACGTATGCTGCATCTTCGGTTCGCTTAGCTGCAGGTGAAAGCTTCGGAGAGGCAGCGCATTTTTCTTCTGCATGTGGTATTGGAATTGTGTATTAGCCTCAACTTTTATAAAAGCAGAGTCCATTTAAAGTTGCTCCCTTAGAGCTGTTCAAGTGTGTATGTGTGAGTTGTGTACCGGCGTATAAGACGACCCCTGACTTTTGAGCATATTTTCATGGGTTAGAAAGTCGTCTTATACGCCGGAAATTACGGTAAATCTTTATCTTGGAAGCCCAGACCAGCTGTATTCCCCGCGCTTTAAGAAAAGTGGAAGGAAGTCCAAAAAACTGCCAGCATGCTTTAAAGGTGAGGTCAGAGAGGCTGTTGTTGCCAAAAAAGCATCTTTCAGGAAATGGAAAAAGAGCCAAATGACGAAAAATGAAACATCATAAGCACTGGCAAGTTAGATGCAAGGCATTGATAAGGCAAGCAAAGAGAATTTGAGAAGAAACTTGCTGTGGAAGCAAAAAAGCGTAATAAAGACTTTTTCAAGTATATTCATATCAAAAAACCTGTGAGAGTGGACCATTAGATGATAGAGAGGTAAAAGGGGCACTAAGAGGGGACAAGGCCATAGCAGAGAGACTGAATGAATTATTTGCTTCAGTCTTTACTGAAGAAGATGTAGTAATGTTACTCGTGACTGAAATGGTATTTAAAGGTGATGCCACAGAAGAATTGAAAGAAATATTGATACACCAGGAAGATGTATTACAACTACTTGATAAACTGAAGAGTAGCAAATTACCTGGACCAGATAGTATACATCCAAGGGTGTTGAAAGAACTGAAATATGAGATTGCAGACCTACTAGTAGGAATCTGTGAACTATCATTAAAATCATCTGTAATACCTGAAGATTGGAGGATAGCCAATGTAATGCCAGTTTTTAAAAAGGGTTCCAAGGGGGATCCAGGAAACTACAGACTAGAGCCTGACATCAGTACAGGGAAAAATGGTAGAAACCATCATAAAGGACAAAATTACTGAACATGCAAATAGTCATGGCTTAATGGGAGACAGCCAACATGGCTTTAACCAAGGAAGGTCTTGTCTTACTAATATCTGTTATGTTTTTTTTGAAGGTGTGAATAAACAGGTAGAGAAAGATGAGTTGATTGATATAGTATATCTGGATTTTCAAAAAGCTTTTGACAAGGTCCCTCATGAGAGCCTCTTAGCAAAATTAAAAAGCCATGGGATAGGAGGCAGTGTACTATTGTGGAACAGGAACTGGTTAAAAGACAGAAAGCAGACGGTAGGGCTACAGTAAATGGCCAATTTTCCCAATGGGGAAAGGAAAGGTGAATAGTGGAGTACCCCAGGGATCTTTGCTGGGTCCACTGCTTTTTAACATATTCGTAAATGACCTGGAAATGGGAATAAACGAGCAAGGTAATCAAATTTGCAGATGACACTAAATTATTCAAAGTTGTTAAAACATAAGAGGATTGTGAATAATTGCAAGAGGACCTTGATAAATTGAAAGACTGGGCATCCAAATGGCAGATGAAATTTAATGTGGACAAGTGCAAGGTTATGCACCTAGGAAAGAACAACCCAAACTATGGTTATACGCTGCAAGGTTCCACACAAGGAACCACCATCCAGGAAAAAGATTTAGAAGTCATTGTGGATAACATGTTGAAACCCTCCATCCAGTGTGCAGCAGCGGCCAAGAAAGCAAAAAGAATGCTAGGAATCATAAGGAAAGGAATGGAGAATAAAACAAAAGGATAGTATAATGCCTCTATATCGTTCCATAGGTCGACCGCACCTTGAATACTGTATGCAATTCTGGTCACCGTATCTTAAAAAGGATATAGCGTTATTAGAAAAGGTACAGAGAAGAGCCACCAAAATGGTAAGGAGGATGGAAGGATACCTCTATGAAGAAAGGCTAAAAAGGTTAGAGCTCTTCAACATGGAAAAGAGATGGCTGAGGGGAGATATGGGAGAAGTCTAAAAATTAATAAATGGAGTGGAACGGGTAAACGTAGATCAATTGTTTACGCCATCAAAATATAGAAAAACTAGGGGACATGCAATGAAGCTACAGTGTAACCTATTTAAGACTAATAAGAGAAAATATTTTTCACTCAACGTATAATCAAACTCTGGAATTTGTTACCAGAAGATATAGTAAAAGGTGTTAGTGTAGCTGGGTTTAAAAAAAGTTTGGACATTAAAGAGGACGCGGGAAATCCACTGCTTGCCCCAGTACATGCATTGTGGAACCTGTGTCTTTTTGGGAAACTGCTAGGTACTTGTGACCTAGCTTGGTCACTGTTGGAACGAGGATAATGGGCTTGATGGACCTTGGTCTTACCCAGAATGGCATATCTTATGTTCTTATGGTCTTGCAGAATTTTATGTCTTTCTTCAACTTCATTTCTGTTGCCAAGTCCATATTTTCCAACCACTTTGCCTTCTTTGTTGCAAACGTTTGCATTCCAGTCACCCATGACTATCAGACTATCATGTTAACATGTTCTGTCAGTTTCAGCTTGTACTTGTTCATATAACTCATCAACCTCATCCTCTTCTGCAGCTGTTGTTGGGGCATATATTTGAATTATAGCTGTGTTGATGAGCATTCCTCATATACTACTAGCACTGATTGCATTGTATTTCATTACAGTTCTTACAAGTTTTTCTTAATTATACTGGTAAATGCAACACAATTTCTTCTTTGTCTTTCATTTCCAGCATGGTAGACCATGTGATCATCAGCTGCAAAGTGCCCGATGCCAGTCCATTTCAGGTCGCTGACACCCAACTGATCGAGTTGTACACATTCCATTTCATTATTGACCACTTCCAACTAACCTTGGTTCATGCTTCATACGTTTCATGTCCCAATATGCAAGACATCTTTGCAGCTTCTGACTCTCATTTCATGCACAGCTACATCAACAATCAGACGTCCCGAGGACTTTGATCCAACCCCCTCATAAATGCTGGATTTACTTTGAGAAGTCCTCAGCTCCTCCCCAATAGCCAGTTGAGTGCCTTCCAACCTGGGTGGGGGGGTCTTATCTTCCAGCACTATAGCGCAATTTGTTTTGTTGCGACTATCCATTGGACTGCTAGACCTTTCTTCCATGCAGGTAATTCTAGAGTCACAAAAATGTGATCCTCCGCTGCTGCCCAGATGGGTGATATGTCTTGGTCTGGGAACCTCAGGTGAGGCCTATCCATCCTAGAGACCCTGCCAGTAGTTAAGCTACCGATAGCTTAGCCCGCAGCATCACTGATGCACACAAGCCCTCACAGCTCTCAGTCTTTAATATAGCGCAAAGCAGAAGCCAACACCTTGGGAAGGTGGGCAGTATGTGCTAACTTGTATCCTGCTATCCACAGAGAACACCTGCTACAGGTAAGTTTATTTGATTTCTCCAAGGACAAATAGGAAATCCCATCTATGGGGACTTGCTATCCTAACTACAGGCTGCCTTCAGCATAAAAGGGGAAAAATATAAAATAAATGGTGCTGCAACAGAGAGACACCAGATAAATGTTTTTGGCGACATGTACAAAAAACACGTCTTCCAGTTATTGTCCTCAGCTTTGGGTATTTCAAAAGTAGCTCCTTGGCTCCCCCTAGAACAGTGGTTCTCAATCAATCCTTGGGACACACCCATCCAGTCAGGTTTTCAGAATCACCACAATGAATATTCATGAAATAGATTTGCATGCATTTCCTCCATCTCATGAATATTCATTGTGGTGATCCTGAAAACCTGACTGGCTAGGTGTGTCTTGAGGATGTGGTTGAGAGCCCCTACCCTAGAGGTTGCAAAGTGCCATGTGTAGTTTACCTGTGTTATATTCCTGGTTTGAGTCTCCTGCTCTCTGGATCTGCCAAGGCAAGGAATGTTGCAAAGACACATTCCTGGCCCAGGTCCTCTGCAGAGGGATCTTTCTAAACTGTTTGGGGGGGAGGGGAGGCGGAAAGGGGAACTTATACAACCAGAATTTAGTGGATGGAATCAGGATTGTAATTGTGATGATGACTGAACTAATATAAAAGAGGTGGAGGGGGGGGGTGGAATCACAAATAAGTCTCATGATATCCAGGTCATCCCTTCCATCTTCACAAAACATGGATCTCAGATTGGTAGCTATTTTAAAAAACTGACTGCTTGTATAGTACATACTTTTCCTCCATGATTCTATACGATCTTAAATACACACAATTTAGTGTGGTGGTTTAGATTTCCATGCCCTAAAATGTACAAAATGTTAAATATCTAACAGGATGCTTTGATCTACTTAGGGGTATGTTTACTAAACTGCATTAATGTGCGCTATGCGACGTTAGCGCGCGCTAAGGTACCTTAGCGCACGCTAAAGGCGCTTTACGGGGCACACAGGTGCCTTAGCGCGCGCTAATGTGCGCGGCGGCGAAAACGAGCGCTGAAGGCAGGAAAAGGCTCCCGGAGGGCGGAGGAAGGCTCCCCAGGGGTGGAGAGAAGGGGCCAATGGGTGGAGAGTGGGAGGGGAGAGGCTCCCCGCACATTAACAATGTGAAATCCGAGGCTCAAAACTAATGCAAGTGAAAACCTCACGTTAGAGCTGATTTAAAGGGAAGAGAAACCATTTCTGTCAGCAATGTACAGCAAAACCAGGGAAACCTACAAAACAGTGATAAGTGTGATACATGTGCACGGAACAAAAGTGCAAATAAACATTGAAAATGACCCCAACAAAATAAAAAAAATAAACATAACCAAGCTGGGCAATAGTGATAGTAATGGGAAACATCAAAAAACACTCCCAAGAAAGCTCCAAAAAAAAAGATATGAATTTTGGAAGGGTCTACACTCCATCCACATACAAGGTGAATGATCCCACAGTGAAATAGCACTGATCAAGGTTACCCTCTCCATTGGACAGGTTTCCTATGGCATGCCCATGTTCCACAACAGCAGGGCGGGCATGTCGGAATGGGCAACTGGACAGATGCTGGGAAAGGGGATACAGAGGGCTGCAGGAGGCACATGCTGTGGTGCAGCTGGGCCACAGTGCGGACTAGGCAGATGCCTAGGTGGCACTTAGGAATTCTGAAACTGTACAGCAGCCAGACAGCAACTGATGTGGGCCCAACATGGGCATGAGAGTGTTTATCACAGTGTCACAGGGCAGAGTACCCAGCAGGTACCTCCAAGGGCACAGAACATTGGCAGGCGGTGTTGGGGGGGGAAGCGTGGACGTCTATGCAGGCACCTCTACCCCAGAACACGCACTATAGGCAGCCGCCTACCTGCACACTGGATGGCCCGAGACTGCGCACCACCATCTCCACCAGCAGAAGGGCGTGTCAGCATGGTGGCAGAGGGGTACTGGTGGTGGAGGGGGCAGTGGCTGCTGCCCACAGCAGACCATGGCCTAGCCCTGTGTAGGTGGGTGCCGTGCACTGCAACAGACAGGCTCTGTCTGACAAACAGTCATAGTATCTCCAGGGACTGCACCATCTCTGTGGCCACAGTGTGGTGCAGCACACACAGCCATTGTGTTCAGGAGCAGAAGGTCACAGGTTCAAGTCCCAGCTGTGGCTCCTGCAAACCCAGTCCCCACATTTTACCCACTACTAAACCGTGGTAGTAAAGATGAACCTTTATTGCAGAGAACATAAGCATGCGTCAAACACCTATATTTTACCCTACAGAGCACAGACACCATAAACATGCGCATTACCTAGAGCAGAGTCCTCCAAATACAGTCCTGGAGGGCCACAAATCATTCAGGTTTTATGCTGTCTCCAATATAAGGACATGTCAGCATGGTGGCAGAGGGGTACTGGTGGTGGAGGGGGCAGTGGCTGCTGCCCACAGCAGACCATGGCCTAGCCCTGTTCAGGTGGGTGCCATGCACTGCAACAGACAGGCCCTGCCGGACGAACAGTCATGGTATCACCAGGGAATGCACTGTCTCTCTGGCAACATGGTGGTGCAGTGCACACAGCCAGTGTGTTTGGAGGCAGAAGGTCACAGGTTCAAGTCCCAGCTATGGTCCCTGCCAACCCAGTCCCCATATTTTAACCACTACTTCAACGTGCTAATACAGACAGAACCTTTATTGCAGATGACGTAAACATGCCCAAAACACCTAGAGTTTACCCTACAGAGCACAGACACCAGAAACAGGCGCATTACCTAGAGCAGAGTCTCCCAAATGCAGTCCTGGAGGGCCAAACACCATTCAGGTTCCATGCTGCCGTCAATAAAGATGACTGAGCTGCATTTCTATGCGCCGCCCCCATGGTATGCAGATGTATCTCATACATATTCATCAGGGAAAGCATGAAAACCCGAACAGTGTTTGGCACACTAGGACTGGAGTTGGGAACCTCTGCCGTAAAGCAGCAGCAGCCAACAGGGGCAGACAAACCCTCAGCCACAGGCTCCATTATCCAATGCGTCCTGGAGAGGCAGGACATTGGGCCCTGCGTGCATCTCCCAATACTAGCACTTGCATACCTTAGCAATGCCACCCTAAACCTGGGAATACGGTACACAGCTATCAAAAGGTTGCTATGATTACTGGCAGATAGCAATTCCGAAGTTAAGTACAATTTGCTGATTGAGCTGCATCATGGCAACCTTTCTGATGTCTGTGGAGTGTGCTACAGGTTTTGTGTCTGACAGTGTTTACCACCCTGGGGAGTGACCCCAACAGTATTGCGTACCATAGCCATGCCTGCACTGTGCCCAGGACTGGAGCGGTGGCCAGGGCTGACAAACACCCCTATAGTTTACGATGCTGGCAAAGGTGTGGGAGTGTGTAGCTGTCTATCCAGTGTGTGGTGGCTGCAAACACCCCCCACAGCCCACACTGCCAGCACTGTTGCCAGTATTGGCCTGCCAATGTGCATAATGAGGAGCAAGGTACCATGGGTATAGCCCGGACAGGGTGGCCTGGCCAGGATGCATCTGCACAGGGGCTACAGCACGTCCTGCTGGGAGGTCACTCTCACCCTGACTGAGCAGTGACCACGGCATGGCTAGGTTCCCCCATAGTGTTATATAGTGTTTCTCTCATGTGATGTTTATGGGTTCCTTTTTGGAGCCCAATCACTGACTTATCTGCTTGGTGTGTATGTTGACACCCCAGTTCTGGGTGCACGCATCACCTCCAGGAACATGCACTATGGCCTAGCTAGCAGACTGTCTGCAGCTAGTATGTGACTTGCTGGAACACCTTGTGGGGTGCAGTGGCTGGAGGCTTGCTGAAGGAGAATATCAGATAGTGGTGGGGTGCAGCTGAGTATTTCCAGGCCTAATGTCTGTCTGCTATTACTTTATGGCTGTGGACAGAGCTGCATTGACTGCCCTGTAGGGTGTCTGTTCCCCAGCAGGACTGGGGTTGGTGGTCCCCTCTACTGCCACTATTGCAGGGAGGTAGAATGTGGCTCTGTTGGTGGGGGACCCTGTTTCCCACCCTCAGCCCCAGAGGGTGGGTTGGGTGGTGGTACATAATCCACCTATGGATCCATAAGGGCTAAACCTGACTGAGAAATGCAGATGCATCCAAGGTGTGTCTGCAGGAACTACCTATCTCACACACTAGCACTGCTGGGGACCTGGAGCATGGCCTCTGCCTGCCATGGAAGGTGCTGTGGACCTGGTGCTGGGCGCCCCACCTCACACTCAGGCTGAGCACAGTACCTGCACAATGTGACGGTGTGTAGCTACTCTGTGCCAGTAACACACATGGTCAGTTCCCCCTACCAGGCCTAGGTGCTGTGGGGATGCATACCCCATCTTGTGATCATCTGTAGACTGATGATTTGCATGTGCAGTGCATCATGTGTACGGGTGGGTTAACCCTATCCTGGTAACTACAGCAGACTGTTTGTGTAGTGACATGCGGTCCTTCTGCAGCCAGCCAGGGGTTTGTTAGCAGCTATAGAGCTGTAGCCCACTGGTTACTTCACTGCCTGTGGAGCCAGAGGTCATGGGTTCAGACCCACAGTGGGGTTTTTGATAGGGCTGTCTGAAGCATTGTCTATTTTTAATGTACATTAGTGCTGCCAGCAAAAACACCCTCAGAGTACTGTAACCATAAGGTGCCTATAGGGCATCCTATAAAGCGCCTTCTGAGGCACCTTATGGTTACAGTCCGTATAAGGTGCCTTATAAGGTGTCCTATCGAGCGCCTTATAGAGTGCCCTATAGGGGACATTATAGGGTGCCGTGGTGGACAGTGCACATTATAATGTGCCCAATGGAGTGCCTTATAGGGTGCCTTATGCGGCACCTTAGGTTACGGCACATGAGGGTGTCTTTGCTGGCAGCAATAATTAAAATACAAATAAAATGCCTCAGGAAACAATACATACATGTCAAAACTGATGCCTCAGCCAGCCTTATGCATTAGGTACACTGGGGGATCAAACTCATGACCCCTGTATCATCAGTCGGTGTATTAACCATTGTGCTACACCTCTATTTCTATGTGTGCATGTCTGTGCGCCTACTTAAGATTACCGCGCGCTAACGCGCTCAGCGGCATTTCGCCCAATAATGTGCGCCGCAGCGCGTGTTATCGCGCGCTATACCCGTTTTGCTACTTTTGACCAGAACGCCCACTCCTTTTATGGCATCCTGTACACTAGCGCCGGGCGCACATTAAGACGGTTTAGCACAGTTACTTACCTCTAACAGGTGATCTCTGGGAACAGCAGGAATAAGTCTTCACATATGGGTATCGTCGGTACCGATGGAGCCTGCGCGGGAACGCTCCCCAGAGTCCAAAAGGAAAGCTTTTGGGAGCATCCCACGGCGCCTGCGTGCTGCCTTCCCGCCTTTCCCAACCGCCTCTCTCCAGTTCGAGTTTTAAGCTGAGACAAAGAGAGAGAGAGAAAGAAAAGGAAAGATAGAGAGATACAACTCCTAGGGGAGGTGGGTGGGTTGTGAAGACTTATTCCTGTTGTTCCCAGAGATCACCTGTTACAGGTAAGTAACTGTGCTATCTCCAGGAACAAGCAGGAATGAGTCTTCACATATGGGGACTCCCCAGCTAGAGATGCCAGGGAGATCCCAAAGGTTGTGAGTCCCTGATAAGGGCTCCACCTCACCCCCATGGATCTCGGGCATCCAACCAGGGATGGGGGGTAGGAGTTGATTAGGTATGGAACAGGAGTTTGAGAACAGCCTGACCAAACAAGGCATCCCGGCAGGAGTCCTTGTCCAAGCAGTAATGGGCTGTAAAGGTATGAACCGAGGCCCAGGTGGCCGCTCGACAGATTTGGTCGATGGACACAGAATTTAGATGATCCATAGAGGCTGCCATGGCCCTCACATTGTGATCTGTGACATGGCCTTCCAGAAAAAGGTTCTTACTCTGGTAGGCAAAGGAAATACACTGAGCAATCCAATTGGACAGAGTTCTCTTAGAGACTGGAAGTCCTAAATGAGAGGGATCAAAAGCAACAAATAGTTGAGAGGACTTTCTATGTTGCTGTGTCCTTTGTAAGTAAAAAGCAAGTGCTCTCTTACAATCCAGGGTATGAAAATTCCTCTCTGCAGTTGATGCATGAGGTCCTGGAAAAAAGACAGGTAAATACACCTCCTGGTTCAGATGAAAAGGTGAGACCACTTTAGGCATAAAGTGTGGATTAGTCCTGAGGACTACCTTGTCATGATGGAACCTTTTATAAGGAGGATTAGCCACCAAGGCTTGCAGTTCACTGATACGGCGAGCTGAGGTGACTGCAATGAGAAAAATAACCTTCCAGGAAAGGAATTTCAAGGAGGTAGTGGCTAAGGGTTCAAAGGGTGGCTTTATAAGCTAGCCAAGAACCAAATTCAAATCCCATGCCACTGGAGGTGGTCTAATGGGAGGTTTAGTTAAAAGAAGGCCTCTCATGAATCTTGCAATAAGAGGATGAGAGGAAATAGGCTGTCCATTGAGAGGCTTAAGGAATGCTGCAATAGCACTCAAATGGACTCTTACTGAGTTCGTTTTAAGGCCTGCATGGGATAAATGCAGCAAATACTCTAGTAAAGAATTCAGAGGTATTGCAAGAGGGTTAAGACCCTTCTCTGCACACCAAATAGTAAATCTGTTCCATTTAAAAGCATAGGAACGTCTAGTGGAAGGCTTTCTGGAAGCATGAAGGATATCCTTCACTTGCTGAGAAAGATGCAAATCTTTAAGGTCTAGGCCTTCAGCAACCAGGCTCTGAGGTGAAGAGACTGGGGATTTGGGTGCCACAACGTTCCCTCCTCCTGGGACAAGAGGTCTGGAGCAGATCCCAAGTCCAGGGAGGGAGCTTGAGAGAGATGTAGAAGTAGAGGGTACCACACTTGGCGTGGCCAATGTGGTGCTATGAGGATCATAGACCCCTTGTCTCTCTGAAGTTTGAAGAGTGTCTTGGGAATTAGGGGAATGAGTGGAAAGGCATAGAGGAAGTCTTTCCCCCAATGAAGGAGGAAGGCATCCCTTGCCTGAACTCGCTGACACAGAATCCTGGAACAGAACCGGGGAAGTTTGGCATTCCACGGACTTGCAAAGAGGTCTATGGCTATCTGGTCCCCATGGAGGGACCATTCGTGTGGAAGCAGAACTCGACTGAGTCTGTCTGCCCAAGAGTTTTGAACCCCTGGAAGATACACTGCCATGAGATGAATTTGATGCTCTCTGGTGAAGGCCCACAATCTCAGAGCTTCGCTGCAAAGCGATAGAGAGCCAGTCCCGCCCTGCTTGTTCACGTAGAACATGGCTACTTGGTTGTCCGTGTGGATGAGGACTGTCTTGTAGCTGAGCAGGGTGTGGAAGACTCTGAGAGCTAGAAAAGTTGCTCTGAGCTCTAAGAGGTTGATATGTAGAGATGTCTCCTGTAAAGACCAGATGCCTTGAGTGGAGAGATCTTGAAGATGAGCTCCCCAACCTCTTGGAGAGGCATCTGTTGTAAGGGTTGCTTGGGGTAACACCTGTTGAAAGGGGGACCCTAGCAACAGATTTTGAGTGGACTTCCACCACTGGAGAGAGCAAAAGAGGCGACTGGAGGTTGCTATTTTGTCTGACAGGCACCCTGATGCCTGGGTCCATTGGGTGGACAGAGTCCATTGAGCTGCCCTCATGTGAAGGCGAGCGTAAGGAACCACATGCACAGTGGATGCCATGTGGCCTAACAGTTGTAACATCTCTCGAACAGTTAAATGGGATTTTAACTGAATTTGTGAGGCTAACTGCACCAAGCATAGGCAACGGGCCTGGGGAAGATAGGCCCTTGCAGTTGTGGTATCCAGCAAGGCCCCTATGAACTCTAGAGACTGAGTAGGGGTGAGATGGGATTTTGGAATGTTTATTACAAGTCCCAGATACTGAAGGATACGCCTTGTGCAGGTTAGAGAAGTCTGGGCCTCTGACTGGATTGGGGCTCGGATGAGCCAGTCGTCCAGATATGGGAATACAAATATCCCTAGAGTGCGTAGAAATGCAGCTACTACTGCCATGCATTTTGTGAACACCCTTGGTGCAGAGGCCAGACCGAAAGGAAGCACTCTGTATTGGTAGTGCTTCCCTTGATAAAGGAACCGAAGGAACCTTCTGTGTGTTGGATAGATGAGGACATGGGTGTACGCATCCTTAAGGTCTAGAGAGCAAAGCCAATCCTGACTCTGAAGGTATGGAAGGAGAGTACCGAGAGAAATCATCTTGAATTTCTCCTTGCATAGAAACTTGTTCAATTCTCTGAGATCTAATATGGGTCTGTAGCCCCCTGTTTTCTTTGGGATAAGAAAGTAGGGGGAGTAGAACCCTGAGCCCTGTTGAAGAAGGGGTACTTCTTCTATTGCCCCTTGGGCAAGAAGGGTAGAAATCTCCTGACCCAGAAGGTCGAGGAGAGATGTCTGAGAATTGAACTGTCTCACCATGGTGTGAGGAGGAAGGTTTAAGAAATGAAGCTTGTACCCCCTCCCTTATGATGGAGAGGGTCCATTGCTCTGCTGTGATTTGTTCCCACCTGGGAGCAAAGTAAGCCAACCTTCCTGGAATGAAGAGAGGGTCTGGATGTTCTAGAGCCAGAAAGGCTAAGCTCTCTAGTTGTAAGTCAAAGGCCCTGAGGAGGCTGAGACTGTTGGGCCGTAGCAGTCCTAGCAGCCTTAGGCTTGGCCTGTTTCGGTTGTTGCTGTCTCTTTGTAGCAAAACGACCTGCAGAAGATGACTGCTGACCATAAGCAGAATAATAATATTTCCCTTTTTTGGGTAAAAAACCCTTTTTGAACAACCTTTTCTTAAAAGGAGCAGAAGTAGACTTTGAAAGTCTATCTAAAGCAGAATTTTCAGCATCCATCTGAGTGGCCTTTGCTTGCCAATCTTTGCCAAAAAGGTTTTCACCTGTACAAGGAAGGTTTCCTAGTCCATCTTGAACCCAGGGTTCCATATCAGAAGCTTGTAACCAAGCAACTCTGCGTGCACCTATGGCAATAGCCGAGGCTCTGCTGGCACCTTCAAAAGAGTCAAAGGCTGCACGGTTGGAAAAAACTTGGAAACATCCTGGGCATGTTTGAGCCAGGTGAGGAACTCTTCCCTTTTATCTTCTGAAATAAAAGGAGATAGAAGTTACAGATCACCTGCAAACGTTTTTTAGAAACATCCCCATATAGAGACTATAGGAGTTGATTCTGGCAACAAGCATACTGGCCTGGAAAATTCTCCTGCCAAAGGCATCTAAGGTTCTGCATTCTCTTCCTGGAGAAGCAGAAGAGTGCCTTTTTGTACTCTTTATCTTCTTCATAGCAGACTCCACCACAATAGAGTGGTGTGGAAGCTGAGTCTTATGGAAGCCAGGACAAGGAGGAACACGATACATGGTGTCCAATCTGCGAGAATGAGGGGAAGTGGTGAGAGGAGTCTCCCATATGCCCAACATGTGATCGTAAAGAATCTCATGTATTGGTAAAGTGGCTGCCTCTTTAGGAGCCTTAGGATATTGTAAAATATCTAATTTTTTGGCTCTAGGCTCTGTCTCAGGGGTCACTGAGATGGAAAGGCCCCTGGCCACTTCCCTAATGAAGTCTTGAAAAAACAAGTCTTCTGGAGGAGACATTCTCCTTTTTGGAGAAGAGGGCTCCTGAGGATGGATCACCGATGCTTCGACAGAGACCTCTGATTTATCAGAGTCTTCAGAGGAATCAAAGTATCTCGCCTGTCTGGATGCTCCTGCAGAGCCCGATACGCGTACCGGGTGGTATCGACATCGGGAGTGATCGGTACCGATTCGGTACCGATGGGCATCACAGAACAGTGTACCGCTGCAGTCGACACCGAAGCCGATGTCGATGCAATCGGTACCGGCACCGATATCGGTACCGGTGCCGGAGTCGGTACCGGCAACGGAGTTTGTTGCGGTACCGAAGGCATCGCAGCTTGTATGAATGCCGTGATGGCACGCTGCATGGTCAGGATATTCTGATCCATTGACGCAACAAATGTCTGGATGTCGGTGCCAGTGGGAACCATCGGTACCCCAGAACATGGCAACAGGTGATCGGTCAAGGCCGAGCCATCGATGTCAACCTGTGACCCCATAGATAAAGCTTTGGAAGCTGGAGCCTCCCGCCGGGGTAATTTTGCCGGTGCGGATTCCTCGAGAGCAAGCCTGGAGGCATCTCGATACTTAGAGGGAGATTTACCCTTCGAGGACCGGCTGGACTTAAGTTTGGTTACTTGAGATCCATGTGAGGAAGAAGCAGCCCTGGAAGACGTCGATGCAACCGAAACTGCATCAGAGGGAAACAGGGTACTGAGCTTGGCTGCTCGATTCTGTAGACCTCTTTTAGACATCATGGAACAGGACTCACAATCCGTAATGGAGTGGTCAGGACCTAAACATTTTAGACACCATTCATGGATGTCGGTGACAGAAATAGTGCCGCTGCACTTCGTGCATTTTTTAAACCCAGAGGCGGGCTTTTCCATGAGAAAAAATTTCCTAGGCCTAAGGCCAAAGAAGAAAATGCACTGAAGTGAGAAAAACAGTAGGTTTGTTTTTGGTTTTTTTAGAATAAAGAAAGAAAAGACCGGCGGTACCGGTCCAGCGTCGAGAAGGCAGACGCGCGACCAAAGAAATAAAATAAAGAAATTCTTCAGCGGTGACAGGAACACGACCTGCTGGCTCCGCGGAAAAGAACTGCAGAGAGGCGGTTGGGAATGGCGGGAAGGCAGCGCGCAGGCGCTGTGGGATGCTCCCAAAAGCTTTCCTTTTGGACGCTGGGGAGCGTTCCCGCGCAGGCTCCGTCGGTACCGACGATACCCATATGTGAAGACTCATTCCTGCTTGTTCCTGGAGATAGTAAACATACCCCTTAATGACATACATAAGACCTTATGCTAACCAAGCTGCAGACCTACTTTAAATTTTGGATGCTGTCAAGTGGTACCGTCCTCCAGTGCAGTAGTTCTCAACAAAGACAGCAGAATGGGGTGGGCCGCAGGGGCCATGGCTCCACCAATATTTTGCTCAACACAGCATTAGCAAATAGAGAGCTTTGTGACAGGGCTGAAGATTGGTTTGTTTGGCTCCTCCATCCAAAAAGATGTTCCGCTACCCCTGGTTCTCAACAATCCTCAGGAAGCGCTTGGCTGGCCAGGTTTCTAGGATATCCATAATTAATATAGGATACAGCTCTGCATACAATGGAGGCAGTGCATGCAGATCTGTCTCATTCACATACGTTGTGGATATCTTGAAAACCCAGACAACCAAGCAGAGGCATAAAGTAGTATATTAGATTTGGTGATCCAATAGTACTTGGTTCAGTCCTTTGCCCCAAGAATAACACATCAGAGACTAGTCTTTCTGCAAAAGTGTTTTTTAAAATATTAATCAAATTCCACAATACTAAGTGTCCAGTTTCAAATATTAATCTTCTTTTCTCTCTCAAATCTAATCTGCTTATGGCATCTTCTACTACTATTGATCATTTATATAGTGCTACAAGAGGTACGCAGCACTGTATAGAAACATGTAAAAAACGACAGTCCCTGTATGCCAGAGCTTTCAAAGCATAGTTACTCACCTGTAACAGATGATCTCCGGGAACAGCAAGAAATCAGTCTTCACACATGGGTGACGATGGCACAGACCGAGCCTGCTTGGGAATGCTCCCCAGTGTCCAATAGGAAAGCCTTTGGGAGCTCTCCATTGTGCCTGCGTGCTTGCCTTCCCAAGTCCTCTCCTCAGTTGAGTTTGTAGCAGAGAGGAAGAGAAAAAATAAACCCTTCAACTCCCAGGGAAGGAGGGTGGGTTGTGAAGACTGATTCCTGCTTTTTCTGGAGATCACCTGTTACAGGTGAGTAACTAAGCTATCTCTAGGAACAAGCAGGAATGCAGTCTTCACATATGGTACTCACTAGCTCCCAAGTACCAGATTGTCATGGTGGGAGAGCAGTGATCCCTGAGGCCAAAAGCTTGTTGCTGAAGAGTCTAGAAGAGTAGTGTGCCATTGGACTCTATTCCAGGAAGCTATAATCCCCTAATGATAGTCTCTCTTGTAGAAATCCGGGATGGAGTGTAGTAGTTGAGTTTAAGTCCCAAAGAGGTGCTGGAGTACAGCTTGGCCAAAAACAGCATCCCAACAACAGTCTCTGTCCAAACAATAGTGTGCAGCAAAATTATGAATGGAGGACCAGGTAGCTGCCTGACAGATCTCCTCAATGGACACTGAACTGAGATTGGCTATGAGGGTTGCCATAGCCCGCACATTATGAGCAGTGACATGACCCTCCAAAGAGTCCCGATTGTGCATAAGCAAAAGAAATGTAATCCGCTATCCACTTGGAAAGAGTATGTTTTGTCACCGGTAGGCCTAGGTGACTAGGATCAAAGGAAATGAACTGCAAGAATCTTCCGTGTTCCTTAGTTCTATCAAGTAGTAAGCCAGTGCTTGCTTGTAGTCCAAGATCTGTAGCACTGCTTCAGCCTGAGATGCATGCGGTCCGGGGAAGAAAATCGGTAGGATTACTGACTGGTTTAGACGGAAGGCGGAGACTACCTTCAGAAGGAAAAATGGATGGGTATGCAGATCCACTTTGTCATGGTGGAACAGGGTATAGGGCGGATCCACCATTATAGCCTGCAGTTCATTGATGCGGCAAGCTGACGCGACGGCAATGAGGAAGATTACCTTCCAAAGATAGAAACTTCAGTGAAGTGGTGGCTAAAGGCTCGAAAGGAGGCTTTAGAAGCTGAGCGAGAACCACATTGAGACCCCAGGCCACCAGAGGCGGCTTAATTGGTGGTTTGGACAGGAAGAGACCTTGCATTTAGCGTATCACTAAGGGGTGTGAGGAGATAGTTTGTGAGAGGCCGCAATGGCACTAAGCTGAACTCACAGAATTAGTTTTAAGACCTGTCAAGGATAAATGGAGGAGATATTGTAGAAGCGACTCCATTGGGCAAGAAAAGGGATCAACATCTTTGGGAAGCAACAGAGGGCAAACCTATGTCACTTGAAGGCATAAGATCACCTGGTGGAATCCTTGTGGGATGCAAGGAGGACATCACTGACTGCTTGTGGTAAGCCAAGGTCAGCAAGCACCATCCCTTCAGCAACCATGCCATGAGATATAGGGAGTGAAGATTAGGATGGAGGAATGTCCCATGGTCCTGAGAGGAGTTTGGGTACAAATCCTAGGGATGGATCAGTAAACGCGTCTAGAGAACATAACCAATCATGTCTCTGGAGGTATGGAAGAAGAATTCCTAGAAAAAGCATTTTGAATTTTTCTTGGACCAGGAATTGTTTAGTTCTCAAATCCAAGATGGGCCTGAATCCTGTTTTATGTGGTATGAGAAAATATGGAGAGTAGAAGGTCATCTTTTCTTGAGGAGGAGGAACACTTTTGATGGTACCACGGAACAGGGTGGTCACCTCTTCTTTTAAGAGTGTACTTTGAAGGGGATGGGTGGGATAATCTCCTGTGAAGCTGGTGGGGGGTAAGGTTTTGAAGTGAAGCTGATAACCCCTTTGGATAATGTGGTGTCCACTGCTCTGCTGTTATGAGGTGCCATCTGTGTGCATAGTGACAGAGTCTGCCTGCTATGTGTGTGTGTGTGGGGGGGGGGGGGGCTGGGAACCCTCCGGAGACAGAATGGCAACACTCTCTAGGCAGGAGTAAAAAAAAAGGCGCAGGTTGTGCCTGTGCTGCTGGCTAAGCCTTAGGCTTCTTGGGTTGGCGAGGACCCTGCAGTCTCTGCTGAGGATGCCGAGACTGATAGGCTGCTGCAGTTGAGTAAGGAGGATAGTATCTCTTCTTTTTAGAATAGAAAGATTTCTTGGTTAGAGCCTTCCTTTTGGAGGGGTCAGCCATCTTTCTGGAAAGGCATTTTAAGATGATCTCTCTGGCATTTTCCCTCCAATCCTTTACAAATAGGCTTTCTCCAATACATGGGATATTGGCCAGTTTGTCTTGGACCCATTGCTTGAGATCTGATGCCTGTAATCAGGCCAATCTGCATGCCCCAGTGCAGACTGCTGAAGCTCTGCTTGTTGATTCAAAGGCATCAAAAAAGGCCCCAGTAATAAACTTAGAAGTACTTTGGCCTTGCTTGATCAGTGTCTGGAATGCACTCTGCTTATCCTCAGGAAGCATGGGTGCAAAAGTCTCTAGATCCTGGTGACATCATTTAGAAACATGTCCATGTACAGCATGTAGGAGTTTATTCTGGAGACCAACATACATGCCTGGGAGCATTGACACCCAAAAGCATCTCAGAGGGTAGTTATCCACAAGAAAATTGAAAATGTCCCTCCAATAAATTAATTGGCTAAGTACCAACAAAAATGCTTTTTTTGCTTAACTAATTATTTATATAAAGCTTTTTTTTGTAAAAACTTTTTTAAAGTGATATCTTCTTGAGGTCTCAGACTTAAACCAGCGCTGGCTACAACGGACTCAGTCCTTAGCCTCAGCGTGAAATTGCATCAATGACCTCTAGAGAATGATGTAAAGTTGCTATTACTGCTTATCCATCATTTTGAAGTATTGTCTATTTAAGCATATTCATATTGAAATACAGTGCAATATTTGTGATAAATGAATGTGCTTATCTGATTTTCAAAAAATACCCCGACGCCACCTTCCTGGTCCGTGTGTGCGTTTCACCAATGTGGGTTTCTTCAGGGGAAGTGAAAATATCAAGCACTCAATCCAAAATCTTCACAACATTTGCGCTAGCACTGTCAATAGAATGTTTCAAATTAATTTCAGTACCTGCCTGTCATCAGTAAAATTTTCATAATTTTTAGTAAGCTTTAAAAGAAAAAGTAAAGCAAAATACCTTAATCCTTTGTACTAATACACTTCTCTCTTCATACTGCTTGATTCCAAAAAACGCCGCGCATGCGGGTTCTCACTATGGGAGGTTTTTTAAATCGTGACGTTAATGCATGTAACAACATACTCGGGATTACTCTACCCGCTGTTTCAACGTTATCTTCTCCTGATACTAATCACTGAAAAAAACTTAAACTCTGAACTTCAAATAAATGAATTCCAATAAATTATGAGTGAAATTAAACTATGACGACCATTGTCAGTAAAATTGAAACATTGAATTATCAAATTGGGTATATTAATGAGTAAACGTGCACCCTATAATACCTATAAAAATAGATAAAAATAGATTTTATGTACTAACAAAAGAGTGTAAAATCAATACACCCCCCTATTGGGTAATATCAAAAATTAACTTGTGTTAAAATTAAAAAACAGGCTCCCCATTCTATCATGTTGTTGAGACCGGCAGGGTGGACAGTATTTAATTTATGAATCCAACGTTGTTCAGTAATGATCAGTGTTTGCTGTTGTGATTTCCCGTCTCGGCCTATCGAAACCTTTTCAAGACAAAAACATCGAAGCTCTTCAAACGTATGTTGTTGCTGAAGACAGTGCGCGACTATCGGAGCTTCCATGATCTTACACTTCAGCCTGCTGCGGTGCTCATTCATACGGATTTTAAATAAACGAGAAGTTTTCCCGATGTACCGGAGACCACAAGGGCAAGTAATGCAATAAATCACCGAACTTGAAAAGCATGACGTGGCATGGCGTAACATATACTTCACCCCATTATGTTCAAAACTGGATCTTTCTTCTGATATCTCACATATGTTACAAGCACCGCGTCTTTTATGTCCCTGAGACACTAGATATAAAGAGTGTGTTACTGATCGTAAAGTAGTAGGGCTAAGACGTTCTTTCAAATTTCTGTGTCTCGTCCATACACAGCGAATGTGATGTTGTTGTAATCCTGGTACAGTGGTCAAAACGTTACTATGATTCTTAATTATCCTCTTAATGTGACCACTGTACGGAGAAAATCTTGTGATGAAATTTACCACTGAATCATCCACTGTTGAAGCCACATGAGGTTGTAATAACAGTGCACGATTGGTGTATAGCGCCCGTCTATAAGCTTTTTTAATCACATGGTTTGGATATCCTCTCTGTTTAAAGTCTTGAATTAAGCATTGCGACTGCCTTTTGAAATCCTGCTGATCAGAACAGTTTCTACGAAACCTAATAAACTGCGAAAGAGGTAAACTGTCTCGCAGTTGCTTGGGATGGCTGCTCTGGTAATGAAGGAAGGCATTTCGATCAGTTTTTTTCTTATACACGGAAGTAATCCATCCTGTAACACTTTTCGTAATCACCACATCAAGAAACACAATGCTTTCTAAATGATGTGTATAGGTAAATTGTATGTTCGAATCCACTGTGTTTAGCCATTGTAGAAATTCCAACAGGATATTCTCTGCTCCCTTCCAAAGCAAGAAGATGTCATCTATGTATCTGCGCCAGAGGATGATGTATCCTTTATATGGAGATGTGTAAATCCATTTGTTTTCATATTCAGCCATGAATAAATTTGCCACTGAGGGGGCACATGTGGCCCCCATGGCAACTCCTTTGAGTTGTTGATATAATACACTTTCGAATTCAAAATAATTATGAAAAATCATTAAAGTTGTTATCTGTGTGATGAATTCAAGATGGGCAGACGTCAAATCACCCCTGGCTGATAATGACGACATAATAACCGCATGCGCTGCCTGCTGAGGTATACTTGTATACAATGCTGACACATCCAGCGTTGCTAAGATATACCCAAAAGCATCTAGCATCCTCGGGTCTCTACCAGAAGACATGGATGAGTGATTTGTTCATTTCTTTATTCAGCGCATCGCCGATTCCACTACCATTGCGTGGCAGGAAAGCTGAGATTTTTGGAAGCCTGGGCACTCCGGTACCTGGTATCGAGTCTTTTGCTGACAGGCGGAACAGTGAGTGGGGCCTTCCTCATATGGAGCATAAGATACTGTAAGATTTGATGCACTGATAATGTAGCTGCCTCTTTAAGAGTGGGAGGGTATTGGAGAATCTCCACTTCCTCTGCCTCAGTTCTTTTTCTGAAGTTACTGTGATGGCAAGCCCTGCTGCCACGCCCCGTATGAAGTCCTGGATGGACATATATTCTGTTGGGGACCGACGCCGTTCCTGAGGCAGTGAAGGATCCGAAGGGATGTCTGGAAGTTCTCAGGAATCGAGTGATCTCTTGTCAGATTCTGAAGAACTGTAATCAGAATCTGGTAAGAAGTCGAAGTATCGGCGGTCTTGCATTTGACCTCGATGCTTCATAGATATCAAGGGTCGATGCAGATACCGATGCTTGGAGGCATTAGAATCGAGAGCCATGGTAGTTTGAGCCTGTTGGGTTCTGGTGGTATCGGACGGTTCCAACAAAGGCACAGTTCCAACGAAGGAATCTGACTCAGGGGCTCTGACGATGTCTATTCTAGGGCTGGCAAAGGGGCCAATACCCCTGGCCGTAGACTCGGTGCTGAGGCCTGCACTCTTGGAGCTCTTGATACTATCGGTACAGTGGCTGCCAGGAGTGCAGCAAACTCCTCTCAAGAGCCAGCATGCGCTGGTCTAGGGAGATGGCCGATGTCTGGATGGAATCACCATGGGGTTTTGAGCTACCATCCCAGAACATGGAACCGGTAGCTCTCTGGAAGTCGATTCCTCGGAAGCATCACAGAGCCCCTCCTGTGCTTTGGAGGACAGGTCCTCCTGCTGGGGCTGTTTGGCTGGCTGGTATGCATCGGAAGCATCACTAGGGGAGTCACGATGCTTATGCTGGGACTTTTCCATGGTCTCTGTATCTGTCTTCGATGCCGATGACTTAGGAGTGGCCAGAGACTTTGACGTTTGGACTTTGAAGAAAGCGTAGTTACTCACCTGTAACAGGTGTTCTCTGGAGACAGCAGGAATCAGTCCTCACATATGGGTGATGCCAGTGCCGACAGAGCCCTTGTGCGGAGCGAATCTCCAGCTTTCATAGAAAGCCTCTGGGAATTGCATCATGCATGTGTGGTCCCCTTCCCGCCCAAGGGTGCCATCTTGCTCAGTCAAATGACAGCTAAAAAGACAGCAAAAGAATAAAAATAATAATAGGACTGCAACTCCAAGGGGAGGAGGGAGGGTCATGAGGACTAATTCCTGCTGTCCCCGGAGAACACCTGTTACAGGTGAGTAACTACGCTTTCTCCGAGAACAAGCGGGAAGTCAGTGTTCACATATGGGACTCCCCAGCTATAGGCTACCGAGAACCCACAGCTGAAAAACAGGCTCCCTCTACGAGAGCTGCAAGCAGCCACAATAAGAATCTAACTAAGAAAGTAACACTCTGGCAGCCTGACACGGAAGAGTCGGAGGGCAGGAGTTGCCTAGACCTCGAAAAGGTTACGGAGTACAGCCTGGCCAAAGCACTGTCCCATTGGGACTCCCTATCCAGGCAGTAATGGGTTACGGATGTCTGACCCGAAGACCAAGTGGCAGCCCGGCAGATGTCTACCAGCAGAACAGAGCGGAAATGAGTCACTGATGCTGCCATGGCCCTGACCCGATGGGCCATGACACAACCCTCCAAACGGAAGCTCGGCTGCCCTTTATGCCCAGGCAATACAGTCCGCTACCCAGGTGGACAGCGTACACTTGGAAACGGCCATCCCCAGCTTACTGGGGTCATAGGATACGAAGAGCTGAGGAGCCCTTCTATGGCCTAGAGTACACTGAATATAGAAGGCCAACACCCTCTTACAATCCAGGGTATGCAGTACTGTCTGTCCAACTGGCATGCAGCCTGGGAAAAAAGGTAGGCAGCACCACCTCCTGGTTGAGGTGGAACGAGGAGACCACTTTCAGAATGAACTTGGGGTGTGCGTACGAAGCACCACCCGGTTCCTATAGAACCTAGTGTAAGGCCTGTCTGACACAAGGGCCTGAAGCTCACTCACCCGCCGAGCCGACGTGAGTGCCACTAAGAAAAACACCTTCCAAGAAAGGTAGCGGCTCAAAGGGCAGCCAAGTAAGCTGCCCTAAAACCACATTGAAATCCCGCTAGGTCGCCGGAGGGTGAACCGAAGGCTTCAGAAGAAGCAGGCCTCTCAAGAACCAAGAGACCAAAGGATGGGCAGAGAGGGGCTTCTCCTTCACCGGGAAGTGGTTTGCTGCAAGGGCACTGAGGTGCACTGTGACGGAGCTGGACTTGAGACCCAAATCCGAGAGGTGGAGAAGGTACTGTAAAACCACCTCAACCTGGCAGGAGAAAGGATCCACACCCTGCCCCTCGCACCAAGTTACGAACCTACGCCACTTCAAGGCATAGGTCCGTCTAGTCGATAGCCTCCTTGAGGCCAGCAAGACCTCTTCAACATTCTTTGGGAGGAGGAGTGAAGCAAGTATTACCCTTTCAGCAGCCATGCCATTAGTTTGAGGGAGCTGATGTTGGGGTGCAGAAAAGTGCCCCCTCCTGGGACAGGAGGCTTGGAGAGAACCCCAGGGGAATGGTGGTCTCCACCGCTAGCTGAAGTAGAAGCAGAAACCAGGGTTGCCTCGGCCACCTTGGGGCTACCAGGATGACCGAGGCCTTGTCCTGGAGGATCTTGAATAGAGTCTTGGCCACCAGAGGCGGAGGAGGAAATGCATACAGGAGGCCCACAGACCATGATATCAGAAAGGCATCGGCGGCCACCCTGTGGGCGTGCGGCTGCCTGAAGCAGAACCGGGGCAACTGGTGATTGACTGGACTTGCAAACAAATCCAGCACTGGCCGTCCCCAGGCCTGAAAAAGCCAACGGACTACTCCCCGGTCCAGCTGCCACTCGTGGGGCTGGAGAATCCTGCTCAGTCTGTTGGCCAAGCAGTTGTCCTGGCCCGGCAGGTAGACGGCCCGCAGATGAATGCCATGCCGGGCTGCAAGCGATCACAGATCCAGGGTTTCCTGACATAGGAGGCGGGATCCCGTGCCACCTTGCTTGTTGACACAGAACATGGCCACCTGGTTGTCTGTCTGTACCAAGACAGGTTCGTGGGCCAGGATCCGCCAGAAAACTCCTAGGGGCAGGCGGATGGCACAGAGCTCCAAGAAATTGATCTGTTGTGCTCTCTCGTTTGGGGACCACACTACTCCCTGTGTACAGAACTCCTGGCAGTGGGCTCCCCAGCCCAGCAGGGACGCATCCGTGGTCAGGATCCTCATGTGCAGAGGAGCCTGGAAAGGCATTCCCGCCTCCCAGTGGAGTGGCTGAAGCCACCAGTCCAGGGACCATACTAGATACCTAGACACTGTGATTTTGTCTCTGAGGCAACCTGTGGCCTGTGACCACTGGTCTCTGAGGCACCACTGAGCAGTTTGCATGTGGAGGCGGGCATCTGGTATCACATGGACCGTGGACGCCATGTGCCCGAGAAGGCGCAGAAACTGTTGCCGACACTACGGATCTGCGACTCACCTGATGTGCCATAGCCAGAAACCTGTTTGCCCTGTCTGCAGGCAGGTAGGCCCTTGCCTGAAGGGTGTCGAGTCTGGCCCCAATGAACTCTAGTTGTTGACTGGGAACAAGGCTGGACTTGGGTAATTGATTACAAACCTCAAATGCTGGAGCATCTGGATGGTGCGAGATGTGGCCTGATGGACCTCGCTGGCTGAAGTGCCTCTGATGAGCCAGTCATCTAGGAAGGGGAAGACAAAGACCCCTTGGAGTCTGAGAAAGGTGGCCACCACAGCCAAACATTTTGTGAATACCCTAGGGGCCGAGGCCAGGCCAAAGGGGAGCACCCTGTACTGGTAGTGATTGCCTCCCACCACAAAGCATAGATACTGCCTGTGGTCTGGGTGTATTAGGATATGTGTATACGCATCTTTTAAGTCTAAGGAACATAGCCAGTCTCCCTGGCGGAGGTAAGGCAGCAATATTCCAAGGGAGAGCATCTTGAACTTCTCCCTCACCAGGAATTTGTTTAAGTTGCACAGGTCGAGGATGGGCCCGAGATCTCCTGTTCTCTTTGGTACCAGAAAGTACCTGGAGTAGAAGCTCTTTCCCTGCAAGTGGTGAGGCACCAGTTCTACCGCCTGATCCTCGAGAAGACCTGCCAACTCCTTCAGAAGGTGGTCCCGGTGAAGAGGAGACCTAAGGGGCTCTCCTGGGAAGTAAGGAGGGGGCACCTGGGCCAGGTGAAGGAGATAGCCCTCTTGGACTATCTGAAAGACCCAGGCATCGGTGGTAATGGCTGTCCACCTGTGGGCATAAAGGGAAAGCCTGCCTCCTGTGCACTGCCTGCCCCTGTGGGGAGAGGGGCCATGCTGTGAGAGTCAAAAGCCACTACCAGGCTGTGCCAGGGTCGGAGCTGGTGCCTGGGGTTTGGGGGCTTTCTGCTTACGCAGGCCATGCCCCTGTCCCTTGGCCTGCTGCCCCTGTTGGGGAGCCGGAGAGGCCTGAAAATGGGGGTAGCTTCGGTAAGCAGCACCCTTCCTCAGGTAAAAGGGCTTTTTACCTGAGCCCTTCTTGCGAGAAGGGGCAGGGTCTTCTTGGAGAACCGTGTCCTCGTCATGTACTCGGTCTCCAGTTCTGTAGCCTTGTCGGTCATTGGTTTGCCAAAGAGGTTCTCTCCTTGGCATGGGACATCGACCAACTTGTCCTGAACCCATTGCTCGAGGTTGGATAACTGCAGTCATGCATGGCGGCGTGCACCGATGCCTGCTGCGGCTACCTGGGCCACCGACTCGAACCGGTCACAGGCCGCTCGAGACAAAGTTCGAGCACTCACAGATGGCAATGGACAGGCTCCTGAAGCACTGCAAAGGCCCATCGGAGAGACCAGCCGAGAACCCGGCGAGCTCCTTCACCAGGTCTTTCAGGTACATGCCCATGTACAGCTGGTAGGCCTGGATCTGACAAGTTAGCATTGATCCCTGGAAGCACTTTCTGCCGAGGGCATCCAAGCTGCGGGCCTCCCTGCCAGGAGGCACCAAGGAGTGCATCTTATGGCTCTTCAACCTGCGCATGGCTGATTTCACAACCATGGAGTTGTGCAGCAGCTGCGACGTTTGAAACCCAGGGCTTCAGCGGACTCGATACATCGAGTTGAGTCATTTGCTGACGACCGGCACCGATGCCAGAGTTTCCCCACATCAGTCATTCCAGCATCAGAGGCATGGGTACAGTAAGAGCCTCCCAAGGGGGGGGCCTCATACTGCAGGATCTCAAGCTCGTCGGTTCGAGGATCCTCCTTGGATTCCGTGGGGAATGCCAAAGCCTTGGACATATCCCTCATGAAGTCCAAGAACCTTGTGTCCTCCAGAGGGGATCTTCTCCGAGGTTCGGACACCAGGTAATCGGACGGGACGTCCCTGTGCCAACAGGTGTCCGAGGACTCCTCTTCCTCCGTTTCCCATCCCGATGCCTCTGAGGAGGAATCGATGGGCTCTGGCATTGAGGGCCCGGCGCAGACTGCCCCGACGCCAGGAGGCTCGGCAGTGACGACCTTGGTCCTGAACGGGAGGCCGAGTGGGACCTCAGCCGAGGATCGATGCGAGCCCAGAAGGTCTCGAGGATCGGCTCGGCCTCCGGGGTCGACTTCAACAGGGAGGAAGAACTGGACAGACCGGCAAATCAGCGCGCGCTGCTGCTCCACGAAGGCAGTAAAACTGCGCTCCAAGGCTGCCATTCTGGACTCGATTCCAGAAGGCTCCGCAGCCACCAGGTCGGTTCCCGACACGGTTCCCCCGGAGGGGAGTCCTCAACAAGGACAGTCGCTAACTGCCTTGGCTGATCCGTCTCCCGACGAGGAGCCTTTGCAGGCGCTCCATCTCCGAAGATCCCGGCCGGTGCTCGGGGCTCCGTGACCGGCCCCGGGAGGGACTGGGCCGCTCAGAGCCATCCAACGCTGCCGCCTTCAAGGATGACTTCTTCCTCCTGTGTTCCAACGAGAAAGACCCCCTCTGAGGAACCTCGACGCAACTCTGACTCAAAATGTTCCCCCCAAGACGTAGAGGCCTCAGACGAGGTCCGGGCTCGCGGAGGCACGGACTCAGGAAAAATCCTAAAGTGCTGCTGCTGGCGGCTCCTCAGGGCCTTAGAGGACATCTTCCTACACGGACCACAGACAGTCGGGTCATAGTCGGGCCCGAGGCACCGGAGACAGCAGTCATGCATATCGGTGAGGGACATACTTTTTATGCACCAACCGCATTTTTGAACCCGCTGGCAGCCATCGGGGGAATAAGGGCCCCTGAGAGGACAAAGACCCAGGCTGCCAGTGAAAAAGAAAAAGGGCGCGAATGCCAGTCACGAAGGACAAAAACCGAAAAATCAAGCCGGACCCGATACCGGTATATCGAGCCAAAGGCAGGAAGGAACCGGTGTCTACCGATGGAAGAAAAGAGAACATCTCAACTTTTTAAACTTTTTCCACAGGGACACTGGGACAACGTCCGTAGAGCTCCGTTGAAAAAAGGAGACTGAGCAAGATGGCACCCTTGGGCGGGAAGGGGACCGTGCATGCGTGATGCAATTCCCAAAGGCTTTCTATGAAAGCTGGGGATTTGCTCCGCACGAGGGCTCCATCGGCACCAACGTCACCCATATGTGAGGACTGACTTCCTGCTTGTTCCCGGAGAAACCTGAGACCCATGAGAAGAACAATGATCCATACTGTCTGGCTCGGTTCTTTAGGCCTCTTTTTGTGTGAACAAATGACAAAGGACAAGAACTGGGTAGATGGTCAGGACCCAAACATTTTAGATACCAGTTATGCTTATCAGTGACTGATATGGTACCAGCACACTTGCAAAACCCAACTAGTGAAATATTAAGGCTGGTGTCTGATTTGATGGAACCGGCGATGACAGGAAGGCAGACATGACGTTTCATCAAAAAAGGTAAAATTAGACTTACCTGCTAATTGTTGTTCCTTGAAGAACTCCAGTCCGGTCCCGAACCTCTGGGGTTTTGCACCTCCTCCAGCAGCTTTGGAGACTGAGCACGTCATCTTCTTGATGACAGTGGTATAAATAGCACAGGGACCGCCTCCTCACTCCAGTAACCTATTGACAAAGCAGACTCACCGGAGCACAACATTACAACTATATTAACTATTAACTGAGAAACAAAGGTAATTATTACTCTTTGTTCTGCTTAGGTCTGCCCGCCCCCCCTTACGGAGGACCTTGACCCCACACAAATCCCCATTCTATCAACCTCCCCTTATGAACCGCAACCTCTGTAGCTACTCCTCCATATTACTATGTAAACACTTTTCCGCTTCAGGCCACAGTCCAAAAGAACACCACCAGGGAGGGATGCGGGACTGGAATGGAATTCCTCAAGGAACAACAATTAGCAGGTAAGTCTAATTTCACCTTCCTTATCGTTCCTCCAGTCCAGTCCCGAACCTCTGGAGATGTAACAGAGCAGCGAAAAAATTAAACAGGAGGGACCTGCCAGACTAGCCTGAAGCACTGCTGATCCAAAATGGGCATCCCTTTCCGCATGAACATTTAGCCGGTAATGCTTGATAAATGAATTTAAAGACGACCAAGTAGCCGCTTTACAAATCTCAATGGCCGGTACTAAACTATACTCGGCCCACGATGCTGCTTGCACCCTAGTCGAATGATCTCTTAGCCATTCCGGAACAGACTTACCTTTCAAAATGTACGCTGACGTTATAGTCTCTTAGAGCCACCTGGCAATGGAAGCCTTCGACGCTGCCTCTCCTTTTCTTGTTCCGCCAAATAAGACAAGTCTATCCGATTTGCAGAAAAATGCTGTCCTCTGGAGATACTTCTTCAGCGCCTGATGAATGTCGAGCAGATGTAATCTCCCTAAGGATGCATCTTCACTCCTTTCTCCAAAGACCGGTAAAGAAACCACTTGATTTACATGAAATGCCTTAACCACCTTCGGCAGTAAGGAAGGAACTGGCTTCAACACTACTTTAACTGAAAACGGCAGAAACGGCTTTCGACAAGACAATGCCTGCAACTCTGAAATCCTTTGAGCAGAACATATGGCCACTAGAAACACTACCTTGAGAGTAAGGTCTTTCATTGACGCGTTAGACAAAGGCTCAAAAGGCTCACGTACCAACACCTTCAACACTAAATGAAGATCCCACGTAGGCACCGTTGACCTACACAGTCGTCTCAAAAGAGACACCGCTCTCAAGAATCTTTTAATATCTGGATGCGCTCCCATTGTGTCACCTTGTACCTTTCCTCGATAACAGGACAGCGCTGCTAACTGCATCCTCAAGGACGCGGCCGCTAAGCCCTTTTCAAAACCATCCTGCAAGACAGACAGAACTTGTGGGACCGTAGCCCTCAATGATTGCAGTTGCCTGTCCTCACACCATGCTTCGAAAATACACCAGACTCATACATACGCCAGCGAAGCAGATCTACGCCTTGCTTTCAATAACATGGAAACCACCGCTGTTGAGTATCCTCTTGCTCTCAGCCTCGCCCTTTCAAGAGCCAGGCCGTAAGCGAGAATCGATCCAACTGAGGCATGTGTAGTGGTCCCTGCAGCAACAGGTCCTTTCGAACTGGCAGTCGCCATGGCCGATCCACCTGGAGCCTTATCTGATCTGCATACCACAGCCTCCTTGGCCAATCTGGCGCGATCAGTATTACTTGACCTCTGAACTTCTACGCGCTGCAGCACGCAACCTATCAACACCCAAGGCGGGAACACATACAGAAGTTGTTCTTCGGGCCATCTCTGTATTAGAGCATTGAGGCCTTCTGACATCCTTTCCCACCTTCTGCTGAAGAAGCGACTGGCCTTTGCAGACTCGAATGTCGCCATCAGATCCATAACTGGAGTCCCCCAGCGGCGCACTAGTAGTGCGAACACCTCCGGATGAAGAACACACTCTCTCCTGGGTCTATTTTTACCAGAATCAAAAAAAAAAAAAAAATCGGCTTCCACGTTGTCTACCCCTGCCACATGTGTTGCCCAGAAGGCCTCCAGATTTACCTCGGTCCGAGCAAACAGCTGCTCGGCTTCGGCCTCCATATTTACCTCAGCCCAAGCAAACAGCTGCTCGGCTTCGGCCTCCAGAGACACACTGCTGGTACCTCCTTGGTGGTTGATGTAGGCCACTGCGGTCACATTGTCGGCAAGCACTTGAATCGCCTTTCCTTGCAGTCAAGGTTGAAAAAACCAAAGAGCTAAAGTTACCACCCTCAACTCCAACCTGTTGATGGCCCAAAGTTTCTCCAGCTTGGTCCAACGCCCCTGGGCGAAACGTCCCTTGAAGTGCACTCCCCAGCCGGTCAGACTGGCATCCGTTGTTAGCGGGACCCAAGATGGTGATTCCAAGGGCATTCCTCTTTCCAGACACTCTGGCTCGAGCCACCATTGAAGCACCTGACGTGTCTCTGGCGGACAAGGCAGTCTGTGACAGCGGGTCCGATTGGTGCGACCACCTCCAGAGTAGTGCTCTCTGTAACAGTCGCATGTGGGCCCTTGCCCATGGCACTAGTTTTAGCATAGCCGCCATGGTTCCCAACAGATGCAGATAATGTCACGCTGTGGCAGCCTTCCTTTTCAAGAACCTGCGGACCAGACTTCGTAGCCCTTGCGCCCGCAGTGATGGGAGAAAGACTTTTCCCACTCTTGTGTCAAACTGAGCGCCTAAATATTCCAGGCTCTGCGACGGAGTCAGCCTGCTTTTTGACATATTGACCACCCAACCGAGACTCTGCAGAAACTTTACCACTCGGTCTGTATCCGACTCGCTTTCACTCCTTGACTTTGCATGAATCAACCAATCGTCCAGATAAGGGTGAACTAACACCCCCTCCTTGCGCAATACCGCCGCTACCACCACCATCACCTTGGTGAAGGTCCGTGGAGCCATCGCCAAGCCAAAACGGTAACCCCGGAACTGAAAGTGGCCCATAGGACCTGCAAACCTGAGAAACCTCTGGTGTTCCGGCCGAATCGGAATGTGTAGGTAAGCCTCCAACAAATCCAGAGAAGTAAGAAACTCCCCCTTTCTTACTGCTACTATGACTGATCTGAGAGTTTCCATATGAAAATGAGACATCGATTTACTCTCGAGATCCAAAATTGGTCGGAAGGACCCTTCCTTCTTTGGCACTACAAAATATATGGAGTCCCGACCGCAGTTGCACTGGTCTGGAGGTACCAGCACTACTGTGTTGAGTCTCAAAAGTTTTTCTAAGGTCTCTTGCACCGCTTCCAACTTGAAGGGCGCCTTTCAGGGAGATTGCACGAAAGAATCGACCACCGGGTGTTGAAGTTCTAGAGCATAACCTTCTCAAATGACCTCCAACACCCACTGATCTGATGTAATTTGGACCCAGGCAGGATAGAATTCCCATAGTCGACCTCCCACGGGCTCCAGTCCTACCTGGGTCCCCTTGGCTTCATTGTGACTTTCTAAGGGTTGACGAAGGGGAGGCCGCAAACCCCCTGCCTGCCCCTAAGAATCCCCGTAACCCCTGATTTCTATAGGGGAACCGACCTCTTTGAAACTGACCGAACCGCGGTGAACGGAACCGCCTAAACTCCCTCTGCTGAGTCTTGGCCATGATAGCCAGGCGACCTTGCTTCTGTTTGTCCTCAGGCAGCCTTCCGCCCTTGGTCTCCCCCAGGTCCTTCACTAATTTATCCAAATCCTCTCCAAAGAGAAACTTACCTATAAATGGGAGTTTACCTAGCCGTGCCTTGGAGGAACCATCTGTCGCCCAGTTATGAAGCCACAGATACCTTCTCACCGCTACTACGAACGCCATACTCTTCGATAAGCCACGAATAAGATCATAATGAATATCAGCCAGATAAGTCGCCCCAGTTTCCAATTGCGCCACCTCTGTGGTAGGATCCTCCACTTGCTCTCCCTGAATCCGCTGAGACCACCGAAGACAGGCTCTCGCCACCCATGCTCCACAAATAGATGCTTGCATGGATATCATATTGATGTCAAAAACCTGCTTCAGCAAAGTGTCCAGCTTCCTGTCCTGGGCATCCTTGAGAGCGGCACTGCCTTCCACCAGAATGGTCGTCTTCTTAGTAACAGCAGAGACTGCTGCATCTACCTTTGGCGACTTAAAAACAGTTCCCGATCCTGGTCTGCCAATGGATAAAGGCGGGACATAACTCTAGAGTCCTTAAGTCCTGCCTCTGGCATATCCCACTCTTCTTGAATCATCTCTCGCACTACCCTGTGCACAGGGAAAACCCATTGAGCCTTACGAACGGCCTGCAACAACGTGTCTTCTAAGATGGAATCCTCCGCTAGACCCGTGGATGGCATATTAAAGCGCCTTAAGCGTCTCAGCAATGAGCGCCGGCAACTCCTCACGACGGAAGACTCGAACCACCCTAGCCTGGTCATCCTGTTCCGTGAGCTCATCTTCCTCTAACTCCTCTTCTAGCTCCATGTCTTGATCCAAGTCCTCAGACTGGTGCCTCTCTGAGACCATAGCCTGCTCTGGCTGGTCCCTCACGCTTCTAGGCTTCTTAGAAGGGACACCACTAGCCCCTACACCCAAGGGGGTCCCTGGGCGCTTCTCACCCAGTTCCCCTTCAGCGGAACCAGCCCCTGGCCCTCGCTTACCCACACTGAAGGCCTGCTGTAGCAGTAGCACGAAATCCGGAGAAAACATTGCCGCTATTCCCCCCTGGAACAAGCACCTGAGAAGAGGGTAGGTCCGAAGACGAGGAAGGCCACGCTACCGGCTCCTGGGGTGTCAAAGAGGGAGAAACCAGCTTTGGAGGACCTAACGCGGTCCCCTTCTGCCCCTCTGCTCCCTCTCACAAGGCTTGTTCCATAGAGGCTGCTTCCTGGACGCACCCCTATCTGACACAATTCCTCTCCTGGTACCACAGACCAAGCACTGAGGCCTAGAAGGCATCCCATCTCCCCAGAGGAACCTGCCTGCTAGCCTCTGTCCTTGGCACTCAGCTCCCCTCCTTGACCTATGCTGAGTGTTCCCAACCAACTATAGCTTCCCTGACAGCAGCTATGTTGGTGGTTCCTGAATTTATCTATTTAAACAATAAGAGTAAATTAGACTTACCTGCTAATTGTTGTTCCTTAAGGAACTCTAGTCCAGTCCCGGAAAGATAGAGTTGTCAACCTCCACCAGCAGCTTTGGAGACTGAAAGATGTCATCGTCGTGATGTCACTGGTACAAATAGGCTCGCTCCGCCCCCTTTCACCAGCACCTATTGACAAAGCAGACTCAGCAGAGCAACAAATAAGTAGTTATTTCAAAAACCTATACAAAACAATTATGTACAGATAGAGATATATCTCTAAGAAAAGGATAGAGCCAGGGCGCGCCCTATAACGGACGTGGAACGGAAGGACGGAAGCCCGGTTCCTCTGCGCCCCAGCCGCCTGCCGCCAACACCACAGAGATCCCCTCTGAGAGCGCTTCCCATCTCTGCTACCCCCAGAGCGCCCTGAAAGTGTAGTGGGTACGGAAATATATTCACGGGACCAAGTGTTCCGTTTGGTTGTTTTCTTCTTTCCGTTTTTTTTGAAAACTGCACGGGTTCACCAGCTGTCAATCTCACTCTCCCCCGCCTGTGGACACTACAGGCTGGCTAACACCCACTGAACTGGAGGGATCTGGGACTGGACTAGAGTTCCTTAAGGAACAACAATTAGCAGGTAAGTCTAATTTACTCTTCCTTAGCGTCCCTCTAGTCCAGTCCCGGAAAGATAGAGGATGTAACAAAGCAGTAAATCTCAACGGGAGGGGCCTGAGATCCCAGCCTGAAGGACGGCTGATCCAAAACAACTATCCCTGCGCGCCTGCACATCCAAGCGATAATGCCGAGCAAAAGAATGTAACGAGGACCAGGTCGCCGCCCTACAAATATCCGTCGCCGGCACTAAGCTAACTTCCGCCCACGAGGCTGCCTGCGCTCTCGTGGAATGCGCACGCAACCCTACCGGCACCGCTCTGCCTCTCAAAATGTAGGCCGAAGCAATCGCCTCCTTCAGCCACCGAAAAATGGAAGACTTCGCCGCCGCCTCGCCCTTCCGCGGGCCTCCGAATGCGACAAAAAGCCTGTCCGACTTCCGAAACGACGCCGTACGACCAAGATACTTCTTGAGCACTCTCCGCACATCCAACCGGTGCAAACATCCACCTGCGTGAGCTCCCTGCTCCGCGGAAAACACCGGGAGCGACACCACTTGATTAACATGAAAAGCGGACACCACCTTTGGCAAAAAGGCGGGTACTGTACGCAAGACCACCTTGTCCGCAGAGAAAGTCAAAAAAGGCTCCTGGCAAGAGAGCGCCTGCAGCTCGGAAATCCTCCTGGCCGAACATATCGCCACGAGAAACACCGTCTTGAGCGTCAAATCCTTGAGTGAAGCCCGTCCTAATGGCTCGAAGGGTTCCCCAATCAAGACGTTCAGGACCAAATTAAGATCCCACGGAGGAAGAACAGTCCACCTTGGCGGTCTGAGCAACAACACCGCTCGCAAGAACCGACGAATATCGCCATGCGCTGCGATCACCTGACCTTGAATCTTTCCCCGAAAACAGGAGAGCCGCCAACTGCACCCGCAAGGAGCTGGCCGAAAGGCCCTTATCCAATCCAGCCTGCAAAAAGGAAAGAACATTGGACACCGAAGCTCGTAAGGGGTTGAGAGAGAGATCGGAACACCAGCTCTCAAAGACACGCCAAACTCGGATATAAGCCAGGGAAGTCGACCTCCGACGCGACCACAGGAGAGTGTCTATAACCGCCGCCGAGTAACCGCGGGCCGTCAACCGCGCCCGCTCAAGAGCCAAGCCGTAAGCGAGAACCGACCCACCTGAGGCATGCGCAAGGGACCCTGAAGCAACAGGTCCTCCCAAAGAGGCAACCTCCACGGAACGTCGACCAACAGACGAACCAAGTCTGCATACCATGGTCTCCTCGGCCAATCGGGCGCTATCAGGACCACCTGGCCCTTGTGCCGCTCGATGCGCTGAACCACCTTGCCAATTAGCGCCCAGGGAGGGAAGACATACAGCAGACCCTCCACCGGCCACTGCTGCGCCAAGGCATCCAGGCCCTCCGCCATCCACTCTTTCCGCCTGCTGAAGAATCTCTCCACCTTTGCCGACCGCAAGGTCGCCATGAGATCCATCACCAGAAGCCCCCAACGACGCACAATCATCTCGAAAACGTCCGGGTGCAGAGCCCACTCCCCCGGATCCACGCGGCACCAACTCAGATAATCCGCCTCGACGTTGGCGACTCCGGCGACGTGCTGAGCCGACAGGGCCAGCAAATTCCGTTCCGCCCAAGCCAGCAGCACACTCGCCTCTTCCTCTAGGGCCGCACTGCCCGTGCCGCCTTGCCGATTTATATACGCCACCGTGGTCGCGTTGTCCGATAGCACGCGAACCGCCACTTGCCGCAGTTTCTGCTGAAAAGCCAGCAGAGCCTGAAAGACTGCGCGCATTTCCAGACGGTTTATGGACCATAGTCGTTCCTCCTTTGCCCACGTTCCTTGCGCAAACGAGCCTTCGAGATGAGCCCCCCATCCCGCGAGACTCGCATCCGTCGTGAGCAACCGCCAGCACGGAGGCTCCAGGGGGACGCCCTGCGTCAGGCTCTCGGGATGCAACCACCAAAGAAGGCTGCCCTTCACCGCCGCTGGACAGGGCAGACACTGCGACAACGCATCCCTCTGATGAGACCAGCGCCTGAGGAGAGCACTCTGCAAAGGCCGCATATGAGCTCTGGCCCACAACACTAAGTCTATTGTAGCCGCCATGGTCCCCAGTAACTGCAGGTACTGCCAAGCCGTCGGCGCCCGAAGCCCCAGAAACCGACGCACCAGGTCACGCAAGGCCTGCGCCCTTGAGCTGGGAAGAAAGACCCGTCCTTGTCGAGTCTCGAAGCGCGCCCCCAGGTACTCCAGGCTCTGCGAGGGGGACAGCTGACTCTTCGCCTCGTTCACTACCCAACCGAGGCTCTCCAAGAACTCCACCACACGAGTGGTGGCCACCACGCTTTCCTCCCTGGACTTTGCCCGAATCAACCAGTCGTCCAGGTACGGGTGCACCAGGATCCCTTCTCTGCGCAGCGCGGCCGCTACAACTACCATAATCTTTGTGAATGTCCGAGGAGCCGTCGCCAAACCAAAAGGCAACGCCCGGAACTGAAAGTGTCCCATCGGTACCGCAAATCGCAGAAAACGTTGATGCTCCCTCCGCACGGGAATGTGAAGATAAGCCTCCGTCAGATCCAAGGACGTAAGAAATTCGCCCGCGCGAACGGCCGCAATGACGGAGCGCAAGGTCTCCATGTGGAAGTGGGACACTCGGAGACAACGATTCACCCTCTTGAGATCGAGAATTGGCCGAAACGTATCTCCCTTTTTGGGGACCACGAAATAAATGGAGTATCGTCCTGCGCCGCACTGGTCGATCGGAACGGGTACGACTGCCCCGAGTCGTTGGAGACGGCGCAAGGTGTCCGCAACCGCTCGGCGCTTCCGAGGCGCCTTGCAGGGGGAAAGAACAAAGGAATCTCGCACTGGATGCTGAAACTCCAGGGCACAGCCTTCCCGAATGACTTCTAAGACCCATCGGTCTGATGTAATCTGGACCCAGGCAGGGTAGAACTCCCGCAACCTGCCTCCCACAGGCACCTCCACTACCTGGGCCCGCCTCATCTCATTGTGATTTCTTGTTCGCACCAGAAGACTGGTAGGGACCAAAACCCCTGCCTGCCCCCCGAAACCCTCGAAAGGACTGACTCCGCGCTGGAAACCTGCTCCGCTGCGATTGTTGAAAGCGAGATGTGCGAAACTTACGAAAATCCCTCGAGAGGCCTCTAGATGCCGATCCTCCTCGAGTCTGTTTCGGTCTATCCTCAGGGAGACGTCCCCCTTTGGACTCCCCGAGGTCCTTAACCAACTTCTCAAGATCCTCTCCAAAGAGGAGCTTGCCCCGGAAGGGAAGCTTACTGAGCTGAGCTTTGGACGAACTATCCGCCGACCAGTTTCGGAGCCACAAAGAACGGCGAGCTGCGACTACCGAAGCCATACATTTAGCTAGGCCACGAATTAGATCATAATGAACATCGGATAGGTACGCCGTGCCAGACTCCAGCCGAAACGTATCTGCCATCTGGTCGTCTGAGAGGGAGCCCTGAAGACGTTGAGACCAGCGTAAACAGCCTCTCGCCACCCACGCCCCCGCTATGGAGGCCTGCAGGGAAAGGGCACTCATGTCGAACACCTGCTTCAGCAAGGTATCCAACCTCCTATCCTGGCCATCCTTCAATGCTGCCGCTCCTTCCACCGGAATGGTGGTCTTCTTCGTGACAGCCGCCACCGCGGCATCAACCTTTGGAGACCGAAAAATCAACTTATCCTGTTCCGAGAGCGTGTACAAGCGGTCCAAAGCCCTGGTCCCCCGCAACGCCGACTCCGGCGCGTCCCATTCCTCCTGAATCATATTCCGAAAGACTCTATGGATAGGGAACACCCGCTGCGAGGTGCGCACAGCCTGCAACAGCGGATCCTCCAACGCCTCTTCTGAGGGAGCGGACCCCACGGGCATATTTAAAACTTTTAGGGTCTCGGAAATCAAAGCAGGAAGCTCCTCTCGCCGAAAAACACGGACCACCCTGCTCTGTTGCTCCTCCTCTAACAACTCACCATCTTCCAAGTCTTCGTCCGAGACCTCCTCATCAAGGTCCGGCATCTCCAGGTCCCCCTCTAGATGGGCAGGCGACTGCGGGTCCAAATCGTCCCGTCGCCTTTTGGGTAGCGCCATCTCCGCCTTCCTGAAGACTGGCAGCCCGACTCCGTTTCCTGCTAGAAGGACCGGGAGACTGAACCCCCCTGTCTGTCTGCAGCAAGGCAAACGCCTTCTGCATCAAGGAGAGGAATTCGGAAAGGAGACCTGGAATCCCAGAGCCCTGGGACCCTTCTGGCACCAAGGGAACACTGGAAGCGGAGGATGGACCCGCTACCGGTTCCGAAGCAGGCAAGGAAGGAGGGTCAGAACCCCTGCCATCCTGAGAAGCCGTCGCGTGGTCCTGAGAACCTTCCCCCAAGGACTCCTCCATGCCCATGGCCTCTAAAGAGCATGCTTTGCAAACGCCAGTATCCAAAAGCTCCCCACGCCGCACCCCACAGACTAGGCAGCGTGGTTTGGCAGGCATGGTAAGTAACAGCGCTTCAATGCCAGTAAAAGAGCCTTGCACAGAGCCTTGCACAGCTACAAGAGAAGCTCTAATTTAAACGCGTTTTTTTTTTTTTTTTTTTTTTTTTTACTTTTTGGCAGTGATCAATCAAGCAAGATGTAACTAGCTGCCCCCTAACCACCGTTTTTCAAAACGAAGCTTCTAAACCCGAAAAAATTAACTTTGAAAATTGAAAAATTAAAAATTCAAAATGGCCGCCGCAACGTTTTCGGCGCGAAAAATCACACGGCTAGGCCTCCCTGACTCCTAAGGAGCTGCCAAAACACCTCACCTAACCCCCAAATACCTTCCCCAGGTAAACCCCAAAGTCCAGAGTACTCACCAGACCTCGGGAGAGAGAAAAGAAGGGCAGCGCTGGACCCCTCAGGAGCACAGCCTTCAAAGCGGCATCAGCTCCTGGAGAGACTTTAAATCCTGTGGTAATAACCACTGCCTGCTGCTGTGAGTCTCTATAGCCTTCTACCTGCTCCTCACCCTTCCAAGTGGGTTCGGGAACAGGGAGGCAGAGGCAGGCACACTCCTGTGCTACTGCAATGCTCGTTTCAGTGCTGGGGCAGTGAGGGGAGGAGAGGGGGGGGAGGGTTAGGGAGCAGAGAAAAGAGAAACAGCCTCAGCAGAACAGATCTCTGTAGCAGCAGCAGGCACCTAATCAAGCAAGAAAATCTAAATTTAAAACAAAGAAAAAAATTAAGCTCTGCTTATTTGTCCCTCTGAGCCCAGTCCTGGGCTCAGAACCTCCAAGCTGCTTGGAGACTGAAAGTACTGGTGAAAGGGGGCGGAGCGAGCCTATTTGTACCAGTGACATCACGACGATGACATCTTTCAGTCTCCAAAGCTGCTGGTGGAGGTTGACAACTCTATCTTTCCGGGACTGGACTAGAGGGACGCTAAGGTATTTATTTATTTATTTATTTTTAAAATATATGGAGCCTCCTTCCCGAGGCCCCCCACCTTAAATTGTAGAGAAATTCAAAAAACCAAAGGCCCCCTTCACGGTATGCCGGCCCTACAGGCAATTCTCTGACAAAACTGCTTAAATGTGTTTTCCCATGCGGCAGCCACGCGGTCGGGCCCACACGCTCCAAGCACCCTGTACACGCGGCTAATCCGACTCGCCGATTCCTCGCACTCTATGGGGCTCTTTACCTTTCAGCAAACTGCTTCTGCTATCTCGTTTCACTCTCCCCGCGCTCAGCCGAAATCCGCGGCTTCAGTGCTGGGTGAGAGCAGGCAGAAGGAAGAGCCGCTACAGCGATCGCCATTCCCAGGCTGACGATGGCAGTCTTTTTTCTGTGCCGTGCCGATCACGCTACCAGCTCCTCACCCATAAACGTGGGTTCGGGAGCTGGAGCTATCCCCCTTGTAAAATTTAATACTCAGCCGCGTTGATCACCAAGTAAGGAGGGGGGGGGGGCCTTCCCACAGCAACTAATCCTTTTCTCCTCCTGCCCTTCCACAGAAAAGCCAATGTTTCTTAATGATCTACTTAATCTAATTTTTTTTTTTTTTTACTGTCTATCCTCTAAGTTTAAATTAGACTTACCTGCTAATTGTAGTTCCTGAAGGAACTCCAGTCTAGTCCCGGAAACTCTGGGGTTGTCATCCTCTTCCAGAAGCTTGGAGACTGATACACGTCATTCTTTGACACTGGTATAAGGACACAGGCTCCGCCTCCTCACACTCCAGTAACCTGTTGACAAAAGTAGACTCACCAGAGCAACAATTAAGTTAGAACACACACATAAATCTTGTGCCCACTAACTGGTGAACCACCAAACCGAACAGGCGACTTATAAACAAACTAAGCACCCTAGGGATGGACCCTAAAGTTACTGCTTGGGTAAGAAATTGGTTGGGTGGGAGGCGACAAAGAGTACAAGTAAATGGAGCTCACTCTGAGGAGAAGGATGTTACCAGTGGTGTGCCCCAGGGATCTGTCCTTGGTCCGATTCTTTTTAACATCTTTGTTAGTGATATAGCGGAAGGGCTGTCGGGTAAGGTTTGCCTCTTTGCGGATGATACCAAAATCTGCAATAGAGTAGACACCCAGGAAGGTGTAGATAACATGAGGAGGGATCTAGCTAAGCTTCAAGAATGGTCTAGAATTTGGCAGCTGGGATTTAATGTTAAAAAATGTAAGGTCATGCATTTGGGCTGCAGCAATCCAAAGGAGCAATACAGTATAGGAGGTGAAGTACTTTTGTGCACTAAAGAAGAGCGGGACCTAGGCGTGGTTGTGTCTGATGATCTTAAAGTAGTTAAACAGGTAGAAAAGGCGACGGCAAAAGCTAGAAGGATGCTTGGGTGCATACGGAGAGGAATGGCTAGCAGAAAAAAGGAGGTGATAATGCCTCTGTATAAGTCTTTGGTGCGACCTCATTTGAAGTATAGTGTGCAATTCTGGAGACCGCACCTTCAAAAGGATGTGAACAGGATGGAGTCGGTGCAGAGGGTGGCTACTAAAATGATTAGTGGGCTTCATTATAAAGCATATGAGGACAGACTGAAGGATCTTAATATGTACACCTTAGAGGAAAGGCGGGATAGAGGTGATATGATTGAGATGTTTAAATACCTCCGTGGCATAAATGTTCAGGGAGAGAGCCTCTTTCAATTGAAAGCAAGTTCTGCTACGAGGGGACATGGGATGAGGGTGAAGGGAGATAGATTCAGGAGTGATAGGCGGAAATATTTCTTTACGGAAAGAGTAGTGGATCCATGGAATAGTCTCCCAGTGGAGGTGGTAGAGATGAGGACAGTAACTGAATTCAAAAAAGCATGGGACCAGCACAGAGGATCTCTAAAGGTAAAAAGTGGACTGTTGTAGTTGTTGATATGGAAGGACAGACTAGATAGGCCATGTGGTCTTTTTCTGTCATCATGTTTCTATGTTTCTATACCATGAACATTAGTTTTATGAACTTTAGTTTTAACTGGTAAGGCTCTTGCTTCCCTTCCAGAAAGAAACAAATACCCCTAATCATTCACACCCCTGAATGATGAAGCCGCCCCCCTGAACCCGAAGTTCCACAGTTTCCTATGTTCTCTTACCTGTGAAATATCCGCTTCAGGTTCCAATCCACTTAAAGGACCGGGACAGGATCCGGGACTAGACTGGAGTTCCTTCGGGAACTACAATTAGCAGGTAAGTCTAATTTAAACTTCCTTATCGTCCCTCCAGTCTAGCCCCAGAAACTCTGGGGATGTAACACAGCAGTAAAAGATTCAATGGGTGGGACCTGCTAGACCAGCCTGAAGCACCGCTGTTCCAAAACAGGTATCCCTACTCGCCTGAACATCCAGATGATAATGCTTGACAAAGGAATTTAAGGACGACCACGTCGCCGCCTTACAAATCTCTGCCGCCGGCACAAAACTATACTCCGCCCAGGAAGTCGCCTGCCCTCTAGTAGAATGCACCTTTAAACCTTCTGGTACCAGCTTTCTCTTCAGAAGATACGCAGACGCTATTGCTTCTTTTATCCACCGAGCAATCGAGGCTTTGGATGCCACCTCCCCTTTGCGAGGACCACCGAACAACACAAACAATCTATCGGACCTTCTGAACCACGCCGTCCGCCTGAGGTACCGCTTCAAGGCCCTCCGCACATCCAAAAGGTGCAACTGTGGATTAGCAGAATCCTCTGATGCTGAACGGAATACCGGCAGCGATACTACCTGATTTACATGAAAAGGAGACAATACCTTTGGTAGAAAGGACGGCACCGGCCGTAAGACTACCTTCGACTCATAGAAAACCAGGAACAGTTCCCTACAAGACAACGCCTGTAACTCTGAAATTCTCCTCGCCGAGGCAATAGCCACCAAGAACACGAGCTTCAGAGTAAGATCCTTCAAGGTCGCTTCCGCCAAAGGTTCAAACGGCTGTGAAGCTAACGCTGACAAGACTAACTGCAAATTCCAAGCTGGAACAAACTGCCTGCACGGTGGTCGCAACAGACCGACCGCTCTTAGAAATCTCTTAACATCCGGATGGGATCCAAGTGCTTGCCCCTTGATCTTTCCTCTATAACAGGAAAGCACTGCCAATTGCACTCGTAAGGAAGCGACTGCCAATCCTTTTTGGAATCCATCTTGCAAGAACGCTAAGACCTGTGGTACAGAAACTCGCAAAGCTTCGCAATACCGATCAATACACCAATCTTCAAAAACACGCCACACGCGAACGTACGCTAAGGACGTAGACCGTCTGCGCGCTTTTAACAAGGCCGCAACCACGGGCTCCAAATAGCCTCTAGCTCTCAACCGCGCCCTTTCAAGAGCCATGCCGTAAGCGAGAACCAAGCTACCTGAGGCATAAACAACAGACCTTGCTGCAAGAGATCCTGCCGGACCGGTAGCCTCCACGGCCTCCCCACAACTAGCCTGCGGAGGTCCGCATACCAAGGCCTTCTGGGCCAATCTGGCGCTACGAGAACCACCAAGCCCCTGTGGCGTTCTACGCATCACACTACTCGGCCTATTAGCACCCATGGAGGAAACACAGAGAAGCTGATCTATGGGCCACTCCTGGATGAGAGCATCCAGACCTTCCGACATCCTTTCCCGGCGCCAGCTGAAAAACCGATCTACCTTTGCTGACTTGATGTCGCCATGAGATCCATAACTGGCGTTCCCCAGCGCCGCACTATCGCATCGTAAACGTCCGGGTGAAGAGTCCACTCCCCCGGATCTACTCTTACCCGACTTAAGAAATCAGCCGCTACATTGTCCACCCCTGTGACATGAGCTGCCGACAGAGCCGGAAGGTTTTGCTCGACCCAGCTGAACAACTGATCTGCCTCAGCCTCTAAAGGGAGCACTGCCCGTGCCCCCTTGTCTGCTGATGTAGGCTACTGAGGCCGCGTTGTCCGAGAACACTCTGATCGCTGTTCCCCTCAGATACTGCTGAAACTCCAGCAACGCCAATCGTTCTGCCTGCAGCTCCAACCTGTTGATTGACCACGACTTCTCCTGCGCTGACCACAGTCCTTGCACGAATCGGCCCTGACATGCACTCCCCAACCCAGGAGACTTGCATCCGTAGTCAGTGGAACCCAGCACGGTGTGTCCAAGGGCATGCTCCTCGCCAGGGACTCTGGAAGCAACCACCACTGCAACGCTTCCCGAGCCGCCTCTGGGAAGAGAAGCCTCTGGGATAGCGAATGGATTTGGTGAGACCACCTCCTGAGCAGTGCTCTCTGTAAAGGCCTCATATGCGCCATTGCCCAGGGTACTAGGTCGATTGTTGCTGCCATTGTACCCAAGACTTGCAAATAATGCCACGCCGTTGGACGCGGCCGGTTGAGAAACCACCGAATCAACCTTCGTAAGGCCACCGCCCGATGCGGAGGCAGAAAGACCTTGCCAGCCTTGGTATTGAACGCGCTCCGAGGTACTCGAGATCCCGAGACGGTAGCAGACTGCTCTTGCCGACACTGACTACCCAACCTAGCTGATGCAGACAGTTGACCACTCTGGCCGTAGCCTCCTCGCTTTCGGTCTTGGACTTTGCTCGAATCAACCAGTCATCCAGATATGGATGGACCAGAACACCATTTTTTCGGAGATCCGCCGCTATGACAACCATGACCTTGGTAAAGGTCCGAGGTGCCATCGCTAGCCCAAATGGTAGCGCTCGAAATTGAAAATGTCCCATCGGAACCGCAAACCTGAGGAACTTCTGATGCTCTGGCCGAATTGGAATGTGCAGGTAAGCCTCGGATAAATCAAGAGAAGAAACTCTCCTTTTCTGACAGCCATGACGACCGATCTCAGAGTTTCCATATGAAAATGAGAAACTCTGAGACACTTGTTTACCCTTTTTAGGTCCAAAATTGGCCGATAAGTTCCCTCTTTCTTTGGAACTACAAAATAAATGGAGTATCGACCTAACCTGCATTGATCTCGAGGCACCGGCACCACTGCTTTGAGATCTAGTAACCTTTGTAAGGTCTGTCTGACCGCCTCGCGTTTGCGAGGTGCCTTGCAAGGGGACTGAACGAAAGCGTCGGCCACCGGTTTTTGAAATTCTAACGCATAGCCTTCTCGAATCACTTCTAACACCCACTGATCGGATGTAATCCTGGTCCAGGCAGCGTAAAACTCCTGTAGACGCCCGCCCACAGCTACGTCCACCTGGACCTTCCTGACTTCATTGTGGCTTCTTGGTACCCGAAGTGGCTGCAGTAAAACCTCTGCTAGCACCCCGGAATCCCCGAAAGCTCTGGCCTCTATAGGGAAAACACCCTCTCTCTCTGACTTGGTTGAAACCTAGAGGAGCGAAAACGACGAAAATCTCTGTGGTAACCTAGCCATCGGAGGAAATTTCCCCTGTTTTTGCTTATCCTCCGGCAGCCGCCCACCTTTAGATTCTCCGAGATACTTAACTATCTTCTCTAAATCCTCTCCAAACAAGAGTCGCCCCTTAAAGGGAAGCTTACTTAACCTGGCCTTTGAAGAAGCATCTGCCGCCCAATTCCGCAGCCACAGATACCTTCTGGCAGCCACTGCCGAACCCATACTGTTCGATAAGCCCCTAATGAGGTCATAATGAATATCCGCTAGATACGCCGCTCTGGACTCCAACCGAGCCGCCTCACCAACCGAGTCCACAGAACTCTCTCCCTGGACTCCTTGAGCCCATCGAAGACAAGCTCTCACCATCCAAGCTCCAGAAATAGAAGCTTGAATCAAGAGAGCATTAACCTCAAAGACCTGTCTTAACAAAGCGTCAAGCTTTCTGTCCTGCGCATCCTTAAGAGCTGCACTCCCTTCTACCGGAATGGTCGTCGTCTTCTTGGTCACGGCTGAAACAGCCGCATCCACCTTCGGTGACTTAAAAAGTTCCGTATCCTGTTCCACTAAAGGATACAGGCGAGACATTACCCGAGAGCCCTTGAGTGTCGACTCTGGCATGTCCCACTCACCTTGGATCATCTCTTTAATAACTCTATGCATGGGAAACGCTTTTTGTGTCTTCCTAAAGGCCTGTAAGAGTGGATCTTCTAAAGCTGCCTCTTCTGCTGGCGCAGACGCCGGCATATTAAGCGTCTTCAATGTCTCTGAAATCAGTGCGGGTAGCTCTTCCCTCCAAAAAATCCACACTACTCTAGCCTAATCTTCCTGTTCGGTAATCTCTCCCTCTTCCAACTCCTCCTCCCACTCCGGATCACGTTCCTCAACTTTCGTGTGGCAACCCTATGAAAATTCCGACGGACACCGCTTATCTGTATCCACTCGAGGCCTCTTCTGTCCTAGAGACGAATGTGTCACCGACAGAGGAGTGCCCGGCCTCTTATGACCCAAATGAGCACTCATGGGCCCCAAAGTCGAGGAAGAAGCCACCTTAGAAGCACCGCTGAACGCTCGTTGAATAAGAGCCACAATATCTGGGGAAAAAATGGATGCCAAATCTCCAGCCAAGGGTACCTGAGGGCGCGGACCATCAGGAGCCGAAGAGGGACCTGGAACAGGCTCCACGGGCTCTACTAGAGGAGACAGCGGCCTCTGCTCCACTACCTCCCGCTCCTCCGTTGAATCTAAGCGCTGTTGCTCTATTGTGGAAACCTGGCTACAGCTCTTACAAACGCCTGCCTCTGATACTACCGAACGCTTCACCCCACAGAGCAAACATAAGGTCTTTGCAGGCATGTTTATCCAAAATTGAAGGAAGTACTGAAAGCAATAAATTCACAGAACCCTGACAAAGGTCCTCAGCTGATAACCAGACCTGAGGTTCCCGGGCCGTTTTTTTTTTTTTTATTATTCAAAAGGAAGCAGGAGGTCACTCAACCTAAATCGCAGTGAAACTACTTTAAAACAAAGTTTCCTCTCTAGCACAGAGGATTGTTTCCCCGAACGCGCTACCGGCATTTCCCGCCAAAACGGAACGCGGCGCACGAGGCTGCTGCTTACTCGGGCTGAGCCTGAAGTACTGCCACTCACCCCACCGTCGGTTGAGATAAAGCTTAAACTGCAGCTTACCTGAGAGCCGCGAACCGGCTAAACAGCCCCCTCCCCCCAGAAGGCTGTCTCCAAGGGCGTGCTGCAAATTTTCCTTTGAAAAATGTAATTTCTCCTTCATCCCTCCGGTACAGACTCAGAAGGAAACTGTGCCCTCGTGGCTCCTGCCTGCCGATTCTCACAAGCGCCTACAGGCAGACCTTCTGTGGCAGTTTAAAAACAGCTTGTAAACCCCTGACTTCCCCTGGTCCTGTTAAGCCTCCTGCTCTCTTTTCCACCAGTTAGAGAAAGGAAGAAGGGAAGTAAGGCTCTCAGCAGCCAAAATTTAAAGCTGTACACTCCCTCAATATTAACTACTTAAAAAAAAACAGAACAGAAAATAACAAAATGCCATTGTGAGATTGAAATTAACCCCACCAAAACTACTACCACTAAAGTCCTTAATTGTCTCTCCAGTGAGCCAGAGACCCTGGCTCACATACTCCAGCTGCTTGGAGACTGATATAACTGGAGTATGAGGAGGGGGTGCCTGTGTCCTTATACCAGTGTCAAAGAATGACGTGTATCAGTCTCCAAGCTGCTGGAAGAGGATGACAACCCCAGAGTTTCCGGGACTAGACTGGAGGGACGATAAGGAACTCTCCTTATTTGTCCCTCGAGTGAGTCCCGGACCTCCAGGCTCACCACTCCTCCAGCTGCTTGGAGACTGAGATAACTGGAGTGAGGAGGCAGTCCCTGTGCTATTTATACCAGTGTCATCAAGAAGATGATGTGCTCAGTCTCCAAAGCTGCTGGAGGAGGTGCAAAACCCCAGAGGTTCGGGACTGGACTGGAGGGACGATAAGGAAGAAAAGGTTTTCAGCGGTGACAGGATTGAATGTCCTGCTGGGTCCGCGGAAAACAAAGAACTGAGGAGAGGCAGGCCCCAAGGCACAGTGGGGTGCTCCCAAAGGCTTTCCTATTGGATGCTGGAGAGTGTTCTCGCATGAGCTCCGTTGGTGCTGATGTCTCCCATATGTGAAGACAGAATCTCCAGGAACAAGCAGGAATGCAATTTAAGACAGACAATACCACAGCTGGATACAATTAGGGAAAGGTAAGAAGACGTATAGGAGATTAAGCGGATCAGGATCTAAAAGCAGCCTCAAAGAGGTGAGCTTTTAGCATGGATCTGAAAAGGGGCAAAGGTGAAGCCCGATATACAGACTCAGGTAGTTTGTTCCAGGCATAATGAGTAGCAAGGTAAAAGGACCGAAGTCTGGAGTTGGCAGTGAAAGAAAAGGGCAGAGAGAGAAGCATCCTAAGTTCACATGATCGTGGCCAGTCTCACACTAGTGAGGTGTTGAAGTACACTCGCCCCTTCTACCTATCAAAAATTTGCTATTTCATGGCAGAGGCTTTAATGAACACTTCCTTTGAAAAACCCTACAACAATTCCAGGTCTGTGCAAATAAGAATCCTATCAGAACTTAGCTTCAGCCAGCTGTGATTATCTGCAGGATGGTGACATCATCCAGCCCTCAGAAAACCCTGATGTCAAAGGAATTGGGTTTCTTGGCCATAAGGACGGACCTTTAGCTATTTAAGAAAGCACTATTAAACCATCTTCCATAAACTGTAAAACCAAAAGATATTTAATACTAGTCAGCAGTTTTAAGATGCAAGACTTATTTAATCAGGCATCATCTAGGTGCCATGCCAGAAGCAGAACAGGATCTATTAACAGTATTTACCCTAGGGCTGAGCAATTTGAGCATGCCTGAAGGTATAAAGCAAGGCACTCTTTTAGACTTTTTTTTTCTTTTTAATAGATCTACTATATAATGATTTTTGACTGAGCCCTGATATGGAACGCTTCTTTTACATTTTGTTAGAAAAGTGACCCACTCTCAACAAGCTCCTCTGTCTTTGCAAGAATGAAAACACCCCATTCCCTACCTCACCCCACCCTCAATGTGAACTGGGAATGCAAGGCCCTCATTCTCTCTAGTGCCTGGGCTGCAGCAGGACTGCAGAGAGAAAGCTCTAGTAAACACAGCATCACATGACTCCTGCTTCATCCTCTTCCCCTTGTATTATTTGCAAGTTGTAAACAAGCCTGTACCAGCGCTAGCTGGGAACATTTAACTCTCTCAAAGCCAAGCTTCACTATTACAGACCCACACATGGAATTGCTCTTGTGCACATCCTACCATTTAATAACCACATGCATCTTTTTATACTGAGCCTTTCTGTGATTTAGTAAAAAAAAAAAAAAAAGAAGCAAAACAAAAGTTAGTGATAGCTAGAAGCACTAGACTGACAATCCTGGAAAGTATAATTCTGTATCTACCCACAGAAAGTAGGTAGTGGGTTCTGAAAGTACCTCCCTAGCAGAAAATCCCTTAAGACAGTATACTACGTCTATCCTTCTTCCCTTAAGTGTACCTCACTTCTTCACCAATTATTTCTTCAACCTTGCCCATTAAATGTGTTCCTAAATGAAGAGCACAAGTCAACTGTTTCTAGAGCAGGAAATTTCTCCATGTATTGATATTCTATGAGGATTTCCTTAGTTTATAGTACCACCAATTCCTTCACTTGTTCTTAAGCATTCTGCACATGTACAAATATACCACAGACACCAGAAATACAAATTTGCACCTCAGAACAGCTACATCACAGACACGAGCAAGCACAAACATGCACTCTATACATTCAGCCCTCCAACTATTCACAGCAACCAGAGGAGAGGTCCAGAAAGGTATCCTCTTCTTTGACCTATTCAGACTAACTACTAAGTTTATAACTATGTTGTTAATGATATGGAAAACTAGCACCTATGGACCAGCCCAAGATCACTTAATCAGCAACAGTTGGTATAAACTTCACCATTACACTTTAACAGCTTACATTTCAGCAGCAAAAAATAAATAGCAACCTCCTAATTAGAAAGGACAACTAAAGAGCAGCCCAAAGTCTCTCTCTTCCTTCGATCTGCCATGTGTAGAACTTAAGGGGAGGCATATGAATGATGTAGTCTGTGCTCTAACAGCAATGCTGCTCTCATAGAATCCTTTGTTATAATCAGCTCAGCCATCCCGGAGTTTGATATGTGCTGTCATGGAAGAACCAAATATCAAGGAGAAATAAAAATGGCACTAACAGCTTCTACTGCTACCCCCACTAGAGCAAAAGCTGAATGGGCTAAGCTCAGGCGGCTGTGTGAATCCCCAGGCCCAGCAACATAAAAACCAGATTAGAGTGGAACCTGTGATGCTTCCATTGAGTCCTGATTGAATTGTAAGCTCTGACGAGCAGGGACTGTGTCTTAATTGTACATGTACAACACTGCATATACCTTGTAGAACTATATAACCGATAAGTAGTAGTAGTAGTAGTAGTAAAAATGTAATGCGTGCCTTTGAGTCAGTCCTGACTCCTGGCGACCCAGAAGCTCCTGGGTTTTCTTGGCAGTCACTGGAAGTAGATTGCCAGGCCTTTCTTCCGAGGCAATGGAGGGTTAAGTGACTTGCCCAAGGCCACAAGGAGTGCTAGTGGGAATTGAACTGTGGTTGTGTGGTAGGCGAAGGCCTATGATCCATGGTGTCTGAAATAAGTGGACAGGCCTAAATAGCTTGACCTGTAAATGAAGCCTGTGGAGAGGTTGCTTAGTTACCAAGCCAGTGTTCTAACCACTAGGCTACTCCTCCGCTCCAGTAGTAGTAGTAGTAGACAGAGACAATTGAATATTACTGTTGTGGAGCCTCATGCCTAGCAACTAAAGAGCAGAAGGCAGCAGCAGGAAGAAAAGAACCACACTTCTGGTGAAGGTCTTCCCAACTAGCCATGAAAGATGCCAAAGCTTGACAGACACTGAAGCAAAGGTCACACAAGAGACAGATCATACATAACACACCCTAGAGCTTAGAAGTGATGTTCATTACTATCATGGTATGTGCAAACTTAAACCTCTCTGGAAATGTCACCCTTGAGAGAGGCATTATGCTGTGAGAAAAAAGGAGGACTTAAGAGCAGCCTGCATGGTGCTATTGAAATTGGGATCTAAAAGGTAAAAATTGAACAAGGGACATATGGAGAGGATGAGGAGGGGAGCACTGTAGAAGAGCAAAGCAAGTAGTAATGGAGCAAAAAGAATTTGGGAAATAGGAAGCTGTGAGATAAAACCATAGGAAGAGATTAAAAGAGGATGCAAGATTACCATACTGTCATATGACTGATAAAGGAAACCATGCACTGGCAACTGACTAGCAGTATCCACAACAGAAAGAAGGGGAAAAAAGACGAATGAGTGTGGATAGGGACTTATTTTGCTATGGAAGAAGGGCATTTTTCAGATATTTTTCTTGAATGCCACCAACCACTTCTCCCTACTTGTCTCTCTAAGAATAAACCTTATACCCCCATTAATTTCCAGTGATTCTTTCCCTCCCTCTAGCTACCAGAAGAGACACTGGCTGATTTCAGACAAACAGTTTGAACTGTAGCAAAAGTGATTCCTACAAGACAAAATGCTACACTGAAGCCAGCAGAGATGGCAGACACAAGTGTGAAGTACACTTTCCTTCTGCCAGAGGATTGATTTGGGACTGAAGAGAGAAGCCAAGATTGGGCAATAAAGAAGCTTTTCATAGAGGAGTTTGTTTTTCATGTAAACAGATCCTGTATATGAAGAATTCATTACCCTCTCACCCCTGAAGGTGGTGCCATACAGAGCAGGGCTGAAGCATAAAGTACAACTGTGCTGCTGTCAGATGTAGTGTATCAGTTCTGGGGATAACAGAGCATTGGTAAGTCTTACAGTTGTTTCTCCTACAGCATTCTCCAATATCAAGAAACATCACCATGTATTTAAAAAAAATGATCTGGGTTGAACTGAGGGTATGAAGGAGAGGAGAGGAGAGGAAAGAGACCATAACAAAGCTCTTACTTTGGAGGCCATCCTTTCCACTTCACCAAATATTCCACTTTACCCTAGAAAGAGAGAAAAGACAGGGTCAATTATAGCTTCCTAGCAGTGAGACAGAGTTCAAACTCCTCAAAGAACCAATAACATCAAAATTACAATCTATACCCAATTACAAGAGTAAATCGTGTACAAGTCAGACTCACTCAGGAAAGGTATTCTGTTAGCACAAGAGTTCACCTATTTACTTGATTTGGTATGTAACCAAAATAGATTTACAAATCTAGAAAAGAACGATAGAAGAATCCAAATCCCTTCACATTAAAATAAGGGATTTAATGTAATAATAGATGCTATAACAGTACATAATGTTTTTAATATTGTACTACAGAAGGTGTCACTTTACTTTCCAGTTAATGTCCTTTCCTCGAGTCCTGCTAGACCAGTCCAGACAAGTGTGTTGTGTTTCCCTACCAGCAGACTGGTGGAGACAAAGAACCAATGAAAAGCCCAAGTTTCAATGGAATCACTCCCATGCTTCTATTTGCCTCAGCTACCAGAGGTTCCTTCAGTATTCGCCCCAAAGCATATCGGAGAAACATAGCAAGCCTAACACAAACTTCAATCGTGTGCAAAAAGGAGTAAGCAACAGTAGAGAACTATGTATAAGAAAGCATAAACAGAAAGCTGTCTATAGAGGATGAACCTGCAGAGCCAAGTATAAAAATCATAGCGGACCCAAGGGAACCGCAGCAGAAGAACAAAGCAAATACAGTTTCAGGGGTAGGCCCTGGACTGGTCTAGCGGGACTCAAGGAAAGGACATTAACTGGTAAGTAAAATGTCACCTTCCATATTGTCCTGCTAGACCAGTCCAGAAAGTGGGATGTACCAAAGCTACAATTCCACTGGGTGGGAAGAAGACACAGCAACTCGCAAAAACCCAGAGCTAAAGGCCGTGTCCGCCCTTGCACGGACATCATAATGGCAATGCTGGACAAAAATGGAACATGATGCCCTCGTTGCTGCCCGAAAAATGTCTGCAGGGGCTACCAAGCTTCGCTCAGCTCAGGATGACATTCATGTTCAGGTAGAATGGGCACGCAAACCCTCTGGAACCAGCCAGTTCCACAACAGGTACACAGAGGTAATTTCCTCCTTAATCTAGCGCGCTGCGTCACCCTTGAGTGAGCCAGCAAACAGCACAAAAAGATGGTCAGACTCACGAAGGGAATTTATAACTTCCACGTACCAGAGAGGCACCCTCCGGACATCCACAAGGCAAAGAGCCTTATCCTTCCCCCGACACTGCTCCTTAAAGGAGGGCCAGCAGACCACCTGGTTCACATGAAGGGGAGAAGTCACCTTAGGCAAGCAGGAAGGCACAGGCTGAATGGAAACAGCCTCCTTAGGAAAAGACAGATAAGGATCTCGGAAAGGCAGAGCCTGCAGCTCGGAAATCCACCTTGCAACACAAATCACAACCAAGAAGACTGCCTTGAGCATCAAACCCTTGAAGGTAGCACGCTTCAATGGCTCAAAGGCACCGCCATCAGGGCCCGGAGCACCAGACACAGATCCCAAGAAGGAATCGGACCAGAGGGGAGGATGCAGATGCCAAATCCTCTGGAGAAAGCATGAGATGTCCAGGTGCAGGGCTAGAGACTTACCAACCACCAGACCTCAAAAACAAGCCAAAGCTGCCACCTGAACTTACAGGGAGCTAAAGGAAGGGCCCTTCTCCAGGCTGTCCAGTAAAAAAGGCGATCAGAGAGAGCACCTTGGTCGCCTGAAGAGCCAACTGCCAAGTGCCACACTATTGCTCAAAAAAAAAAAAAAAAAAAAAAGCACCAGATCCACTTGCATGCTAGTTTAGTAGATCTCCTTCAAGCTCCAAGCAGAGTAGAGACCACTGCTGCAGAGTAGCCCTTATGCACTAGCCCTCTCCTTTCAAGAGCCAAGAAGTAAGCAAGAAGTGAACCTAGTCCTCTAGAATGATCAGTCCCTGCCATAATGGGCCCCGAGACAGAGGCAACTGAAAAGGAGGTACCTACAGGAGCCACATCAGGTCTCCAAATCACACTCTCCTTGGCCAATCTGGTACCATCAGAACAATCCTGCCTGGGTGGTATTTTATAAGTCGAAACACGTGCCCCACTGGGGGCCACGGAGAAAACCTGTACAGCAGGTGCTGACTCAGCCAAGACTCCGGACCCCGTCTCCAAACAGCGACTGAAGCAGTTGCAAAGGTTGGCATTGGCAGGTCGCCATCAGATCCATTTTAGGGTAACCCCAGCGGTGCAGAATCAAGTGAAACCCTCCTGATTCAACTCCCACTTTCCAGAATCCAGAGAGTACCAGCTGAGGAAGTCCACTTCCACATTCTCCACTATGGCAATGTGCTGAGCTGACAAGACCCAGGCAAAACAGGACAGCCATCTCCAAAGCCATACCCCAGCACTCCTCATGCTGCCTTACTGAGCGGCATAAGCTACTGCCATGGCTTTGTCTGAAAACATTTGAACCGCCCAGCCCTCAAGCAGGAGCTGGAAACACAGAAGAGCCAACTTGGTGGCCCTCACCTCGAGGCAGTTGATAGACCACACTGCTTCCCTGCGATTACAAAGGCCCTGGGCCATATGGTCTTGGTAATGGGCTCCCTAGCCCAAAAGGCTGGCATCCATCGTCAGGAAGATCTAGGAAAAAATCATCCAGTGGCATGTCCTTCCTCAGATAACAGGGCTGCTGCCACTTCCACAGGCTGTACTTCACCATCAACAGGAATGGAAGCCTGCCCTCTAACCGAGAACTCAGGATCCACTGAGCCAGCAAGGACCGCTCGAACGTCACATGTCAGGATGCACCCACAGCCCCATCTCTATGATTGCCGCCATCAATTTCAGGAACTGAAGATAAAACCAGACTCTGAGCCCGCTGCACACCGAATAGCACCAGGCAATGCAACAGTGACTTTCTCCTCTGGCAGGAAAGCTCTGCCCACTCGAGTGCTGAATTGTGTTCCCAGAAACTCCAGGGACTGGGAAGGCAACAGCTGGCTCTTTCCCCGAATGATCAGCCAGCCAAGGATTTCCAAAACAGACACCACCTGGGTGTCAACCAAGGCACCTCCACAAGGGAGCTTGCCCAGATGAGCCAGTCGTCCAGAGATGGACATAGATCCCTCAACACTGCAGCTGTCACCATCATGACCTTAGAGAATATCTTCGGGGTGGTGGATAGCCCGACAGGGAGGGCGGCGAACTGATAGCGAGAGCCAACCACGACAAAACCAAGATACTTTGCTGATCCACCCGGATCGAGATATGAAAATACACCTTGGCCAGATCCAGAGAAGCCAAGAACTCCCCTCGGCACATTGCTTGAGTCATGGAGCGCAAGGTTTCCATCCAAAAACGCAGGATGTGCAAGTGCTTGACCCCCTTGAGGTCCAGAATGAGCCAAAAGAACAGTCTTTTTTTTTGGCACCACAAAATAGATGGATTATCTGCACTTGCCCTGCTCGTCTGGTGGGACGGGCACCACCACCTTTAGGCACAGCAAACTTTCCAATGTGGTCCGCATAGTGGCACTTTTGATCAGAAACCCACAAGGGCAGATGAAGACATTCGGAATCGGCTCCTTGCATCCCAGGGCACAGCTGAACTGAACGGTGTCTAGCAACCAGTGATACTTGGAAAACTGGGCCCATTCCTGAAAGAAAAAAAAAAGGCGAAGCCTGCCTCCAACCGGAGAGACTGGGGAAAGGGCCCCCAAACCTTCACTGTGTAGCCTGGAGGGTCCTCTTCTGGGTGAGACCTAGTCCCTGGGCCCATACACTCTACAAAAGGACTGAAAACGAGCCCAAATTCCAGAAGCAGAGAGGAAGAAAGGCTTTTCTTTTTTTCCCAGGTCAGAAACAGTGGAGGAGTAGCCCAGTGGTTAGAGTGACTGCCTAGTACCCAGAAAATCAAGGGTTCAATTCCCATTGGCACTCCTTGTGATGTTGGGCAAATCACTTTACCCTCCACTGCCTTGGAAGAAAAAGGCCCGGTAATCTACTTCCAGTGATATATTACCAAGGAAACCCAGAAGCAGCTAGGTTATCAGGAGTCAGCACTGCCTTGATGGCACAAAAAAAAAACCCCTACCCCAACTAAAGTCCCAAGACCTCCGTTGATCTAGCCAGCATACCCTCAGTTGATGGGTGGAGGCTAATGAGAGGACACCAGCTTGCTTCACAGGCCCCTTGGACCTGTCTTCCAGAAGGCAGTAAGATTTTGTCTTGCCCAGCTTTTCCAAAATCAATTCCAAAAAGAAGTTTCCAATTAAAAGTCAGGTGGGCCAACCGGGATTTGGAAGATGTATCGGCTGCACAGTGCTGGAGCCAAATTCAAAGCCATGACATCAACATTAGAGCACCATTCCTGGCCACCGAAGGTACCAGATCATATATAGCATCAGAAAGGAAGGCTGCATCTGACTCCAAAAGAGGGGTAGAAACATCCAGCAGAAGAGACTGAATCTACTGGAGTAGGGCTCGAGACATCAGGCTTGCACATACTGCAACTGAATTATAGCAGCCGCTGCAGCAAAGTGGTTCTTCAATACAAATCCATATTTCGGTATATGTAGAGCAGAGGTTCCCAACTCCAGTCCTGGAGGGCCAAACACCATTCAGGTTTTCAGGCTGTCCTTAATAAATACGCATGAGATGCATTTGCATGCACTGCCCCCATTGTATTCAAATACATCTCATGCATATTCATTAGGGACAGCCTGAAAACCTGAATGGTGTTTGGCCCTCCAGGACTGGAGTTGGGAACCTCTGATGTAGAGTATCCTTTAAGGCCAATCCACCTTCCACAGGAATGGTGGTCCATCTAGTAACTGCTGTGACCTGCATATCCACCTTGGAAATATCAAACACACAATGCACTCCCCTCTCCATGAGAGCATGCATCTTCTTATACACCCTTAGCCCCTTACGTGAGTTGCAGTAATCCCACTCCGGCCAGAACAGGCCCTTGAGCACCTCTGGGAAGACAGTAGTGGATTTCCAAACCCCTTGCAGCAGCAGATGCCTCTTTGGTTCCTGCTCCCGACTGGCACCTCAAGTTCCTACTCCTGTAACAGGCAAATAACCTCAGCCTCCTCACAACCCTTTGAAGGTGAAAATACTTCTTCCACATCAGACATCTCAATCCAAGCCACAGCTGACCCCATCCTGGGGGAGGGGGGATGGACCACTGCTGGGGATGCTTTGCCATCAATCAAAAGTCATTTCCTCTCCGCCTGCCCCATGAGTGCACGTGGGGGGGGGGGTCAGAGTCTATATGTCCACACCGGAATGACCAGGCCTGCTGCAAAGGGAAAGAATTCCAGGGACGACAATCTAGACTCAGGAAGCTCTCATCACAGAAATGACTCCCCCTGCACTTGGGGGCATAGTCACAGTCGATCCCATAGAGGACAGGGTGAGGCCCACAGCACAGATGCCGGATCCACTAGCTGGCTGAATATCCTTACCCACAGCACCATCTGCCACTTCTCACACACCCCGGCTGAGAAAAGGGGAGTAGGCTCTCCAGGGATGACTCAGAAGCAGAATCCAGAAGCTGGAAATGAGGTACCACACTTGCCACAGGCCAGACGTCACCTGGAAAAAGTCATAAGAGTTAAGGCAAGTGTCACAACAGCATGAACTAAGTCCACGGCAGCCCAAAAGGTGCACGTTAACCATGCCTTTTACTACAGTGTGCTTTACAGGCACTATGGTAGAAGCATGTGCTGGAGCAGCTTGGACAGAAAGCGCACAAGGACCGTGCAATTGCCAGGCGCACAATAGAGAAAATGCAGTGCCAATGGTCACCAGTGGTCTACCCCAAATTGCAACTCCCTCAGATGGAATCAGGAGCCCCTAACAAGGACAATAATGAGGTCAAACCTTGGTACTCACCCCCTGAGCGCCCCAGGCAGAGAATCTATGATGAGCTCAGCTCTACTCCCCTGGAACTGTTCGGCTGGCTTTGCAGGTGGCTAGCAGGTAGATCCCTCCAAGAGTCTTTTGCAATCTTCAGGAGAGAACAGGGGGGACAGAGGAGGAGGGAGAGGGTGTTGAGTTGTGTGAGGCAGTCATACTCTTCCAGATCCTTCCAATTTGTCTGCTCAACAGACCCTTATCCAGGGTAAGAGCATGGAGCGGAACCACATTTTCCCTCCTCCTATGGCTACTAAAAAGACCACAGTCTAGTGGAGCTTCCCATGTCACACTGTAGTGAGAGATCAACCTTCCAGCTGTCGTTCATGAGCGTTTTAAAGCAATATTTTCCTCTCAAATCCTCAGAATTTTCTTCAGAGAGGAGAAAATCCATCCATCTGCTGGAGACAAAGAAATACTGAAGGGACCTCTGGTGGCTGAGGCAAATAGAGACATGAGAGAGATGTCATTGAAACCTGGGCTTTTCATTGGTTCTTTGTCTCCACCAATCTGCCGGTAGGGGAACACAACCAGATTGTCTGGACTGGTGTAGCAGGATGATATGGAAATCTTTGTTGCAAATGAAAGGCCCATAATTTCCATATTTAAATTACCTAGAGCTGATCTTTTTAGACAGGTTGTCAAAGAAGGTGTATACTTCAGCATTAAAGGTTGCACAGGAGATTATCCTTTAAATTAGCAACCTAAACAAGCACAGCTTTCTTGGAAGCTTAATGCAGATGTACTGCCACTCTACACTGGCTTATATTCTCTCCTCTTTGGCTTTCTATAATTTACGACTAAGCAATGTTCAAAATCCCCCCTTTCATCTGCCTTAAGTATGCTTCCTTTCTATCATGGTTCTGGTTACCATCACTACTGGTGGTAGGCAATTCCAGGTATTTACCTAGTTTTTAAGGTTCTCTTTTAAAGATGAAAAAGTTGTGCTGATGAGTCAGCTTTTCAAATTTATTTCATATTCTGCATCAGCCTACTCTATATCAAAGGTAAAGGAACTAACTTCAGCACACTATGAATTGTTTGTGCTCGGATTCTTTCCCTCCCTCTAGTGGTCTTATTTCAAAGTCTCTCTTTTCAACTAATTATAATTTACAAGTAGTGAAACAGGAAGCAGTAGGTCTTAATATAGGGCTTTTTTTTAAAACAATAATCCTTCAAACACATATTTCTCAACTAGAATGAGATAAGATTCCCCTCTTTGGGTTATGTTATTAAATTAAAATTGTTCTAATTCTCAACAGAATCCTTAATATCAAGAAACAGAATTACAAAATAGATTTGTTACCACCCACCCTTTTTTCTTAGGAAATAAAGGCCTGCAAGAGAAAATGTTGCTTCAGCTTGAGAAAGGTAAGTAGGGCCACAGGTTCATCACAGGGCACAACACACCCCTCATATTCATGAAATTAATGATTTGTGACAGTAAAATTAAATTGAATGACTATAAAGGACTAAAAGTGCTATGTAAGAGGTTGATGCTAATCATGTCCACGGAGGCAAATGAGAGAATGAAAGTGGCCACCTTCAAATGTGTACTAACGCTACAGACCTCCACATGCAATGTCATTTGAAGGTAGGGATGGAATCATGATGTTCTCATGAATACAACTGAAATACTACACAGCACAGCAAATGATTTCTTTCTTTCACTAGATTGTAAAACAAATAGAAACATTTATTCTTCCGCTAAACTTCAGGCATCCAAACTACACCACTTTACAAGCCGAATCACAGGCAGAAGAGGATGAACCATTCATGCCTTCAAGTTTCCATTTTCTAGTATTCTTTTAATGCAGCTGTATTTGAGATGTGCTTAATGCACACATCTGCAGGCACACAGACATCAGCCGTCAATAATACACTCCCATACTTCTGATTTCACCTGCCCTAGTATCTCTTGGTTATTCGCTGCTCTTTTCCTTCTCTCATCCCCCACCACAATCTGAATTTGCAAAATATGAATAAAAATAGCCACAAGATTATCAATATACCCATGCAGCATGAAAATATTCTTCTGTGTAATAGACTCAGCATGCTCTGTTGACCCGACATTTTAAGCATCTGAACCTGCTCTTGTGGAAACCCCTATGAAACCTTCAAAAAACGTAAGGGGCCTAGTGATTAAGAGTAATCCAAGACATAGGAATTTAAACCCTGGCTCGTCTTTCACTATCAAACCCTGGGCAAAATCATTTTATCTCCAGTTATCTACTGAGGATATAAGCTCTTTTGCCACGGGACTTATTATACTTATGTCATTTGTAAACACAACTGACAGTCAATGCTACAAGTGGATGCAGTTGTCTCGGATACCAAGGCCTCAATGCAGTAACGTGCACAAAGCCTAGTGCATAGGTTAGCTCAGTTTTAGCACAGAACTTTATGCGCTACTAATGTGAGAACATGTTTTGCGCCTGAGCGGACAACATGCGCACACAGGCCAATGCAGAAACCCTGTGCTAAAGCCCACTGCTTAATACTCTAGTGCAGGGTTTCATAGTGCAACTTTAACACTGACTCTTTGTGTTGGAATGCAATATGCAAATTACCCAGTGTGCAAAATGTCAGCCTTAAACTGAGAAAGCAAACCAAGTACATGCACACAGAAGATGGCGCAAGTTTGGCATGCTGTCCTGGAGAAACAGGGTAATCTGAGATGAAGTTTGGCACACTGTTGGGGGGCCAGTGCCCCCCAGACTCTGACCCCCTCAATAGAAACAAAATTCCTGGTGGCCCAGAGGCCCCGAATCCCCCACAAACAAAACAAATCCAGTGGCCCAGTGGTCCCCAAACTCCTCCCAGTACCTTTAATCTGGGGTGGGACTACTGCCCACATGCTCCCGCCCCTGCGCTGCCATCTTGAAAAATGGCAATGCTTGGCCCTGCACTGAGCATCCTGGGATGCACCGGGAGGAGTCAGACGGCCATATAAGACAAAAAAGGCACTTTTTTTTACCTTATATTGCAGTCTAACCCAGCTTGTGCATCCCAGGATGCACCGTGCGGGGCCAGGAGCCATCATTTTTCAAGATAGTAGTGCAGGGACAGGAGCGTGTGGACAACGGTCTTGCCCCAGTTTAAAGGTACTGGGAGAGGACTGGAGGGGTTTGGGGACCACTAGACCAACAGGGATTTGTTTTGTTGGAAGGGGAAAGGGGGGAATACTGTAAATCAGGGCTGCTGGGCCCACAGGAATTTTTTTGTGGGTGGGTGGGAGGGGGGGGGGGAATTGGGGCAGCTGGTACACCAGGAATTTTGTTTCTATCAGGGGAGTTGGTGTCCAGGGAGCACTGGACCCCAACAGTGTGCTGATGGCATCAGGAGCTTTCCCTGATGCCTGGATCATCTGAAGTGAAATGTCAAACTTCACCTCAGATGATATTTTCGCTCTGGGCTGGATCTTTATGCCTGCTCAAGGCTGGTGTGAAGATACAGTGTTAAAAAATGTAAAAAGCTGCCCCACGTTTCAATGCAGTTTTTACATTTGTGCAGCAATTTTCATGCCAAGTGCTCTGCAATTTAACGCAGTTATTCTTTTGGAATTTTTCTGGCGCTAGCTTGCTTTCTGCATCTGAGAGCAAGCCTAGCATGGGAAAACTCCAGAAAAATGCTGCACTAAGCTTTTCTACATTAGCCAGACAGTGCTTTTAAATCCATTTAAATGGATGGTAATGAAGCAATTAGTTATGCAGCGCAGATGCGGAAAACTGCACGCAAGGCCAAAAAGCCAAGCTCAATACTGGGCTTTTAACTTTAGGTCTGAGGAGACGCAAAAAGGTTAACTTATGGGTATCCAAGTCAGTGCCAATTAGGAATTTATGTCCACTTCAAGTGTTTGGCACCTGCAACTTTTTTCTGGCTCTGCTGAAGGGAATAGTAATTAAAAAAAAAAAAAAACACACAGCTGGGCAGGTGTGCTGAAATGTTATGCGCATGCGCTGAAATGCTATCTGGCATGCAGTGCAATGTGTGCCTTCAAGTCAATGCTGATTCTTAGCGACCCAGCAGCTCCTGGGTTTTCTTAGCAGTGTGACTGGAAGTAGATTGCCAGGCCTTTCTTCCGAGGCAACGGAGAGTTAAGTGACTTGCCCAAGGCTACAAGGAGTGCTAGTGCCACTTGAACTCTGGTCTCTTGGTTACCAAGCCAGTGCTCTACTAGGCTACTTACACCAGAATATTGCTGTTCATGAACAAATATTCTGCGCAGAAAGTTTCAAAGAATAACACTGATGTATGCACCACATAACATTCCAACACATGCGCAGAAAAAAAAGCAGTTTGGTACTTTGTGCATAAGATATACAGTAGGTGTTACTAACACAGAACCCTCTGTGCATTTATCTGGCTTGCTCTCCTTTTTTAGTGCAGACTTTTTGAGTACAGCTTATTTGCAAGTTATTTGCTTACAGTATCAGTGAGCAAAACCTCTGCATTAAACTTTCATTAGAAAGCCCTTTGCTAAAGCTTTAGCACTGGGTTCTACGGCAGGGTTTCTATGTCAAGGCCCAAGTTTTATGATTAACTGAACCAGAATCCATGTCTACAGTTCAGTAGCTACAACTAACTCTGTGATCCCCTTTGATAATCTTACTCACTATAAAGCCAATTAAGCATCACTTTTAATCTACACTGGTGCACATTTTCTATTTCACATTCCAGTATTTACTGACTCAATTAGAAACCATCCATATTCATATTTAAATTTAAAATTGCCTACTCAAACAGCCCAAGACAATGCAGCAACATTTTAATACAAATACATATGCTTTCATAAAATCTTGCAAGTGGTTTTATGTAAATGAAAGCAGTATTTGAAAGTGACTGCACTACCTTTACTCCATTAAGCAGCAGGGTATTAAAGTAGCACGTTATGGGGCAGACACTGGGCAGGTTGTAACAGAGTGGGTGTTGACTGCATTTTGTGGTTAGCACAGGGGTGAACAGTGCACACTGTCACTGTTAGCACAGGTGCACTTACTGACACCTCAATGAGTGGCATTAAGAGCACTCATTAACTGTAATTGTAGCTTTAGCACAGTGAGGTGCTTCTCATCACCTACTCCAGAGGGAAATGCAGGACACACCCCCAATAATTAGTGTGGGTCCATTACACCTCAGCATCAATTTTTACCTCTTAATGCACTAAAGTGTTGAACCTTAGCACACTTTAGTAACCATGCCTCTAAAGGCACAAGGCTGTATTTGTATAATGTTCTCCCTTCAGGGCACAATAAGATAGTATAAATGTGTGTATGTATAGACTATATGCTATACTTCACCTAAAGAAAGCTTTATTTTGAATTAACTATGATGAGCCTCTGCATGGCATTTCAAACAAATTGCCCCCCTCGTTTCACTGCTACAGGCAAATGAATAGGCAGCTAGACCATTTCAAAGTGAGAAAGAGAAACTTTTCGCATATGGCATTTAAAATACCAAAAAACCCACAATAAACGTATTATAGAAACCTCTGAAAGCCCTAGATGTTGGAGCTAGTGCGGGGGGGGGGGGTAAGCGCTCCAAAGAATCAAGAATTAGGGAAAATGACCCACCACCCACTCTGCCCGGAGTTGGGTGATATCAGTGACTGGAGAAGGCAGGCTTCACATATGCATTTGGGAATATGATTATGACTCATCGTTGTGAAACCCTTTAAGGTTGTCTGGAGGGGGGGGGGGGGGCGGAGGAAAGAGGAAGGAGGTTAAATTTACTGCCCCTTTCCCGATCTTTGGTTAGCAAGTATGTATGATCGCAATGATGATAATAATAATTATAATTAATTATTATTATTAATTATTATTGCTATTTAGTAAGACACCCTTCTCCCTCACTCAAGCATAAGAAAAGCCCCTGAGGTAGGATGGCAGAAGGCGAGGGGTGTCAGGAACTGTTCTTACACTTGCAGTCCGCGGCGAGCCGAGAGATGGCGACACTGGGAAGCAGCTCTTGGGAAAGTTGCAATCTTCGCTACGTTACATGCAAGAATTAGGAGTCGAAAGAGAAAAAGCAACGCACGACAACCGCTGAGGAAAGCCAGATAGGATGGGGGTGTGGCACTACCCCGTCCAGGCTCCCCTCACCTACCCCTTCATCCCCATCTGTCCCCGGCCCCGCTGACCTTCCGGATTCTCTTCTTGCGGATGCTCTCCACTGCAAACACCTGCTCCCCGATGGCTGACAGCTCCATGCGCCACTCCGAGGGGGGCGTGGGCGGCCGGAGGTAGAGAAGGGGGACCGAGTGCCGAGGCTGCGGGTGGAATGGTGCTGTCAATATCCGAAGTGGCGGGAAAAGTCACTATCACCGATGACAACAATAATAATTATTATTGTTGTTATTATTATTATTTTAATAATGATAACAGCCACAGAAAGATCGACTTTCCCCGCTCACTTTAGAGCAGCTTGATAAGTGCTGACGCGCGCGCGCGCACATACATATACACAAACACACCCCCCTCCTCGTTCGCGTCGCTCTCCAGCTCTAACGTATGCCGCTCGCCTTTAACAACCTGCGCAACGTTTTCACGGCGCGTGCGTCGTCAAACAGGGGAGCTCGCGCACATACCTCGAGCTTCCGCGCTCCCGCGTTCATTTTCGTTTCGGCAAAAGTCTCTTTCTGGTTCGCGGGCGCCCGCGCACCAGAACCCTCGGTGCCCAGTGCCCACTCCTCTGCCTTGCTCTAGTTCTTTGCGCATCATCTTACCTGACAGACACGGTGACGTCAAACGAACTACCACCTGCTCGCTTCTGACATCGTAGATGGAGTTTAATGGTGTTTAAATAGAGTCCCATTATAGTGGACAAGCACGGCTTTCACATTTTATCCAGGAAGTTAAATGTAATTCTTTTCTTATTTACGTGAAACAAGTTGAAGTGACGAGCACAAGGGTCAATATTTGCTTTCAATTAAGTGCGTTTTATTGTTGCAGCGAAGTGCACGCAATGAATAAAACCAGGAGTCAGTTCCAAGATCCAAGCCAGTTTATTGTGCACAAGTCTCAGGCAAATGTCACATTCAAAATGGTCTGAGCCATGGAGTCCAGCAAACAACACCTTTTATACCTTTCTTCTTCAGTTTAATACAGACAAACTTTGTATTGGTCCTACTGACCCTTGCACCCATCCAATTGGGATCTCTCTGTGGGCCTAGTACTCTGTTCCTCCTGCTCAGAATTCTCTAACAAAGGCACAGTTCTAAGACTTTGATACTTTTCTCCTACAAGGTCACTGCTAGCTGAGAAAATGTGTGAACACAGAGCACTGGAACGTGTCTGTCATCAGCATGGAAGAATTCAACAAAGGATTTATACAACCTTATCAAAAAGCAGTTTCTCTAATTCTTACTGACTTTGGTTTTTCTCAGCATTCTTATTCTTAGGTGGGGGCTGGGACTCAGGCCTAGCTTACAGGCCTCTCATACATTTACAGGCTATTCTAAGCCATAGCCTGCCACATTATACGTCCATCCTTCTGAAGTAGAAGAAAGTAGAATTACAACTGTGAGGAGAGCGGTATAGTTTTAAATCTTGAAATCAAGGTCTGGGATTCTTACATTTCGGACGGTGGAAGGTGTAAAAAATACTAATCATATTTTAATAATAATATATGCATTTTCGAAGTGTGATCAAAAGGTATCGAGACTTGTTATGCAGCTATATAATAAGTCTCCCAGTGGAGGTGGTAGAGATGAGGACAGTATCTAAATTCAAAAAAAGCATAGGACAAACACAGGATTTCTAAAGGAAAAAAGGGGACTGTTGTAGTGGTTGATATGGAAGGGCAGACAAGAAAGGCCATGTGGTCTTTTTCTGCCGTCATGTTTCTATAATAATAGTTGCACCACGATGCTATTAAGCTTGCAGTGACCAAGTTATGTGCTCTGCATGTGCAAAGTGTAACATGGCTGCAGCACACTTGTACTTTTTTTAATCACATGATGTTTGGTATCGTGTAAAAGCGGTTGGTCAGATTTACCATGAGAGACAAAACTGAACAGCAAACTTGCGTTAAATTCTGCCAGAATACTTATGACAAGTGCTCAAATTTATGACTGGTACAAATGTTTCCAAGAGAGTCACGAAAGTGTTGACAGTGATGAACATTCTGGAAGGCCATCCACAAGCAGGAATGAAGACAAAGTTGAAGCAGTGTGTGCCACAATACGCTTAAATCAATACGCTCACACACAGAGCAAAGAGAGCAAATAGAATGCTAGGTATGATAAGGAAAGGAATGGAAAATAACCCCCCCGGCACCGAAGTTTTCAATATCGCCGGACTAAGATATTCTTTCAAATTCTTGCCCCGCTGCCACACGCATCGAATTTTCTTGTGTTGTAATGCTGAGATGTTCCCCAGCACTTTACTTAACGTAGATTTGGAGTGGCTCGTCCATGAAATTGGAAGACTTCTTTGGGTGGTTAGATGGCTGCGACCAACACATTAAATTTACCCATGTCTACAGCGCCAAGGAAATAACATATCTGGATGTTAAAATAATTAGACAGTGGGGGGATTGGGCCACAACCATACATCGAAAACAGATGGATCGTAACACCTTTCTTCATTTTAAGAGTGCTCACCCGCCACATTTGAAAACAGGCCTACCATTTTCCCAGTTTCTGAGGTATAGAAAAAATTGCTCAGACAAACGGGATTTTAGAATGGCCTCGCGAACGTTGGCCACTGGTTTTGATGAACGAGGCTATCCATCACAAGTGGTGAAACAGGCCTATCGCAGAGCTCTTTATAACAACAGGGCACTGCTGCTGCAGAAGGATCCCACAGTTAGGAGCCAACATGATGATGTTAATATGAATCTCATCACAACTTACTCTCCCTTACGTAAATCCATTCAGAAGATTCTACGTAAGCATAGTAATGTGCTGGGGAACATCTCAGCGTTACAACACAAGAAAATTTGATGCGTGTGGCAGCGGAGCAAGAATTTGAAAGAATATCTTAGTCCAGCGATATTGAAAACTTCGGTGCCGGGGGGGTTGACCACGGTTGGGCAACTAGGACACAGAAAATGTGGCACATGTGGTATTTGTCCTATTACTAAAGAGATCAACGAATTTCAGTATCGTGGGAGGATTTATAATTTGAGATGGAGTACCACTTGTGATTCCACTCATACTGTTTATATCATCCAGTGTCCTTGTGACTTATTATATGTGGGAAAAACCACCCGGGCTTTTAAAACCCGCATGGGTGAACACAAGAGCCGGGTCAAACACAAAATTGTTGAGGCCCCCATTGTACAGCACTGTCTTTCTTTTCAACACACATTTGAAGATCTAAGATGCTTCTGCATAGAGCGAATCGAGGGGGGGGCGAAGGGCAAGTCCCTTGATCAATGGCTTATTATTAAGGAACAAAGGTGGATATTTGAACTAGGCACAGTGGAGCCCGGAGGTCTCAATGGTTATATTGACTGGACAGCGTGTGTTGAGTGAAGTTGGGGACTTTGATAACACACAGATGCATTTTGTAATTATTAACATGATGTGTACGCCAGTGACCCGTAGTGGTGGAGGACATATGGATGGGGCATTTTTTCGACACAGTCCAGTAATTAGGGTGAGGAGTTACCGGGGTGATTACGTTTTCCAGAACCTCTACGAGTCAGCCCGCATGCAGCAGTTTTTCTCGACGACGTCTTTTTGAGTGACGTCGTGACCTCCTCAATTGAAAGCAAGGAGGTCAGCGTATCTCCGCATGCGTGGCGTTTTTTAGGTGTCGGGAGCATCGGGAGTAAGAGCGCCATTGATCTCCAGACACGGGCAGCATCCGCTTTTTCTTCTCTCCATGAACAAAGAGGTTAGCGTTTTTGAGAGATAGCTGACAGCTACTTGATTGATAGACAGTGTTGTTGTATAAGTCTAAAGCGTTACTTTGTTTCACCACGGAAATGTTTTACGACGTGGAACTATCACAGATTGCCAAAGTTCTTGATGATTAAAACCCCTGATGAAACGCGAAGTGAAACGCGATAGCAGTACTCTGTGTTGGCGTTGGGGACCTGTGTTGGCAACATTGTGACAAGGCACTTCAACAAGATAAGATACGTTCCATTTAATTGAATTTGATATATTTATCTGGATCATTGATGCAAACAGGACATACGAACCCTTCAGTATGGCTCGTTGTCCATGAGTCTGAGACCCTTTTCAGAAAGGATAAAATTCACTCTGTTGAGTGGAGCTTAGTAAGGCTTGTATATGTAAAGATAGTGCTGACTATCGGTGGTGATTTTTTGAGTGTACACAGCATCTATTTGGTTATTTTACACTCTGAAGGAAGACCCAATACTGAGTGTCTAAAAACACCAAATCGAGCAAGTCCGTCAGCTTCCGTACTCACCTAACCTCGCACCCTGCGACTTAAGAGACCATCAAGCAAAACAAAAGAGGCATTTCAGAATTGTTTCCAGCAGTAACAGGAACACTGGAGGAAGTATGTTTTATCGGAAGGGGACCACTTTGAAAGAGACTGAGTGCAGTAACTGTCAGTGTTATACTTCTTGTGTTATTGTAGAAGTCTCGATACCTTTTGACCACACCTCGTATATTCTGCCTATTCCATTGAATTCTAAGCAGATTGCGTTTTGATTTCCAAGATTTCAAACACAGCAGTTACAGTTCACAATACATAATAAACCAGTAGCCATACCAAGGACCATGTCTACTAAAGGACATTGGCTGCTACCTAGGAGCTAACACAGATTTATCACCCGGCAGTAGCAGCTAACATGGCAGGAATGCAAATACTGCAGGCACTTTTCTGCAGTATCTTCACTTCATGTGGTGGACCCCCGGGGGAGGTGGGATCAGGATGCAGAGTAGGCAGTCCTATATTTGGCAGACACTGCGCAATCTGCCCTGGAGGCAAGTAGCCCCCAGTACCCGGATTCAACAATATTGTTGGTGCTTTGGACATACAGATCCACAGCACTGAGAATACAAAAAAATGTGGCTCCCCTTTTCAGCACATTTGGGCGAGTTCACATTCCCCATCAGGATCAATCGGGTGGGGGGAGGGGGAGATTGCTACGTCCCTTACAAGGTATAACATCCTGGCTGGCCAATCGGGCACTTTCACCCCTCCTCCCTTCTGATACATTAAAAAAACCCAGCTAGCTAGTCGGGTCCTTCATCCCCCCTGCCTTTCCTTAAAAACTCTAAATCCCAGCAAGCCAGTTGGCCTAATGGGGGCACCCCCAGTCATACATTTTAATCCCTGGTGGTCTAGTCAGCATTGGGGGCAGGAGCGATCCTCCCTGCTCCTGCCCGCTTTGGCACTTCACAAAAAGCCACACTCAGTGCTGCCCCTTAGCATCCTGACACTTGCATGGCTTGCATTATAATTTTTAAATGCTCAAAAGTCAAATAAGCTCTAATCTGTTGAATAAGACATACTTTATAGGATACAGTTGTGGTCAACATTATTGGCATCCTTGCAGTTCAACCCCTTAATGTCTAATATCTCCTAAAAAAAGGGGGGGCCAATGAAATGGCTTTAGACTATATATGCACACATATTTGATCCATAAAAGAATCAAATAAAGTAATACAATTAGAAAAGGAATAGTATAAAAACTGGGACATTGTCAAGACATGATTATTAATCTGACAATGATCAAGCCCTAAGGAATCTCCGCATATAAATCCCTAATTTAAGGTGACAACCTCTTAATAATTTTTGAACGATCTACCTATGTGATAAACTAATCTATATAATGTGTATTAATTTTTGTCGGATCATCTGCCTTGAGAAGTATCCCTCTCTTGTAGCAGACCCTCCTTTTTAATCAACTTTATAAAAGACCAAAAGGCCTAAAAACAGTATGAAGAAAGCCGCATAAATGCATGCCCCTCCATTTTATTTAAACAGAAGAATATATTCTTAATTCTCCACAGCAATAGCTAACAAGACTATCACGGCAATAAACATAGCTTAGTGATGAAAATTCCTCACCATGCCGGTTAAACTTATCTTGATGAGACTCTTCACCGTGATCTGTAGCGAGACTACCTTGGCATCAAACTTGGTTTAACAGAAACAACTCCTCATTATGCCAGAAAAGCCTTCCTTCATGTAGACTACGCTGGGGTTGTTTGTGTTAAAGATCCAATATCCAAATATCTATCGACCAGGTCTTGCAACACTACATAGGGGTATATTTACTAAACCATCTTAATGTTACCGGCGCTAGTTGCAGCGTTAATGTGAAGAATGCCATATAAGGTAGTGGGCGTTCCGGCGGCAAGGTAGCAAGAATCTGTATCGCGCGATAGTGGTCGCCATGGCACGTTAACACGCGTTAACCCTAAGTTCATGCCAGCGCAGTGTTAGAAGCTATAAAGATGTAGCCCACTGGTTATTGCAATGACTGTGGAAGCAGAGGTCATGGGTTCAATCCTGCAGTGGTGTTATATAAGAAGGCTGTCTGAGGCTTTTCCTTTTCTTAATTTAAATCAGTGCTGCCAGCAAAAACACCCTCACAGTGCCGTAACCTAAGTTGCCGCATAAGGCACCCTATAAGGCACTCCATAGGGCACAGTATAAAGTGCCCTGTCTGCCAAGGCACCTTATAATGTGCCCTAGAGGGCGCTCTATAGGGCGCCCTATGAGGCACCATAGGCTACGGCTCTGTGAGGGTTTCTCTGCTGGCAGCACTGATTTAAATTAAAAGAAAAAGCCTCAGACAGCCTTATTAAATAACACCACCAGGGAATCAAACCCATGACCTCTACCATTGCAGTCATTGAAGTAACCAGTGGACTACATCTCTATAGCGCTCAACACACCGCTGGCTGGCTACAGAAAGACTGTAGGTCACCACACAAACTGTTTGCTGTGGTTACCAGGATAGAGTAAACCCACCCGTACCCATGATGCACTGCACATGCAGATCAGCAGCCTACATCTGATCACAAGATGGGGTATGCATCTCTGTAGCACCCCGGCATGGTAGGGGGTACTGACCGTGTGTGTTACTGGCACAGAGTAGCTACAGACCGTGACATTATGTGGTTCCTGTGCTCACCCTGAGGGTGAGTTGAGGCGCCCATCACCAGGTCTGCAGCACCTGGCTTAACTGAGATAGGCTGTGCTGCAGGTCCCCATCAGTGCCAGTATGTGATAGATAGTCTTTGCAGACACACCTAGAAAACACTTGTGTTCATCTGTGTTTCCCAGTCACGTCTAGCCCTTTTGGACTATGATGCACCCAGAATAGTGCATATCCTGTGTGGTTGCCATGGTTACATGTTATAAGAGGAGGGTGGTGCTTGGACCCACCTGTGGATTATGTAGCACCACCCAACCCGCCCGCTGTGGGTTAGGGTGAGGGACAGGATCTCCCACCAACAGATCCACATTCTACATCTCTGCAATGGTGGCAGTAGAGGGGACCATCAACCCCAGGCCTGCTGGGGAATAAGCACCCTACAGGGCATTCAACGCAGATCTGTATGCATCACATAGGGCACTGGCAGACAGGCAGTAGGCCTGGAAAAGCTCAGCTCTCCCCCCCCCCCCCCTATCTGACATTCACCAGCAGAGGGCACAGTCAGTCTCCACCCTGCAAGGTGTTCCAGCCATACACATGCTAACTGCAGACAGTCTGCTAGCTAGTACATAGTGCATGTTCCTGGAGGAACTGTGTGCACCCAAAAATGGGATGTGAGCACACACACCAAGCAGGTATGTCAGTGATTGGGCCCCAGAAAAGGGAACTCATAGTTATCACTTGAGAAAAATACTGTATAGCACTATGGGGGAACCTAGCCATGCCATGGTCACTGCTCAGTTAGGGTGAGAGTGACCCCCCAGCATGACATGCTGTGGCCACCCTGTCCGTGCACGTGGTGGTCGGGCACTAGGCAGCCACAAAACACTGGATGGACATACACACACTCCCACACCTATTTCAGCATTGTGCAAATATAGAGGTGGTTGGCAGCCCTGGCCACCACATCAGTCCTGGGCACAGTGCAGGCATTGCTGTGGTACTCAATACTGTTAGGGTCACTCCTCGGGGTGTTAAACACTGTCAAAAAAAAAAACTGAAACACACTCCAAAGATATCAGAAAGGTTGCTATGATTAATCTCTGTCAACAAATTCTTTATCTTTATTTACATTTAATATACCGCCCTTGTCGAGATGTGAGAGCGGTTTACAATAAAATAATATAAAATAAAAGCATCGAAAAGGAAAAGAAATCCATTAAAATAAATAGAAAGATGGACCAAAGGGGTCACAGGACAAACAGTAGACAAAACCAAGCAAATCATAGACAGCCAAAGACAAACAAAACAAAATTAGACAGGACTGCTGGGAGGGAGATCATATGCCTGTTGGAACAAATGCGTTTTTAATAGGTTTTAACTTAGGATTTGTTATCGGACATTAATCATAGCAACCTTTTGATATATGTGAAACGTGTTTTCAAGTTTAAGATGGCATTGCTAAGGTATGCAGGTGCTAGTATTGGTAGATGCTGCTCTGCACAGGGCCCAACAGCCTGACTTCATGAGCCGTGGCTAGTGGAGCCTGTGGGTGTGGGTGTTTGTGCCCGTGTTGGCCGCTGCTCTAGGGCAGAGGTTCCCAACTCCGGTCCTGGTGGGCCAAACACAGTTCAGGTTTTCATGCTGTCCCTAATGAATATGCATAATACATTTGCATACAATGGGGGTGGTGCATACAAATGCATCACAGGCATAGTTATTAGGGACAGCATGAACCTTGAATGGTGTTTGGCCCTCCAGGACTGCAGTTGGGAAACTCTGCTCTAGGGATTGCACATGTTTATGGTGTATGTGCTCTTTAGGGTAAAATATAGGCGTTTATGGCGTGTTTATTTTATCTGCAATAAAGTTCTGTCTTTATTACCATGGTTTTATACTGGATGAAATATAGGGACATGATCTTCAGGAGCCACAGCTGGGACTTGAACCTGTGACCTTCTGCCCCTGAATATACTGGCTGTGTGTACTGCACCAAACTGCTGTCACAGAGGCAGATCATTCCCTGGGGATACCATGACTGTTCATCAGATAGACCTTATCTGTTGCAGTGCACGGCACCCACCTAAACAGGGCTTGGCCTTGGTCTGCTGTGGACAGATGCCACTGCCCCCTCCACCACCAGCACCCCTCCGCCTTCATGCTGACATGCCCTTGTGCCGGTGGTGCGCAGTCCCAGGCCATCCAGTGTGCTGGTAGGCGGCTGCCTATGGTGCGTGATATGGGGTAGGGGTGGCTGCATAGACATCCACACTTCCCCCCGGCACCGCCTGCCAATGTTATGTGCCCTTTGGGGTACTTGCTGGGTACTGTCCCCTGGGACACTGGGACACACACTCGTGGACATGTTTGCCCTTGGTCAGTTGCTGTCTTGCTGGTTTTCCATTTCTACATTCCTGTGTGTCACCTAGGCATCTGCCTATTCCACCCTGTGCCCCAGCTGGCCCACTGCATGTGCCGCCTGCAGCCCCCTGTACCCCATTTATACCATCACCATAGTGCCCTTTCCTACGTGGCCACTCTGTTGTTGCTGCACATGTGAAAGCCACATAAGCAAGCTGCCCAATATACACCACAACAAACCCTCATCAACACTACAATGTTGGAACATTCACTTTGTGGGGGGAATCAGATTTGACCCTTCCAAAAGTGACATCTTCCTTTTTATTCATTGTTTTTTCTATTGGCCAGCTCTGTGTTTTGTATTTCTAGTTTGGTTCTGGTCATTATCTCTCTGTTTTTTGCATGTTTTGTTACTGCACATGTATCACTACTATCACTTATCTGGGTCTCCCTGCCTTTGCTGTACATTGCTGACTGAACTGGTTTCTCTCTCCTGCAAATGTGCCTCTAATGCAAGGTTTTCAGTGGCGTTAATTTTCAGACCCTGACTTCACAGTGTTAGTGTGCCTGGGGCCTCTCTCCACCTACTCTCCGCCCATTGACCCCTTATCTCCGCCCTCTGGGGAGCCTTACTCCACCCTCTGCGCATCTTAACACCGCCGGAGAAGTTATCGCGCGATACGTGACATTATCGCACGGTAATGCGCTGTTATCGCCCGATAATGTCACTTATCGTGCGATAATGTCGCCGCTGCGAAGTTAGCACTGTTTAGTAAACATACCCCATAGTGTTTCAAGCTTAGTGGTTTCTTAGCTGTTCTTCAAGCAAATAGACCTCATTGCATATCCGGTTCCGGTTTCATATGTTTGAAGATGATTAGGCATCAGCAACAATCTGTCATGAAAACTGGCGTCCAATTGAATAAGAACTAGTTCAAAGAACACCTCATCTATGCAATGACCACCAATCTATTTCTGAATTAAGACCATTAGGGACTACCGATCATAATTTAAAAATCCAATAGTGTTCCTTGTATTGTAATTTAGAGATCTGGTCTCCCCCCCCCCCCCCTCGGATTGTAGAGGACTTGATCAATCACTAGCCACCTCAAGTCTTCAAATTTATGTGTCAATTGAAGACAATGTGAAACCATTAGGGCAGCCAAAACCTGAGAAGTTAGACATGAACGGTGCTCCAATATGCGTTTTTTGATAGGACGAGAGGTTCTCCCAACATACTTAAGCTGACACCGGCAAATAATTACATATACTTCAAAAGAGGACAAACATGACATTTTGTGATGTAGTATATATTTGATCCAACCTAATTCATGATTTCACGGCCATTAGGGACCAACCTAATTCACGATTTCATGGCCGTGGCATTTTCCGTGAATTTGGCCATCTTCCGTGAAAAATGTGAAGTTCCCGCAAAGGGGTGAGAGAGCCGGTTCAGGAGCTGCTGACCTGTGTGTGGCAGCCCTTCTGATCTCATCTCTGGGCCCCGATAAAAGAACTGCGCATGGTGCTTCAATTTGGGAGCGTTTACTTACAGCCTGATTCCCGTGGAGGGGTGAGAGAGCAGGTTCGGGAGCAGCCCTTCTGACTTCATCTCTTGGCCCCGATAAAAAGAACTGCGCAGGGTGCTTCAATCTCTTCTACTACCAACTGAGCTGCTGACCTGTGTGTGGCAGCCCTTCCAACGTCATCTCTGAGCCCCGATAAAAAGAAATGCGCAGGGTGCTTCAATTGGGAGCGTTTACTTACAGTCCACAGTATACACAGTATTCTTTGCCACCTTCATAATTTGAAGGCAGGGTGCTTCAATTTGGGAGCGTTTAGTCTGAATTAAAAATTGAATTATGTCAAAGTGCATCAATGATGTCGATAATGAAGAAAGCTGAACATGTCTCTTGTGCAGAACGAGCTAAGCAGTATCCAAAGGGAACTTTACATGCCGATTCTGGAAAATTATTTTGTTCGTACTGTAACGTTACTGTTGATCACACCAGGAAAGGAAGTATTGACAGGCACTTGGAATCATCTATTCATGCTTCCAAAAGAAAAGCAGCAGAAGAAACACTGGATAGAAAGGCAAAAAAGCAGGCGACAGTTACGGGAATGTTTTCACGTAGCACGGAAGCAAGGGATGCGCACAATATGGCTGTATTTGAATTGGTTGAAGCATTTACTGAAGCTAACATTCCTTTGGAAAAACTAGATCATCCCACCTTGCGCTCCTACCTACAAAACCACATCCTGAACCTCGGGCTGTTGCCTGCTTCACAACACCTGCGAATAGACTTCCAACAGAAAGTTTTTTCCAACCACAAACAACAATTGAAGGAACTTTTGTCAGCTGCACCATCCGTTGCGATTGTTACTGATGAAGCCAGCGATTCTCAGGACAGGCTTTGTTTGCATATTTTGTTTGTTACTGAAATTAAAGCGTCTGCAGCTCGTTCGACTGCTTATTTAGCTGACGTCATTTATCTTGAAAAGCCAAGCTGTACTTGCCTGTGTGGCTAACATGGGAATTTCTTACAATAACGTTAGTGCTTTCGTAACTGATAATGCGTCATACATGTCCAAAGCGTTTGAGAAAATAGCAGCAGTGCTACCGAACGCTTTTCACTGTACATGTAACGCGCACATTGTTAGCCTGGTTGGCGAGACCTGGCGAAAAAAACTCAAACACGTTGATCGTCTGGTGGCATTGTTCAAGTCCATTTTTAGTTACTGCTCCGCTAGGAAGCGCAGATACAAGGAGTTCTTGGCTGTGAAAACTGAAACAGAAGTGCCGCTGCCTCCTATCCCAGTAGTTACCAGGTGTAACAGCTGGTTTAAAACTGTTATGCACCATGCCAAATTCATCCAGTTCTACAAAGATTTCATTGCTGAAGAATTGCAACTGAGAGATGCAACAAATGCACTGACTGAATTGTACGAGCTTCTTGATGATCCTGCTGTCGTCGCAGAAGATGTGAACTTCATCGCTGCTAATGCAGTGAAGCTTGCAGACTTGCTCACATGGTTTGAGTCCACCGATGTTCACATACATCTGGCGTACAACAAAGTGATAGACGTTCTGGCTTGGGCAGAATACAAAGCAATTATTGCCATTGTCGCCAAGTACAAAAAGGCCTTTGAAGATACCGCTGACAAGCTTAGTCAATACAACAAACCTACAGGTCGTCAACGATTCTCCCAGCCAGGGCTGAACTTCTTGAAGTCAGTCAGAGTGTTTGACTTTACGCAGGTCTTGCTTTTGCAGTGCGATGAGTTGATACAGAATGTACCTGGAATGGATGACCGTCATCTCTTGGCTGAATTTGCAGCTTACAAATCAGTGGCTGTAGATGTTCCCGCAGAAACGTCTGTCACATCATTGTGATTTGCAAGCACTGGCAGATTCCCGCTGTTGAGCCGGTTGGCGTTACGATACTTATCTGTGCCCACAAACAGTGTTGATGCTGAAAGGAATGTGAGCCAATACACGACTGTCAGTGCACCTCAGCACCAGAGACTGTTGACGAGCAATTTGACAAATCAAGTGATTATTGCAAAGAACTCAAAACTGTGAATGCCTGAGTATTTGTTGTTTAATTGTGTCTTCTTCAATAAAGTTCTTTTTGGATATTCCTTGTGTTGGCTGTGGTTTTTGTCCTCCATTCTGACAGTTGACAGCAATTACTTGAAATAGACACTATAACTGCTAGTTAAGGTTCGCATAAAATGTTGAAATAAAGGCTTGTGAATTTTCCGTGAAATATGTTGAATTTTCAAAGACCTCCCATGAATTTTCCGTGAAATATGTTGAATTTTCAAAGACCTCCCGTGAAATAGCGCATTTTTTCCCGTGAATTTGGTTGGTCCCTACCGATTTGGAATCTATCCAATAGTGATGTTCTAACGTGGTATGGCAAAAGTCACAAGACCCACAGATATAATGACCTTGCTGCTGTCCATGTAATTCTGGTGCTTTAAATGATGATGTGTGAACTATTAAATCACCAATATTAGATCCTTTGCGATAAGCTATCATAAGGGGCTTTAGAAAATAGGCATGAAGGGTCAAAATAGACCAATGCTGTTTTTAAATACGAGTTATTTGTGCAGTGTTTGGCATATATGGAAGAATGCCTATAAATCTGTTAGCTTTTACTTGATCAGCTTGTGTTGTATTGTTGGTTTGCCAAACCCCCTGCGTGCAATACCCCTGGCAGTGGGCTCCCCAGCCCAGCAAGGAGGCATCTGTGGTGGGGACCCTCGAGTGGGGAGGGGCCTGGAAGGGCATACCCAACTTCAAGTGCTGGGGCGAGAGCCACCAGGTCAGGGACTGTACCAGGCGCCTGGTCACTTTGATCCTGTCCTGGAGACGTCCCACTGCTGTTCAAGGAAGGCAGTAAAACTGTGCTCCAAAGCCGCCATTCTGGACTCGAGTCTGGGAGGCTCTGCAGCCTCCGGCTCGGGCGCCGACACAGTCGGCCCTGATCCCGGTTCTCCCAGAGGAGAGTCCTCGACAAGAGCTGTTGGTACTTGCCTAGGCCAATCCACTTCCCAACGAGGAACATTGGCCGGGCGCTCCTTCTCCAACGATCCGGGCAGGCGCTCAGGGCTCCGTGACTGGCCCCGAGAGGAGCCCAGTCGTTCAGAACCGTCCAGAGACGCCACCTTTGAGGATTTCTTCTTCCTCTTGTGTTCCCTCGAGGGAGACCCCCTCTCTGAGGAACCCCGACGACGCTTGGGCTCGGAGTGTTCCCCCCGAGACGTAGAGGCCTCAGATGAGGTCCTGGCTCTTGGAGACATGGGGGATTCGGGAAAAATATTATCATGCTGCTGCTGGCGGCAACTCAGGGCCTTAGAGGACATTCTCTTACAGAGACTGCAGACCGTCAGGTCGTGGTCAAGCCCAAGGCACCGGAGGCAGCAGTCATGTGTATCGGTGAGGGACATAATTTTCTCACACCGATCGCATTTCCTGAAACCGCTGTTAGCCATCGGGGGAAAAAGGACCCCGGCTACGTCGAAGACCCTTCGGGCTGCCAGCAAAGGGAAAAAGGGTGGCATGATGCCTCCAAAAGGAAAAAAAATCGAACAAACCTCAGAAAGACCGACCCGATACCAGGGTACCGAGGCCAGAGGCGGGAAGGGTACTGGTGTCAACCAGTCAGGCCAAAAAGTCACACAGAAAAAAATCAATTTTTTCTGGGACACATGGGACTACGTCCGATGGGCTCCGCGGAAAAAAGGAGTCAGAGCAAGACAGCACCCTTGGGCGAGAAGGAGACCACGCATGCGTGGTAGCAACTCCCAAAGGCTTTCTTTGAAAGCTGGGGATTTGCTCCGCGCGGGGCTCCATTGGCGTCGATGTCACCCATATGTGAGGACTGACTTCCTGCTTGTTCCCGGAGAAAGATTATAACTATGGAGCAGAGAAACATCGTATTAAAAGAACTTTTATTTATAGAACATAACTTAAATATACATGTCCAAGGATTAAGTGATTCATCTGATTAGAAATGTATTTTGATTATTTGTGAATATAAGTTACAATATGTATGCAGTTTTAGGTGGGATCACTTATTCTTAAATGAAAGAGCAGTAAAATTTCCATTAAAAAGGCTGGAACTCATCAATCATGCTGTCTACATAACACATGAAGAGACTGCTACTCTCCTTCAGCTTTTTTTAAAAAACCTTTATTGGAGCCAAAAAAGTTCCTTTAAAAAAGGGAGTTTTATTCTACAACTGCATTCTTATCAAAAAAAGAAACCTACAAACCATATTAACCATGAAGTCGGCAAACTGAACCGTATTATATAGCCAAACAAAAAGTATGTGATTTCTTAAAAAACAAAGTGAGAACTATACCATACCGGCATCTGATATCTAGGGCTGAAAAACTGAGAGTGTATAGTGGCCTAAAGGCATTTCAAAAGTGCTAAGAACATAAAAAATGCCATAATGGGTCAGACCAAGGTCCATCAACCCCAGTATCCTGTTTCCAACAGTGGCTAATCAAGGTTACAGGTACCTAGCAGGCTCCCAAAAAGATACACAAGTTCCACAATGTTTGTATTGGGACAAGCAGTGGATTTTCCGGATCCTCTTTAATAATGGCGTATAAATCTTTTCTCCAGGAATTTGTCCAAACCTTTTTTAAACCCAGCTACACTAATAGCTTTTACTATATCCTCCTGTAACAAATTCCATAGTTTGATTACGCATTGAGTGAAAAAATATTTTCTCTTATTAGCCTTAAACGGGTTACACTGTAGCTTCATTGCATGTCCCCTAGTTTTTCTACTTTTTGATAGTGTAAACCAGGAGTCTCAAGTTCCGGTCCTGGAAGGCCACAAACCAGTCAGGTTTTCAGGATGTCCTTAATGAATATGCATGAGATATATTTGCATGCACTGTTCCCATTGTATTCAAATTTATCTCAGGCATATTCATTGGGGTCATCCTGAAAACCTGACTGGTTTCCTGCCCTCCAGGACCGAAATTGAAGACCCCTGGTGTAAACAATCGATCTACATTTACCCATTCCACTCCATTCATTAATTTATAGACCTCTATCATATCTCCCCTCGGCCGCCTCTTTTTCAGGGTGAAGAGCCCTAAACATTTAAGCCTCTCCTCATAGTGGTATCCTTCCATCCCATTTTGGTGGCTCTTCTCTGTACCTTTTCTAATTCCATTATATCCATTTTAAGATACAGTGACCAGAATTGCACACAATATTCAAGGTATGGTCACACCATGGAACAATACAGAGGCATTATAATATCCCTTGTTTTATTCTCCATTTCTTTCCTTATGATTCCTAGCATTCCATTTGCCTTCTTGGCTGCCACTGCACAATGGACAGAGGATTTCAACATGTTAACCATGATGACGCCTAAATCTTTTTCCTGGATGGTGGTTCCTAATGTGGATCCTTGCATCGTATAACCATACTTTGGGTTATTCCTTCCTAGGTGCATAACTTTGCAATTGTCCACATTAAATTTCATCTGCCATTTGAACTGTCCAGTCTTCCAATTTATCAAGATCTTCTTGCAATTTTTCACAATCCTCTTATGTTTTAACAACTTTGAATAATTTAGGGGTATGTTTACTAAACCGTCTTAATGTTACCGGCGCTAGTTGCAGCGTTAATGTGAAGAATGCCATATAAGGTACTGGGCGTTCCGGCAGCAAGGTAGCAAGAATCTATATCGCGTGATAGAGGGCGCCTTGGCTCATTAACGCGCGCTAACCTTAAGTCCATGTCAGCGCTATGTTAAAAGCTATAGAGATGTAGCCCATTGGTTATCACAATGACTTTGGAGGCAGAGGTCATGAGTTCAATGCCACAGTGGTGTTATCTAATAAGGCTGTCTGAGGGGTATCCTTTTAATTTAAAGCAGTGCTGCCAGCAAAAACACCCTCACAGTGCTGTAACCTAAGATGCCTCATAAGTCGCCCCATAGGGCACATTATAAAGAGCCCTGTCCGCCAAGGCACCTTATAATGTGCCCTATAGGGCGCCTTATGAGGCACCGTAAGGTTACGGCACTGTGAGGGTGGTTCTGCTGGCATCACTATGCTGCGTGCCGACTACTGGTGACAGGAATTGGCGTAGTTTTACAGATTTTTAAACACAGTACAAGGACATTATTAAGAAAAAGGATATCAGCTTTTAAAAAGGAAAAGATATCACCTCTGAGAAAAAAAAAGAGTTTGGCTATCCTGAGGAAAAAAAAGGAGGAAGACCCGGACTGGACTTTGGTTACAGCTTGACCTGGGAGGAACCAAAGACATCTTTCTCAGTGCAAGATCCTACACTGTGCTCAGGTAAAAGTAGGTGGGCACGGGAGTAGTTGGATTGGTGAGAAAGTGGGAATATTTGTACTATAGGAAGGAGGCAAAAAAGATTTGTGCCGCACTTGGTGGGCCCTGTTTTTTTTTTTTCTACCCCTGCAGGTACAGAAACCCGAGATGGATCCCCAGGAGGTCAAGAGCTGGATGGAAGCTCAATGGAAAGCGCAGAGCGATTTAGCGAGGATAATCCAGGAGAAGACTGTAGCCGCAATGAACGTGCAACAGCAGCCACTCCTCGAGCTACTGGAAGCTCTGGTCAAGAAAACTGTGGACAGAGAGGAAACTATTCCCTCAGTACAAGTGGGGGTAGGACTTCCTAACTGCAGTGCACTGGCACTGGGACAGTTTAAAACACATGATAATTTTGATGATTTTACCGATGCTTTCGAACGTATTGCAGAGTCAGCTAAGTGGCCGGTGGACCAGTGGGCCGTTAGGTTTGCTATGTCTCTGTCAGGCGAGGCATTAGCGGCCTACAAAACAATGTCCGCTGATCTGGCGTCCAATTATCTGGATGTAAAAAACGCTGTGAGAGATAGGTTGGGCTTGACTCCCATGCACTACAAGCACTTATTTAGAGAAGCTAGGCTTATGCCTAAGGAAACACCAAAAGCTCTGTTTCAGAGATTGAAGGGACTGGCGGTGAAGTGGCTTGCTCCTGAAAGGAGGACGGTGGATTCTTTAATGGACACCATCATCCTGGAGCAATATCTTGAAGTCTTGCCTCCCGAGGTAAAGGCTTTCCTAATGCTCCAGAAATGCAATTCCACTGAGGAAGCGGCTGACCTCACTGAAAGATACTTTGAGGCGGATTTGGCCAGGACCTCTAAAGGAAATGTTTTAAAGGTGGCTGGCATTGATAAGCTGTGGAGCTTAGAAAAGACCTCTAAGGTGAATGTAACTGACAAAAATGTGGAAAAATTTGTTTCCAGGAGAAAATGTTATAACTGTGGCCAGGTCGGACATATCCGCAGAGATTGTAAAGTGCGAACTGCCCTAGTGTCAGGAAGAGATAAACTCTTGGGGGAGGGATTTCTGCTGAAGGTCCGAGTGGAGGGCATAGAGGCTCTGGCGCTGCTTGACTCCGGAGCAGACCAGATCATGGTCTCCCAGAAGCTGTGGCAGACCATCAATGACCATGACCGATCCGCCCGGAGCCAAGCAGATGGGAGAGTAAAAGTGAGATGTGTGCATGGGGCGTCCTCGTATTATCCTGTGTATAAGGTGTCTGTAAAAGGATTGGGTATTGATGAGGAAGTACGGGTGGCAGTAATACCACGGCTCCCTCGTGACATTGTTTTAGGGAGAGATTGGCCTCCATTTCACAAGGGGTTAAGAAGTGGCTTGACCGAGAAAACAGGCCTGATTTCTACCAGATCCCAGGGCAAGGCTTCCGGAACAGGGGTTAGTCCGGTAGATGAGACAAACGAAGCCCCTGAGGATGAGGAAGAAGCCCTAGAATGTGAGAATGGCTTGGGAGAGGAGGTACCCGATATACTTCCCTCTCATGATGATTTAATTAACGTTCCCTCTAAGGATAGGAAAGGAAAGGCCGAGAGACGCCAGGAGAGAAGGCGTAGGTCCCAAGCGAGGGCAGAGTTGGAGGCCGGGGAAGGGTTACCCTGGGTCCCAGCGGAGCTTGTCCGGAAATTCCCTTCCTTCCCTAAAGAGCAGAAAGGTGATCCTGTTTTAAAAAGAGCATTCGAGTATGCTCAAGAAAATAGGACCATCTTGCCCAGGTTCTTTTTAGAGGGAGAATTATTGTACAGGGAGAGCACAGACCCACGTACAGGAACTGTAAGGAAACAGTTGGTGGTGCCAACTACTTTTAAGGCAGTAGTTATGCGATTGGCCCACGACCATCCTGTAGGCAGCCACAAAGGTATACAGGGGACGTTGGACCAGATGTTGGCCTGTTTTTACTGGCCAGGGGTCTTTAAGGAGACGGCCCGATATTGTGAGTCCTGTCCCGCTTGCCAGAGAGTCACTGCTACAAAACCAAAACCCGTACCAATGATACCCACGCCCACTATTTCAACGCCGGTTCGTCGTCTAGCGATGGACATAGTAGGACCCCTCGTTAGGACGCCAAGGGGCTTCCAATACATATTAGTGGTTATAGATCAGGCAACTCGATTTCCATGGGCCATCCCATTGCGTAACATCTCGGCAAAGACAATATCCCTTGAGCTTATAAAGTTGTTCTGTGAGATTGGATTTACCCAGGAAATTCTGACGGATCAGGGGAGTAATTTCACATCGAAACACACCTCCGCTTATCATCCTCAGTCCAACGGACTGGTGGAGAGGATGAATCAGTCGATTAAACAGATGTTGCGGCGTGGCCTAGAAGGAAAGATGGCTGAATGGGATAATTTACTCCCATTTGTCTTATACGCGTGCCAAGAGCGCGTACAAGCGTCTTTAGGGGCATCGCCCTATGAACTTTTATTTGGTCGGGCTCCGAGGGGGATTTTAGATATCCTATGGGAGCAATGGGTCGAACCAGAAGTAGAAGAGATAGGGGTACCCCAGTTTCTCAGGGATCTTAGGAGCCGCCTAGAGAGGACCTCCCGAGTGTCTATAGAAAATTTGCAGGCTAGCCAGCACCGGCAAAAGCATTATTATGACCGGGGGACCAAAACACGGCAGTTAGCGGTAGGAGACAAGGTATTAATCCTAGTAGCAGATGCCGGCCCAAAATTTGAATCTAGGTGGAAAGGACCCTGTACAGTGGTGTTAAAGGTAGGTCCCATCTCCTATAGGGTGGAGAATGAGAAGGGGCGTCGACAAGTGTACCACCTTAACCTATTGAAACCTTGACGAGATAGATCAGCAACAGTGAGGCTGGTCAAGGTAGAGGAATGTTTAGCCAATCAGTTCAAGATTACGTGCTGGCAGACTAGGAAATCTGCAGCCCGTAATATCTTAAGGGGGGGGGATATGTAATGGGGAAGAGACATCGTTTGCCATGCAAACAGAGGAATCTGAGAGAAGTAGGTCTGTTGCTGACAGGAAGGCAAAGCACATGACTCCCAGTTGCCAGGAGCAGCATAAACAAACCCAGCCACGAGTGCAGAAGCCCCGCCCAGCTAGCAAACAATCCCCATCTCCTGAGCCTAATAGTTTTCACCTGAATAGGGGAGGGGCTAAGTTAGCTCCAAACCGGACGTATAAGAAACATCCCTTAGAGTTAGAGAGAGAGGACGGTGGAGAAGGTAGAGTGCTTGGAGAGCTTGGAGAATTTAGAGGGACGCAGAGTGAGAAACAGCGTCAGAATAAGCTGAAGTCTGAGGCCGAGAATCAGACTGAGAGAGAACAGCTGAAGCATCAGTTTGGGAAGCAGACTGAGATTCAGAAGCAACGTGTGTTTCAGAGTGGAAGGAAGCACGAGAGAAAGCACGTAAATGACTCAGAAGAGTGTGAGTCTGAGAGTGAGTCAGATAGAGAACTACAGGAGGTAACCAGCAGGAGTAACTGGAGAAGCAGAGCCCAAAAGCCCTGTGGAAAGAACTCCAGGCAGGTGTCCTATTGGGAAGGCACCCAGAGGGAAACGTTACCGGTGAAGCTATCTGGGAAGCACTTGCAAGCCCCAGGGAGTGAAAGGTATTCTGTGGAGGATATTTGCATGTCAGAAGAAGAGGGTGAAAAGCCAAAACTCAGAGGAAAATCTCTAAGGTTTAAACCCCTTGCTGACCAAGCTGTGCACAGACGTTCCCCTGTCTCAAAGCCAAAAGGTAGGCTGTCTAAATACTTTAAGGATAAAAGTACTTATAAGAAGTTCTCTTGTGAAAACCCCGAAGGGTGTGACTCTCCTCTCTGCTATTCTGATATATGTGGTAATACTGAACCCTATCTCACAGAGGGCTGGTTAGAGAAGCCCCGGGAACAGATAGAGGGTGGAAGTTTGAAAACCTTGTATAACAAACAGAAACTTCACCTACCAGAGAATCAGCATGAGCCAATGCTGATCAACCCTCATGAGGAAGAAGTATCAGAGGACCAGATGGACTGTACTTTAATGATTACAGATGATATAACTTCTCTGTGCTGAGCCAGGTGATTCATGGAAGCTGTTTAAACTGGCAGTTAAAGAGCACAGGATTTTTCCTTTGTTGTGCAAAGTGACTGTATGCTGTGAATACTGTGAAACTTTGGATTTCTGTTGAGAAGCTGTTTTGTTCCTTTCTTATTTTGTGCCAGAGTGTATGGCCTTTTGTCCTCAGTTCTTTTGTGTTTAAATCCGCCCAGGAAGGGAAATAAAAATCCTGTCATTGCCTGTACCACTCGCACCACAACTGCTTCTTATTGAAAGGGAAAATACTACAAGTCCCAGAAAGCAATGCATGCCTAAAGCATTGCTCAACTCCTTCAATAAGGGTCCCCAGGCAGTCTAACCCGTACGCCTATGCTGCGGGCCGACTACTGGTGACAATATATATTCATGCATATTCATTAGGGATATCCCAAAACCCTGACTGGTTTCATTCAAAATGACATAAATACCCCCCTTTTTTTAGAGACACATAATTTCTGTAGTAAGCTCATCACGAGATACATATTCATATATGTCTTCTTTTTTGTCCCCATAAAAGACATAGAAAGTAATAAATGTACAAGAATACACAGAGGTATGGTTTTTTATGTTTTTTAATAGTTATTATGCTTTTTATAGCTTATATTAATGTTTCATCTTAGGTTCATATTTATGGCATGTTTACTTTTAAGTTTTATATTAACCAATCATTTATTTATTTATCTATTCATTTATTATTTGTTCTGACTTACAATATGTTTTGTTTGTTTGTATATTTTTTATGACTATATATGGTTATTAATGAGATACCGGTATTATGTATTGTTTTAAGGCTTAGTTGTTTTATGTTATTATTTTATTTTTATTGTAATAATGATTATATCTATGTATTCATGGTTTATTTTTATATACGTTTTTAGTTAAGCCATTTCTGCCCCTGATGAAGGCAACAAAACACGGCCTGTGTCGGGCCAGTGGCTTCTGATTGAATAATAAAGATCATTCTTCCTTTCATCTCCATGGTTTTGGATGGGTAAAGTACAGGGCCATTGTCTGCAGGGACCACAATTGGGACTTGAACCTGTGACCTTCTGCTCCTGAACACACTGGCTCTGTGTACTGCACCAAACTGTTGCCACAGAGGCAGGTCATTCCCTGGAGATACCATTACTGTTCTTCAGACAGCCCTTGTCTGTTGCACTGCATGCCGCCCACCTAAACAGGGCTTGGCCTTGGTCTGCTGTGGGCAGCTGCCACTGCCCCTCCACCACCAGCACCCCTCCCCCACCATGCTGACATGCCCTTATGCCGGTGGTGCTGGTGGTGTGCAGTCCCAGGCCTTCCAGTGTGCCTGTAGGCGGCTGCCTATGGTGTGGGATCTGGGTTGGGGTGCCTACATAGACATCCACGCTTCTCCCCGGCACTTCCTTTCGATGTTATGTGCCCTTTGGGGTACCTGCTGGGTACTGCCCCCTGGGACACTGTAAGACACACACTCGTGGGCATGTTTGACCGTAGTCAGTTGCTGGCTTGCTGACTTGCAGTTTCTGGGTTCCTATGTGCCACCTAGGCATCTGCCTAGTCCACCCTGTGCCCCAGCTGCCCCACTGCATGTCCCGTCTGCAGCCCCTTGTACCCCATTTGCAGCCTCACCGTAGTGCCCTTTCGTACTTGGGCACTATGCTGTTGCTGCACATGTATCACTACTATCACTTTTCATGGTTTCCCTGTCTTTGCTGTACATTGCTGACTGAACTGGATTCTCTCTCCTGCAAATGTGCCTCTAGAATAAGGTTTTCACTGGCGCTAATTTTCAGACCTTCATTTCACAGCGTTAGTGTGCATGGGGCCTCTCCCCACCCACTCTCCGCCCATTGACCCCTTCTCTCCACCCTCTGTGTGCCTTAACGCCGCAGGAGATGTGTTCACGCGAAACCTCACGCTATCATGCCATGATACTTTATCGCGCGCTAACGTTACGTATCGCTCGCAAATAGCGCTGCTGCAACATTATCGCTATTTAGTAAACATACCCCTTAGTGTTATCTGCAGATTTGATAACCTCACTCACTATTCCCATTTCCAGGTCATTTACGAATATTTTAAAAAGCAGCGGACCCAGCACAGATCCTTGGGGTACTCTACTATTCTCCACTGGGAAAATTGTCAATTTACTCCTACCCTCTGCTTTCTATCTTTTAACCAGTTCCGATCCACAATAGTATACTGCCTCCTATCCCATGTCTTTTTAATTTCGCCAAGAGTCTCTCATGAGGGACCTTGTCAAAGACTTTCTGAAAATCCAGATACATTATATCAACTAGCTTACCTTTGTCTACCCGTTTATTCACGCCTTCAAAATAATATAACAGATTAGTAAGACAAGACCTTCCTTGGCTAAAGCCATGTTGGCTTTTTCCCATTAAACCATGACTATCTACATGTTCAGTAATTTTGTTCTTTTATAATGGTTTCTACCATTTTGCCCAGTACTGACGTCAGGCTCACTGGTCTGTAGTTTCTCGGATCACCCCTGGAACCCTTTTTAAAAATTGGTGTTACATCAGCCATTCTCCAATCTTCAGTTATTACAGCTGATTTTAATGATAGTTCACAGATTACTAATAGTGGGTCTACAAACTTTTATATTTCAGTTTTTTTAACACCCTCGGATGTATATCATCCAGTTCATGTGATCTGCTACTCTTTATCAAATAGTTGTAATACATATTTACAGTTTATCAATATTTCTTTCAATTCTTCTGATGCATCACCTTTAAATACCATTTTAGTCATGGGTAACTTCCCTACATCTTCTTCAGTAAAGACCGAACCAAAGAATTTATTCAGTCTCTTCGCTATGGCCTTGTCCCCTCTTAGTGCCCTTTTACACATCTGTCATCTAATGGTCCAACTGACTCTCTCATAGGTTTTTGCTACGAATGTACTTGAAAAAGGTTTTATTGCACATTTTTGCTTTCAAAGCAAAGTTTTCTTCAAATTCTCTCTTGTCTGCCTTATCAATGCCTTGCATCTAACTTGCCAGTGCTTATGTTATTTACAGTTTTCATTATTTGGCTACTTTTTCCATTTCCTAAAAGATGTTTTTTTGGCTACAACAGCCCCCCTAACCTCTCCTTTAAACCATACTGGCAGTTTTTTAGACTTCCTTCCACTTTTCCTAAAGTGTGGAATACAGCTGGTCTGGGCTTCCAAGATTGTATTTTTAAACACCCATGCTTGATGTAAATCTTTAACTTTTGCAGTTGCTCCTTTTAGTTTTTTGTTAACAATTTTCCTCATTTTATCATAGTCTCCCTTTTAAAGTTAAAAGGTATTACTGTGGATTTCCTTGCTGTTCTTCCTCCATTTATTAAATCAGATGCGATCATGCTATGATCACTATTGCCAAATGGTCCCAACACCCTTATCTCTTGTGTTCCACTAAGAACTAGGTTGAAAATGGCTTCCCCTCTTGTTGGTTCATGAATTAGCTGCTCCAAGAAGCAGTCATTTATTTTGTCTAGAAACTTTATCTCCCTAGCATGTCCTGCTATGACGCTGACCCAGTCGATACCAGAGTAATTGAAATCACCCATTATTATTACTGTGTTGTAACTTTTGTTAGTGTCCCTGATTTCTTTGAGCATTTCATCATCCATTTGTTCATTCTGGCCAGGCAGTCGGTACTACATCCCCACTGCCATTGCCTTCACCTTTTTACATGGAATTTCAATCCATAGAGATTCTACAGTATATTATGTTTCCTGCAAAACTTTAATCCTGTGTGACTCATTGTCCTCTCTAACATAGAGTGCAACACCTCCATCAATTTGATCGACTCTACCATTGCAATATAATTTTTACCCAGGTATCATAGTGTCCCACTGGTTCTCTCCTTCCACCAGGTCTCTGATATATCAATCATGTCTAACCTCTCATTTAGTGTGTCACCACCAGGTGGGCAGACTGCCTCCTGGCTAGCAGGCCTGCGTCTGATGGTAAAGAATGTAGTTGCATGACACGAGTGGTTGAAGGCAAAAAGGATTTATTCCCCTCCCGGGGTCGGATTATTCAAAATAAACAGAACACAAGTACTCAAAAGAAATGAGCCATGCTTTCTGGCAAAAACATAAAGGAACATTAGATCAATTTCTTCTTGCTTCAAAGTAAAGTATAAAGTTAGGCATTCAACTTCAGCACACAGTCTCACTGTGTGGAAACCAGCATTCAGTAGTTATAGTGTTTTCCTGTTCACACTATGCTCAGCTCTGACTAGCACAAAGACATTATTTTATCTGACAAAATCAGTGTGCAGTCCATTGGGTCACTGTTAGAAGAACACTCACTGAGTGTGTCAATAATCATTGGTTCTTGCACGCATTCAGAACTCTCCTTATTAAAATATGCTTGTAAGTTCCTCTGTGCCGTGCCGTCACAGTGTCTCTCAGTAGCACTCGCTCTATGGCTAGAATAACTGCTCTCGTAGCCTCTTGTGTCTGGGAGAGAGGGAAGCCACCACTCAGGGTTATTATAAACTCCCTTCCTATAAGAGATTCCAGCCCTGGTGAGCTTATTAGTTCTACCCTCAGGTTGGGATAGATAATGTCCTTCTCCCCTCTTAATATCAGGTTTTAGCCTGCGGGGTTTTCTCTGTGGCTTAGGAACTTCTATAAAGTCATCTTCAGACATGCACACGTCCTCTGGGTAATATCTTTCTTTCTCTGGAGGTTTCAATTGCTCTTTGCTCAGCTCTCTGCTCAAATCCCTCGGCTGGGAGTTACAGCCCTGCCCCCACCTTGGATTTCCTGCATGAGGCTGCTCTGCATTCACACTGTAGGAATTTCTATCATTCACAACCTTTAACTTCCCACTATAATCATTCCTCAGGTCACAGCTTCCTGATACATACAGTTTTGCTTTTGGCTTCCACTCACTCCGGCTGGAACGTAGCCTCCGTGCTCCAAAGTGTTTGCAATCAGCAGAACATTCACACCTGTTCTCTGCTCTTGCTAGCTGCTTCCTCCTGTAGGACTCTGGGTAGTTACTCGGGTGAATTCTTCCTGGCTCTATCTCTGACTCACTTCCTGGGTCAAAGTAGGAAACTCCTCCTGCTTCCTCTCGGACAGCTGCTTCAGGTAAGACAGCCTGTTCTCTCTGCTCACGCTGCTTTGCCAGTTCTCCTAGTTCTAACCCTGTGTTCCCTGCACTGCCCTTATAAGGACTGTAAGCTCTTCCCCTTTTCAGGTGCACGCTATCAGGAACTAGGGAATGTTTCTCAGCTGAGTGTTTTTTCAGACCTCGTGGCTGAGTTTGTTTCTGTTGTCCCTGACAACAGCTGCTCATATGGCCTGCTTGCCTGTCAGCTTCAGGACTAAAATGCCGTGAATCTTGTGCTTTTAAGGTGGAGAATGGGGCTTCTTCATCACAAGTGCTATATATTCTAACTCTCCCATCTTCTTTTTTAGACTTCTAGCATTTGCACACAAACATTTTAAAGGTTGTATTTTATTCATATTAATCTGGTTATCGGTAGGCAGGGGTAATTTGGAATCTTTAAGCTCTGTCTGCTCTGTACTTAAGGGCATTTGGGTTACTTCTGTCTTTACTAGAACTTCTCTGTTGATATCCCTTAACTTCAATCTTTTGCTAGTATCCTTCAAAGATAATCGTTCTGAACCATGCGCTCTTTGGTGACTGTCTGCTTTCCTCTATTATCTGGTTTAAAAGCTGTTTCTAGTTTAAAAGCTGTTCCTTATCGTCCCTCCAGGCTAGTCCCGGACCAGTGGGTTGTCACCATCTTCCAGCAGCTTGGAGACTAAGAAAAAATCAATTTCTTGTGATGTTACTGGCATATCCTCACCGGATCCGCCTCCTCAGACCAGTTCTCTTAGTCTCCAAGCAGCTGGAGGATTGGTGTGCCTGATGGTCCAGGCACAGCAGAGGAGCAATTAAGGAGAAGGGCAAAGAATTTTAAGTTATAACGGGTTTAATTTATTTGGGTTATAACTTGAGAAAGAAAATAAAAGGGGGGGGGGGCTTTCCTTTCATAGGCAGAGGAGTTTAGGAACAGGAGGTCCCTTTGCTCCCTGGGCCTCCGTTTCCTTTTATGAGGATTTTTCCCCTAGTTTATTTTATTTTATTTTACTTTATTTTACCTTAATTACTCTTGTGGGGCTAGGAGAAGTACTTTCCTTCCCTCGGAGGGGGGACTGTCTGTCAGCGCTAGCAGATGTTCTGCCTGGCGGCGCTATGAAGAGTCCCGTTGCTGTAGCAGCAGAGAAGGTCAGTGCGGGTGCTCTTGCCTGCTTCCGACGCTGTCAGCAGTCCCGCCGGAAGCAGCGAGTAACAGGCCTCAAGCACGGCACGAAGGTAGAGCAGTCGGCGGCCAGGAGTCGCCTTCCGGTGGGACGCGCGTCTAGACACGTTGCCGGTGCTGTGCAGGAGAAGCAGTTGAAAGGCGGGCCATTCAGATCTTCGTGATCGCTTTGTGCGGTCCTGTCCCCCGTGTGGCTGCGGGGCTTTAGAGCCCGACGGAGTACGGCGGGGTGAAAGCAATCAGGCGATTTCAAGCTTGGAGGCCCTGCCGCATGTCGGCAGGGGCGGGAAAATGCCGGCTGGTGAAGCGGGCCTAGCAGGGTCGCAGAGTTGAGCGGGAACACGCTCTTCTCAGGTGACATTGATTTGTTGGCCAGACTTAATGGTAGGTAAACGGTTGTTTGTTTTGGGGGGGGGGGGACTATTTTGATTGTAGGCCCCTGATTAAAAAAAAAAAAAAAAAAGAGGATAAGAGGAATTTGGTTAGGTGGCTGGTCAACCTCCCACAGGCTCCCGAGGGTCTTGGGGCATGCCGTTCAGGCCGCGTTGTTTGATTTGCGGTACGAGACGCAGCATCTCTGTGGAGACCGGCCTTTGCAAGAGGTGTGCGCAAGGGGCTTCGGCGATGGAGCGCGAGCTGGAAAGTAGAGCGGAGGGCCCCCGGAGCACAACAGCAAGTCCGGAGGAGGGGGCGCAGGGCTTGGAATTAGGAGAACCCGTGGTGGGGCCCTCTTTGGCCCTGGACCCCCCGGGAGTGCCGGCGGCGGTTCCAGGGGTTTTGACAACCATTTTTTCTAAGGAGTTTGTGGCCCTGCTCCAGCAGGCCTTCAGTGGCCAGGGTTTGGTCCTGGGGTCAGCCAATTCGGATGAGGTCCGTGGCATTAAAAGGCAGGCTAGTCCAGAGGTAGGGGGCCCGCCTGGGAGTCCAGCTAAGCGGGCCAAAATGGACTGCAGCAAGCGGTCGTTAGGCTCTGAAGGGGGGCTATCGGAAGAGGGTGAGCTGGACTTGGACTTGGACGATGAGTTGGAGGAAGGTGAGATTACAGACAAGGAGGATCAGGCTAGGGTGGTGAGAGTGTTTCGGAGGGATGAGTTGCCCGTTCTCATAGATGAGGCGCTCAAGGCGTTGCACATGCCGTTGCCTGGGCCAGCAGAGGATGATACGCTGGAGGATTCCTTGCTTCAGGTCTTTCGGAAGACCCAGAAGGCCTTTCCAGTGCATAGAGTGATTCGAGAAATGATTCAGGAAGAGTAGGATCTTCCGGAGGCTGCTCTTAAGGGGGCTAGGGTTAAGGTGGAGCCCATCCCTTCGGAAAAGCCCCTCTTTCCCCAGAATTTTGCCCAGTTCCTAACAAATCCAAACCCTCTTCCTTGCGCCATTGTCTCATCCACGCATTGTGACTCTGGAGCTCTGTCTGCCTTTTGGATCCTGCACGTGGAATGGGAATCATTTCTAAGAATGCTACTCTGTAAGTTTTGGATTTCAAGTTCCTACCTAAAATCCAAAATTTGGCCTCCAGAACCTCTCTACCACCCTTTCCTATGTTATTGGTACCAATATGAACCAAGACAACAGATTCCTCCCCAGTGCTATCTAAATCCTTGTCTAGGTGGTGTGTGAGGTCCGCTACCTTCGCACCAGGCAGGCATGTTACCAGGCGATCCTCACATCCACCAGCCATCCAGCTATGTACATGCCTAGTGATCGAATCACCAACTGTAATGGCTGTCCAAACCCTTCCCTCATAGGCACATGACCCTGAAGAAACCTCTTCAGTGCGAGAGGTTTTTAATCACCTGGAAGACAGATCCTAACTTCAGGATCATTTCCTGCCACACCAGGGTGATGCTGTTCTGTCATGTGACCTCTCTCTTCCATGGCAACAGGGAGGCTGCCAGACTGGAGATGGGACTTCAGTACTAACTCTCTGTAGGCCTCGTATATATACCTCTCTGCCTTCCTTATGTCTGCTACTCTGTCCTCCAGAGATTGGACTCATTCCCTGACAGCAAAGAGCTCCTTGCACTTAATGCACACATAAGACCCCTCACCAACTTGGAGAAAATCATTCTTGTGGCACTCAATGAAAAAGACTAGAAAGCCCCTATCTCACTGCTCGACTGCTGTTTGTATCTTAGTTATAAGATTTTGTTTAAGTATTTAAGTTGTTTACTTACTTAGGTTTGCTGGGGATACGTATACTACCTAATACGTTTAATGGACTTTGTTCATCTCAAGATTAATTAATGAGGATAACCAGCTACACCTGAAAGTGAATATGGGCACCTCCATCCCTTTAATAGGTTTTAAAGCTTATAAAGCTAAGATTATTCTTAGGGTGGGTGGGAATCGGGTTGGGTGGGAGGGAGAGAAGACAATAAAACTGTCTTCATACACAGTGCCCTGGTCTGTGCTTCTAAGGTAAAGTCTTACCAATTTCTTGTGTGATTTATATAGCCCTTGGTTTGATAGAGGGGGGCCTTTCAAATTGTCACTTTGATAGAGGGGGGCCTTTCAAATTGTCACTTTGCCTTTAACACCTATTTAAGAAAACTTCACAGATCTTTTGCCTCCTAACTGGAAGGCCTCTTTGTAAAGGACTCTAGAAACTAGTTTATTTCTTTCTACTCAGAGACTAGTTATTTTACTTTCTATGCTAAGCTATACTCAGATTTGATTTAAATGAAAAGCTCTTTGGTGATACTAAGGCCTGACTGACTCAGCAAAAACACTGAATTCTAAAATACAAATTTATCAGCTTTAACCCAAAAAATTCACTTTTTCCCAAGTATATTCCAGAAGATAAATACAAGTGCAGATCTAGTTCCAGCTGTAGTAGTCCCTTTTGATAGTCCTTCAAGACTGCTAAAACAATCAATCAAAAATGTTGATGATCTTGTTCAAACTAAGGCAAAAGAGACAACTGACATGAAAAAAGCAGTGATGTTTTGTGAGAAACCTGTCAACGTCAGGCTGTCACACATGAGGTGGCTTACTTACCAGCCATTACTTAAAGAGCCATTTTGGGCCACAGTTAAACTTGGAGGAGAAATAAAGTAAAAAAGAAATTAAACAAAAGTAAAAAAGGGGGGACCAGCCGAAATACCACATAAGAATAATAAATACTAAAATGAATCTTTGATAAGCAGATGAAAACAGATACTAAGGGGTATGTTTACTAAGTGGCGCTAACGGCGCAGCTGCGACGTTATCACGCGATACATGACGTTATCGCGCGATAATGGCGCTTTACCATGCGAGAACATCACATATTGTGCGATAATGTCTGCGGCGGCGTTAAGGTGCGCAGAGGGTGGAGCAAGGCTCCCCAGAAGGCAGAGTAAGGTTCCCCAGGGGCGGAGATGAGGGGTCAATGGGTGGAGAGTGGGCGGAGAGAGGGCCCATGCACACTAACGCCGTGAAATGAAGGTCTGAAAATTAGCGCCAGTGCAAACCTCGTGCTAGAGGCTCATTTGCAGGAGAGAGAAACCATTTCAGTCAGCAATGTACAGCAAAGCCAGGGAAACCCAGAAAAGTGATAGTAGTGATACATGTGCAGGAACCAAAAAGGCAAATAAACATATTAAATGACCAGAACCACATTTGAAATCCCCATAACCAAGCTAGCCAATAGTGCTACTAATGATAAACATAAAGCAACACTACTGACAAAGCGTAAAAAGGAAGATATCATGTTTGGAAGGGGCTATGCTCTGTCCCCCTACAAAGTGAATGATCCCACAGTGAAATAGCGGTGATCGGGGTTTTGTCGTTTATATTGAGCAGGTTTGTTATGCTGTGGTCCAGCTGGGGCACAGTGCGGACTAGGCAGATGCCTAGGTGGCACATAGGAATGCCGAAACTGTAAAGCTGCAAGGCAGCAACTGACGAGGGTCCAACATGGGCACGAGTGTGTGTCCCACAGTGTCACAGGGGATATTACCCAGCAGGTACCCCCAAGGGCACATAACATTGGCAGGTGGTGCCAGGGGGAAGCGCGTATGTCCATGTAGGCACCCCTACCCGAGAACCGACACCATAGGCAGCTGCCTACTGGCACACTGGATGGCCAGGCACTGCGCACCCCCAGCACCACCGGCATAAGGGCGTGTCAGCATGGTGGCGGAGGGTTGCTGGTGGTGGAGGGGGCAGTGGCATCTGCCCACAGCAGACCAAGGCCAAGCCCTGTTTAGGTGGGTGCCGTGCAGTGCAACAGACAAGGTCTGTCTAACGAACACTAATGGTAGCCCCAAGGAATGATCTGCCTCTGTGGCAACAGTTTGGTGCAGTACACACAGCCAGTGTGTTCAAGAGCAGAAGGTCACAGGTTTAAGCCCCAGCTGTGGCTCCTGCAAACCATGTCTCTATATTTTACCCAGTACTAAACTGTGGTAATAAAGACGGAACTCTTATTGCAGATTAAATAAACAAGCCATAAACGCCTATATTTTATGCTACAGGGCACAGACACCATAAACATGTGCAATCCCTAGAGCAGAGTTTCCCAACTGCAGTCCTGGAGGGCCAAACACCATTCAGGTGTCATGCTGTCCCTAATAAATATGCCTGTGCTGCAATTGTATGCAACACCCCCCATTGTATGCAAATGTATCTCATGCATATTCATTAGGGACAGCATGAAAACCTGAACCGTGTTTGGCCCACCAGGACCGGAGTTGGGAAACTCAGCCCTAGAGCAGCGGCCAACAGGGGCATAAACACCCACAGGCTCCACTATCCAAAGCCTCATGGAGAGTCAGGCTGTTGGGCCCTGCGCAGAGCAGCATCTCCCAATACTAGCACTTGCATACCTTAGCAATGCCGCCCTAAACTTGGGAACACGTTCCACATATATCAAAAAGTTGCTATGAGTAATGGCAGATAACAAATCCTAAGTTAAACACAATGTGTTGACAGAGCTGCATCATAGCAACCTTTCTGATATCTGTAGAGTGTGTTTCAGTTTTGGTTTCTGACAGCATTTACCACCCCGGGGAGTGACCTGTGAACAGTATTGCGTACCATAGCCATGCCTGCACTGTGCCCAGGACTGGTGTGGTGGCCAGGGCGGCCAAAAACCTCTAAATTTGCACAATGCTGGCATAGGTGTGGGAGTGTGTGTATGTCTATCCAGTGTGTTGTGGCTGCCTACACCTTACTGAGCCCACACTGTTTGCACTGTTTCCAGTGTTAGACTGCCAATGTGCATAATGAGGAGCAAGGTACTGTGGGTATCACCCGGACAGGGTGGCCTGGGCAGGATGCATCTGCACAGGGCATAGGGCAATGGCTGGGACCTTATAATGCCCAACCACCACCTGCACGGACAGGGTGGCCACAGCATGTGATGCTGGGAGGTCACTCTCACCCTGACTGGGCAGTGACCATGGCATAGCTAGGTTCCCCCATAGTGCTGTGCAGTATTTCTCTCAAGTGATATTTATGGGTTTCTGTCTGTCGTTAGTATGTGTATGGCTGGAACACCTTGCAGGGTGCAGCGGGTGGAGGCTGACTTTTTCCTCTGCTGGTGAATGTCAGGTGGGGGTGGGGTGGGGTGGGGTGGGGGATCAGCGGCAGCTGAGCTGAGCTTTTCCAGCATTCTGCCTGTCTGACATTGCCTCATTGATGCATACAGATCTGCATTGACGGCCCTGTAGGGTGCCTGTTCCCCGGACCGGGGTTGATGGTCCCCTCTACTGCCACCATTGCAGAGATGTACAATGTGGATCTGTTGATGGGAGATCCTGTCCTCCCACCCTGAGCCAGAGGGCGGGTTGGGTGGTGCTACATAATCCGCTTTTGGGTCCATACACCCCCCTTCACTTATAACAGGTGACCATGGCACCCACACAAGATATGCACTATTCTGGGTGCATCATAGTCCACCAAGGCTAGACATGACTGGGAAATACAGATGGACACAGTTGTATCCTAGGTGTGTCTTCAAGGGCTACCTATCGCACACTGGCACTGATGGGGACCTGCAGCATAGCCTATCTCAGCCAAGCCAGGTGCTGCGGACCTGGTGCTGGGCGCCCCACCTCACCCTCAGGGTGAGCACAGGACCCGCACAATGTCACGGTCTGTAGCTACTCTGTGCCAGTAGCACACACGGTCTGTTCCCCCTACCAGGCCTAGGTGCTGTGGGGGTGCATACCCCATTATGTGATCAGCTGTAGACTGCTGATCTGCATGTGCAGTGCATCATGGGTACGGGTGGGTTTACCCTATCCTGGTAACCACAGCAGACAGTTTGTGTGGTGACCTGCAGTCTTTCTGTAGCCAGCCAGCCAGCAGTGTGGTGATAGCTATAGAGATGTAGCCTACTGGTTACTTCAATGACTGTGGAGGCAGAGGTCATGGTTTCTATCCCACAGTGGTGTAATCTAAAAAGGCTATCTGAGAATTTTCTTTTAATTTAAATCAGTGCTGTCAGCAGAAACACCCTCACAGTGCTGTAGCCTAAGGTGCCACATAGGCGCTCTATAGGGCGCCCTATAAGGCGTCCTGTAAGGCACCCTATAAGGTGCCCTATAGGGCAAATTATAGGGTGCCTTTGGCAGACAGGACACTTTATAATGTGACCTATGGTGTGCCTTATAGGGCGCCTTATGAGGCACCTTAGGTTACGGCACTGTGAAGGTATTTTTGCTGGCAGCACTGATTTAAATTAAAAGAAAATGCCTCAGACAGCCTTTTTAAGATTACACCACTGCAGGATCAAACCCATGACCTCTGCCTCCACAGTCATTGCAGTAACCAGTGGGCTACATCGTTATAGCTTCTAACACTGCGCTGGCATGTACTTAGGGTTAATGCGCGTTAACGTGCCACGGCGCACACTATCACGCGATACATATTCTTGCTACCTTAGGACTGGAACGCCCACTACTTATATGGCATTCTTCACATTATCGCTGCAACTAGCGCCGGTAACATTAAGACGGTTTAGTAAACATACCCCTAAGGATTGAAAGAGAATGAAATAGAAATCTAAAAATGAATCAATCCAAGGGTCTTATGATGGGCCAGCTTACGTTGTAAAGGGTATATATTGGTGGCTAATGGAAATTGTGCAAGGTTGTGCAAGAGAACAATCAGATGTTCTGGTATGCCCATGCTTCTTAAAGTGGCCCAGAGTTTCTCATGGTTTACACCATCAAAAGCCTTGTTGTATTTGATAAAACACATATAAATATCTTTTTGGTATTCTTTTGTCTTTTCAAGGATCTATCTCACATTCCCGATGATGTCTCTTATTCCTCGCCCTTTCCTGAACATTTTGGTGGTGGTGAGAAGCGAGGAGGAATGTGACAAATTCTATCTACCCTTTTTGATGTCTAGGACATCTGCACCTTGCCCACTCACAATCTTAAATGACAGAGGTATAAGGCAGGGTCTCCAAACCAGTCCTCGAGGGCACCACACCAGTCAGGTTGGCAGGATATCTCTAATGCATATATATTGTTGTGACGGCAGCCCCTAGTGGCCAATGGCGGTAAGGGCATGCTGTACAACATATTTATTTTCAAGGAGCGTGGGGTATTTTAAGGCCAAAATGGAGATTGGTCTTAGGTATTTCAGCTCCTTGTGAGAACTCAATAATTAAGCCACGAGTGTAGGGAAACAAGGCTTTTATTTCCCCTCTGTGCAAGGGTTCATTAAGACACTAGAAATCAAAGAATGTCCTTTGTTCATAAAGGTTCCAGTAATAAGCAGGTAAAACCAATTGTTAATATCTTCACAATTAGTTGTAAGGGTTAAAGGGAGGAATTCAATTCATTCCAGGGCAAAGCAATTAAACAAGACTTCTTCTTATTTACAAGGACGCTATGGATTCTAGGCTAGAAGCCATACACAAACTACAATCCATAGCTTCTTCCTGAGGAATGGGAATAGTATTGGCATCTTCTATTTCCATAAAGTCTGCTTCACTACTTTCCCCCTCAGAGCACATGCTGTCCCTGGCAGTTACAGGTTTATATGGACTGTCTCTGGTATCTTGCGTCCAATAAGACTGTGCTTTAAAGTCTTTTGGTAGTTCTTCAAACCACTCTGGTTTCTTTCCTCTTCTTATAAAGTGAGTTTTAGCTTTAGCAGTGCTTTTAGGGGTTAAGCTTTCATTAGCAGGAATAAAACTTCCATACCTTGAGTTTCTGTAGCTTGAAGCTCTGGAGCCTTCTCTCTCATGCACGTCTCTGTGACAACAGGTTTTCTGTCGGTAGTTTCTGGGCAGTGCTGAACTTCCTGAAAGCTTAGTAAAACATGGTGCGGATTCTCCAGCTCTATGCTTCAGTGACAAAGTAGCTTTGTTAAAAACTCCTTCCCTTCGAGTACCTGGTAAAGCTTGTTCAGCATACTCCAATGCCTGCAGGCTTTCCTCCAAGCCTGGCTCTCTGGCTCTCTGTATATGTCTCTCAGCTTTGGACTCAGGAACGTTGCTTAAGCAGGGAGTGGCATACCCTACAGCCTGACTGCTTTCCTTAGCAGACTCCCTCTGCACAGCGGCTCTCGTAGCTTGGCCCCTCTGAACTCTACCTCTGTGAATTCTGTCCTTTTGGGCTTGCTCAAGGAGGATTCCTTCCTTCAGGTCTCTCCTTCCTATTTCAGCTGTAATCCTTGTTCCTTCTCTTTCTGCTGCTCCAGCTTCTGCTCCTTCCCCTTCTCCTTCTACTTTGCTAGCATTAAGCTTCCGTTTATAAAGGGATCTTCCCTTTGAATCTCCCGGGCTCATTTCCAGGTGCAACTGGTTAGCTCTCCTAGCCTCATTAAGCTCTGTAGGATCACTCCTGCCCCCTCTAGCTGTGCTTTGAGGTAATTGCACCTCTAGAGCTCTGTGAAAAACAGAGTTTCTTTTTAACTCTGCATCTTTATTGGCACCAGCCTCATGACAATATTCATGCATATTCATTAGGGCTATCCCAAAAACCTGCCAGGATTGCGGCCCTCCAGGACAGGGTTGGACACCCCTGTTCTAATACTTCAGTGGGAATAATGTCAATGCCTGGTGCATTGTTCTTTGATAAGGCTTTCAATGCTGCTTTGACTTCTTCTTTCATCACCAATGGTTTCTGATCATAAGGTACAGGTTGAAACGGCTGTTGGTCCACTTGATCTTTATGGTATAATGACTCTATATTCTTTCCACCTTTTCTTGATCTTCTCAGCATCATTCAACATGGATCCTTGAGCAACTTGTACCATTCCAATTGGAGGCTGGAATTTTTTCTTTAACTCTCGTAGCTTTAGGAAAGCCAATCTTGTTCTTCCTCTAATTTATTTATTTAACCAGTTTTATATACCACCTTATCCTTCAATCAAAGTGGTTACAAGACAAGGTATACTGTCACGTGTCCCTATCCCCAGCCACGTGCTTAGAGGATTAGGGTTGCCATTTTAGTCCTCTGTAAAGGGTTTGAAAACTATTTCCTTCAGGAGCAGTGCCCTCTGGGAGTTGTAGTTTCCCTCTTAAAAAGGATAGTCGTGGAGACATCGAGTGAAGGCAAACATGACACAGTTTATTTCCCCAAAATATGCACAAATAAGGTTCAAACGCAAAGTATCTGGATATTTTCTCCAGGACAAAAAGTACAGAAAATATTTACATCCTTAAGCTGAGTAACTTCTTCAAGGCATTAAACAGACACAGACGTTTCATCAATCCAAAATAGGCAAATCAAAAGTACAGCTTCTTAGGTTCAGCAAAGTAAAGAATGTCTTTCTGCTTCCTTAGTGAGATAATATACAGTGCTGTGCAAGCTTGTCTTACTTAACCTGGTTCCTACCTTAGCAAGGTTAAGTTTTCTTGGTAGTGCTTTTTTCCCAAAAGCATTTACTCAGGCTGCTAACCAAGGATTCAGTAGCCTCTGCACGACACAAAGAACAGTCCATTGGCAGCTCAGTAATCAAGGGGTCTGGTTCATTATACTCCACTTGCATTTCTTCCTGCTCTGGAATTATAATATCCTGCACTGAGCCCTTATGACCTGCCTCTGGTGGAATTCTTGCTTAGGATTCCTGTAACTCCCTCCAGGACTTCTCTACCTGGTAAGGAATATGGAGAACTGTATTACTGGATATCTTTCTTTGGTTCTCTTGCCCCAGTTCCTCTCTGAGGTTTAACCATGGCTCTCTGTTGGAGGCTGGGTTCTTCTGCCTCCTGGTTTGAAACCTAGGCACCCACCTCTGAGTGTTGTGAACCTCTTGGTCAGGAACAGAAGTTTGGAACCTGCCCTGCTCTCTCTGTCTGAGCAGCTCTTGCCTGGTTTCCCTTGCGCCAGACTCTTTCCAGGTCCTTCTTCTTTCCTCTGCTTGGAACTTTCTTTCTGGGAACTTCCAGCTCAATTTCCAGTCCTGCTCTGAGTCCGTCTCTGACTCTGTCATCCTGGACTCTCTCCTTGAGTGTTTGCTTGCTCTGCTCTTCCCTTCTGAGCAACCTTTTCCTCCTGAGCAGCTCTTCTCCGTCTGAGCTTTTCCCTAAGCAGGGTTTATAAAGGTGCTTCCTGGGCAGCGTTTCTCTCTGCCTTAACAGGTGTTCATAATCATGCTCCAAGCCTGGTACTCCGTCAGCAGAGCTTGGGTGTGGCAGCCTAGCCTCAGAAACTCTAAGCTTGCTCTGAAGCCTGTGCACTGCTGGAATGTTTTTAAAGGTACAATCACTGATTTTCTCTAACTCTGCAGGCTCACCAGTGCCTTCCTCATCACAATACAAATATAGGTAAAAGCAAGGAAAGGTATTGGGGGGGGGGGGGGTATAGGAAGAATGCACAAAACAGGAATACAAATTGTATAAATACATGCTTATGCTAAATCCTAAGTAGGATCATAAAATTGTATAAATAAAAAAGTCTTAAGCATTTGTCTGAAGTCTTTTAAGTCTCTTGTTGCCCGTATGCAATCAGGTAAAGTATTCCATAGTTCGGGCGCATATATTGACAGAGCCCTATTGGATATTGCCTGATTTGTTTTATGGAAATCAAATGGAATAGCAATTCTGTTGTCCATACTGTTTCTAAATGGTCTCAAGCTAGTATGTTTAATTATTACGGTTTGAAGGACATTAGCTGAGATATTATTGAAGATTTTAAAAATATTCAATGTAGCTTTGAATTTTATGCGAGCTTATATAGGCAACCAGTGGAGGCTCTGAAGCACTGGAGTGATATGATCGCTTTTTGCAGAATTAGTAATGATTTCTAGCTGCCATATTTTGCACCAATTGAAGTGGTAAATAGATTTCATAGGGAGACCATGATAAATCAAATTTCCATAATCTAATATAGGCGTGATAATTGCTTGACATACAGTCCTAAATTGGTCTTGATTTAAAATTGGTCTGAGCCTCCTTATGAGTTTCAATTTATAATATGCTTTAGCAGTAGTTTTCCAAATATGAGAATGTAGGTTTAACTTCATATCTAATGTGATTCCAAGGTATTTTACCTCTTTTTTTACTTTAATGTAGTCCCGGATGCAGATAGTAGAAGGGAAGTCAAAGTTGTTTCCTCTAGTTATAAACATGGCCTCTGTTTTATTATACACTAGTTGATTGACATGTTGTTATCACTAAGCCATGCAATCATCTCAACCAAGCAGTTAGTTATGGTGGTGATGTCAGGTGCTTGAATATTTATTGGAGTATAAACCATAATTTCCTTATCGTCCCTCCAGTCTAGTCCCGGAAACTCTGGAGTTGTGATCTTCTTCCAGCAGCTTGGAGACTGATCAACGTCATTCTTTGATGACACTGGTATAAGGACTCAGGCACCGCCTCCTCACTCCAGTTTAGATCAGTCTCCAAGCAGCTAGGAGGTTGGGAGCCGGAGTCCCGGTTCACTAGAGGAGCAATTAAGGTTTTTTAGAGTGAAGTAAATTGGGGGGTTTTCTTATTTGTTTTTATTTGCAGAGGAAAATTATAGTCTGCTCGGGTTGGAGGGGGGTGTTCAAATTTAAGGGTGGGTGCCTTTAAATTTAACCGTGAAGGGCCTCCCTCTCTGGCTTCCTTATCGGGTGCTGGATTAGGGCTCCGGTGGAGAAGGAAGATCCCGGGTACAAATCTGCTGGGGCAGACTTGTGATTATTGTAAGCAGCCCTCCCCCAGTGCCTCACAGAAGTGATTGCCTGTTTGCTTCTGGGGGATTGGGCAGGGAGAGTGAACGAAGAAGCAGCTGCAGTTCTGTCTTTACCTGCCGGTTCTCTGCATCGGGGAAGCCTAGCCCGAGGGCGAGAATCAGTTCGCGGTAGGCAATCTGTTGAACGGATGCAGGGCTGAGACTTGAATCGGGCAGTCAGGTAAGCCCCAGAATTCTTTTTCTCAGTGAGTGCCTTCAAACCGCCAGGACAGAGAGCAGGCCGCATCGCATGGTTTTTTCGGCGGGAAAACGCCGGCAGCGGGAGCGGGGAAACAAACGGTTGTAGCTTGACACTGAAGCTTCGTTTTTAATTTGTTCTGGTGTGATTCAGCTCCCACAGTGTCCTGCTCAATTGAGTGATACTTAAAAAAAAAAATGGCCTGGGTTATCAGGGTTCGTTTAGAAGAGTTGCTGGTGGGGTCCCTGGAGAAAGGGGGTTTCTTCTGGAGGGGTCCAGGCAAGGCAGCAGTTCAGTGCGACAGAGGAGTCAATATGCCAGGAAAAGTGTTATGCCTGCTCTGTGGAGTGAAGAGGTCAGTGGTGTCAGAGGCTGGGGTATGTAAGAGCTGTAGCCAGGCAGCCGTGGCGGATCAGAAGCTTGTGGATGCGGTGGAGGGCCAGGACGGGCCTCTCGAGGGTCCTCGGTCACTGGGGGTGGAGCTGGATGATCCGGTACCAGGTCCATCCTCGAGGCCAGATGGGCCGGTGGCTCAGGCATCCTTCCCGGGAGAGTTGTCCTCAATTTTCTCCTCAGACTTTGTGGCTCTGATCCAGAGGGCATTCGGTGGTGCAAACAGAGAGGAGTCCTCATCGGCGGCTGGGCTCGGTCCCGTGGCTGGGAGCCTGGGACATAAGAGGCCAGGGACTCCGCTGTTGGTGGCTGCTTCAGCGCCCTTGCCGAAGAGAGCGCGAGGGGAGTTTGAGAAGCAGAGTCTGTCAGTGTGTTCCGGGGATTTGCATATGGAAGGTGAGCAGGATCCGGACCTGGACGAGGAATTGGAGGAAGGTGAGATTACAGAGCAAGAGGATCAGGCCAGAGTGGTGCGGATCTTTCGTAGAGAGGAGTTGCCCGCTCTCATTTCTGAAACGTTGAAGGCGCTGAATGTTCCGGTATGAGGACCAGTGGAAGAGGCGGCGTTGGAGGATCCGCTACTGCAAGCCTTTAGAAAAATGCAAAGAGCTTTCCCTATGCATAGAGTGATAAAGGAAATGATTCAAGGGGAGTGGGACATGCCAGAGGCAATGCTTAAGGGCTCTAGGGTAATGTCTCGCTTGTATCCGCTGGTGGAGCAGGATAAGGAAATCTTTAAGTCGCCGAGAGTGGATGCGGCGGTGTCAGCGGTGACTAAGAAGACGACCAAATAAATACAGCGGTGACTAAGAAGACGACCAAATAAATACAGCAACATTAGTCTGTTCTATAGGGCCCCATCACCCTCTCCAGATGATCTAGCCACCATTATAGACACTGCTGGAAATCCTCTGAACCCTCGTTCCCAAAACTGGGTGATGGGAGATTTTAACCTTCCCTCACTCCAGGACAACCACGCTGAGGCCTTTATAGAAGCACTCAGCGAGTTAGGCTATATTCAACTAGTGAACTCCCCCACACATGTGAAAGGAAATAAACTCAACCTAATATTTGCCCCAAAAGATTTAATCAACGCTTCACTAAAGACCGACCCCACTGTAAAACCAGTACCATGGTCCGATCACAGCCTGATAATTTTCCAGATACCTTCACACCAAACACAAAATGTGAACCAGACCACAAGTGAACCTACAGTATCTCTCACAAAACGATTCCGACATTTCAATTTGGATGAAACCATGATGAGAATTCAGCCGCTCCAAAACCCTCCCTCTCAATGCCTTAATGACATGATCACCTCATGGAATACATGCCTGGATGCCGAATCCAAAATATCTATTACCAATAAGGTAGTGAGAACAAGGAAAAATGCACCGTGGTTCTCCCCCGAACTCCGAACATCACTTCTCAAACTCAGAAGACTCGAAAGATCATGGCGTCGATCCCGTTCAACAGAAAAACTCGAACTCTACAATGAACATCTCAAAAGACACCGAGCAGACGTAACAGCAAGAATGAAACAATTCCATGCAGAGTTACTACAACGCTCTATAAACAAGCCTCATGAGCTCTTTAGCATAGTTAAGACCTTAGCAAAAGAGCCCTCGTCCACACAACCAGTCCTCCCTGACCCTCAAGAATATGCCGACTTCCTGCGTACCAAGGCAAACCAGTCCAACACTTGTACCGCAAATAATTCCTCCCTAATGACCCATCCACATACCGCAACAACTCTCACCAAACACACCATCACCGAGTTCTCCGCCCCATCGGCAAGAAACATACAGGACATCGTCTCCTCCATAAACACCACCACTGCACCGAATGACCCATGTCCGGCATTTTGGATAAAAACTCTGAGGACCGAACTCAGCCCCTTCCTCTCCAAACTCATTGCGTTATATTTCTCAACGGTACATTCCCCAATAGCCTAAAACAGACAGCGATAAGACCGCTACTACAGAATAGCAAACTGGACCCAGCAAGAATGGACTCCTTCAGGCCGATATCAAGTATCTCGCTTCTGGCAAAAATTATCGAAAAGGTTGTACAACAACAACTTCACCATCATATTGAAATAAGTGCACCCCTCGACCCTTGCCAACATGGCTTTCATGAAGCGCATGGGGTTGAAACACTCTTGACCACGTTATTCAACTCGCTTATCATTGGATTGGACAACATCAAACAAGGGTTTGCACTGATCTTCCTGGATATTGCAGCAGCCTTTGACATGGTATGTCATGAAATACTCCTCTCCCGCCTCAGTGAGAAGGGCATCCAGGGAAACACATTATCATGGTGTGCATCATATTTAACAGATCGATGGCAACATGTACGCTCCGGCCCCTCCACATCCGCACCTTTTCTCCAAGAAAAAGGCGTTCCCCAAGGATCATCACTGTCAGCACTACTATTCAACATTTACATGCAGCCCTTATGTAATATTATCCACTCCTTCAACATTAACTGCATGATCTACGCCGATGATGTTCTCCTCTACATGCCTTTCCTATTGGACAAACCAAACTTTGCACCCCTCTCTGCCTGTTTCGATGCGGTCACGGATTAGCTACATTCACAGAAGCTAAAAATAAACTTTAAAAAAACAGAGGTCCTTTTCCTCACAAGGAATTCATCATTCACTCCACCTAGCTCCCTGAAGGTCCGAGATGCTGAACTCACAAGCAAATCATCTATCCGGTACCTTGGAGTTATCATTGACCAACAGCTCAATATGAAGGACCAGATAAGCAATATGGTAAAAGCAGTTTACAACAAGATTAGAACACTTCGCCACCTGAGACCACTCCTGGAACCTGAAGATTTTCGATCTGTCTACCAAGCTCTTGTAACCCCACATCTTGATTACGCGAACGCCATATTACACGGCCTTCCAAAAGCCACCATAGCCCCGCTGCAACTAGCCATGAATGCAGCCACCAGAATTCTGCAAGGGGCACCAAGGAAGGAACATATAACACCAATATTAAAACAACTGCGCTGGCTTCCGGTCCAAAGCAGGATAACATTTAAGGTGCTTACACTTACATTCAAAGCCATTAACAACTGCTCCCCTACATCAATCATAGATCTTATCCAGATGACACCCCCTAATAGAACGAGAAGATCAGCCGCTATAAATACTTTGATCCTACCAAGGCAGATAACAAAATGCTCACAAGCAGCAAGATCCAGGGCTTTTTCACTATATGCACCTACCTGCTGGAATGCCCTTCCCCCTGCTATCAGGGCTATCAAGGTCATCTCCCAGTTTAGAAAGGCACTTAAACATCATCTCTTCCTACAGTACTATACTGACCAGGGCCACTCCCCACAGCAAGCCACACCCAGTGACCCATAGAAACATCCCGTGAGTAACATCCATGTAAGATTGAAACCAAGCATGCCGGACACGGATCCCCCTGACAAATAGTATCTCTTATCACCCTACTATCAGCCAATACTCAGCTGAGCCGATAGGACACAATTGAATCATTTCCAAATGTATGCTGTAAGTTACCTGTATATAGCTGTATATAGTTACCCTGTTATTACCTGTACATATACCCACGTTATATTGTAAATCCAGTGCAGACCACCTGTACTGGACAGTTATGTTTTGATGTAAACCGCACTGATACAGAAGAGCGCGGTATATAAGAAAGAAAAATAAATAAATAAATTCTCGTAGAAGGGAGTGCGGCTTTCAAGGATACTCAGGACAGAAAGCTGGATGCTTTGTTGAGGCAGGTGTTTGAGGTGAATGCGCTTTCCATTCAAGCATCTATTTGTGGGGCTTGGGTGGCAAGAGCCTGTTTGCGCTGGGCTCAGCAAGTGCATGGGGATTGTGAGCAGGACTCGCTAGATGAGGCAGCGCGGTTGGAGTCCGGAGCGGCTTACCTCGCGGATATTCATTATGACCTTATCAGGGGGCTATTGAACAGTATGGCCTCGGTGGTAGCGGCAAGGAGATATCTGTGGTTGCGCAATTGGGCAGCGGATGCCTCCTCTAAGGCCAAGTTGAGTAAACTTCCCTTTAAGGGAAAGCATCTATTTGGAGAGGATTTGGACAAGATTGTCAAGGATATGGGTGAGTCCAAAGGGGGTAGGCTGCCCGAGGACAAGCAGAAACCGGGGAGGTTTCAGTCCCTGGCTAGGGGAATGCAGAGAGATTTTCGTCGTTGGCGGACTTCCAGGTTTCCCCCTACTCAGAGAGGGCGTTTCCCTTATAGAAACCAGGGGTTTCGTGGTTTCCAGGGGGCCAACAGAGGATTTGCAGCCTCCTCTGCGGGTACCAAAAAGCCACAATGAAGTCAGGAAGGCCCAGGTAGAGGTAACGGTCGGAGGTTGTCTACAGGAGTTTTATGCTGCCTGGGCCGAAATTACGTCAGATCAGTGGGTGTTAGAGGTGATTCGAGAGGGCTATGCTTTGGAATTTCAGAGACCGGTGACCGACTCGTTTGTTCAGTCCCCTTGCAAGGCGCGTCACAAGCACGATGCGGTTCAACAGACGTTAAACAGATTGTTGGAGCTCAAAGCGGTTGCGCCGGTGCCTCCAGAACATTGCGGCTTAGGTCGATACTCCATTTATTTTGTGGTTCCAAAGAAGGAAGGAATTTATCGGCCAATTTTGGATTTGAAAAGAGTGAACCGGTGTCTCCGAGTTTCCCATTTTCATATGGAGACACTGAGGTCGGTAATCATGGCGGTCAGAAAGGGGGAGTTTCTGATGTTGCTCGATTTAGCCGAGGCGTATTTGCACATTCCGATTCACCCGGAACATCAGCGATTCCTCCGGTTCACGGTGCAGATGGGGCATTTTCAGTTTCGGGCGTCACCGTTTGGTCTAGCCACAGCGCCACGCACTTTTACCAAGGTCATGGTGGTCGTGGCGGCAGCGTTGAGAAAGGATGGGGTTCTGGTTCATCCGTATCTCGATGACTGGTTGATTCGAGCAAAGTCATCCACAGCATAGCACCATCCTTCCTCGACACCCTAATCAGATTGCAACCATCCAACAGAAACAGGAGAACCATCAATTCCAACACCCTCCACCCTCCAATAGATATCAGATCAGTCAAAAAAATCACTAGTAAAAGGGCTTTCTCATACACAGCACCGACACTATGGAACCAACTCCCACCCGACCTACGAGCCAGCATTGATCTAGCCGACTTTAGAAAGAAACTCAAAACCCACCTGTTTCAAAGTCATTTCAACCTGTACTAAAATCGCATAAGGGGCAACTCCCCCACAGCACCCCAGAAAACCTGTAATGTATAAATGTACATATGTAAATTATTATCCCCTTAGCTTAGAAGTAGCTAATTTTCTGCGTGACATGCTAACCTTTTGAATCTTTATGTACAAATCAAAATTATTCTGTCTTGATTTCGACAGCTTTCTCCGTGTAATCTTCCCCGCTTCTGATCGCTGGAAGGAGCGGTATACAAATGCTTGCTAAATAAAAAATAAAAATAAAGTCATTGAGGGAAAGCGGGGAGGCGACTTGCAAGGTCGTCAGCTTCCTTCAGAGTTTAGGATGGGTAGTCAATATGGCCAAGAGCAGTCTGGTTCCATCTCAGAATCTCGAGTATCTGGGGGCAAGGTTCGATACGGCGGCAGGCAGGGTGTTTCTGCCTCCGCATCGGGCAGTAGCCTTAAGGAAGTTGGTGCAGAGGTTTCTCGACAGGCCGCGTCCCACGGCATGGCATTATTTACAGCTCCTCGGAACGATGGCGGCGGCGATCGAGTTGGTACCCTGGGCGAGGGCACATATGAGGCCGCTGCAGCGGGTGTTGTTCAGATGGTGGTCTCACCAGAACAACCCGCTGTCTCGGCGGCTGGTCTGTCCGGAGGAGACTCGGGGGGCGTTGCAGTGGTGGTTATGTCCAGAGTCCTTGACAAGAGGAATGCCGTTGGAGACACCAAATTGGGTACCACTGACTACGGATGCCAGCCTTTTCGGTTGGAGAGCGCATTTTCAGGGCAGATTTGCGCAGGGTCAGTGGTCGGCGCAGGAGAAGTCCTGGTCGATAAACAGATTGGAGCTCAGTGCCGTGTTAAGGGCGCTGCTAAGTTTTCAGTGATATCTGAGAGGTGCGGTGATCCGGGTGTTTTCGGACAATGCGACTGCAGTGGCCAACATCAACAGACAGGGGGGCATGGGCAGTGCTCCTTTGGAGGATGAAGCGGATCACTTATTCCAGTGGGTCGAGGAAAATCTGCAGGCGCTGTCGGCGGCGCACATGGCAGGAGTAGACAATGTGGCAGCCGACTTCTTAAGTTGGGTAAAGGTAGACCCCGGGGAGTGGAGGCTTCATCCAGAGGTGTACGACATGGTGGTGCAGCGCTGGGGGGCTCCGATAATGGATCTCATGGCCACATTCCACTCTGCGAAGGTCAGTCGGTTCTTCAGCAGGCGGAGAGAGAGAATGTCGGAATGGCTGGATGCCCTCATCCAGAACTGGCCGGTGGGTCAACTACTCTACGTGTTTCCGCCCTGGGTGTTAATCGCACGCGTGGTGCGCCACATCGAACGTCACAGAGGCTTAGTGATTTTGATCACCCCGGATTGGCCACGAAGGCCATGGTATGCGGATCTCAGGAGGTTGGTAGTAGAAGAGCCTTGGCGGCTGCCAGTCAGGCAGGACCTTCTGATTCAGGGTCCATTGTTCATGCCTCAGGTAGCTCGGTTCTTGCTTACGGCATGGCTCTTGAAAGGGCAAGGTTAAGAGCTAAGGACTATTCGGAGGCGGTGGTGTCCACCTTACTGGGGGCGCGTAGAAGATCTACTTCGCTAGCGTATGTTAGAGTGTGGCGTATTTTTGAAGCTTGGTGTGGTGACAGGCATTGTGAGGTGTTGCGAGCGTCAGTGCCACAAATTTTAGCGTTTTTGCAGGATGGTTTTCAAAAAGGGTTAGCAGCCGCTTCCTTACGGGTGCAGGTGGCGGTGCTTTCCTGTTACAGGGGGAAGGTTAAAGGCCAAGCGTTGGGAGTTCATCCTGATGTGAAGAGGTTTTTGAAGGCAGTAAGTCTGTTACGGCCTCCTTGCAGGACTCTAGTGCCTACGTGGGGTCTGCAATTAGTTTTGGAAGTGTTAGGAAAGCGTCTGTTTGAGCCTTTGGCTGAGGCAACGTTGAAGGATTTGACGTTAAAGGTGGTATTCTTGGTGGCTATTGCGTCGGCAAGGAGGATTTCAGAGTTACAGGCGCTGTCGTGTAGGGAGCCTTTTCTGGCCTTTTTTGAGTCGAAGGTGGTTTTGAGACCGGTGCCGTCCTTTTTGCCAAAGGTGCTGTCTCCTTTTCATCTGAATCAGGTGGTGTCCCTGCCGGTTTTCCGCGCGGATTCGCAGGGGTCCCCGGAATGTCAGTTGCATCGGTTAGACATCCGAGGGGCGTTGAAGAGGTACCTCAGTAGAACTGCGGAGTTCAGATGGTCGGCTAGGCTGTTTGTGTTGTTCGGGGGGCCTCACAAAGGAGAGGCAGCGTCTAAAGCATCCATTGCCAGATGGATACAGGCGGCGATTGCGTCGGCATATATACTGAAGGGAACGGCGGTTCCTGAAGGCTTAAGGGCACATTCGACTAGGGCGCAGGCCGCGTCTTGGGCGTAGTACAAGTCTGTGCCACCGGTAGAAATTTGTAAGGCAGCGACATGGTCCTCCCTGAATTCGTTTGTCAAGCATTATCGTCTGGATGTACAGGCGAGTAGGGATACCTGTTTTGGATCGGCGGTGCTTCAGGCTGGTCTAGCAAGTCCCTCCCGGTAAGTTCTTTTACTGCTCTGTTACTTCTCCAGAGTTTCCGGGACTAGACTGGAGGGACGATAAGGAAGTTTAAATTAGACTTACCTGTTAATTGTAGTTCCTGAAGGAACTCCAGTCTAGTCCCGGACCCCGTCCCATTTCTTTGTCTGAATTGGAGCCTGAAGCGGAAGATGGTACAGTTAAGAGACTGCAGTGCATGCCGGGTCTTCGAATTCAGGTGAGGGACAGTAGATAGCGTCTGATATTTAGGTTTCAGTCGAGGTTCTTCCGAAAAGGGAAGCGAGGGCCTTCGCAGGTGAATTTCAAGGTCACGGGTATATTGGTACAGTGTTTAAAGGGTTCAGGTTTCATATAGTTAGTTTACATGTGTTTTATACTTAATTGTTCCTCCGGTGAGTCTGCTTTGTCAATAGGTTACTGGAGTGAGGAGGCGGTGCCTGAGTCCTTATACCAGTGTCATCAAAGAATGACGTTGATCAGTCTCCAAGCTGCTGGAAGAGGATCACAACTCCAGAGTTTCCGGGACTAGACTGGAGTTCCTTCAGGAACTACAATTAGCAGGTAAGTCTAATTTAAACATCATCTGCATAGATATGATATAGTATTTTATATTTCTTGAGAATGTTGCAGATAGGTTGAATGTAAAGATTGAATAGAATAGAGGACAAAGACAAACCTTGAGGTACTCCTTGTGCCATGCTAAAGCATGATGATTTTTGATCACCACATTTTATCTGTTGAGTTCTATTGGTAAGATAGGATTGAAACCATTTCAACGTGTTGCTGCGAAGACCAATTTCATAAAGCCGTTGTATCATTTTTATATGTGAGACTATGGGGTATGTTTACTAAATGGCGCTAACGGCACATTACCGTGCGATAACATCAGGTATCGCGCGATAATGTCCCCGGTGGCATTAAGGTGCGCAGAGGGTGGAGTAAGGCTGTCCAGAGGGCGGAGATAAGGGGTCAGTGGGCGGGGAGAGGTTCCATGCACACTAACGCCATGAAATGAAGGTCTGAAAAGTAGCGCCAGTGAAAACCTCGCACTAGAGGCACATTTTCAGGAGAGAGAAACAATTTCAGTCAGCAATGTACAGCAAAGGCAGGGAGACCAAGAAAAGTGATAGTAGTGATACATGTGCTGTAACAAAGCATGCAAAAACCAGAGAGATAATGACCAGAACCAAAATATAAATACAAACCACCGAGCTGGCCAATAGAAAAACAATGATAAACGGTAATCAACACTACTCATAACGAATAAAACGGAAGATGTCATTTTTGGAAGGGGCAATCCAGATTCCCCCCACAAAGTGAATGTTCCAACATTGATAGTGGTGATGAGGGTTAGCTGTGTTGTATATTGCACAGCTTGCGTATGTGGCGTTCACATGTGCTGCAACAACAGAGTGGCCACGTAGGAAAGGGCACTATGGTGATGGTGTGAATGCGGTACAGGGGGCTGCAGGCGGCACATGCAGTGGGCCCGCTGGGGCACAGGGTGGACTAGACAGATGCCTACGTGACACATAGGAATGTCGAAACAGAAAACCAGCAAGACAGCAACTGACCAAGGGCAAACATGTCCATGAGTGTGTGTCCCCCAGTACCCAGCAAGTACCCCAAAGGGCACATAACATTGGCAGGCAATACCTGGGAGGAAGTGTGGAAGTCTGTGCAGGCACTCCTACCCCATATCATGCACCATAGGCAGCTGCCTACCGGCACACTGGATGGCCTGGGACTGCGCACCACCAGCACCACCGGCTCAAGGGCATGTCAGCATGGTGGCGGAGGGATGCTGGTGGTGGAGGGGGCAGTGGCATCTGCCCACAGCACACTAAGGCCAAGCCCTATTTAGGTGGGTGCCGTGCACTGCAACAGACAAGGTCTGTCTGACGAACAGTCATGGTATCCGCATGGAATAATCTGCCTCTGTGACAACAGTGTGGCGCAATACACACAGCCAGTATATTCAGGGGAAGAAGGTCACAGGGACAAGTCCCAGCTGTGCCTCCTGCAAACCATGGCCCTAAATTATGCCCAGTACTAAACCATGGTAATAACGGAACCTTTATTGCAGATAAAATAAACATGCCATAAACGCCTGTATTTTACCCTAGAGAGCACATACACCATAAACATGTGCAATCCCTAGAGCAGAGTTTCCCAACTGTAGTCCTGGTGTGCTAAACACCATTCAGGTTTCATGCTGTCCCTAATAAATATGCCTATAATGCACCGCCCCCATTGTATGCATATGTATCTCATGCATATTGTGGCAAAGTCAGCTATCCTGAGAGTGGGGGAGGTGAGAAGCATAACAAATTCACCCTAGTTAAGGGTCCCCTTCTAGGAGTGCAGGGAGAGAAAGCCACAGCCAGGTTTCAAAGACAGAGAAATCCCAGCTGGAACAGGTTTCAGCCAATGACTGATAAAGTAAGAAAGAGGGATTGCAAGCACAAGGACCAAAACCCTTACTTTAACAAGTGCACTGATTATTCTAATATCAGAAGGCAGGGGGATTACCAATACCTGGGAAAGAAAGAGGTGGGGTTAAGACCCTGGAGGTATAAGCCTGGGTTAGATTATGCAGAGAGGGAGAGACGAGAAAGGGAGAGACGAGAAGGAGAGCAGCCGGGAGAGCAGCTGAGACAGAAGCAGAGAGAAGGAGTAGATTCTTGGAGAAGAGCTGAGCTACCCAGAGCGGAGAGAGCTGAATTCCCTGCAACAGGTTGGCAACAGAGGTGGGGACCAGGAAGTGGAGAGGTTTTCAGACCACCAGAGAGGTTGTCAGCTGAGTACTCTGACCAGGTCGGTGAGTCAGACCCCATGCAGTTGGGAGAACCAGTGTCAGAGTTGAGGGAAGAAGATTGCTTTATGGATTGCTCTCTATGCCAAGCTCTAGACAGGAGGTCTTGAGGAAAAGCTAGCCCTGAAAGAAGTGATTCTCCTTGGAAGTTAACCATATGGCAGAAGCAGTGTGGAGGTAAGTTCCTGTCTGTTTTAAAAGGGAAATTTACTGCAACATAAGCCTGATCAGGAAGCTCTGATTCATGCTTGTTTGTCACCTGTGTTTGAACTGTGCATCGGCAAGAAAAGCCAAGTTAGCTGCTATAAGAGTTTTTGCTTGCTCATCTCCTATATGAAAAGCCTGCTAAGAGTTTTGATAACAGCTCGGAATGTTTATAATGTTTGTTCTAAGTTTGGTTTCACGTAGAAGTGCAGCCTAGAGAGGTTTTTGAGGCTGGCAGAAACCAAACTGCTGTAGAAGAATTAAGCCTGAATTTTTTCTTTATGCTCTGATTAACAAGGACTAAAAAGGAAAGTGGCAGCCTAGTTTCTAAAGGCAATTGCTTCTGCAAGTAAGAGGACTTTAAAAAGCCATTTCTGAGTTCTTTTGGTTTGTTTGCCATTATTTGCTGTACCTTAAGCAAACCCTACAGTTATAATCCTGTAAATGATACCTTGAACCTGCTGTGTTTTGTGTTATGGAAATAAACTTTCTGTTACAAGCCTTACCCTCGGTTACCTCAACTACAAACCTTCTACTTAAGGCACCAACATATTTTAGCAGTACTACACTTCCCAGAAGCCAACACGAAGAAATAGGCTGCTAGGAGCTGATAGAAGAAGGAATCCTCAACCACCACGCCCCTCGACCACTAGAGGCAAGTGGCTTCGGGCGTTGTGCTTGTGACAATATTCATTAGGGACAGCATGAAAACCTGAACCGTGTTTGGCCCACCAGGACCGGAGTTGGGAACCTCTGCCCTAGAGCGGCGGCACAAACACCCACACCCACAGGCTCCACTATCCAAAGCCTCATGGAGAGTCAGGCTGTTGGGCCCTGTGCGGAGCATCAGCTTAGCAATGCCGTCTTAAACTTGGAAACACGTTCCACATATATCAAAAGATTGCTATAGTTAATGTCAGATAACACATCCTAAGTTAAACACAACTTGTTGACAGAGATTCATCATAGCAACCTGTCTGATATCTGTGGAGTGTGTTTCAGGTCTTGTTTCTGACAGTGGTTACCACCCCGGGGAGTGACCCTAACAGTATTGAGTACCATAGCAATGCCTGCACTGTGTCCAGGACTGGTGTGGTGGCCCGGGCTGCCAACCACTTCTATATTTGCACAATGCTGAAATAGGTGTGGGAGTGTGTGTATGTCTATCCAGTGTTGTGTGGCTGCCTACACACCTTACTGAGCCCCCAATGCTTGCACTGTTTCCAGTGTTAGCCTGCCAATGTGCATAATGAGGAGCACGGTACTGTGGGTATGGCCAGGACAGGGCGGCCTGGGCAGGATGCATGTGCACAGGGCATAGGGCAATGGCTGGGACATTGTAGTGCCCGACCACCACCTGCACGGACAGGGTGGCCACAGCAGGTCATGCTGGGAAGGGGGGTCACTCTCACCCTGACTGAGCAGTGACCATGGCATGGCTAGGTTTCCCCATAGTGCCATACTGTATTTCTCTCAAGTGATATCTGTGAGTTCCCTTTTCTGAGGCCCAATCACTGACATACCTGCTTGGTGTGTGTGTGCTCACATCCCATTTTTGGGTGCACACAGTTTCTCCAGGAACATGTTCTAGCTAGCAGACTGTCTGCAGTTAGCAAGTGTATGGCTGGAACACCTTGCAGGATGCAGTGGGTGGAGACTGACTGTGCCCTCTGCTGGTGAATGTCAGAGAGTGGTGGGGAGCAGCTGAGCTTTTCCAGGCCTACTGCCTGTCTGCCAGTGCCCTATATGATGTGTACAGATCTGCAGTGACTGCCCTGTAGGACTGGGGTTGATGGTCCCCTCTACTGCCACCATCGCAGAGATGTAGAATGTGGATCTGTTGGTGGGGGATCCTGTCCCCCACCCTGACCCACAGAGAGCGGGTTGGGTGGTGCTACATAATCTGCTTTTGGGTCCAAACACCACCCTTCTCTTATAACATGTGACCATAGCAACCACACAGGATATGCACTATTCTGGGTGCCTCAAAGTCCACAAGGGCTAGACATGACTGGGAAATACAGATGGACACATGTGTATCCTAAGTGTGTCTGCAGGGACTACCTAACACACACTGGCACTGATGGGGACCTGCAGCATAGCCTACCTCAGCAAAGCCAGGTGCTGCGGTCCTGGTGCTGGGTGCCTCACCTCACCCTCAGGGTGAGCACAGGAACTGCACAATGTCACGGTCTGTAGCTACTCTGTTCCATTAACACACACGGTCAGTTCCCCCTACCAGGCCGGGTTGCTATAGAGGCGCATGCCCCATCTGGTGATCAGATGTAGGCCGCTGATCTGCATGTGCAGTGCATCATGGGTACGGGTGGGTTTACCCTATCCTGGTAGCCACGGCAGACAGTTTGTGTGGTGACCTGCAGTCTTTCTGTAGCCAGCCAGCGGTGTGTTAGCAGCTATAGAGATGTAGCCCACTGGTTACTTCAATGACTATGGAAGCAGAGGTCATGGGTTTGATCCCCTGGTGGTGTTATTTAATAAGGCTGTTTGAGGCTTTTCCTTTTAATTTAAATCAGTGCTGCCAGCAAAAAGCACCTTCACAGTCCCATAACCTTAAGGTGCCTCATAAGGCGCCCTATAAAGTGCCCTAAAAAGCACCCTATAGGGCACATTATAAGGCGCCTTGGCAGACAGGGCACTTTATAATGTCCCCTATGGAGTGCCTTATAGGGCGCCTTTTGCAGTACCTTAGGTTACGGCATTGTGAGGGTGTTTTTACTGGCAGCACTGATTTAACTTAAAAAGGAAGTGCCTCAGACAGCACTGATTTAGATTAAAAGGAAATGCCTCAGACAGCCTTCTCACATACCACCACTGCAGGATCAAACCCATGACCTCTGCTTCTACAGTCATTGCAGTAACCAGTGGGCTACATCTTTATAGCTTTTGACACTGCGCTGGCATGAACTTAGGGTTAACGTGCATTAACGTGCCACGGCGCCCACTGTCGCGCGATACAGATTCTTGCTACCTTGCCGACGGAACGCCCACTCCTTATATGGCATTCTTCACATTATCGCTGCAACTAGTGCCATTAACATTAAGACGATTTAGTAAACATACCCCTATGTCAAAGGCTGCGGATATGTCCATAAAGATCAGGAGAAATCCTTTTTTTAATATTATTCATATCCCTGATAAGATTATCCAATAAGGAAGAGAGAAGAGTTTCAACATTGTGTTGTGGTTTGAAAGCATGTTGATGCATGTCCAAAGGTGCATTTAAATAAATATGATCTTGTAATTGTTTTAGAACAACGTTTTCAATTATCTTTGCAAGCAATGGTAGACTGGAGATTGGACAGAAGGATTTGGGATCTGTCTGATCTAATGTGATATTTTTTAGAACTGGGCGAATAATAGATTGTTTAAGGAAGGTTGGCATATATCCTTAATGAAGAGAAAGTTCTACTATCCTCTGGATGTGTTCAGCTAGTTGGTCCTTGGTATTTTTAATCCAAGCCATTGGGCAAGGGTCAGTGGTAGAAGTAGTTGTATTCAAAGAGTCAATTATTTGCTTAATTTGAAGCAGTGAAGGAGTATGAAAGATCTCCCAAGTAGTTTGGATTCCTGTGGTTGTTATGTTAAAATGGCTAGTAAGGAGGTTTGTAGAAAGGTGTTTGAATTTGTTAATTATAAAATCAGCAAATTTCTGTGGATCAATATGTTTATTGTCAAATTGTCAAATAGTTTCTGCTTCTATTTCCTTGCATGCATCATTGTAGTACTTCTCCTTGTCTTGTCTTGCTGCATGTTGGAAATCTCTGAGTTTTGCGATTGCCTCGCTTTCTCCTCTGGCTTTCGTTTTTCTGTGTTTCTGGGCAATTTTCATAGTTTCTTTGGCCATCCATTTTGGCCAATTTTGCTTTTTCACCTTTTGTCGAGACTTCTCACTTTCTTCAATCGCAGCCTTCTTGATGTCATCCCATAACTCTTCTGGAGTTCTGTTATTTGTATCTAAAGCAGCAAATCGATTTGCAGGCAGTCTTTAAATTCCAGTGGTATATTCTCAAGGTCAAATTTTGTTATATTATGAGCGGCTTGCTCGTTTTCAATTTTAGCTTGATTTTGCATACTAGATTGAGTTTGCACCACAGTCAGCTCCAAATTGATGTTATAGAGCTTTTCCATCGTTGACTTCCACAGATGTAGTCAATTTGATTAATTGTACAATCCATTGGGTGATGTCCATGAGTACAGTCACCGCTTGTATTGCTGGAAGAAGGTGTTTGAGATGAATAGATCATTGGTCTTGCAGAACTCTATCAGTTTTTCTCCAGCTTAATTTCTGTTACCCAGTCTATACTTTCCAACCACTTTGCCTTCTTCTTTGTTGCCAACGTTTGCGTTCCAGTCACCCATGACTATCAGGATATCCTGTTTTCATGGTCTGTCAATTTCAGCTTGTACATGTTCATAGAACTCATCAACTTCATCCTCTTCTGCAGCTTGTGTTGGGGCATATACTTGAATTATAGTTGTGTTGATGGGCTTTCCTCGTAGACGAATAGAAATGAAGCGTTCACTGATTGCATTGTATTTCATTATAGTTTTTGCAAGTTTCTTCTTTATTATAAATGCAACACCATTTCTTCTTTGTCTTTCATTTCCAGCATAGTAGACCATGTGATCATCTGATGCAAAGTGCCCAATGTCAGTCCATTTCAGTTCGCTAATACCCATCAGATCGAGTTGTACACGTTCCATTTCATTCATGAGCACCTCCAACTTCCCTTGGTTCATGCTTCATAGTTCCATGTCACAATATATAAGACATCTTTGCAGTGTCTGACTCTCAATTCATGGATACATCTTTCCGAACTATTAATAAACATTCAGAATAAGAACATTAGATAAAAAGATGGTAGATAATAATAAAAGAACCATGTCAAAATCCTCAGATTGAAATAAATAAATAAATGAAGGGGGGGAAGGCGCAGGGGGGGAGGGAGAGGTGGAGGGGAGTGCAGGGGGAGAAGGGAGAAGGAGGGAACTGAAGAGATGACATACAATTGGAATATTTCCAATTATTTCTCAAGATATTGTACACAACATACCTAAAATAAAGAATAAAACCAAGGATATTATAATTCCTCTGTATCATTCCATGTTGCGACCACACCTTGAATATTGTGTGCAATTCTGGTCACCATATCTTAATAAAAAGGTTATAGCAGAATTAGAAAAGGTACATAGAAGAGCCACCAAAATGATAAAAGGGATGGAAAGATACTTCTGAGAAAGGCCTAAAAGGTTAGGGCTCTTCAACCTGGAAAAGAGATGGCTGAGGGGAGATATGATAGAGGTCTGTAAATTAATGAATGGAATGGAATGGGTAAACATAGATCAGTTGTTTACACCATCAAAAAGTAGAAAGACTCTGGAGCACACAATGAAGCTACAATGTAACCCATTTAAGACTAATAAGAGAAAATATTTTTTCACTCAATGCGTAATCAAACTCTGGAATTCATTACCGGAGGATGTAATAAAAGCTGTTAGTGTAGCTGGATTTAAAAAAAGGCTTGGACAAGTTCCTGGAGGAAAGGTCCATAAACCATTATTAAAGAGGACCCAGGAAATCCACTACTTACCCTGAGACAAACATTGTGGAACCTGTGTACCTTTTTGGGAACCTGCCAGGTACTTGTGACCTGGATTGGCCACTGTTGGGAACAGGATTCTGGCCCTTGGTCTGATTCAGTATGGCATTTCTTATGTTCCTATATACAGTGCAAGTGTGCCCACAATGTTGACCACGACTGTACCTTCTTTGATAATAAGACAATCTTCTTGTCAATCAATAGCACAGAATCTATCATCATCCCTCATATTTCTAATTGATAAAATGGAACTGTGACATTTGAGCGCATAGGAGCTGACATCAAATCATGACCAATCCAGAGTAATTTACTCTTTTCTAGATTGTTTCATTAAATGAAGCCTCATCCATGACTCATTTTGTATGAAACAATTTGCTAACTTCTCGCATGTGGTCTCTATATCTATTTGGTATTGCAAAATAATAGTAAAGGAATAGTCCGATTTTTTTTTGTTTTATATATCACCTAATGAACTGAAGTATATTTTAAACAAAATGGATGCTAGAGGAGACCATTGGGGAACACCACATTTCAATTTCCAAGCTGAAATCTCATTTTTTCACCTAACCCTTACATAGTAACATAGTATATGACGGCAAATAAGGCGGTCATGGTCCATTTAGTCTACCCAGCAAGGTGGCAAGAGTAGGTGCACCTGCCGCTCCTTGCAGGTCACCTCTCCCCGTGCCTTTGTTTAGGGGTATACCCACTGCTCCGTGCAGGTCACCCCTTCCCATTCCTTTGTTTAGGGGTGTACCCAATGTTCCATGCAGGTCACTCCTATTTGTTGAGACAGCTGAGACAGTTAAAGTTATTTTGATTTTATCCTGTTGCTATAAAGGGATCCTCTGTGTCTGTCACATGTCATTTTGAATTCTGTCACTGTATTTGCCCTCACCACTACTATCAGGAGGGCATTCCAAGCATCCACCACCCTTTCAGTGAAAAAGTATTTCCTGACATTGCCTTTAAGTTTACCCCCTTGAACTTCATGTTATATCCTCCTGTTTTGCAGCTTCCCTGTCTTCAAAAAAGGTTTGTTTGTTCATTAATACCCTTTAAGTATTTAAAGTTCTATATAATATCTCCCCTGTCCCTCCTCTCCTCTTGAGTATACATATTAAGGTCTTCAAGTTTCTTCTCATATGTCTCCTGGCACACTTGTCGTCTTTCTCTGAACCGTTTCCAGTCTTTTTAAATCTTTTGTGAGATATAGTCTCCAAAGCTGAACACAATCTTCCAAGTGAAGCCTCACCAGCGACTTGTACAGTGGCATTAGTACCTTCTCCTTTCTGCTGGTAATTCCTCTCTGTATGCAACCCAGCATCATAAGATATGCCATACTGGGTCAGAACAAGGTCCATCAAGCCCAGTATTCTGTTTCCAACAGTGGCCAATCTAGGTCATATGTACTGTCCCCCGCAGCCCCCCGTGGTGGCGGCGTAGTTTTCCACGGAAGGGCTGGGGAGCGCACAAGATTATGGTGATTGGGGTTGGACAGGTGCGAGGGTCAAGGGTAGCAGTCCCTTGTGCCGGCTTCGTTACCAACTTCCCAAAAAGAACAAGTTCACACGAATATGGAGGGAAAAATGAAAAAGGCTTTATTTCCCCTTTGCACAAAAATGGTTCAAAAACAGGATAAACGGCTTTGGAAAGTAACAGAACTGAACAAATCCTTGCATCAGGTTTAAAGCACAAATGAAAAGGTCAAAGTAATGGCTGTTGACTTCACAGTAATTTAAGGTAACACGAAATACTGCATTCACTTATGCATTCATAAAGGTAGGCATGAACTACAGCTTTTCTGCTGTACAATATGTACAATCCATCTGCTGGTCTGACTCTTCGCCTGCAGATTCCACTTGCATATATTCTATATCTGATAGCTCTGAGTCTGAGGCTTCTGCACAACTGAACTCTGGCTTTTTAAAAGCGTGCCGTACAGTTTCCCAGTGTTTGGTAGTTAGGTTAGGGCGTCGGCTTCTGCCCACTGGGTAAAACCAAGGCTCCTCTTCAGCTATAGTTTTAAAAGCTCTCTCAGCACAATGCTTAGTATTTACAGTTCTCCTCTTAGAGAAATTGTCTGTTAGCTTTTGCTTATAAATGTCATTGCTACAAGGAGAAACTTCCTTCCCTTGTCTTTCTCTTATGTTAGGCTTGAGCAAACAATTGCAAGAAATAGAAGCTTTACCTTTAGGCTTTCTTCTTTCTTTCTCAGGGAAGGCTTGAGGCCTAGTCCGGTTGTCCTCCAGCTCAGAATGGCCCAAGTTCTCCAATGATATCCCTCTTGCCTTAGTATAGGGATGAACCTCTCTGTGCCAAGGCTGCAGCTGTTGCCATCTGCCCTTGCCTTCACTCCTGAGGCTTTCCAGGCCAGCACTCTCGTTGCTCCTCAGGCCTGCTTTCTCTCTCTCATTCAATACTGCCCTTTCTCTGGCTCTTGAGTCTCTGTCCTTCTCTCTCAGGATATCTCTCCGGATACTTCTCTGGATATCTCCCTGGATATCTTTCTCTCCTTCCTCCTGGATATATCTCCGGATACCTCTCTGGACATCTCCCTGGATCTCTTCTTGGATCTCTCCTTGGATCTCTCTTTGGATCTCTCTACTTGATTCAGACCTGCCTCTGCTTAAATCCAAACTGACTGGGCCCAAGTCCTGCCCATAGAGGCGTGGTTCTTCAGACTCTGTACTGACTCTCCTGCTCCCTCTATGTGGATCTTCAGGATATTGCAGCTTATACCTGTTTTTTTCTGGATTTAAAACTTTTCTTCTATCTGCAAGAGGGTCTGCTGCATCACACATCCCCCTTCTTAAAATATTACGGGCTGGGGGAAGCTCTTCTCCGCAGCACGTAATACAGGACCTGATATCGGCTTTACAATGCTGCTTGTGACCATGTGTTGTTTGACCGAGTCTCCTGTTGAGGTGATACCCATGCTCAGCATGAGCCCACAGCACGTCCCGTTCATGCCAAGGTCGAAGAAGATTGGCGTGATAGACCTGTTCCCGTCCTTTTGTGTCTCGAATGACATAGGAAGTGGTGCCCACCGGGTTAACGACCGTATGAGGACCCTTCCACTGGTACTCAAATTTAGGAGCGGCTCCGGGTACTAGAACCACTACCTTCTCTCCTACCTTTAAGTGTCTCGGTTTCGTCCGCCTGTCGTAATATTGTTTCTGTTTCCTTTGACTCTCTTTGAGTTTTTCCGTGGCAAACCGGGAAGTTCGCTCTAGGCTTGTTCTTAAATCCCTTAGGAATAGGGGTATACCTACTTCCTCTTCTACTGGCTCGGTCCATTGTTCTCTCAACACGTCTAGTATACCTCTAGGCGTCCGTCCGTACATGAGCTCATACGGCGATGTACCTAACGAGTTCTGTTTCCTTTCCCTGCAGGCGTATAGTATGAAGGGTAACATGGTGTCCCATTCTTTCATTTGTCCGTTTAAGGCCCGTCTAAGCATCTGCTTTATACTTTGATTTAAGCGCTCTACCAACCCATTGCATTGGGGATGGTAGGCTGCCGTCTTCACGTGTCGGATCCCGAATGCATCCCAGACTTGGACGAGATATTTTGTTAGGAAATTACTCCCCCTGTCGGTCAAGACTTCTTGCGGGAATCCGACCTCGCAAAATAATTTGACCATCTCGGCGCGATGGACTTAGCGGAAATATTCCTCAAGGGAACTGCCCAGGGGAATCGAGTGGCCTGGTCAATAATTACCAGGATATACTGGAAGCCCCGCGGAGTCTTGATAAGCGGTCCCACTATGTCCATGGCCAGTCTCCTAATGGGTTCCGCTATTACGGGCATTGGGACTAGCGGCACTCCCGCTGGTCTGTGCGGTGTAACCCTTTGGCAGTACGCGCAGGATTCGCAGAAGCGTGTTGTCTCTCGGAAAACCCCCGGCCAGTAAAACCTGGCTAAAATCTGGTCCAGGGTGCCTTGTGAGCCCTTATGGCCTCCTATTGGATGGTCGTGTGCTAGTCGCATGACGGACAATTTAAATTTGCTCGGGACCACTAACTGTTTACGAACAAGTCCAGTTCGCAAATCTTAGCTTTCTCGATACAAGATGTCTTCATCCATGATGAATCTGGGGTATGTCTCACATTCTTCCTGGGCCTGCTCGATCGCCTGGACCAATGCAGGGTCCGTCCTTTGCTCCATTTTAAATGAGGGGAACTTTTCTATCACATCCGCCGGTATCCAAGGCATGCCTCTTCCTGCCTCCAACTCAGCTCTCCCTTGGGATCGACATTTCCTCTCTCTCCTTCGGTCGGCTTTAGGTTTTCGTCCCTTCCTTGATGGGTCCCCTATTAGCTCGTCATGCGAAGGGAGATCTCCTATGGAAGCCTCTTTTGAACAAGAGGGCTTCTCACCATCTTGGGAGTGTGCCCTTGTGGAGACTAGAGCCTTGATCTCCCCTATATCCTTCTCCATACTATTCAGTTGGGGTATGGGAGCTTCCGACAGATCAGGTTGCATGCAAGTGGAATCTGGTTTGTTCTGAGTCGACAAACCTTCCTTTAAGGTTTTCCTAAATTGTGGCCAATCACGGACCAGGACCAATTCCTGTGGTAACTTAGGTACTACGGCGATCAGCATTTCCTTTACAATGCCCATACCTTTTACCCACAATTTATAAACCGGATAGCGTGTGGCTGCTCCATGCACGCACTTTATCTTTACATATCCCTGTGGAGATTCTGGGACCGAGAGGCCATGAGCCTGGATCGTTGACCATAATTTTTTAGAAACCATGGTCTGGTCGGCTCCAGAATCCAACAACGCTTGCACACTTATACCTTGTACCTTTACATTAAGTAGAAAACCATTACGTATTGGTCTTGGTGATTCTCCCACCAAGGCGGTTCGTGAATAGCACTCATATTGTAAATGTCCCCTTTTCCCACATGTGAAACATTTCCTTGCACTCTCTTTTACTAGGGGCTTATCATTTTTCCACCGCCCAACTGAAGGACGTGAGGGACTCTCCCTTTTTTGTGCCTCCAACCCCATGGCTATTTTTGGGCCTGCCCTAGGCTGGGTCACTTTTTCGGCCTCTAAATACCTCTCTGTAAGAGCTATTGCCTCTGTGGTAGTGCAACAGTTCTGTAACATTAAGAAATTTTGCACTCTACTGGGTAGAGCAATCATGTACTGCTCAAGAATTATAGCGTCCATTAGGGTGCCTGTGCTCCTCTTCTCGGGCTGTAACCACTTATGGGCTAGGCTATGTAATCTATGGCCTAGTGCCTTGGGTGTTTCATTAGCCTTAAGAAAGGTAGCTCTAAACATTTTGTTGTAAGCTAATGGTGTAAGGCCCATATGATCCCTAATCGCTATTACTACGTCTTCATAAGAATTTGCTAAAGTCGGGGGCATCGACCTATAGGCAGCCAGCGCCTCACCCGTGAGGGATGCTGCTAGCCGTATTGCCCACTGCTCCTCTGGCCACTTAGCTGAGTGTGCAATTCGAGCAAATGTATCTAAAAAGTCATCTATATCATCGTTCGGACTTAGCTTGCCAATCACTAAATCAGAACAGGACCATTGTCCGTGGCCAAGGTTTACCAGTCCGGCGACCGATAGCTTCTCCGCCTTGCTTTTGGCCAGTTCCTCCCGCTGCTGCGTGAGCCACCTGTCCATAGTTTCTAGGACTGGGAGTTGCTGTGCCTGTATCGCCTTCAGCGCTTGTTCTTGGCTCTGTTGTGCCACCTCCGCCTGCTTGCTGAACTGGTGTGCCATCCAGGCACATAATTCTTTAGGCTCCATGGTACCTGGTGAAAGAACAAACAGAAAAAGAAACCCAAGTGTGGCTCTTTACAAAAACTTCTCCACACCCCTTTTTTTTTTTTTTCTTTTTTTTTTTTTAACTTCCCCCAGATATCCAACACTAGGTAGGCTTTAAGTACGTATTACCTGGTTCTAGTGTTGAATCAGCTTTGGGGAATATATGCTGTTATCCCAAGGTTGCTCCACTGCTTCTAGACTCGCCGCAGGATTTCCAACCTTCAGGATTTTCTTTTAAATCCGGTCCGGATTTCAGGAACTCCACTCCACGTTTTTCAACTCCAATCCGGTTTTGGTGTCTGCTCTATTCCAGGCTTTCCTTCCGGTCCAGTTTTTGTAGCAAGACGGTTCGGGTTTTACTTTAGTTTTTTTTTTTTTCCAAAAAAAAAAGAGAAAGATTGTACTTTCCTTGGTACAGTTGCAGGTACAGTCCTGTAGGCTTATGGGTGCCGTAAAGATATCCTGCCAACTACGCCACTTATGTCCCCCGCAGCCCCCCCTGGTGGCGGCGTAGTTTTCCACGGAAGGGCTGGGGAGCGCACAAGATTATGGTGATTGGGGTTGGACAGGTGCGAGGGTCAAGGGTAGCAGTCCCTTGTGCCGGCCTCGTTACCAACTTCCCAAAAAGAACAAGTTCACACGAATATGGAGGGAAAAATGAAAAAGGCTTTATTTCCCCTTTGCACAAAAATGGTTCAAAAACAGGATAAACGGCTTTGGAAAGTAACAGAACTGAACAAATCCTTGCATCAGGTTTAAAGCACAAATGAAAAGGTCAAAGTAATGGCTGTTGACTTCACAGTAATTTAAGGTAACACGAAATACTGCATTCTCTTATGCATTCATAAAGGTAGGAATGAACTACAGCTTTTCTGCTGTACAATATGTACAATCCATCTGCTGGTCTGACTCTTCGCCTGCAGATTCCACTTGCATATATTCTATATCTGATAGCTCTGAGTCTGAGGCTTCTGCACAACTGAACTCTGGCTTTTTAAAAGCGTGCCGTACAGTTTCCCAGTGTTTGGTAGTTAGGTTAGGGCGTCGGCTTCTGCCCACTGGGTAAAACCAAGGCTCCTCTTCAGCTATAGTTTTAAAAGCTCTCTCAGCACAATGCTTAGTATTTACAGTTCTCCTCTTAGAGAAATTGTCTGTTAGCTTTTGCTTATAAATGTCATTGCTACAAGGAGAAACTTCCTTCCCCTGTCTTTCTCTTATGTTAGGCTTGAGCAAACAATTGCAAGAAATAGAAGCTTTACCTTTAGGCTTTCTTCTTTCTTTCTCAGGGAAGGCTTGAGGCCTAGTCTGGTTGTCCTCCAGCTCAGAATGGCCCAAGTTCTCCAATGATATCCCTCTTGCCTTAGTATAGGGACGAACCTCTCTGTGCCAAGGCTGCAGCTGTTGCCATCTGCCCTTGCCTTCACTCCTGAGGCTTTCCAGGCCAGCACTCTCGTTGCTCCTCAGGCCTGCTTTCTCTCTCTCATTCAAGACTGCCCTTTCTCTGGCTCTTGAGTCTCTGTCCTTCTCTCTCAGGATATCTCTCCGGATACTTCTCTGGATATCTCCCTGGATATCTTTCTCTCCTTCCTCCTGGATATATCTCCGGATACCTCTCTGGACATCTCCCTGGATCTCTCCTTGGATCTCTCTTTGGATCTCTCTACTTGATTCAGACCTGCCTCTGCTTAAATCCAAACTGACTGGGCCCAAGTCCTGCCCATAGAGGCGTGGTTCTTCAGACTCTGTACTGACTCTCCTGCACCCTCTATGTGGATCTTCAGGATATTGCAGCTTATACCTGTTTTTTTCTGGATTTAAAACTTTTCTTCTATCTGCAAGAGGGTCTGCTGCATCACAGTACCTAGCAGTTTCCCCAAGAGACACAAGTTCCACAATGCTTGTACTGGGTCAAGCATTGATATCTTCGGTCACTTCTTAATAATGGTTTATGGACCTTTCCTCCAGGAACTTGTCCAAACCTTTTTTAAACCCAGCTACACTAACAGCCTTTACTACATCCTCCGATAACAAATTCCAGAGTTTGATTACACGTTGAGTGAAAAAATATTTTCTTTTATTAGTCTTAAATAGTTTACCCTGTAGCTTCATTGCATGTCCCCTAGTCTTTCTATATTCTGATAAGGTAAACAATCGATCTACATTTACCCGTTCCACTCCGTTCATTAATTTATAGACTTCTATCATATCTCCCCTCAGCCGTCTCTTTTACAGGTTAAAGAGCCCTAACCTTTTTAGCCTTTCTTCATAGGAGTATCCTTCCATCCCCTTAACCATTTTGGTGGCTCTAAAATCGCTATATCCTTTTTAAGATACGGTGACCAGAATTGCACACAATATTCAAGGTGCGGTCTCACCATGGAACGATATAGAGGCATTATAATATCTTTTGTTTTATTTTCCATTCCTTTCCTTATCATACCTAGCATTATATTTGCTCTCTTGGCCGCCGCTGCACACTGGGCCGAGGGTTTTAACATGGTATCCACAATGACGCCTAAATCTTTTTCCTGGGTGGTGGTTCCTAATGTGGAACCTTGCATCGTGTAACCATAGTTTGGGTTGTTCTTCCCTAGGTGCATAACCTTGCACTTGTCCACATTAAATTTCATCTGCCATTTTGATGCCCAGTCTTCCAATTAATCAAGATCCTCTTGCAATTTTTCACAATCCTCTTGGGTTTTAACAACTTTAAATAGTTTTGTGTCATCTGCAAATTTGATAACCTCACTCGTTATTCCATTTTCCAGGTCATTTATGAATATGTCAAAAAGCAGCGGACCCAGCACAGATCCCTGGGTTACACCACTATTCACCTTTCTCCATTGGGAAAATTGGCCATTTAGCCCTACCCTCTGCTTTCTATCTTTTAACCAGTTCCTGATCTACAATAGTACACTGCCTCCTCTCCCATGACTCTTTAGTTTTGCCAAAAGTCTCTGATGAAGGACCTTGTCAAAGGCTTTCTGAAAGTCCAGATACACTATATCAACCGACTCACCTTTGTCCACCTGTTTATTCACTCCTTCAAAAAAACATAATAGATTAGTAAGACAAGGTCTTCCTTGTCTAAAGCCATGTTGGCTGTCTCCCATTAGGTTGTGACTATCTACATGCTGAGTAATTTTATTCTTTATGATGGTTTCTACCATTTTTCCCGGTACTGACGTCAGGCTCACCGGTCTGTAGTTTCCCGGATCACCCCTGGAACCCTTTTTAAAAATTGGTGTTACATTGGCGATCCTCCAATCTTCAGGTATTAGAGATGATTTTAATGATAGTTCACAGATTGATAGCAGGTCTGCAATCTCATATTTCAGTTCTTTCAGCACCCTTCGATGTATACCATCCGGCCCAGGTGATTTGCTACTCTTCAGTTTATCTAATAGTTGTAAGACATCTTCCTGATGTATCGATATTTCCTTCAATTCTTCCGCACCTTTAAATACCACTTCAGTCATGGGTAACATCCCTACATCTTCCTCAGTAAAGACCGAAGCAAAGAATTCATTCAGTCTCTCTGCTATTGCCTTGTCGCCTCTTAGTGCTCCTTTAACCCCTTTATCATCTAATGGACCAACTGACTCTCTCACAGGTTTTTTGCTATGAATTTACTTGAAAAAAATCTTTATTTCGCGTTTTTGCTTCCGCAGCAAACTTCTTCTCAAATTCTCTCTTTGCCTGCCTTATCAATGCCTTGCATTTGACTTGCCAGTGCTTGTGCTGTTTCCAGGTTTCGTCGTTTGGCTCTTTTTTCCATTTCCTGAAAGATGCTTTTTTTGGCAACAACAGCCTCTCTGACCTCACCTTTAAACCATGCTGGCAGTTTTTTGGACTTCCTTCCACTTTTCTTAAAGCGTGGAATACAGCTGGTCTCGGCTTCCAAGATAGTATTTTTCAACAACACCCAAGCTTGATGTACGTCTTTAACCTTCGCAACTGCTCCTTTTAGTTTTTTCTTAACTGTTTTCCTCATTTTATCATAGTCTCCCTTTCGAAAGTTAAAAGGTAGTACTGTGGATTTCCTTACTATCCCTCCTCCACTAATTAAATCAAAGGCGATCATGCTATGATCACTATTGCCAAGTGGCCCCAACACCCTTATCTCTTGCACTAGATCTGGTGTTCCACTAAGGACTAGGTCTAATATGGCTTCCCCTCTGGTCAGTTCATGAACCAGCTGCTCCAAGAAGCAGTCATTTATTTCATCTAGGAACTTTATCTCCCTAGCATGTCCTGACGTGACACTGACCCAGTCGATACCGGGGTAATTGAAATCACCCATTATTATTACTGCGCTGTAACTTTTGTTAGCTTCCTTGATTTCTTTGAGCATTTCATCATCCATTTGGTCATTATGGCCAGATGCTCGATAGTACACCCCCACTGCCATCGCCTTCCCCCTTTTATATGGAATTTCAATCCATATAGATTCTACAGCAGATTTTGTTTCCTACAAAACTTTAATCCTTTCTGAGTCAATGCCCTCTCTAACAGAGCGCAACCCCTCCACCAATTTCATCAGCTCTATCATTACGATATAGTTTGTACCCAGGTATCACAGTGTCCCACTGGTTGTCCTCCTTCCACCATGTCTCTGATATTCCAATCATATCTAACCTTTCATTTAGTGCTATATATTCTAACTCTCCCATCTTATTCTTTAGACTTCTAGCATTTGCATACAAGCATTTTAGAGAATGTATTTTATTCATGTTAATTTGGCTATTGTTAGACATGGGTAAATTGAGATCTTTAAGCTCTGTCTGCTCCATACTTGAGGGCATTTGGGCTACTTTACTCTTTTGTGGAACCTCTCTGCTTTTGGTAGTATCCTTCAAGGATACATTCTTCCGAACCATCCGCTCTTGGGCGACTGTCAGCTTTCCCCTAATATCTAGTTTAAAAGCTGCTCTATCTCCTTTTTAAAGGTTAATGCCAGCAGCCTGGTTCCATCCCGGTTAAGGTGAAGCCCATCCCTTTGGAAGAGCCCCTCCTTTCCCCAGAATGTTCCCCAGTTCCTAACAAATCCAAAACCCTCATCTCTGCACCATTGTCTCATCCACGCATTGAGACTCCGGAGCTCTGCCTGCCTTTTGGGTCCTGCGCGTGGAACAGGAAGCATTTCGGAGAATGCTACCCTGGAAGTTCTGGATTTCAACTTCCTACCTAAAAGCCTAAATTTTGCCTCCAGAACCTCCCTACCACATTTTCCTATGTCATTGGTACCGACATGTACCAAGACAGCAGACTCCTCCCCAGCACTATCTAAGACCTTATCTAGGTGGCGCGTGAGGTCCGCTACCTTCGCACCAGGCAGGCATGTTAGCAGACGATCCTCACGTCCACCAGCCACCCAGCTATCTACATGCCTAATGATCGAATCACCAACTATAACGGCTGTCCTAACCCTTCCCTCATGGGCACATGGCCCTGGAGAAACTTCCTCGGTGCGAGAGGGTTTTACATCACCTGGAAGACAGGTCCTAGTTACAGGATCACTTCCTGCCACACCAGGGTGATGCTCTCCTGTCACGTGACCTCTCTCCTCCATGGCAACAGGGGTGCTGCCAGACTGGAGGTGGGACTTCAGGACTATTTCCCTGTAGGTCTCATCTATGTACCTCTCTGTCTGTCTTATTATTTCCAAGTCTGCTACTTTAGCCTCTAGAGAACGGACTTGTTCCCTGAGAGAAAAGAGCTCCTTGCACCTAGTGCACACGTAAGACCTCTCACCAACTGGGAGAAAATCATACATGTGACACTCAATGCAAAAGACTGGAAAGCCCCCATCCTGCTGCTGGACTGCTGTCTGCATCTTAGTTTTAAGTTTGTGTCTAGATCTTTAAGTTCTTACTTACTAGGGGTTGCTATGGGTATTTATACCTATAAAACTGTACCTAATACGTTTAATATACCTTGTTCACCTGAACCTTAATTAATCTCAGGTCCTTAGTGTATGACTGATTTGGGTAATGAGCTTCACCTGAAAGCACCTCCTGTCTTTTAAGATGTGTAAGTACCTATAAAGCTATGATTATCCCAGGGGAGGGTGGGTGTGGGGAGGGAGGGAAATAACACTTATTAAAAGAGGGCTGCTACACAGTACCCTGTCTTGTGCTGCTGAGGTAAGCTAAATTCTGATTTGATTTAAATTATAGCTCTTAGCTGCTGCTAGGCTCTAACTCCTTCTGGCTTTGGCCAGTGCCACCTTGAGATCCTCAGAACAATCACTGCGAGGTTCTTCTCCTGGTCTATGCACACCAACCTCTCGCCCTCTATCGCATACAATTTCCTTGAATTTTTGCATCCCAAGTGCATGACATTGTACTTCTTTACATTAAATCTTAACTGCCAAGCATTAGACCATTCTTCCAGCTTTTGTAGATCTTTCATCATGTTATCCACTCCCTCAGGGGATTCCACTTGTTACAAATTTTCATGACAGCTGCAAAAAGACAGACTTTTCCATTGAGTCCTTCAGCAATATCACTCACAAATACATTTAACAGTACTGGTCCCAGGACTGATCCCTGGGGCAAGCCACTTCTCCAGGACCAAGCAGGAAGTCAGTCCTCACATATGGGTGACGTCGGCGCTGACGGAGCCCCCATGCGGAGCATTTCCCCAGCTCTCAAAGAAAGCCTTTGGGAATGCAGCGCGCATGCACAGTCCCCTTCCCGCCCAAGGGAGCCATCTTGCTCAGTCTTTCTTTTTCCGCGGAGCCCAACGGACGTGAGTTCGTGTCACCTGGGAAAAGTTGATTTTTTTCTGCGATTTTCGCTTTTTCTTATCCAG